>CM074718.1:73511770-74924270 GCA_037306005.1 Rhinophrynus dorsalis | reverse complement strand
TTCTACTTTTCCTACATTCATTTTTTAAGTTGGTGCAATGTATGCCTAGGAATTTCATCACAATCTAGATTAAACAGTACTATAGCCAGGGTTTTATATAAAGTAATTTAGTTACATGTTTTATTAGAGAAAATCATCGGCCCCAATTTTTGAGGATTCTGGGACATAACCAACAGATATGAAGAGAGAATCCTACTTGCCTATTACATCTCCTGCAAATGTTGGAGCAATTTGGACACATGATGAAGAGTCATGCAGGAATAAGGTACCACATAAAGACTAGCTTACAACTGGAGTAAATATGAACTGGTGCATTTGTGGCCATCTCTGTCCAATCATACTCAGAAATGTCCATGTTAAAAACTTTGCTCCAACTCAATATATAGAGGGTGGGTTCTTACTCAGGGCAGGGGATTAGTTAGAATTGCATTAAGGACAGAGATAAATGTGATCGTCATCTCAGGTCTAGCAAGAAGACTTTCAAACAAAGATTTACATCTATGTTTTTACTGAGGTCCTGGAAAGGACTTGGAGAAAATGTGCGAAATTTGAGCATATAGAAGTCAGAATGGGGGATCCTAAAGCAGGACTGAAGATCCTTCAAGGATCTAGGAAAATCCACTACAAATGTAAACACAAGAAAAAGGGAGAACACAAAGAAGCGCCCTAGTGCAGATCAATTAGCTATGCATTTTGGTATAATACAAATGCAACATATAGTTTAAATGGTGTTTCTTTGGGGAAATCTACTAATGAAAAGGATTTGGGAGTAATGGTAGACAATAGACTTTGCAGTAGCGGACAATGTCAGCTGGCAGCTGCAAAGGCCAATAAGATATTGGCATGTATTAAAAGGGGTATTGACTCACGGGAGGAAGATATTATTTTGCTTCTTTACAGGTCCATGGTAAGACCCCACCTTGAATTTGCTGTTCAATTTTGGGCACATTTTCTGAAAAAGGGCATTATATATATCTAATGCTTTGGAAATTCTTTTGTACCCTTCTCCTGACTGATATTTTTCAACAATGAGATCCCTCTGATGCTTTGGAAGCTCTCTCTGCGGACCATGGCTTTTGCTCTGAGATGCAACTAAGCAAATGTCAGGAAAATCCTACTAGAACGGCTGAACTTTATTTGTGATTAATCTGAGTCACTTTAAATGATGGCAGGTGTGTATTGACTTCTATTTAACATGAGATTTAATGTGATTGGTTAATTCTGAACACAGCCACATCCCCTGTTATAAGAGGGTGTGCACACCTATGCAACTAGGTTATTGTGAGTTTCTTATTTTTTATTTTTCCCCCTCAATGATTTCAGTTTGTTTTGGAATTGAATTGTTCACGTTATAAGTCACATTAAAGGTGGAAAAAGTTCTGACATGATTTATCTTTGTCTCATTCTTTAACATCACAAGAACCTGGCATTTTAACAGGGGTGTGTAGACTTTCTATATCCATTGTAAGTGATCTCTAATATATATATATATATATATATATATATATATATATATGTATATATATATATATTTTTTTTTATTTGTACAATCCACTATGATTCTTAAATGTGCCTTTAATCATCTTAAAGTGGCAGTAATCTTTTTGTTTAAGAAAATATATGTTATACATCCTTTCCTGCTGAGAAAAAAGGGTACTCCCACTGGGACATTTTTCATGCATGCGTTATTAATGCTGAAAGGTTTTCCATATTAACTCTTTGAATGCTAGAGATGTACACAACAAATGTGTAGCAATTTGTTGTGCACCCTCTGGCACTCAGAGGGTTAAGCTGTTGATATCAGGTGGTGTTATCACTTACTATGGAGATTAGTTGTTATTGACTCAAGCTCTTCCATGCAGTACATTATAAAAATGCCGTTTGGACTCCAGTTGGCATGGCTGAGTTCTAATTACTCTTGAATGACATATATTCTAGCTGTGGGAGTACCCTTGGTTTACTCAACAGGAGAAGTTAAATTGATTGTTTTTTTTTTCATAAAAACAGTTTCCTGCTTCTTTTCCTGTTTTCCTTTCCCATTGTTCTATTTTCATCTTTTAAAATGTTGATTAATTTGTCATAAAGGAGAAGATAAAGGGGGAGAGAGACTTTTTAGAACAAAATTTTAAGGAATTGTACAAAATACACATGTGATCAGAAATCAACAGTGAATAAGCAGACATTAGTCTTTATGTGAGTCAAAATCAAATGTCGTAGAGAGGGGGGTGGTTGGTGGAGCATGGGAAACAATGTTGTTGGTGTCCTGCAGGTGCCAAAGAGATGGTGATGAGGTGCAGAAAATCAGGACACTCAGAGTTTGAAGTTCTGGCCAATGGGATCTTATATATGATCATATAGCTTTGTGGGCATGATCTCTGTGCAGTAGTCTGGCTGTAATATTTCCATTTGCTCATTATGTGAAATTGTATCAAAAAATCCTACAAATGAGGGGGGGGTCAGATTTTCAATGTTTGTAAATAGCTAATCTGATAATAATACCCAATATTTGAGGATTCTGGGTAATAACTGCCAAATATGCATATAGAATCCTACTTGCCTATTACACTTCCTGCAAAAGTAGGAGAAGTTAGGACATATGAGGAAGAGTCTCAAAGGAATAAGATACAACATAAAGACAACTTTACAACTGGACTAAATATGAATGGCGCATTTGTAGCTGACTATGTAAATTCACACTCAGAAATGTCCCTATTCAAAACATGGCTCCAACTCAACATATGGGGGTGGGTTCTCACTCAGGGGAAGGGATTAGATATAACTGAATAAAGGACAGAGATACATTTGATTGTTTCCTCAGTTCTAGCAAGAAGACTTTCAAACAAAGATTTACGTCTAAGCTTTTGCTGAGTTTCTGGAAAGGACTTGGCAAAGATATGAGAAATTTGCGCATACAGAAGTCAGAAAGGGGTATCCCAATGCAGAACTGAAGTTCCTTCAAAGAACTAGGAACATCCACTACAAATAGTTGTTGAAGAAAAATAGGCAAAGGAACTGAGATGTGGGTACAAACAAAATAAAGGCATGAGTGGTAAAGGGAAAGTAGCCTGTTTGTGTGATTTGTTGTGGCAGTTTGAAAGTTTCACAGAAATGATCATGGAGGCGAGGGGGTTGTCTAAAGGAATCTTGATTTTCTCTTGAGATACCCATATGAGTTCATTGAGAAAAATATGAAAAAGGTATGAATTTTCAACAGCTATCCAATTAAAGGAGAGATTTTTGGAACACAGGCGGGCAATTCTAGCAAGTGTATAAAATATCCTTTAGCGAGACATTATAATGAGATTCCTAATAACAACATGAAAGATACTATCCTGATACCACTGGAACAAATTAGCAATAAATTATCGGAAGGGGAGAGGTTTAAGAAATTATGTCAAAGGGAGACATATTGTATTTATAAATGCAATACATTATTCCCGAATGGATATAATGAAAAATTAGCTGTCCACACCTTCCTCTAAAATTAATTCCAAATAAGCTCTAAGTGAAATACATATTAGATCCAATATTTGTATGAATTTATATCAGGGAGTTTGTTTTATATAATTGGGTAGGTTAGAATATTTAGTTGATATGCACTGATGGGGTTAAAACTACAGCATACTCAAGGTTTCTATAGTAATTGTCCTCTCTAGATCTTTTGCAGATCTATTTCATAGAGCTATTTGAAAGTTTCTTTTTTCAATAAGTATTTAGTATATCAATGAATAATCCAACTCCTCTGTAGAGTTAAATATAAATATATATAAATTGATCTAATGCTGAAATATTGCTTGTCTATACTTTAATGTTATTAAAAAGTAATATAGGGGTTAAATAATTTGTGTCATCCCGATTGGATGATTAAAATGACTAATTACTCTTATAGAGAGAATTATGGGAAGTAACATTCATTTTCCCTGAGGAAGTATTCAACGTAATACTAAACGAGTTGGAATAATGAAGAGATTCATCTCTAGTTTTATTTTAAGTTTTTTATTCACTTGCATTTATTTATTTTTCACCGCGAGGCATTGTATTAGCTACAAGGGACTGTATAGGAAGTCAAGGTGTGTGAGAGCAAACACCTGTGATTAACAAAATGTGTGATAGAATGTAGTGGATGAAGAAAACTTGTTATCTTAGGTGCTGGATTGAAACTAACAACTGATCAGATTGAAACACCTCTCTCCGCCCATGAAGAATAGATTAAGAGATGGGGGAGAAAGGGAGGTGAAGGTGCTGGACCGAATACACGAGCGGTCTAAGGCATTGGACCACAGTGAATGGCTGGCTACGTTGGAGTGCCTCTCTCCGCCCACGAAATATTGAACAGGAGACGGGGGAGAAAACTAGGTGGGGGTATGGGGCACAGTCACAACGGTCTTTCACGTGATTATTGCACATATAATTTTAGACTCTGCCTGCAAATAAGATACAAAGAGACGGGAGACTTAAGAGAACAATATTAGTTATCCACAGCAGTTGGATCTAAATGGAACTGTATAGTTTACCGCACCAATAATCATATCTCTATATTCACACCTTGAAATGGACAGGTTATTGCTGGGACAGTCAACTCCGTTGGTTTAATCATAATTATGATTGTAATCATCCTTGCAGACAAGCCTTTGCAGTGATTTATTGGTGGATATTCATTACAAAATTTTGTATTTTTTATGGCCATCTAATTGTATTATTTTATTATTATGGTACCACAATTTTTTAATTGTGTTTATAATTTGAAATATAATTGAATATTTACATTAAATATTAAAAATAAAACAATATTTTTTTGTAATATTTGGGCGCTCTCCGTTTTTTTCCTACGTTTTGCAATTTTGTTTTTTGGACCTAAAACACTATTGGGTGGGTCATCTGGATAGTGGCAGCTCTCATATTATAATAGTTTATTGTTGTCTTCAGAAAGTTATCCCAGCGCCATATAAACACTATATTGGTTGTCTTTGATGAATTTTCAACAGCTATCCAAACCTGATCTAAAACAGGTTTTTGATAGTAGGCTAAAATATTAGGCACTGAGGACACAACAGTCTGAAACACTGTAAGACATAAGTTGAGAGCTTAGGTTTGTTTGTGGTTCATATGAAGGAAGTTCAAATAGACTGGAAAGACTTCAAAAACTGTTTGTAATTTAAATAGGGACAACGCATAGAGAATACAATTTAGGAAGCAGCATGGTTTTATTTGCTGCTATTCTACCTGATATATCTCATGTTTGAACCACTCTTGCAGAAGTAGGATGGAAAAAAGGCAGAACAATGAATTCTAAATAGGTCCAACATTTTATTATAGCCAGAATTTTTTGCTGAATGATTATTTTTAGGTCTGGCAGATATTTCCAGCTGCTCAAATCTGCAATCACATTTTGACCCAAAGTTCAAACTGGATTGGTGATTTTTTTTTTCAATAAGTGCCTCTTGGGAATACTTTTGGTGAACTAAAAATGCTCCAAAATGAATAAAAAGGGAGGATAGCAATTCCAAGGATATTGGACTAGATTAGGCAGGTGAAACTGTGTGTGTGTGTGTGGGGGGGGGGCGGCATTGGCCCCCTGGAACCCTGTTGATTTCCCATGGGCCTTAGCACCTCCCCACCTCCTACAATTAACTCCTCGTTACTGGATGGACTAACACTCCAAGGAACAGAAGACCAAGCTATTGGTCCAGAAGTCACAATATGATCAACATAATTTGTTTTCTAAGGGCTAAAACATACATGCATAGATAAAAATACAAAGCAAGAACTTATTATGATTGTAAGTAAACATATCACAATGCTCAAAAGTCCATATAGTGCAACATTATAAGTATTGGAGTAGGGGAAGAGATGGATGAAAAGTCCAATTTTTGTCACAAGAATTTATGCAGAATAAACACAATTTGCTGCTTTTTCCACAGTAATTGACTCACATATAAAATACATAATATTTCTGCCTTTTCAATAACACCAGTACCAGTTCCTGTAAGAACATTGCTATTTTCCACCTGTTTTCTGTGGCCCCAAGAATTTCTACTATAATACTACTGTTTCTGAACAAGTGGAGAAATCCACATATGAAAGTACAAGATGTTAGCAGTTTGAGTCCTACAGAAACATAAGCCTTGAAAAAATGTTAGCAGGCTGAGCCCCTTTTTTCCTTTTCCCACAACACTAACCACCTGCTTGTAAAACTCTGTTACAGCAGTTTCTGAAAAATGACTGCTGCTTGGGATATTGCAGCTGTATTCAGCACATGACAACAGTTCCTTAAAACCTCTGTTTTCAACAAGGCGATACGGCAGCATGTCAGCTGACAGATTCTGGCAATTTGCCATTCCACAGGTGTACTTTTGGATTATTTTTATGCATTTATTTTACTTATTTTGAAGAACTCTGTATGTATAGGTTGGCAGCGCATAGAAGGTAATTACATTTTAGAGCTCTGCGTACACTTATGGCTTTACATAAAAAAAAATAAATCAAAATAATTATGTAACTTAATTGTTCTAACAATATAACTAGTGGTGGTGGCAGTCCTAGCAGTGGGTGTTGTGATTTCAATTTTTGTCATCCTCCTCCATACTTCACATTTTCAAAACAGCAACAATGGGTGACGTGGGTGTTATTGTTTATGAGACAATTTCCCTTATCCCTCAGACATCTACAACACTACTGTTATGTGCCCCTTGGCCCGGTGCACATTTAAGAGTGCCTTTCCTGCTGCTAATCTTCACACCTCTGGTGTATCTCCCAGTCAGACCTGGGGAGACCTTGTGGGAAGGGAAGTTTTTTGCATGTTAAAATTTTGATGTAAAAACTTTCACCCATCCCTGACTAAGAGCCATAAAATGTTACCTATTTGTTGCAATCAATAAAACAACAAATAAATAGGTAAAAAAATCTTATAAAATAATGTATAATATTACAGATATTACACATACAGATATTAAAAGTCACTGTACATAATCACTCCTAACAAAAGTCTACAAGATAAAAAAAATCAATCTCAGAAGTATGCTTAAAAAAAGATAAACAGTGCTACTTAATTCCATCAATGCATTTACTCTGTCCGGAGCTGTAGATGAATGATGAGAATGACAGATGGAATGAAGAAATGAGCTCCGAGTCAGATGATGCAGATGGAAATGAAAAAGCATAAATCTCCCTCTATGAAACAGTTCTTAAGAATGCAGATCCAAATGCTACTCCTTTCCTTTTAAATATGGAACATAGAAACATAGTAAATTCGGTTGAAAAAAGACCAGAGGGTTAATGAGGTCTATACATGTATATTGTATACTGAATACAAGAGTTGCCATAAAGAATGGGAATATCCATAATGATATTTGTAGATATAGCATTTTATGCTTCTCCAGTTTCCATCCATCTGGTACATTCAAAGGTCTTCCACTCAGCCAACTTATTTGAATTAAAGGGATAGTAATGTTTTAAAATAAAAGGAGCTCCAGTTGATCATCATAGTATTTGGGCCATGGAGAGTGTTATTTCAATACTGTCAGAGTCATAGTTCAAGAGTAATTGAATGATAAAGAACCCCCCTCCCACCCCTTTTACTTATATAACATTGCTCACCTCAGAACAGAAGGGTGGTGTCCAGATAGCTTATACAGAAGGGCAATCCTCAATTAGCATAAGGGAAAAACCTTAAAGACCTGTCAAGGGGGGCAGAATTGTCATTGTTCTCACAGTAAGAAGATTGTCCCTTGCTGTGAGCTGTCTGGTCTCAGTACTAGATTCCACACCTGAGGGGAGGTGGCTTACACTAGGTAAAAGGGGTGGGAAGGGGATACTTTATCATTCAATTACTCTTGAACTACAACTCTGACAGTATTGAAATAACACTCTCCATGGCCAAAATACTATGAAGATTAATTAGAGCTGCTTTTATTTTGAAATATTACTATCTCTTTAAACATGTTTTTGACTCATTGCATTGTAAAGTGTTACAGAATAATGTCAGTCAATCTCTTTAACCCTTCCAGTGCCAGAAGCACGGAGGTCCTCAAGGAGTTAAAGGGCAACTGTCATGTAATAGTTGTCCTATTGACAAGTCTTCTCCAGCGTGGAAGAACAAAAAAGTGAATCCTCCTTCTCTCTGGCTGATCTCTTGATAGTAACTACACTGCAAGACTTAAAGGCATAGTAATGTTTCCATATAAAAGCAGATCCAATTATTCTTCATAGTGGAGAGTGTTATTTCAATACTGTCAGAGTTGTAGTTCAAGAGTAATTGAATGATAAATTATCCCCTCCTGCCCCTTTTACTGATGTAACACTACTCACCTCAGAACAGAAACGTGGTGTCCATTGTTCTCACAGATTGTCCCTTGCTGTGAGCTGTCTGGTCTTAAGACCAGATTCCACATTTGAGGGGAGGTGGTTTACACTAGGTAAAAGGGGCGGGAGGGGGATACATTATCATTCAATTACTCTTGAACTACAACTCTGACAGAATTGAAATAACACTCTCCATGGCCCAAATACTATGAAGATTAATTTCTATTTGGAAATATTAGTATCCCTTTAAGAGATTTGTAAGTGATAGTGAGAGGCCTACCTTGAGGCTTGATTAAATTATTCAAATATTTTAAAATAGAGGGTTTACTGGAAAGAAGGAAGAACTCAAAGATAAGAGGGAAAAAAAGCAATTATCTGTACCTTATGTGACTACATATAATATACGAATTTGAGAATTGAAATGATTAGTGCTCCATGACTGGAAAACACTGGAAACTTATTTGAGTTTAAGGGATATTTTCAGTGATCCTCCTCTTTATTCATATAAGGGGTAAGAATTTAAGAGATTCATTATTCAGAGCTAACCTGGAAAGAAGGATCCAAAGGAGACAACATACAAAAAATAAGGGCAATTCTTCATGCTATGATTGCTCTCAGTGCAGTTGTATGACTAGAGATGATGTGTTTTTTCATTGGTGGACAGGCAAAACATAATGGAATAAGGAGATATTGGATCCTAATTCTGGTTATGTTATCTATATGATTATGTGCCTTTGTGGTAAGGGATATGTCGGTGAGATAACACAGATGGTGAAGGATAGTATAAAACAAGATAAAAACTCTATATGGAGGGGTGATACAGATGCTCCAGTTTCTTGTTATTTTATTGAAGGAGAACATGTGGCTACGCAACCGAGATTTCAAGTTATTGATGGGTATATGGTCTTAGAAGGAAAAAAGACAAACACATTTTTTTTTGTTCCAGAATGAAACGAAAAGGATTAAATAACTGAATACATTATATCCTTTCGGAATGAATAGGGATAAGAATTGGAAATGCTTTACTTGCATACCAGGGAACTCTCAGGGTTTGACCCTGAGACTCAGGGTTTAGACCCAAATCTTAGGGTCTCAGGGTGAAGAGCCAAATTCTCAGGGTGAAAAAGGTCTGTGATACCGACTGTAAGATTTGCTACCATTATATGTTTCTTTAGTCTCTAAATTGGTGCCATTTGTACCAGAAAAGCAGCAGGAAATGTCCTGATTGTTTTATTTGTGTTTAGGCAGTGAGATCTCTAAGTTGTAACATGTTAAAGGTTCCTCGCAGACTGATTGGAGTACCTCCGAGTTAGAGCAAGTAGGTACGTATTGCATAAAATCTACATTACAGGAAGCTTTAAGGGTTAATATTCCAAAGATTGGAGTACCTCCGAGTTAGAGCAAGTAGGTACGTATTGCATAAAATCTACATTACAGGAAACTTTAAGGGTTAATATTCCAAAGATCTCAGAGCTAATTTGGAAAGTTCCCAGGTATGTTTATTTGACACTTTTTGGCAATGGTATTGGAGAGGAAAGTTATGTATCAACGCCACTAGTAGTGTGGAATTAAAGGGAAAGTAATGTTTCATAATAAAAGCAGCTCTAATTAATCATCATAGTATTTGGACTTTGGAGAGTGTTATTTCAATTCTGACAGAGTTATAGTTCAAGAGTAATTCAATGACAAAGTATCCCCCCCGCCCCTTTTACTGATGTAACACTGCTCAGCCAGATCAGAAGGGAGGTGCCCAGGTAGACTGCAGAGAGGGACAATCTTCAATTAAGATAAGGGAAAAAGCTGTAAACTTGTCAAGGGGGCAGGGCTTTCATTGTTCTCATAGGAAGAAGATTGTCCCCTTCTGTTATCTGTCTGGTCTATGAACTGCATTCCACATCTGAGAAGAGATTGCTTACACTAGGTAAAAGGGGCGGGAGGGGAAACTTTGCTTGTGAATATCTCTCAAACCATAAAGGTTTGAGAGATAAGACTTATATTGTTATTCATGATTTAGTAATGCCTACAAAATAAAATAAAGATAAAACAAAGTATTACTATCCCTTTAACATCATAAGACAGCTTGGGCTTCTTTTCCTACATATTCCATTCCATACTCTATTTCTTTTTAATTAACTTCTTTATTCACTGTGGTGGAATTGGGTGTAGTTGTCTACTTCTGTCTTATTTACCCCAAATAAATGGTTACATCTCCCATGACGTTGCTAAGAGTCATAATCTCCATCCTAATACAATACTTTTTTGCCCACTGTAATATATTTGTTTTATCCTCGCTTTCTTTTAGATGTGTATACAGTTACTTTTCCATCTTTCAATGGACACTTGTAGTCTAAAGAGTTTTCAGGGATACTGTTTCGTATATCTTATTTCCTGTACGTAGTATGATTTTCTTATACTTTATTAAGAACTGATTCATGATTAAGCTATGCTGAAACTCAAACCGAGTGCATTTCAATGACTTGATGACGTGCACAACCAATTGCATTCTATTTATTTGTGTACTTGCATGTCATTGCTTTTTGTTGTTCACCATATTTATCCTTTATAGCAATATAAAACCAACCTGTATATTATTTATTTATTGCACTTATGTCTTTTGTGAAAAGACATTTTCACCTTTCACTATTTTTTATTTTTGTTCTGCATTCCATTTGTAGAAACGTCAGAAGCAGGAACAACAGGTACACACATTATGGTTTAACAAAGAAACCAGAAAAGTAATTTCTAGTGATGAGGGCACATGCACTAGGGCCTGGTAAACCAGTAGAGATTTATAATATTTTTTAAGATTAAATAAAAGTAAAATATATTATTACTTGTATAGGATGGCTTTAAACCACTGTTTTACTGAGAAAATAATTCCTCAGATCTTTAGGACAGAGATCCAGCCTAGTGCTGGTGGGGTCAGATTATTATTTGTTTTTAATAATGGAGTAATATACTGAATTGTTACTTCCAAGATGTAACGCTGCTTATTACTGATGAATCTACTAATGAACCAGAGCAGTCAAGTCTTGTGAATGATTAATTTGAAGAAATACATAACTAAGCTATCTGGTACCACTTTTACAGACTGGCTTGATAAAAATAAGACATCCATTGATAAATACAGGGCTTAAGTGACATCATTTATAATTGAAAACTTTAAATAAATCCTTATTAACAATGAAGAAGTGTCATACTGGAATAGCAGAGCTAAGGCGGAATACTCTTTGACCCTATTTAATATCACATCTCCTTGCCACAAAGGGTTTTAACCAAAATTCCAGCTTATATACATTATATACTATTTTTTTGGAAAGACTATGAGCCTTGTTGTTGGATGTTATAAACGTCAGTGCTACATCATTATCCATTTAATTGTTGCCAGTTGGTACATGGTTAAAGGGATAGTAATGTTTCATAATAAAAGCCGCTCTCTAATTAATCATCATATTATTTGGGCCTTGGAGAGTGTTATTTCAATTCTGTCAGAGTTATAGTTCAAGAGTAATTCAATGACAAAGTGTCCCCCTCCCGCCCCTTTTACTGATGTAACACTATTCAGCCAGATCAGAAGGGAGGTGCCCAGGTAGACTGCAGACAGGGACAATCTTCAGTTAAGATAAGGGAAAAACCTGAAAACTTATCAAGGGGGGCAGGGATTTCATTGTTTTCATAGGAATAAGAGTGTCCCCTTCTGTTATCTGTCTGGTCTATGGACTGCATTCCACATCTGAGAAGAGATGGCTTACACTAGGTAAAAGGGGCGGGAGGGGAAACTTTTCTTGTGAATATCTCTTAAACATAAAGGTTTGAGAGATAAGACATATCATTCTTCATGTTTTTTTAATGCGTACAAAATAAAATAAAGATAAAATGAAGTATTACTATCCCTTTAAAGAGGAGTAAAATGTAGAAATACAAGTTATAAGATTACACACTTCATCCCCTTCCTGAACACTTACAACAATCCAGGATTACCATTACATGGTGGACACCTGCTGGCAAATGAAGGGCCATGATGATTGGGAGATAAGATATACTTGTTTCAACTGATGGAAGTCACTTATCAGATGGTACTGGGAGCAGATTTAAGCTATCGCTGCACATACTAATAGACTACCAAACTTGTGATCATGGAGATGGTTGATTTCTGTGTTAGTGGAACTATGAACATTAAGGTATGCATTCCTAAGAGACAATACCGAAACATTTACAATATATGATGGAAGTTGGATGGATTGTCTTCATTGTGAATTTGTATTATGGTTGTGGAGTATAAATTAATTCTGATTTATATTATGGGCACTATTATATGTTTCTTATATGTGCCTTAATTCATCTTAAGTTGTCTTCATGTTTCTTCTGTTCTTCTTATTTTATTTAATAACTAGTTGAAGAGCCCGTTACACGGGCCACATTGCTACTGCCAGCCGGTCGTGGAGCAGTTATTCCAGAAGAGACTGCCTGCACCGCGGCTGATACAGAGCTGGACACTCCGAAGGAGTGTCAAGCTCTGTATCAGGCATGGCGCGGGCAGTCTTTACTGTGCATGACTGCAGCACGCGCGGGCAGTCTTTACTATGCATGACTGCAGCACGCACAGCAGTCTCTACTGCACATGACTGTGTCATTACACACTTTTTAGCGAATTATTATATTTATAAGTTGAGTCTACTTTAGATAGCATTTTGTGATAAGCCACAATTGTATCTTTATACATATGTTTATAGGCTACATACTGCTCATTATAGTGTGTGCTCCTGCCTGTCATTTATTGGATGGGTTGATTTTGCAACAAGTATGTTTGTAATTTAAAGGGGAACTATCACACCTATAAAACTTTGGCAAAAAAGTAACTTTATACAGCGAGCAGCTGGCATGCTAGTGTCATTTAAAAAAAAAAAAAATTGTTTGGTTGAAATTACATGTTTAAAGCTGATCCTGTGCCTTCCTTCTGGACAGGCTGCGGGTACCGCTCTGCACCGCAGTCTGTCACCGTTCCTCTGCTCCCCTCCCACTTAGTGTCTGAATCCAGCCTCTCTTGTAAGCTGGAGTGCTCTCTGGCCCGCAGTCTGTCCAGAAGGAAGGCACAGGATCAGCTTTAACCCCTTCTCGTCCCGTGACTTACCCGGACCGTCGCGCTGGTCCAGCACTTAAGGACCAGTGATGGTTCTGGTACGTCACGTACTTTTACTCACCGCGCTCCTGCAGGAGCGCAGTGAGTAATACCAGGGGCTGAACTTGATCGCTCCAAGACCGGAGCGACCTCTCTCAGTCCCTCATTCGACGTGCCGGAACACGTGATCAGTCACGTGGGACTGCACGTCGTACTCACCTGTCTGGTACTTAAAGGACCAGACACCCCGGGACCGCTGGTCCTTAAGGGGTTAAACATGTAATTTTGGGCAAACAACTAATTTTTTAGCTAGTCGCTATATAAAGTTACTTTTTAGCCAAAGTTGTATAGGAGTGATAGTTCCCCTTTAAGAAGTCTAATATCCCATTGTATTTAACCCAGAGGAAAGTTCATTTTGGACTGACAACAACAGTTGGCTTTAGAAGCACAATTATTCTTCATCTTTTACTGATTACTGTCTTCTGCTGTATCAGTGCTGAAGCCCAGGCTAAATATGTTTGAAATGGAGAGGTAGAATGTGGTTGATTGATGTGACACATTTATAATGAGTATTTCTTCATACAACAGTATGTTATAAACAAAGTCATCTGATACTTGGGAAGTGCTAGCATTCCTTGGGGGGAGATTCACAAAGCGGTGATAAAGAGGTGATAAAGTAGAGACAACTTCTCCAGTTTATTACTTGTTCAGTTCCTATATTATTATATAGAGCCTAAGCACTAAGAGCTCCAAAGTTGAAGAGATATTAGTGCATAGGCTCCATAGAATAACATAGGAATTGGAGAGGTGATAAACTGGAGAACTCATCTCCACTTTATCACCTCTTTATTAGTGATGATCGAGCACCCCGATGCTCGGGTGTTCGGGTGCTCTGGCCGAGCGCCCCCGGAGGCTCGAGTGCTCGGCCGAGCACCCGAGCCCCATTGAAGTCAATGGGAGGACTCGAGCATTACACCAGGCACCCCCTGCTCTGATGAGGGGAGGGTGCCTGGTTCATAGGAAAAGGTCAGAAAATGATGGAAACACCACAGAAATGGTTCAGGGACAGCATAGGGAGGATGTCTGGATGCATCTTGGACTCCAACGTCGCTGCTGGGAACGATGTTTCGCCCGTAGTACGCCATTTTTACAGACTGACCGTAAAACACACAAAAAGGAAGATAAAAACGATTTTAGGCGAAAAATTGTTACCAAACAGTATTTGCTGTATATTTACTTGAACTATCAGGATCACGTCCACTTCCCCATCCCTTTTTACCCGCCTTCTTCATATTAAACGGAATATATGCCGGTAATCTGCGGCTAGGCACACGAAACAGAATGTGATGCTAATCTGCGGCTAGGCACAGTGAACGGAATATGTGACGTTAATTTGTGAATTTGCACACTAAACAGAATGTGACAATAATCTATGGCTAGGCACACGTTTAAAATGGGCCTTTTTGTCGCTGCGTTGTAAAATCATTGGCCCTGTGCACCTAACAGAATATGTCAGCTTGTCACTGCACTGTGAAATATTTTTCCCTGTGCACCTAGTACAATGTCACCTTAGAACATGTCCCCCCCCACAAAAAAAGGAAATTGTGCCCCCCCAAACAAAATATAAATGCTGCCCCCACACACAACAGTCCTAAAAAGGACTTTTGGGTCTTGAAAGAGTTTCAACAATTTTATTCTCCCTACACTGACTTCCTGTGCATCTAGTATTATATGTCACCTTAAAAATATCCCCCCCACAAAAAAAAGGAAATTGTGCCCCCCCAAACAAAATATAAATGCTGCCCCCACACACAACAGTCCTAAAAAGGACTTTTGGGTCTTGAAAGAGTTTCAACAATTTTATTCTCCCTACACTGACTTCCTGTGCATCTAGTATTATATGTCACCTTAAAAATATCCCCCCCACAAAAAAAAGGAAATTGTGCCCCCCCAAACAAAATATAAATGCTGTCCCCACACACAACAGTCCTAAAAAGGACTTTTGGGTCTTGAAAGAGTTTCAACAATTTTATTCTCCCTACACTGACTTTCCCTGCCTAAGCGCATCTCTCCCTGGCTAAGAATGAGCCGAACTTGCGCGTCGGGTGCTATACAGCACCCGATCACGGGTTCTGGCCAGCCAATCAGCGTAATGCCAGCAGCCAACATGGCTGCTGGCATTACACTGATGTCAGAGCCTCCCCGCACGTTTATTGGCTGCGCAGCAGCCGCGAAACGTGCGGGGAGGAGACCCAAACATGGCGGGCGAGCACATGTGGTACTCGTACGAGTACCTCCATGTGCCGAGCAGAGCGATGCTCGAGCCGAACCGAGCTTCGGCCGAGCATGCTCGCTCATCACTACTCTTTATCACTGCTTAGTGAACCCCACCTTGTGTTCTGTATGTGGCATGTCAGTGTGTGCAACAGAGAAAAAAAGCATACCACTACATGCAGTTTGTATCAGTCACTACCTCAGAGGGTGCACACATCAATCCACATCAATATCCTCTAAAATGTCCACATGGGACAGAGGACATTCCAATAAAATAAAATAAGAAAATATGTATTATATTTAAAGCATCAGTCTGACATTTCAGCAGACAATACCGCTTTCATCAGGGACAATAGACTGATGCTTTTAATAAACTAAAGCATTTTCATTATTTTATTATAAATCAGTGTTCCATAGGAGTGCACTAAGCCGCTCATTTCTCACTCTTACCTTACCGTTGTATGCCAGATTTTTAAAGGTTGACACTAAAGGGATTTGTTCCCCTAAGAGAAGCAAAAAGTGGCAGAATTATTAATTTGACATATTTACTGAAATTTATGTATTTCAAATGGAGCTTCTAAATTCTACTTCTGCAAAACTCAGCAATGATAAAGCCAAATCTGTGGAAATTTATGAAAAAAAATTAAATATTTTTATGAGTGATAAAATTACCAGCATTTTTATCGATTAGGGGTTAACCCTGTGTTACATTACCTAAATGTAGTCTGAAAGGGAACTTAAAGGAGTAGTAAACTTTTTTTTATAAAAACCTAATGTTATAGAGCTTTTCTTGCTGAGTAAAACATGGGTACTATCACAATAGTCAGCTGTTTTATTCAAAACTAGTTGAAAAGCCCATTTACACAGGCCACAGTGCCACCGCTGCAGTCGTGCGCAGTAGAGACTGCCCGAGCCGCAGCGGGGCTCTCTGAATTCAGACCGGAATCCTCTCTGCGCACCTTCCTGGGACCAAGCTCTGTATCAGCCATGGCACAGGCAGTCTCTACTGCGCATGACTGCAGCTCGCGCTGCTGTCTGTACTATGCATGACTGCTTCTGACAAACATCCTTGCCGAATTATTATATAGATGTGTAAGTGTTCAAATAATCAGGAAGTGAATTTACTGTGTTTAGTTCCTGATTGTTCTGACAGGAAGTGACAGGTAGTTTCAATCACATTCTATGGAGAACTGTATGCCACTGACATTCCTCTCCATTAGAATATAACAGGATAACAAGAAGGCACTGTGAATGTAAAAAAACACATGTTTAAAAGGTAATAACTTTGGAAATAGGCATCTCTCAGCACTGTGAGTACCCATATTTTACTCATCAGGAAACATCTTACAATATATATGCTTTCATAAAAAAGTTTACTGCTTCTTTAACACATAGAAGTTGATGTACAGAGAGCCACTGGAGCAATTCTGGAATAAACCAAATGCACCAGTGGGGCAAATAAAAATCCACAACTGCTAAGTAATACCGTTGAGACCTCACTAGCATTCATGGGGTTCAAAGACCGTTAAAATGAATTGAGATTTGGGGATTTTTTTGTCTCTTTGGTGCAGTTGGCTTGCTCCAAAATTGATTCAGTTGATCTTAGCACATCAGCATCGTTATTTTCTTCTCGTTCTTCCCACTGCCCTATGGCTTCTTTTGAGGTTAAACCCTGCTTTACGTCTCAGAAGCGGCACACTAGCAGTCCCGCCACATTTTTTGTCATTAGATACGGCAATTTCGGTCAGAAATCTTATTTCTACAGCAAAACTACATATTTCTTATCACAACTGAAAGTCTCTGAAAATATCAATGAATGAAAATGTTGTTACAAACGACAAAAGCTATTTTGCTACTTCTTTGAACATATGGCCCTAAGCGTTATTATGCCTTTAAAGTGAATGTGTCATCATAGGATAATTTAAGGACCAGCGAAGTGCCAGGACTACACGATGCTCTGTGATACCAGATGCACAAGAGAGAGAGATTAAGATGATCAGTTACTTCAACATCCAACACAATGGACTAACTAAGGACTTGGGATTCCTCAAATGTTACCATGCTGCAGTTTTAAAACCAACATGCTTCTGACTTAAAGGGTGCATTGCTCTCAAAAGCTTGTCCCTAAAATTGAATGTCAGGCAAATTAAAAATTGTTATTACATATTGTGATACAGTTTTAGTGATGTCACATCCCCAACGTGTGACTCATTAGCATAATTTTGCAAAAATGTTCAAAATATAATCAGTATATTAATAGCAATACAGTAGACCCACTAGTAGATCTATGGTATGTATATCACGTGATAAGGCATGAAAATGATACTCTAGTACACATACAACAATTATCCAGGTTATTAGAGCTCAACCGCAAAAGGGGGAGATTCACTAAGTGGTGGTAAAGAGGTGATAAAGTGGAGATAACTTCTCCAGTTTATCACTTCTCCAGTTCCTATGTTATTCTATAGAACTGTTCACTAAGATCTCCAAAGTTGAAGACATCTTAGTGCATAGGCTCCATTGAAAACATAGGAAGTGAAGAAGTGATAAACTGGATAAGTCATCTCCACTTTATCACCTCGTTATCACCGCTTAGTGAATCTCCCCCCAAGGTCAAGAAAAACTGAGAAACAACTAAGCTGATATGCAGAGCCAAACTCCGAATTAGCATGCAACAATTAAATAAGCTGAATGCTAATGCTGGAAGAGTCTTGGGTTATAAATTAATAAGATAAAGAATCAGAAGACAGTCTTATTACAACGTATCCACCCACACTGCCACACAACCAGCAGAGAGTGTACCATCAATGTAAACAAATGGCACACAGCAAGAAGATGAGCTGAAAGAGTGAACGATGCAAAACAGCTGGAAACACAAAAGGATAGAATAAAGAAACAGGACCAGCTATAGATGAGACTTAAGCAAAGTTTAACATTAGGGTGGAAGAAACTAAAATATTAGCTACAACATAGTGATGTGAGACCAACAGAGGATGTCTAAATAGAACTGCCAGCATGCTTAAAGTACAAAGACAGCAAATATTAATAAACTACTACATAAAAGACCCCAGAAAAGTTCTGTTGTTGGAGCACATGAAGCTAAAGTATTAAAAACAAAATTGTGCTGTGCGATCATCAGAACACTTAAATGACATGAAATAAATAACCACACAAAGCAGAATGCAGTAATGAGATGGCTGATTGAAGAGGCATTTTCCAATGTCCATTAATATTATGATAGGTCTTGAGGTGCTTCAATTATTTTACACACACACTTGCACACGTACACTCCACTCACTAGTTATGCTACTGGAAATCACCTCAAGGTGGTCAGGTGATCAGATCCAATTTTTGTATCTAGATAGATGAAGGCAGTGGGTGGAAAACTAGTAGAAGGGCGTGAACCAACTTAAATAGCCCGTATCATCTAAAAAAATCAATCTGGCAAATTTTAAAGTGCTTCCAAAATCAACTGTATGTTGTTATAGCCATTTTTATGTAGAACTTACTTAAGTTATGTAGATTTAAATATCATCCTGATAGATGCATGCCACACAGACTCTTCCTGTCTTAGCCCTGCATTACCTCCTACCTCCAACTGACACTGCTTAGCAATGCATTACCCACCTCCTTTAGCACCGTTAACTCAAATACTAGTTTTCTAAATAAAAACTGGATAATATACAGGCGATGGCAAAAACTCATGTTTTGTTCTCACAGGAATTTTCACAAAAAAAGCTTGATTTTCCTATTTTCCAGCAGGAATCCTCTCCAGTAGTGAAACCTATAGATTTTCCTCTTTTTCTCTGACACCACAGATTTCCCTCCTAGAACGCCTCCATTTCCTGTCTAGGTTTTCAATGGCCGCGAAACTCCCAACCCATATACTGTAAAAAAACAATATTTCCTGCCATGTAGTGGAGGAAACAGGAGAGAGAAAGAGAAATAACTTAAGAGTTAAAATTAAAAATTAGCACTATTCCCAAAAGCAAAAAAAAAAACTCTGGACTCTTCTGTTGATGATTATACAGAGGTAGAGAAGGAAAGGAAATCTGCAGCACTAGCAGTAAAGTGAGTCCACATTCCCCTTATCCAGTGTAACCCAGTCCCCCGATATCATCATTTGGGATATGGAGAACAGTACTGAAGACGGCAGAACTGGCTAGCTTTTTGAGCAGGACACGCTAGCTGCCTGTGACTGCTGCTTTTGCCACCAGTGTGCATTCTTCATAGGAGATGGCAATTGTGGCCGCAGGAGACCATCTTTCACACGTGACTTGTAAATGGTTTATTAATATTAGTGAGTTGATGGTGGAACTTTTTATGTGACTTTGACAAACAGCCTCCTCAGGAAGAGAAGTATGACTAATCCTGCAGCAACTATGGCTTCTGTCAGTCTTTGGACTGCTACTTTACTACCATGTCCCTGCACTGCTTCTACTCCATTCTTCCTATCGTTGTCAATAGTAAGTTTGCTGGACAGTATTAAACTAGCATGCATTTTAACAGTGAAGTACACATTAGATCTGATTGTGTATTATGTCTTGTCCTTTACTAAATATGCTATCTCAATCACATGTCAAACTATTTTTTTTTATTTTTTACCAATGGCACCTATCACCATCTACAAACAAAACCAAACAAAAAAACACTCAGAAAACATTCCCTGTGCAACTGCTTATTACCCTCTTATCCTCTAGTTAGTGTCTTGTGGGTTTCTGCTATTGCCTTCTTTCTCTACCTGTCTTTATTTTTATTTATTTATACATTTACAGTACAGATGACAATAGAACTTACTTAGTAAGGAACTTGTATCACTTGCCAATCTCTTCTCAGTCTAACTAGATTTTGAGGTATTTGAGGTAAATCTCCTTTCTCCCTTCACATAACCCCAGATTCCCCTAATACAGAGAACAGCCAGCAGGAAGGAACTTGGATCACAGCTCCTATCATAAAGAACACCCAGCTAAGGAAGGAACTTAGGGTATCAATTGCCTCTCTCAGTCAAAAAAGAATGAGGTATTTTGGGTAAATCTCCTTTTCCCTTTACACTCCCACCAGAGTGCCCTAACACAGAAACAAATTACCTACCCAAAAAGGCTTCATAAACTACACTGCAACTTCACTTTATTTGTCTCAAAAAATGGTGCTTTCTTTATCTCTTACGAACACAGAATGACATGCTGCAGGAAAAGAAGGGAAACATTGAATTCAATGCAATGAGCTAGGAGGGAAATCTAATAACTTTAGTGGGAAATTGCCAGCTTGGAAGGAAGTGCCACTTTTCATTGTTTCACTTTTGAGATGAAAAATTGTACCCCTCCCTATTTTTGTATTGGATTTCAAAATGATCAAAGCGTTTTAGGTGATAGTGCTCAAGGATACATTGATTTCTCTGGCCCTCCAGACCAGAGAAGGAGGCTCAAGCTAACAAATCTCTCAGTATCTTGGGCAGGTCTGAAGAGTACCCAAGTAGATTAGCCCTATATCTATAAGTCCCAAAATTATAAGACTGTTGAAACCATAAAATTCATACAACTAAACAACAGAAGATTGAATAGACAACTGTTTTCATTACACACAAGAAATCAGTTCTATAAAGTGTATGTCCTTTTTCATATCAGAGCATTAGCAGCCCTTATGTAAAAAACAAAACAACACAAAAAATTGAATAATTCTGGGTCAAACCAACTCTGCCATAGATAAAAAAAGATCTAATTGATATGAATGGGTATTTTAACCCCTTGAATGGTAGCATGGTCTCTAGTGCCATCTTCCCTGTGGTGCAGTTGATTTGCCCCAGAATTACTCCAATGGGGAGAATCACTAAGCAGTGATAAAGAGGTAACAAAGAGATGATAAATTGGAGATGACTTCTCCAGTGATATCACTTCACCAATTCCTATGTTATTCTGTGGAGGCTGTGCAATAAGATCTCCAAAGCTGGAGAAATCTTAGTGCATCAGATCCATTAAATAATATAGGAAATGGAGAAGTGATATCACTGGAGAAGTCATCTCCACTTTATTACCTTCCTATCCCACCTTAGTGAATATCACCCCAGGTTTCCTTTGAATATAAATCCCAAATAATTGTAACATACAATTCCTCTTAAAACATAGAATTGCAAGTATATTAAAAAAGGATTTTGTTGAGCATGTAAGTTCAATATTTTAAATCTTTAACTTCTTTTTGTAGTGTACCAGAGAAAGGAGTGAAAGTTAATCTTCTCTGTTACATAGTACCTGTCTTCTGCTGCATCGCTAGATATATTAATATTAATCACTGACTGTCAAAAAACTTTTGGTATGTTCCAGCTCACTATCTAAAACCAATTCATAATGTAAAATGCTGACAGTAGAACTCTGGGGTGAATTGATAGGCCCCACATTCTATCACCTGTTTGATATGTGCTAGCTAAATAAAGTAAAGATTTTCCAAAACATTTTTCTCTCTCTGTAAAAAGTTGACAATTTATTAAAATAAAATCAAAAAGGATAATATGATACAGATGGAATACTCACAAATTCTGGTAATGTATCTGATGTATTTGTGGGAGAAAATATATATTCGTTGGCAGCAAGAGGATTATTCGGTGGAGGGCAGGATAAATAGGAACACATAAAACATGAAATTTTAGATGTAACAGAGCCCTGCATTAGGCATGTTAATTGAAGTAAAATAAAAAGAAAGCCATCCTGGTTTATTAGGCAGGTTTCTGGTATTGTAAGGTCTAAAGGATTGCATACAGGCTTACTTTGTTGGGTGAAGACAGTAATGTATATAAGGACTAACAGAGGAAGGTTAATTATATAATCAGAATTGTCAAAGCCCAAGAACATAGTAACATAGTAACATAGTTGATGAGGCTGAAAAAAGACATTTGTCCATCAAGTCCAGCCCATGCCAAAAACACCCCTGTTGCTCCTGGATCAACAACAACCTATCTGCATTGAAGCCATCTGTCATAATTTTCAATATTGTTCTGAGCTAGATAGGCATCCATTGCTTTTTTGAAAACGGTTGCATTATCTGCAAGTACAACATCCCAAGGCAAAGAATTCCATAGCTTTACCACCCTTACTGGCTGGCTCCAAAGGGACTGACATCGCAGGCGCACAGACGTCACTATGGCAAGATGTCTGTGCTTCCTGCTACTGTCAGCCTCAGAAAAAGTCATAAATCATTTAAACCAGGTAATAATTCTGGCGACTAGCGCTACTAAGCAGCTAGTCGCCAGATGGAAACTTCATTGAGATAAAGATTTTGCGGGGTAGTAGTTCCCGTTTAATGAAAAAGAAAGCACCAGCTGAAGTTATTTATTATGTACTCCTAACATAATTATAAAAATAAAACATGAGTGTTCATTTAAAAATGGCAAAAATAATTTACACAATAGGAACTCTATGTAAATGTGCAAATCTATTTTAGCATATACTTTTAAACTGAATTCATTGTTTGACGTTGCAATGCAAAGAAATGAATTCATCGGCGATACTGCTTTTATTTCAAAAAGACAAGACTTTGAGAGGTCTGCTCTCTTTTTAAGTCAACTAATAATGAAACACAAAGTGCCCTATGTTCAAATTGAAGAGGTGGTGTTAAAACATATTAGTTACAAAGTATGATACAATTAGATTTTCAAATTTCAATATTCTACTTAAGACCTGAAAGTAGGAGTGGCCAAACAATACCAAAACAAATGTGTTAAAAAAAACTTGTTTTAACTCTAAAAATTACCAACAAAACATTTCTGGTGTTAAAATGTCTGTATAAATACAATGTCATAAATATCATAGTCCATCTATATATCCTCCATATTATCAAAGTATGTTTCTTTCTGTCATATTCTGACAAAATGTATTTAATATTGTCACATTTCCAAAAATGATTTTCTGCTTTTGAACATTGTATCTAAAAACTTGATAGTAAAATTAGCTTTAAAGGAGCAGTAAACTTTTTTCATGAAATATATATATTGTAGGCCTTTTCCTGTTGAGTAAAATAAGGGTACTCCCACTGCTGAGAGATGCATATTTCCAGAGTTATTGCAGTTTAAATATGTGTTTTTTTACATTAGCAGTGCCCTCTAGTGATCAAATTCCAATTAATTACTCTGTTACATTCTAATGGAGAAGAAAGTCAGTGACAGTTCTCCATATAATGTTATAGAAACTGCTGAGTCACTTCCTTTCAGCTAGAACTTTCAGGAGGAAAACACACAGTATATAATAATAATTATCATTATACATTGAGAATAAAATAACTGACAACAGTGGGTGTGCCCTTGTTTACTCAGCAGGAAAAACTCTATAATATAGAGGTTTCATAAAAAAAGCTTACTGCTCCTTTAAATTTCCAGATTGCTATTTTCTTGAACATGGGTCTTAAACAAGGACAGCACCACTACATGGGGTATATAGGGTGCAGCGGTGATGGGGCCCAACATCCAAGGGGACTCATCTGCCCCAGGGTCCAATAGGTCCTAGTTATAGCAGCTGCGCCCTCCATTGACTAGTTAAGCTACTGGTCCCAACATTGAAGAGTTCCAAACTAAGACAGACATCTAAAATAATTAGGAAGGCTGTAAAAGGCAAGAAAATAGAGACAGGGATATAGATGCAGAAATGAGGGAAATTAATGGGGAAGGAAATCGTACAGAGCTGACAACGTTTATATAAATGCCTTGTAGTGAGATTAAAATCCAAAATCTGTATTGAATCATTTCTCTAGAGTTTTAAAGAGAAATATCCTCAGTTCTAATATCTTATTTCTTAGATGTTTATGACATTCACTTTAAGCATTCGGATTCTGTTCATTGAGTGATCTGGCTGGGAAAAATGATGTCCAACTATACTACAGTAAATTCCTCCTTCATAATGAGCTATTGTGTGTCTGGTGCAGCAAAAGATTCCTGTTGAGTAAATGTTCTGCTTCCTTATTTTACAAACATTTTATAACACAGTATGAGATTTCCCATGTAAGTTGCACCTGAACTCTAATGAATAATAGAAGATCTCTTTTTGCTGGTTTAGGATTTTGAAAGTGTGCACTATTGATTCAAAAGCCAAGTGCCTTATTTTGCAGTCTCTTTTTAGAAGTCCTTTTAAGTCCTATCAATAGTTTAACCAAAAAAGCTGATCTAAATGTTCCAACTTAGATTTGGACAGCAAAGCGGTTGTAGTAAAATTGTCTTTTCAGTCATTTTGGCAGTATTTCAGGTATGAAAGAATGAATAGAAAGAACTTATCTATGCAATGTGTGCCAATTCCACTTGATAATGTGTTTGTTTTGCAAAGCACTGGAATTTTACATTGTCTGTAAAAACAGTTATATTAACCTCTTGCGAGCATATCAAGAATCATTGTTTCCTCAATGCCTCCTTGGGCAGGTATCTCAATCACAGACACACACGCACAAATATATAAACCGTATCCAGATATATACATTTGTATGCAAACGTTGGGCATCCCATGTTTGTTGATTCTTTTTAGGTGAAAAGAAATTAGCAGAACCATTGCAGGTACAAACTTAAAGGGACAGTAATGTTTCATAATAAAAGCAGCTCTAATTAATCATCATAGTATTTGGACTTTGGAAAGTGTTATTTCAATTCTGACAGAGTTGTAGTTCAAGAGTAATTCAATGACAAAGTATCCCCCTCTGCCCCTTTTACTGATGTAACACTGATCAGCCAGATAAGAAGGGAGGTGTCCAGGTAGACTGCAGAGAGGGACAATCTTCAATTAAGATGAGGGAAAAACTTGGAAAACTTGTCAAGGGGGCAGGGCTTTCACTGTTCTCATAGGAAGAAGATTGTCCCCTTCTGTTATCTGTCTGGTCTAGCAACCAGATTCCACATCTGAGAAGAGATGGCTTACACTAGGTAAAAGGGGTGGGAGGGGGAAACTTTATCCTTCAATTACTCTTGAACCACAACTCTAACAGTATTGAAATAACACTCTCCATGGCCCAAATACTGTAAAGATTAATTGAAGATGCTGTTTTTGTGAAACATTACTATCCCTTTAAACACAACATATTTCTACAATTTGTAATGTAGTTTGGGCACCATATCTGTCAGTACTTAATAACACCCCTTTTGACAAAAATCACAGCCTCCATAACAGTCTTTCTATTCTTGCTTTAGGAAGCTATCACCACTCTTCCTTTCTGAATGCTTCTAGTTCGGAAATAATCTTAGGCCTTCTTGCATGCATTGCATGTTTGAGATCTACCCACATATTATCAATAATATTCAGGTCTGGGGATTGTAAAGGCCATTCTAAAACCTTAGGTTTTTGTTTCATGAAGTAGTTCATGGATGATTTTGAAGTATGTTTTGAATCATTGCCATGTTGTAAGTGTAATGATATGTGAATAAGTATTATGTTATGTGGCTATGTTGCTTTAAGAAGCTGAGCATGCTCAGTAGTGTATTCATGCTTACTGGTTCGTGATTTAACTGGTCAAGACTGGTTGTATAGAGTTGTCTAGAAGATGCATACAAGTAATGTTGAATATAAGATAACGTGTGTGTCTGCCTTTTTTATTATGTTAGAACCCACAAAGCAGAACAGTAATATCCTACCTTTTCAGCTTCATCCCCTTTTCTGTTCCCTGTTTTGTTCTCCGGTCCATTTCTCCCTTTCTTTCCTGGTGCTCCTTCCTCTCTGCTTGTTATCGCCCTGACATCTCTGCACGGTCCGGTACTCCTTCAGTACTATGTCTCCTTGTTCCGGTGTGTTACTGTGGGGCCTTGCTCTACCGGACAGGCCTCGGATGAGTGTCCGGTCTGTCTTGGGTTGCCGGAGTTGGGTATCTGCTGCATTTGGACTTCCACATGGGACAGGATCCTGACTGGTGCCCATCCTGCCGCCTGTGGTGTTCAGCATTGAGTGCGTGTGCCAGGCCTCTAATGTTACCAGTTGCATCCTTCTGCATCTTTGTTTTCTGTGCCTGATTCTTCTCTTCACTGCTTGGATTGCTTACTCTTCAATCTTGGTGTTTTATTTTTTGGTTTGGCCACAGCACTGGTGTTTTCTCTTGTTCTTGTGCTGCATTCTTGGTCCTCCCTTAGACTTATGGTTTTCACGCTCTTCTCCTTTGTCTGCCTCCTCTGTGTGGTGTCTGGGTGTCTCATCTGCTTTATTCTTCCTCGCTCTTTTCGGTTTCCTGCTGGTTCTTTATTTTTTGTCACCTTGGGTGCTGGGGTGGTCTTCGGCACATTGCAGAGTGGTGCATGAGGGGGACCTTTTGGGTTTTAGGGTGTTTACAATTTTCACTTTTCAATGTTTTTGGCTATTGCTGTTTCTTGCCTCTCTCGCAGAGGATACTTCAGGTAGAGGAGTAAGTGAGAGAGAGGAGAAGAGAAAAAAAACAACCAAACAAACAAAAAACCCCTCAATTTCCCAAGATCTCTTGTTGGCATTTACACCATGGTGGCATGCTTAACTGTCTGGTTCTAATTTTACTGTCTGGTTCTCTGCTTATGCTGTATGGTACTCCACTTCCACTTGTTTCCTGTCACTTCCTATCCCTCAGTGGATCTTTTGGCTGGTTTGTGTGAGGACTACTCATGCATGGGTATGTGTTTGCCATTCGTGTAGGGTTGGTGTGCTTCGTGGTTGTGCTGGCACCATGCCTGGAATAGGTTTCAGAGTGGGGGTTGCTTCTGCCTGGCTCCGCTCCTGACCTGGCACCAGGGGTGTTTTCTCTGACCTCTCTGTGGGGGATGTGGGATGGACTGGCTTTGGTTATTTCAGGGAGCTGGTCAGTTTGGGAATATACTTTGGGGATAGGGTTTTTTGATCAGTGAGGAGGCAATGTTTGCAGGTCGGTCATGGGTTGTCCTGGTGCATCATTTTCTTGTGGACCAGGAGGCGTGCTGGGCCTTCGGTTGGGATTCCCATTTCAGGTTGGCTGGGCAAGATAGTGGTGGCACCTTGGGCTTTTTTTCCCTTCAGGCATCATGGTGGCAGTGAGCAGGTGGTGGACCTTTGTGGCCTTTTGTCCCTGCAGGGGGGGCTTGGGTCTATGAGCTAGCTTTCTTCTGGGATAGGCTTAGTTGAGGTGCACCTCGTACTCTGGTTGCTGACTGATGGCTACACTGGGCTGCCTGCTACCAGTGGAGAAGTGATCGTTCATGGTGTGACATTCCTACACATGCACTGTTGGGGCTCTGGTGAACGTCTGTCCAGGGAACTGATGTTTGGTGAAATCCGGTTGTGATTCCTGTTGGGCAATGAGAGGAGGATACCCATGGGTCCTACGATGTGTAGGGCCTCGCTGCAGGGGTGTGGTGGACCCTGATGCCACATGTTGCTGCATGGTGGTTCTTTTTCTTCCACTCCAGTCCATCACTGTTGGCAGATGGCATTCTGGTTTGGCAGCTGTTCTACTTCCCTGTGGTTCTGAATCTCAGTTGGGTCAGTACCTGGTTTCTGGCAGTTTACCCCAGACTTTGGTTGCTGGTGGTTACGTTATCCACTGGGGCTTCCTTGGTGGGCTCTAGCAGGGTAATTGGTTGCCCTGTTTGGTGGTGTGTTTTGCATGAGCCCGTGCAAATTTGGTCATGCATTGGGTGTTGGGTTTAGTGATGTTTCTGGAGGTGGCACTGGACTTCGGTCATGGGTGGTTACGTTACCCGCTGGTGCTGGCTAAGTCTGGCATGTGCAGGGTAACTGGTCTGAGTGGTTGTGTGCGGTGCGCTGGTGGTTTCTGGGTCCACTTTCTGTAATGGTGTCTACAGTTGTGATGAATTCCTAGGTTCTGGGATGGTGGTCACCTGATTTGGGCCTTAGTAGGCTCTGTGGGTTTCCCTGGTTGGTTGCTGTATGTGTCTGTGTGTGTGTGTGTGGTTTGGGGTACAGACCATGGTCTTTTGGGTGAGGCGGGCCCAGCTGTCAAAGTTTTGACAGTCGGTCCTTTTGGTGGGTAGTCCTTGGCTAGTTTGCAGAATTTGATAACTTGTGTGGTGAAGTTATGTGGATTTATCCACGGGCGAAAGCCATTTGAGTGTTTGCCCCCCGGACTTAGGTCACGGGGGGAAAAGTTACCCATTGAAGCTAAGGTGGATGGCCAATGGGGTAAATCCTTGGGAGTCATCTGTAAGTGCTGTTAAATGTTGGGTTCAGCTGTAAGTGCTGTTGGATGTTGGGTTCAGCTGTAAGTGATGAGGTGTGTTGGGGTCAGCTGTGAGTGCTGAAGAATGTTGGATTATAGCATGAAAAAAAAAAATGATTATGTGATGGCGCTATATGGCGAGAGTTGGTATATATCCCAGTGGCTGCAGCCAATAATCGGATCCCCGCTATCGGATCCAAAATACACAAAATAACAGTGTACTTTTATAGCATGAGCCTAGGAAATTTGGCCATGCTTGGTTTCAAGGAGTGTGGATTGGCAAGGAATATTAATTGATTGTTTATTGTTTATTAATTACTCTAACGTTTAATATAACTATGGGATTGGAAATATATGTTTAATAAAGCTGCGGCCTATTATCCCCAAGAGTTGTGTCTGTGTTTATTTATTGATCATACTCTCCTCATGACAAGAATTCTCTGGACAGGAAACACAATGTATGGGGAGGAGAAGCATGTCATAGAGAGGGTTGATCTCGCCAGGAAGTGGGTAGGGAGTAGGCATATTAAGGCTGGTGACAGGAAGTGGGAAGCAGTTAGCAGTAGAGAGGGCAAGGAGGAGCATCCCTCCCTAGGTTAGTGTGTGTGTGTGTGTACATGGTGTGTGGTTGTTGCAGCATGGTGGGTAGTTCTTGCCTAGTTTGCAGAATTAGATAACGTGTGTGGTGAAGTTATGTGGATTTATCCACGTGCGGAAGCCCTTTGGTTGTTTGCCCTGGACTTAGGTAGCAGGGGGGAAGTTACCCATTGAAGCTAAGGTGGATGGCCAATGGGGTAAATCCTTGGGAGTCAGCTGTAAGTGCTGTTGAATGTTGGATTCAGCTGTAAGGGCTAAAGAATGTTGGGTTCAGCTGTAAGTGATGAGGTATCTTGGGGTCAGCTGCGAGTGCTGAAGAATGATGGAATATAGCATGGCCTGTTATCCCCAAGAGTTGTGTCTGTATTTATTTATTGATCATACCCTCTCCTTATGACATGCTTTACACGCCTGACTGGTTTAAGAGTTTCAGATATTGTCTTGGCATCAACAGTTCCTCTTAACTTCCATCTCTTATTGACATTGTGGACAGTGGAAATTGCAAGCAGGAAGCATTTAGATATCTTTTTATAGCCTTCCCCCTGTTTTGTAAGAGTCAATTATATTTAACGTAATAGCACTACTTAAAATTTAAAAAGAATATCTGTTGTAGGGTTTATCCCCTGAGTAAAACAAAGGTACTCCACCTGCTGAAAGGTGTTTTATTCAAAAGGTATTACAGATGAAACCTAAATTTTTTAGGTGTAATATCACAGTGGCCTAAAATTGTATAGTGGCACTGTTGCTATATCAAGCTATGGAAAGCTCTGGTTACTGACCATAAATATCCATAGGGTTGTGTAGCAACAGAACTACTGTACACTGTACCAAAAAAAATGAAAGGGACAGTAATGTTGCATAAAAAAAATTATTGTTTTGTAGAGGTTAAAAAAATAAATTATGTGGCACAAATCCTATCTCTCTAACCTTTATGGTTTGAGAGATAGTCGCCTGTAAAGTTTCCCTTTTCCTGCCGTCAGCAGGAGATTCACGTCGGCCGACTCGAGGAGGCTCTTAAGCAGAGCCAAAATCTCGTTATTTAAAAAGAACTACTTCATTGGAAAGATATACAAAGTGCGATTGCAAACCAGGCACACTTTGTAGGCCTTTCTAATGAAGTAATTATTTGTAAATAACATGATTTTGGCTCTGCTGCAGAGCTGCCGGCTGGTCCCCGGACCGGGATCTCCTGCTGTCATAGCTTTTAAATTAAACATCTTTCAGCAGTGGGAGTACCTAGTTTTAATCAGTGGCATAACCCTTACAACATATTTACATTCTAAGTATTACTATATCTTTAATTTCCGATTCGCAGGTGCTTAGAGGAGTCCATGATTGTTGAGTGTAAGTACAACAGCCTGAGTGGTTGGAAGAGCCTGATACCATCATTGCCAGTATTAGATTAAGGCTAAATGAGTTAATTAAGTTCTCAGACCTTACAAAAATAACAGTAGTAGATAAACTGGAAGGGAGACCAAACTTTTTGCACATCCCACATTTTAATAGTAACTATGTGCACACAGACTTTGCACCAACTCCGTTTTCTTTCTTCCATCTGGAAGCAAAAATATATATATGGACCCTCATGCAAACATATTGTGATACTTTATCTTCCTCTTACAGTAACATGTTCCTCTATCTACATAGTAATGGTTCCCAAATGGTCAGACATATTCCTTCCCAAACAGTCAACATAACATGGTGTTGACTTTTCCCCATATTTTTTAACTTCTTTACAATCCCACAATATATATGAGAAAAGCAGCTTATTTCTTAACAACTCCTGTAACTCATGCCTCCTGATAGAAACTTGCAATCTTATCTGGAACAAGATCATTTTGATGACGCATTTTATAACTTTGTCAAAGAAGGCTGTATTTGCCAAACATTTTCTTCTTATTAACGTACCCCAATCATCACGTCTTTCTCTTCCCTTTTCTTCACTTACAATTATCTCCAATTATTCTTCTTATTTAATATATGTGTGTGTGTGTGTGAGTTAAGGAATCTGCTAATATATTTTTCATGTGAGGTTCCTTCTATAATTTATTCCTGCCTTTATAGAACTATTCCATTGAGATCACACCCTTCTTCCAACATTTGCAACAACTTTTTATCTATTTTCTTCAACGTTTGAAGAGTAGCATACTCCTCTGAGTTCTATTTGAAAATCCCATTATTTATGTGTGTCATTTTTACTTTTGAATTATTTTAGTCTCTTTACACTCTTCATCTTATTCTGTATTCTCATTGTAATCTTAGTACTATTTCAGATCTTCATATCTCCCTTCTGTTTCTATTCTTACACTTATGACTTAATAGGTTATCTTGATTTCTTAACTTCAAATGTTGATCTATCCATTTCTGATTGAAATTGTGACATTGTAGATTGTGCAGTTGACAGTGTGCATAGGGCCCACTAGTCCCCCATCCCCCTCCTTTAAAATAGTATTCGCCTACTGATAATTTTGGTTTCTTTTGTGGCTAGATCTGATTTATTTCTTCCTATGGGAAGCAACCGAAAGTAATTCAAAATCATGGGTAGGAAAGTAATTTAAACTATATTAATTAGACTGATAAATATTTACATTGTTTCCAGCTATTTAAGTATTGAGAATGTTTCTTCCATAGGTATACATACAGGAGGCAAATATAGTTTTTGATACCTTTTATTGGCTAACTAAGCAGATTTAAATGCAAGCTTTCAAGACCTTAGGTCTCTTCCTCAGGCATGTTATACAGATAAATATGAAAACATCTCTCTTAAATACAAGTACACATCACATTGTTTAGCATGGAAATCAGATAACAGAATGCAGTCCAGATCCAGATATCTTTGATCAGTCAATGGTAAATTGCACTCTTCCTCTGAGGCTTTAGAGGTATTTACGATGCTCTTGGGTCTGTGGAAAGGTCAGTCAACTACCAGGTGCTGTAGGCTTTTGCTTAGAAATTATATTTTGTCATAAATTCCTTATCCCTGTTCAACCCACTACAAATTGCATTAAATTTTAACATTAATTTTACCTCCCATACCTTTCTGTCCCTCTGAGTGCGAAACAGTCCCATCAATACAGTTAATTTAATATCCTTGACACTGTGCCCATTTTGGCAAAAATGTTCTCCCACTGGTGTCTCTGTCTTTTTGTTATTAACACTGGATCTGTGGGAATTAAATCTCCTATGTAGTGCTTGTCCAGTTTCTCCCACATACAGAGCTGTTGGGCATTTTGCACACATGATAAGGTATATTACATTGGATGATTTACAGGTGAAGGTACCATTGATCTTATGGTGTAACTGGGTGTTTGGAATTGGTATGTTGTCCGTGGTGTAAATGTGTGCACACGTTTCACATCTCTTTTGTAGGCAGGGAGATGTGCCATTTTTTGTATTTTTACTCAGGGCACTCCTCACCATCAGTTGTTTCAAATTTGGAGGCTGTCTGAATGAGAGTAAGGGAGGCTGTGGGAATATGTTCTTGAGTCTTTCATCTGTATGTAATTTCTTTTGAAGTTCTCTTGAAATTTTGCGTAGCACTTCAACCTGGGGGTGGTAAGTGACCACCAGTGGCACCTGGTTTCCCTTATGTTGTTCTTTGTAGTGTAACAGATTTTTTCTTGGTATTTGGGTAGCCTTCTGTATCTGACTGTCAATAATAGTTGCGCTGCAACTGTGTTTTATAAAGTCTCCTCTGAGTTCCTGGAGGTGCTTGTCACGGTCCATCCTGTCAGAACAGATGCGGTGGTATCTGATGGCCTGGCTGTATATGATGGAGTTCTTTGTGTGTTTTGGATGGAAGCTATTGCTTTTCAGGTATGTTGGTCTGTCTGTTGGTTTGCGGTATAGGGATGTGTGGATGGAGTTTTTCTGAATACTGATAGTTGTGTCAAGGAAGTTAATGCTTGTGCGTGTGACTGAGTGTTAGGTTGATATTGGGGTGGAATGTATTGTAATTCTCATGGAATTTGAGAAGTTCCTCCTCACTGGCGGTCCAGATGATAAGAATATCATCTATGTAGCGGAGGTAGACCAGGGGTTTAATCTGGCAGGTGGACAGGAAGTCCTCTTCCAATTTTGCCATAAACAGGTTGGCATATTGTGGTGCCATTCGGGTACCAATTGCAGTCCCCATTTTCTGAAGGTAGAGGTCCTGTCCAAACTTGAAGTAATTGTGGGTGAGAATAAACTGTATGAGTTTTGTTACCGGTTCCATGGGTTTACTGGAACAAAATAACACACCCATGGCACCGGTAACAAAACTCATACAGTTTATTCTCACCCACAATTACTTCAAGTTTGGACAGGACCTCTACCTTCAGAAAATGGGGACTGCAATTGGTACCCGAATGGCACCACAATATGCCAACCTGTTTATGGCAAAATTGGAAGAGGACTTCCTGTCCACCTGCCAGATTAAACCCCTGGTCTACCTCCGCTACATAGATGATATTCTTATCATCTGGACCGCCAGTGAGGAGGAACTTCTCAAATTCCATGAGAATTACAATACATTCCACCCCAATATCAACCTAACACTCAGTCACTCACGCACAAGCATTAACTTCCTTGACACAACTATCAGTATTCAGAAAAACTCCATCCACACATCCCTATACCGCAAACCAACAGACAGACCAACATACCTGAAAAGCAATAGCTTCCATCCAAAACACACAAAGAACTCCATCATATACAGCCAGGCCATCAGATACCACCACATCTGTTCTGACAGGATGGACCATGACAAGCACCTCCAGGAACTCAGAGGAGACTTTATAAAACACGGTTGCAGCGCAACTATTATTGACAGTCAGATACAGAAGGCTACCCAAATACCAAGAAAAAATCTGTTACACTACAAAGAACAACATAAGGGAAACCGGGTGCCACTGGTGGTCACTTACCACCCCCAGGTTGAAGTGCTACGCAAAATTTCAAGAGAACTTCAAAAGAAATTACATACAGATGAAAGACTCAAGAACATATTCCCACAGCCTCCCTTACTCTCATTCAGACAGCCTCCAAATTTGAAACAACTGATGGTGAGGAGTGCCCTGAGTAAAAATACAAAAAATGGCACATCTCCCTGCCTACAAAAGAGATGTGAAACGTGTGCACACATTTACACCACGGACAACATACCAATTCCAAACACCCAGTTACACCATAAGATCAATGGTACCTTCACCTGTAAATCATCCAATGTAATATACCTTATCATGTGTGCAAAATGCCCAACAGCTCTGTATGTGGGAGAAACTGGACAAGCACTACATAGGAGATTTAATTCCCACAGATCCAGTGTTAATAACAAAAAGACAGAGACACCAGTGGGAGAACATTTTTGCCAAAATGGGCACAGTGTCAAGGATATTAAATTAACTGTATTGATGGGACTGTTTCGCACTCAGAGGGACAGAAAGGTATGGGAGGTAAAATTAATGTTAAAATTTAATGCAATTTGTAGTGGGTTGAACAGGGATAAGGAATTTATGACAAAATATAATTTCTAAGCAAAAGCCTACAGCACCTGGTAGTTGACTGACCTTTCCACAGACCCAAGAGCATCGTAAATACCTCTAAAGCCTCAGAGGAAGAGTGCAATTTACCATTGACTGATCAAAGATATCTGGATCTGGACTGCATTCTGTTATCTGATTTCCATGCTAAACAATGTGATGTGTACTTGTATTTAAGAGAGATGTTTTCATATTTATCTGTATAACATGCCTGAGGAAGAGACCTAAGGTCTTGAAAGCTTGCATTTAAATCTGCTTAGTTAGCCAATAAAAGGTATCAAAAACTATATTTGCCTCCTGTATTTATACGGCTAACACGGTACCAACTCTCATCTGTTATAGGTATACATAGTTATATTTACAGTGCCTTGCTTAAGTATTCACCTCCTTTGACTTTTCCACATGTTATTACAGCTTGTAATTGAATGTATTAGGTTGACATTTTACCATTTGATTTTAATACCATAATAAACACTTTGAAGGTGCATAATATTTTATTGTAAGACAAACGTTAATTAAGCAAACAACTCTCCTCCAGACATATATTCACTTCCATGAGCCAATATGAAAATACAGCTATTAGTTATTTTGGATGAGTCTCTACCAGCTTCGCCCATCTGGGTCCTACAATTTTTGACCACTCTTGGCTAAATTGCTTAAGCTTTGTCAGGTTGGTGAACAGCAGTTTTCAAGTTTTGCTACCTCAGTGGGATAGGTCTGGGCTTAGACTGCGCCACTGTAACTTTGGCTGTGTTTTTAGGACCATTAACTTGCTGAAAAGTAAACTTATTGCCCAATCCAAGGTCCCTTGCAGACTGAAACAGATTTTCCTCTAGAATTGCTCGATATTGGGGTCTATCCATAATTCCCTCAATACTGACTAGTTTCCTGTTCCTTGCTGATGAATAACATCTCCACAACATGATGCTGCCACTGCCATGTTTCTCTGTGGGGATAATCTTCTCAAGGCGATGAGCAGTGTTGGCTTTGCACCACACAGTGCTTTGCGCTAGGCCTTAAAAGTTAAATATTGGTTTCACTAGATCAGATAACCATTTTCCATGTGTTTGCAGTGTCTCTCAAATGCCTTTTGGAAAAACCTAGATGGAATTTGATATGTTTTTTGTTTTTCAATAATATATTTTTCCTTGCCACTCTTTCATAAAGCTCAGCCATTTAGAACATCCAGGTGATAGCTGTCCCATGTATGGTTTAGGTCCATAGCTCCTACCATTGGTGTCTTGGTTGCTTTTCTGACTAATACCCTCCTTACCCCATCACTGAGTTTTGGTGGACAGCCTTCTTTCCATTTTCTTAATAATTAACGTAATGGTGCTCTAAAGGATGTTTAGTAGTTTGTGATATTTTTTAATAACCAACCCTAATTGGTATTTCTTCATAACTTAATCCTGCTTTTGTTTTGATCGTTCTTGGTTCTTCATGATACAGTGTATTTAATATGACCTGGAGCCTTCCAGAAACAGGTATATTTAATCTGAGATCACGTGACACTTTAATTGAAAACAAGTGGACTCTATTCAAACAGTGATGTGACTTCTGAAGGCAGTTAGTTGCACAAGAGCTTATTTTGGTGTGCAAAAATTAGCAAATACTGAAGACCTTTTGTTTTTCGATATACTGCTGGTTGAAGGGCTCCTCAGCAAGTCTCCAACAACTTTGGTCTTGTGCTTTTTGTTGCCACTGAGTACCAACAAATTTGGTAATTTCATCTATCCATCTTGTCTTTGGACTTCTTCTTGGGCATTTAGTATCGAGTGGAATCCATTCCAAAATTTGGTTGTTTCATCTACAGTCATGTCTTCTTACTATGTGGCCTGCCCATTTCCATTTCAGGTGCTTTACTCTTTCAGTGATGTTATAGACCTTTGTTTTCTGATGAATCCATGCACATGTTTTTTGGCCTCTTTTTATTAATTTTAGAATTTGTTGCTCCATACTTCTCTGCATAACCTTAGGTTTGTGTCTGGCTTTGGCATTCAGTGTCCATGTTTCACAGCCATATGTAAGGACTGGGAGGACACATTGGTCAAAAATCTTTCACTTGTGGCATAGTGGTAAATTTGCCAATACAACTCAGTTCTCCAAATGCTTGCCATCCCAATTTTATGAATCAGTTTCCATCATGGTGTTTCCATCTGTTGACATTTCCTGTCCAAGGTAAACATACTTGTCAACTTCTTCTAGTTCTTGTCCATGTACTGTGATTATCCTTGTTAAACTTGATTTACGTTTTGCTGATATTCATCTTCAGACCAAAATGTTTGCTTTCCTGTGCTCTTGCAGTTCTTTAGGACTACTGGCAAAAAGTATGATATAATCCGCAAAACATACAGTATGTGATGTAGGTAGTCTCCATTCATCTTAAGTCCTTTTTTGTCCCGATTTAGTTTGTGGAAAATGTCTTCTAAACAAACAGAAAATAGTTTTGGGGAAATTGTGTCTCCTTGTCGGACTCCTTTGTCTATATTTATCTGGACATTGTCATTATTGGTCTGTATTGATGCAGTTGCATTTTCATATTTTGATTGGAGGATATTGATGTAAGCTCTATCTATTCCATGGTGTTGCCCACATGGTTTAAAAGAGGTAACTGTTTAACTGCCAAAGAGGTATCCAATGCATTGCAGTGCGTTGGATCCCTCTATGGCAGTGAAAAGGTTAAGACAACAAACCCCATGTTTGAGTGGTTGAGTAGTTAACCTTTTCAGTACCAAAGAGGTATACAATGTTTTGGATGTTCTCTGGAACTCAGTACAAACACACATACACAATTTCCGATGCACACTTCCTCCCACAGACACACACATAATTTGTCCCATATACATAGACAGTGTTTGTCACATACAGATGTTGAGTCACACACATAGTTTGTCTCATGCATATACGCACAGTGTTGTACAGATGCACATACTAGGCAGATTTAGTAATATGAAGTGAAGCAAAGCAACTGTAGTAAATATCAAATATATTATTATTATTATTATTCTTTATTTATATAGCGCCAACTAATTCCGCAGCGCTGTACAATTGGGAGTAGACATACAGAGGTATTAAATAGTACAATCAGATGTGGAGAACAGGAGGATCAGAGGGCCCTGCTCGTGAGAGCTTACAGTGTAGAGGAAGGTAGGTTTGATACATGACAACTTTGCAAATCAGCATAGATGTGTGTATGTGTGAAGGTGTTAAATTACCCATGTAAATGTCTGCATGTCATGTTCTAGAGCGGATGCAGGATCTACTCCAGGCCAAGGAGTCAGTGCAGGGTGGAGGCAAGAATGTTACTGAGCATGTGCAGAAGTTTTGTATTCCTTTTTTTTTTTTTTTTTTTAATCCTTTATTGAAGTATTCATAAGACAAAAAGAAGGTTACAATGAAGTAAAGAAAAAGAAATAATGAAATATCAACTACCCGGAAGGATGAGTACGAATAACATAATAATACAGAGCATCTTGCAATACAAATGCTAACATGTAGACAAGAATAATAAAACAAACTGATATGAATAATAAAACATATCGACATAACTGTAACCAGTTCTCTGTGTAATGTGCTTAAGTCTATCGTTGATTGAACGAGTAATGGTGTTTAAAAGGTGGCATGACTTGTGTGATCGGTTGTGTTGGAAATCAAGGGGAGAGAGTGAGGAGGATAAAGTGAAGTGGGAGAACGAAAGGAGGGGAAGAAGACTAAAGGTAAAGGCAGAAGAAAATCAGGTGAGGAGATAGGAACTAAGAGGGTGACAGAAGAAGGGGCATGGTTGCTGTGCTGGGTCGGGGTTGGAGCCTATATCTCAGATTCATGACATTAATAAAACAAATGGGTAAAGAGAACACCGTGGGGACTAAACTCCTCAACTGTGCGATGCATAAGATGTCTTGTATATCGGCCACCAAGACCATTTAGCTCGGAACGTAAACATTGAGTGGGTGTTGACTGCATGTAATTTCTCAAGAGTATAAAATGTATCTATTTTATCAAACCACAGGGATATTGGAGGAGGATCTTTTTGCTTCCAGAATAGGGGTATTAGGGATTTAGCCAAAGAAGAAAGTGAGCAAAACACGGACCAACTACGCGCCGAGATTTTCAAATTTATGTGACCCTTATAGGAAAAAAGAAATATAAGTGGGTCAAAAGGAATGGGATTACCTAACATAACGGAAATGTGTTTAACAATAGCATCCCAGAAGGGTGACATTACGGGGCAGGACCACCAAATGTGAAGCATTGATCCTTTGGAAGAAGCACATCTCCAGCATTGGTCTGATGTTGAGGGTAGAAATTGGTACAACCGAACCGGGGTCATATACCAACAAGAAATGATCTTATAGTTTAAAGAACGGGTGGGAATATCTCTTGCGTGTTTCAAATTGCCTCGTAGGATGTCTGCCCATGTGGTCATGTCAAAAGAGAGAGATAATTGCTGCTCCCACATAGACAGGAAATATGGCTTTGTAGTAGCAGAGAGGTCCCTAAGTATGGAGTAACAGAGGGACAGTGGTCTTAGCTTACCTGACTTATCTTTGAGGGCACGTTCAAAGCGGGTCAACTCCCTATCTACATCTCCCTTCTTCATCATAGAAGAAAACCAGTGCCTCACTTGTAACAGGGCCCACCATGGAGTATGATGTGTCCCCAGTTTCTGTCTCAGGTAATCAAATGAAACCATATGTCTACCGGAGGACAGTGTCATCAGGTCAGACAAATTATTGTCCTGCCAGGTGGAGAATAGTGTGTTTTGAATCCCTGGTTCAAAATCTGGATTCCCTATAATCGATTGGAGCGGGGAAGGGGAGGGGGCAATCTTGATCTCTTTGTTGACTGTATGCCACATAGATAGAATGTGCCCAAGGATTAGGTGTCCTGAGCATACTTTGGGGATTGAGGCAGGAGAAGACCAAAGTAATTGAATTGGTGAAATGCCACCCAAAACTTGAGTTAGGGTTTCTGTCCATCTAATGCTAGACTTCGGGAGAAAGTCGAAAAGTTTTGCTATAGCAGATGCGTGGTAATATCTCTTTACATCTGGGAAATTTAGGCCCCCTCTGGAGATATCTCTTGCCAATAGGGAATAACTTATTCGGGGGGATTTCCTAGCCCAGATGAAGGTAGATATTTGGGCTTGTATCCTGTCCAAGTATGAACTGGGTAAAGATATAGGGATAGCATTAAAAAGATATAATACTTTTGGAAGAATCACCATCTTAGCGAGATTCGCTCTACCCATCCATGAGACAAAGAGATGATTCCATTTAGAGATATCCAAGGAGATGGAATCGATGAGAGGGGGAAAGTATTCCTTTTTTTTAACTAAAACTTTATCAGCAACAATGAACATTGATGTGTTCTGGGGGGGGGATCTGTTTGGGGGGATTTATGTGTTATTACAGTAGGTGATTGTGATGTGCTGTGTCTTTCTATGCACATCCCATTAGCTGAGTCTGCCTAATCAGAATCAGCTGTTGGAATATAGAGTTAGACACAGCCTATCTGCAGATTCCCTTGGGGTTCTCTCTCAAATGCATAAGTCCACATGTATGGTCTATGGCCTGAATTCCTGGTGAGGTCTTGATGTTGCTGGGGCAAGTAACAGAAAGAAGAAGTGGTGGAAGGCAGATGGTGGGAGATAAACTTCTTTGATGTGGAAGGTGGCGGTGACGGGAATGCTGATATAATGGGGAGCTTATGGAGTCCTTGTAAACTTGGTGGTAATGGAGGGGAGTGGGAGTGGGAAGAGAAGGGGCAGGTGATGGGGAGGCAGCGGGAAGTCATCTACACTTGCTGTAGAGGAGTAGGGACAGGAGCAATTCTGGGAGGGACATACATTAATTTACCATGTGGCTAGTGGAAAAAGGAAGGGAGTGGAAGCCAAAGGGAAGGCAGGTGAGGTATAACACTACAACTTCCTCTTGTGCCAATGAGTGGGGTGGTAAGGTGGTGAAACAATAAATTGTATGGTGAGAAATACCTGAGTGATTTCGCTGGTGGGAGGGCAGTGAAAGAGAAGGTGCAATGGAGGGAAAGGGGAGGAGAATGAAGCCAAAGGAAGGGTGGGAGTTGGCATGCTAATGAACAATGAGCTCAATAACAAAAACAAAAAGATCTCCAAGTAAAGTGAGGAGCATAACATTAAAGGGATAGTAATACTTCATTTTAACTTTATTTTATTTTGTATGCATTAAAAAAACATGAAGAATGATATAAGTCTTATCTCTGAAACCTTTATGGTTTAAGAGATATTCACAAACAAAGTACCCCCCCCCCTGTTCAACCAGATCAGAAGGGAGATGCCCAGGTAGACTGCAGAGAGGGACAATCTTCAATTAAGATAATGGAAAAAGCTGAAAAACTTGTCAAGGGGGGAAGGGCTTTCATTGTTTTCATACAAAGAAAATTGTCCCCTTCTGTTATCTGTCCTGTCATACAACCAGACTCACATCTGAGAAGAGATGGCTTACACTAGGTAAAAGGGGCGGGGCGGGGAACTTTGCTTGTGAATATCTCATAAACCATAAAGGTTTGAGAGATAAGACTTATATCATTCTTCATGTTTTTTTAATGCCTACAAAATAAAATAAAGTTAAAACGAAGTGTTACTATCCCTTTAACATGCAGTGAGTGGCGTAGACACAGTTATTGTAAGGAGGCTGAAAAGGAAGTGGAAAAAGTGTGGAATGCATACAGTGGCATGAAGTTGATACTTTAAAGTAGCATAACTCATGGAAAACTGAAATGGGGAGACACAGGGTCATTACTAGTGATGTTAAAATTGGGATCCATTGTGAATGTGAGGAGTGGAAACTTGTTTACTGAGCAGCAGGCGGAGATGGCAAATGCATAGACTGAATTGTCTCAACATGAAAGTAGTTAGAGAGATGACATATGTGTGAGAAGAAGGCTAATTAGGAGGGATATGACAAAAGGGACCAATCATCCAGTGGGCTGAATTAGGATGACGTAAGATGGAGAAATATTGCAGAAGAAAAATACACAGACATGCAGAAAATGAGCGAGGCTAAAGTCTCCTCACGGTGGGAATGTGACAGAAGGCAAAGTTGTTAGATTAGTATCAGGCAGACAACTGAAGTGGAGAAGATAGAATGAATGGAAGAGAGGACAAATTGTTTTGAATGCAGCTGGTGGAAATGCAACAATCATGGAACAGACAATCATGGAACATAGAGTGAATACAAATGAAAACAAAGTAGTTTTATTCCATCACTGGATAGGCAACTTATAGAGGAAAGAAGATGAATGGGAGGGATGGTGAAGTCTGGACATGATAAATTAATGGAACAGAGGGTGAAAAGTAAAGAGCACACATAACTTTTTTTGCAGAAATTATAGGTGACATACAGACGAGAGAGGTTGAACAAGTACTTTTCCCCTTGCCACTTCTGCTAAAATCACACCTCCATGTAAGTTGTGGAGGAGATTAGAATATCTCCTTCTTATTGCCACCCCATGTCTATTGTGGGAATGCAGGATGGAGTAGATTAGAATATGTCCTCCTTTTTGCTGCCTTGGACTATGTCTGGCACGGACAGAGAATTTTGTTTTTATGCCAGCCTTTCTCTTTTATTAATTTAGCTATTAGGATGGAGAAGTCAATTTGTAATTTTCTTACAGTAAATATATTGTTCATTTAAGTCAAGTGCCTTCGATTTTGCTTCATTTGCCAACTGACTATTTTCTCTGAAAAAATCTTGAAATATATTTCAGTGGTTTGTATGAGCATAAGCTGGTAGAGCTTTTTTCTCCTGATCCACAGTGAATTTTAATAATTTGTTTTTCCTTCCCTAGGGATCATCTGGTGCACCAAGTGGCCAAATGACAGTACATTTGATAAGCCTAGATAATCATCATATTGGTCTCATATCCAACAAATAATTTTTTTTCTTGACAGCCCTTTAATTTTATTACAATACCAAATAATAAATGAACTAGTATCAGTGTAAACCATATAAAACTGAAATAGAATAGGAAAAAAGAGTTTAAAGAACACACAGGTATCAACCCATAAAACAATCTCTTGATAGTTATTCTAAAATAGATGTACTACACAAAGTGCGTGTGGGGTTGATGATAGACAGTAAGGAAAATGTTCCAAGTGGGTCTTTGTGACTGTCCACAGTCTAGTATCATTGGTAAGAATTCCACAAAATAGGAATTTAGGTATCAATCCCCAATCTTAAAATGTCTATTGGCCTGTACATTGAATTTATGGTACTATAACAGTGGTCCTCTATATCAAAGTGAAGTCTTATAGTCACTGGATTCTAATAATGGAATATGTTGTTTGACAATATCTAGGAAAAATCTTCCATTCATAATTACAGAGTTCCTGGCTGCTGTCTGAACCCCAGGATAGCTCAGGTTCACTATGTGGAAAAAGCAAAAGACAAAAAGACAGCTCACCGGAACTTCTAAGTGTAGATTATATAGGATCTTGATGAATAAAAGATGATGCCCGTGATGTGTGAAATATATCAAAATGAACTCAGAAATGGGATGACCATAACCAACAGAATGGTACTTGGACTTTTATAAGGTAGCAAATATGTGATATGAAAAATATATGTGGGTACCCAGGTGGTGGGTGGTGCGATGTAGGATAGAAGAAAGCTTGACACAGTGCTGATGGGATGGATCCCATGAAGAATATTATAGGACTAATTTACTATCTCCTATATAATCTACATTCCAGTGCTCTGTCTTTTTGTCTTTAATTTTATTCACTCTATATTTCTTTGCATAAGACTCTAATTCACACACACAATCACAGGAACACACAAGCATAAATACAACACACACAAACATACATATACACTCATATGCACAAATGTATTCACATAGACACACGCACACATATACACAAAAATACACATGCAAACAAGCACACAAATTATGTTCAACTAAATATTATGAGGTTGTGTCTGTACTGGGATGGTAATGTGAAAATTAATTTAGTGTATATGATATATGGGTAATTTAATAGAAAGTATGCATTGTCTTGGGACAATAGGAGACATCTTGTGGAGACTTGATGTAATAACAGGTCTGGGGGACCAAAGGCAGCTGAGAAGGGAGATTGCTGGCTCCTCTCCCAGTGGTGGTTAGTTATGAATTGGAGATGTCAGCAGCTCTCTGACTGGCCAATTTGTATATCTTGGCCCGGAGCTGAGCTTGTGATTTGTTGCTGACCTCCAGAGAAGCAATGGGGGAGAATCTTTTGGGGTGATTTACGCAGTGTTCCACAGATCTGGATATAAAAATGATGCTTTACCACCGTAAAAATTTGTGCTGTTCTCATTTTGTTCCTGCAGGATAGATATCTACTATGCATGCTCTGATGACACATGTTCCAGATACCATGAATAAAACTGTATTGCACCAGTAAGTTGCCTGATTCCTGTATTTGAAACACTCAACAGGGATTGTCCGCTACATGTCAAGTTCCCCATATTGCACACACACGCAAGTACATACCTACACACACACATGTGCACTTACATACAACACAGACTTATTGAAACACACATATATAAACACAAATGTCTTTCACATTAACTTTTATTTCAAAATAACATCATGCAGGATGCAAAACTGAATGATGAAGGAATACTGATACCTCCTAGTAATAAACCCACCACTTTCCTTAATCTGAGCAGGAAATCTGGATGTCCACCATAAATAAATTATATGTGAATTTGTTTCCCAAAATAAATCTTTAATCAGTACTGTATACGTTGTCCACAGAGACAGATATGATTCCTTCTCCAGGACTCCAAACTTCTCCATTTGATGATTTCTAAGACAGCCATCACTAGATAGAGTTTGGGTCCCAGGAGTCTGGTAACAAGGAACTGTCTTCCTTCAGGTATAATATATCCTGAATAATTAAGGTGTAACTGTGGGGAACTGAAGGACACAGTATTGATTCATACTGGCTATTAGGGTGTTCTGCTCAGATCAAGGTGACTGGGTGATACTTTTTTAAAAGAGCAGAACATAGAAGGCGATGTATGTTAGTATTGGGAATAATATTTATTTAGTGCTTGTTGATCCAAGGAGAAATCTGATAGCCATTTGGCATCAAGAAGGATTCCCCCCCCCCCATTCAAAGCAGAATTTGAAATTTCTCTAGTGAGGGTTTTTTATTTCTTGCCTTCTTTTTGATCAACAGTGGTAAACAACAATAGGAAAGGGGTTGAACTTGATGGATGCAAGACTTTTTTCAACCTAAACTACTATGTAACTATATAAGAGGCTAGCAGCATATTGATTTAAATAGGTAGTTTAATCCCTGGAATGCTAGAGAGTTCTCCAGTGCATTGATTTCTACCTGTCTAGCATCCAAGGTGTTATATTAAATTGGAATAAATGGAAATTGTATCGGTCCCTTATAATATAGTTGATTTCCAAATGCATTTCTTTGTCTGTATGAACCAAGGAGTCCATAAATGTTTCTTAAAAAAGACATTATTGAATTGGAAAAAAGTAAAACAAAACTGAGAGATTGGAGAATATGAGTTATAGAGAGAAGCGAACCAAACTGCATTGGAGAAGAGACGTCTAGGGGGTGATATGATTAACATTTACAAATATATTCAAGGTCAATAAAAAAAATCTAATGAACTATTTACTCAAAGAGCTGAGCAAAAAGCAAGAGGCCATCCTTTAAGACTAGAGAAAAGGTGCACTTGACTATAACAAGGACAGGGATTTTTTTTACAGTATGGGCAGTAAACTTGTGGAATTATTTGCTGTATTTACAGATACTGTGGTTGTTTTCTAAGAAGTAATGGACACCTTTGTAGCTCAGAACTATAATGAGAATTATGATAGCTGATTTCAAGCAGAAAGGGTGTTGATACAAGTTAATATCCAACTGCCTTTTGACTCAGGAACAGTGCCGATTTAATCTCATAACCAGTGTAAGCTGAGGGCCTCAGACTCAGTGGGCCTCAGCACTGGTGTAGCTGAGGCCCATACAGCTTCTAAAATGTATTATGGCTATTTTCCCTCTCTCCTGCTTAACTCCTTATACCCTCCAGCATGATGCACCTCCCCGGGCATCTGGCACTGCTGTTGGCTGCTCTGTACACCACAGGCCTAGCTGAGGTGCTGTTCTGCTGCAACCTTAACACTGACCTGGTAAGTGCCCCAGACTGCTGTCTCATGTTTGCCTCGATAGAGGGGTAGGGATGCAAGATATATTCTATGCACTGTGCCAAGTCTGCCTTTGAGGTTCCTCTGCAGGCATTGGTGCAGGGTCTTGGGGTGTGTTCATGGACCTGGAGTATGGGAACTGCCAGGAGCAGATAGAATGCAGTCATAAAGAGGAGGGGTGTTTAATGGGAGCATTAAGCCTTTGAGTGCCATAGGGGAGTGCCAAAGAGTGAGTATTACATTGTTCTCCATGTGTTCTCACCCCTCTGGTGCTGAAAAGGTAACATGTCTGAACACTGTTACAGTGTTCGAGGCCTTGGTGGGTAGTGTTTTTAAATCCTGTTTGTACCCTCCCCCTGCTACTGCATTGCTCAGAGGCCCTCACCTGTGTTAGGTGGCAGCAAGAGGAGAACAGAAAGCAACTCTGAAGGATTTATGACTACTGTCCAACAATGCCTGGGACATCATTTACATGCTTTACCTTTCAGAGCAATATGTTGATCATGCCTACTGCACTGATAGGGTTAATATCAGCCTTCAGGATCCTGCCCAGACTTGGGGAGAGTAGGATCCTCCCACCTCATGTCTCCCATACTTCTCCATGTCTCTGTACCCTGTTCCTTATCCATGCCTCTCTCTCCCCCCTCATTCTCCTCCAGGTCTCCTATACTATGACTCTTCTCATGCATGTAACAAGCTGGGTTGTTGGATTTTTTTGTGTGTGTGGTTCTGTGGCTACCAGTTGAACATGGCTGGTGTCAGACATTGTATGTTTGGTTCAGTGGCTGTCAGTGGGACAAGGAAAGGAAGTCAGACAGTGTATTTGTGGTTCTGTGACTGCAAGTGAGAGTGGAACAAGACTCGGTTGTCAGAAAATGTATGCAGAGTCCTATGACTACCAGTGGACAGTGGAACAAGGCTGGGGTGAAATTGTGGTTCTATGAATATTTGTAGAAAAAGGCACTCAGATAGTGTATGTGTGGTCTTGGCCTTACAAGAGGCAGTGGAACATGTCTGGTGTGTCAGACAGTGTATGTTTGGTTCTATGACTACAAGTGAAACAAGGCTAGGGTGACAGACAGTGCATGTGTGGTTCTGGGACTACAGTGATAACTGATAATTAGCTGAAGGTACATTTTCCTGCATAAAAGGAGTATAGATGCATGAAATGCAAATATAATTCTTTCTACCTCTATATAAATCATTGGTAAGGCCTAATCTAAAATGTGAAGTACAGTTGTGGGCACCAGTTCTTAAAAAAGAAGTTATTGAACTGGACAAAATGCAGAGACATGCAACAAAATAGATAAAGGGATTGGAGGATCTGAGTTATAAAGAGAGACTAGCCAAACTGGGTTTGTTTACATTAGAGAAGAGACTTCTAAGGGCTGATATGATTACCATTTTCAAATATATTCAAAGTCAATGCAAAGAACTATCCAATGAATAATTTACTCAAAGAGCTGAGCTAAGGAGAGGTCATCCATTAAGACTAGAGGAAAGGTGCTTTTGATTTAAACAAAGGCACTTTTTTATAAGGGTTGTAAAGTTATGGTTTCTTTGTCTCTTTCAATAAAGTAATGGATACCTATTTAGCACAGAGCAATATTGAGAATTTTGACAGTTGACTTCAAAGCAGATAGGATGTTGATCAAGGGAGCTGTCTGATTGCCATTTGGAGTTGGGAGAGAATTTGTTTTTACCCACTTGGGGCTTGATAGGAGATGGCTTCTATGTTGTTTTTTTGCTTTCCTCTGGATCAACAGGGGTGATGTGGCATGGTCTGAACTTGACAGACGCATGTCTTTTTTCAGCCTCATCAACTATGTTACCATGTACCTGACAGCCATTGTGGAAATGGCAGTGTTTAATACCTTTCTATGATCTAAGCCACTGCTGTCCAAGTTCAGTCCTCAAGGGCCACCAGGATTTCCCTGATTAAGCACATATGAATTAACCAGTGGCTCATTCATTTTGGACAACTCCCCTGTGCTTAATCAGGGAAATCCCTCAATCCTGGCATGTTGGCGTCCTTGAGGACTGATCTTGGACAGCCCTGATCTAAACATTTAAAAGCCACATTTAAATCAATGGAAAACTTTTCATTTGTTCTGTATGGTGCAGTTGCCATGCTACAGAATTGCACCACTTTTACTATACATATTAGTCTCATGACTTTCCTCTCCCAATAAAGTAACTAGCTGGACACCAGGTGGCACTGTTAATATTAAATATATTTTTCTACACCAGGTGGGAGATGCACTAAAGTTCGATATGAGCTCAGCATTGTTATAAGTTGGATCTCTGTCAAGGCACATCACCAATTTGCACTAACATGTCTTCGCAATCATATCCTCATCAATTTGCCACTGCTCCGCACTCATCGCTATAAATCTGCCATGCCTTTGACATGTTTATGATTTTCCACTTAACACATCGACAATGGCTAATTTCCATGTGGAAATGCAGGTTAAGGAGCTAATGTCTTATTAATCTAGGTGTGTTCATATATTAACGTGGCTGCTCGCCACATGCACTTAGCTCTGATAGCAGCCTTTGCTGTTGAGTTCATTGTTGCCATATCACCAACCTTGAGGTTGGTGATGTTGAGATCTCCCTATAGCTGAGTGATGTGAGTGGATGTGACTTTGCCAATTAGTCACATCCACTCACATTGCCCAGGATGCACCACTGGCCTTGTGCACAGTGTCTGTGTGTGGAGATGTGTTGCACTATAGTTCCTGCATCTTCCTCCCAGGAGTGGTTTGTATTAATGGCTTCCAGCTCCCCTTCCCTTCTCAGATGCCAAGCATCACTCCACTCAAGTCAGATTAGCAGGAAAGATACAGGTGAAGCCTTGCCATGTTTGTATGTTAGTGTGTATTTTTATTGAGCCCTGATGTATGTGCCACACTACGAATTGCCCTACAGTAAAGTGGAATATAAAATAAACAGATAAGGAAAGCAGAAGAGGAAGTTATTACATTAATTCAGAGGGCCCACAATGCTAACATCAGGGGTACACTCCTCATATACTGGAGGAGGGGGGTCACAAACAGACCTGGGGAATTATACCAAGCATAGCTTGTGTTAGGCCTGACACGAAAAGACACTAGGCCAGGCTAATGTGTGTCCGTATCACCCTGCCCGGAGCAGTTTGTGTTTGGTTTCCAGCTACCCTTCTTTTTTTATGAATGTGACTGTGTGGCCCCAGAAAGAACATGACGCTGGGCACTCTGTCCCTTAATCCAGCAGGGTTACAATGTGTATATGTTGCAGCCACCATGATCAGACAGCACTGTCCAGAATGTGAAATGAGCTTAACTTGTGCTTTGAGTTTTGTTTTTCATTTAAGCAGACAATGCAAGTTTTTAATTTACAAGACATCTCATGACAATAATATTGGGAGCAATAGAATAGAAATACATTCTAAGACTCTTGAGGAACTCATCATTTAATCCTTTGAGTGCTAGTGGGGTGAGCAACACATTGATCTGCAATGTGTTGCTTACAACACTGGCACTCAAAGGGTTGAGTGAGGACTGCTGTTCTTGGTACTGAAGTCTCTCTGCATCCTCTATGCTCTCTCCTCTCTCTGCAACAATTTAACACCTTTACACCAATATGATATCCTAATGATCGCAGGCTTTTCCCCTCCCCTTGCATGCCTAATTCACAGTGCATATGACATTGTATATCTCCATCGTCAAGGCGATTTGCTCGTCACACATCGCCAGACACACAACGCCATATCATCACCGCTTAGTGCATCATCCCCCAGATGAACTGTAGGTGAACTGTCTGACTGTGAACACCAGGTGGCAATGTTACTATAATATAACTATATAGATACCAGGTGGGAAATGCACTAAGGGTTGATGTTAAAGTGATGTGTGTCTGGCGATGTGTGGTGAGCACATTACTTTGGCCATATAAACACACTCCACCATATGCATTAAAATTAGGGATGCAAGGAGGGAGATATATTCATTAGCATATCATCCTGCTGGCGATGTGTAAGGGATACCCTTGCTTACACATTGCCAGCAGTTTGACAACCCTGAAACCTGTGCGCCTTCTATCTTCTCCTCCACTTGCCCTCTGGGGGGAGTGAAAGTGATGTACTCAGACATTAGTACCACAAGCAGCATCGCTCCCTAACCCTTTCAGTACCATAGAGATGAGCACTGCACACCCCTGTGGCACTGAAAGGGTTAAGAATATGTCCAAGAATAAATAAATATAGTGTTCACTCCACTGATTTCTAAAATACTGGGATAGCACCCCCCAATGTGGCGTTCAATAATTGTTGTAATTGTTGTAACTGGCGCCCAGACTGATGAAGAAAATCCCAGCATGCACCACGTGGCGTCTCCGCATGTGACACAGAACGGCTGTCATCAGTGCGGGCAGTGGGTAGACTGAGTAAAAAAGCAGGAGAAGAGAGAGTCAGACAAGTGGAGAAGAGAGAGCCAGAAGGAGAAGAGAAACAGGCAAGGGGGGAGAGAAAGAGGCACAAGGGGTAAAAAGAGAGGAAAAAAGAGGCACAAGGGGTGAAAAAAGAGGGAAAAAGCGGCACAAGGGTGAAAAGAGGGGAAAAAGGCACAAGGGGTAAAAAGAGGGGATAAAAGAGGCACAAGGGGTGAAAAAGAGGCACAAGGGGTGAAAAGAGGGAACAAAGGCAGAAGGGGTGAAAAAGGAGGCAAAAGGGGTAAAAAGAGGGGAAAAAAGAGGCACAAGGGGTGAAAAAAGAGGAAAAAGGGGTGAAAAGAGAGGGAAAAAGCGGCACAAGGGTGAAAAGAGGGGAAAAAGGCACAAGGGGTGAAAAGAGGGGATAAAAGAGGCACAAGGGGTGAAAAGAGGCACAAGGGGTGAAAAAAGGGAAAAGAGGCAGAAGGGGTAAAAAAGGAGGCAAAAGGGGTAAAAAGAGGGGATAAAAGAGGCACAAGGGGTGAAAAGAGGGGATAAAAGAGGCACAAGGGGTGAAAAAGAGGCACAAGGGGTGAAAAGAGGGGATAAAAGAGGCACAAGGGGTGAAAAAGAAGCACAAGGGGTGAAAAGAGGGAAAAGAGGCAGAAGGGGTAAAAAAGGAGGCAAAAGGGGTAAAAAGAGGGGAAAAAAGAGGAACAAGGGGTGAAAAAAGAGGCAAAACGGGTAAAAAGAGGGGAAAAAAGAGGCACAAGGGTGTAAAAAAGGCAAGGGGGAGAGAGAGAGGTAAAAGGGGTGTAAAAAGGCAAGGGGGGAGAGAGAGAGGTAAAAGGGGTGTAAAAAGGCAAGGGGGGAGAAAGAGGTACAAGCAGTGTAAAAAACATTACAGTTGTATATAGTTTTAGGGGCAGGAGAGGGGTTAATATAATTAAGGATGTGGTGTGTTTTGGTGCGTGTGGTTTTGGTGTGCGGAGGGGGGGCAGCATTTCATAATTGGAGCCAGACGGCACAATGTCTTGGGCCAGCCCTGCCCAACATCTCCTTTCAAAATGGTTCTAAGATGGGACATGACCACATAGATGTGCACTGATCCTTGGAGCATTACCAGCATCTGGGCTAATTTGTAGGGAATTTCTGGAAAGCACATGTAGCATCCTGCACCACCTGAAATACTGCTTAGGTTGGTCTCCAAAAGAAGGTTGCTAGACAATGAGCCAGCAACTAATCCATATATTTTAAGCCAGTGCTCTCTGTACAACTCTCCTCCAACTTGCTCCCTTGTATCAGCATATATGGAAGTTTTTTCCCATCCTTTTCTTTATTGATCTTAATGGTGTATTACCTAGTGTAAGATGATCGTAATTGCTTACATTTTCCTTATGTCTAAAAGAGGAAGAGTGAACTTATGGGATAAACCAAGTACACCATAAGAGACACATAAATATTCCAGCTGATTTAAATGAAACTTTTAAAGGAGCAGTAAACTTTTCTTATGAAAAAATATATATTGTAGGGATTTTCCTATTGAGTAAAATAATGGTACTCCCACTGCCGAGAGCTTTATATTTCCAGAGTTATTACAGTTTAAACCCATGTTTTTTTACATTAGCAGTGCCCTCTAGTGGTCAAATTCTAATTAGACTTCCTGTTAGATTCTAATGCAGAGGAAAGTCAGAAAAGTCAGAGACATACAGTTCTCCATAGAATGTGATAGAAACTGCCTGTCACTTCCTGTCAGTTAGAACTATCAGGAAGTAAACACAGTAAATTCACTTCTTGATTATTTAAACTGCTATAATCCTATATAATAATTCGCTAAAACGTGTGTAACGACAAAGTCATGCTGCAGTCATGCGCAGTAGACACTGCCTGCGCCGCGGCTGATACATCAGCCACGCTGTGGGCATTCTCTACTGTGCATGGCTGCCCCGTGACCGACTGGCAGTGGCACTGTGGCACTGTGGCCCGTGTAACTAGTAACTAGTTTTTGAATAAAACATCTGACAGCAGTGGGAGTGACCTTGTTTTATGCAGGAGGAAATGCTCTGTAAAATATGTGTTTTCATAAAAAAAGTTTACTGCTCCTTTAAGGAAAAAAGAGAACATACAATATTTCAACAGCACTAGAACCACCCCTTTTGATCAAGAACAGGTGACATTGGCATAGACTATAGGGGAACTAGCAATAAATAAAATATAACTGTTATGTTCATAACTTAAAAGAATACAGCTGTGTAATTATAACGAAACAGCACTAATTGGAAATCCCAATAGTATCTCAGGCTAGTGTTCATGAGATACATTCAATAACCACTCAAAGGAGACATGCTTCTACATATATAATTCCCAACAAATTATCAGTAGTTTAATATTACATTCCGGTAATACAGTAAGACACTTGTAACAAATGTAGCTTGTGCTTGCATCAACAGCATAGTGAACTGTTCTGTGAGAACAGTTTTACTTCAGTCAGATATGTATCCAATTTAAGGTCATTAACAGTGAGTCTGGCAAGTAATAACTACATTACATGATCGTTAATGAAGCAAAGTCGCCTTACTTCAATTGATATATGAAAACTAAATAAATGAATAATACTAAATGTTGATCTTAGTTGAGTTTGTATTCTAAACGCCATTATGCACATGGTGTATCGTACATCTTTGAGAAAGCACATAAAGAATATCTACTATCAAAATTCATTAGGTGGTAGCTTCCAAAAGAACCCCCAAATCTATGAAAATGTCAAATCCAATGTTATATTATTGGATATAATAATAATGCATCGTACAAAACAAGGGTGCTGTTTCTGTGTGCGGCCACCCACTCCATCCTGACATACATTTTGCTGGTTTGCTTTGTCAAAGGAGATTTAAAGTGTTAATAATGTCTAAAAAAATTTTTTTGCATTTAGAAGAGCTTAAAAAGCTGATCTAAATGCAAAAAAACTTATCTCTCAAACCGCTATGGTTTAAGAGATACGGCGTTTAAAGTTTGATTTCTCCTACTGACAGCTGTAAAGCTGTCAGCAGGAGATCCGTGTCGGTCGACACGCTGGCGCTTGAGAAGTGCCGGGATCTCGTTACTCGTTACCACCCAAACCGATGCCTTTTAATTTATGCAATAACCTGTTGTGAGTCACTGTGTCAAAGGCTTTTGCAAAATCCAAGTATACTACATCAACAGCAATTCCCCTGTCCAAATTACTACTCACTCTTTCATAAAATTCAAGAGAATAAACTCTACAGTATATATTTTTTTACATATTAAGTATTACTATCCCTATGACATTACCAGAACCACCCATTTTGATCAAGAACAGGTCATATTGGCAGAGACTCTAGTGGAGCTAGCAATAAATAAAATATAACTTTTATTTACATAACTTAAAGTGTTAGTAATGTCTGAAAAAAACTTTTTTTGCATTTAGAAGAGCTTAAAAAGCTGATCTAAATGCAAAAAAAGTATCTCTCAAACCGCTATGGGTTAAGAGATACGGACGTTTAAAGTTTGATTTCTCCTACTGACAGCTGTAAAGCTGTCAGCAGGAGATCCGTGTCGGTCGACACGCTGGCGCTTAAGAAGTGCCGGGATCTCGTTACTTACACGGAATCCCTTCATTGGAATGGTTTAAGGCACACGTTTTAGACCATTCCAATGAAGCGATTCCGTGTAAGTAACGAGATCCCGGCACTTCTCAAGGCACCCGTTTTAGACCATTCCAATGAAGGGATGTTTAAATGATAGGTGGCAGAGAGTTGTTGTAAATGGAACTTTTTCAAATTGGTCTAAGGTTATAAGTGGGGTGCTGCAGGGTTCAGTCCTGGGCCCAATGCTTTTTAAGTTGTTTATTTATGATCTAGAAGTGGGAATTGAAAGTAGCATCTCAATCTTTGCTGATGACACTAAGCTATGTAAGGAAATACATACAGAGCTGACTGTTTTTTCTCTGCAGAAGGATTTAGATAAACTAAGTGAATGGGCAGAAAAGTGGCAGATGTCATTTAATGTAGATAAATGTAAGGTTATGCATTTGGACTGTAGAAACAAACTTGCAACATATACTCTAAATGGGAAACAACTTGGGGAATCCTCATTAGATAAAGATTTAGGAGTACTGATAGATGATAGACTTCACAGCAGTGTGCGGAGTCACTCAGCTGCTGCAAGAGCAAGTAGGGTACTAGCCTGCATAAAAAAAGAGGTGTGGAAGCAAGGGATGCTAATATTATCCTACCTCTGTACAAATCCTTGGTTAGGCCTCATGTAGAATATGGAGTACAATTTGGGCGCCTGTTTTTAAAAAAAGACATTACTGAATTGGAAAAGGTGCAGAGACATGCAACAAAACTGGCAAAGGGATTGGAGGAACTGAGTTATAAAGAGAGACTAGCCAAACTGGGTTTGTTTACATTAGAGAAGAGATGTCTAAGGGGTGGTATGATTACTATTTACAAATACGTTCAAGGTCAATACAAAGAACTATCCAATGAATTATTTACGCAAAGAGCTGAGCTAAGAACAAGTGGTCATCCATTAAGACTAGAAGAAATGCGCTTTTGACTAAAACAAAGGCAGGGATTCTTTACAGTAAGGGCGGTAAGGCTATGGAATTCTTTGCCTCGGGATGTTGTACTTGCAGATAATGCAACTGCATTCAAAAAAGCAATGGATGCCTATCTAGCACAGAACAATATTGAAAATTATGACAGATGGCTTCAAAGCAGATGGGATATTGATCCGGGGAACTATTTGACTACCAAATGGAGTCAGGAAGGAATACATTCCCCCCCCACACACTTGGGGCTAGATTGGAAATGGTTCCAGAGGGCTTTTTTGCCTTCTTCTGGATTAACAGGGGTATTTTTGCCATGGGCTGGACTTGATGGACGCATGTCTTTTTCAGCCTCATCTACTATGTTATGTTACTATGTTACTATAAAACAAGGGTACCCGAGAGATGTTTTATTGAAAATTATTAAAATTCTGATTTTTCTAGGTGCAGTATTCTGTAATTGTACAGTGGTGCACGGATTGTCCTTCTTTTTAAATGAAGCTTTTAACCCTTTGAGTGCCAAAGGGGTACACAACGCATTGCACTGCTAGAGGGGTTTCCAATGCACTGCAAAGTAACAAACAGGTAAAATAGCAGGGCTTATATAACAGACAACGCTGGAGATTAATCAGAATGAATGCTCTCAATATATGCCGTTTCTCTTGAATTATTGCCATATCAATTTCCTTTATACGATCTATTTAAATCAACAACATTTCCTGGGAATATTTTTGGCACTGCATCTAGTCATGTGGTCAATAGGGATGAGTGACATAATTCTGTGAGATGGGTTTCATACAAAGCAGGCTGCCTGTTTCACAAGACCTGGACCACTTATTATGAAACAGGGGGTTATTGTGTGATAAAGGTGTGATGAAGAGGAGATAACTTTTCCAGTGTGATAATATCTCCAGTCCCAATGATATCATATGGAGACTGTGCACTAAGATATCTCATCGAAACATAGACATAAACATCTCCAACATAAAAGAACTTAATACGTATAGTCAATTATCAGACATCCAGCTGCTGGGAATTACAATTCTCATCATCCCAACCAACCAAAGACTGATTATGGTAGTTGTAGGCATCAGCAGCTAGAGGTCTAACAGCTGACTGCCCTGTCCTGCTGAATAAGCTTATAGAATAACATAGGAATTAGAGAGTTTATCACACTGGAGGAGGTCTGCCCTTTATCACTTCTTTATCACTTCATAGTATATCTCTCCCTGGTGTTTTGTTTGTACAGTTCATTTGTCTTTTTAACCAATCAAAAAAGAGGAAATGTGATCAGATGATGTCCATTAGAAAGAAAAACACAAGCTGACACTTTCACACATCGCACATAGTGCATTTCTGTCCAGGACAGATGTCTGAGGAAGGTAGAAGGTGCTGGATGTCTCTTCTCCTCTTCCCTCCCAATTCCCCCACTCCCCATCTTTCCCCCCTCTTCTTCTCTCTCTTGTGCTTCAACTACACTCTAGGTTGCTTCCTTTTCTCCCTGGAACCTCTCAATCTCCTGTGACCTGTGTGTTCTCCTTCCTGGCCCACTTTCTCTCTCTTGCTCCATTTCCTTCTCTCCTTCACAGTCCCCTCACAATCTCTCACCTTGGCCTCCTCTCGATATCCCCAACCCCATTTCACTTCTGTATCCTCTTCCTTTCCTGTTATCCATTTCCTTCCCTCTCCTGTCCTACTATGTCTCCTGTCACTATGTTTCCTCTTGTCTCTCTCCATCAGAAATTTGCTCTAAATAGATTCAGATGGACCAGAGTTTAACCCAGGGCCTCTGGACTTATCCCCAAAATTAATTATGGATTTTTCTCTCATATGCATGGTCAGGGCATGGGTTGGGGGTGAGCCACAGGACCATGGCCAGGGCTGGATTTCCCATTAGGCAGAGCAGATTTAAGGGGCACTTCAGAAGTGCTGGCCACTCCATGATTCTGTTTTGGGTGTCGCCAAAAACATCATTGGACCAGACACCCATTCTTGGCTTACAATAGTTGATTTATCAGCTTACATACCAATGGTCATTATTTCACCTGTTGGATGCTAAAGAGGATTCCAATGCATTGTTTTGCAATGTGTAGAGACCCCTCTAGCTGTCAAAGTGTGAAGAGGTTTTCTAGTTCTTGTGTGTTAAAAGCCAAATGTATTTTCTGTACAGCTAAGTGAGAATTGTGGCATTGTGGAGAATTGTGGGTGTGGCCTTGGGGGAGACTAAGGTGCCATAAGGTGCCTTGCCTATTGGTGCCTGAGATGTAAGTCTGGTCCTAACCATGACAGAGACAGCTTTATGACCCTCATATAGTCAGGATTTCCTCTAAACTGTAGTCATTTTTTTCAGTTCAGCAAATGGATAAGCAGGTGAAATAAAGCTATTAGTTACTTTTTGATCCCTTGTCAGACTGTTTGCTGTTTTTTTTATTTGCTCACTATATGATTAATCCCTTGCATGTGAGAGGTGTCCAACCCATTATATTGCAATGCATTAGATACCCTGCTGGCATTCAAAGCATTAACACTTTAGATGTTGGTGATGTCTCCATCTGTCTCTGTCATCCAAGGGGTTAAGATGCACACAGTCTATGTGCAGCCCATTTCCTTCCAGTTCAGTAGTCTGGTATGATTGTGCGGTAATGCAGACTTTGAGAACAGGAGAGGAAATCCAGGATGACAACAAGACAGGGGAAAGGCAACATTGTATACTCAGTTAATAATTGCAACTGTAATTGCATCTACAGGCAGCATCTGCCACTAGTCGATTTTGTCAGCAATTTCTTCCATAGTCATTTCAGCGTGTGGGAATAACACATCTGTTATTGTCATACAGATGTGCAATCAGAGCATGGCTGAGCTAGTAAAGGGGGTAAATATTATCTATGTATAGCCACAGTATTTAACACCTTGGATTCTAGATCCAAAAAAACACTTCTGTTTTTGTAACATAGATGTGCTATCAAATCATAGCAAAGCTCATAAGTGGTGAGTCTTCTATATGTTCAGCAACAAGATTTAAAGGTATAGTAATACCTGGATTTAAGAAGATTTAATATTGTTTATATGAAATAAAATAAATTAAATGAAGTAAATCCCATTGCTGGGAGGCAGGCACCGTTTGTAGACTGTTTTAATGAAGTATTTCTTTGTAGACAACGCTATTTTGGCTCTGCTGAAGAGCCGACCAGTCGCATGACCAGCAATCTAGAACACTTACGTCTGTAAAGGGGGAGGGAGGGGAGACTTTAAAAGTTTAAAACTCTTAAAATATACAAGTTTAAGCAATGAGATTTACCTCATTTAATTGATTTTTTTTTTCGTATGAACAATATTAACCCTTCTTAAATCCAGGTATTACTATCTCTTTAAAAAAAAAAAAGTAGCTCCAATTAATCTTCATAGTATTTGGGCCATGGAGACTATTATATCAATACTGTGAGAGTTGTAGTTCAAGAGTAATTGAAAGATAAAGTATCCTTCTGATCCTTTTACCTAGTGTAAGTCACCACCCCTCAGATGTGGAATCTGGTCTTGGGACCAGACAGCTCACAGCAAGGGACAATCTTCTTACTGTGAAATTAAATAAAACCCTGTCCCCTTGACAGGTTTTTCAGGTTTTTCCCTTATGCTCACTGAAGATTGTCCCTCTCTGCGATCCATCTGGACAGCCTTGCTACTCTGAGGTGAGCAGTGTTACATCAGTAAAAGGGGGAGGAGGGGGATACTTTATCATTCAATTACTCTTGAACTACAACTCTGACAGTATTGAAATAACACTCTCCACGGCCCAAATACGAAGAATAATAATTGGAGCTGCTTTTATTATGAAACATTACTATCCCTTTAACAACTGGGATTCTAGAGAGGTCTCCTACATTGCATTAAATTGTATTGGAGACCATTCTACAATGCAAGGGATTAACAATTCATTTACAGGTCTAGCGCTTTTATTCAAAAGGAAATGTCTCCTTTTGAAACGTTATACAGTCTCATTTATTACTTTATATATTCTGGATGGTATGTAAAGTCAAATTGCATATACGTTTTATTATTATCCCATACTCTTTATTCATTTTTCCATCTTCAATTTTTTTACAGTTTTATATGTCACACAGTGAGCTATGTAAATGCATGTTTCTAGGGAGCTTTCTGTCAAGGACTGAATCACTTCCCCTGAAGCACTGAGTTCTCTGTATACGTTTGTGGAGGTAGGAATTTCATGCAGCAGGGATACTGGTATATTGGATCACTATCCCTGTTTTCATGGTCCCTGATAGAAAGCTCTCTGGAAACAGAAATTCAATGATCTCACTGTCTGGGAGATAAAAGTATAAAAAAAGTGACGATAAAAAAAATTATAATAATAGAGTATGGGCAGTTGACTTTATGCATTAGGCACTTACAAAATATGTAATGTCAAAAAAAGTTCACTTTAACTTAAAGAGTGTTAGAGGTTCTCATTGTTTCCAAAATTTCCCACTAGACCTCTGCATGGGCAGAGTGGGGTTTACAATTGCCCAGAACCCCTCTCGAGTTCTTTTTGCTCCTATCAGATCAAAGAGATTCAAAGCTTGAGCACCACAATAATGAGAGCTTCAGCATCTACTGAGAGGTTTAGCTCCCCAATAATGAGAGCTTCAGTGCCATAGTACTTAATGATGTGTGCTGTTGCTTTTTTATGACAATTGCAAGAATTGAAAACCTGCAACCCCAACAGTTGTTGTTGGACTACAACAATGATCATACTCATTTTCTGGCCAGCTAAAAATGATAGGGATTGTAGTCCAACAATAGACTCAGCAGAACCCTTGCCACTCCTGGTCTATGAACACTGTGAGAAAGGAGACAACGAATGCGCCATTTTTTGGCAAGCAACATAGTTAATGCGTCATTTTGAGGCAGGCGATATAAGAGATGTGACCTTTTGATGGCCACAATTCAGCGGTTGGCAATTCAGTAGGATACCATGTACAAACACCTGCTATAACTTTTGTATACGGAATCATACCAAATAAATTCTAGTTATATTTATCATATTTATTTTATTTTTTATCATTCTCTGGAAATTTGGGGTTGCCCATGCACCCACAGTTAGGTCACACTGCTCTTTACACACTCCTGCCTCCATTCCCTCAGCACATGGAGACTTTATCAATGTGATCATGACCCAATAACTTTATCAGTGTGATCATGATCCAATATCTTTATCAATGTGATCATGATCCAGTAACTTTATCAATGTGATCATGACCCAATAACTTTAGCAGTGTGATCATGATCCAATATCTTTATCAATGTGATCATGATCCAGTAACTTTATCAATGTGATCATGATCCAATAACTTTATCAATGTGATCATGATCCAGTAACTTTATCAATGTGATCATGACCCAATATCTATCAAAGTGATCATGATCCAGTAACTTCTTCCCTCACCTCTGAAATCCGGTCACTTGACTGGACAGATTACAACAAGGGGCAATATTGTGTGTCTGTATAAGGGAAACCCTACCCCCCTTGATGAAATGGAGCAGGGTTTTCCTTATGCTAATACAATATTGTCCCTCTTTGCTATCCGCCCGCACTGGCTTTCTGTTCTGAGGGAAGAAGAGTGACGTTGGGAAAAGTGGAGGGGGGGGAAACTTTAAAATATAATTACAATAAAACTACATGGATATGGACAGTGTGCAAGGTACAGAGCATTATTAAAGGGATACTAATGGATCTTTTTAATTTAATTTAATATTGTAGATATTAAAAAAATAAAGTAATTGAGGTCAGTCCCATCTCTCCAACCTTTATGGTTGGAGAGATATTCGCAGCAAAGTTTGCTCTTTGTAGACCATTCCAGTGAAGTATTTGTGCACTATTTCGGCTCTGCTGAAGAGCCGCCGGCCTGAGGGGGGAGCTTTAGCTGCAAATATCTCTCAAACCATAAAGGTCTGAGAGATGGGACTGGCCTCAATTTCTTTCTTTTTTAAATATCTACAATATTAAATTCAATTAAAAAGATCCATTACTATGCCTTTAAAAAGTATAAAGAATAAGCAGAGGTTCATTTATAATGTGCCATTACTATCTCATTAATGCATAGACTACCATAGGAATTGTGGAGTTTAGCACACTGGAGAAATCATCTCTCCTTCATCACCCATTTATCACAACTCCCCCCAATATCTTTCTAGATAATACAGTTGTATCCCCATGGATGATATAGAAGTCAACAACGCATTGCAAAATAATGCACTTGTGAATTGTTTAGCATTCAAAGAGTTAAGTTAACATTTTCTAAAAATGGCTACATAGCCTTTTTATTGCACTTTCTAGTGCTTAACATTCTCAGCTAAAAGGCTAATTAGTTCCCTAATGAAAAAGGTGTGTGTTAAACACTCTGAAATATGTGTTATTGTTTTTTCCCAGTCTGCTAACCTAACAAACACATTTGGAAATTGGAATAAAGGGCCTAATGCAGACAACAAAAGACAGCAATTATGGCGCAAGCCAATTGCAGGAAATAAGAACATTCCAATGGATTTAAAGGGGTCTTTTAACCCCTTGAATGCTATAAACATTTCCATTGCATTGCTTCACAATCCACTAGAAACATATTGAGCTGAAGGAATTGCAAGCCCCATGTACACTAATCCTTTCAGTGCCAAAGGGGTATGAAACACCTTTCTTTACAATGTTTTGTATACCTCTCTGGCACTCAAATGGTTAAATCAAAGAAAAACTACAGAATTATTATTTTTCCCCCATAGTCCAGTTGGTTTACTGCAGAATTGCTATCCCTTTGAGTGGAAGAGAGGTAACCATTGCATTTGAAGGGTTCATGTGTTGTTTTATGCATTAGCATATCAGGAGGGGACTCCTGTGGTGCTGCTGGGGGATATAAATAAACTGATTCTTGTCAAAAAGGGGTGGGGCTTACCCACAATTGGGGGTGGGACTTAACAACACATCACAGAATTGGGAGGAACTGGGCGGGGAAGTAGGAGAAATGGGTGTGAATTGGGAGGTCCAAACAGCAAACATAACTGATCCCTCTCCTGCAATAAAACTTCCCCTTTATTCTGACATAATAAAGGAAAAGTTTTATTCCAAGAGAGTGCTTGGCTATGTTAGAGTTCTGAAGTGTTTGGCCTTTGAACACCCCGTCAATCTTATCCAGTGTGTGTGGCAGTATTTGGGAGCTGCTGTGAAATGGGAAGAACTGGGTGGGCAGTAGCAGAAGTGGGTAGAGTTTCATAAGAAACTCCCCACCACCCGAGAATTGGTGTCTGTCCCCAGAGACCTGGTAATCAGGGGCAAAAACCGGAGTCACTGGGGCAGATCCGACGAGTTCCCAGCTATGTGCATTAGGCACAATGAATCAACTAATAAAATGTGTTTTGAGGTTATGATTGTTGCTGTTCTTCACAAACAATACTTGTAATGTACATTTAATGGAGACATAACACCTCCTAATAATCACCCCCCACTTACCTTACTATGACCAGAAATCCTAATGGCCCCTTTTAATTCAATGGAAATTTGAGGAATTATCATTTGTTGTCTGTGGTGCAGTTTGTTAGCCCCATAATTGCTCATGATTGCTTTGTACATAAGGCCAGATGGTTCCAGCCAGTGGAAACATGTTTTAACCCTTTGAGTGCCAGAGGGTTGTACAAAGCATTGCACATTCATCTGTACATTCACCGTACTCTTCTTTAATATTGGCCTAGCAAGACACTAATTAGCATAAACTGCCACTCTGTGCCACCAACAAATAAAAGTTAATTTGTCAAAAACCATTTATATTACAATCAAATGGTTCCTACAACATATCCGCAGTTTTAATTGCATTTCAAATTAAATAAACTGATTTAAAGGTGTAAACAGTTTTTAATTCTCTTGAAAAGGAAATCAACAGGTCCACTTTAAAATAAACATTATTGTTTCTTTGTAAATTATAAAATGGCAGATGAAGATTTTTAGTTAGTAGCATTAAACTGACACATTTGAAAAAAGATTGACATTTTTACCCTTTAACCCTTTGTGTCAGAGGTGTATGCAACTGGTACTCAAAAGGTTAAGGACCAGAGCTGAATGCAATACATTGCAAAGTAATATTTGCCCACCCCTCTAGTCCTTAAATGGTTAATAGCCAGATAATGTTTTCCCATAGATTATTATGTGCTCATATTGCTTCTACTGAGTTATATATAAATGGGTGTATGTGTAAGGCGGAAACCAAAATGGTCTAAATGTTACGAAAATGAAGAGATGCTTGTGAAAACAGTAGGGAAAGACACTTGACCCAAATCGAAATGATGTTACCCTGCTTTCAGAATGTGCTTTCACAGTAATTTCTTATCTGTGACAAGGCTGACCTTTCCTCTATGTCGTCCATCCACTGAATTAACCATTATGATAGCTCTGCAACATTCAGAGTCTCCACTGGGACGTGAGCATAGATAGCCACTTTATTTCATTTACACTATATTGGACTAAAACAGGATGTGAATGTTAGTTATTTCTGTTAAAGGGATAGTAATGTTTCATAATAAAAGCAGCTCCAATTAATCATCATTGTATTTGGACTTTGGAGAGTGCTATTTTAATTCTGTCAGAGTTGTAGTTCAAGAGTAATTCAATGACAAAGTATCCTCCTTCCGCCCCTTTTACTGATGTAACACTGCTCAGCCAGATCAGAAGGGAGGTGCCCAGGTAGATTGCAGAGAGGGACAATCTTCAATTAAGATAAGGGAAAAACCTGAAAAACTTGTCAAGGGGGGCAGGGCTTTCATTGTTTTCATAGGAAGAAGATTGTCCCCTGCTGTTATCTGTCTGGTCTATGGACGGCATTCCACATCTGAGAAGAGATGGCTTACACTAGGTAAAAGGGGCGGGAGGGGAAACTTTGCTTGTGAATATCTCTCAAACCATTAAGGTTTGAGAGATAAGACTTATATCGTTCTTCATATGTTTTAATGCCTACAAAATAAAATAAAGATAAAACAAAGTATTACTATCCCTTTAACCCTTTAAGTGCCAGAGGGGTATGCAATGCTTTGCTGGTGATTGCAAGTCTGATAACAAAAGGAAAACCATTTTTTTAAAGGTGTTAGGATAAAAGTGAGCTACACCTTACAATATGTCGGTGTTGTCTCTGGCATTCAAAGGGATAACAGAATGACAACTAGGTGAGTGTTGGTCATACAACAGACAAGTATATCTATACGCATTTATCTGAATTAAAAGTGTCTTGATGTTTATAGCTGGATAGTGCTTTTCACAATCTGAAAATGATTACAGTGTACTAAAGCACACCCATCCCCAGTCACCCAATGGTGATCATTTTCAGAATCTGGTCACATGAACACAGATGAATTAACCAGTGGTTCAATCAAGTATCTGTCTGATTTAATGACATTCACTTGTGTTTAATTGATGATAACCTGAAAACCTGAACTGTTTGGGGGTGGGATTGAAGACAGGTTTGAGAACCCACATTGTAAAGAACCATGGATGAGATTTATAGCAACAGTTAATCTCACGCACACTGTTACAGTGCATTATGTGTTGTGAGGTAGTGTGAACTAAATACAGGCCTGATATGTAGCTCAGTAAATACAGACAACTGCAAATACAATGTAGATAATATATAAGTAGATACAATTTGCTGCCTACATAAGTATTTAATTGAGTCACTTGAGAGAAATCCATAAAAATAGTTGGCATTAAGATCATTTTTGGAAGGAGAGGGGGCTGGTTTTGAGACCAGAAAATGAAGCCTCACGGCTGGCAGGAGGACTGGGATTTTCGGATGTAGGCTGCCAAACAACAGTTTTGCACCACATTATTGATAATGCTTCTTAGAATGATTATGAGGAAGCACTTATATGGTGCGAAACGCATTGCTCTATTTTTATACCTTTAAGCTTGAATTTCCCTATCAGACTATCACGGACACCAGAGTAAATAATACCCATGACACAGGTACAGTGAAGTTAACCAGTTTATTAAGATAAGCAAGAGTAAGCACTTCCCCAACCATAGTAGGAACAGGCGTGAGGACAGTGCTGAGTCCGCTACCCCAAGGATTGATACTGAACTGTAACCGGTTCTCAGTAGCCTATAGAGATAGAAGGGAGCAGAACCAGGCTTGGTTCTATACCTAGCAAATGGAAACCTGGAACGCCAGGAAACCTGATCACTGGAGCGACAGCTAAACTCCCAGACACGAGACAGGCAGACAGATGTCTTGAAGTAGTGAAGTAGAGGAGACAGAGAGTAACTAGTTCTCTGAAAGAGTCATGGAACTACTAGGTAGGCAAAAGGCGGAGGCAAGAGAGTGGAACGTAGCCAGCCGTAACACCGGTAAGTGTGTGAAGGCAATACTGTACATAAGCTACAGAGCGGAAGGTTACGCACCAGGCCCAGGAGGCAACGGATACAGTGGCACAGGATGAGCTAGAGGCAACCACCAACTCTATCACGGAGGTAGCAGTTGCACTACACCGATGGAGCGTGCCCACAACTAGCCCAGACAGGTGGTAGTCAGACTAGAGTGAAGGACAGCACAGAGCGTAAGTCAGACAAGCCACAGTCGAGATCCAAATAGGGTAGTCAGCCACAGCCAAGGTCAAAACAGAGTGGGTAGTCGGACAAGCCAGTGTCATACACAGATCGGGTAGTCAGACAAAGCCACAGGATCGATCAGGAGAAAACACGGCAGCCAAGCAAGAATCAAACTAGAGCAACACTGAAGAAATGCACAGATACACCATGAAAGGGCACAAGTCCTAGCCTCAATTAGGTTTATAAAGCAGCAGAAGGAGGCGGGACCCAGTTAGGCACAACAGAATAGGCCCATAAACAGGCATCCGTGCCAGTGCTTGTAATGTGACTTTAGCAATGAGGAAGTGGCCGGAGGCCATGCCGGCCGGTGGCCATACAGAGGTAAGAGCACAGGATTTCTTAGGCCTCAAAGGGAGACTGTGATACAGACTAACCTCTGTGGTTCATATTTACTTCTGCTACACAGGTACGATTTTAAGTTTTGTATGAATAAAGTCTTGTTGATTTTATTAAGACACTGTGTTGTCTGCTATTCTAAGGAGTGTTATTAACAATGGAAATTGTTACCAAATGGATGTTTTAGGGATATTCCCGTTTGCACACTGTATTGTCTCATACATATTGAAAACACAGGTATCTTTTCATTCACAACTGAGGCCTTTTAAACTTCACAGACTGTTTTCATGGCTGATTTACAATGAAGCGACTGAACATCCCTTTTGACTGTCCTTTTAAAATGAAGTTCATTGTTTAGTCTTTATTCACTTACTGCAAAGACATTCCCATAGTATCAAAATGAATTAGATGCACAGTCACCCTAATGCCCAGACAGACTGTTTGAAGAATGTCAGGGTGCTACAGAGCTGCTGTAAATATAGACAGTGAGTGTAGCCCATGGGGTCTGAATTCAGATTTTTTGGTCCTTCGTATAATCTAGGAGTCTTAGATTTCTGACCCCCAATTTGCAATAACTCAGGCTGCACAATGCACTCTCAGCTAATAGGACAGATCTGCTCATCCTGTAGCAGACCTGCAAATAGATAAATGTTTTTAAAAGGAAACAATCTTTTGTGAGTTAATCCATGTTGCTCTCAATTTTCAGATTAGCAGCATTATAAACCTACATCACTCTGGTTGCAGGTCTCCCCTGTACCTATTTCCTTTTAAATTGATGATGTAATTTACCAAGTAGTGGATGATACTTGCTTTTGTGACACTCACCTGTGCAACCAATAGGAATCGGGCTACCACTTTTAGCTTCAACACTAGTTCCATGTGTTCAAAAGAAAAGTGGAGGAGTTCTAGGGCAAACCATTTGCACAACGGGGAGAACTAAAAATGCCCAAAATTCCCATTGATTTAAAGGGGGGCCTTAAATCGTTAAATGATAGAGAATTCTCCAAAGCATTGCTTCATAATGTGATGGAAACCTCTATAGCATTCAAAGTGTTAAAATCCCCATTTAAATAATTGGGAATTTTTAGTTCTCCCCTGGACAGGTTTAATTTGTTTACCAGAATAAAATGTTGTATATGTTGTACCAGCCATTTTCTGAAAAAATTGTTCTGTGGAAATTAACCCTTAATATTTTGGTGGTACAGTGTGACACGTTATGTTAATGCCTCACAGTATGCTAATTAGTTCAGTCCAAGACCAAATGTATCATTTGCTATGGTATTAGACATGACCCCAGTGTGTGGTATGTGTCTGGATTCATTCATAGAACAGTGTGTAGTAGTAGTATTGGCACCACACACATAATGTAATCACAATGGCGTAACTAAAAGCCACTGGGCCCTGGTGCAGAAATTGCCACCGGGCCCGGGCCCCCCCCATCTTCACTTTGCCCCATGCACATCTCCTACCTCCATCTCTCGCACGGTTCTCAGTTATGAAGAGCACTGGGAGATGATGTCATCTCCCAGCGCTCTGCATTACTAGAGCGCCAGGAGATCAGCTGAGCTGCTGCAGGCAGGGCTGTGGGCGAGTGGCGATGGGTTCGCAGGGGGCGGCCGGGCCCCTTGGAGTGACGGGCCCGGCCGCAGGTGCGACCCCTATTGTTACGCCACTATGTAATCAGAATCGTGTCAAACCAAGAAATAAAGGCTGATTTTTCAAAAACTATTTATTTTACAAACAAATAGCTAGTAATATATATAGGAAGTTTTAATTTCATAATATCTAAAATTATCTTTAGGTGATAGTCCACTTTAAGTAAAAAAAAAAAAAAAAATAACCAACATGTAATGGCAGGTGTCAGGTGGCAGAATTCCGCTTGAGGGCAACTAAAACTATGGTAACATATATAATCATGCCCAGGGCTGTTCTTTGTAACCAGTCACCTCTTAAAATAGATGTGTTTAAGATTTCAGATTATATGCCTGCTCTGAAAATGTAAATCTGCCAGTAACCAAGGTAGAGCTATATGGGTGACACTGTTGCAGATGATGCAGCTACAGAATATTAATGATTCACGTAAAGTACAGGAGCTACAAGCAGGTCCAGTTTCTAGAAATTGTGAAATTTGTGTCTCAATAAAGGGGCCGCAATGTTTGAATATTTTGTGTTATTAAGTATATATATATATTTATACCTATATATATATATATCTAAATATCACACACACACACACACACACATTTATCATATATATATATATATATATATATATATATATATATATATATAAAGCCTCATTACATAATTTATGTCTCCTCAGGAGACACACGCACACCCAGGGGTGGCAGTAAGAGGGGATATAGAAATCTCCTCCCTATTGCCATTGATGGAGATACTGGAGTGGGCAGGGTTTGCCCTCCCTAAACTTCCTACTCAACTAGAAAGAAATATGGCTGACACACATACACACACACAGTCACTCACTCTGACTCCCAGTGGCCTAAGAAGGACCTGTAGTAAAGCCACTGAAGGGAAGCTGCTGCACCAGGTTAACATAATGGCACTCAGAGGGTTAAGGTAGGCCCTCATTGCTCAATTATTTCATGAGTGTCATCATGCAAGACAGAGGACAGGCAGCCATCAGGTACACACTTAACCCCCTGACTGCCACAGGGTTGTGTATCAACTTTTACCCCTCAGGACACATCAGAAGCATAGGGGGAAGTGTCCTCATACCCCTGACACTGTAAACTTCCATTTCCCTCCCACTTCTCCTCCTTCCCCAGCCTGTTACTAACACTTTTTCACATGTATGGTAAGCCTGCCCCCACTCACGATGAAGCCCCAACCCCTTATAAGACAAAGTTCCCAGATATGAATACACTTCCCACTGCTATTTAACTTTGACATGACACACCAGTGTATACTGCATGCCTCTCTATACCTTAACCCTCTGAGTGCAGGAGGGGTACACAACACAAAGGGTTAACATGGTAGTATAACACTCCTTTTATTTTCTGCTTTCCATTTGCATAACCCAAACACACACAGGCATAATACTGCAATTCTACCCCAAAGTAAAGGAGAAATAAAAAAATAACATTGCGTACCGCCCAAGTGTCCGTCTTTAGGAGGGACATCCCCTTTTGAGATCCAAATCCTTCTGTCCCTCTTTTCTACCATTTTATACCTCTTTTCTGGAAATCACAATAAGTAGTGTGTATCACATTGCTCCACAGCAGTAAACGTCACATAAATTTGCAGTTAATCTTCAATATCTGTGTTTTTAAATTAGTCTGTGTAAATAAAATATTTTACTCTTACTGCAAATAATTTATTCAGTTACACAAAGAGGTGTCAATAGGTTTAAACCCTTATACACTCTTATCTTGCAGGGAAGTAAAGTACAAGGGAGGGAGTGATTTCGTATGCCTATGCTACTGAAACGGTTAACCCTTGGCTGTGCCACAGGGGTATGCAAGGCATTGTTTTGCAATGTGTTCATAAACCCTCTGCCACTCATAGGGTTATAGGAATAATAATACTTCTATTAAAGTTTAGCTCTGAGTCTTCTTTATATTTTTTTGGCATGTAGCACTATATTTCATTACTTATAGTGTTGTACTTAAAACAAAACTCAAGCCAAAAGGATCCCCCCCTCGCCTTTCCCTGCATCACTCAGCCTATCAGTCTGGTCCAGATGGAGCGTGGCAAGGGACAATCATCACTAAGCAAAAGGAAAATCCTGCCCTCCTTCATCATGGGATTCATTATAGTTACTGAATGAAGATTGTCTCTCGCATCCGGCCGGTCCCACGACCGGATTCCACATCTAATGGGAGGTGGCCAGAAGGGGTGGGAGGGGGATCCTTTTGGCTTGAATACAACACTCCAAGTAATTAACTATAGCGGTACATGTTACAGAAAATATAAACTGAGAGATAGACTTTAATAGAAGTATTACTATCCCTTTAAAACATGATATATTCTTGATTTTTTCCGGTGTGACCATGTTGGGGCTTTTTGGAACCTTTTTTTTTCATTTTTCTTTTTACGTGTACAGTGGATTCCCTGGAGGATCCCTGTTCTTTTCTCAACTCCCACATGCCCAGCACACCCTCTCCACGGCCAATACCCCTGCCAGCCCCTAGGCTCAAGCCTGTTTCCTCAGAATCAACAGCGGCTTTTTCCTCCCTCACTGGATCCAGACATTGCAAGGCACATTGTGTGGAGGAGTGTCTTCACTGTATCAGGGCCAGTAATGCAGAGCATTTAATCTACATTATTTATGTCATTGGGACAACTTCTTTATACATTAACAGTACTCTTTTTAACCCTTTGAGTTTCAGACAGGTAATTAATACATTGCACCACAACGAATCGGATGCTTTCCAGCACTCGGTTAAAACAATGGTTAACTCTAACATGACACACCACTGTATACTGTAGGCCACTCTATGGCTTACCATCCTGGTATAAGTATCTCTCTTTCTCACATAATATTTTATTGCCTGCTTTCTACTTCTACATGTCAAACACACAGAGGCATAATACTGCAATTCTGCCCCAAACTAAAAGCAATAACAAATACCATTGATTTCACAGTTTCAAGACTAAAGTGGGGATGGCAACATGTTGTGAAGTGATGTCCTCTGGTCCTTAGAGGGCTACATTTGGCTTATAACTCTCTGAATACTGCAGATATTCACTTCAATACAACATCGTTACCTACACAGCACTGTAAAGCTCCTACACTAATCCCTAGGTGGCCACAGCCCACACTTACACACTCAGAATCTACAGATCCAGGGGAGCAGCAAGAGCCGGAACCTCCACACACGGGGGGGGGGCGCTATCACTGTGTCAGTGTCCCCTCTTTGTGTGTGTTTGTGTATGTCTTTTGCGTGTGCGTATGTCTGTTGTGTGTGTGTGCGTATGTCTGTTGTGTGTATGTCTGTTGCGTGTGTGTATGTCTGTTGTGTGTGTGCGTATGTCTGTTGTGTGTATGTCTGTTGCGTGTGTGTATGTCTGTTGCGTGTCTGTGCATGTCTGTTGCACACATGTGTGTCTGCGCATGTCTGTTGCACACATGTGTGTCTGCGCATGTCTGTTGCATGTGTACATCTCTGTTACATGTGTGTGTACATGTGTGCATCTGGGGTGTGTGTATGTGTGCATGGCTTTTGCATGTTTCTGCAGCTCACTGTGTGTATGTGTCTGCCTGTGTGTTGCATATGTCTGTGTTTATCAGTGTGACTACATTTCAGACATATACACCTAACGGTCATAACATGATGGGCAACAGCATCTCACATTGCTAGTATATATATATATATATATATATATATATATATATATATATATATATATACATACACACATATGCACCTCATTCTAAGTTATTAGAATTCAGTGTGATGTTGTGATTACTAGGGGGAACTGTTATTATCACTGTCTATGGAAAGTGTTTAGTGTCCAGTACAGAGCAATAAAAGAAAAGTTGCCTCTGGACATCAGTGGGGAGATGCACTAAAGGGACAATAAGGGGCGATCCTGTGTCATATTTGTATCAATAGCATATCTACAGTGTGCACTAAGATACAGTATCTTCACCATCATATCCCTTTGAATCTGCCAACAATCTGCCAGTATTGCCGTGAAACCTTAATGCCTTTAACAGGTTTACGATTTTGCACTATTTCAACATGGCTCTTTGCGTATGGTAATGCAGTTTAATGCCATATTCATATGGGTATGTTTGCATGTCAATGTGGCACATCTCCACATGCACTAAACTCTGATAGCTGCTTATGTTGCTGGAGTTCACAGTCCCAAAATCACCTACTGTGGTTGGGAATATTGACATTTTCCTGTAGCTTCCTATGCAGCTACAGCTATGGTCACAACCTCCCTTTAAATAGCAAAACAGCATTGCAATAAATATGGATTTCATGAGTGCCAATGAGATCAAATATTTTTGCTGGGGAGATGGATGGCAAAAAAAAGCAAAAAGATACAAGGCAAATTCAAAGTGTAATTGTATAACTCCCTCAGTCGCCATGTGTCATAAACGTAATGTTTTTTTTTCTTTATTGCACTCTACAAAGGGAAATGTTTGTTAGTACAGTAAACTGAAACTAGGCCTGTGCTGTACAAGCTGTACTGCACATCTTATTAGTTACTCTCCTCACTGCTGAAATCCAGCCACGGAGGCATAGCTTGGCTCTCAGAGGGAGAGCAAACAAAAAGCGGCAGTATTTGCAATGCCCATTAACATGGACATCGGCAAGATGGCTGCGCTCTCCCTCCCAATGCCCTGCAAGGTCACGGTATTATACAGGCATGGGAGAACATTTCTTTAAGTTTAAACACTATATAGGATATTTGCAAGATAAATAAAGATATTGGGAGGGGGGTTTAGGGAAGGTGAAAATTCCACTTTAACCAAGTTAATGCAAATTCTTAGTTCAGATATGCAAGTTCAATATAATGTAGCAGAAAAGATATGTATAATCATATAAGAATGATCTGGGGCATGCCCCATCGTCTCCATCTCACATTAATTGTCACCCCTTCACCTTCACTGTTAAGACACTAGAGGATCCAGCAACACCCCCTCAATATCAGCACCACACATACTGCAAGTCAGGTTATTTTAGTCTCCAAATAATTATAAAATGCACATCCTATATAATAATTCGCTAGAATGTTTGTAACGATGCAAGGATGTTTGTCACGATGCAGTCATGCGCAGTAGAGTCTGGTCATGATTGCATCGCGTGAGTGAAGCAACACAAGACTGCATCACGTGGAGCAGTGAGGTAGTGGCCTCTTAAACCCTTGAATGCTTTGCAATGCGTTGCGTACCCCTCTGGCACTCAAAGGGTTAAAATTACCCTACCTTGGCCTGTGTACACAGGCTTTTACATTAGTGCTAGATATTGTAACTACTTTATATATATATATATATATATATATATATTTAAGGCCAGATGTATGTTTGTCCGATGCAGTCATGCGCAGTAGACACTGCCCGAATGCTACTGCACAGTAGAGACTGCCAGATGCAGTCATGCGCAGTACACACTGCCTGAACATTTGTCCCGTGTATACGTGCTTTTACACTAGTGTATATATATATATATATATATATAGATAGATAGATAGATAGATAGATAGATAGATAGATAGATAGATAGATAGATATAGATATATATAGATATATATATCTATCTTCAGTAAGCGCTCATGGGACTTCAGAAAACAATAAAAACATACTTTATTTAATCGACGTTTTGATCCAGTAAGGATCTTTTTCAAGACAGGTGGAGCTACCCTGGTAAAAGGGGAAAAATTGACTACTTTGCAGCCCAACATGACTATTACTCCTGAAATCCAAACTATGATTTCATTTGTAGTTTAATATTTTTTATTCTGAATCATAATTTGTTTTGATGGAGTCATATATTTACTTTTGCAGGGATCAGCTTTGGGCACCAGGTTTGCAACAAGTTAGGCCAATTTGTACATGGGCTTTTGAGAGAGCCAGTACATTTGGGGTGGCAGTGAGCTTGGTGCAGACCTGGTTCTCTGCTATCGATATATCGATGATGCATATTTTGTTTGGGCGGTACAGAAGAATCATTGGCCAAATGTATTTTATGTATTAATGATGATAATTATAATTTAAAATTTACAACACACTGCAGTTCATGAGTAGAATTTTTGTATCTTTGCATTTACATAGAAGAGGATATAATTAAAACCAAATCTTTTTTAAACCAGTTGATTGTAACAGCTACATTGAGCTTAAAAAGTTGCCACTATCCTCTGTGGCTCAACTTTGTACCAAAAGGAGAATTCATGAGAATTAAACATAACTGTACAGATGATATTGTTTTCCAACAACAAGCTAAAATATTAAAAGATAGATTTGTAGAGAAAAAATATAAATAAGAATCTGGATGATTGTATGGCACAAACAGAAAATTTAGAAATAGATGATTTATTAGAAGAGCAAAAAACACGGAATAAGAAACTTAAAGGGATAGTAATACTGAATGACTCATAACTGAACTGAATGACTCATAAGGAAGTATATACCTTAATGCCCCTACATATGTTTATATATCTGTCCATTGTGTAAACCTTGCCTTTTGCTCGCTGGATCAGACCATCGGAGATATATTTGAATAACTGTGTGTTTCTGAGGCAATTAATACATTCTGGGACAATCAATGTTTTTTTCTAGAGTATCTCCGGTTGGTCTGCATAAATCTTTATGATGTTGTTTGAAGGAGACATTATAGGTTCACATATAACAGATTTTGGTTGCATTCGGTACTGTGTCATACAAGATTATTTCATTGGATGGACATCAGCTGTGATTGATCAATTTTATGGAGATATTTTACAATATATTTTATATAGTGGTAGATTAGTTTACAGACAGAGGGGTCATAGAGAGACAATAGTACGTATGCATGTATATCTTTATTTATATGGCATCACATGACAACAGACATATGTTACAATAAATAAGAGGGGATAAAATAAGTGTCACATGCATAGAAACAATAGGAGATAGGTCCCTGCCCCAAGGAGCTTACAGTCTAAATGGGTAATAGGAGTCAGACAACAGTGTATGAGTGTGTCAAGTGCTGAGATTACAAATGCTGAGTTTGGTCAAATCTAGTGCATGGTCCTAGTGCTCCAGAAGATAAAATTTCAGGGTAGACTTAAAGACATAGGGAGATTGTTCAAGACATAGGGAGAGGGGTATGGAGTTCTATAGGCAGGGAGCAGAAAGTGAGAAAGGTTTGAGATGGGAGAAGGCATAGGGTGTGGATGGTGCAACAAGAAGGCCATTGTATGTGATGGAGGTGGCCAGTAACATAAGAGAAGATGAGGGAAGAGATGTAAGGAAGGGTAGCAGTGTGGAGAGCATTAACGGTGAGAAGAAGGACTTTGTAAGTCATACTTTGCTGAATAGGGAGCTATGACAGATGTCTAAGAGTTGTGTGAGCAGGTTCAGTTTTTGGGGAGAGTGTGGTGATTCATGCAGCTGAATTTAAAACAGATTTCATAGGTGAATGATGGGTAACAGTGAAGTCAGTTAGTAGGACATTGCAGTAGTGTAAGCGGGACAGAATGAGGCCATGTATAAGAGCTTTTGTAGTTTGTTGGGAGAGGAACGGGTGGATTTTAGCAATGTTTCAGAGAAAGAAGCGAGATGATCTAGCCACGGAGTTAATGTGAGGGGAGCAGGAAAGGGAGGAATCAAATATGGCCCCAAGACAACATGCTGAGCTGACTGGATCAATGTCAATTCCATCAACTGCAATGGTGAAGCTGGGTGTTGGTCACGGTCTTGGAGGGAAAAGGAGAAGTACAATTTTGGACATGTTTATCTTCAGCTGGTGGTGGGCCATCCAGGTGGATATAACCAAGATGGTAGTTAATTTGGTATCTTTTTAGAGTATACAGTGTTAGGTGTTTATGTAATGTTTATATCCTTTGAGTTATATTTTATTTATTAAGATATAGTTACAGGGTCACCGGTCCAGATTTATTCTGTAAACTGGTGTTATATTATAGAGAAAATAAATATATATCATAGGCACCTTTCCTTATAGTGGATTGGGTTCTGCAGATATACTAATCCCGGTATCTTTTCATCATCATTACTCCTGGGAAAATTTGCATTGTATATCTGCGTGTTTTTATTCTATTATGTATACCATGCGCATGGACGTATGATGCATGGCTGCATTAGTGTTGTTCCAGTTTTTATTAAATTCCATATATATTTTCATTAAAGGGTATTGTTCATTCTTGTGCATAGAATCTCAATTGATCACAGAAGTGCCAGACTATTAAGTATATAACTTTTGAAATGAACTCACGTGAGATATTTGAAATGTTAACCCTTAAAGCTCCCAAGAAAGAAGATTCTAGGTGCTATGTTAATGTTTGCTCTAACTCTGAGATGATCTAATTAATCCTTAAGGATCCTTTAACATGCCACCACTGTGAGATATCATGTCTTATACACTCACAATACTAGCAGGACTTCTCCCTCTGCCTTTCTGGTAGAAATGTCACTAATCTGTACATTAAATAAGAAGTAAATTGGTGTAAATCATATAAAAGGAATCACTGGACTCTGTTTCCCTGAGAATTTGGCCATTTACCCTGAGATTTGGTTCAAAACCCTGAGTCTCAGGGTCAAATCCTTACACCTTCTGTGTCCAACCTACCTTCCTCTAGACTGTAAGCTCTCACGAGCAGGGCCCTCTGATCCTTCTGTTCTTCACATTTGATTTGTACTATTTAATATCTCTGTATGTCTATTTCCTATTGTACAGCGCTGTGGATTAATTTGGTGCTATGTAAATAAAGAATAATAATAATAATAATAATTAGCTGTATAAACACACACAAAAATTATATATATCTTATATATATATATATATATATATATATATATATATATATATATATATATATATATATATTTTTTTTTTTTACTTTTTCAAATATAAACCAGAGGGTTATGCAAGGGTTAAACCTTAATAGTAAATAACTCAGTTTTGGAAGGGAATTTTCTGTTTCACTTTAAAGGGCAACTTATTAAGATAATGCCCCATTGGCTGATCTGCTCTCCTCGTAGCAGACCTGATGATGAAGCAGGGGATACATTGCGAGTCCTTTGGGACCAAATGGGGAATATAACAGAGACCCAAAAAGAGACCCCTGGTATACCCCCATTGGTTCAGCTGGAAGAGAGTGATATAGTTGTCTTGCTGTTCAGTTTTCTCTCCTGCGCGATGCAGGTTCCTATTGATCAGTGTTTCACTTCTCTATACAAAACAACAACAGTTCAGATTTTCATTTAATGCCTGCTTAATAACAGGGGAGCAATCACTGCGATTGAGCTGCTTGTGCTTAATTAAGTATATGTGGAAAATATGATCTGTTGGTGTACCCAGAGTACTACAATCCTTACCTTAGACTTCTGTATTGGCTTTGAAAGTCCAAAACAGAGGGCCTATGGATAATATGTGTAGTTTTAGGCTTAGAAGCACATCATTTTTGGTTGCATTCCAGAGACTTCAAGCAGGGGAGGGCTGGGTGGCAACTTTTGGCCTGGGGGGCAAGTACAATCAACTAGCCCATCTCTACTATTGCTCACACACACACATTCTGCCTGGCCAGCAGCCAGCCCATACACACCTCACACTGTAAGCAGCAAGTGAGCGGGAGACAGCACAGTGACCAGAATTACAGAATACCCGGCAGGAGGACAGCACCATGCACACACACCTTCATGTGTCACTTCTAATATTTGCAATGCCAGGTTCAAAATAGTTTTCATTGCTGTTTTGTGTTTTTTTTTTTTTTTTGGGGGGGGAAAGAAATAGCATTCTTTCTATTTATTTATTTATTTATTTATTTAATTAATTAAAAAAAAGAAAAAAGTGGCTAATAGAGAGAGTGAGGGAGAAAGGAGACTATGAAAAAGGCAAGAGAGTGCAGGAAGAAGGAGAAACTGAGGACAGACGGAAAGACTGTGAACAGAATGAGAGACTGAGGTAGGAAGGTGTGAGATGGGGAGAAAGGGAAAATAAAAACAATGAAGTACAGTAGAGGTATGAATGAGAGAGAGAGAGACAGGTGATAAGAAGGAGACTGATTTTCAGTCCTATCTTTTTGGCCTTGCTCCAATGTCTGCTGATAAGCACAGAACCACACATACACTGTCTGACATTCCATCCTTGTTCCACTGGGCCACAGAATTACTCATACACAGCTTACCACCTCTGTCTACTGGTAGTCAAGGATCCACACATATACATTTTGGTGCTCCAGGCTCCAGTCTTATTCTATTGTCCACTGGAAGTCAGAATCACACATATACAGTCTGACATAACAATTTTCATCCACTGGTAATCACAGAACCACACATAGACTGTATTTAAATGCTTACCTTTTCTGTAAGGTAGCAGAGGTCACCATGACAGTGCTGTACTCACAAAGTCATTCAACAACTTCTGCTCTACTTGGTTTTCGGAATGCACTGAGGTCACCTCAGTGCAACCCAGTAGTATTGGGTACAAAGCAGTGTTTGCGGAACAGCACCATGATCAAAAATCTGAGGACAGAATATCCATGGTGCAGTAGCAAGGCTGGTGAATTAGTGGGTCCAAGTGCACAGCTAACCCTCACCTCCTGCTGTGTTCCAGCAACAAGTGGCAGAACTGAATCAAGACTCCACAGGGCACTAGGCAGAGTAGCAATCTGGGCCTCCCTCTCACTTCTACACAGATATACATACACTCAATTTGTCTCTGAAACAGCTGACTCGTTCTTCAAGTACTACTATTCCAGAATGCAGTTACTACATATGAAAAAAAAAATCCACACACAAACATAGACACTGGAATGCAATTACATTTGAACACAAACACACACAGCATACATACGCTTGAAAGCTATTACATGCACATAAACATATTAACACAAATACAAAGAACTAGCCAATGAATTATTTATGCAAAGAGCTGAGCTAAGAACACGAGGTCATCCATTAAGACTAGAGGAAAGGCGCTTTCGACCAAAACAAAGTCAATGATTCTTTACGGTAAGGGCAGTAAAGCTACTGAATTCTTTGCCTCGGGATGTTGTACTTGCAGATAATGCAACTGCTTTCAAAAAAGCAATAGATGCCTATCTATCACAGAACAATATTGAAAATTATGACAGATGGCTTCAAAGCAGATAGGTTATTGATCCAGGGAAATATCTGACTGCCATTTGGAGTCAGGAAGGAATTTTTTTTTTTACTCACTTGGTGCTAAATGATAAATTGCTCCAGAGGGTTTTTTTTACCTTCCTCTGGATCAACAGGGGTGTTTTTGGCATGGGCTGGACTTGATGGACACGTCTTTTTTCAGTCTCATAAACTTTGTTACTATGTTACACATTTTTCTGCTCTGACATAAAGATACCCACCAAAACATTTACCCCACTGCATGAAACTAGATGCAGCTGAACATCACTCTCTTATACAAGCCCAGACTATTACACCTTTACATGAGGCCAGACCATTATCCCATTACAGGAGACCAAACTGTTGCTCCATTATATGAGACAAGATCATTAATCCATTATATGCGACTATACCATTACTCCATTACCTGAGATAAAACAACTACATGAGACCAGACCGCTACCCCATTACAAGAGACCAGACTATTATCCTGTTACCTAAAACCAGGCCAGTACCCCATTACATGAGACCATCTGAAATTGACCTTTTGAATGCCAGAAAGGTGTAACTTCATTGTTTTGCAAAACATTTAAGGATGAGCATGTTGGCTTAATAGCTACCAATGAGGAAAGGAAGCAACCAGATGACATGGGAATGCAACTCATTGCAATGCAATGTATATAGCACCTCTCTGGCAGTCCCTAGACTTGATAATGGACCAATCTGCCTCTCTGCTGTGATAAATCCAGGGGACAAAAATCATGTTGTGTTGCTGGGGCATTAAATTCGCTCAGCTGTTGGCACACTTCATGCTAACAGCTATGTGAATACTAATGTCCCAGACCACAGCAACTCTCTTAAAAACAATTTTTTCTAATTAGGGGTTTGTAACAACTTGACATGATATTGACAATATTTTTCACATGCCTAGGCTACACGGTGAAAGCCAGATACTCTCAGCACTGCACACTGACATTAGGCTCACTTCCTGGCTGGGTGAACATGAATACACTCTTCCTCTGCCAACTCAGACCATTCCTCTCACATGGCTCCATATGCTCCACTCAATACCTAGGACAAGTCCTCTCAGTGGCTGTGTGCTGTTGTCAGATATTCCTCCTATCTCTCAATTAATCAGCAATTTAATGTCTGATCGATCTACTTATTTTGTGGTCACTTCAAAAAGGAAAGACCGGCGGCTTCAACCAGCTGCAGTCCCCAATTTTACCTTGTGACAAATCCAGCTCTGGAGTGAGGAAGCAGCCTGCTGGCCAAGATTATGAGCGGCCCAGGGGTCAATTGCCCCCCTACCCCCTGGGTCAGCCCGCCCATGGGAGCAGGTTTGGGGGATGCCCAGTGCAGCTCTAGGCTTCTTGCAAATCTGATTCCACAGGAGGAGAATTAGTGAAACATGATAATTTCCCTTTAAGAACTTTACCCTTTAAGGACCAGAGGGGTGGGCAATGTATTGCAAAAGCAAGTAGATCAGTCACACTGAACCTAATGTAACCAGACCGACCTCCCTTTTAATACAAGATGCTTATGAAAACACACATAACAAGGCTATATTTGTTGCTTATGCAATCTTGAAGATTAATGTTTACATAAGAATCCTGTATTAACCCTTTAAGTGCCAGAAGGGTACGCAGTGCAATGCTTTACAGTGCTTTGCATATCCCTCTGGCACTCAGAGGGTTAAAGGGATGGTTTGGTAATCTACAATGAAGCTGACATATTAACCCTTTGAGGGTCAGAGGGGTATGCAACGCATTGCAGAGCAATGCTTTGCTCACCCCTCTGGCCTTCAAAGGGTTAAGAAGAACTGGAACAATTCTGGTGCAAACTAGCTGCACCAGAGGGGAGAAGTAAAGTTTCACACTCATTTAAATGTATTTATTTATTCTTTTTTTTTTAACGGCTTGAATGCTATACAGATCCCCAAAGCCATTGCTTCGCAATGCATTGAGGTCCTGTTTAACATTCAAGGGGTTAAAAACCCAATTTAAAATAATGACATTTTATAACATTTGTATTTGTCCCCTATAGTCCAGTTAGTTTGCTCCAGTTTTCCTTAGTACATAAGCCTTTGTGAATGATCCACTGTCTACCCACATTGTCAAGTAGAGATGTCCAGAATACCTGAACTGTTGGTGTAAACTGAGAGCAAAGACTGAGAATCACTGGTTCAGCTGATTCCATCCCTCTTCACTTAGTACTACTGGAGTCAGGCAATATGTTAGTCCCTCTAGTGGCCAAAGGGTTAAGTGGATGGCTAAAAGAAAATGTGTAATTTTTTTCTTGAGGTAGCAGAAAACTACTTATGAATTAAAAATAGATTGCAGGGAAGGATGTATAAGTAAAAGCAATTTGTAGAATATAGCATTGGTATATTGATTTTTTTCTCTCTACTGCAATCCCCACAGGTTATCAGTATTATTATAAGAAATCATGCATGCCACCCCTTCTTTTTATAATGGCAACCAAAAATGCAATGTGGGACATATGAATAACTAGATGGACGCAAGTCTTTTTTCAGCCTAAATTACTAATAAAGATAAAGTGGAAAAATTATGGGGCAAACCTAATGCACTGGCAATTTTAACCTCTTGACTGCTAGAGTGGATGCAAATACTGTGTCTAAAAGTTACCAGAATGTGGCATTTTGATCAGGAGAAATTAGGTAATGACATAATTTACTATATATAAAATGGCGAGCAATGGTAATTTGACTTAACTCTTAGATTATGAGGTCCATACGGTATGCAGTCTTGGCCATGTGTTCCTACCTTGTCATTGATGGCAATTGCACATCCATGAACATGCTGCATATGGGCACTGTTACTGACTGCCTAGTGTTAGACACTTTGAGATCAATGGGGAGGCATCAGGAGGATCCTGATGATACCCATATCAAGGTCTAATTGCTATAGGAAACATGATCAGGGTCTTTGACAGCTGATCATGGACAAAAGCAGTTAAAACTGTCAGTGAGAAAACTTGTCACAACTCTCCATGAATGGAGGAATCCCCAGGGTATTCAACAGTAAAATAAAGAATTAAAGAAATACTAGTAATTACTATTATTATTTATAATAATAATATTAGTAATAATAATAACAACAAAAATACATAATAGTAAAAAAAACAAAATGTGCTTCATTCATATACTGTAGGTGAGTCACCCAAGAACTGTGCACTGTATTGTAAGGAGCAGAGCACATATCGGTCTACATCAGCTGACAATCCATCATTCATACTGTAACATCCTGGTAATTAGTGATGTCCGCTGTTACACAACTGCACTGTGTACTCATTCAGGAGTGACTGAATTGTCACCATGCTCTTAACAACCCAAATCACTGGCTGGCCCACATGGATGTCCGTCATTCCTCTGTGGCAGATGCCCATGTGGGCCAACCATCTACCCTGCAGTTCACACCTTCCCCTGCAATTGACTCATAGTGGGAGTGCAATTCACTGGTAGTTCTAAGCCAGGTCTAGTTGATTTTGGTTAACATGGAAATGTCTGCTTTGAATTCTGTTAAGCGTTGTTACCAATTTGGGGCCCACAGGATTACATACACATGTTCACCTATGCATGTGGGGTATCAGTGTATCCAGGAGATATGTATAATTCACATGTCATACTTTTTATGTTTGTTATATTCGGCCTGTGTGAGTTGTTGTGCTATAAACTGTTGCTTGTTGACCTTTATAAAAACAATACAAAAGTACTTTTTTCAATAAAAATCACTTGCTTGATAGTTTCATGTAAGAATTCATGATTGCCAGAATTCTATTGGATATATACATTCAGGAAATGTATGCTTTTAGGGGATTATTTTGATGCTATGGGGTACTTGATCATTTCAAACCCAGTTTAATGTGTTTTTTTCCAGGAAAGTAACACTAATGAATTATGCATTCCGTTACCAATTTGGGGCTCTGGAGTATAATATTCCTATATCCACATACACAAATTGGGTATCAACATTCCTATTTCATATTTTGGTCTGTTACACAAAGCGTGAATGTGTTACTGTGTAGTAAGTTGTCTTTAGTGTGCAATTCTCAATGGTTTCTGAAAACCCAATTTTAATACAATTTTCTTGCTTCATTATTTTGTGCAGGAAGATACTTCAGCCATTTTTTGATACTTCATGTTGTCTCCTTTCAGGAAATATATGCATTTGTATTGGTACTGAGACATTTTTGGGATGTTTTATAGTGTAACATTTTGATATCATTTTGCACTCATGTTAATTTGGAGTCTGTGCAGGCCATGCATGTTGGTAAAACTACAGATATTTCATATACTCATAACTTAAATTTGTTTGAGATACGGAGGATATCACATACATCCCAACATTTCAAATGGTGAAAAAGGGATACTTTTGTTTTGCGTGGTGTTACTGGGTTCATGGCTGGTGAACAGGGCATCACTGAGTGTTTTAGGTTATTTCATGACCTATTGACACCTCTTTTTGTAACTGAATAAATGATTTAGAGCAAGACCAAAGTATTTTATATATACAAACTAATTTGCAAACACATGTACTGGAGTTTATACAAACATTAATGTGAGTTTTATTACTGTGGAACAGTGTGATACATTTATATACACACCACACAGTCTGATCTCCTGAAAAAAGAGGGACACCAGGAAGTGAAAGAGGGACAGATGGATTTGGGTCTCTAAAGAGGTACTATCCCTCCTAAAGAGGGACACTTGGGAGGTATGATATCAGAAAAATAAGTATTTTTTAAATGTGTTTTCATATTTATTACATCATATCTTGTCACATGAGGCAAAATTTACTTCATATGAAGCATGATGAAAAAAAGCTGAAATTGTCCTAAAACAATATAGTTTTATATGTATAAATACATCTTAATTAAATCAATAGAAAATTATGAAAATGTGTCTGGCCTCAAAAGTGTTAAAAATGACCCAAACCTCTGATACGGAAAGGGTTAAAACATGAAACACAAAGCTGCAAAAGAAACCCCCATTCATAAAAAATCCAAACACCACCATTTTATGTTTTGTTATGAGTTAACCCTTTGAGCACCAACAGGGTGTGCAACATATTACAGACCAATACATTACATACCCCTGCAGCTTTCAAAGGGCTAAAGGATCTATTAAGTCATTTTTCCATGATAGTTGTCTTTAACCCCTAGGATACTAGAGACATTTCCAATGATTAGAGACATCTCTATTATCTAAGGTTGAACTAAAAGATGCCAGTTAGGGCCCTAGGCACAAAAGAATTCTGGAGCAATTCACAGGCAAGTCAACTGTAGGGGACATGTACAAATTCCTCAAATTCCTATTTAGTTAAATTTGGGCTTTAACTCCTTTCATGCTAGAGAGGTCTCCAAATTATTGCTTCACAGTGTGTTGGAGACCTCTCTAGTATATATAAGGGGTTAAAAACCTCATTTAAACCAATGAGAAAATGTATTCTCCCCCTCCATGGGGCAGTTGTTTTGTTCCAGATTTACTCCTATTTAGCTTTCTGCCAAGTGAAGAGTGTTATCCCCCTACCATTCACAAAAAACAAACTAAAGAATTTAAGTAAACCAATAAAACTGAAATACAATTAAAAGTAAAATTCAATAAGCTAAAGAGCCAGAGGTGCAGTTCTGAAGCCACCCCATTCAAATCAATGGGCATTTTGGGGGGTTTATGTATGTCCCCTATGGTGCAGTTGATGTGCTCCAGAATTGCATCTCTTCGGCTTATTGAACTGCACCTTAAAGTAGCAGCAAACTTTCATATGAAGAAAATATATATTGTAGGGCTTTTCCTACTGAGTAAAATTGGGGTACTCCCACTGCTGGGAGATGTATATTTCCAGAGTTATTACAGTTTAAATGTGAGGGTTTTTTATATTAAAAGTGCCCTCTAGTGGTCAAATTCCAATTAGTTATTCTGTTACATTCTATTGCGAGGAAAGTCAATGACAAACAGTTCTCCATAGAATATAATAGAAACTGCTGAGTCACACTGTCAGTTAGAACTTTCGGGAAGTAAACACACAATAAATTCACTTTCTGATCATTTGAGTTGTTGAACTTTTGAATAAAACGACTGATAGTGGTGCGAGTGTCTTCTATTACTCAGCAGGAAAAGCTTTATAAAATATAGGTTTTCATAAACACAAGTTTATTTTTCCTTTAAACCCACACTCTGGTTGGAAGTCATAATCTTTACTTAGTAATATTTAGTAATGTATCCTCTATGATTCAATTTTGGCCACCAAAAATATATTTTAATAACTATTCTGAATATAGGGAGGTAACAAGAGATACTAACGATAATGACTTAATTAAGACACCTTAAAGGGATAGTAATGTTTCACAAAAACAGCAACTCCAATTAATCTTCATTATATTTGAGCCATAGAGAGTGTTATTTCAATAATGTCAGATTTGTGGTTCAAGAGTAATTGAAGGATAAAGTTTCCCCTCCCGCCTCTTTTACCTAGTGTAACACTGCTCACCTCAGATGTGGAATCTGGTTGTAAGACCAGACAAATAACAGCAGGGAAAATCTTCTTACTGTGAGAACAATGAAAACCCTAACCTGCCAAGGGGGAAGGGTTTTCATTGTTCTCACAGTAAGAAGATTTTCCCTGCTGTTATTTGTCTGGTCTTACAACCAGATTCCACATCTGAGGTGAGCAGTGTTACACGAGGTAAAAGAGGCGGGAGGGGAAACTTTATGCTTCAATTACTCTTGAACCACAACTCTGACAGCTTTTTCCCTTATCTTAACTGAAGATTGTCCCTCTCTGTAGTCTACCTGGGCACCTCCCATCTGTTCTGAGGTGAGCAGTGTTACATCAGTAAAATGGATGGGAGGGGGATACTTTAACATTGAATTACTCTTGAACTACAACTCTGACAGTATTGAAATAACACTCTCCACGGCCCCAAAACTATGAAGATTAATTGGAGCTGCTTTTATTATGAAACATTACTATCCCTTTAACTCCTTAAGGAGGTGGCTGTGATTATTAGCAGACCTCTTCCAGCACTGAAGGAGTTAATTTGTGATAGTCAACTTGATTCTAATGACATTTGAAATCACGTGACTACATATTTATGGGGTCAGGAGACCGTTCATGACATTTCCAAATTGGGAAAGTCTGGCACATTCAGGCTCTTGTGCCAGTTCAACACACCCCTCTGCACTGTCCTGAATAGTAACTGTTTGGGAGGGACACTTAAAAATGAATCTTATAGTTAGGCATAATATGAAGTCAGAAATACATTTAACCCATTGAGACTTTGAGCAAAATCTCAGGATCTTAGGGTGAAAGAGCCAAATTCTCAGCATGAGAGACCAGTGTTTCCTACAACATGATATGCACCAAGTTACTGATTCTTTGTTGTCTAAACTGGTGTTGTCTCTGACAGGAAAGCAGAGAAAGAAGTCTTGGGGGAGATTCACTGAGGCATGATAAAGAGGTGATAATGTGGAGATAACTTCTCCAATTCCTACGTTATTCTATGGAGACTATGCACTAAGATTTCTCATGCTTTAGGGATCTTAATTAATAGGGTTCATAGACTAACATAGGAATTGGAGAAGTGATATCACTGGATAAGTTATCTCTACTTTATCATCTCTTAGTGAATCTCCCCCACGTTGTTTGTGTAATCATGCTGTTAGATCACCAAGCATGTTATAAGTTCATTGTGGACTGGAGCACCTCTGGGTGCAGGGCCTTTTTACCTGCAATCTAAGTTATGGAGGACCTTAAAAGTTAATGTTTCAAAGATGTCAGGGTCAGATCATCTTGAAAGTTTGTAGGTATGACCATATGCACAGCGTAAGTGGAGAAATTCTGGAGAAAACCAACTGTACCAATGCAAATCCCCAAAATTACCATTGATTTAATGGGACATTTAAACCACTAGGATGCTAGGCAACCCCATGGATGCAAAGCAATGCTTTGAAGACCTTATCGCATTTGTATATATACTGTATGTATGTATGTTTTTTTGGTACTTTCCTGTTATCCGGAACCATTTTCAAAACTAATTCCTGTCAGAATCTGTTGTCGTTATTCCTGTCTGTTGTTTCCTGTCATGGAGTTTAATCTCTACTGCGCATCATTGCATCGCGTGAGTGAGGCAATGCAAGACTGCATCGCGTGGACCAGGGAGGTAGCATCCTCTTAACCCTTTGAGTGCCAGAAGGGTACGCAACACATTAGAAAGCAATGTGTTGTGTACCCCTCTGGCATTCAAAGGGTTAACGTTACCCGGACCTTGGCCCGTGTACACAGGCTTTTACACTAGTATTATAATAAAGATTTTGTTTAAAAATGTTTGAAAAATGTTTTGAAAATGGTTGTTTTGAAAATGGTTCCGGATAACAGGAAAGTACCATTTTTTTACATAGTGTCATATATGTATATAGCACGTCACAGAAATATTAACAGTGCAATAAAAATAAATAAAAATCAGGACAGGAATAAGTGTATCAGCCTAAAGTGTGATCATTGACTGGTTGGTAGAGGGAACATGCAGCAAAGAGAATCCTACATTGGGAAGGGGACCCTGACCCAGAGAGCTTACAATCTAACGAACCCTTTGAGTGCCTGAGGGGTTCACAACACATTGATTTGCAATGCGTTGCGTACCCCTCTGGCAATCAAAGGTTTAATGTTTGCATGGATGTATATTTTTATTTAAAAAGTGCCAAATTTGTGCTTAGCACATTACAGTATAGAAGAGGTATAGTAAGTGCATAGTTATACAGATATTATACTAGGAAAAGACGTAGGTGCTCATACATTATGATAGGAAGATCCTGCACCATAGAGCTTACAATCTAGGGGATGGGTGTCATACAGTCAGGAAGAGGCGCAGATGCAGAGGGTTAAACGTCCCATTTAAATCTACAGAAGTGTTTACTTGCCCGCTTTGTGAAGTTGGCTTGCGCTGAACTGCTCCACTTTTCCCATGTTCTTAAAGGGATAGTAATACTTCATTTTAACTTTATTTTATTTCGTAGGCATTAAAAAAATATGAAGAATGATATAAGTCTTATCTCTCAAACCTTTATGGTTTATGAGATATTCACAAGCAAAGTTTCCCCCTCCTGCCCCTTTTACCTACTGTAAGCAATCTCTTCTCAGATGTGGAATGCAGTCCATAGACCAGACAGATAACAGAAGGGGACACTCTTATTTTATGAGAACAATGAAATCCCTGCCCCCCTTGACAAGCTTTTCAGGTTTTTCCCTTATCTTAATTGAAGATTGTCCCTCTCTGCAGTCTACCTGGGCACCTCTCTTCTGATCTGGCTGAACAGTGTTACATCAGTAAAAGGGGCGGGAGGGGGACACTTTGTCATTGAATTACTCTGGAACTACAACTCTGACAGAATTGAAATAACACTCTCCAAAGTCCAAATACTATGATGATTAATTAGAGCTGCTTTTATTATGAAACATTACTATCCCTTTAAGGCCTAAAAGAGTCTGTGTCAGCTCCTACAGAGTGAAATCCTAAAACGAGTGCTTTTTTAATTCTTGTATCTTATTCTTGTTTTATGTAGGGGTTAACCCTTGAGTTCTAGAGGTATTTGCAGTGCCTTTTAAGTAATGCATTGAAGAGGTCTCAAGTATCCAAGCATGATGGGTAGAGTAAAAGTGATGCCTTTATTAGCTAACTGAGTAGTTTTAGAGTGCAAGCTCTCAGTACAACTTAGGTCTACTTGTCAGGCATGTATAGACGCACAAATCAACAATCCAAGGCATTAACCCTTTGAGTCCCGAAAGGGTAGGCAACTCATTGCTTTGCAATGGGTTGCGTACCCCTCTGGCACTCAAAGGGTTAAGAAAAGTGTTATTTTCTCAAGGAACAATGCATTGCTCATCCCGCAGGCACAATGAATCTCACACTTCTCTGGCACTCAGAGAGGCTGATATACTCACATAACTTGCAATTCTGGGTCACACACTGCACCATAGTGAACAATTAAATCTTCCCAAAATGCCCATCAGATCTGGATTATGGGCTAGGCAACCTAGGCTAGTGCCAAGGGCCTGTTATAAATGTGAGGGGCTCGGAGGGTGACTGGTCACACTGGTGCCAGATAAGACACTTTCATAGGAGCAGTGATATTGTGAAGTGATTCAGAGACTTGCATTCAGAAATATTGTAAATACTTTTATAAAATGCTTAACTTAAAGTCTATTTTAGTAGAGTTAAATGTTTTTTTTTAATCTGACACTGTATCTTTAAATGGTTTTCTTGTTTTGAAGAGTTACCCTAACCTGTTAACCCTTTGAGTGCCAGAGAAGTATTTCTACGCATTGCGTTGCAATGCTTTGGATTCCTCTCTGGCATTCAAAAGGTTAAGGACCAGATGGATGAGCATCCTAAAATAATAACAGTCAACAATAACAGAAGTACGTTATGTTTGCAGTTATCCTTTGCCAAGTAGCAGGCTGATTTTAGCTACTGTTCACCACTATAAATCTGCCTGTTAATGACCATATATGAGCAGAACAGAAGGGAAGGAATCATGTAGTGGTCATGCAGGGTATGCACCAATCTGTAAATACTTTGCTTTTACAACTGTCACTGACAAAAGCCTCAGAGACAAAAACAGTCTGTCAGCTTGCTGTGATATCCACACTCCATTGTAAAACCCTTCAAGGACAAGAGGGGTTTGCATTGCATTCCAAAGCAATGCAATGTGCATCTCTGGTTCTTAAAGGGATAGTAATATTTCACAAAAACAGCAGCTCCAATTAATCTTCATAGTATTTGAGCCATAGAGAGTGTTGTTTCAGTACTGTCAGAGTTGTAGTTTAAGAGTAATTGAATGATAAAGTATCCCCCTCCTGCCCCTTTTACCTAGAGTAATAATGCTCACCTCAGATGTGGAATCTGGTTGCTTGACCAGATAGATAACAGCAAGGGACAATCTTCTTACTGTGAGAACAATGAAAACCCTGACCCCCTTGACAGGTTTTTCAGCTTTCTCCCTTATCTTAATTGAAGATTGTCCCTCTCTGCAATCTACCTGGGCACCTCCCTGCTGCTCTGAGCTGAGCGGTGTTATATCAGTAAAAAGGGCAAGAGGGGGATACTTTATCACTCAATTACTCTTGAACTTCAACTCTGATAGAATTGAAATAACACTCTCCAAGGCCCTAATACTACGATGATTAATTAAAGCTGCTTTTATTATGAAATATTACCATCCTTTTAAGGGCTTAAAAAATCCTGATTTTAAAAAACAAAAACACATCTGTTTTATAAAATCTGTTATTGTATGTGCTTTTTCATAGTTTTTCAACCTGTGGGAGGGGGCTCATGAGCTGAGACTAGACTTATGCTAATCATGCGATTCATATCATAAAATGGGTGGGGTCTTAATTGGATGGGCAGGGCTTGACCAGGATTTGGCTGAGAAATGGGCGGGAAGTGGGTGGGAAGAAGCCAAAATAGAATGGGAAGGAGGAGGAGAAGTGGGAAGAGTTTCTCAGGAAACTCACCACAGCCAGAGAATCAGCCTCTCTCCTCAGAGACCCAGTAATTAACACTAAAAATAAGAGTCTCCAGGGCAGATTCGGAGAGTTCCCAGGTATGGTCCTATGGACCTCATCCAGTTTCGTATTCTTTCTCACTCTGAAACCAAGGGGATGAGAATTTACAGACCATTAAGCCCCTACCACATTAAGACTCCACAAATTATATAATTCTGCCTCCCTACATCACTGGACACATAATGTGATGAAAGGGGAGGGTCAGTTTAGTTTAGTTAAACTTTTAGTTTAACTTTTTTTTTATTTATGAAGGGGTCCAACCTTTATACAGGTCACAGGGGACTGGGGAGCATCACAGAACTGGGTGAACCCCCAACCCCCCCACAAACTAAGGGAAGGTTCAAGCCTGTGATTTATTGGGAGTTTACATTGGCTTGATTCCAGCCAATCACAGCTTAGCATATACCCCAGTTGTTCCCAATCCTACCCTCAGGGCTGCTTAACAAGCCATGTCTTTAGGATCTCCTTTCTTGAGTACAAGTGAAATAACCAGCGGTTCAGTCAATCTAATTAACTCATAGAAAGAACCCTTGCACAACTGAATCCCATTTACTGGCTTTGGGTCCTGAAAGCTTGATGCTGTTTCGTGCCTATACAGGTCACAGGGGACTGGGGAGCCTCACAGTATTGGTTGGTCCCCCAACCATCCCAAGGGAAGTGTATGGATGATTCTTGTCATTTTCAAACTCCTGTATTAGTGGGCATAAAGACAATGATGACTCTGATGCAGAAGTAAGGACTTTGATTCTGATGTACTAAGAAGTATTGGATCAATTCTGGGGCAAACGAATTGCTTTATAGAGGACAAATAAAAATTGTAATTGGTTTTAATACCACTTTTAACCCTTTGAGGGCCAAAGGGGTATCCAACGCATTGCTTTGCAATTAGTTGGATACCCTTCTGGCACATAAAGGGTTAAGCCCCTGAAATCTAGAGAGGTCTCCAACTAAGCCACAATTAACTCCTTTAGGACAAGAGGGTATAAAACACATTGCTTTGTGACATGTTGCACACCTCAGTAAATTAATTTACCTTTGGAGGATTATTATTTCTACTATAAGGTGCAGATGGTTGCTCCAGAATTGCTCGCGCCCATCAGACTCATTAACCCTTATGTTTAAAGGCAAATTGTGCCAGTGATACACTATAGAGGTCAAATTAACATTCCCATTTAGTTTAACCCCTTAGTGACCGTCCGCGCGCACACGGCCAGCACTTAATGTCCGTCATACTTTTTTTTTTTTTTAAATGAATGGCATGCAGCCGCGTGGGGACCCAGAATCCCAGGACGTACATGTACGTCCTCTGTCCTTAAGAGACATCTGCTCAAGACGTACATGTACATCCTCGGGCGTTAAGGGGTTAATGGAAATGTATACCCCTTGAATGCTGGCGAGATCCTAGCATTCATGAGCTTAAAAACTCTATTTAAATAAGTAGGCATTTGGGAATTTTTTATTTCTCCCCTATAGTGCAGATGGTTTGCTCCAGGCCTGGGGGGGGGGGTATGCACTAAGGTGTGATAAAGAGGTGATGACATCTCCTGTGATATAACTTCTCCAATTCCTATGTTATTCTATGGATCCAATGTGCTAAGATTTCTCCAGCTTTGGAGATCTTAGTGCATAGGCTCTCTAGAATAACATAGGAATGACTTCAAAGGGTTTATGTTACCTTCCGCTGGATCAAAAGGGGTGATTTGGCATGGGGGATCTGATGATACATGTCTTTTTTCAGCATCATTAACTAGGTTACTATATATTGGAATTACTTACTGGATGTGATAAATGCTTATCACTGCAAATGGAATCAAGCCCACATCATGATGCTTTAAAGGTGTTAAAAATTTCATTCTGGTCCCCTATGGTTTACATACCTCCCAACTTTTCAGATAGTCAAAGAGAGACACTTTTGTTTTAGGATGTTTTGCTGGGGGTGTGTGGCTGGTGGGTTTTGGTATTATTCAGAACTTTTAGGTTATTTTGTCATCTTTTATCACCTTTTTGTGTAACTGAATAAGTAATTTAGAGCAAGACCAAATTATTTTATTTACACAGCTAACTTTTAAACATATATACTAAAGTTTATACAGACATTAATGTGAGTTTCATTGCAATGGAGCAATGTGATACACTTATATACACACCACACAGTCTGATCTCCTAAAAAGAGGGACACCAGGATGGGAAAGAGGAACACTTGGGAGGTATGGGTTTATAAACCTTATAAATCTTGCTGAAATCAATGTCTCTCCTGTGTGTATGAATAATACCCTGATGCACTGTATCAATTCTAAATCTAATTGTTTGAAGATATATATATATATATATATATATATATATATATATATATATATATATATTAAAACACAAAATTAGCTTTAATGCTTTAAGTGCCAGAGGAGTATCGTGTATCCACCTCACTCAAAAGTTTAACCGTTTGAGTACCAGAGGGGTACGCAATGCATTGAAAAGCAATGTGTTGCGTACCCCTCTGGCACTCAAAGAGTTAAAGAACAATATCATTAAAAGTGTAGCAATTCTTGGACAAACCAACTGGATTTTAAAACTTCCCAGAAATGCCATCTGTTAAAAATTGTAGTTTTAACCCCTTGAATGATGTAGAGGTCTTCAAAATGTGTTAAGGGGTTAAAATTCCCATTTAAATTAATGGGGATTTTTTTTTTTGTCCTTTATTGGTCAGTTTGGTTGCTCTAGCATTGCTTCACTTCACCTTCGTACACTGGCCTTGGTCCACTTAAGTGTATATATAACCATTTTTAGGTGTTAACATTCATTTTTTATTTTAGTTTGCAGTTTATTAACAAACCCCTTGAATGTAAGAGAATCTAGTAACTTAGGGTTTATGGGTTCTTTTTAGAAAAATTGCCACAAGATAATCAAATTGTTTCTATAATCATATGGCCACAAGAGGGTGCCATTGAGTGGTGTAGCATGCACCCAGATTCTCTGACAAAATGGTTATCACTTTTATATTGACAGGCTGGGTGTAGCCACCAGTAATTTCTCTGTTGCATCACCAAATCTTTGCATTGCCATTCCCTTATACAATTTATCACAAACTTATTGCACCACGGGACCAAAAAAAAAAAAAATCTTGTTGACTTAAATGGGACTTATAACCCCTTGAATGCTGGAGAGGTCTCCAGGGCAACTGGATACCTCTCTAGCATTCAAGGGGTTAAATATCTGAATGTATTGCAATCCCTTGCTACCTGTCTGTCAGTCAAGAGATTAAAAGCCTTTTTTACTCAGTGGGAATTTTGGGACCTTTTAGGACATACTTCCCCCCATGTTGCAAAATGATATGCTCCGTGTTGCAAAATGGTTTCTGCACACAGCCCTATATTTTTTCTCCCATATACTTTTTTCTATATAATGAGAATTATTTTTGTACTCAGTATTACGGTAAGAGTGCATAGCTTTCTTTTGACTCTAATTGTATACTTAAAAAGGGTGACTCACACGACATACTCACGATTTCTTCATTTTTTTTTTTTTTTTTGCCCTGGAGTAAGATAAAAACTCATATTGCAGGAAAAACAGAGTGGGCTTTAAATTCACAAATGAGATGGCTAATATGTAATTAGTTTTTAGCAAACACAGTAGAACTCACCCAGCAGAGACTGTGCGGTACCTTAATGCCTTTGGTGAGTCAAATGCACTTTAATTGTTAACCTTTTGACTAGAACAATTAATCACAAAGAATAGCTGAACACTGTCAGAAAGTATTTATAGGAGCCATTGTGAAGCTGATGTACCATAACTCCCAAGTGTCCCTCTTTAGGAGGGACAGTCCATCTCTGAGACCCAAATCACTCTGCCCTATTTCCCTACACTGATGTCCCTCTTTTTAGGAGATCAGACTGTGTGGTGTGTATATAAGTGTATCACATTGCTACACAGCACTAACCCCACATTAATGTTTGTTTATAATTCAGTGTATGTGTTTAAAAATGAGTCTGTGCAAATAAAATACATTGGTCTTATGCTAAGGCATTTTTTCAGTTACATAAAGAGGTGTCAATAGGTCATGAAATAACCTAAAAATTCATGGTAACTCCTCCCACCAGCAGTGTGTCCCCATCTTTGATTATTTGAATGTTAGGAGGTATGAAGTTAACCCCTTAACCCCTTAAGGACTACATGATGTACTATGACCGTCATGGTCCTTAAATACTTAAGGACCAATGATAGTCATAGTACGTCACATACTTTTTATTTACAGAGCTCCACCGGGAGTACTGTAAGTAAAAATGAGGCCTAAATTGACCGTTCCAAGACTGGAGCAATCTCTTTCAGGCCCCAAAGTGGCGCACCGATACACACAACAGGTCACTTGTACCGGCGTGTCGGCAAGGGTCAAAGCGGTCCTTATGGGACGGAAATGTCCCAGGACTGCTGGTCCTTAAGGGGTTAATCCTTTGAGTGGCAGAGGGGGTATCCAATGCATTGCTTTGCAATGCATCGGATACCCATCTGGCACTCAAGGGGTTAAGGATGAAGGACGTACATGTACATCATGGGGAGAATGTGCGCAAAGGACCCATGAATTCAGGGGTCCCTGTGCAGCTGCACGCCATTCGTGGACATCTAATTCCAGTAAGAAAAAATAAATTCTCCTGCTGTGTGACTGGTGCTTAAGGGGTTAAGAAGTACTGGATCAGTTCTGTAGTAAACCAGCTGCACCTCAGGGGACACATAGCAATTCCTAAATTCCTCGTTGATTTTAAAAGGGGCATTCATACTTCTTGGATACTAGAGAGATATTTAACAAATGGCTTTACATTGTGCTACAGATCTCTCTATTATTATTATTCTTTATATATATAGCGCCAACTAATTCCGCAGCGCTGTACCATTGGAGCATTCAAGGGGCTAAAGCCAGGGCCGGGTTTCCCAATAGGCAGACTAGGCAAGTGCCTAGAGCTCCAAATTTTGAGGGACGCCTCAACAGTGCTGGCCACACCCACATTCCAAACTGTAGGTGTGGCCAGAGCAATCTCATTCTCCCTGCACCAGTTTTATACCCCTTTACAGGCTATTATAGTAATACTTTGTTTTAACTTTATTTTATTTTGTAGGCATTAAAAAAACATGAAGAATGATATGTCTTATCTCTCAAACCTTTATGGTTTAAGAGATATTCACAATCAATGTTTCCCCTCCCGCCCCTTTTACCTAGTGTAAGCCATCTCTTCTCAGATGTGGAACCCAGTCCATAGACCAGACAGATAACAGCAGAGGACAATCTTCTTACAGTGAGAACAATGAAAGCCCTGCCCCCCTTGACAAGTTTTTCAGGTTTTTCCCTTATCTTAAGTGAAGATTGTCCCTCTCTGCAATCTGCCTGGGCACCTCCCTTCTGCTCTGGCTGAGCAGTGTTACATCAGTAAAAGGGGCGGGAGGGGACCACTTTTACAACTCTGACAGAATTGAAATAACACTCTCCAAAGTCCAAATACAATGATGATTAATTAGAGCGTCTTTTATTATGAAACATTACTATCCCTTTAACCTTGTGGATGCTGGAGACATCTCCAACTCATTGCTTCTCAAAATGTTGGAGATCTCTCTAGCAATCAAGGGGCTAAAGCTTTTTTTTGTCCTTACTTGTTATAGGCCAAGGATATTTTCTGTGCCAGAATGAGAATGGGGGTGGAATCATGTGAGGAATGGAGGTGTGGTAATGGGTGGCGCTAAGGGCACATAGATTGCCTTGTCTAGGGACACCTGAGATGTAAATCCGGTCCCGGCTAAAGCCATGTTTAAGTTGTTGTGGAATTTGTAATCATCCCCTATGGTGTAATTGGTTTGACCCAGACTTGTGCCGCCTCTTCTTAGTACATCAGATACTTAGGCTGTTATACCAAGAACTGGAGCACATCAACTGCACTACAGGGAACAAATACAACTTCCCTATTTCCCTGTTGATGTAACCCTTTGAGTGCCAGAAAGGTATCCAATGCGATACCTTCCTAGCACTGAAAGGGTTACATGAATTATTTAACCCCCTGGTTGCTAGAGAGATCCCCAATACTTATAAAAGCAATGTGTTGGAGATTTCTCTAGCATTCAAAGGGTTAAAAGAACCATTTAAAGGGATGGTAACAGATTGATTTAATGAAATGTAATATGTACATAGTAAAAAAAAAACAATTGAGCCCAGTCTGCTCTCTCAAACCTCCATCCTGTGGAGATTTATGGTCAACTGAACAGAGTTGTCCATTGGATGGTGTTGCAACAGCGCCACAATTTAAGGCCACTGTGATACTGTACCTAAAAAATTTCAAGTTTGAGCTGTAATAGCTTTTGAAAAAAACACCTCTCATCAGTGGGAGTAGCCTTGTTTTACTCAGGGGGATAAGCCCTACAACATATATTTTTTTTACATTTCAAGTATTACTATCCCCTTAATTAAGTACAAGTGGTGCAATCAAAATGACTGAGCCACTTTTTACCTACCTGTGAGCAGGCAGGAAGGACATGACAATGTTACCTGTTGTAGTGCCCAGAGATCTAAAGCTGATAATTACTGTACTAGCACCCCTAGGTACTCTCAGAGTTTGACTCAGATCTCAGATGAGAGAGTCCGGTGTTATCTACTATAAGATCTGAACCAATTCAGTGTTTCTTTAGTCTCTAAATTACTACTATTTGCTGCAGAAAAGCAGAGACAGATGTCCCACTTGTCATCTGTGGATTCCAGAAGTGACATCAAGAAGTAGCTTGTAAATGGTTCTTTGAGGACCTCTGGGTTAGACCACAGAGTGTCATGTTGGCTAGAATTTATGCTGTGGGGAATGGTAAGTGTTAATATTTCAAGATCTCAGGGTCAGCTCATTTTGAAAGTTCCCAGGTATGTGCAGTAGAGCAGGGGTGCTCAAAATGTCCTCAGCACCCCCCAACAGTGCATGTTTTTAGGATTTCCTCAGTTAAACACAAATGAATTTAATTTACTTGGGCAGATCCTTAAAAATAACTGAACCACTGGCTGATTCAACGCCGTTAAAGTGAGCAGATCCTGAAAATCTGCACCATTGGAAGGGCCTGAGGACTGGATTGAGCAATGGTTTCTAAGCCTGTCATCAGGAACCTCTAACAGGTCATGCCATTAGGATTTATTTGCTTATGTGCAGATCAGTTACTTAAATGACTGAGCTTTTTATTAACTCACATCATGTACTCAAACAGGGAAATCCTAAAGACATGGTGACAGGAGTAATAACCACTGATCTAGAGATATGCACCAGAGGGGTTGAGCCAATCTTTTGACCTCCAACTGTTGGGGACTACAATTCCCAACAGCAGATGGTTGGGAATGATCAGAGTTATAGTCCCTAACAGCTGGAAGTTCAACATTTATAACCATGGCTTAAGCAATAGTTGTTCATTTTTTTTTCCATTGCTACATTATAGAAACTTAGAATTTGACGGCAGATAAGAACCATTTGGCCCATCTAGTCTGCCCATTTTCCTACTGTAAAACCCCTAAAACCTTGTGTACAGATAAAACTTGTGAACAGATTCAGAAAATTCTCACCTATAAAAGAGAAGAATAGATATCATCAAAATGGATACAAAATAGATTTCCAGAATATTTCATTCTACACTTACAATTTCTACACTTGCAATTTCTGCTCTGCCCAGCTAGTAATTTCTAATTTTGATAATAAACAAGTGTTTCCTTGGGACTCAGTAACAAGAAGCTTTTCAGGCTGTTCCATGAATCTATCTCCCTTTTCATAAAGTAGTGCTTATGCAGATTATGTCTGAATCTTCTACCCTCTAATTTTTTCTACCATCTTTTCCTTAAAAATGGTTCCTTCCAGAGCTTTTTTTTTTTTTTTACATTCTTTAATATATTTAAATGTTTCTACCACATCCCTCTTTTCTCCTCTTCCAAGAGAAGAGGGAAAGGGGACTTGCTTTTTGGGAGCTGAGACTTATGTCTCACACCTCCCACAGAACGGTATCCTTTTAAAATAGCACATTTTTAAGAGCTTGTGGCATGGAGCTGATCGCTGCGGGGTTGCTTTGAAAAAAAAAAACAAGTATAATCGATCATGGTGTCCACTGCCTTGCCTGTATAAACTGCTTTAGCTTTGCAAAATGTTTAGAAACTTAGTTCTCCATAGAGCTATTTACTAATGATAGATGTGTGCCTGCCCCTGTGTGTCATTAATTAAAAGTGAAGCTGCCCGATAAAAAATATGCATATTAACTCTTTCGGCACAGAAAGGGTTATTATCGGACACCTTCACTTTTAATTAATGGCAGGCACACATCTATCATTAGTAAATAGCTCTAGGGAGAGCCAAGTTTCTAAACAATTTGCAAAGCTAAAGCAGTTTATTATTACAGGCAAGGCAGTGGACACCATGCTTGATTATCCTTTTTTTTTTTTTTTTAAAGCAACCCCACAGGCGATCGCGCTGTTAAAAGAAGCAACATGAAAATCCCACATTGATATGCAGTGCAAGATTCTCATGTTGCCCTTTTCAACACGGCGACCTACTTAATGCAGCTTCAAGAGATCAGCCATGTGACTGGGTAAGTATCAAACCATGAGCATGCCTACCAAGTGTCCCTCTTTAGGAGGGACAGTCCCTCTTTTAGACCCAAATTCCTCTGTCCCTCTTTCCCACCCTGATGTCCCTCTTTTTAGGAGATCAGACTGTGTGGTGTGTATATAAGTGTATCAGATTGCTCTACATCAATAAAACTCACATTAATATTTGTATAAACGTCAGTATGTGTGTTTATAAATTAGTCTGTGTAAATAAAATACATTGGTCTTGTTATAAGTCATTTATTAGGTTACACAAGGAGGTGTCAATAAGTCAAGAAATAGCCTAAAAATTCTTGGTAATGCCCTGCCCACCAGCCACTCCCCCAGAAACACCCCCTAAAACATAAGTGTCCCTCTTTGGCAATTTGAAATGTTGGGAGGTATGCGTGAGCTGCCCAAGCAAGTTAATGATAGGGACACATAGCCAGTGGTTTAGTTACTATATTAGGGTTTACTGTTTTTTTAATGTATAGTTACTCTGCAATACTTTCTTAGGAATTTATGTTTTTACTAACTACTGTATGCTGTGAATAAGGCAGATAGTAGATTGGGGTATTTGTTCCAAACTGATTCTTCCATATCCATAATTTCCCCAGTACCTGGAAAGAATCTGTAAAGTTTTGTTGATCTCCCCTGTGTTTCTATTACCTTTTACTCACTTGTTCTCAAAAGGAGAGTTAACACCTCATAATACCTTCCCATGCACCTTGTTATGGCCAGAAAAAAAGGAATGGTGGCTAGGAATTTTGCCCTTGTATTGCAGAGTGAGCCATTGCACACCCCTCTCGGTCCTTAACCCTTTGAGTTCCAGAGGGGTATGCAAAGCATTGCGGAGCAATGTGTTGCGTACCCCACTGGCACTCATAGGGTTAAAGGGGAACATTCACCTCTTTTTAGAATAGTTTTAGTTATTAAAGTAGTTTTAGGAAATGTGTGTGTTTTTTTCACTTACTTTTAAAAATATTTAATTTTCTGTGCTGCGCACTTCTGCATAATGGGCAAGCTAAATCTTCGGCACAGCTCTTCTCCTCCCACCTCCCTCCCAGCTGCCCCAGGGAGCGCGTTCACTCTTCCCTTCAGTGTGGTGTCAATGGCTCCTATCATTACATCAAGCTCCGGTTGCAACCTTAGTATAATGCAAACTGGAGCCTGATGTAAAAAATTAAGCTATTCACCCCACACTGAAGGGAAGCGTGAATGCGCTCCCTGGGGTAGCTGGGAGGGAGGTGGCAGGAGAATTAGGAAGTCAAGAAGAGCTGTGCCGGAGATTCAGCATGCTGCATTATGCTGACTGGCACAGCTTGAACAATAAATATCTTTAAAAGTATGTAAGTGAAAAAAACCCACACATTTCCTCAAACTATTTAATAACTAAATCAATGCTAAAAACATTTTAAGAGGTGATATTTCCCCTTTAAAGGGTAAAGGTTACAGTATGCTGTGAACTGAGTTTGGGTCCTGTGGACCTTAAAACAACTGTCATGCCTGCTTGTACTGACATGACTTCCAGGTCTGATGTTGGAGTGCATGTACAAATGTAACAGCGCAGCTTTACAGTATTGCCCTCTAATGCCAGGGGCTGCACTGAAGGGTAAGCAGTACAGTGTATGATCTCTGTATTACTTTAACACTCTAGATCCTTTTGTTTTCTATGTTCCACTTGTACTGTTTTATGTCTCTGTGTGTCTATTCCCTATTGTACAGCACTGTAGAATAAGTTGGCACTATATAAATAAAGGATAATAATAATAATAATAAAAATACATGCCTGTGTTAGACTTTAACCCCTTTGAGTCCGATGACGTACCCGGACCGTCAAGCTGGTCCGGCACTTAAGGACTAGTGAAGGTCCTGGCAAGTCATGGAGTTCAGGGTTCCCGGAGCGGCTGCACTCCACTCCTGAAGCTCTGATCCGGAAGTAATAATAAAAAAAAAAGCCCTGTGGTCACCAAGTGCTGGCCTCGCCTCCGTGTGCTGGTCGTTAATACCAGCTAGTCCAGTGCATCTGTCCCATAGCATGCACAGGGAAACTGACAGTGATGGTGACCAAGGTGTCTACTCAATGGTAATACATGGCATCAATATTATAACTGAAAGAAGGAATGTATAGAAACATCCACCGACTGCCCCTCTGCCCTCCCCTTGGTGTAAGCGGCGGTAAGGGGTACCTTTGGCGTATATAGCTTAGTAAAATGGTATTAGGCATTATTAGGGATTTAGCGATTCCAGTGCCTGATTCAGTGAGGAATCTCTGTGGCACTATTATCTCTTGAATGATGAAGCAAAGCAAACATTCGTAAGGTTCATTAGGATTTTCTGGCCATAGTAAGGTAAGCAGATGGTTATTATTAGAAGATATCAGTTCTACTTTAACGCTCAAAGGGTTAATGCATTAACCCCTCAAATGCTAGGTATCTACAAAACACATTGCTTTCTTTTGAATTGGACATGTCTCTAGTTTTAACCCTTTGAGTGCCAGTGCAACACATTGCGTCCCCCTCTGCCACTCACAGGGTTAAATGATAAAGGAAATCTCCACTGTAGTGACTTGTGTGATGATTGTCCTTATCAGCTATTACATAGTATGACTTCTAAAGAACTTCAATGAAGAGCTGCGTTTGGTGTTCATATGTATAGCTAATCACACAGCACTATGAATTTGAATGGAACCTAGGCCGCAAAACGCTGTAATGTGGAATCTCCAGCATTCCTGCCTACCGAATATTACTAATCCTATATAATAATGAGCTAAATTGTTTGTCAGAAGCCGTCATGCTTAGTAGAGACGGTTGCGCGCGCTGCAGTCATGCGCACTACAGACTGCCGGCACCACAGCTGATAACGGAGCAGGGCTCTGAATTCAGACTGTAGTCCTCGACTACGATCTGAATTCGGAGCGATTCGCTCCGTATCAGCCACGGCGCGGGCAGTGTCTACTGTGCATGACTGCACCGCGGCCATTGCTGGGTGGCACTGTGGCACATGTACACGGGCTCTTCAACTAGTCTTGATATAAAATATCTATATACTGTACAGGTGAGATTTCATTTAGTGCGCTAAGGTATTATTTAAATAAAATAAAAGGTTTAAGCAGACTTTTTTTTAAAACCTTTTTTTAAATAAAATATTTTTTTTCAAGACATTACCAGATGGAGCTGTTGTCATTGCTGTCTATGGAGAGCATATAATCACTAATCAAAACCCCTCAGTATAAATATATATTATAAAGATAATTACAGCAACACTGCCACTTTGGACCCAATTCATCAAGCTAAAAAGGTGCAATTCTGGAGCAAACCAACTGGTCCATAGGGCTCAAATGAAAATTCTATAAATTCCCATTAATTTAAAATTGGCTTTTAACCCCTTGAATGCTAGAGAGCATTGGGAACCTCTCTAGCACGCAATCCCTATTTAAATCAATGGTAATTTTCATCTCTTGAGCTAAATGAGTATGGCTCTTAGGCTCATATTTATAAAATTAAACTGGAGATATTCTGGAGTAAACTAACTGCACCATAGGGAACAAATAAAAATCCGTGTTCAATTAAATTGGGCTTTTATCCCCTTGAATGCCAGAGCATTTAAGGAATTAAAAAGCGCTATTCAGGAGCATGGGAATGCAGGAATTTCTATTTGTCCCCTACTGTGCTGTTGGTTTACTCCACAATAAGTCCAGTTTACTTATATAAATATGGGATAAAGTTGCCAGAACATAAAGCTGAATTTTGTTTCAAAAAGAGACACATTTGAGCTCTAATAACTTTTTAACCCTTTGCGTGTTAATGGAGTGCATACTCCTCTGTCAGTCAAGGGTTAATGAAGCATCTCGCAACAGTGTAAATATACTCATCTGGGTAAACCCTACAATTACATATTATGTCTTTTCTATTCTTTAACCCCTTGCACGATAGAGCTAGTATTTCAAATATATTTAGCACGTGAATGGTTCAGAAAATGTTACTTAATTCCTTAACCCCTTAAGGTTTAGTAATGTCCCATTATAATTTCATGTTATTTTGCAGATATTAAAAATAAATTATCTGGAGCAAGTCTCTTCTCTAAAACGTTTATATTTTTAGAGATATAACATTTTAAAGGCATAGTAATACTTACAATGTAAAAAATATGTTGTAGGGTTTATCCCCTGAGTAAAACAAGGGAACTTCCACTGTTGAAAGGTGTTTTATTCAAATGTTATTATAGCTCAAAGTTGAATTTCAGGCCACTGTGATAATGCACTAAAAAATTCAGCTTTGAGCTGTAATAACTTTTGAATAAAACACCTTTCAGCAGTGAGAGTACCCTTTTTTACTCAGGGGGATAAACACTACAATATATATTTTTTACATATTAAGTATTACTATCCCTTTAAAGTGCTCCCCTCACTCCCCTTTCACTGATGTCAGCTGTAAAGCTGACAGAAATAGATTCGAGTTGGGCGACCCAACAGCAGCTCTTCAGCAGAGCCATAATACCACAATCTAAAAATAAATACTTCATTGGAACGGTCTACAAAGTTTGCTTGCAAACCAAACACAGTTTGTAGACCGTTCCAATGAAGTATTTCTTTTTTGATTGTGCCGTCGTATCACCCGACTCGAATCTCCTTCTGTCAGCTTTACAGCTGACATCATTGCAAGGGGAGGAAGGGGGGACCTTTAAAATGTTATATCTTTAAAAATATAAATGTTTTAGAGACGGGACTTGCTCCAGATAATGTATTTTTTTAATATCTACATAATAACATGAAATTATAATGGGACATTACTAACCCTTTAATGACCGGCTGAGTGGCCAGCAATCAAGGACCACAGAGCTTTTTTTAAATTTTTTAGAGCAAATGAATCAAGGGTCCCCAAGCTATGTGCAGCCGCATAGGGACCCCTGAATTCCATGACATGCCAGGATCTTCACTGTTCCTTAAGTGCAGAACCGCAATGACAGTACTGGTACGTCATGGGTCTTTATGGGGCTAAGGACCAGAGGGGTGTGCACGGGCCGGATTTGCTATTAGCCAGAGTCAGGGCTGGTGCAAGGATTTTTGCCACCCTAGGCAAAACCTAATTTTGCAGCCCCTTGGCTCCACCCCTTGTGCCCTACCCATTTATGCCCCTCCTCTGCATGTGTTTAAGTGTCAGTGTGTCCCCTATATGTGTCAGTTTGTGTGTGTGTTCTCTATATGTGTATGTGTGTGTCAGTATGTGTTCCCTGTATGTATACGTGTGTTCCCTATATGTGTATAAGTGTGCCAGTGTGTGTCTCTGTAAGGATATCAGTGTGTAAGTATGTGTGTGTGCTTCTCTATATGTGTATCAGTGTGACAGAGTGTATGTTCTCTATATGTGACTCCCCCCCCTTTGACTCTCTCCCCCTCTTGACCCCCCTTTGACTCTCTCTCTCCCCGTCTGACTCTTGATCCCCCTCTTGACTGCTGATCCCCCCTTTGAATCTCTCTATCCCCGTCTATTTATCCCCAGTTGACCCCCCTTCAAATTACTCTTCCCGGTGCACATCTCTCTTTCCCCCAGTGAGTACGTTTCGGTGCTCTCCCTTGGCTGGCTATTTTATTAACCTTTTCAGTGCCAGAGGGGTATACAACGCATTGCAAAGCTATGCGTTGCGTACCCCTCTGGCACTGAAAGGGTTAATGTAGCACAGCGATGCCCGTTTCTCTCCCACTCCGCTTCTTCAATCCTGGTCCAGGATTGAAGGAGAGGAGGGGGAGAGAGAAACAGGTATCGCTGTGCTACATTAAAAAAATAGCCAGCCATGGGAGGGCACCGAAACTTATGTTTTTGTTTTACTTCGGTGAGCGGCTGTGGCGGGGGCCGATGCGCCCTCAGAGAATATGCGCCCTAGGCCGGCGCCTACCTCGCCTATAGTTGGCGCCGGCCCTGGCCAGAGTAGGCAACTGCCTAGAGCTCCACATTTTGAGGATCTCCTCAGCTCTGCTGTTCACACACACATTCTGAATTGTTGGTATGGCCAGAGCAATCTTAATGTCCCTACACTGCATTTTTATCCCGTTACAGACTATTATTTATCCCCTGGTTTGCTAGAGATATCTCCAATGCATTCCAAAGCAATGTGCTGGAGACTCCCTAGCAACCAAAGGGTTATAACTTTTTTCTGTACTTCTTTGTTATAGGCCAAGATATTTTCTGTGTTAGGAAATAGTGGATGGGACTGGGGGCAGGACCATATGAGGAATGGGAGTGTGGAAAAAGGTGGAGCTAAGGGCACCTAGAATGCCTTGCCTAGAATGTAAATACGGCCCTGGGTGTGCCAATCCATTCCTACAGTTCTTAAGAGGTTAAAACGTTTCTCAAAATAAGACTTTAGTTCTCTGAATCCCATGTTTTAATTGTTCTCAGTCACACAATTATACACAGTGGTGTAACCCTTTCAGTTCCAGGGAGCTTTTTAGCACAGAAGCAGTGACTTTCGTTTCCACTTTTCACTTTCGTGTGACCACATACACATGCTTATTTATCAGCTGTAAGATGTGTAAGTAACTCATGTGCCACAAACATATCACAGACAATTTGTTATAAATGTGTTTGTCTTATGTTTGTTTCACAGCAGGGAGACACTGATATTATTACCACAGAAACCTAAAAAAATGCCCTTAGAGCACCACATGGTAGTATAAGGGTGCAGTGCTATTACATTTACATGAGGTAACAGAATCCATATTTAATTAAATAAGATGTATGCAGTCAACATGAAGATTAAATAAAGAGGAAGAAAAGGAAAGCAAAAAAACTAGTTAAAAATATAGAAATTTGGCAATAAGTTATACTGACACATTTACTGGCAGAAAAGCCAGGACTTTTATGACGGTGACGATTGTGGCACGTCATGGAATTCTGATACAGCAGCGAAGCTACACACCGCTCTGCCATCCCAGAATACTATGAGAGAAAATTAATGCGTTGTAGTTCTTAAAGGCTGCCCTGTGCTGGATTGGGTGGTCGCTAAGGGGTTAACACTCTGAATGGCATGGACAATACATTACAAAGTAAATCGTTAACAGCACTTCACAAAACAACATTTAACAGATGAAAAAAGATGCAATCACAGGTGGGGCCTTTTACTTCATATATACACATATACATATATATATATATACTACAGGGATAATATAGTAACATAGTTGATGAAGCTGAAAAAACAACATGCATCCATCAAGTGCAGCCCATGCCATATCAACCCTGTTGATCCAGAGGAAGGCAAAAAAAACTAAACAAAACATTGAAGCCATTTCCAATACAGCCCCAAATGGGTAAACAATTCCTTCCTGACTCCAAATGGCAGTCAGATATTTCCCTGGATCAAAAACCTATCTGCATTGAAGCCATGTGTCATAATTCTCAATTTGTTCTGTGCTAGATAGGTATCCATTACTTTTTGAAAGCATTTACAGTATCTGCAAGCACATCATCCAGAGGCAAAGAATTCCATAGCTTTACTGCACTTACTGTAAAAAATCCCTGCCTTTGTTTTAGTCGAAAGCCCCTTTCTTCTAGTCTTAATGAATGACCTCTCATTCTTAGCTCAGCTCTTTGAGTAAATAATTCATTGAATAGCTCTTTGTATTGACCTTGAATATTTGTAAATGGTAATCATATCACCCCTTTGATGTCTCTTCTCTAATGTAAAGAAACCCAGTTTGGCTAGTCTCTCTTTATAACTCAGTTCCTCCAATCCCTTTATCAGTTTTGTTGCATGTCTCTGCACTTTTTCCAGTTCAATTATGTATTTTGTACTCCATATTCTAGATGAGACCTAACCAAGGATTTATACAGAGGTAGGATAATATTAGCATCCCTTGCATCTACACCTCTTTTTATGCAGGCCAGTACCCTATTTGCTCTTGCAGCAGCTGAGTGACTCTGCACACTGCTGTGAAGTCTTTCCTCTATCAGTACTCCTAAATATTTCTCTAATGAGGATTTCCCAAGATGGTTCCCATTTAGTGTTTATATAGCGTGTTTGTTTCTATAGACCAGACATGTAACCTTACACTTACCTTATCTAAATCCTTCTACAGACAAAAAACATCCAGCCCTGTATGTATTTCCTTACACAGCTTAGTGTCATCAGCAGAGATTGAGACACTACTGTCTATTCCCACTTCTAGATCACTACTGTACTTTTATATGTATTTATCTTGTCAAAGGTAATAGCAATAGTAAAGGATAATGATCACACTCAAAGAAGCCTGATTGATGTCTTCAAGGTGCTGTCTATTGTATCAAAGTTTTGACTGTAATTTAGACTTTCATACACTACTTCTATTATCTTGATAAAGACCTAAATTAAGGTCCTTCTTGTTACATGTTATTGCGTATTTTCATGTTGGTATGATGTAACATAAAGTAAAAACATAGCAGGACATAAACCTGGCTAGAACTCAGCCCTAGCTTTAAAGAGTTAGCAATATCAAAAAAAAAGTTTTTTTGTATTTAGAAGAGCTTAAAAAGTTGAGCTAAATGCAAAAAAACGTATCTCGCAAACAGCTATGGTTTGAGAGATACAGGTATTTAAAGTTGCAAACCAGGCACACGTTTTAGACCATTCCAAGGAAGGGATTTGTTGTCAATAACGTGATTGCGGCACTGCTGCAGAGCCTCCGTGTAGACCGACACGGCTCTCCTGCTGACAACAAGCACACGTTTTAGACCATTCCAATGAAGGGATTGGTTGTCAATAACGTGATTGTGGCTCTGCTGCAGAGCCTCTGTGTCGACCGACATGGATCTCCTGCTGACAACTTTACAGATGTCAGCAGGAGACATTGAACTTGAAATGCCTATATTTCTCGAACCATAACGTTTTGAGAGATACTTTTTTTTGCATTTAGCTCAACTTTTTAAGCTCTTCTAAATGCAAAAACTTATTTTTGACATGACTAACCCTTTAATAAAGCAGATCTATCACTTTAAAAGCGGTATTACTTTACATTATATGATGTTTTTGATGCACAATTTTCTGTATTTTTCAAGAGGGCTTATCACCTTCCCAAGTTTAGAAAGTATTTTCATGATTATCCATCCATATCAATGTATTCCACCCCACTGGAGCTTCTTTCTGCATGTATCAGATACATCTTGCACTGTATTCACGTAACTACTAGGACACACACATAGAAGTCTTCCTGGGCAAAATAATACAAGATTATTGACTCTGTGAGTTTGTCCTGTCCTGTAATTAAATTGTAACATTTGTGTATGTCTTTTGTAACTTTTGTGCATGATTTTCCATCTGAAACATGAGGGGTGGAATAAATTGATAAGGATGAATAATCATGATAATCAAGACCAGGAAAGGTGATAAGCCCTCTTACAAAACTGTAGAAAGTCATGCATCAAAAACAACATGTAATGTAAAGCCAAGTTTTCATTTTTAATTAATAGGCAATACTACTTTAAAATGTATAGGTCTGCATTATTAAGGCTAGGTCTGATTTCTAGCCAGTACCTACCAGGAGTATGTCCTGCTACATTTTCACCTAATAAAACATCATACCAACAGGGGAATACATAATCACATGTAACAAGGAGAGCGATATACTATTATAGTAAGGGTGATTCTGGTCTTATTTACTTGTGTCTTGTACTGCTGGTCTCACAAAATACTTTGTTGGACTCATATAATGGTGTATTGCTCTTCTGATATCTTGTATGATTCTGCTGTTCTCATGTAATACTATATTTCACTGTAATACTCTCAAGGTCTTTATTACACTGAAGGGACCACACTAACTATTTTTATCCTTCACAAAAATTGTTGCTAGTGTTACTGTCTTTGTTGTTTATTACCCCATTGTATAGTGCTGTAGAATATGAAGCCTAATAAATTGATGATGATGATAACTGTGGTCTCATTGCATACTCTGCTGTTATCATGTGGTGTTAAATTGCCCTCATTTTTGTTATGTAATACACTACTGATCTTGTTTAATAGTCTATTGCCCTGTGGGTTTCATGTAATACCCTTCTTGTCTCATGTAAATGTATATTGTACCTCACTCATCGCTTCTCTAACACCAAACCCCTCTGTCAGTCCCTACACTGGCTCCCATTAGCATACAGAGTAAAATTCAAAACTCTGGTGCTAACTTATAGAGCCCTCACTAACACTGCACCCCCCTATATTTCATCTCTCATTTCCAAATATACTCCCGCCCGCCATCTTCGCTCTGCACATGACCTTCTGCTCTCCACAGCTCTCATCACATCCTCCCACTCCCGCCTACAGGACTTCTCCCGTGCTGCACCTGAGCTGTGGAATTCCCTCCCCCGCCCCATCAGACTCTCCCCCAGCCTTCAAATCTTCAGACGCTCCCTGAAGACTCACCTCTTCAGGGAGACCTATCAACTGCCTCCATAAACATCATCACCAAGATTCACCCCTTGCACAGACTACTGCACTCAATGGCACTTCTCACTCCCACCCACTGACTGGCAGTTCATGTGGCAGGAGGCACTTAAATGCAATAGCACTTACTCCTTCTGTATCAAACCTACCTTCCTCTAGACTGTAAGCTCTCACGAGCAGGGCCCTCTGATCCTCCTGTTCTCCACATCTGATTGTACTATTTAATACCACTGTATGTCTATTCCCAATTGTACAGCGCTGCGGAATTAGTTGGCGCTATATAAATAAATAATAATAATAATAATATTTCCCCTCTGGTTTCTAAATGCTAGCCTGACTTTCTGCTGCTCCGTTTCTTGTGTCAATCATTTGTATTGGTCTGTCTATTTCTAATATCTTTCTTCAATGTTCTTTATATTCAAGGAGACTGGTAGAGCAAAAAAAAAAACCTTTATTGGCTGAGTGGTTCTAGGAGGCAAACTTTAAAGACATTAGTGGGGTTATTCATTAAGACATAATAAAGAGGTGATAAAGCAGAGATGCCTTTCTCCAGTGATATCACTTCTCCAGTTCCTATGTTATTCTATGGGGTCTATGCAATAAGATCTCCAAAGTTGGGTAACATAAAAGTCATATCACTGGAGAAGTCATCTCCACTTTATCACCTCGTTATCATACCTTAGTGCATCTCCCCCTCAGCCAAAAAAGGTGTCATTTTTACTCTAATAGTCTCCTGCTTTTTCGGTGGCTAACACGGTACTAGCCTTTACCCTTTATAGTCTAGCACACATTACAAACATGCACACACTAATTTGGGGAATGTTTCCTACTTACAGCTGTCAGTAGGAAACAGCGAACTTTAAATGACTGTATCTCTTAAACCATAGCGGTTTGAGAGATACGTTTTTTTGCATTTAGATCAGCTTTTTAAGCTCTTCTAAATGCAAAAAAGTTTTTTTTAGACATTACTATCACTTTAAATGGCACTGGGATGGTTAACCTTTGCAAAGGGTGCTGCATGTGAGCCACATTTTAATAGTTATGTACATATTGTGTTTATGCATGCCTGTGTGTGTGTGTATGTGTGTGTGTGTGTGTGGGGGGTATTAATCAATGGCACATGAATGAGGTCACCCAGCTTACTATTCTGATCACCAGGAAGCCAAAACTTTCTATGACATACACCTGAAGAAATTAATGAACATACTTTGCTAGTGTAGAGGGAAATGTGCTGTGTAGGAAGGTATTAAATATAAGGACAATAGTATAATGTTTTTCCCTTTTGCATGAAGTTATTAGTGTTTGTTTTTATTTGATACATTATTACTTTTGCTACAGAAAATCCTATTTAATTTGAAAAATATTGAAACAGGAGGAGGCCTAGTTGTAACATTTGTGGTACCTTTTATAATAATACAAAGGTGCAGGAGACTATTCTCTGCCCTTATAACTAAAACAAATAAATTAGATTGAGAAACATTTGGTGAGACATATGTGTACATCTGTAGTTTTTTTTGTCCTGCCTTTTTAATAAAACAAAAAAAACCCTAAAACAAACTAATGGGTACATGGTTTTTGAGAATTTCCTTTTTACCTATATAAATTTTAATTCAACAACAGCTGTTATTGGACTACAACTCACTATCATCCTCTGTTGGACATGTTTATAAATACTTTAGCTAAAGTAGTGTTGTATTTTGTGACAATATTGCTATTAATGCCTCATGCAGTTTTCTAGTCCTCTTCTTTTTAAATCCCAATGACAAAATACATTAGATGTGTTCTTTAGACTTGGCAGTGAACTGTATGTTTGCATTAAAATAAAATATTATTGCTCACTACATTCCAAGAGAAATTGAATCACAGTCTTCAAGGTTTGTTTGACCTGATCTGTATGCTGTAAAGGCATGCTGAGTCCCTAATAATCTTTTGTTGAGTAATAGTAATGAATACTGTCCCTCAGTTACCTTTCAAGTAATTTTTATGACTTTCAGAGTCAAGTATGCAGGACTATAATTCCCAGGTTGGGATCCTGTACCAGATTTCAGTCTTCTTTCAGTGCCAGCTACCACTATATTGAAGGAAACATTACATTTTCTTGCACCTTTTTGATTATTGGTTGCTCTTTGGTGTGTATTAAGTAAACTAGGTTTTAATACATTGATTAGCATAAATTTAATATTAACTCTGAAATATTTGATAATAACATTTAATCAATATTTTTTCTTTGGGGCATGGGGCCCCTAAATGAGCATTTTTTTTCTTATTTCCAGTTGTGATTTTCAGTCAGGTCATGCTATGTCGATAACCTGGTACCTTTTATAGCTGCCATTACAAGACCATCAGAGCAATTCTTCCTTACATTCTGACAACAAGGCATTATACCATTACATTATTAGAAAATTGCCCAAGCTTATTTGGTATTGTGAACCAGAATTACTGTGCATGAACCAGTGCAGAAAACAATGGATAGAAAACCTTGTATGAATGGAGCAATACACCAGTTAGCAAAAAGCACCAAATCGAAAATAATAAAATACGTCAAGAACAAGTTCATTCACTTCATTCATGAATGCTAATGTTGTTTTTAAGACATTGTTTCTCTTTGTGCTATTGACCTCTCTAGCTGAATGCTAGAGGATAAACAGACAATTTGCCATTAATAAATACAGCTGGAATTTCTGCTTCAGTTTTGCTCCAGTATGGCATATGGAGGCTGCTAACATATATTTGGTTAGCACTAAGTAGTAATACATAGGAAAACAAAGTAGCTGATGATAGTAATAAAAGGCATTAGGAAAAATCAGCTTCTTTTTGCTGTACACTGCAAAGATCACTGTGAATACTATACACTGACCTGTCACTGGACTGTTTGGAATGTAGATTGTGCCCAGAGCTTTCACACCAATAAATTAGAGGCTTGACTTCACTTTCACCGGTTAGGATATGTATGAGACGGCAATAAAAGTTTGGTTGCGCTTGGCAACTTATATCTTTACAAGTACATTATTCATGACATACTGGCCACTATAAGTCTTTTAGAAAAAAATGCAATGTTGGTTTCTGAAGTAACTGAAAGTGCTACTTTTATAGGCAATAATTTAGTTTTCTCTAATATATGAATTTAAATTCAGTTTACAATATATGGAAACTGTCAGGGTTTGTCCCTGAGACTCAGGGTTTTAAGGTGAGGAGTCACAGTTTCTATTTTTTTACTGATAAGATTGGCTTGCTTTCAAACAGGAAATATTTGTGGTATGTAGGTGTGTACCCAAAATGGCTGAACACTACACCAGTTCCTTAACCTATTGAATGCCAGAGGTATACTTGCATTGCGAACCCCTCTGGCATTCAAAGCTCAAAGGGTTAATATATGTCTATCCCATCCACCATTACAAATCACATGATACCTGTATACATAATAAAAGGGCACCCAAGCAGGGAAGATAATAAGTATAAGTCCATATACCATGTATTTAAAAGCACACCTTTAAAGGGATAGTAGTACTTCGCTTTATCTTTATTTTATTTTGTAGGCATTAAAAAAACACGAAGAATGATATAAGTCTTATCTCTCAAACCTTTATGGTTTGAGAGATATTCACAAGCAAAGTTTCCCCCTCCCGCCCCTTTTACCTAGCGTAAGCAATCTCTTCTCAGATGTGGAATGCAGTCCATAGACCAGACAGATAACAGAAGGGGACAATCTTCTTCCTATGAGAACAATAAAAGCCCTGCCCCCCTTGACAAGTTTTTCAGGTTTTTCCCTTATCTTAAATTAAGTTTGTCTCTCTCTGCAGTCTACCTGGGCACCTCCCTTCTGATCTGGCTGAACAGTGTTACATCAGTAAAGGGGGCGGGAAGGGGATACTTTATCATTGAATTACTCTTGAACTACAACTCTGACAGAATTGAAATAACACTCTCCAAAGAACTATGATGATTAATTGGAGCTGCTTTTATTATGAAACATTACTGTCTCTTTAAGAAATTGTGCACATTTAAACTCTAAGTGCATTTTAATTTTATATCATCTATAACATTGAAAGAAAGTGAAATTAAGTGAGATATGATGAAAAAGCAGCTCGAATGAGAAAAAGGAGAATATGTATAAAAGAATTTACAGCACAAAAACACCATAAATATACATATATGGTATAAATTATATTAAGATCCCGAGTGATTAAGGTGTGGGAATCCAAAAGGACCTGAGGGGCTTTTCCAAGTCCCCAAATTAGGAGAAGACCTAAAACAGAAGCAAAATAGAAAAACAATCCTGCGCTAATCCTTTCCGATTACCCAAAATTATAACCCCTGTGTAGAGGGTATATAATATGTATGTGTTCATTTATTTGAAACAAATTAGGTTTTCATTCCATATTTTGGCCAAAGTATGTTTAAGCTCTCTTACCGCTCAAAGGTACTCAGTTCCAAGTGAGTCCTATCCAGTACATAGAAAATATCATATAACAATTAAAATTAAAAATTATTCCTGAAAAAATTTCCTTGGGTGAGTACACAGTAATCTGAAGCCTGGCAAGGCTAAGCTCACAGGACACCTCTGCTTGTTCTGTCCCAATCCTACTAAATGGCTTCAGGTGTATAGCAGGATACAGAGCAGTCTGTCTCAATAAGAGTAACATAGACATTGTACTGTGTTTGTGCACTACTATATATTGTCTGATGGGTTTAACTTAATAAAACAAAACCTTTGTGTATATAAGTCAGTATATATAAATATCAAGATGCATAGATTAGATTTGATTTTGCACAGATGAAATGACTTAAAAGATTTGAAAAAATCTTTATTTTTGGATTGTTGTTTTAAAACAATCTATTGTTTTCTATGTTCAAGCTCTTATAGCATATGGAAGCAAAAGTTTCTTTCCTAAATCATACATTATGCTAGATTCATATGCCAGTTTCAGTGGTCAAAATGAACATCATGTTTTAACCCTTTGCGGTATTCAATGCATTGTGCTGCAATGTGCTATTACCCCACTGGCATTCAAAGAGTTGAGGGAGGGCTGCAGCTGTTCTTGGTGCTGAAGTCTCTTAGCATCCTTTCTGCTCAAATTTGACAAATTTGTGTGATGATGAAAGACCATTTGTGTATGTTTCCTCCCTTCCCAAAACATTGACACATTTACAACATAATTATATGTTAACTAGTGTAAAAGTCCATGTACATGGGCCAAGGTCTGGGTGATGGTAACCCTTTGAGTGCCAGAGGGGTATGGAACGCATTGCTTAACTGAGGCTTAACTGCTCTTTTGAATCCTGGCCTGTTTACAACCCTTGAGGACTGACATTCAACACCCCTGATTTAGTATCTGTTCATGGCAGGTCTATTATGCAATTCTGTCATTGAAGTCAGTAGGATATGCATAAGGCTGAGATGTGTATTATGTGTAACATCCAGATTAGATGTAGAATCTCAAAGACAAATGGGCATGATGTAAAAATATAATGGTTGTATTCATTGTAAAGCAAGCAGATTATGAAGAGCGATATCTCTATCATCTAAGTCAGGGCTAGTCATTTTTACAACCTCCAGTTATTGGCATCTACAACTCCCATAATCATCAGCCAGGATGATGTGGACATTGGGAGTTGGAGATAGAAACAGCTAGAGTTCCAATAATTGACTAGCCTTGATGAAAAAGGGTTAACCATATTATACTAAAAGGAAACTGCATTTTAACCAAATATGAAAAGAACCTCATCATCATAAACACTGTAGTCAGATTATGAATACCATTCAAAAGTAACTACATGATTGTGCACCTTCCAGTCTGTATTCTTGTTAAAGGAGCACAAACACTTCTGATAGAACCCTACAATCTAAGGTACTAAGGGTGTACTCAGTGTAGTTATACTAGAGAGGTTAGCCCTGGTGCGTTTCTGGTAAATAGGAACTTTATTAGGTGTGTGATGACCAGAGAGTTGCTTTTCCTCCCTAGCTGGGAGGTAGATCCATTCAACAGAACTCAGGTTAGTGTACGCAGTGGCTGTCTCAGACAACAATGTATTATAAGCTTTCTGCTGCCCTAGGGCCAACAAAGTGCATATACCCCTGTATATACATTACCATACCCTTACTTTATTAAGCCCTTTCCACAGACCATACCTTTTCTCTTAAAGACACAGTAGCAATGCAAATAATTAGGATCCTAGGGGATACAAGATAATGACAAATTTGTGTGATGAAGAAAGACCATTTAACATAATAACATAGTAACATAGTAGATAAGGCTGAAAAAAAGACATGCGTCCATCAAGTCCAGCCCATGCCAAAAACACCCCTGTTGATCAAGAGGAAGGCAAAAAGCCCTCTGGAGCCATTTCCAATCTAGTCCCAAATGTGTGTGTGGGGGAACTATTCCTTCCTGACTCCAACTGGTAGTCAAATAGTTCCCCGGATCAATATCCTATTTGCTTTAAAGCCATCTGTCATAATTGTCAATATTGTTCTGTGCTAGATAGGCATCAATTGCTTTTTTGAATGCAGTTGCATTATCTGCAAGCACAACATCCCGAGGCAAAGAATTCCATAGCCTTACCGCCCTTACTGTAAAGAGTCCCTGCCTTTGTTTTAGTCAAAAGCGCATTTCTTCTAATCTTAATGGATGACCACTTGTTCTTAGCTAAGCTCTTTGCGTAAATAATTCATTGGATAGCTCTTTGTATTGACCTTGAACGTATTTGTAAATAGTAATCATATCACCCCTTAGACGTCTCTTCTCTAATGTAAACAACCCCAGTTTGGCTAGTCTCTCTTTGTAACTCAGATCCTCCAATCCCTTTATCATTTTTGTTGCACGTCTCTGCACTTTTTCCAGTTCAGTAATGTCTTTTTTTAGAACAGGCGCCCAAAATTGTACTCCATATTCTAGATGAGGCCTAACCAAGGATTTGTACAGAGGAAGGATAATATTAGTATCCTTTGCTTCTACACCTCTTTTTATGCAGGCTAGTACTCTATTTGCTCTTGCAGAAGCTGAGTGACTCTGTACACTGCTGTGAAGTCTATCATCTATCAGTACTCCTGAATCTTTCTCTAATGAGGATTTCTCAAGTTGTTTCCCATTTAGAGTATATGTAGCAAGTTTGTTTCTACAGCCCAAATGCATAACCTTACATTTATCTACATTAAATGACATCTGCCACTTTTCTGCCCATTCACTTAGTTTATCTAAATCCTTCTGTAGGGAAAAAACATTCAGCTCAGTATGTATTTCCTTACATAGCTGTGTGTGTGTTTCCTTTCAGAAAGAGGTGCCTATAAAGAGGCTAGGAGCCATACATTGTAAAATAATTAACTTTCTTTAGAGAACTGATATAGACACAAACAGCAAAGCCAGCCAACCTGCTGCCCCTACTACCCTAGGCCTAAATAAATTACTGGTTTAATCTAATTGCACTCTATAGCAAAGAGCTGACCATATGGTGAAAAGGTGGGACTAGGAGTCTCAGCACTGCCTCTTCAGATCCATTTTATGTTACTATTTCAATGGTGCCTGCCAACATTTTATTCCTAGTAAAGGAATGAATATGATACTTACGAAAAGGTAAAAGTTTACTAAATCTTGAGCAAAACAGGGAATATTTTTGAAAGACGTGGTTTGAAAGTTTATTGTACGATATTTATATATACTGTTCGTTGGAGTGGAGCACTCACTTATTTATAAATACAACTTGCCTGGGAGACAGCCCGAAAAAATTGCAGATACTGTTTGAAGAAAACCGCACTCGCAGGACTTCTTAAAGTGAAATAATGTGCTGATTTATTGAAATCAACGTTTCGGCACTACCGTGGAACCTTCTCAAGATTATATATTTTTGGTATCAAACACCAGATGGGTGTATTCACATTAATTTGGGTTTTTTGGTCTAGGTACCAGCCTACTTAATCATATCTTACATTCCTTGTGAGATCATTTTTATATGGTGAAATGGAATAACTTTTATGGTGCCAATGTTTCAGCTTCTATCAGGAACCTTTCTTAATACAAGTTATATAGCAAGAAGAGCTGATGGTAGATAGGCAAAACTTATTTTGGAATAGATTCCACTTGATACTTAACACTCAAGAAGAATACTAAAGACAAGATGGGTAGATGAAATTACCAAATTTGTCGGTATACAGTGGCAACAAAAGGCACAGGACCAAAGTTGTTGGAGGTTTGCTGAGGAGGCCTTCATCCTGTAATGGATGGACAATGGCTGATGAAGATGACAATGATGATAACATCCAGACCAGAGAGGTATACAGTGCAAGGATGATATAATAGCCAAGGAGTCATTTTTAGCAGTGGACTTATTATTCTTTAGAATATATTTTCCTGTACTTTTGAATGTGTTTGCCTGTATTTCTCCTTGGTCGTGTTTTAGGCTATGAAATTGGCACTTTGTGAACGGAATTGAAACAGGGTGATTTTGTGGATGCTTGCTAAATGCTGACTATATATTTATAAGGCTTTCTGCTTTTACTGCACATTTATATGAAATGTGGAATACCGGTGTGCAACGTGAATATGTATTTTTTCCAGCTTGCAGTCAGGATTTGATTTGTGATGAAGTGTTTTCACTGATCTTATGATATGTGTTTTAGTGAGAGTTTAGTTAATGTCTTGTTTATCTCTTGAAGGGAATGCAAGATTTAAGTAATTGCTGGCCACATTTGGGAATAATTTAATTTGCTGTGAATACAGAGTATGCAAACATGAATACCAAATCATTTACAGACATTATTTTTGTTGTCTTTATGTCAAAATACATGTTCCTCCATAATAAAGCCATCGGTTCTTTCTCAGTTTGACACTGTTAACCCAGTGATGACCAGAGAAGATGAACTGCAGTATAAAGTGGGAAAAGATGAAGAAGAGATTTTTAAGGAGCAATGGCATGCTCTTTATTTTGACTACATATTTCTTGTTACTCTTTATAGCTCCTTTAAATAGGGTTACCAGATAATCTATTAACCCTTTGAGTGCCAGAGGGTGTATGCAAAACATTGCAAAGCACTGAGTTGCATACTCATCTGGCACTCAAAGGGTTAAAAGAGGACACATATTAAAACTTCCTGCTGCAGGGCCAGAGGCGTAACTAGAAACCACTGGGCCCTGGTGCGAATATTGCCATGGGCTCCCCCTTTACCACATTGCCCCCATTGTCTACCTCCACAATGCCCTCATTGGCCACCTCCACATTGCCCCCATTGGCCACCTCCACATTGCCCACATTGCCCACCTCCACATTAGCCACCTCCACAATGCCCCCATTGTCTACCTCCACATTACCCCCATTGTCCACCTCCACATAGCCCTCATTGTCCACCTCCACATAGCCCCCATTGTCCACCTCCACATTAGCCTAAGCCACCTCCACAGTGCCCCAATTGTTGATCTCCACATTGCCCCCTTTGTACACCAACACATTAGCCACCTCCACAATGACCCACTGTCCACCTCGATTTAAATATAAAAAAGATAAGCGGCTCCAGTTAACATTGGGTATGCTTTAAATCACATTCAAATATTTTGATCTTCTTAGAGTGTATAGACTTCTTCCTGAGTGATAACTCTTGTGCTGGTTTATTAGGCCTCTCTCTCCCTAATATGTAATATCTTGTGACACAAAGTATAAACCGCACCAATATAGAATCACTCTGTATCGAAGTAAATAAAATCAAAATGTACCTTTATTATTTCTCCTTTAATAACAACGATTTTCTTCCAAGACCACTACAACTGGAGGGCAGTAACAGGTTACAAACGGTTCAAATACATCAACATGTTTCGCGTTCTCTACGCTTAATCATGATTTGATACAGAGTGATTCTACATTGGTGCGGTTTATACTTTGTGCCACTGTCCACCTCCACATTTCCCCCATTGGCTACCACCAGATTTCCCATCCCAATTCCCACCTCAGCAGCAGCGACTGTGAACCAGAACTGTCAGACAGGAATGGATTCTTCTTGAACGGCGATGGCCGGACAGAGCAGTGCTGTACTTTCTGCGCTCTCTGCTTCAGATTTCCCTATCCTTCTCATGTGCTGTCAGAGAACTCTCTTCATTGAATTCCCTGGCTGCGCATGCATGCGGAACAGAGGCAGAGGGTGGAAGGATGCTCACCGTGTGTGCCGTAGTCTCAGCAGGGGTTGACTGGGCGACAGGCCCCCTGAAGTGATGGGCCAGGTCGTAGTTGCAACCCCTTCGACCATGGTAATTACACTACTGTGCAGGGCTCATGTGGTTAATTATTAGGTTGCAATGGTTCCCATGAATCGATACAGCAGGTATTTTTCATATGTGTCCTCTTTTAAAGGGATGTTCTCCTAACCCTTCCTTTAAAAGTCAACTAACAGAAGAAAAAAACCTATTACAGATCAATCTGTTACTAGTCGATTGCCATTATTCCCACTGCTGGATGCAAAAACATCATAAACATACACACCTCAGTGTACAGGTCCTCTCCAAACTACTCCAAGAGCTGAGGTTTAACCTTTTGAATACCATGTTTCGCGTAGAGAATGCAAAACATGTTGATGTATTTGAACCGTTTGTAAGCTGTTACTGCCCTCCAGTTGTTGTGGTCTTGGAAGAAACTTGTTGCTATTAAAGGAGAAACAATAAAGGTACATTTTGATTTTAATTTACTTCGGTACAGAGTGATTCTATATTGGTGCGGTTTATACTTTGTGTTACAAGCTATTATTTTAGTTACCCAGTCAAAAAAATCTATGAGGTTAGTTTGACAAGATCTCCTTGTTGTAAACCCATGCTGTTTGGTATCTTGCAAGCCATTTAAATTCAGATATTCAACAATTCTTTCCTTTAACATGGTCTCCATTAATTTTCCCACTATTGATGTAAGACGTACTGGTCTGTAGTTACCAGACTCTTCCCTGCTACCTTTTTTGTGAAGCATTACTTTATTTGCTAACTTCCAATCTTCTGGAACTATTCCTTTCATTAGTGACTGATTGAATAATTCTGTTAAAGGTTTTGCCAGAACACACTTAAGTTCTTTTAATAACTTTGGGTGTAATCTATCTGGTCCCACTGATTTATCTGTTTTTACCTTAGAAAGTTGAAGTAGAACTTCTTCTTCTGTAAACTTGCATGTTTCCCTTGTCTTGCCATTTCGTTTTTCTAACAGAGGTCCCTTCCCTTCATCTACCCCTGTAAAAACTGAACAGAAATATTCATTGAGACAGTCAGCTAGCCCTTTATTCTCTTTTACATAGTTTCCATTTTTTGTTTTCTGTCTAACCATTCCTTGTTTCATTTTCCTCCTTTCACTTATATATCTAAAAAACGTTTTAACCCCCTTTTTTATTGACAGTAGTTTATAATAGCCCTGAGTAATGTTATGAGTAGAAAAATTTTACTTCGTGCACCCAACCCCGATGCTTCAAATCACTTGTGAATGTCTTTGAAATGTTTCAATGGCAGCGTACGGGTTCCATGTGAGGACTTGTTGTACATAAATGTGTTTAGACAAGTCTGCTGATAAGATGCTATAGTTCTTAAAAAATTACTGTATTGTAGCAAGCTGAAAACTGAGAGACACAAAGGAAAAACAACAAGGCCACTGAAAATGACCATGGGAGAGTTACATTTACAGTTGGTTACAGTTGTACATAGACTGTAATAGGACCATTACGCCGGTACTGGCAAGTCATGGAATTCTGGGCTAACACACTGCTCTGCCATCCCAGAATTCGTTGTACAAAAAAAAAGCTCCATGGTCCTTAACGGCTGCACCCGTGCAGATCTTGTGGTCGTTAAGGGATTAAACAATTGAACCCTTATAACTTTTGAATAAAGCAACTGCCATCATTGGGTATACCTTATTTTACTCAGGAGGAAGATCCCTAGAATCTCTATTTTTTTTCTTAAAGGGATAGTAATACTTCATTTTATCTTTATTTTATTTTATAGGCATTAAAAAAACATGAAGAACGATATAAGTCTCATCTCTCAAACCTTTATGGTTTAAGAGATATTCACAGACAAAGTATCCCTTCCCTGTTCAGCCAGATCAGAAGGGAGGTGCCCAGGTAGACTGCAGAGAGGGACAATCTTCAATTAAGATAAGGGAAAAAGCTGAAAAACTTGTCAAGGGGGGAAGGGCCTTCATTGTTTTTATACAAAGAAGATTGTCCCCTCCTGTTACCTGTCTGGTCTATGGACTGCATTCCACATCTGAGAAGAGATAGCTTACACTAGGAAAAAGGGGCGGGAGGGGAAACTTTGCTTGTGAATATCTCTCAAACCATAAAGGTTTGAGAGATAAGACTTATATCATTCTTCATGTTTTTTTAATGCCTACAAAATAAAATAAAGTTAAAACGAAGTATTACTATCCCTTTGATAAAGGTTTACTGCTCCTTTAAATTGGACTTTTCCCACTAAGTTAAATAAGGATACTGGGCAGATACTTGGTGGAAATTTCTTCTCTGTAATGGCACTAGAGAGGTAAAACATGATGCTTCTGAGTGGAGACTAGCTGTAGAACAGGCCATTGTGCTGTTTGTTCATCCTCAGAAGCCTCTCACATTTTGTTTGTGATAAAGAGGGGATAATGCGGAGATGGCTTCTCCAGTGATATCTCGTCTCCTGGTCCTATGTTATTCTATAGTGCCTATGCTCTAAGTTCTCCAAAACTGGTGATAAGGGGGTTGGGGGGGAGTCACTAAGTATTGATTAAGTTAGAGGTGATAAAGTAGAGATGACTTCTCCAGTTTATCACTTCTCCAGTTCCTATGTTATTCTATGGAGCCTATGCACTAAAATCTCCAAAGTTGGAGAAATCTTAGTACATAGGCTACACAGAATAACATAGGAACTGGAGAAGTCATCTCTACTTTATCACATCTTTATCACAGCTTAGTGAATATCCCCCAAGATATCTCCTCTTTATCACCTCTTTATCACGCTTTAGTGCATCTCGCCCCAAGAACTGGAGAAGTGATATCACTGTGATACCACTTTATCACCTCTTTATCACATCTTAGTGCATAACCCCTCAGAGTGAGGATGATTACCCCCTCCCAATGGCCTAAGACTAGCTGCTGAGCCTGAACTTCTGACCATACCAGTTACTTGTTATTCTTTTTAGAAAAAAAAAGTGGGCGGCCACATAACACAGTGATATAGCACAATGGATGAGGATCACTGACTAAAATATTAAAATATATAAACATTTTAAATGCTTGCCTATTATTTTAAACTTATAGAGCTTGAAGTACCAGTAACACCTCTTAATATGCCTCTAATGAAGTGCCAACTGTCTAAACAATAAGGTGCCTACCTGGGGGCACCTTGATGATGATTTTACATTTTGTAGCTATTTGCTATGGGACTGTTTAAAAAATGAGTCTTTAAGTGTTTTATATATTCAATATTCATAAGCTATGAGTGAGCCTTCCTGAATTGTTTCCTTTCATGTGGTTTTTGGCTCTGCAGATGGCCTGTCAAGGGAGAGAACAGCTCTGTTGTTCACAGCATCTGCTAATCCAGTGTTTCTAAGCGTTAGACCTCAGGGCACACCAACAGTTAAGCTTTTCAGGATATTTCAGCTAAATCACATGTGGGTAATCAGTAGCTCACTCAGCCAGTCGATTGATTTACTTGTGCTTAACCCTTTGAGTGCCAGAGAGGTATCCACTGGATTGTGTTGCAATCCATTGGCTACCTGTCTGGAACTCAATGGGTTAATTAGGAATATCCTGAAAACATAACATGGTGTACAAGTGGTGGCACTACAATATAAGTAGAATAAGCCACAGACATTGGAGGAGAGTCACTAAGTGGTGATAAAGAGGTGATAAAGTGCAGATAACTTCTCCAGTTTGTCACCTCTTCTGTTCCTGTGTTATTCTATAGAGCCTGTGCACTGATAGCTACAAAGATGAAGAAATCTTAGTGCATAGGCTCCATAGAATAACATAGGAATTGGATAAGTGATAAACTGGAGAATCCATCTCAACTTTATCACCTCTTTATCACCGCTTAGTGCATCTTCCCCCTGATATGTTACCGCTACGGCACGTAAACAAAATCAGATGACAATCTCTTATTAGATACACTGATGTGAGAGAAAAGGGGGACCCCATGTGAATTGTTCGTTTAGGGCCCCCAAAAACCTAAAGCTGCCCCTGTGTTGTGCTGAGGCCTGGAGCTGAGAATCACTGTGCTTTCCTCATTACTCTACACTCCTAACAATACCCCTCCCCCTACCTTGCTATCACTACGGAATCCCAATGACCCAATGAACTGTGCCCTTACACGACTGTGCAAGAGATAACTTCTTCCATTAGTCCTGAATGCCATGTCCATGGAGGAAGACATGACAGTTAATAGCAGTCCCTCAGGACACCACCTTCACCTGTGGCACAGGGTAATCTTAACCCTTTAAGGACAGAACACATTGCTTCACAAAGTTTTTCACACTCCTCTGGTACGTAACCCTTTCAGTGCCAGGGAGATAGCCAATGCATTGTTTTGCAGTTAAAGTAGGCTGTTAAAGTCTGCCTGCTTCACTTTGAAAAAACTGCTAGTAACTATCATGTCCACATCGATGGACTAATATCCAGTACTGAGTAGGAAACATTCATAGCAGGACCGGAGTTCCCAATAGGCAAAGTAGGAAAGTGTCTAGAGCTCCAAATTTTAGTGAAGCCTCAGCTGTGCTGACCACGCCCACATTAAGAGTTGTGGGTGTGTCCAGAGCAATATCAGTGTCCCTGCACCATGTTTATAACTCTTTACAGAAGATTATTTATTTAATCCCTTGGATGCTAGAAAGATCTCCAACTCATTGCAGAGCAACCAAGCGTTTAACCCTTTCAGTGCCAGAGAGTCTCTGGCACTGAAAGGGTTAAAGCTTTTTTTCATTCTTGCTTGTTATAGGCCGAGGGTGTTTTCTGTGCCAGGAAACAGTGGATGGGATTGGGGGTGGGGTCATGAGATGAGTGGTGTGTGGCCAGAGGCAGGGCTAAGGGAGCCTATAGTGCCTTTCCTAGGGCTGTCTGGGATGTAAATCCAACCCTGTTCATAGGGGCCATTAGGATTTTCTGTTCATACTAAGGTAAATGAAGGGTTATTATTAGGCGCTGTTACTTCTCCATTAATATTTTTATTATTTATATATTTATTTTGCAAATCAGACCCCAGGTCATTGCTTTTTTTTTACACAGATTGTTTGGCGGAGTAAAGAACACAATTGCATGTCATCAACATGATTTTGTAGGCACTAACGTTAATCCCCTAGAAAAAAATATATTTTTAAATTTAAAAAAATTACAAAACAATTTAAATATCTGAGTATCATATCAATAAATCCTTCAGGACAATGAAATGTGTGAGAGTTTAAAAAGAAATGTATAAATGAATTGCATATTGTTCATCAACTGTACTCATACAGATGCAAGCAATAACATTGATGCCAGGGTGAACAAAATTCTCTGGCTTTTGCCGAGCTTGGAAGGAAAATGATTGGCAATGCTATGATCAAATAATTAGAGGATTTGGCAATGGACTACTCATGGTGGGTGACTGAGTAAGTATCAGATGTGTATGTGGCGGGTTGAGCTGTTGACTGTATTACAGTGAGTAAATAATCAAGAAAGCGGTATAAAATGAGCAATTTCATACAGCACATTTTTGGGGTTTTTATTTAGAAGAAAAATTGACAATATGAATAAACACACATTTTACAGGGGGAGCACATCAAATGTAGTGAAAAAACAACAAAGGAAATGGGCACAAGGTTTAAAGGAATAGTAACCCTTCATTTTGATTTACATATTCTGCAAGTTCATAATATAAACAAATTGCCTATACTCTTTATTATTTTTTTCAATCTTTAAACTTTTTTTGCTCCTGACAGTGAGCTGTGTGGATCTCAGTTTCCAGAGAGTTTTCTGATCAACAGACCATCAAAGCAGGGTGTAGTACAATGTTACAGTATTTTTTTATATTTTATCATTAGACCTACTTACATGTTAACTGACAGAAAGTGATCTGCAAACAGATCCAGGGAGCTTACTATCAGGGACATAAAGTGTGAAAAAAATGCATATAACCTTCCTTTTTAATGTATTGATATCCCTCCACTGATGGGAGATTACTTTGGTCAAAAGTTATTACAGCTCAAAATTAAACTAGCTGCATTCATGATGGACTCCAGTGGAGACAGTCCTACAAGAGCAAGGCCAGCAATTAAGGTGTTGCAGCCGTCAAAATGAGACATGATGAGTGAGTGGACTAAGGATTTGGTAGCGTCCTGTGAAAGAAAATGCCTTATTCTAGGGGTGTTCTGGAGGTGAAAGTGACACGCCATTGTGTGTGTGTGAGAGAATGAAGGAATGGGCAAACATCTATGCATCACTTCAGTGATAGGGGTTAGAGCAGAGTTGTTCATGTTAATTGTGATCTGAAGTATAGGTACAGTAGCATTATGGGGGATATTAAAAGCTCTGTTGTGATAAGGTTTAGGTGGCACGGGGGCATGCAGGGGAAAACTGCAGATAAACAGTTGGTGACATGAGAAAGTAGGGTGGATGCAAGGTTGGGAGAGGAGATGTATAATTCAATGTCATCATGTGATATTGAAGACAACAGGATGGGAGCGCTCCATGGATCCGCTACACAATCAAGCCAGTTATCAAACTTGTTAAAAGTTCATATCTTTTATTCATAGAAAAAAATAAAATATGTCCATAAAGCACTGAAGGGAGATATTTAGGAGTCCAAAACTCTACACACCCACCTGTGTAGAGTTTTGGACTTTTTCATTTTTGTCTGTGATCTCTTCTTCCTTTTGTCTAAATGTGACAAACACACACTAAGTATTAATGAAACTTAGTAGTTTAGTCTTGGGGATGTTGCCCCTCAAGTGTTACTTATATTTTTCACTCCCTTGTGCCTTCACACACATGCCATTGTGCATTTCTTTGAATATTCTTCCTAATTAATACATAGCGCTTAAATGGCATAGATTAACTATGTATCTTGGTACATCTTATATTGTTAATACCTTGAAACCAGATGTACAAGCATCTGAAGTTGAAGTTTAAGGTACTATCAGTCTACCCCACACATCTTGGTGCTGTAGTAACTAATTAGTCACCCATTCATAGCAGCATAAGTTGTAGTGATGAGAACAGCACTCATTTCAACCATGAGACATTTTGAACCATGGGACACCAGAATGATGCCCCCATTTCAACCATTTGACATTTTGAGCCATGCAGCATTTGTAATGCACCATTTTCAATGTGCCCTTTTGAACAAAGCAACATTTTGAGCCATGCAGCATTTGTAATGCGCCATTTCAATGCGCCCTTTTGAACAATGCAACATTTTGAAACATGCAACATTTGTAATGCGCCATTTCTATGTGCCCTTTTGAACAATGTGACATTTTTAATGTGCCCTTTTGTTTGACACCCAATCATGTGCAACAATTCAAAGGATACCCCTATGAAAGAAACCCTTGGAGCTCGTCTTTCTTTCTTCATTATCCATTCTGGAGTGAGCGGCTCTTCTCTAATTCCTTATTTCTTTTGGCGCCAAGCCATTCTCCACAAACTTCTTTTTAAGTTCTTCCACTCGATTTAAAAACATCCAAATCAATGGTACAATTTATTTTGATCATCAAAAACTTCCCATAGGGAACATTGTTCAGCCAGGCTTTATGTAGGCACTGCTTATGTTTGTTGTGACTTTTAATGACTATATGGTTGTTTTTATTCCTTCTTAATTCCGAGGCCATGAAGATACTGAATTGTTCACTGTACTGGTGCATAAAGTGTAGGCCTGGGTTATTGTTATGGATCAGTAAATTGTAGCAGACAATCTTTCTCTCCTCATCAGATGTAAATAATCTATATAGCACATGTAGAGTAGGTTTGCTCGAAATGTTTGGTATAGATGGAATTTTGTCCAGTATCCCATACCGAGAGTAGTATAACTGGGAGCAAACCTTGGCCCATATTTATGAATGCAAACTGGAGTTATTCCAAAGGGGACAAATAGAAATCCCTGTTAAATTAAATTAGACTTTTAGCCACTTGAATGCTATACAGATTTCAATGCATTGCAAACCAATGCATTGGAGACCTGTTTAGCATTCAAGGGGTAACTTCCATGTTTCCGTTTTTATAAATGTGCACCCTTGTTCCACAGCAGTAATACACATCTGTAGGTAGCTGTTACTTTCTTGGTACACAGGTCTCAGTATCTTGTCCATTACCCCATGGTGCTAGGAGTCATAATGTTTCACATAATCGTTATCATATACTAGAAGAATGATTAACCCCTTTGATGTTAAATATGTCTCCAAGGGGTTAATTCTCAATGTGCAGGAGACCTTTCTAGCTTTCAAAAGGCTAGAGGAAAAATTGCCTTTGTTTGATATGTTTTGACCTATTTTTGCTGTGTTTTTGTGTGGGATTTTTTAATAACATTGTTGTGCTACATTTACAGAAGAAAGGCTTTGATAGATAAATCTGAAAGGCATTTATTATGGTCTCAGTCTCCTACTTGTAAAAATGGTGCACAAATAACTTCACATTCACAAAAGGCTGAAAAGGTAAAACAGAAGATAACTGACTCACATCTGTAGATAGCGGCTTTAAAAAAGAAACCACCTCATCTCATATTTTATTTGATTCAGGTGGACTTAAAGGGGCACTATCACCTATAGACAACTTTGGTGATTCTGACAGTTCTTTCAATGTCCCCAAACATTTTTGTAGGTGATGGGTCTCTTTAACCAACCACAAGGAATTATAAAACCAATAAAACCTCCTAATAATAACCCCCCACTTACATTACTATGTACATAGTATTTTAATGATTCATATGAATTTTGCACGTGCTCTCTGGTTGAGGAGATAACTTCTTCAACTGGTTCAGGATACCTTGTCTTTGAGGGTGGGAATGACTAACACTTCAGGACTACTGAACCCCAATTGCAACCCAATGTAGTACTGCTATCTTCTGTGGGCTCCTTGTCTACATCGGGTGCAGTAGTCCTGCCAGCAAGAGTCATGTTCACCATAGAGCCTGCAGATTTATATTGCTGGTTCGTTCCTAGTTGAGTGTCTCTGACTTCCACATATATGCAAATTACCTTTGGGATTTGTGACCTCAAGGGTAATAGGGGAATCCAACACTGGACCGTTTGCTCACAGTGCATAGAGAGATCAGCTACACCTCACTGGTGAAGCCCAGCAAGGCTGAAATGTACATTCGGGGTTGACAGTTTATCTTGTTCAGAGAGGAGTTGCCTGGCATTTTATGGTTGGACTGCTAAGGCAGGACCAGTATGATATGCTTTAGGATATTTCCTCTCTGTGAAAAGCACTAAAAAGAGACTGCACCCTGGGTAGGACACCACTCCTAGAGAGACTGCAAATTTATATTGCAGACAGTGGCGTAACAATAGGGGTCACGTCTGCGACTGAGCCTGCTACTCCAGTGCTCCGGCCGCCCCCTGCGACCCCCCCTGCCCGGCGCCTGCAGCAAACAGCTGAGGTCTGTGCTTTCATCTGCACAGACCTCTAGCAAATGAGCGCTTCCTCTTTGGCACTCTAGCAGTAATGCAGAACCCTGGGAGATGACATCATCTCCCAGTACTCTGCATTACTGAAGAGAGTGTTCCAGCTTTTGAGGTCTGTCCAGAAGGAGGCACAGACCTCTCCTGCCACGCCGCTGGACCACCAGGGAGGTAGAAGATGGGCACTGAGGGGGGTCAATACGGGCAATGTGGTGATTGGGGGCACTGTGCAGGCAATTGTGGAGATTGGGGGCAATGCAGAGGCAATTGTAGAGATTGGGGCAATGCGGAGGCAATTGTGGAGATTGGGGACAATGTGGAGGCAATTGTGGGGATTGGGGGCAAGAGGGGGCAATGTGTTTGGGGGGCCCAAGGCAATTTTTGCACCAGGGTCCGGTGGCTTACGCCTCTGATTGCAGGCCCGCTCCTAGTTGAGCATCTCTGACTTCCACTTTACATATGCAAATTACCCTTGGGATTTGTCACCTCAATGGTAATAAGGGAATCCAGCACTGGACCCCTTGCTCGCATTTCCTAGCGAGAGATCAGCTACTGGTCCGAATGAGGTAGATGTACTTGGAGCGGTTCTGGAACAAACCACCTTTACCATAGGAGACAAATAAAATTTCCATTGATCTAAATGGAGTTTTAGACCCTTGAATACTATAGAGGTCTCCATTGCATTGCAAAGTAATATTCTGGGGAAATCTCTAGCATGCAAGTGTTTAACCCTTTGCATGCCAGAGGGGTACGCAATGCATTGCAAAGCAATGTTAATCAAGGGGGATTTGGGGAATTGTTTTGTTCTCCATCATGTAGTTGGTTTTCTCTTGAATGACTCCTCTTTTGTATTAAACATAAGGAAAACTTACATCTGAAAGTGATATAGCATGTTGTGAATATAAAAGATCTTACAGCCAGCACATGTAACATGAATCATTCATAGATTACCTCCTTCAAATATAATCCTAAACTAGGTTTTTCAGAAGGCATTTATTAATCTCGGTCTGGGGAAGTTAACTTCCTTTCAGGACCGATTTGATCGTTGTCGGCAGACCAGCACAAGTGATTTAGGGTTGCCACCTTTTCTTCAAAAAAATACCGGCCAAGGCATTCCCTCCATAGACTTAACATTGGAAAGAAGCCAATTTTTTACCGGTCTGCCAGTAAAATACGGCTGGGTGGCAACCCTAAAGTGATTAAATGTGCAGGTGTGCTAAATGGGTGACTGGGAGAGTCCGCTCCGGTCTTGGAGTTGTCAATTTCACAGTCCGTTTTTACTTACAGCTCTCCAACAAGTAAGTAAAAAGTACATGATGTGCCAGGACCGTCACTGGTCCTTCAGGAGAAAGAAACGGTGATAATCCTGGCACGTCACCAGTCTTTAAGAGGTTCATTTTATTTGTGCTGTTTGTAATGTGAACTAAGAGCTAAAGACAGTTAATGCTTTATGATTAGTGTCTACTTCTATTGTTCAGAAATTCTACCTTAACCCCTTGAATTATAAGGAGATTTCTAAAGCATTGCTAGCATTCAAGGGTTTAAAAGCCCCATTTAAACCAAAATGTATTTTGGGTTTGTCCCACGGTGCACTTGCTTTGCTCTAGAATTGCTACAGTACTTTAGTACAGTTCTGTCCAAGTTCAGTCCTCAAGGACTACCAAGGACCAGATTCCACATCTGAGGGGAGGTGTCTTACACTAGGTAAAAGGGTCGGGAGGGGATACTTTATCATTCAATTACTCTTGAACTTCGACTCTGACAATATTGAAATAACACTCTCCATGGCCCAAATACTATGAAGATTAATTGAAGCTGCTTTTTTTATGAAACATTACTAACACTTTAAAGGAATATGATGAACAGGCATAAATCACAGCTACATTGGCAAATGAAGAAAGTGTGGCAGTGATAAAATTCATTGTAAACTATGCAGATACAAAACTTCTTACACCCCTTAACCCTTTATGTGCCAGAGTGATGTGCAAAACATTGCTCTGCAGTGCGTTGCACAATCCTATGGCACTCAAATGGTTAAGGAGCAATATATGACATATTTCTCCTTAGAAACTATAATAGCATTATACTAGTAATAAATATAGTATGCTTTACATTCCCTGCTTAGCTATCTGGACATTTAGCCAAAGGGTGATGTCTCCATCTTGTAGTTCCCCTCAGGCTTGAGTAGGAGCCAAAAGACATTGATCTTTAACCTTTTATATCAGAGGCTGTATTTACATAAGAAATGATAGTCACTGAGATACATGTGTGTAAAGTATACATTATGGGATATCTATATGATTATATATGAATGTAAAGTTACTTTAGACCATCAACCATATCTAAGATAGCAAGAAAAATAAATATTCAAGACACTCTATGGGAGATCTTATATCACTGACTATGGTTCATCATAGTGTGATAAACACTCAGATTCCTGTGTTATTCTATGGAACCTATGCACTAAATGCAGTGGTAGCCAACCCTGGTCCTCAAGAGCTACCAACAGTGCGTGTTTTCAGAATATCCCAGCTGGAACACAGATCGACTAATTAGTGGCTCAGTCACTTTAATTGGTCCACCTGTTCAGGGATATCCTGATAACATGCTCTGTTGGTAGGTCTTGAGAACCAGGGTTGGCTACCTCTTGCACTAAGGTATCTCTAACTTGAGAGTCTTTAGTGCATCAGTGCCACAGAATAGGATAGGTATTGGAGCATGAACTCCACTGCCCAAAGTAATTCTGGAGAAAATCAACTTTTCCATTGGTAAGAAAAAAAAATCCAGTACTGAGGACTAGTGTTGAGCGAGCATGCTCGGCCGATGCTCGGATCGGCTCGAGCATCGCTCTGCTCGGCACATGGCGGTACTCGTACGAGTACCGCATGTGCTCGCCCGCCATGTTCGGGTCTCCTCCCCGCACGTTTTGCGGCTGCTGCGCAGCCAATAAACGTGCAGGGAGGCTCTGACATCGGTGTAATGCCAGCAGCCATGTTGGCTGCTGGCATTACACTGATTGGCTGGCCAGAACCCGTGGTCAGGTGCTGTATAGCACCTGACCAGCGAGTTCGGCTCAGTCTGAGCCAGGGAGAGCTGAGGATAGGAAGGGAAAGGCAGTGTAGGGAGGAAAAAAACAAAAATTGTGAAAAAAAAAGAACCAAAAGTCCTTTTTAGGACTACTGTGTGTGGGGGCAGCAGGTTATTTGGTGTGGGGGGAAAAAAAAAAAAAAAAAAAAAAAAAAAAATATATATATTCTGTTTAGTGTGCAAAGTTGCAGATTAGAGCACATTCTGTTTAGTGTGCACAGTTGCAGATTAGAGCACATTCTGTTTAGTGTGCAAAGTTGCAGATTAGAGCACATTCTGTTTAGTGTGCAAAGTTGCAGATTAGAGCACATTCTGTTTAGTGTGCAAAGTTGCAGATTAGAGCACATTCTGTTAAGTCTTCAAACTAAAATATCAAAGTCACGTATTCCATTCAGTGTGCGTCGCCGCAGTGTAGCAGCACATTCTGTGTACTGTGCAGAGTTGCAGAATAGGAAGAAATACTGTTAAGTCTTCAAACTAAAATATCAAAGTCACATATTCCATTCAGTGTCTTTCACCGCCGTTTAACAGCCTATTCTGTGTACTCTGCAGAGTTGCAGAATTATAAGAAATACTGTTAAGTTTTCAAACTCAAATATTAAAGTCACATATTCCATTCAGTGTCTTTCACCGCCGTTTAACAGCCTATTCTGTGTACTCTGTACAGTTGCAGAATTATAAGAAATACTGTTAAGTTTTCAAACTCAAATATTAAAGTCACATATTCCATTCAGTGTCTTTCACCGCCGTTTAACAGCCTATTCTGTGTACTCTGTACAGTTCCAGAATTATAAGAAATACTGTTAAGTTTTCAAACTCAAATATTAAAGTCACATATTCCATTCAGTGTCTTTCACCGCCGTTTAACAGCCTATTCTGTGTACTCTGTACAGTTGCAGAATTATAAGAAATACTGTTAAGTTTTCAAACTCAAATATTAAAGTCACATATTCCATTCAGTGTGTTTCAACGCCGTTTAACAGCCTATTCTGTGTACTCTGCAGAGTTGCAGAATAGTAAGAAATACTGTTAATTTTTCAAACTCAAATATCAAAGTCACATATTCCATTCAGTGTCTTTCACCGCCGTTTAACAGCCTATTCTGTGTACTCTGTACAGTTGCAGAATTATAAGAAATACTGTTAAGTTTTCAAACTCAAATATTAAAGTCACATATTCCATTCAGTGTCTTTCACCGCCGTTTAACAGCCTATTCTGTGTACTCTGTACAGTTCCAGAATTATAAGAAATACTGTTAAGTTTTCAAACTCAAATATCAAAGTCACATATTCCATTCAGTGTCTTTCACCGCCGTTTAACAGCCTATTCTGTGTACTCTGTACAGTTCCAGAATTATAAGAAATACTGTTAAGTTTTCAAACTCAAATATTAAAGTCACATATTCCATTCAGTGTGTTTCAACGCCGTTTAACAGCCTATTCTGTGTACTCTGCAGAGTTGCAGAATAGTAAGAAATACTGTTAATTTTTCAAACTCAAATATCAAAGTCACATATTCCATTCAGTGTCTTTCACCGCCGTTTAACAGCCTATTCTGTGTACTCTGCAGAGTTGCAGAATTATAAGAAATACTGTTAAGTTTTCAAACTCAAATATTAAAGTCACATATTCCATTCAGTGTGTTTCAACGCCGTTTAACAGCCTATTCTGTGTACTCTGCAGAGTTGCAGAATAGTAAGAAATACTGTTAATTTTTCAAACTCAAATATTAAAGTCACTTATTCCATTCAGTGTGTGTCACCGCAGTTTAGCAGCCTATTCTGTGTACTCTGCAGAGTTGCAGAATAGTAAGAAATACTGTTAAGTTTTCAAACTCATATATATTAAAGTCATATATATCGTGTAAGATGAAGAAGGCGGGTAAAAAGGGACGGGGAAGTGGACGTGATCCTGAAAGTTCAGGGCGCGGGTCAGGACGCGGAGAAACTGTGCCTGGTGCCAGAGCACAAGAAAGAAAGACATCCACCATACCTAGCTTCATGTCTGATTTCACAGGGCGTCGCAGGACATCACTCTCGAGGTCCGACCAGTGCGAACAGGTGGTCGGTTGGATGACAGCTGATACTGCTTCCAGTCGGTTAAGCACCACCCTGTCTTCCACCAAGTCCACTCTCAGTAGCCAAGAGTCTGGTCAACATAATCCTCACTCTGATCATTCTTCCTCCCACCATACACGGTCTGGTCAAAGAAGTGATCCCACACTGGGATATAGTGATGAGCTCGTCTCATCACCAATCCTTCATTTGACCCTCTCTCCAAGCACGCTTGCAGAGGAACATGACATCTTGTGCCCTGATTCACAACCTCTAGAGGCTACCCAATCACAAGAAGATGACAGATGTGAACGGCATTTAAGGTCAAAGGAAGTAGTGGATGATGATGATGATGATGAGACACAGTTGCCATTAAATCAACCACTATTTCCTTCTCAAGACCTTGTTGAGGAGAATGTTATACAGTTGTCAATGACCGAGTATGTGGTGGGATCAAGACTTGAGGAGGATGATCAGAGTGAGGAAGTGGAGGAGGACTTGGTGGACGATGAGGTGACTGACCCCACCTGGGAAGGTGTAGAGCCGAGCGATGACAGCAGTCCTGAGGGTGAGCCATCTGCAGCACCGCAACAGGCTGGAAGAGGCAGTGGTGTGGCTACAGAAAGAAGGCGGACCGCACCAAACCGGCCCGCAAATGTTCCACGGAGCACCCCCTTGCGTAAATCTACCTTGCCAAGGGGTAGGTGTTCCGCGGTATGGCGTTTTTTTAAGGAAAGTGCGGACGACAAAAGATTTGTAGTTTGCAACCTGTGCCACACCAGAATGAGCCGAGGCATGAACACTAGAAACCTCACCACCACCAGCATGATCCGACACATGGCATCCAAGCACCGTAGTAAGTGGGAGGAACGCCTGGATCGCCCATCTGTGTCTGCAGGCCACACCACTGCCTCCTCTTCCCCTGTTTTCGGTGCCGGCCAATCGCCTGTCGAAGGCGCAGGCCCGCATACCTCCCGCCCTGCACCTGTAGCATCTGAAGCACCATCAGCGACCACATCCACTTCCCTGTCCCAGCACAGCGTCCAAATGTCGTTACCCCAGGCATTTGAGCGCAAGAGAAAATACCCAGCCACCCACCCACAGGCCATAGCACTAACCTCACACCTTTCAAAATTACTGGCCATCGAAATGCTGCCATTTAGGCTTGTGGACACTGAGTCCTTCCGCAGCCTGATGGCAACAGCTGTCCCTCGGTACGCGGTCCCCAGCCGCCACTACTTTTCCCGGTGTGCCATCCCCGCATTACACCACCATGTGTCCCGTAACATCACCCGTGCCCTGACCAACGCAGTTACTGGGAAGGTCCACTTAACGACTGACACATGGACAAGTGCTTGTGGCCAGGGACGCTACATTTCCCTGACGGCACACTGGGTGAATGTCGTGGAGGCTGGGAGCGACTCGGACCCTGGGATGGCACGGGTGCTACCCACGCCGAGGATTGCGGGCCCTACCTCCATCAGGGTTTCCACCAGCACCTACGTTATTGGCTCCTCCTCCTCCGTTTCCACCTCCGAATTCTCTACACACACCGCCACTCCCCCATCAGCCAGTAGCTGGAAGCAGTGTAGCACTGCAGTGGGGAAGCGTCAACAGGCCGTGCTGAAGCTGATCTGCCTTGGGGACAAACAGCACACGGCCTCAGAGCTGTTGCAGGGGATTAGTCACCAGACCGAGCAGTGGCTCTCGCCACTCAACCTGCAAGCAGGCATGGTTGTGTGTGATAATGGGCGTAACTTGGTGGCGGCTTTGGAGCTCGGCAAGCTCACACACGTACCATGCCTAGCGCATGTATTTAATTTAGTGGTGCAGCGATTTCTAAAAACCTACCCCAATGTGCATGATCTCTTGACCAAGGTGCGCCGCGTGTGTGCACATTTCCGTAAGTCATCTACAGCTTCGGCCGGCCTGTTGAAGCTGCAGCAGCGCTTACAATTGCCAGCTCACCGGCTGCTGTGTGACGTGAGCACGCGCTGGAACTCCACCTTCCACATGTTGGCCCGGCTTTGTGAGCAGCAGAGGGCAGTAGTGGAGTACCAGCTGTTACACGGTCGTCGCCTCTCCGTTCAACTTCCTGTAATCAGAAGTGAGGAGTGGGAATGGATGTCAGACCTCTGCGAGGTTTTACGCAATTTTGAGGAATCGACACAGATGGTGAGCGGCGATAACGCTATTATCAGTGTAACCATCCCACTTCTGTGTCTACTGAAACGCTCGCTGCTCACAATTAAAACCGACGCTTTGCATGTGGAAGAGGTGGAAATGGGGGAGGAAGAGCTTACACAAGGTGATAGCCAGAGCACCCTCACTTCGTCTTCTCAGCGACAATTGGAGGAGGCGGAGGAGGAGGAGGAGGAGGAGGAGGAGGAGGAAGACACGGTTGCCTCCGCTACAGAGGGTAGCCATGGAACTTTAGTTCCATCTCTTCAGCGTGGGTGGGCAGAAGAGGAGGAAGAGGATGAGGATATTGAGAGTCAGCCTCCTGGTGAGGACAGCGAAATCTTGACTGTTGGTACTCTGGCACACATGGCTGACTTTATGTTAGGCTGCCTTTCCCGTGACCCACGCGTTGTACGCATTTTAGACAACACGGATTACTGGGTGTTCACCCTTCTGGACCCCCGCTACAAAGAGAATTTCTCATCTCTCATTCCTCCGGTGGAGAGGACAAGCAAAATGGTGCAATACCAGAAGGTTCTTGTTGAAAAATTGCTCCAAAATTTTCCATCTGACAACGCTGGCGGCAGAGTACGTGCTACCTTGGCCAACCGAGAAGGGGAGAAAAGGGGAGCACACAGCAGTTCCGACAAAGGCAGGGCAACACTCTCCAAGGCGTGGGACACCTTCATGACACCCCGCCAGCACCCTCACCCTGATGCGCAGCCTAGTGTCACAAGGAGGGAAAAGTTTTGGAAGATGGTGAAGGAGTACGTAGCAGACCGTGTCAGCGTCCTCAATGATCCCTCTGTGCCTTACAACTACTGGGTGTCCAAGCTGGACACGTGGTATGAACTGGCACTCTACGCCTTGGAGGTGCTGGCCTGCCCTGCCGCCAGCGTTCTGTCTGAGCGGGTATTTAGTGCTGCTGGTGGCATCATAACAGATAAGCGTATCCGCCTTTCCACCGACAATGCTGATAGGTTGACACTTATAAAAATGAACAAGGCCTGGATTTCCCCTGACTTCTCCACTCCACTGGAGGAAAGCCCCGGGGGAACATAAACTCACTTTATATATGTTATTTACAATGATGGGAATACTCTGTATTCCCATTCACCCCTTCCACCCAAAAAACGGGTATATGGTTGACTCTTAATGTTCTCATCCTCCTCCTCCTCTTCCATATGCCCTGGGATATAATTTTTATATAGGGCCAGCTCACCAGCGTGCCCTGGGATATAATTTTTATATAGGGCCAGCTCACCAGCGGGCCCTGTGATATAATTTTTATATAGGGCCAGCTCACCAGCGGGCCCTGTTTGCCAATTTTTATATAGGTCAGCTCACCAGCGGGCCTTCTCATATAATGTTTTATTGGGTCAGCTCTCTAGCGGGCCCTCTCATATAATGTTTTATAGCGTCAGCTCACTAGCGGGCCTTCGCATATAATGTTTAGGATGGTCAGCTCTGCAGCAGACCCTCACCCATAATGTTTTAGATGGTCAGCTCAGCGCACGTTTCCCTCTTAATCATGGCCTCAGTTCTGAAAATCAAGGAAATTTTTGGGAGAATTTGCCTCTGCGCACGTTTCCCTCTTAATCATGGCCTCAGTTCTGAAAATCAAGGAAATTTTTGGGATAATTTGCCTCTGCGCACGTTTCCCTCTTAATCATGGCCTCACTTCAGAAAATCGATGAAATTTTTGGGAGAATTTGCAGATGATATACAAGTAAATATACAGCAAATACTGTTTGGTAACAATTTTTCGCCTAAAGTCGTTTTTATTTTCCTTTTTGTGTGTTTTACGGTCAGTCTGTAAAAATGGCGTACTACGGGCGAAAGATCGTTCCCAGCAGCGATGTTGGAGTCCAAGGTGCATCCAGACATCCTCCCTATGCTGTCCCTGAACCATTTCTGTAGTGTTTCCATCTTTTTCTGCCCTTTTCCTATGGACCAGGCACCCTCCCCTCATCAGAGCAGGGGGTGCCTGGTGTAATGCTCGAGTCCTCCCATTGACTTCAATGGGGCTCGGGTGCTCGGCCGAGCACTCGAGCCTCAGGGGGTGCTCGGTCAGAGCACCCGAACATCCGAGCATTGGGGTGCTCGCTCATCACTACTGAGGACACACCAATAGTTCAGGATGTTGTTATCGCCTTACAAAAACACAGGTGAATATCAATAGCACAGTTGGATTTGCCACAATGGAGTATATTTAATAGATATGCTCTATTACAGTACAGTGTGATCTTTTGTTATGCTTCATTTAATAAAATTAATTAGCACCAGCTCTTGTTACCTCCACGCACAATGTATTTGCAGATGCAGGGAGAGGTTCTCCTTGTACCTCCTCATATTCAGACCTCCACAGTGCATGATTCCAGCTCCTACAGCCAAATATCAGGTTGTGTCCTCCAGAACCTGGTAAAACAATGCAATGTTTGGCTGCAGGAGCTTGAAGCAACCACTATGGAGGTCTGTCATTGAGGAGATGGTCAGGGAACATTCTTCTGCATCTTCAAATACATTTTATGCAAAGTGTATGTATGAGGAGGCAATAAGCGTTGGTGCTAATTACATTTATTGAATGAAGGAAAAGAAAAGTTTGTGCTACGATCTGATGCAGACTCATCTACCGACTGATCCACCTGTGCTCATATGAGATCATAAGAACCTGCACCGTTGATGTGTCCTGAAGACTGGAGCTGGGAATCAATTAAATAGGGCTTTTAACCCTTTGAATGCTATAGAGGTCTCCAATGCATTGTGAAGCAATGCGCTGGATACCTCTCTAGCATTCAAGATGTTAAAAAGCTCCATTTAAAGGGATAGTAATGTTTCATAATAAAAGCAGCTCTAATTAATCATCATAGTATTTGGACTCTGGAGAGTGTTATTTCAATTCTGTCAGAGTTGTAGTTCCAGAGTAATTCAATGACAAAATATCCTCCTCCCGCCCCTTTTACTGATGTAACACTGTTCAGCCAGAGCAGAAGGGAGGTGCCCAGGTAGACTGCAGAGAGGGACAATCTTCAATTAAGATAAGGGAAAAACCTGAAAAGCTTGTCAAGGGGGGGGGCAGGGATTTCATTGTTTTCATAGGAATAAGAGTGTCCCCTTCTGTTATCTGTCTGGTCTATGGACTGCATTCCACATCTGAGAAGAGATGGCTTACACTAGGTAAAAGGGGTGGGAGGGGGATACTTTGCTTGTGAATATCTCATAAACCATAAAGGTTTGAGAGATAAGACTTATATCATTCTTCATGTTTTTTTAATGCCTACAAAATAAAGTTAAAACAAAGTATTTCTACCCCTTTGAGTGCTAGAAGGGTATGAAACGCATAGCAAAGCAATGCATTGCTTACCCCTCTGGCACTCATAGAATTAAATTAAGAGAATTTTCTCCATATGGTACAGTTAATCCCCAGAACTGCTACCTTTTCATACATCAGAGTCTCTGTGCCTTCAGCCTCCCACTGCAAAACCAAAGCCTCTTAGAGGAAGAAATGGGAGCTCCAGGTAGCGTCAACTGGTAACTGTACCTGGTACTGTCAAAGGAACAATTTTTGGAGAGGTGATAAACAGCCCCTTTTTTCCTTAAGGGCAAGATGCCCCATTTTACCCATTATACAAGAAGGACAGTGACAATTCTTGGTCCCCTCTCACAGGAACTGCAAAGTATTTTTTTTCCAGAGCATTGTGGCTTTAATTCATTCCCTCTTGAACTTGCTATCCTGAATTCTTGCTGTTTCTATTCCTTAAACATTCATTTACTGAGCATGCTCAGCATATGCTTTCATTAACCAGGTTTGTACTAAGAGCATGATCATATTTCCACCAGTCTCATGAGCACTGGAGTCAGGAATATTGACAGCACATAGACAAGCTGTTTATGTAATGTAATAAATGAATACAAGTATTTATGTTAATTCATACAGTAAACAGAAGAGATAGCTTAACCTCTTGGATGCTAGAAAGTTATTTTACACATTGCAAAGTAAGACCTGTTTAGTATTCAAGAACTTAAGGTGCAATAGATCCTATCATGACAGCTTTAATTACTTTATCTGTACCACTCACAGATAGTTTGTCTGCAGCATGGTTTGTCAGAACCAGAAGGGGGACTCGGGGGAACCTGAGATGTATACTGAGGTCTGCAGGGGATTCAAGCCACACGTATGACATCAGCAGGATCATAAAGCAGCAGTGATGATTGGCTCTGAATCTCAGCTCTTCACACACACAGAGAATGCAGTTAATTTTTCTTTACCATATGGCACCATTGCTGCATTTAACCCTTTTAGTGCCAGAGGGTTATGCAACGTATTGCTATGTAATGTAATGGATACTCCTCTAGCACTCCAAGGGTTAAAAAATACTGTGTTTACAAAGGGAAAATTCATATGATAAATATGATAGCAAAGAAAGAATAGATGACAGGCCATAAACAGGTTAGAAGCAAAATAATGTGGCCCTTTATATTAAATACCTCTGGTTCTCCAGCTTTTGGGGACTGCATCATCCAGTGACTAAAACAAGACACAATATAGGCACGTCAAAGGGTAATATTCAGCAATGGAAAAAATCCAAGAAAGCTTCACAATTATGCGCACGTTTCAAATTCTACTCCACCAACAGACAGAAGCAAAATTCACGTGGGGTATATATATATAAATTAATATATAGCAAAACAATGTATTAATATTAAATATAGGGCTTGTGTTTTATATATATATATATATATATATATATATATATATATATATATATATATATATACAGAGCTTATAATTTTAAGTCCTTTGCTACTAGCCAGACCTGAAAAGTTACTCACCACTGCAAGCCATAACATACCCACCAGGGCTGAATTTCTACTCGCCAGGGCTAAATTTTCACTCGCCATTGGCTAGTGGCGAGTGGAAATTTTGAACCCTGTATATATATATATATATATATATATATATATATATATATATATATATATATATATATAAATATATATATATATATATATATATATATATATATATATATATATGTGTGTGTGTGTGTATAGTAATGTGCAAAAGTTTTGGGCAGGTGTTAAAAAATACTGTAAGGTAAGAATGCTTTTAAAAATAGACATTAGTAATTTATATTTATTAATGAAAGGGATAGTAATACTTGAATTAAACTTGAGATATGAGTCTTCTTTATATGTTTTTGAACACATAGCACTATATTTCACCACTTACATGTTTTTAGTTCAAGTGCAATTCAGTTCGAAAAGATCCCCTCCCATCCCATCTGGCCACCTCCCATTAGATCTGGAATCCAGTCGTGGGACAGAACGGATGCAGTGAGAGGCTATCTTCATTCAGTAAGTATAAGGAAATCAGTGAATATTTGCGGTGACCACTCTTTGCCTTCTAAACAGCATCAATTCTTCTAGATACACTTGCACACAGTTTGTTAAGGAACTCGGCAGGTTGTTCCAAACATCTTGGATAACTGACTAAAATTCTTCTGTGGATTTAGGCAGCCTCAGTTGCTTCTCTCGCTTCGTGTAATCCCAGACAGACTCAATGATGTTGCGATCCGGGATCTGTGGGGGCCATACCCTCACATCAAGGACTCATTGTTCTTCTTTACTCTGAAGATAGTTCTTAATGACTTTGGCTGTATGTCTGGGGTCATTGTCATGCTTCAGAATAAATTTGGGGCCAATCTAATACCTCCCTGATGGTATTGCATGATGGATAAATACCTGCCTGTACTTCTCAGCATTGATGAGACCATTCATTCTGACCAAATTCCCAACTCCATTTGCAGAAATACAGCCCCAAACTTGCAAGGAACCTCCACCATGTTTCACTGTTGCCTGCAGACACTCATTCTTGTACTACTATCCAGCCCTTCATCTTACAAACTGCCTTGCCTTCTGCTACAGCCAAATATTTAAACTTTTGACTCATCAGTCCAGAGCACATACTGATGTTTAGCTTCACCCCAGTTCCTGTGTTTTTGTGCATAGCTGAGTCACATGTGAGGTATGGCTTTCTGGCCACAAGTCTTCCATGAAGACCACTTCTGACCAGACTTCTCCGTACAGTAGATGAGTGTACCACTGTTTTTTTGCCAGTTCTGAGCTGATGACACTGCAGGCTTAAGTGTCATGATATCAGAATGACTCCCGACTGCATAAGTGTTGATTGCCGTTCCCTTCTTTACCACTTATGCAGCTATGAATGAGTTACTACGGCATCCATGACTCCGCATCCATTACCTGGCATACACTTGCATGATTGAAAATGTCAATGGAAATCCCTTGCTGTGAGTACCTACCACATGAGTCTCAGTTCTGTACATATGTTGTTTGGAGCTTACTTTTCTTATATTGCCTACACACTATACATGTCTTATTTGTATGCTCATGGGCGCTGGGTGGATTCACCTTCCATCACTGTGTTGCAATGTGCTGGTGTCACCTTGGAGAGTTGTCTGCCACAACTGTACCCATGTGGTAGGTACTCACAGCAGAGGATTTCCATAGTGGTCCGTCACGCGAGGGCTTCCGCACATCACGAAGCAGCAGTGCCAGGCTCCCTGTGTGATGCCCACAAGAGATGCAATAAAATAAATGTGACTCTTAATGGTTATATAAAAACATCCAAAATACGATATAGATATCAAAGCGAGGGGCCAATGGTGGAACCTACAATGTCTCACAGGGTGTATGTCACATGACACATAAGTCTATGTGCGGATAGCAAAAGTATGATTAGTTTGTTTGTTAAGCTATGTCCATATGTAGGAATCAGGGTCCCATGTTTCCATCCCATATGAAGGAGGGATACTCATATGTCAAAATGCTAAGCAAGGGTAAGTCAACCATGCAAGTTTATGCCAGGTAACAGATGGGCAGTCATGGATGCTGTAGTAACTCATTCATAGCCGCATAAGTGGTAACGATGGGGACAGCATCATACTGATGCCTCGACACTTAAGCTTGCAACATCAGAATGATGCCCATTTCAACCCTGCAACATTTTCAACCATGCAACATTTGCAATGTGCTATTTTCAATGCTCCCTGTTCAACAGTGCAACAATTTTAATGAGCCCTTTTGTTGAACGCCCAATAGTGGGCGACAATTCAAAAGTGAACCCTTTCACACAGGTGACTTTTGCTTTGTGTGAAAGCAACAAAGTCCAGCAAATTGCATCTTTACTGAATTCCCTCATGATCAGGGGGGTAACTACAGTGGGTGCAGTTGTGCCAGCCTATGGGCACAACCGCTGGTGGCTGACCCACATTGATACCAGTCAATAATATTGGCTGCTGCTTATGTGGCCTGGCTGTAAGGCACATCTGTCTTGTGCTGCACTGGATCCCTCTCTAGCAATTAAAAAAATTTCATTTCATACCAACGATGGAGTTGGTTTTCTGAAAACTTGTACTTCTTTAGCTTCCCGAAGATGGTCCATTGCATCTTAATTAAAGTAAATATCAGCTAACAGTCCTCTTTGTTAGGTCTGCTCAGAGGGAGGTCAGGGAAGGTGGGATATTTTCAGTCGTGCAGACAGTATGTATTGTAGATGTTCTGTGTTATCTGTGTTTACATCCCACTGAGAATGCACAGATCAGTCTATATTGGGATGAACAGAAATTATTTGAAAAAATCTATTGCTTTGAACCAAAAACTAATGTAATTGAGTCCAGTCTGAAAGTGTTCATAGCACTGAGAAATGGAAGTATGACTGAAGCTTTAGAAATCAAGCTCAGTATAGTTTGGCTGGTTTCTGGTTTTATTCTATTTGAGAACTAGCTGTTCCTGCATGGCTTCTCCCTTACAATGTACTGTGAGTGTCAGAGAGGTAGTCAACTCATTGCGTTGGATACCTGTTTGGCACTTAAAGTGTATTTATTTATTTTAAGTTCAGACCTCATGGTGGGGCATCAGGATCCCTCCTGATGCCCCCCAGCTACTAAACTCCCAGCGAATGGAAGGGAGATGGAGGAGAAGTGGCAAATTGAAGGGAGGTGGAGATGAAGTTGATGTATGTATACTCTTTGCTAAGAAGGAAGGGTCTTCACCCCCTGCCTTCTTAGCCAACACACACTGTGTATTTGGTAAATGACATTGTCCGTTTGGCTGAGGAGGCAGGGGAATTTGCCTCCTCCTCAGATAACTCAAACTCCACCCAACACATCCCAGTGGCTGGCAGTAAGCTCGCCCTGGGGTGTGGCTGCCCCGATCCAGAAACCTTTTGAAGCACCTAAAACAGGGATAGCATTTTATATTTCTCTCTCTCCCCTCTCTCTCCTCTCTCTCTCTCTCTCAAGATATATATGTATATATATATATATATATATATATATATATATATATATATATAGATAGATATACAAGCTGCTGTTTCAGTATTTAAAGTTATACAGTCCCTATCATGTCTGCAGAGGAGTTACTACAGTCCCAAAATATCTTGGGCTAGTTCCACCTGAAAAAGCTGATAAAGGGATTGGAGGATCTGCGTTATAAAGAGAGACTAGTCAAACTGGGGTTGTTTACATTAGAAAAAAAAGGGGTGATATGATCATCAATTACAAATATATTCAAGGTCAATACAAAAAAACTCTCCAAGGAACTATTTATTCAAAGAACTGAGCAAAGAACAAGAGATCATCTATTAAGACTAGAGGAAAGGCACTTTCCAATAAAACAAAGGCAGGGATTCTTTACAGTAAGGACTATAAATTTATATAATTCTTTGCCTTGTTGCTGTGTTTGCATATAGTGTAACTGCATTCAAAAAGTTATGGGTCTCTATCTAGCACAGAACAATACTGAGATTGCAACAGTTTAAAACCAGATAGGATGTTGATCCAAGGAAATATCTGACTGCCATTTCGAGACAGGAAAGATTTTTTTTTTACTCACATGGGACTTGAATGGGTTTGTTTTTGCCTTCAACAGGAGTGATATCCCATAGGCTGAATTTGATGGGCAAATAGAATTTTTCTACCTCATCAACTATGTTACTATGTTAGATGATAGGACCCTACTGCTCCTTGCAGACACTGCACACTGTTGTGAAGTCTATTGTCTTTATCGGTATAAGTAAATATTTCTCTGACAAGGATTCCCTGAGTAGTTTTGCATTTAGTGTATACTAGCAAAATGGGCACAGCATTGCCCATGGGGATTTTGTGTATGCATTGTAGTGTGTATATGTATTGTGGTTTGTGTGTGTGTATTGAAGGCCTCTGAAATTCCTTACAGAGATTATGACAGGAGTTGCAGGGGGTGGAAAGGGCATGTTTGTTTTTAGAAGAGGAGATAGTGGGGGAGGGCCAACTCCTTGCAGTGAAAGTCACTTTACCCCATATGTCCTGGACAGGCAGCATACAGAAGACCTGAATAACTCCTCCTTACTGCAGCCCTGGGTGTGTTTGTCTGCCCAGGGGTGTGTGGCTGGAGACGGAGAATCTGGCAGCCTGACAGCCTTCTTCTTTTATTAATATAAATTTATCATGCTTGTTTCTGCAACCTAAATGCATAACTTTACATTTATTTAAACATCATCTGCACTCCCTCCACATTTCCTCAGTTTACACAAATATTTCTGCAGAGAAAAACGCATCCTTCTCTGTATATATTTCCTTAAAGAGTTTAAAGTCATGACCCAGTTCAAGATGATTAAAAACAGTCTAAAAAGCATTGGGCCTAGGACTCATCCCTGAGGCATTAGCACCATTACATGCAAAAAGTTAAGCATGAAAAATTGGTTTTAGTGGCTACAGCCAGCACCTAGTAATGCCCCTGCATGTCTGCTGTGCTACGAGAGGGACTTTCCAGTACATTGTGATATGCTAGCTAACCCTTTGTCTTCTTGAACATTCTGGACAACTTAAACACTAACTTCCAGGCCCAGTTTAATAAGGGGATGGTGGAGCAGCAGCTTCTCACCCCAGTGAATACAAAAGACCCATTGTCATCAGCAGTGAGTCAGTCTTTGCTCACAAGAATAGACGTAACACTTAATATTAACTAAAACTTTAAGAAAATGTATATTTAAACAAGCCCTTGTGGGCTGTACTTTGTATCTTTTACACTGTACCTACAGAACATTATGCACCCTTCCAATAGAATGGGCCATCAAAACCGCAAACCGATTAGGCCCTTAATTTGGCCATGCTAACTTTTTAAATAATTGAAAAATGTTTTAACACTTAGAGTGCCAAAGGGGTACGCAACACATTGCAAAGCAATGCGATGCATACCCCTCTGGCAATGTAAGGGTTAAGTTTGGCAAAAGATTATTAAAAAAGACAGTCTAATAACAACAATTAAGTCACAATTCGAAATAAATAAACCACAAGCATTGCAGACCCCCTTTGGCACTCAAAGGGTTAACTCTCTGGATGCTAGCGAGGTCTTCAATGGGTTAACCCTTTGAGTGCCAGATGTGCCTGCAATGTTTGAGGCATAATGACCTATACAATCCTTAAAGGGTTAACTGATTGGTCGATAGTTAGCTATGAACTTGTATATCCATATGTGGTTGACATCAATATTACGAATACCATACTGACAATCTGCTAACAAATTTAATGGACCATAATAAGGTCACTTCCATGAATTGATATCAACTTCATACAGAATATAACAGTGTCAATTGGTTTCAAGATGAATAGAGCATGTTGATTTGACGTACTAAAGCCATGCCAATTTTATGATCTAATTGCCCATAATTGAGGCCCATAGACCATAACTCAGCCCTGCTCTGCTTCATCACTACAATAGGAATCTCCATGTAATGGATGAGGTTATCAGAATGAATTCAGGATAATGCCCTTTACTGGCTATGATAAAAAAGTACATAGCAATCAAATTGTGCACAAATTCTGCCAACAATGCATTACTAGGTCCAAAAGTATACTGTAGTTTTTAAAGAAAGGCAATAGAGGAAATGTGTGCTTATATGAAAAATCTTTTGTTTTAAATTACATAAAGACATAAAAAGCAAGTGTCTATTATATGTGGCGTATCCTCTACTTCTCTCTAGAGGAGAATATGTCTGCTCACTTAACAAGATTTTTAGCATAATATTCAGAGTAACCTGGGGTTTATTCTTTCATTGAGCAGACAGAAGAATGAAGCTGAGCAATCGATTCTAAACCCAAAGTGATGTAAAATCTATTGATTTCATAATATAAAAGCAGAAAGAACAGCAAAAATACAAGAACTTTTTATCTCCGCAATGTAGTAAAGAGATGTGTAAGATAAAAGGAACACAATGCCTAAATATCATTTGGCAGTTATATTCATGCCTTGCACACGCCTCTTGTTCTTAAAGGGTTAAAAATCTTATCCTTTTCTGTTTGTATTCTGGGGCATTAAAAAAACAATCTGAGCCCAGCTTTTTATACGACCTCCCTGACGCTCATTACAACAAACATTTTAATAGATAAAAGGGGTATTGACAGGGCCAGATTTCCCAACAGGCAGAGTAGGGAAATGCCTAGCGCTCCTAGTGTTGGCCACACCCACATTCTGAATTGTGGGTGTGGCCAAAACAATCCCATTATCCCTGCACCCTTTTAACCACTTAGTGACTGGCCGCACGCTCATGCGGCCGGCACTTAACACCTGCCAAACTTTTTACCCCATTACTTGCTATGACTTCCTGGACGTACATGTACATCCTCTGTCACTAAGTGACAGTTTTCCTGTGGGACGTACATGTACGTTCATTGACGGGATGGGGTTAATACCTCTTCTCAGATTATTATTTAGCCCCTTGGTAGCTAGAGAAAACTCCAATGCATTGAAAAGCAATGCATTGAAGAGCTCTCTAGCAACCAAGGGTTCAAAGCTTTTCATTGCCCTTGTTTGTTAAAGGCCAAGGGTATTTTCCATGCCACAAAGAACTGGATTGGACAGGGGATGGGGTCAGATGAGGAATGGGGGTGTGGCTAAGGTTTGTGCTAAGGGTGCCTAGAAGTGCCTTGCTTAGGGGAGACTGGAATGTAAATCCAGCCCAGGGTATTGACCTGCACCACTTTCTACTCAAATTAAAAAGCATTTTTAATTAGCTTATTTGGGTGTATAAAAAGCCTCATTGCAACTAACATTCTGCCTAGGTCAGGAGGAGTATTAGGAATTCCTGAAATATAGAGATACTATAGAACAGTGCTATTAACAAAATTAGTAGACCATATGCAGTCCCCCACAGTGGCTTACGCTAGCTCTAGAATCACATAGGGGCATAGGTCTATCACAGTTTCTATTCATACCAAAGGACTGCATTCTTAGAACACTCTTTTAACCACCAGATTATTGGCCTAGTCCTTGCAATCTGGAATCAATTGAGTTTGAGCAGGGCATGGGCTCCCTATCAATTCTCACTCTTGAAATTACTTGGAAACCCAGATTGGCTTCCAGAATTAAATAGGTTGGTATTCCAAAATTGAACGGAGGCTGGCATAATAACATTATTGTCTTCTGTGATTCAAGGTGAAGTCCTCTGCTGACATGGCCCACGATTACAATCTACCTGAGGTTCTAAAGGTGGGCTCATTTTTCAGAGACTTGACCAACAAGGAGACCTTTTAAAACTCCTCTGGTAACTGTGATATCACTTTGTGAGATTGTTGCCTTGGAGAAAGGAGTTAGAGTTTCTTTATATGCAGTTGGTTTCGTATAACGTTTGGAGGAAAGACTTTAAACTCCCTATTTTGTCTAATGCTGGAATCTGGAGGGAATTTTTTAAAATTTACCATCTACCCACCTAAAGATACACCCTCACAGGTGGGTAACTTCAAATTGCTTTCCTGCTGGTATATGGACCCTTAGTAGACTATCAAATATGTTTAATAGAATTCTAGACATCTGTTGGAAGTACAGGGGGGAGAAGCAAAACAAGTGGTATAACTGTAATATAAGTAAATCCTGAGATCAAACTTGAACTCTCTGACGATGCAGTGGCAGCTTTTAGAGACATATGTATCCAAAAGTGCCAGAAATGTAAATAATTCCAAAAAAAGTTAGAACCTAAAAAAATTAAAGACATCAGAGAGTGTCTTATTCACAGTAATCTACTGAAAAGTGATTTTGGAGTGTCACTTTGATACATACTGTATGTACATTTTGCAATCTCCAATACTTTAAGAATTTTTAGTGACATTATGACTCAAGCTTTCCTAGAGAGTGCTTATAAAAATAATAATAAAAAATATATATATATTTTAGCCATTAGTTGGTGCTGTTGCCAACAGTTTGACTTAAAAATAACAAATGAGTTATAATAGGTTCTGATTCTCACAGTAGTGAATGTACCCTAGATTTACTCAGCAGGTAAAAATCCCTGTAACATATTTTATCATAAAACGTTCACTGCCCTGTAACCCTTTAAGTGCCAAAAGGATGCACAATGCATTGCATACCCCATTGGCACCGAAAGGGTTAACCCTCAGAGTGCCAGAGAGGTATCCAACACATTGCAACACAATGCATTGGATACCTCTCTGGTACTCAAAGGGTTTTAAGAGATTTTGTCTGTTTTCATACAACCTGTTAATAAACCTCACTCTGAAATGTAATCTATGTGTAACTATCTGTGTGTAACTATCTATGTGTAACTATGTATATGTAACTATCGGTGTGTAACTATCTATGTGTAACTATGTATATGTAACTATATGTGTGTAACTTTCTATGTGTAACTATGTATATGTAACTATATGTGTGTGACTATGTGTAACTATCTGTGTGTTACTATTTGTGTGTTACATGTCACATTCCACAAGTAATGCTGGGCTAGTTGTGCCATTCAGGAAGCTAGAGAGGTCTCCAGGTAGTTAATGGAAAATCAGGATTCATTGAGGTTAACCCTTCCAGGTCCAAAGGGATATGCAACAAATGACTTCACAATGCATTGTATGCATCTTTGGGCCTGAATCCTTTGAGTGCCAGAGAGGTATGCAGTACATTGCAAATCAATGTCCTTTGGCACTCAAAGTGTAAAAAGGATACTTAAATACATACCTGGAACTCTCTGTATCTGCCCTGGACTCCGGGGACAGAGCCTGACTCCACCCACTCCAGCCCTGTTCGACCCTTCCCAGCCATTTCAGGGCTAACCCTGTGTCTCAATCTACCAACTCCACCGTCCCAATTACAGCAGCTCCAATTAATCACATCATTTGAACACTCACACGCCTAATCCTTAGTGTTTCATAGGAGACCAGGGACCAAAAGGTTCCCAAATATGAATATATATATGTGCTGATATTAATTACTGTCAGCCCCTTTATCTTAAATAGTTAATCCTTTAAGGACCAGAATGGCATGCAACACATTTCAGACCCCTATGGTCCTTAACCCTTTGAATGCCAGAGGGGTACACAATGCATTGCCTCGCAATGCGTTGCATACCCCTCTGGCATTCAAAGGTTAAACAGTTAAGAACAACATCAACAACCTACGTGTTGATGTTAACCCTCTGAGTGCCAGAGGAGTATGCAGCGCATTGCTTTGCAATGCGTAGCATACCCCTCTGGCACTCAAAAGGTTAAGTAACCATATATCACAAATTATATTACTCTGATATGTTTTTCTAATGAAAGATTTCCCATTCCACTGCCAATCCAAGGTCTGTGGTTCGATTGGGCTGCTCAGTGTGACGCTCTGCGGTGATGCAGTGAGATAAATGGCCGTTTTACTGTCATCAAATTCTGAACTGACTGATATTCAATTTTGACTGCAAATTAGTCTATAGGACATATAAAGCAGTCATGAATAATAACTCTGAATTAATGTAATAAATTTGTTTTAAGGATGCATATAAACTGCTTAATTAGCTTAAATCATTTCAATATAAATTAAAACTGAACATAACACTTATTTCCTGTTGTAGCACTCATTTGAATATGATCACTTACACACTGAGGCTGATGTACTAAGGAGAAATGGAGCAATTCTATAGCTAACAAAATGCATCGTATGGGGACAAATAAAGTTCACCAAATTCCCAAAAATATAAATGGGGCTTTTAAAAAGATAATAATACCTTAAAAAAAAAATGCAGCTCCGATTGATCCTCCTACAATGTGGGCCATATAACACTGTGTTTCAATATTTTCCATTTAGTAGTTCAAGAGTAATTCAGTGCTAAATTATCCACCTCCTTTCCCTTTCACTGACCTCATACTGCCTCTCTCAGCCAGCTGGATGGAGTGCAGTGAGGGACAATCTTCACTGAGCATAAAGAAAATCCTGCCCTCCTTCATCAGGGGGTGGGGGTTGTTGGGTTTTAATTACTCAGTGGATAAAGATTTTCAAAGCAATGCATTCCATACCCCTCTGACAAGCAACGGGTTAAATCAATGGCATTTTTTTTGGAACTCCTCCATTTTTCTTTTGAGTACAGCCCAAATTTGGAATGTCTGCTGCATACAACACATGAGCCATGTTTTGTCCATCCCAATCTATGTTTTTCATTTTTACAGACGTTATGAAAATATTTACATTAAAAAAAAAAATTAGGATTGCTTACTGAGAATTATTCCTTTAACTTCATTTAAATCTACAAAAAAATTTTTTTTAGGATTGCTTATTGAGGATTATTCCTTTAACTTCATTTAAGTCTAAAAACACCTGGAACTATTCTGGAGCCAACCAACTGAATCATAGGGGACATATAAAAATTCCCCAAATTCCTATTGAGACTTTTTATCCTGTGAATGCTACAGAGATCCAATTAATTGCTTTGCATTGTGTATGATACAGCTCTAGTATTAAAAGGGATAGTAATGTTTCACAGAAACAGCAGCTCCAATTAATCTTCATAGTATTTGAGCCATAGGGAGTGTTATTTCAGTACTGTAAGAGTTGTAGTTCAAGAGTAACTGAATGATAAAGTATCCCCCTCCTGCCCCTTTTGCTTAGTATAAGCCATCTCCCTTCAGATGTGGAATCCTGTCTTAAGACCAGACAGCTCACAGCAAGGGACAGTCTTCTTACTGTGAGAACAATGAAAACCCTGACCCCAATGACAGGTTTCTCAAGTTTTTCCCTTATGTTAATTGAAGATTGTCCCTCTCTGCAATATACCTGGACACACTCTGCTGCTCTGAGGTGAGCAGTGTTACATCAGTAAAATGGGCAGGATGGATATACTTTATAATTCAATTACTCTTGAACTACAACTCTGACAGTAATGATATAACACTCTCCATGGCCCAAATACTATGAAGATTAATTGGAGCTGCTTTTATTATGAAACATTCCTATCCCTTGAAATGGACAAAAGTATCATTTAAATAAATAAGAGTTTTTACTTGTACGTTAACATCAATGAGCCTGATGTAATAAGAAGAATCAGATCAATTCTGGAGTAAATAAACTGCACCATATTGGAGAAATTGATATTCACCAAATTGTTATTGACTTAACACTTTGAGTGCCAGGGAGGTCGCAATGTATTGGAGACCTCTCTGGAACGCAAAGGGTTAAGTAGAGCGTTAAATGCCTTGAATATTACAGAGGTGCCCCATCATATTGGAAGCACTTTTAGTTTTAAAGGGATAGTAATATTTCGCAAAAAAGCAGTTCCAGTTAATCTTCATAGTATTTGGGCCATGGAGAGTGTCATTTCAATACTGCCAGAGTTGTAGTTCAAGAGTGTTTGAATGATAAAGTATCCTCCTCCCACCCCTTTTACTGATGTAACACTACTAGCCTCAGAGCAGCAAGGCTGTCTAGATGGATCGCAGAGAGGAACAATCTTTAGTGAGCATAAAGAAAAACCTGAAAGGTTTTCCTTATGCTCACAGTAAGAAGATTGTCCCTTGCTGTGACCTGTCCAGTCAAGAGACCAGATTCCACATCTGAGGGGAGGTGTCTTACACTTGGTAAAAGGGGTGGGAGGAGGATACTTTATGATTCAATTACTCTTGAACTACAACTCTGACAGTATTGAAATAACACTCTCCATGGACCAAATACTATGAAGATTAATTGGAGCGGCTATTTTTGTGAAACATTACTATCCCTTTAATTTTCCTTAAAAAAAAAAAGTAATACATGCCAGTTTAGATTTGTTCAAATTCATGTCCTAAACATGAGCCAGTTTCTCAGGAACTTTAATGAAAATGTTAATGCAGCTGTGTCCTATTTTGGCACTAGCCTCTGAGAATGCAAAGAATGTTATTTAGCTCCTGAGAAGCCAAAAGCACCAGGAGACAACATAGACTGACCTCTGATTAACTCCTTGGTGGAGATGAACTATGGTTCAATAAAGGCCCAGTTTGTTGACACGTTGGCAAACTGGACCGGAATTGATCTTGTGGTATCTTCACCATTTCAAATAGGCCTACTTCACCATGCTTTCTTCATGTCTTTACCAGGTTTCTGATGTTGCTGTGTCTCCTTTCTCAGTGGTTCATCTGCATACTGAAATGCAGCTTAATGAACTGTTTTCATATTCCTGAGAGCTTTTATATGATAATGTGGTTATTCACCACAATGCACTAAGATCTGACAGCCTACAATGCTTTAGAGTTCATAGAAACAAATTCACCTCCCTGGGGATGGCAAGTTTAGAATCTACCCATAGATTTCTATGGAACCACACAAGATCGTTTGCCAAAACAGAGACCGTTTCCATCTTCCATTTACCCTGTGGGTGCTAGAGGGGTTAGTAACACATTGCAGAGAAATATGTTTCACACTCCATTGACACTCAAAGGGTTATAACATAAACAGTCCCATGCCTGCAGTAACGGGTCTCAAGTGTGCAAGGTGCCGATCAGTTGCTACGGGTAAACATAGGACTGATGTAATCATGAGACTCAGCCACATTCTGCACAGTAAACAGTTCTATTCTTGCCACGCAGGGTGTGGGGCTAATGTAGATAAATGTAAGGTTATGCATTTGGGCTGTAGAAACAAACTGGCTACATATACTCTAAATGGGAAACAACTTGGGAAATCCTCATTAGAGAAAGATTTAGGAGTACTGATAGACAATAGACCAGGGCTCAAAATTTCCACTCGCCACTAGCCAATGGCGAGTGAAAATTTAGCCCTGGCTAGTAGAAATTCAGCCCTGATGGGTATGTTTTGGCTTGCAGTGGCGAGTAACTTTTCAGGTCTGGCTAGTAGCAAAGGACTTAAAATTATAAGCCCTGCAATAGACTCCACAGCAGTGTGCAGTCACTCAGCTGCTGCAAGAGCAAATAGAGTACTAACCTGCATAAAAAGAGGTGTAGAAGCAAGGAATGCTAATATTATCCTACCTCTGTATAAATCCTTGGTTAGGCCTCATCTGGAATATGGAGTACAATTTTGGGCGCCTGTTCTAAAAAAAGACATTACTGAACTGGAAAAGGAGCAGAGACGTGCAACAAAACTGATAAAGGGATTGGAGGATCTGAGTTACAAAGAGAGACTAGCCAAACTGGGATTGTTTACATTAGAGAAGAGACGTCTAAAGGGTGATATGATTACCATTTACAAATACATTCAAGGTCAATACAAAGAACTATCCAATGAATTATTTATGCAAAGAGCTGAGCTAAGAACAAGAGGTCATCCATTAAGATTTGAGGAAAGGCGCATTCGACTAAAACAAAGGCAGGGATTCTTTACAGTAAGGGTGGTAAGGCTATGGAATTCTTTGCCTCGGGATGTTGTGCTTGCAGATAATGCAACTGCATTCAAAAAAGCAATGGATGCCTATCTAGCACAGAACAATACTGACAATTATGACAGATGGCTTCAAAGCAAATAGGATATTGATCCGGGGAACTATTTGACTACCAGTTGGAGTCAGGAAGGAATAATTCCCCCCACCCACACACACACACACTTGGGACTACATTGGAAATTGCTCCAGAGGGCTTCTTTTTTTACCTTCCTCTGGATCAACAGGGGTGTTATTGGCATGGGCTGGACTTGATGGATGCATGTCTTTTTTCAGCCTTATCTACTATGTTACTATGTTACTATGACACCATCCTCTGTCCCATCCACTGTTTCTTGGTACAGAAATTATCTTTGGTCTATAACAAGTGAGGACAAAAAAAGCTTTAACTCCGTTGTTGCTACAGATATCTTCAATGCATTGTTTCACAATGTGCTGAAGATCTCTGTAGCATCCAAGATATTAAATAATAGCGTGTAAAGGGGTATAAAACTGGTGCAGGGACAATAAGATTGGTTTGGTAACTCCTACAATGCAGAATGTGCTTGTGGCCAGTACAACTGAGGCGCCTATCAAAATTTGGAGTTCTAGGCAGTTGCCTAGTTTGCCTATTGGGAAGTCAACTCTTCTCAAATATGTAATGTTGATGCGTTAAACAGGACTGTTCTTCATAAATCCTTGATAAGAAGTATTCAATCATTACTAATTTATCAAGGTGTGATTAACCCTTCTCAGTACAACAGACCCCTTATGGCACTCCAAGAGGCTGATTTAAAGGAACAACAAACTATTTTATATGAATGGTAGTTTTCCTGCTGAGTATAACAAGGGTTATCCCATGGCTGGAAGATTTTCATTCAAATGTTATTATATCTCAAAGTTGATTTTGCTCTCTAGTGCCATTACAGTGGAGAAATCTCCACATACGCATTAGACTAATCCCGCCCATGCTATAAATTATGGTGGTTACCATCCATATACTCAGGGGCCATTAACCGAGCATGTCTTCAGGATGTCCCTACTTGAGTACAGGTGAGTTAGGCTGCATGCACACAGGCAACACTGCTGCAAGATGTTGTAGCAACACAAAGATACCACTGAAATTTAGTGAACCACTAAAATGCACCCTTGTGAACGTCTCCATAGAAAACAATTCTATCTATTCTGTGAAACGAGTTTCTTCGAGATTTGGCTGCTGTACCAAAATGTTCATGCAAAAAATAAAATCTGCAAAGAAAAAATATATTGACTACATATAGCAAATGCAAAGTCCATCACATTCACCCTTTGCCACATTAGGCCCATGTCATGGCAAACAGTAGGTCCTGTTAAACCAAGTTTGTTTCAACAAGAAGAAAAAAATCCTTCCTGACTCCAAGATGTCAGCCTAATTGACCTCCATCACAAAAAGCTTGGATGCTTATGGTTCCATTAGAGGCCTCTATTTCATAAAAAAATATTTAGTCTATGAAATAAAACATTTATTGACACATTATAGAATGACAAACATTGGGTAAGAGGGCTTCTCCCAACCACCATTTTTAATTCGGGACTACATTCCATATTGCCAGTTCATTTAAATGCATAAATAACCTCCCAGATTAATATACTACAAAACAGAGTATAATGGCGCTGATGATATACAAACCTTACTTAGAAACTGCTGCTATTTGTCTAATGTGATCAGGAGGTCTTGATCACTGATAAATAAACTGAAAAAAAGAAAATATATAAATGCACTGAAGCGCTGAATCTAAGATGTAAGATAGATATATTTATTAAAAAACAATTCTACAAAGTTAAAACAATAATTTCAATCAATAACATCAGAACAAAAATATAAACATCCCACAATATTCCTATAAAAAATAGTCCAATAGTGCAAAGGTTAATTCTTCCATTTGAAATCAATTAGATGTACCAATTCAACTTCACTTTTCTATAGGAATATTGTGGGATGTTTATATTTTTGTTCTGATATTATTGATTGAAATTATTGTTTGAACTTTGTAGAATTGTTTTTTAATAAATATATCATACTATTGTATTTTTATATAATCTTTGAGCCAACTTTATAGATTTAAGATATTTTGAGTAATATTAAACGCACTAATAGATCTTAGATTCAGCGCTTCAACCCCTCAGATTACTTATAGTATCTAATTTATTAACCATTTGAGTGCCAGAGAGGGATGAAATGCATTGAAACCCAATGCATTATATAACTCTATGGCACTCAAAGGGTTAAGTTACTTACCCTGATCAACTGAACCCTTTAAGTAACAGAGAGTTGTGGAATGTGTTACAAAGCAATGAATGACACATCCCTCTGTTCATCGAAGACTTAAGTAATTATTTTTGTGTTTGTTTTTTTTATGTGCAGAAATAGAAGTGAGAAGCAATTATCTATTTTTATACTTTTTCTCTTACTTATGAAATGTCTATACTCTTCAGTTAATTTTGTAATAAACAGTAGGAGATAGACTTGCAATGTTCAAAAGCATTTATTTCAGACCATCCATCTTAACTTCCTAAATTAGATACACTTCAATTTAACAGTTGTTGATCTATTGTTTTCTTAACTACACTGTAAGATAAAACATGTCCTATAAAAATATTGGCCCAAAATGAGTTGACCAAGGGAAAAGGCTGCAATGTTTTCAAATAAGAGATTAAGTAACAAATACCAGAATAAATGAGAAAATATCTAGTACGGCAACTAGCAGCTGCCTTATTTTACATCCTCTGCCTAATGTGCAAAATGTTATCAAATATAATATCTCACACAGAAAATGAAATGAAGGGCTAAAGATATATCTATAAATTTGTTTGCATTCTATTGAAATAAAATCACGGATGTGAAGTTTAGTGAACACTAAGGGCCTTATGTGAAAAAATAATGTGATTAGGAAAGTCTGATCTAAAATTAAGTCAACTTTATAGCATTTGTTAGAATGGAATGCTCAAAAGAATAAAGTCACTTTTGAAAATATGACAGTGTACGGAAAGTGCTGGGGCCAACAAAAAAAAATCCAATTTTGACTTTTAAAAGTCAGAATTCTGACTTTTTATGTCAGAATTTTGAGTGTAAAAGTCAGGATTCTAACTTTAAAAGTCAAAATTTTGACTTTAAAACACAAAATTATGACTTTCAGATTTTGACTTTAAAAGTCAAAATTCTGACTTTAAAAGTCTAAATTTTGACTTTAAAAGTAAAAAATCTGACTTTTAAAGTCAAAATTTTGACTTTAAAACTCGAAATTCTGACTTTAAAAGTCAAATTTAGAATTTTTTTTTTGTTGGCAACACCGTGTTTTCCATTTTTCAAAAAAAAGGAGGAAAAATGTTCTTTACATGAGATTTTGAGCTTTAGGTACAAAAAAGGAGTAATTCTGAAGTGAATTAACTCCATAATAGGGGGTAAAAAAAATCCAGTTTTTACTTTTATTAGATATTTAAGTCCCAGTGTACTTGCCATTGCTGTCTTCACTTGCTATGTGATATTTTCTTGAATATGTATGTCCGTTTTTTATTTTTAAAATTCCAGTTTTTATCCTTTGACCTCTCTAGCACTCAAGCAGTTAAAAATCTCCATTTAAATTAATGGACAATTTGGACTTTGTATTTATCCCTATGGTGAAATTGGTTTGCCCCAGAATGATACCAATTTTATTTTGGATGTAAAAATTAACCCCTTGAGGACCAGATGGGTGTGCCAAACATTGTTTTCTGAAAGGGGTTAACCCTTTGAGTGACAGAGGGGTACGGAACGCATTGCTATGCAATGCGTACCGTACCCCTCTGGCATTCAAAGGGTTAATAATGCTGTTTTCTTGAAAATATGAATTTTTTGACCTTGTTTGATCACCCCCACGTCTAATACAATTTCTCTAAAATTGTCTTTCATGGTGTTAACGAAAAAAAAAAGCTTTGAAAATTAACATTTTATTTTCAACACAGGGCCTCTCTCTCAGCTAGCACTTAGTCACTCAGGGACTGAACAAACCCTTTTAATCAGTGAAAAGGGAAGGCACTTTAAAGGGACAGTAAAAAAAAATAAAAAATGCTTTGAGTTTTGTAGAGGTGAAAAAAATTAAGGATGACACAAATACTATCTCTCAAACCACTATGGTTTAAGAGATTTCCTATAGTAAAGTTCCCCTCTCCCTCTTTTCTCCTGATGTCAGCTGTAAGCTGGTTTGCAAGCACACTTTTTAGACCTATTCAAAGAAAAATCATGCTATTGTGGCTCTGCTGAAGAGCCTCTTCGTGCCGGCCAACACGGATCTACTTCTGTCAGCTTTACAGCTGACATCAGGAGAAGGGGAACTTTAGCGGAGGATATACCTCAAATCATAGTGGTTTGAGAGATAGGATTTGTGTCATAGTGTTGATTTTTTTAACCTCTACAAAGCTCTAAGCATTTTTTATGGGTCATTACTGTCCCTATAAGGACTATTATAAACTAATTTATTTTTTGTGATCATTTTGCTCTCCTATTTATAAAAATAACATAAATGCAAATATGCAACTTACCACCAATTTCACAACAGGTATCAATTTATGATATCTAGATATATATCCTAGCTCTTAAATGATAAAAAGTGGCTACTATATAATAGAAAATACACAGTAATAAATTGCCGATGCTTCAATCGGATATCTTGAAAAACCAAGAGAAAAAAATGTATTTTATCAAAAAAACAGAATACCACATACAAAAAAATAATAGCACACTATTTCCTCACTACTAGGTAATCATACAATTGGATCACTAACCCGTGTGTATCCGATCTGATGATCTCCCCAGAGGACAGAAAATAGATTTAAGAAACACAGGTGTTTCTGCAAGTAGATACCTCACTCTAAACACTAGAGAGTGGTGCAACAGAGGCCCCTAAAAAACAGAATAGGATATTATAATTAGTTCAAACCAACAAATCCAACAAAACAGACCCACAGGTGTATCTATCAATAACCAAAAGAAACATATAAAACAAAATTAAGACATAATTTCAAAATTATTTTTAAAAAAGAGTTGAGTAGGAGGCATTGAACTACTAGTTAAATGGTATGTCCCCCAAAATATATTATCTCATTTGTTTAAAAATTAATTATACAATCCAAAGTCCATATCTTCCAACCAAATATTAGAAGTGTCACAAAACCAAAACATTCATTCATTCACATACACACTCGCACTCTTACACACATTCATACAAAGTCATACACTTACCTGGATATTGAAGTTCCAGCAGTGTTCTTGCCACCCTGGTCCTCCAACATCTGTACCTAAAAAAATGTAAATAATTAAAAGAAACCCTACTAGCCTGCCACCACCATCCCATCCCATCCTTTGCCTCCTGTGGCGGAATAAGGGGAAATATGAACATGAAGTGGCATTTGTATCCTTGTACAAATAGGTTCCTACACTCCCACTAGCTGGGACTGTGGTGTTACACAGGGCACAGAATGGGCTCTGCAGTAAACTCACCTCCCAGCCAATCAGCATCTATATATAGGGGTCACAGATGCACGTAACATCACCCCTCTGGCTAGTGGAAATATGGGAACGTATTTGAACGGGGATGGCCATCTAAAAGCCATTCTCTGTTCAAATTTCCCTCATTCTGGCTTAAGCAATAGCCCAACAGGATGAGAGTGGTGTGGTTTTCTTTATTATTTGAGGCAACGGAGGAGACTATGGTGGTAGGCTAGTAGGGTTTCTTTTATTTAACCTTTTTATAGGTACAAATGCTGGAGCACCAGGGTAGCAAAGACATTGTTGGACCTCTGACATCAAGGTATGTGATATTCTTGGGGGGGGAGGACTTAGTTAGAATTATGATTAATTAATGTCATCTGAACAGATGTGTGTGTGGAGGGGTACATGTCTGTGACATTTATTTAATCCGAATGGGGTAAAAACATTTTACTGAATCATTCAGATTAAACTAATTTTTTGGCTGTGCACTGGTGTAGTTATAATAAGGAGGTGCTTTTGTTCCTTGAGGTGATTAGATATCCTCTTAAAGGGATAGTAATACTTCGTTTTAACTTTATTTTCTTTTGTAGGCATTAAAAAAACATGAAGAATGATATAAGTCTTATCTCTCAAACATTTATGGTTTAAGAGATATTCACAAGCAAAGTTTCCCCCTCCCGCCCCTTTTACCTAGCGTAAGCCATCTCTTCTCAGATGTGGAATGCAGTCCATAGACCAGACAGATAACAGAAGGGGACACTCTTATTCCTATGAAAACAATGAAATCCCTGCCCCCCTTGACAAGTTTTTCAGGTTTTTCTCTTATCTTAATTGAAGATTGTCCCTCTCTGCAGTCTACCTGGGCACCTCCCTTCTGATCTGGCTGAACAGTGTTACATCAGTAAAAGGGGCGGGAGGGGGATACTTTGTCATTGAATTACTCTTGAACTACAAGTCTGACAGAACTGAAATAACACTCTCCAAAGTCCAAATACTATGATGATTAATTAGAGCTGCTTTTATTATGAAACGTTACTATCCTTTTAAATGAAGGGTGCTTATGAAAATTACTTTCTGTAAGTGTTCTGCATTCAATGTGTTATTCTGGATACCTTAAAATTCCTTTAGAATGTAGGCTGTATGGAATGTTTCTGCAGGAAATATTCCTGTCCGCTTAATAAATCAGTGCAATTCAACACTGACGATCAAAGGGTTAATGTCTTCTTTTGGATAAGATCCTCCTCACTGCAAGATAGATCTGAAAAACCTAGATTGAGGGCATAGTGAAAGATTTAGTTGAATTCAATATTTTGTCTTAAACAGAAAAAGATGAGCTTCATAAAACAGTAATTATTCCTAATCCTTAGATTACATTTGCATCTCCAGTTTCCTCTGTCTTTGCTTTATTTCCTGTTGAATATGTGTCTGTGAGCTTTCTACAGGTTACAAATTAATGATACTTATTAACTTCTTTAGTAACAAATTGTGATTTATATTTTTTTACGCAACTATATTTCTAATAATTCCTTAGTGTGTCAATGGTAGTTTTGAAACATGCTAATTTCCAAAATAATGGAATATATTTTTAAATGTATAACCTCATTAAAGGAATAGTAATGTTTCATAATAAAAGCAGCTTAAATTAATCATCATAGTATTTGGACTTTGGAGAGTGTTATTTCAGTTCTGTCAGAGTTATAGTTCCAGAGTAAATCAATGACAAAGTATCCTCCTCCTGCCCCTTTTACTGATGTCACACTGTTTAGCCAGAGCAGAAGGGAGGTGCCCAGGTAGACTGCAGAGAGGGACAATCTTCAATTAAGATAAGGGAAAAAACCTGAAAAACTTGTCAAGGGGGGCAGGGATTTCATTGTTTTCATAGAATAAGATTGTCCCCTGCTGTTATCTGTCTGGTCTTACAACCAGATTCACATCTGAGAAGAGATGGCTTACACTAGGTAAAAGGGGCAGGAGGGGGAACTTTGCTTGTGAATATCTCGTAAACCATAAAGGTTTGAGAGATAAGACTTATATCATTCTTCATGTTTTTTTAATGTCTATAAAATAAAATAAATTTAAAACAAAGTATTACTATCCTTTTAATGAATATGCAAACCCTGTTGAAGTCATTTCTATTTAAGCCCCAAGTGAGTAAGAAAAAAATTCTTCCTGACTCCAAAGGACGGATCAACATCCTATATGTATTCAAACCATAATTCTTAAAGGGGAACTTTCACTCCCAAGGCACTCTATCTTATTTTATTATTGTACCCCAATTGTGTATGGATTGGTGTTTAAAAAGAAATACCATAAGAGATATTACATGTTAAAGTTGAAGTTCTTGCAAGTACATCCGCCTTCTGCGGCACAAGGCTGTTTTTGCACAGCTCTGCTGGACTTCCCCATGTCCCAAATTCTCCTCCAACCTCCCTCCCAGCTCACCCTGTGAGAGCGTGCACGCGCCTCTTTGTAGCATATTGGAACCAGCAAGCTGCTGTCAATGTACTGAATAAGTAGCCTACAATTCAGCACTGTTCTAGGGGAAAAAACAATTCCCGTCATTGTTTTAGTCTAAACCACCTTTTCGTTAACCTTATTGGATAGCTTCTTGTTTTATTTAGCTCTTTCAGTAAATAGTTCCCCAAATAGTTATTTGTATCTGTTAGGAATATATTTGCAAATAGTAATCATGTCCCTTATAGATTTCATTTTTCTAATATAAACAAACCCAGTTTGGCTAATCTCTCTTTATAACTAAAATTTTCCATTCACTTTATCTGTTTTGTTGCATTGATTTTTTGCAGCTGAAGGGGTACCTAAAACTGTACTCCATATTCTAGATGAGGCCTTGCCAAGGAGTTATATAGAATTATTTCCCATCCTGTGCATCTATACACCTTTTATACATGATAGTACATTGCTGGCTCTTGCAGCTGCTGAGTGACTCTGTACACTGTTGTGAAGTGTAATGACTATCAGTACTCTTGAATATTTCTCAAATGTTGATTCCCAAAGTAGTTTCCCATTTAGTTCATATGTATCATGCTTGAAACCCAGATGCATAACCTGACATTCATCTGAATTAACAATTTGAGTGCCAGAGAGATGTCCAAAGCATTGCATCTCAATTCATTGGATATCTACCCTGCACTCAAAGAGTTAAACCTTATCTGCCACTTTTATGCCTATTCACATAGTTTATCAAAATCATTCCTCAGAGACAAAACAATTGCTCTGTATGAGTTTCCTTACATGGTTTAGTACAGGGATGGACAATAAGAGGCCCTGGGTCAGGACTACAAATCTCATCATTACTCTCAGTATTTGGTTGGTTGGGAATAATATAATTTGCAGTGCAGAAGAGCTGGAGAGCCTCACTTTGCCCATCCCTGGTTTAGTGCCATCAAGAAAGACTGAAACAATACTTTCATTGCTGATAATGGGAGCTGTAGTAGCCTGGCAGCAGTTGAAAGGTCTCACTTTTCCCAACAAAGCAATTAAAAGCAGTGACACAGAAGGCCTTATGCACAGAATTAAAATGAACAATTTTGGATCTAGATCATGGGAAAAAATGAAAAATAGCACAATTTACCACTGATTTCAGTGGGTCTTTTATCTCCTTGAATGCTAGTGAGGATTTCAGTGCATTGCTACACACAGCACTATAAACATCTTTAGTGTGAAAGTAGTTAAAAGTCCCATTTAAATCCATGGTGCTCTTGGTATGATCCTGAATTGCTCCTCTCTTCGTTTGTGCATATGCCCATCAATGATTACAGGCCGGGTAGAAAATGGAGGGGGTGGGGGGAGATTAACTTTTAGTTTGGAGGGTAGAAGTGTTCATATGGGTGTTCCTGTGATGGTTTGTTTTCTGGTGTGTCAGTACTTGTCTACCATTTCGCCCAACCACCATACTGGAATTCTTAGAGTATCCAGACACAAAGCAGTGATGTCTTACCAGGTGTGACAGAGAAATGGGGGAGGGCAGATGTGTTTGTCTGAGATTGCCAAGGGGAGAGGACATCTTTTTGGGCTGCTGGAATGGACAACATGGCCCAAAGCCTGAAATGCTGTATACTGCTCTGCTGGCTAAGTCTTACTACAATAAGTTACCTCTCAAATCATCATGCTAACTAAGGGTCTGAGATCTGCCTGAATTACAGTGCCTGTATTTTCTTGTTAGTTTAATGTGTATCCCTTAATTTAGAACCCCTTTTGGGTTTTGCTGTGGTGTATATATTTTATATTATGTATTAAATGTGCAGATAACATTATAGCTACAACATCTAATGTTTTGGTAGAGCTGCTAAACATTTAGTAGGTATCTCTATGGGTCTTAGGGTTATAAGATCCTTTCAGAGATGTTGTTTATTGGGGAGAAACCCCTCTACCAATTGTCTCCCGGTCACACAATCTCTACCCAAAATTTAAACCACATGACTCTCTTGGTACTATTAGTGTTTCTCAGACATTTTTCTGTGGTTGAACCCTTTGGTATGAATGGAGTAAAATGCTTTTTTTTTTATGAAAACCTACATGTTATAAGGCTTTACATGCTGAGAATATAAAGGGTTCTCTCCTTGCTAGAAGCTGTTTTATTCAAAAGTTGTAAACATTCAGACTGTCAGGAATTGAGTGACAGCTTCTTTACTTCCTGAAAGTTCAAACTGACAGGAAGTGACTCTGCAGTTACTATCTCATTCTGTAGAGAACCGTTGTCAGTGACTAACCTGTCTCACAGAATCCTGCAGAATAAGTATCTGAAATCTATCCACTAGAGGGAATTGTTGATATAATAAACCAACAGCTCAATTTCTAATAACATAGAAAAGCACATATCCCAGCAGCGGAAATACTCTTGTTTTAGCAGCAAGAACAATTCTCAAATATGTTTTTTCATAAAAAAACTTTTACTGCACTTTTAAAATGATTATGTGGAAACCTAACATTAAAACCCTTAGCCCATTGGATGCTTCCAATGCATTGGTTAAAATACCCATTTAATTCAGCGGAAAATTTTATTTGTTCCCAATACTGCTGCTTGAATTGCTCCAGAATTGCACATCTAATGCTGTGGTTCTCAAACTGTGGACCATATTTATAAAAGTAAAAATTTGGAGTAAACCAACTGCACCATAGGGGACAATAAAAATGTCTAAATTTCCATGCACTCGAATAAAACTTTTTAACCACTTGAATGCTAGAGAGGTGGATACCTCTCTAGCAATGAAGGGGTTAAAAGCCCAATTTAATTAGATAGGACTTTTTATTTGTCCCCTAAGGTGCAGTTGGTTTGCTCCAGAATAACCACAGTTGGGCCTGCGTTCTATGAAACCCTGGGATTCTCAATAGTTTACTCTGCAGTATAAACCATGTAATATGTATTTTTTTCCACAGGAAATGTTAATATCCCTTTAAACATAGGAACATTATAGGAAATTGTAGACAGCCAAATGGGATTCCAGTATCCACCTGTGTACAGATGCTGCGCTAAACCATGAAAAACTCTGATTTTGGACTACAGGAAGGCACATATTGTAGAGATGGGAAAATGCCTGAGGGATTCTTTGACAAGCTGGAGGGATTTAGTTGCTGAACAAGAATAGTAATGAAAGTTATGCGCTTTTAAATCAACTGACCCTTGTGAGCCAAAACAGTGAAAAAGGAAAAGCATGTTTCTACAAATCATTGCAGGGTAGTAAAATTAAAATAAAAAAATCTAATTCTGAGCAGACTCATAGGAAGATTAAACAGATATTCCGTTCTAGATAAGAAGAAGAAGAAGAACTGTGCATAGACTAGCAGACCAAAGGTAACAAAAAATAAATACATTTCCAGGTGATTTTAATCTTTTGAGTGCCAGTGAGGTATCAAACACATTCTTTCAGATACCTCTCTGGCACTCAAAGAGTTAAACTGATTTTTATTCCCCTTGAACACAATGATTTAAAGCCTTAAGGACCATCATGGGTAAACTTGCGATAAGGACCCCTGGCACGTCATGGAATTCAGGGGTCCCTGCACGACTGCACGCGATTCATGGAACCCCGGAATCCATTACTAAAAAAGAAAAAAAAAATGGCACATGGTCATTAACTGCTGTTATAGTATTAAAGGTGTTTCTGCATTCAAGGGAGTGAATAATTAAATCAATGGGAAGAGGGAGAACTTTGGAGGAGATTTATATAAACTATTCGTTTGTTGTGTGAACAGATCCTTATAATATCCTTATTCCTCATTATGAATGTTGGTATTTATAAAGTACTAGTTTAAAAGCCCATGTACACGGGCCATAGTGCCAGCCAGCAGCCTTGGCTGGTGCCCCGGAGCCGGGAGCGGAGACAGTCAGTGGGCCCCGGGGAGGAGGAGTCTGGCAACACCGGAGTCTTGGGCGGCCTCCCCCGGTGGCCCCTCATCCCCAGGCCGGAGACAGTTGTATCGCGCTTCCCTCTCACCAAGCGGTTCCAGGTAGGCACACAGAGAGGAGTCTGGTCTGAATTCTGAGTGACCCGCTCCGTATCAGCTACGGCTCCATCTTGTTTCCTTTGGCTGGTGTGTTCGTCAGTCTGTACTGTGCATGACGGTTTCGGACAAAAATCCTAGCTTTTATTATATAGGATTCTAGTTACATTTATAAATGCGGTGACCGAAAAGAATAACAGGTCAGACATTGCCTTAAATATTTGCTGAAAATTCTGTTGTTAAAGAGTCGCAAATAGCGATGTTTCTTGTAAATTTGCTGCGCCACAAACTTCCTTACTCCATTTCTAATACAAATGTACTACATGCTTATGTCCCCCTAAACTGTCCTTAATACGTTTATAACTACCAGAGACAATCTTACAGCTATTTTAACTCCTGTTTTTGATTAAATCCACTTTTATAAATCTCCCCCTTTGTTCTCTATCATGTAGATGGTTTGCCCAAGAATTACTCCACTTTGACTTTGTGAAAATGACCCATTATCTCTGTTGTTTCTTTTTTTTTCTCTTCCCCATTTTCATACTAATACATTTTTCGGTATGATGACATTAATATTTTTCCTAGTTAGTACTTATCCGTGGTACATTGACCATGGGCTTCTTATAACTGTAGCAGTGGTTTATTTCTGACCTTCATAACTCTGCTTGGCCATTGTATATTTGTCTTTTCCCAAGGACAAACCCTGGCCTTCTTATAGGTTCCCAATCTCAATGGACTTGAAGACTACCTTAAAAATATGGGGTTTATATATCATAGCAAAAGTAATTCCGGAGGAAACCAAGGGAACTATAGGGAAAAAATAAATAAACAATTTATTTATGCCCCCTTTATTAATTAACCTTTTGAGTGCCAGAGGGGTATGGAACGAATTGCAAAGCAATGCATTCCGTACCCCTCTGGCACTCAAAGGGTTAAAGAGCATATAACCTATGTTTCACATAGGTTATATGCTCTGTAATTAATAAAGGGTGCAATTGTCACCCCTATGCTACCCCCTAGCATGGGGTGACAATTGCACCCTTTATTAATTAAAGAGCATATAACCTATGTGAAACATAGGCTATATGCTCTTTAACCCTTTGAGTGCCAGAGGGGTATGTGAGGGTGTCATGAGGGGTCATGATACCCCTCTTGAGGTCTGAAGTACTTTTTTAATAGAAATTACATAAATAATTTAAAAAAAGAAAATCATTGTTACACATAAATTAAATATTTAATTACATTTTCACACAAATTACATATATAATAAAAACAAACACCTTTTTATACAAATACAGGTTGCCTATTAACCCTATGAGTACCAGAGGGGTAGCAAACACATTACAATACCTCTCTGGTACTCATAGGGTTAATCTTGTAATACAAAATATGAGGGCATGTCAAATATAATAGGAGAAGGAAAATGTGGGATAAAAATGGTGAAAGAAAGTCATGGGAGCACTGTAGTTGACTTTTCAAGGAGGAGGGGGGGTTAAAATGTCGGATGTACAATATTCATCAAATTATATGGTGAAAGAAAGCACTGTTAGTCAGATTTTGAAGGGGAAGGGTTAGTTGTCGACTTTGAACAATATTTATCGGATTAATGTGGTGAAAGAAAGCACTGCAAGTCGACTTTTAAAAGGGGGGTTAATATGTTGAGGGGGGCACTTTATGTCGGATTTCTATGCTGTATACTGTATTATACACTGCTTTTGTTCGAACAACAATGGTTTTGAAACTGTCGTTATGGCTTCTACTCCTCAACCTCTGAGGCGCAAAATTTCTGACTTAAATGTAACCACAAAACAGGCGGTAATACTGGGCGTGGGTAATAGGATACTAATTGCACGCTGTTTTTATTTGTTTCCTATGGGCTTTTTTTCAGACTGGCGGTAAGTATAATTAACGCTGATTTTGTTTTCACAGGTCGGGTAATAGGATAGCAAAAACTGACTTAAAAAAAAACGCCTGTTTTATTTTTTCGCTGGTAATAGAATCAAGCCCTCAGTGAGACATCTTTGAAAGCACAGGGACAGGGTATGGGTTAGCTCATCAGCTGGGTTGTACTTCCCAGCTAGTTACACAAGTAAGTGAAGCCTTTTGACTATGTTATCATTACAAAAATTGAATGCTTAGAGCCTCCTATATTCTTTGACATGTCACAATTAATGGTTCCCCTTACTGCTTTCTCATATGAAGACTACACCTCATACTCATGACTGAATTTGTACTACGGCTTTTACATTAAGGATATTAATTATCTGTGATTGGAACCCTGTTTTGGATGAACCTTTTATTTATTCTATACTTTATGTGTTGTGTGTTAAATTGCTGTTGATTAATCATTAACATTTTTTTGGCAAAGTACTGTTTTAGAGTTCTAAAGCCCCAGATCTCGTGCTTAAAGCCTAGAGTCTTGTTGCCAGTTTTGGACATGTTATTGTGCCAATCTCCCTTAAACCAATGGTGAAATTGAGCTTCACAATACATTGATAATGCATTAGGCTGGTCTAAGCCTCATGTGTTTTTGGGAAAGACCCTGGTCTTTTTTGAGGCCTTCTCAGCTCATTTGTCTTTAGATACGTTTTAGACTTGTTCACGGGCAAAATTTTCGGTAAAATTCGAATTCGGACAAATTTTTTTTTTTCTAATTCGGATGATCCTAATTTCGGACCGGGCCTATTCGATTCGGACGAAATTCTGATCCATTCCGAATTATTCGGCCGAATTTAACATGGGTTAAATTATAGCAGTGCGCCTCCGTGCACGCTGCTATCATTATTTGCAGACAGGGTGTGCATTTAGAAAAAGATCCATCCCAAAAACGGACATTGTCATACATTGAAAGTCTGTGCATGCCTCTACTCTAGCATGGGATGCCAGTCACAATGCAAACGTCGAACATCGAAAACCCATGCCTGTCATTCAATTTAGCATGTTCGAACATCGAAACCCCATGCCTGTCATTCAATTTATCATGTTCGAACATCGAAACCCCATGCCTGTCCTTCAATCTAGCATATGTTCGAACATCGAAACCTCATGCCTGTCATTCAATTTAGCATATGCTCGACATCGAAAACCCATGCCTGTCACATCCTACTCAACATAAGTGGTCGACTCGAATATGGACAAACTACATGTCACATTCTATGTTAGTACATGGGTAAAGATTAAGGTTTCATTTTCTGGTACCAGCCTCCTACCCTACTGTCCCTCTTTAGTACCCAAATTCCTCTCTCTCGTTTTCCTATCCTGATTTCCCCTCATATCAGATAACTCTATGTGTATATACATTGTAGAGTTTCATACTACATCAAGAATAAACATCAATGATTGTAATGTGATAGATGTAATGTGTTAACCCTTTGAGTGCCAGAGTGGTACGCAATGCATTGCAAAGCAATACGTTGCATACCACTCTGGCATTCAAAGGGTTAAAAAGAAAAATTGAGACATTCTGTTGTGAACAAACTGCAACACAGGAGAGAAATAAAAAAAATGCTTGACATCTATACTGAAGAGGGGTCCACAGCATTGTCTTAGTATAGCAATATCACCGTTTTCCGTGAGTGTGCAATACAGGGCTCTACGGTAATTGCTGGGCATTTCCCAATGTCATAATCAGGGGATGATGGGAGTTGTATTCTAACTACTGTTAGGAAACACATAAGTGATGCACATTCATCTCCCACCTAGAAATTATTTACACACGAGGCAACTCCCCCAAGTAATACCTAGCCCCTTTCCAAGTGAAAGGACTTCCAGAAAGGCTTCAGATCTCTTAGTGACTCACCTGTTATTGCCAGTCAGCGGGACCCGGAGAGTAGGAGGGGGTGATGCTATGGCTGCACGGCACGGTGCTCTTAGCTAGTCACTTGTCGCAATGTTGAAGCTCAGCCCGGCCAGCACCTTCTGGGTGGAGACACCTCACAGCAATCCTGTTCAGGACACATCATGCACTGTTGTGCACTCATACTAGGGATCCCAAATGTTTAGACTCATTTTGTACAGGGGGCACCCTCCTGTATTTGTAAAACCTCTCTAGCAAATCTGGGATGGTAGACCTATTTACTCAAGTCTTGACTTTAGGTGTGCGATAAACAATACAAAATAGGCATAATGTTTCACTATCACATAATTCACGTCACTGAAGCAGCCAGCAGGCATCACCACTGAGTGAGCATAGGGCTGCCCGGCTGCTGACAGTCACACTGATGGGACACCCTGCAACACAGAAATGGCGGAAGAGCACAAAATAAACATGCTATGGGACGGCAAATTGCCGCCCCTGTCAAAGTGCCGCCTGGGTCCATGGACCCACTGGGACCCATGTAAGGGCCGGCCCTGTATTCGAACAAATACCTAATATTTTTTTATATTTTGCACAGGAACAAATATTACTTGCTCTTGCAGTGGCAATAACTGGAGCTAATGCTGGCTGCCTACCTATGCCTAGCCTAATGCTACCTGCCTGCCTACACAACAACTGTACACTCTCTAATCTCTTCTCTCTCTGAGCTACAACAACCCAATGAGGAAATGCAGACTGTCTGTCTGTGTGACTGTGTCATTAGTCCAACCCCCATCATGAAACGAAGAAGGCTATTCGAATACAGACAAAAGAGGGAAGTAGTGCATGAAACGGAGAATGGAATTGGACTAGAGACATGGAGGGAAAATTATGGAGGGAAAGTAATTGAGCGCGCACAGGAAGTACAAAATGTCCTGGTCAAAAGTAGTCAAAACTTTTGGAAATGTGTCGATTGCCGAAACTTCCGAAAGTTTAGACGAATTTCGGACCTGGGCTGTTCGGAGTCGGATCATTTTTTCCGAATTACCCTTGAGTTTCGGATTGGCCGAATGTCTCCGAATGACCCCATTTTCGACGAAATCCGAATGTCTCCGAATGAATTCGCACATGTCTAATACGTTTGACTAATTCACCATTTGCGTCCTGAGACAACAGGAGGGCATACTCTGAGGTGTGATTAAGAGGTGATAAGAGGAAAAAAATTCTCCAGTGATATCACTTCTCTAGTTCCTATGTTATTCTATGGAGCCTATGCAGTAATATCTCTCCAGATTGATAGATCTTAGTACATAGATCCATGGAATAACCTAGGAACTGGAGAGTTTATCTCACTGGAGAAGTTATCTCCTCTTTATCACACTCTAGTGCACAATCCACCAGGACACCAGAAGGTTTCTTTTGAGATAACATAGGGTCATATTAAATATTCTAAAGGGGCCAATTTCCAGAGAAAAATATGTTTACCCCGGAGGACAAATATACATTTGTCAAAGTTCCATTGATTTAAAGTGGATCTGTCACCTTGAATTCAAAGTTGCATGTCTGAAAACCTAATTAAAAACTGCCTTTGTATCATGTTAGCCAAAAGACCAGCAGAACCACAGTTTACAAGGTAATCCTACTTTTAGTTCTGTATGGTGAGCTCTAAGTGCAGTGCCCTGTACTAATTTGTGTGCAAGGCAATGCTTAAAGCGGAATTTTCAACTTCATAATATTGCCCCCAATATATTACTAATATAGCAGTAGGCAAAGGAATAGTTATATTATGCTGAATAAATCCACGTTATTGAAGTAATCCACCTTCTTCAGCAGGTATCCAGCAGACAACAGCGCAGACATAGTAGGGAAGTTACCTCTGAGTCTGAGCTGTCTGTCCCATGCACTGCCCGGATTGGTGGTGATGTTCTTTGGTTAAGGTAACGGAAGTTGCTGCCTGTGCAGGAACACAGGACTTCTCTTGTAAGCTCTGTGCCCTGGATGCCTGCTAATAAGGTTGATTACTTCAATAATGTGGATTTATTCAGCATAATACAACTATTACTTTGCCTATTGCAATATTAGTAATGTATTGGGGGGCAATATTATAAAGATGAAAGTTCAGCTTTAATTAGCATAAGAAATCATACTGAGATAGACTTTCACTTTTTCAGAAATAAAAGTATCAATATCTTGTAACCTGGGCATCTGCTGGCCCTTTAGCTAACATGATGTGCAGTGTGGAATGACGTTCTCAAATATGCAAACCTCAATTCAAGATGACAGAGGTTAATGTGACAGTCCACCTCCTTTTTGACTTTATATATTCTACGAATGAATTTACGTAAAGTTAAGCTGCCTATAATTATTCGTTTTTAACCCTTTGAGTGCCAGATTGGTATCCAACGTATTGCAGTACAAAGGGCTGGATACCTTTCTGGCACTCAAAGAGATAATCTTCACGTATTTGGTTACATTGTCATGTTCCTGACAGTGAGCTCACTAAATTTCTGTTTCCAGAGAGCCTTCTGTCAGAGGAAACAGGGACAATGATACAATGTGGCACTGTCCCTGCACACTGACTGCTCTGTATGTGGTAGTGGAGGCAGGTTTTTCTGCTGCAGGGATAGTGCAACACTGTATCACTATCCCTGCTTTCACAGTACACAACATAAACCTCTCTACAAACAGAAATTCATGGAGCTCATTCTCAGGGACAGAAAGATTAAAAAAAAAAAAAAAAAAAAAAAAGATTAAAGAAAAGTACATGCAATGTTACCTTACGTATTAAGTACATGTATAATATGTAAAGTCAAAGGTGAGGATGACTGTCACGCTAAACCTTAAGGACCAGCGGGGTATGCATAACATGCATTACACATCCCTCAGGCCATTAGAGGGTTAAAAAACCCATCGAGATAATTGGAACATGTAATTCCCCCCCCCCCCCCCAATGTTATAGTTGGTTTATCTCATTGAATATGGCCCATATGCCTTGTTGTTAGTGCTTCTTCACAGGGGACACCGGATTCCTGGGTGATCTTATTCAGGTGGCTGAGGAGATGGACAGGACATAAAGACTGTATTGTTCTAGAATCAGGAATGAACCAGACCTTACTGGAAGAAACGTCTGTACCTGTATTTATACAAACAGGTGTGGTACTTGCACAGAGACATCACATCTTACAGTGCATGCATACCTGGGAAACCTTTGGGTTTGACCTTGAGACTCAATGTTTTGGCTCACATCTCAGGGTCTTAGAGTGAAGGGCCCAATTCTCCAGGTGAGAGATCCCATTGTTGGCTACTATATGATCTTCTTCAATTAAATGCTTTTTTAGTCTCTAATAGGTACAATTTCTACCAGAAAGGCTGAGAAAGAAGTCATATTTGCCTTGTATTCATCAAAGAGCTGTAGGCTCACCTTTGAACACCTCATTTATTCATATAAGTTGTACAGCTCAATATGTTTTTATAAGTGAAGGATGCCTACTTAAAGGCATAGTAATACTTAATGTATAAAAAATATATAATGTAGAATTTAGCCCCCTGAGTAAAATAAGGGTACTCCCACTGCTGAATGGTGTTTTATTCAAATGTTATTGCAGCTCAAACTAGAATTTTTTAGGTGCAGTATTACATTGGCCTAAAATTGTACAGTGGGGCTGTTGCTACACCATCCTATGAACAGATCTGGTCAATTGGTCATGAATCTCAATAGGATGGTGTAGTAACAGCGCCACTGTACAATTTCAGACCACTGTGATACTGCACATACAAATTTCAAGTATAATAACTTTTGAATAAAACACCTTTCAGCAGTGTGAGTTCCCCTGTTTTACTCAGGATAAACCCCAAAACATATTATTTCTTACATTTTAATTATTACTATCCAATTAAGAGACCATTTCAGTGGAGTTCAAGGTTGAGTCTACATCTCTTTATCTTAGTCTTAGTGTTTTGTCTTAGACCAGCAGTACACTGACTATATAACAACCCTCAAACTTCTATAACACCCCTTTTATGTCTCAAGGAAGTGAAAACTCCAAATTATATCATAAGTGTTCCTTGAGCAGAGATTGGCGCACCTTTTGGTTAGTGCACGTAGGGACCTATCCCATGGAAGACATAATTAATACATTAAAAATAAATAGCAGATGGTTGTTATTTTACAGTATTGATAATGACCAATAATGTTGTTTGATGCAGCTTTTTCACAAAAGATCCTCATTATAGATTTAATCATATTTGTGAATTGATTTAAAGGAAGGGTGGGCAACATGAGGCCCTCCAGCTATTGAGGAGCCAATGGCTGGCTAGGGATGTTAGGAACTGTAATCATCTACCACTTGAGGGCCTCAGTTTGCCAAAGGATGGTTTAGAGTGCCATTCAGACAACACACGTAAACAGGTAACCGTGTTTCAAACTTTATTTTATTTTGTTGTAGCTACCACTAGCATCTCATGGGTTAATAGATGAATGGGCAGATTGCCAAATTTTTTGTTTCTCTGATTTATTTTATGTATTTGTGAAAGTTGAAGCCCATAGGATTTTTTCTTTAAAGAGGCGGACTGATTAAAGTGCAAATCAAAGTCTAACTTTTTATATAATTAAAACACATGTAATATGCTGCAATACCATCACTGCTTGGCAGGCAGTCCCTACTTGTTTACATTATTTATCTATTTTAGCATTAGTCTGAGTAGACAATGTGGTGCCACACAGCTTTCTGTTACCCAGTGAGACCATTCTGACTTTTTTGTGGAGGTCTCTGGACCTTTGCCATTCCTCCTCTGGTATATTTGCTCAGTTTGCCACTCTTTTTTTATATGGGTTTATTTAAAGAGATAATATCATGTAATATGGAAATATATATATATTGAAGGGTTCATCTAATTTAGTAAAACCAGGGTACTTCAACTGATGAGAGAGGAATTATTCAAAAGTTATTGCAGCTAAAACTTGCATTTTTACTTTCAGTTCCTCTGTAACCCTGAAGTCTACTGTGGTACTGTTGCTACAGAATTCTATGGACGATTAGTATCAGTGACCATATATGTACATATACTGCTTTAGCAACACTAGCAGTCCATAGAGATACTGCACCCAAAAATGCAAATATGAACAGCCATATATTTTGAATAAAATATCTCTCAGCAATGGGAGTGCCCATGTTTTACTCAGCAGGCTAAATCCCATATTTGTATGTTTTCCATGTTAAGCAAAGCTTTGTCCTTAATATGTTGCAAGTGTAATCAGTGGTGTTCCCACAGTCACCTTTTCTAGTGCCCTCTACCAAGTACTACAGACATTTCAGCTGACTTGTCTGTAACACTATTCCAGAGCTGTGGCATACCTTTAAGCTTGCTACCTTAGTATAACAGACATTGTGTATGATTGTTACAATACAGAGAAATCATTTTGTCTTCAGAGGCAGGACAGGGTTTTAGTATTCCATAGTAACATAGTAATTTAGGTTGAAAAAAGACTTGCATCCATCTAGTTCAACCCTTTTCCTATTCATGTTTACCATTGTTGATCCAAAAGAAGGCAAAAAAAACCCTCAATACAGCAATTTCAAATTTTGCATTGAATGGGGGGAAAAAATTCCTTCTTGATTCCAAATGGCAAACAGATTTCTCCTTGGATCAACAAGCACTAAATAAATATTAATCCCAATACTAACATAGATAGCCATCTATGTTCTGCTCTTTTAAATAAGTATCTAGGCCCTTTTTAAAGGCATCTAATGTATTTGATAGCGCCACCTCCTCAGGCAGTGAATTCCATACCTTTGTTGTCCTTACTGTAAAGAAACCCTTCCGCTGATGTAGATGAAATCTCCTTTCTTTAAGTCTAAGCGGTTGGCCCCTTGTCCTGTGTACTGTTCTGTTAATGAACAGGTCTTTGGAGAGCCCTTTGTATGGGCCCTGAACATATTTATATAGTGTTATCATATCCCCGCAGTTTTTCTAGTGTATACAAGTTTAACTTTTCTAGCCTTTCTTCATGACTAAAACTTTCCATTCCCCATACTTCCATTACTGTGCACTGGAACAGTGGGCATTATTACTATTTTCATGTGCAATGGTTTTGCCTCAATAGAATGCAATATATTTTACTATGAGTTACAAGTTCAGTCTCTATGTATCAGTTCTGTGTATCAGTTTCTATGATGATTTCAGAATCTGGGGTTCAGTTATTGATTGTTTCGTCTGTGAGGTTCAGTTACAGCTCAGTCTATAGATCTAAAACATTGTTAGATAAGCTATCTATCAAGCAATACTTGTATTGATTAGGTTTAACCCTTTGAGTGCCAGAGGAGTACACAACACATTGCAGAGCAATGCATTGCCTACCCCTCCGGCACTCAAGGGGTTAAATGATTTCCAAGCTCTGTGGATCAGTCCTCATATTAATCATAAGCTCTGTGAGACAGCTCCTATATAGATTGCAAGCTCTGTGACTCAGTTCACCTATAGAATGCACATTTAGTGGTTCAGTCTCTAATGATTATAAGCTTTTTAATTTGGTTAGTATGATCTGGATCAGTTCTTCTATGGAATATTAGTTCTCTGTAGGTCAGTATGGATTACAAGATTTTTGGTATTTTCTTCTATACATCTCTAAGATTTTTAGTCCAGTTCCTGTATAGACTACAAATATTGTGTCTGTTGCTTTAACTTTTGCAAGTTCTTTGGCTTAGTCTTTATTCATTCTAAAGCTTGGCAAGTTAAAATATGGTCCAGCTCGATTAATCATTTCCTTTAAAGATTGCAAGCTCTTTGGCTTAGTCTTTATTCATTCTAAAGCTTGGCAAGTTAAAATATGGTCCAGCTCGATTAATCATTTCCATTAAAGATTGCAAGCTCTTTGGCTTAGTCTTTATTCATTCTAAAGCTTGGCAAGTTAAAATATGGTCCAGCTCGATGAATGATTTCCTTTAAGGATTGCAAGTTCTTTGTGTCTCTTGGTTGCAAGCTCCATGGTTCAGACTCTATGGATTTCCAACGTTTCTTGTTTAGTCTCTTTAGATTGATACTTTGTAATTTAGTTCTATAGAAGATGGCAGTCCCCTTGTACTTATTTTGAATGTAAAATGCAACGAGTTGAGGTTAGTTGTCTGATCCACTGTACAGGTTTCCCTCCAAGCCAGAGGTTTCCATCTTGATTAGGAATGAAGTAACATCAGTGATGAAATGACCTGTTGAATAGTTGAGCAAGTCAATGAGTCTGAGGCTGTATTAAGAAGAACCTGAATAGTTATAGGACAAACAAAGTGCACCATTGGAGACAAATATAGATTTGAACGCATTTAAATTGAGTTTTTAACTCTTTGAATGCTAGAGAGATGGCCAGTGCAATGATTTCAAGGTGTTAAAATCCCCATTTAAATCAATGGATATTTTGAGAATTTTTTTGTCACCTATGGTACAATTGGTTTGCCCCAAAATTGCTCCAGTTCTTTTTAGTACATCAGACTCACTATGTAAATGACACATGAATTGTTTTGTGAGTTCTGCATGCATCCAGAGGTGAACGGCTTTTGGCTCTCCAGAATTCAATGGACTGCAGCTCCCTCCAGCTTCAGCTATCCAATTCATTTGTATCTTATCATTTAAAACCGGTGACTCATGATGGTGCATGAAAGTTTGCTATAATTAATAAGACAGTGGAACAGCCTACTAGCAAAAGTGGTAGAGATTAATACAGTGAGGGAATGTAAGCAAGCATGTGCATAGGCATAAGGCTGTCCTGTACATAAGACAAGAACAAGGACCAAATAAGGTTTGACTAGATGACTGAATGGTTCTTATCTGACATCAAATTCAATGTTCCTATGACTTCTAAAAAAACCAAAAACATTGGGGAGCCTATCCCTGGCACCTTTAACATTCCCCAGAAACATTAAAAAGTGACAGTTAATGTTTGATGCATTTATGATGAATTTATCCAGGGCCTCTAAATCTATCTGGTTTCCTCCTCCTTTGCCCCTTCTTTCATTTAAACCTCTCACTGGTGATTAAAGGAACAGTGATCTGAGTGATCTGGCTGGGATCTGAGCAGCTGAAATATCTAGAGTAGAAAGTGCAAATATTATCTCCACTGTCATAGTAACCTAAAGCTTTTTAGAGGCGAATGAACACTTCCTAATAATAAAATCTCACATGCACACTAACCTAACTATGACCACAAAATCCTAATGACTTTATGAATTTTCCCATTTGTTCAAGAGAAAAGATCTTCAGTCCTTTCTGGATGTCAGGTGCATTGATGCAGACATGACAGGTCCTAGCAGAACCTCAGGACCTAAAACTCTGTCACTGCACAAAGTAATCTTAATCCTTGAAGAAACAGAGGGGTGTGCAATGCATTGCACACCCCTTTGGTTCTCAATGTAGTCTCATGCAATCTGCTTGCTTCAGTTTGAAAAAACTTTGAGCAAGTGTTATGTCTGCCTCAATGGAGATGATATCCAGGTCTGACTGATGATATCTCTTGAACAAAACACAATGGCAAAACTCAAAGGGGCCATTAGGATTTTCTGTGCATAGTAAGGTAAGTGTGGGGGTTATTAATCAGAAGTGTTAGTTCTCCTTTAAATAACTTTTAATGTGTTGGTGATTTCCTTACCATCCAAAGGTTTAAAATAGAAAGTAAAGAAACTGCATGCTGGATTTTGTTTTCTGAAAACCTAATTTGTTGTTCCTCAAACCGCCAGGAATCTTGATTTCCTTTTGCACTGAAACAGGTGCTTCTGGGACATTTATACCATGCAAATTCAGCAGGAGAGCTATGTAGCAGCTGCTGACTGCCACGATTACTCTTCAGCAGCCTATCCCCTTCCTGCGAGGTCTTTACAGGCAGACACAGCAGAACAGGTGGTTATTCGGAGGGGATAGCTAGACAAATCCTGCCAATCTCAACCTGCAATTTCGAAAGTCTTACAGATGAAATACGTTTCCAGCAGAGCTCATTAAAATGCTGCCTTCCAGCCACCACACTGCAGAACATCAAGTATTTCATAACATGGAAATGATAACGGGACTTTGCTCCTTGCTAGGAAGACTTTGTTTAGGATGATATTTATACCTTATCTGGCTTCCACGCTTCTTGTAAAAACAGTCAAACATCCAATGGCCAGATGTGGTTACAAAACCATATGTTTCCCAAGCAGATGCCTGTTTCAAAGGGTGATCTCAGACTACTCAGGACCTAGCAGGACAACTGTCATTCAGTGCTCACAAAGCCACACATCATTATATTATTCTCACAAAAAAGAAAATATATTTAAAGAATATTGATAGATTTAAATGAGGAATATGATTCTTAATCTGTTTAATCTTTTAAAGGGATAGTAATACTTCATTTTATCTTTATTTTATTTTGTAGGCATTAAAAAAACCATGAAGAACGATATGTCTTATCTCTCAAGCCTTTATGGTTTGAGAGATATTCACAAGCTAAGCAGTGCATTGCTTAGCATTGTGTTGCACACCCATATGGGCATTAAAGTGTTAATTGAAGAAATTACCTAGGTAGGTGTCCTTTAGGCCAGTGGTTCTCAGACTCTCCACAGAACCACTAACAGGCCATGTCTTAAAGAGAGATACATTTTACAGTGGCTCTGTTCTTATAGCAACCTAGGGAGGGTTACTGTCACTGGCACCCTTCCAATGAAATAGTTATTTTTATATCTTGCGATCTTGGCTCTGCTGAAGAGCCACTAGTTGATCCGAGGACCGGATTCTAAATTTGACAGCTAGATGGCAGACATGACCGTTTTGGTCAGTAAGGGGAAACTTTGCTTGTGAATATCTCTCAGACCATAAAGGTTTGAGAGATAAGACATATCGTTCTTCATGTTTTTTTTAATGCCTACAAAATAAAATAAAGATAAAATAAAGTAATACTATCACTTTAATCCAAAACACTGGTAATAACTCGCTGAGTCCTTAGTAACATTGAACTCTCCTATACATCACCTCTTGTTTCTAAATGCACTCCCACTTGCCATCTTCACTCGGCACAGGATGTTCTTCTCTTTGCATCTCTTATTACATCCTCCCATCTCTGCCTACAGGACTTCTCTCATGCTGTATCTGAACTCTGGAATTCCCTCCCTGTCCTATAAGACTCCATTCCAGCCTTCAGATACTCCCTGCTTCCCTAATGTCTTCAGGGAAGCCTATCAATGACCCCACATAACTGTCATGAACAAGGCCAGATCAGCAGCCTGTCCACCCTCTACTCAGTCTTGTTCCCTTTCTACATCACTCTCCCACCCACAACCTCATCGGGCCCTTGCTCACACAGAACCTTTTTCTCCTGAACATACCTACTACATGTCTGAACCACTGCATTGAAAGGCACATTTATCTCCTAGCCACTGACCTGTAGTTCATATGGCATGGGGCACTTACACCATGTATCACTAACACCCCCTGTATTCCAGTCTACCTTTCTAGACCAATGGTACTCAACTAGGGTGGTATTTTGATGTTTCTCAGGCATCCCATTAGAATGCCTCTTTTTCGCTATATAAAATTTGACAAAAATATAAATGTTGAATTGCAAATGTATAGTTATATATAGTTTTAAAAATTGTTTATATATATATATATATATATATATACTTTTTGGTCTGAATATGAATATCAGCAAAGCACAAGTCATGTAAACAAGTACTTTGAAATGTCAACACATGGAAATACCATGATAAAAATTGAGCAACATTGGGATGGCAAGCATTTGGAAAATGTAGTAGTATTATAAGACAAATTTTCCACCCTGCTTCAAGTGAAAGGTTTTTGACCAATGTGTTCTCCCAGTCCTTATATATGGTTGTAAAACATTGACAATGAATGCCAAAACCATACATAAACTTATGGTTACACAGAGACATGGCAAATTCGAAACAAAACAGGCCACATAGCAAGAAGACGTAATGGTAGATGGACCAAACAAATTTTGGAATGGATTCCACTCTATTCTAAATGACCAAACAGCTGACCAAAGACAAGGTGGGTTGATGAAATTAACAAATTTGTTGGTACACAGTGGCAACAAAAGGAACAAGACCCAAGTTGTTGGAGGCTTGTTGAGGAGGCCTTCATCCTGCAGTGGATCAGCAATGGCTGAAGATGATATATATATATATATATATATATATATATATATATATATATATATATATAGAGTTTTGATTGTTAGACCTAACTATATCCCTGTTTGTCTAATTCCTATTGCACAGCATTGCAAAATTTGTTGGTGCTAAAGGATAATAATAATAATAACTGTTAAGCAGTGTCTGAAAAATCTTTGACCTTTCAGTCTGCAGGTGAACACATTAGAATCTGACTCTGTACAGTTAATTCAGCCAAGAATGTATTAATCTAGTCTTGAAGGCTGTACATTCTTGAGTGTAATTCCTTGAGTCTAGAACCATTTACCACTGTATGTCTGGTTTGTTGGCCAATACTCTTTTTTTTCCATTTGGAGTAACTGCAGTCATTTAATGTGATTTTGTATTTATTGTAATGTTTTATTATTTATTTATTTTTTATTATTTCTGTAAAGTTAACTGATATCCCCATAAAGATAGACTGCCTGACTTATAATAAAGACAGACAGACAGACTAATTCAAAGCATAATTAAAAACTGGGATTAACTGGCAGTGTAGAATGCCTTGTTTTTTATCCAAATCACTAAGCATGGATATTAGAGGGGGGCTGGACTTCTTTAGTATTCTCTAGCACCCAAGGAGTTGAAACTTTGTTTAACCCTTTGGGTGCCAGAGAGGTATCCAACGCATTGCAACGCAATGTGTTGGATACTTCGCTGGCACCCAAAGGGTTAAATGCACACAGAGAATATGTAAAAATGCAAACAAATGCATTATAGAGAACAAAAAATCTCAGTGATTTAATTTTGGCTTTTAACCACTTGAATGCTGGAAGTGTCTGCAATGCATTACAAAGCAATGCACTGTAGACCAATGCATTGGAGACATCAAGGGTTAAAAGTCTAATTTAAATCAATGGAATTATTATTTGCTCTTTATGATGCTTGCCCCAGAATTGTTCCACTTTGGTTTTATACATATGCCCTACAGTCTCAGTTCAGAGATTGATTCAGTTCATTTATTGTTTAGAAAAGCAAAGCATTGTGGGATATTTCAAACCTTAAAAAACATTAGGCAGGATATTGATCCAGAGATAGACCCAATTTCCATTTTCAGAAATTAGGACGGATTAGTTGTTCCCTTGTGAAAAAGGACTGACAAAATCTGCTCTGGTGATGTTTTTTTGTTTTTTGCTGCCCAACAGATCAATACAAAATATAAATACAAATATCTTTTTATCAGTATAGCATTAACCAAAAGGTTACATTCAATGAACATAAATGAATTTTTTCAATCTCAGTGGCAATGCATATTTGGCTTTCTATTACATTTAGGGCTGCTGGGAATAAGAAATAGACATCAAGATATGCTATAAACAGAAGCCAGGAGCGTACAGTGCAGTTCATAAGTATTTGGACAGTAACAAAGTTTTATTGTTCAACAATACCCATATTAAGACTCTGTAGTGCTCTGGGCACCCTCCCCATGCTTGCACAACTACCCTTGATTCACCATGACGCTCCTGACCCCAGCCTTCACCCATGCTGTTACAATACTCTTCATCAGGAGTGCAAAGCTCCTTCAGTCATAATCTCTATTCCCACTCACCTACCCAAGCCAAGCATCAAGCCAATAATGGGTTAGGAAAGTGACAGTTGGTGCTGGGGTAGAGGGAGGGGGTGAGAGATAACTACAGAGAGAGGGAGCTGGAACATCTGAAAGAATGTGGGTACAGAGAAAGAATTAACAATGATGTATTAAGGAGACAGAATAGGGACTGGGAAAGGGAGAGAGAGAAAGAGTGAGGGAGAGAAGGGCTCAGAAACAGAGAGGATTGAGGGAAGAGAGAGAAAAAAAATCCTAAGAATGAGACAAAAAGAATGAAAACCTGGAATGAGAGGCAGAAATGGAATGAAAGTAAAGAGAGAGAGAGAGAGAGAGAGAGGCAGCTGAGCATGGTGCCTGGAGGAAATGGATACATAGAAACTGAGGGAGGAAGAAATAGGGGCTAGGGAGAGAGGGGAGAGCTCCCCATGGTACTGTGGATACCACTGGGCAATCTGCAATGGAACTGCGAAAAGGAAAAGAGTCCCGTGGAATGTTTTAACCTATTGGTAACTACAGTATAACCCAGGAGAAGCCAAACTTAGTCTTCAAGATCTATCAACAGTGCATGTTTTCATGTTATCCATTAATGAAGAAAGGTAGGCCAATTAAAGTGACTAAGACAATAATAGACCATCTGTGCTCCAACCGGGACTTTCTCAAAATTTGAACTGTTTATAGCTCTTGAGGACCAAGGCTGGCTACCCATGGTATAACACTTTTGAATGCAAGAGGGATTCCCAAAGCAAATGCCTGACTACCTCTACTGGTAGTCACAGAACTACACACACACACACACACACACACACATACACACTGCCTGACACCCCAGCCTTGTTCCATTGTCCACTGGTAGTAACAGAGACACACACATATACTATGACACCCCTGCCTTCATCCACTTTCCACTGGTACTCACAGAACCATAAATACACTGTCTTCCATCCCAGCCTTGTTCTGCTGTGCACTGGTCAGCACAGAATCACAGCCATCAGCTTTCAGCCCCACCTACCATAACCCTTATCATGAGCTATATATATCCAATTTTTCTCTTTACATTTTTATTTTTTATTGTGATATCACTATGTATATTTTTATTATGGTACTATAATTTACATATTATGAATTAAACCCATAATGATGTTGTATATTATCATACTATATATTTTTTTGAGATATGTGTATATATATATATATATATATATATATATATATATATATATATATATATATATATATATATATATAGATGGCATGGATTTGACCCTCCTCTCTGGCGATCAATACAGGCAATGCAGAAGTGTAAGATTACTTCCCTGCTTCCATTCTACCCAGTGCACCTGGGTAAGAGTGGGCAAGATCGGAAAATCCTCTCACGTCACAATCTTGTCAACTCCTTTGCGGCTCCATAGAATGGAAGCAGGCAAGCTCTTTTCCTGTGAGATCAGTAGCTGGGAGGCATCAGGAGGGGTCCTGATGCCCCACCGCTGTTTTTTTTTTTTAAGCTACTGCTGTTTTTTTTCGTTTAAAACTTGGCTGATGAGGCAGGTGTTTTTGCCCCACAAGGTAATGTTTTTTTTTTCTTTTAAACAGAATGGCAGCGGTTGTTGGTTTCCTCCTCAACCAATAACAGCTTTCCAGCACCTGACAGCAAACCAGATTCGCTATCTATCTATCTGTCTGTCTATCTATCTATCTATCTTACATATTAAGTTTTACTATCCATTTAAGACCAAACTCTTTGCTTGTTGTGAGTTAGAAGTGCCAGACTGTGACATGAAAAAATAGTGGTTAAATTCTAGAAAACTATTTATATTTCATTTAAATAGAATGTACAACATGATAGACAGTTTTTCATTAAAATTAATTAAACTTTTCCTAGGGTCACAAATACATTTACTGTTCAAAATATCTAAATGAAAACACGAGGTGAAGTCCTAGTAAAACAAGAATAAATATACATTAGAATTAGTAGGACATCCTATACAAATGAACCTTTTTTCAGTTGCAGCAAAAGCTAATTATGTGGATGTTTATTACCTGTGCTGACAGTCTTGTACATTAATCCCTCTTACACCTTTAAATCTTTTGCCTGCCTTTTTGTCTCCAACAAAGGAATATAATGTGTTTCACTAAATGATGGCTGAGAGCTTTGTATCCTGAAGTATATAATCCTCAGGAAGTTTAAATCAATGAGTTAATTGGTAAGTGATAATGTAATTACATGTGCAATCATGGAAAATTCAAGACCAGATTATTTACTCCCTCTTCGGATAGCAAGAGTAATCTACAGGGGTCATATATTAGATTGTGCTTTTATTAAGTGGTCCCGCTGTAGTTACAAAGTACTCATGGCTTCTAAAGTGAATGAGGCAGGTTGTATAAGTGATTCCAGCAAGTGTCAACAGTTCAAGACTTTGAGTGCTTATTGATCCAGATTCAAACAGTTCATTAATCTAAGCGCACATTATATAGATTTTTCAATGTAATTTTGAAAAGGTTGGAAAACTATAGAGTGATGAGGAATGATACTAAAAATAATGCTTTTATAACTCATCTCCATTGAGTTTGCAACATACCACATAATATTAAAAATGCATACTTTATGGTAAAAGAAGCAAACACAAAAATGCCATTTTCTAATGTTGTTTCTATATTTGATCACTGACGTTCAAAATAGTATGTGGCCTGGGGCAGATAACACAAAATCAATATTTTCTGTCTTTTTTCCAAGGATGTCATCCATTCTATTGCCTTTTTTTTTGCATTCATTATAAATGGGGAGAACGTGGGGGGAGATGCTAGTTATCATGAAAGGATTTGAGGTTGTCCAGATCAGTTTTCCGAAATGTAAGACAAAATTCTTTGTATGTATATATATATATATATATATATATATATATATATATATATATATATATATAATTCACTAGGATGTTTGTCATGATGCAGTCATGTGCAGTAGAGACTGCCCACGTTCAGGCAGTCTCTACTGCGCATGATTGCATTGTGTGAGTAAGGCGATGCAAGATTGCATCGCATGGAGCAGTGAGGTAGTGACCTCTTAACCCTTTGAGTTCCAGAGGGGTACACAACACATTGCAAAGCAATGTGTTGCGTACCTCTCTGTCATTCAAAGGGTTAACATTACCCCGACCATGGCCCGTGTACACTGGCTTTTACACTAATATGTATATATATATATATATATATATATATATATATATATATATATATATGAAAATATATAACCTCTGCAAGAGAATGTAGCAAATTAACTGTTGTCTGACATCTAGCGGATACTGATAAGGTAAAAAAAAAATAGTTTAAACCTCACTATCTCTCAGGAGTGGAATTATCCTTGTTTTAGTCGACAGGAAAAGCCCTAAATATATATATCTTTCATTAGCAAGACAGATACGCATTGCCCATAAATACATATACATTGACACAGAAGTTAAACCTTTGAATAATTTTGCCACTTTGATTTTAACTCCCCCCTGTGACTATGTAGGGCCCTTTTGTAATGTCTGCCTCTGTTTCTTCACAACCCCCCATACTAGTTATCATTCCCCAGTGATGCCTTGTTTTGTACTGGAGGGGACTGTAACAGCATACGTTCTTCCGTGCTTAAAGGAGTCATGCTTAAAGTCACTGACTTTCCTCTCCATTAGAATGTAACAAAATAACTAATTGGAATTTGACCACTAGAGGGAACTGCTAATGTAAAAAACCCCACAGATTTAAACAGTAATAACAAAAAGAAATGTATAATGAGTGCACTCACTGTATATGGATCCCGGGAAAGAGAGGGTGCGACAGTCTACAGGTGATTCCTATTATCAGCTATGCACCAAATCAATGCCTAAATACGACAGTACATCCAAATAATATATTGAATAAACAGAGGTATATAACAATATACTTTACAATAAATTTTTTATAACAGGCATTAATCAGATAGTGAATGAAAAGCCTGGCTTATTGCAGGTCCATGAGAATGTAACAGTTTCAGTTCGGGTAATGAATAATAGATGAGGATGATAATGAAGGGGATGGTGGGAACAAAGATGAAATGGAGATTAATTGATGAAGGCTGAATGATGTTGATAGTTCACAGGAGACACCGTTTGTACTTTTTTACCTGTGCTGCCGTCAATCGCTCGGAGTCTCCTTTAGCCGGTACATATAGTAAAAAGAGAAAAAAAGGAAGACAGCGCACCAGAGATCTAAGCGTAGTGGGTCTTATATGCGTGAGATATTTAGTAAATGCACAGCAGTAATTTTAAATCAAATATTTATTAGAAATAAAACAAGAAAAATAATAAAGAATGAAAATGAAAAATAAATAGAAAAAGACTAAAAAGATAATGAAATACAAAGTGATTATGGAATATAAAAGTGGCCACAAATGCTTAAAAAGTGATTCAATGTAAGATCTAAACATATATATAAAATATATAATAGTATAGAGCCCAAAGTGGTACTTGGATTAACACAGTCCTTGGACGAGAGAGGTTGTTGTATAAATAACAGAGGAATCTGGAGTATGGCAAGGATAAAAACTGTTCAGTGAACAGAAAGTATATATTAGCGTGATAACTATAGGGGTATCACTATCCCCTCAAAGAGAGACGCTCACCAGAAATAAACTTGTCACAAAGCGTATAAAGTAATGGATGTCTGCTCACCAGATTCTATCTTGTTATCAGGCACATCAGACAATGGGTAATGCATCCATAGTTCTACTGCCACAGTCAGCCTCAGTTGTTATTGTATTCCGTCTCTCAATGGATAAAGTATATGACCTCCAAGTGTTTGTTTGTTTTTTTCTCCTTGTGGGCTTGTATTGGTTCTGTGGCGAATCTAAGTTCTTGGGTGGGGTATTTTCAACGCGTTTCAGAGCTTACCGCTCCTTTGTTAAAAAAGGATAAAGAAAATGGGGATGTGGTTGAAGAGAACGCCAATGTGGTGAGTCCGATACTTAAACTCTTGATGACCAATTAGGTAGCTGATCATTGACGTTAATGTTTACATTGCATAACGAGGTATAAAATCAGGTAAATCATAATAGAATAAAAAACATATGGATAAACATATTGGAAAGCTCTAGTAAATGTAAATATAAGTAAAAAGTATTTGGTGGTATAATTAGTATTCACACACAAGCGGAAAAAAAGGGTTGTGGCAGGGAACCCTTGGGTGAACCCATATATGTACACACACACTGGTCGCTATCTGTAGTTTGAACAAAGGTACATTAGACCAAGAACTGTCTTGATTACTGATGGTTGCAATGTATCATTGTTCGGATATTATCCAAATAAAAAAAGTTGTAATAAGCCGAATGGATGGATGCTTTGGGATGTGCCGGCGACACGGGGCATGGTGCATTTACTCTGCTAAATCTAGCCGATACTGTCAATGTCATCAAAGCCAACAGTGTAATAGTGCAAATTAACTACTGTTTGGGAGTTCATAAAGGAATGCTAGAGAGACCAGATATGGAGAGGATGAAAAACATAGCGATATGAGCCTGCAGTGTGATCTGTTAAAGCACAGCATGATGAAGCATTCTCCAGAGGGCTTGATAAGAATAGGATTATAGGTTAAGAGTATCAAAATATAACTTAACAGATGAAGGACATGACTATGTTGCAATGTGTTGGATACCTCTCTGGCACTCAAAGGGTTAAGTACTCTAGTGCTTGCTTTTATATTCTGTGCCTGTCAGTTAACATGGCACTCTTTTGGCACTCCCCGCTTTAATGATTCACTAATTGTAGGGACAGAAAGGCAAATTAACTTGCAATATGCTGGCGAGGCAAATAGTGGCGAGACATGGAGATGGAGGAACAGATGCAGTGAAGGGAATACTGAAGAGGCGAACAGGCAAAGAGGTGGGGAGTGAAAGAGGCAAAAGGAAGGTGGAAAGGATGAAGAGTGAAAGAAATGAAAGTGAGGTGTAAAATGAAAGGGAGAGTGCAAGTGAGGAGGCCAATTGACAGGTTTCTGTGCAGTACACAAACAGGAGCCATTAGGCAGACTAGGAAACCACCTAGAGTTCAGCAATGTGTGCCTCAGCAGCTCTAGCCATACCCACATTCTTTGTTGTGGGTGTCTCCAGCACAATCCAGTGGTGACCTGGTCCAGAGAGATCAACTCTTTAGTTATTGTGGTTTGTTTATTTACCCTATTATATACTGACTAGTTGAAGAGCCTGTTACACGGAACACAATGCCACTGCCAGCCGGTTGCAGGGCAGTCATGCGCAGTAGAGACTGTCTGCGCCATGGCTGATACAGAGCTGGACGCTCCTTCGGATAGTCCAGCTCTGTATCAGGTGCGGTGTGGGCAGTCTCTACTGCGCACGACTGCAGCACGCACAGCATTCTCTACTGCGCATGACTGCGTCATTACATAAATTTTAGCGAATTATTATATAGGATTTGGCCTGTTTATAAACTGGATTTCTGACCATTTTCAAACATTGTGAACCATTGCATTGGAGACCTTTCGACATCTGAGGGGGTTAGTATTTGTGCTAGTACCTTCTAGGCCCTATGACTACTGAAATCACAGTTGGATGCTAGAGGCTTTCAAACAGAACTTGACATTTATTAACATGTTCAAGTGTACAGTCCTTCTGGAGACACTCTGTAGCAGGCGTAGGTAACACAGATCCAGGGACTTGCTGTCAGGGACATAGTAATGCAGTAAAAAAAAGTACTAAAAAGTACATACCTCCCAACATTTCAAATGGCCAAAGAGGGACACTTTTATTTTAGTTGGTGTTGTTGGGGGTGTGGCTGGTAGGCGGAGCATTAGCAATCTTTTTTTTTCATTTCATGACCTTCTGATACCTCTTTTTGTAACTGAATAAATTATTTAAAGCAATACGAAAGCATTTTATTTACACAGACTAACGTATAAACACATATACTGAAGTTTAAACAAACATAAATGTGAGTTTTATTGTTGTGGAGCAATATGATACAGTTATATACACAACACACAGTCTAATCTCCTAAAAAGAGGGACATCAGGGTGATAAAGAGGGACAGAGGGATTTGGGTCTCAAAGAGGGACTGTCCCTCCTAAAGAGGGACACTTGGAAGGTATGACAGTACATGCAATATAATATTACATGTTATGCTTTTGTGGAATATGCAAAGTAAAATAAAGGGTTACCATCACTTTAAGCAAATTCCTGTTTTACACAGGTGTCTTAGCGATTGGCTTTTATGTTTAAATAGACTCACTTATATGACCAGGCACTGGCCCTTGAGTATTGCTCCTTAACCCCTTGGCTAGAAGAAGCATAGGGGTGGATTCTATTAACTGCAAAATTGATTCTCATCTTGCAAAGAAAAGAAATCAATATTGATGCTATGCAATTCACTTATCCCCATTTCTGTCATCACTGGAGAAGAGATTGAATAGGGAATCTACAACAGGTTAAAGAGTCAATGTAATAGTGAACTTCCACCTTTCTATTGATTGTTTCAAAAGTATGAATATTTTCTTTGAAAGCAACAGATGCATTCTCAATAACACATGTATTTTATACAAAATTTAAGACAATAGTAATGTTTTATATAGACCAGTGAGTTTGACCTCTGTAGTGGGAAAACTGTTAGAAGGGATAATAAGGGAATATATTCAGGATTGCAATACAAAAAATAAAATCATTAGCACAAATCAACATGGTTTTATGAAGAATAGATCATGCCAAACTAATCTTTTCAGCTTCTATGAGGAGGTAAGCAGCAACCTTGACAATGGCAAGGCGGTAGATGTAGTATATCTAGACTTTGCAAAGGCATTTGATACAGTGCCACACAGAAGGCTGGTGTATAAAATAAGGAAATTGGGGCTAGGAGATAACCTTTGCAATTGGATACAAAACTGGTTGAAGGATAGGGAACAGTGTGTGGATGTAAATGGAAAATTCTCAAGTACAGTTAAAGTGGAGAGTGTAGTACCTCAGGGTTCAGTATTAGGTCCGCTGCTTTTTAACATATTTATAAATATCCTGGAAATAGATATAGAAATCAAAATATCAATATTTGCAGATGATACTAAATTATGCAAAGTCATTAATTCAGAACAGGATATTTTCTCTCTACAGAGGAACTTACATAAAATGTCAGATTGGGCAAACGTGGAATATGAAGTTTAATGTGGGGAAGTGTAAAGTCATGCATTTGGGAGGAAACAATCCCAAGGCTACTTATAAACTTAATGGAATAATTTTAGGTGACTCATTGCTAGAAAAAGACCTGGGTATCCTTGTCAACTACAAACTTGGAAACAGTGACCAGTGTCAGACAGCAGTAGCAAAGGCAAAAAGAGTCCTGTCTTGCATAAAAAGAGGTATCGAAGCAAGAGTGGATAACATTATTTTGCCATTATACAAATCACTGGTAAGACCTCACCTTGAGTATGCAGTGCAATTTTGGGCACCGTTTCTGAAAAAGGATATACTAGAACTACAGCGGGTACAGCGGAGAGCAACAAAATTAATTAAGGGAATGGAGGACTTGACATATGAGGAACGACTAAACAAACTTGGTTTATTTACTCTAGAGAAAAGACGACTAAGAGGAGACCGTATCACACTGTACAAGTATATGAGAGGTCAATACAAGGATCTCTGTGGTGAGCTATTTATTCCAAGGCCTGATCAGGTGACCAGGGGACACCCCTTGAGATTAGAGGAAAGGAGGTTTAAACTTCAGCAGAGGAAGGGTATTTTTACGGTAAGGTCTGTTAAATTGTGGAATTCATTGCCCAGGGAGGTAGTTATGGCAGATACAATGGATACATTTAAGAGAAGATTAGATACATTTCTTTCAAAAGGGAACATACAGAGTTATACTGTTTATCAGTAGGCTGATCAGGAAGGTCTGATAAAGACTAATTTAATTGGTAGCAGGAAAGCTATAAAATTCTCAGTTCTGAGGTATGAGGCGAAGGTTGAACTTGATGGACTTGTGTCTTTTTTCAACCTAAATTACTATGTTACTATTTTATTTTTTATAATTTTTTTTCATTATATCTGCAGTTTCCATTATACATGGTAATCTCTATTGAAGTATATTTCTCCATTACATCTCCTCACAACAATGGGCTTCAAAAGTCCTGAATAGATTGGAGGAGACCCTAGATGTTATTAGACTGAAGGACACTGAAGCTGTAACATTGAGCAGGAAACTGAAGGTGCCCACAGCGCAATTCTGTTGGCTGATTTTGGTTAAAATCAACTTGACTGGACGAATGTTGCAATGTGTATGGGCTACATAAATCAACATTTTCAAGCTGATTCCAATAGACCAAAATGCAATAATTTGGTACTGGCTTGAAAATGGATTTAGAGTGTGAGTGTGTGTAGGAACAAAAGCATTCTGATCACTCGTTGAACAGATTGCTGGTCGGCTGAAAACAAAATCACCCTCTGTGTGTGTGCACACGTTGAAACAGAGATCAAATACAGACAAAAATAGTAAATAGAAATTAATGACTGTTGTTTGTAAGCCATCTACCTTAGTAATTCTGTCTAATAAATAAATTAAGAGCACATATTATTTTATGTATGTTTAATTCTATTTACATGGTGGTATTTGATATACATAGCACCTCACAAAAGAAATACAGTAAATAAAGTAGGTGTTACAATAAATACAATAATCAGGGTTACATTAAAGGGATAGTAATACTTTGTTTTATCTTTATTTTATTTTGTAGGCATTAAAAAAACACGAAGAATGATATAAGTCTTATCTCTCAAACCTTTATGGTTTGAGAGATATTCACAAGCAGTTTCCTCTCCCGCCCCTTTTGCCTAGTGTAAGCCATCTCTTCTCAGATGTGGAATCTGGTTGTAAGACCAGACAGATAACAGGGGATAATCTTCTTCTTATGAGAACAATGAAAACCCTGCCCCCCTTTACACATTTTTCAGGATTTTCCCTTATCTTAATTTAAGATTGACCCTCTCTGCAGTCTACCTGGGCATCTCCCTTCTGTTCTGGCTGAGCAGTGTGACATCAGTAAAAGGGGCAGAGGGGGATACTTTGTCATTGAATTACTCTGGAACTACAAGTCTGACAGAATTGAAAAAACACTTTCCAAAGTCCAAATACTATGATGATTAATTAGAGCTGCTTTTATTATGAAACATTACTATCCCTTTAAGTGTCACAGTCAGAAACAATAGGAAAGAAGTCCTTGCTCCAAGGAACCTATGGAATAATTGGGTAGCTGGAGATGAACAGATATGAGGATGTGAAATGGTGTGAATTAGAGAGCTGATTTTGACAATAGGCTGTGCATGGTGCTAGTCATCTAAAATATAGCATTCCAAGATAGTTTTAATGATGGAATGAGACAGTTCTAGATGTGGGGGAGAGGTATGGGGTTCTAGATGTAAGGAGCAGAAGTGAGAAAGGTTTGAAATAGGAGACAATAAGGGAGTTGTATACTGAGAGGAGTAATCAGCCAGCAAGATACTGTAAATAGAGATAAGAGAAGAAATGTAAGGGAGGGCAAGAAATGTTAGGTTAAAGTTCCCCTTAAAGATTATTCACAAGCTGTAACTGCAGACAAAACATAATCTGTACACAAAGTGGGACATTAAACATATTTAATTTGCAAGATGAACATTTATTAATGAAGCAAGGGGACGTTTTCATTCAACATTAAAATAGAAATACAGTTTTATCAAAAGTAAACACCGTGTGTTGTTGTTCCTATTGCTATCTATGAGGAGTATGGGATCCATACTTACCAAAAGCTCTCCTATACTTCATTAGGGACAGTGGCATCTAGCTGTGACTTTTCATCAAATTACATTTTGACTTAAGAAAAAAATTGTGAATTTTAAGTGAAACAAAAATATATTTGTTTTATAATTAGGTTTTCTGGAATAAAAAAAAATCATACAGAATACTTGGAAATGGGAAAACAAATATGCATTTTACCTGTGTGGAAAACACAATTTAAAGAGTGTCTCCAATAACCAATGTCTATCAGATGATTTGTGAATATGGTTCCAATCCAAATTTATTTAGTAGGCATTTGCCTGTGCCCAAAATGAAACATGAATAACCACATTGAGAAGGGCAGAACTAACTCCAATCAGATAAAATAGGATTTTTTTCTTACCTGTTAAATACTTTTCTCTTAGTCCATATAGGTTACTGGTAACTTTGGGTAGGCGACCTGCCCCTTTAAGTAAGACAGGAATCTTTCTTGAATAAGAAGTGCTGGGTGGAGCCTACCTTCCCTCTCAGCCTGCAGTAGTCAATACTCTCCAGTTAGATCGATGACACTAACTATTGACTAGATAGCCAAAGGGAAAAGAAGGCTCCTGTGAGTGTGAACCTGAAAGTACTCCCACGTTCTGCCACAGGAGAGCCAAGCATGGTCCCTTGACGGGGGGGAGACCAGTAACCTCTATGGACTAAGAGAAATTGATTTAACAGGTAAGACTAAAGTCCTATTTTCTCTGTCGTCCAATATAGGTTACTGGTAACTGGGATGTCCAACCATTGAGTTCCCTGAGGTGGGAAGTAAGGCAAGGACCAGGCGCCATGACCCCAAGTCACCAGATCATACATGAGCTAAATTGATCAGACACAGCCCTCTAAAAATAAAGTGTCAACGGACATGAAAACCAGTGTAAGGACATCAGAAACTGTAACACAGCACACTGAACTAGAGCCAACAGGGCTCAACAGTTAAGGAATACTAAAGGTACCTAGAAAGACCCTAGACAGGCAATACAGCCTCTAGGATCTTCCTGACAAAGCTAGCATCAGTCAAGCCCCCCAAAACACTCAGAGCATGAACCGGATCATAGAACAAGGGTAGACAAATAAAATGAGCCATCTCTGAAGTCTCTACAATGAGCGGTTGCAGAGATATGTCCCAAACAGTAAAGTCTCATAGAGGTGAATGGAGCATGGCGTCTATGCAGTAACAAATTTTACAAAATTTACACTGAGGTAAAAAAATGAGCAAATACACCAGAAAACATAGTAAAAGTGAAATAAACACTGCCCCCAACCGGGAAAGTGTTGAAAAGTACCTAAACATGTCAAGATAGCATACAAAGGGTTAAATTACTACAGAAACACTGCTCCAAGCCCCTCAACAGACATACAGACAAACCCAATGAGCGCAGGAGTATGTAATAGGAACTCCAATGGAGAATTCTGTGTGGAGAGGAAACGTGGGACAAGTGGACCTCAGCACTCAAGGGGTTACTCACGTTTTTAGCAGGTCTTCTGTCTTCAGATTACCATTTAAGAAGAAGCCTCCGTGGGCTACTCCTGGGAAAGAACTTGTCCAGCAAGATTTTTCCCTCAGGGCTAAAAGGTCCACCATAGCGCCTGGAAACTGAGCTATCCACATCTAAGGGCATTGTCAGTAAATGGTAATCCGCCTAATGGTGGCATTCCATATCTAACAGAAAGCAATACAACACTAAAACTAAAGCAGAACAGCTTCTCTGTCTTTCTTCTTCAAAGGAAACAATCTAACTGGAGAGTATTGGCTACTGCAGGCTGAGAGGGAAGGTTGGCTCCACCCAGCACTTCTTATTCAAAAAAGTTTCCTGTCTTACTTAAAGGTGCAGGTTGTCTACCCAAAGTTACCAGTAACCTATATTGGACGACAGAGAAATACCTTTGTAGAGATTATTGACTTGGGCAATTTGAATGGGGTTATGATGTAATGTAATGTAAATCTGAACTGCCAAGCATTCCTCCTGGACTGCTGTCACTGGTGGAGCATGAATGATGACTGGCCCATGCTGCAGATGTCAGCTATACATGACTGCAATGTGCATAAAAAGTCATAACTCCATATGGGTAGTCATGCATCTCATGCTGCAGCTTCCCTACTTTCTATGTTAGATGCTACAGCCATGTCACACCAGGTCATAGACTAGCATTATAACAGCCTGATTCAGGACTATATGTTTAATTTTTAGAGATTAGCAAAGTATTAGAAATTATGCATTAGTGATGCTCGTGTGAACATAGCCTTAGTCTTCAATGGGATTTACATATCAGGTGCCACTAGGCAAGGCACTTTAGGGTCTTTAGCTCAATCAATGGCCGAAACCCAACTCCTATAAAAAACAAGAACAAAAAAGCTGTAACTCCTCAGTTGCTAGAGAGAGATCGATAACATATTGCTCTACAATGCATTGGGAATCTTTTTAGCATCCAGTCAGTTAAATAATATTCTGTAGAGGAGTATAAATGGGTGCAGAGACATTGGAATTGCTCTGAAAAAGCCTGCAATTCAGCATTTGGGTATGGCCAGCACAGCTGAGGGGTCCTCAAAATTTGGAGCAACCAAGGGGTTAAAGTTTTTTTGTTCTTCCTTGTTTTAGGCCAAGGCTGTGTTCTGAGTCAAGAAACTGACGATGGAACTGGGGGAGTGGTCATGGGAGGAGCTGAGAGTTACTGTGGATAGAGCTAAGGGGGCCTAGAGTGTCTTTCCTAGAGGTACCTGGGATGTAAATCTATCCTTACTTACATAAACTTATCTTACCATGGCTAGAAAATACTAATGGTCCAAATGAATTTGGCCCTTGTGTCTTTGTTCAATCAGTTCTGAATACCACATCTATGGAGGTGGATATGATGACTGCTGGAACTGCAGGAACCTAATTAACTGTTTAAAGACATCAGGGGTATGCAACACAATGTCAAAACTACCATGTGCAATGAACTTGGTGTTAGGCCTCGTAGTCTTGCCAGCAGGTGTCATGTCTGTCTCCATAAGCAAGACATCCAACTCCGATTAACGATTTTACCTCTTGAGCAAAGGTACGAGGACAAGATTCATAAGGAGCCATTGCTATTTTCTATCCATAGTGAGGGAAGCCTGTTTTATAATTAGGAGGTGTTAGTTCTCCTTATATAGGGATTTTAACCCTTTGAATACCAGAGGGGAATTCAACACATTGCAAAGCAATATGTTGTGTATCCCTCTGACATGCAAAGGGTTAAACCCTTGATTTTCAACACTTTCAATGGGCTACATTTCCCATGAATTGATCCAGTTTGTCTTAGTTTTAAATTCAGAATTGTTCCATTTTGTCTTAGTACAGGAGCCTCAGAGTGCAATATAACCATATACAAAGTGCTGAATTCAATAGCAAATAACATTTCCTGTTCAGATTTTTCTTGCATTCCTCTACACAATTGTGTGAATGGCTCTAAATTGATTGTAAATGCAAACAATTAGCTCATCAATTATATATGCAAACTCAACTGCTTCTGTTTTCCTCTTAATTACTCTACTCATTATACAACGAGAAATACCAAATGATGATAAACAAAGTTTGCCGGTAGAATCAAATGCCTTAAAGAGCACTGAAAAGGCTTGTTTAGCAGTAATGTTTGGATAGTTACATTTGCATAATCTTCATTCATATCAGTTTATTTCATTGACGCTGGCACTAGCAAGAATATGTAATCGCTACTTTGAGGACTTTTGGGGACAAACAAAAGTATTAATAAAACATGTTCTCTTTTTTAACTGAAAGAAAACTATACCAAATCATAATAAATTAAAATGATTGTAATAGAAGGTGCTCCAGGGAGGAAAAATAGCTAATAATTAAAAGAGAAAAATATGAAGGATTAAAAACAAAACAAAAAAAAAAACACAAAAAAAAACATTCTCAAAGGGATAGTAATGTTTCACAAAAACAGCTGCTCCAATTAATCTTCATAGTATTTGAGCCATAGAGAGTGTTATTTCAATACTGCCAGAGTTGTGGTTCAAGAGTAATTGAATGATAAAGTATCCCCCTCCCCTTTTACCTAGTGTAAGCCACCTGCCCTCAGATGTGAAATCTGGTCCACAGACCAGACAGTTCACATCAAGGGAAAATCTTCTTACTGTGAGAACAATGAAAGCCCTGCCCACCTTGACAGGTTTTTCAGCTTTTCCCTTATGTTAATTGAAGATTGTCCCTCTCTGCAATCCACTTAGACACCACCTTGCTGCTCTGAGGTGAGCAGTGTTACATCAGTAAAAGGGGCGGGAGGGGGATACTTTATCATTCAATTACTCTTGAACTACATCTCTGATAGTATTGAAATAACACTCTCTATGGCCCAAATACTATGAAGATTAATTGGAGCTGCTTTTATTGTGAAACTTGAGTCTGAAATCCCAAAATAAGTAATGTGTAATGTATTCTATTCCTCATATGATACTTGCACAGGGGATTTCTAATGCATATAAGTCCTATTACTGGTAAATGAGAGCTAATGATAAATACAGAGTCTTTTGATGGTAGTAATATAACTAATAGTTAAAATAAAGCTATGGAAACTCTAAATAGTAAATAAGGAGGAATGCAACTCAAAGGTAACAGTCTAAGGGCTAGATTCTATTGCAGGAGATAAATGTTACTTCTCGTTTTATCAAATATTTTCGTATTGAAGTCTATGGGGATAAATGCAGTGATAAAATGTGTACCTGCAATAGAATCTAGCCCTAAATCTACTAATTACAAGTATAGACAAAAATGGGTAGGCCAGGAATATCAGTTATAACGTAATTCATCTATTGATGAAACCAGTAAACACAAGTTATTTTTTTGCTCCGCCCCAGTGGTGACTCAGTATTTGATCTGAATATCCAGATTCTCTCCATTTTCCAAACCTCACTCATGAGGCCACCTCTTCTAATTCCCATTTGGTATGTGACAAAGTCAAAGGCTTTACCTGTTTATAGACTTGTGCATGACAAAAATTTTGGTAACATTTGATTTTGGACAAACTTTAAACAAATGGAGCCATTTCCAGGGTCTAAATGAAGATGGTGGAACAGGGTATGGTGGGCATTTAGCCTTATGGTACTATGAATGAAGTAGATGAAGTATGGATGTAGCTAAATTTGAATTAAAAAGGAAGACTAAGGCTGACTGGTGTGGGGCAGACACAGGATGACAGGAACACTGGAGATGTAGCCAGCAGCAAACTGCAGAACACTGGAGTGGCCAGGGCTCAGTAGATGGATACAGCAGACTTTTTTACAAGAGACTACAAAATTGAGGATGTCTGGTGCAGGGTGGACCCAGGATGATAGCAACACTGTAGATGTAGCCAACAGCAAACTGTAGAACACTGGAGCAGGCAAGACTCAGTAGGTGGATACCGCAAACTTTTTTCCAAGAAACTACAAAACTTAGGATGACTGGTGCAGGGCAGACTCAGGATGACAGCAACACTGGAGATGTAGCCAGCAGCAAACTGCAGAAACACTGGAGCAGGACTCAGTATATGGATATAGCAGACTTCAAGAGACTACAAAACTGAGGATGACTGGTGCTAGACAGACTCAAGATGACATCAACACTGTAGATGTAGCCAGTAGCAAACTGCAGAACACTGGAGCAGCCAGGACTCAGTAAATAGATACCGCTGACTTTTTTTTACAAGAGATGAAAAACAATAGAGCCAGACTGAACAATATGTATAGTGGGACTTTAAATTCCCCCCTGTGTCCCACCACGTCAGGGGGGTGTCCTCTGCCCAACCAACCACTGTTCTAGAGCTGGGTAAGCTGGAGCGCTCAGAGTATTATGGTACTATGGATGATTCTAGATGAAGACCTTTTTGTTTTTCTAATCTGCATCGAACCAGAGAGCAAGGTATACCAGTTTTGGCAGATTGACTTTTAAAAGAGTAATTTGCTCCATGAGCTGGGGGGCCAATTGAGAGCGCTGGAGGCTAAGTATATTTCCAGTTACGGAAAATACCCGCTTACTCTGGACAGTAATTGTGGGGCAAGAAAGCAATTCCTGGGCTACCAGGGACAAAGTAGGCCACACAGTCCTCTTGTTATCCCAGAAAGTCAAGGGATCTGTACTTGTGGACAAAGAAGGTTCCACAAGGTAAGCCTTAACCTCAAACTCAGCACTTTTTCTATTGATGGGGAGCTGTTTGTTTTGTCCGAAGCATATTCTGTCCATTGCCTCAGCATAAAAAGCAATAGCTGCTCCACCGAACACGATGAAGTGCTACTGGGGCTGCAACTGATAGGTCCCGGAAGACCACCACACTCTTCCAGCTCATCTGCAGAATCTTCTCCCGCCTCCTGTGACTGCATCCTGTTTTTTCTTTGCCTCTCACGCACCCTCACTATCAATTGTTCCCTCCAGGCAGTGAGTGAATTGGAACTACGTCCCATCTTACCTTTGAATTAAGGATTGCAAATTGTGGCAAGCATTAACTCGGGACAGTTGTCCATGCACTCTTCCATGCTCCGAGTCAGTTCCTTCTTCTGCCTCATTAGAAGGTCAGCAACATCGGGAAGTATATTACCCTCAGCACCAGGCAAGCGTTCCCTATGGGCAAGGAAATCGTCCAATTTTAAGGAGAGGTGTGAGAAGAGGGGAATGACTTCCGCCAGGTTAGCATTCTCTTTGCTTAAAATTTCTGTCAAAGCACAGAAAGGCATGACAACTGTCACTACCTGTTCCATCAGGGCCCAGTTAGCCCTGCCCTGCCCAGCGTTCTGTTACTACCAATGAAATGGTGACATGACATTGTGTGAATTGCCTTTTTCTGCTCCAGGATACGCTCTAGCATATCTAAGGTGGCGTTCCACCTGGTCCTAACATCTTGTTTTAGGCAGTGCTCTGGGAGGTCTGCCTTTTTCTGTTCCTCCCTGAGGAGTTGGCTATCTGACGCTCCGATGGAAGTGGCCAGCAATTTGTCAACATGACTTCAGAAGTGCTGGCAACCTTTCAGTGTTACTGCCATCCTCGAGAGCAGCCTTCACTACCAGATGCAGGACATGCACTGAGCAGCGCACACCTACAAATCTGCCATCCTGGGGAGCCTTTATCATGATAGCTGCACCGTTAGTAACCACAAACCTCATTTGTGACTGTGTGCCTGCCTGCTCCCCTAGCCACTGCGCCACCATGTTCTGCAGTGCTTTGCGAATATTATCTGAGGTGTGCTTCTGATCCATTACCTCAGCACGGGGGAGGAAAGAGCGGTGCCCTGCCTGCTTAGCTACTGCACCTGAACTTCTTGTTGGTAATGATGTCTCACAACACATTGGGCTGCCCCCACTGCACCGTCAAAGACAGGAAGCCATGCTGGCCACTTTGAGCACTCCATAAATCAGTGGTAAAGTGCACTGACTGGTCACCAGCCTTTCCTAGCAGATCCTTCAAATGCCCAACTCATGACCGGTACAGTAAGGGTACTATAGTTCTACTAAATGTGGTGCGGGATGGAATTTTATATCAGGGTGCGACAGCCTCCATAAGTTACTGGAAGGGCTCCCCATCCACCAAATTAAAAGTAGCACCCCAATGGCTATGAGCTGTGCAATGAGGCGTGTAATTTTCCTGGACTGCTGTCTGCATATCCCCTTGGAATGAAACCCACCAAAATCTTCCAGTGTGGCTTGTATTGATTTTGGGATGGGTTGTGACTATCTGCTGCTCTTACTAGGACCATATGTGACATGAGCCCACTGCCCTTTCTCTTGATGCCTACTGGTGGTGAGTGTGACACTGGTACATGCAGTACTAGTAATGCCACTTTCTGCACTTATCAACACTGACTTTTGGTGGTTGTTCAGGTGTTGGTTCATCCTTGAGGTGGTTAGATGACCCAACAACCTCCCACAGCTGACTTTCCTGCCACACAATTTGCATTTTGCTAGCCAGCCATCTCCAAGTGCCACAAAATGGTCCCATGCTTTGGAGCAACGGATGACTCTGGAAGGTGGTAGAGAAGAAGAAACTTCATCTTCACATGCTGGAGCAACCTCACTTTGCTTTTTCTTTCTATGTACCATTACAGGGGTACCAGTAGACCTAAAGGTGGCAACAGGGTTGTTGGGACTGGAACTGGAAGAGGATAGTGGAGTAGTGGTACTGGTGGCGGTGACACTAGCAGCTACTACCTGGCTGGGAGACTCAAATGGAACTGGAGAGGCAGGTGTTGAGTCATCAATAGAAGACACAAGTGTAACTGGAGAAACAGGAGGAGTACTCTGGGAAGCAGGGGAAAAATTAAGCTCAGGGGAATAATCAAGGTCAGTGGAAAAATCAAGCTCAGGGGACAAATCAAGCTTAGAAGGCCTTGATCCCTCAGATTCTTCTTCTACCTCTTGTAGGTTTTGACAGGAAGAAAAATTGTTATCAGCAGCAGATTTTGGGGAGCCCTACTCAATTCCTTCTTCTCCCTGGTGGCTACTGGGAAATGGTAAACTAGCTTCCTCAAAAACATTTTCTGGAGCAGATATGCTCTCAGTGGCAGTGACAGTGGTGGCAGGAAAAACATTATCCAAATACTGCAATAAATTCCGTTTGGGCTGCTTACATGGACGTTCTGTATAAAATTCCTGCTTTGATACTGCCTGCAGTGTCTGACCAGTAGTGTTACACATGCTAGGTGTCCCCAGGTTTATAGAAGTGGCTGTAGTGGAGGTGGTGAATAAATTGGCAGTGGCACTAGTCATTGTGCAGGTGCTTCTGGGGGGAGCATCACGAAACAGCTGACGAGACACAGGTGATGGCTGTTTTGTAGTCTCGGAGGAGGACCTGGACCTCTCTACCCTGTAGAGGTAGAATGACCTGCAGTTCCCTTCTTCTTTCTAGTTTGCGGATTGGATTGGAGTGTTGCTGCTGAGTCCGACTAGTACTACTCAAAGTACTCTTCTTTGCCTGCCTGCTGCTGCTAGCTCTGCTTGAAAGCAACATCACTGTGGTGGTGTTGGTGGTTGTCAGCTCACTGCAGCTGGTACCAGGACAAGAAACATCAGGTTGTTCACTAGGACTCAAATCCATGACAGATAGATAGGTAGAGAACTATAATAGTTTTAAAATGTAAAAACCTGGCCACACGACAACTGTGAGACTGGCTGATGTGTCACTCTGAAAATTGTTCAAAGAAATTCCTACTATTATTTTTAATATTTTACACAGGAACAAAGGTGACTTTCCCTTCCGGACTCAAAAAGGTGCTAGGCCTGCCTATTGAACTGTGAGACTGGCTGAAGTGTCAGTCTGAAAATTATTCAAACAAATCCCTTATATTGATTTTAATGTTTAACAAAGAAACAAAGATGGCTTTCCCTTGCGGACGCAATAAGGTACTAGGCCTGCCTGCAGAACTGTGAGACTGGCTAATGTGTTACTCTGAAATTATTCAAACATATTCCTACTATTATTTTTAATATTTTACATAGGAACAAAGATGACTTTCCCTTGCGGACACAATAAGGTACTAGGCCTGCCTGCAGAACTGTGAGACTGGCTGATGTGTTACTCTGAAAATTATTCAAACAAATCCATAATATTTTAAATATTTTGCACAGGAACAAAGATGACTCTCCCTTGCAGTGTCAGTAAGGCACTAATGCTGGCTGCCTGCCTATGCCTAATGCTAACTGCCTGCCTACACAACAACTGGACACTCTAATATCTCCTGCTTCTTCTCTCTCTCAGCTCCAACAATGCACTAAGAGGAAATGCAGGCTGTCTGGGTGTTTGTGTCATTAGTCCAACCCCCATCATGAAACGAAGAAGCCAGTTGGAATTGTCACGGTTTTTTAAAGACTCTCAGACCAGTATGTAAAATAAAACACAGTTTTATTTAGCAATAATAACACATATGGTCGCCCTCTAGTGGCGGTTGGGTGTACATAAATGATAGTGACTGGAAAATACAAAGTTAATGCACAAACGGAAAGCAAGTACACATTTACCACCAAGGAAGGGGTATAACCTCGGAGGGTTAAGTCCTTTATAAATATTAGTTTCAAAGGAACTGTTTGGCACGCCCTGGGTATGAGTAGGTTACGCTTAAGGTAACCACAAAGGGTTAAGTCCTTGATTATGATCAGTCTCTTAAGTGGATGCTTGGCATGCCGAAGGTGTAGATAAGCTGTGCTGAAGAAATGTTCACCAACAAGTGGATAGGGACTGTCTCGCCATGGTGTGTAGTATAGCAGAGCCCAATAGCCCCCCACGGGCGTACCTACAGGAATGGCTACTGCTGGTGCAAGTGATCTTAGCCCCACGGGCGTGTATCGAACCGGCCTGCAGTGCAAGAGCTCCCAAGCCTCTTCAGACTCTACCGGACTGAATATAATGAGACAGGGCTCAAAGCCCAACAGAAGTAGTACCGGAATGCTAGTGCTGAAGCCTGTGCCCGTCACCACTCGGTATAACGGAATCGCCCAGTGTATACAACGAGAGAGATAGAGAGCCAAAGCGCCCAACCGGCCTAATAGGAAGTGAACACTCTACTGGGATGGTATCGAGTTGCCGACGGAGAGCGGCCAACTCAGCAAGAGTTTCACTATGAACGAGGCTCACACTGGAGTAGGGAGAGTGGGACCGAGACAGCACTGGTAGGGTTAAAAGGCACGTTTACACAAGGCTTTTCTGCGGTAGCACAGCACTGCGGTCTGAGGGAGGCGCACACAGCTCTGCACGATAGTAACACTGCACTGTACGAAGTAACACCAGGCAAGACAGCCACACAAGTACTGGAACAGTGGATGATAATGTCGCGACGGCGACAAACCGGAACGTGGGTCCTCTGGAACACGCTGGAGGTGATCTTGCGGGAGGAAGTCAGCAAGGCCGGATCGGAGCACGTACGAGGTAGTCGTACGGGTCATACACAAGCAGGAACGTCAGCCAAGCAGAGTCGAGATCCGGAGGAGAGAGTCAGACGAGCCGGGTCATACACAAGCGGGAACGTCAGCCAAGCAGAGTCGAGATCCGGAGGAGAGAGTCAGACGAGCCGGGTCATACACAAGCAGGAACACTGGAGAATGGTCAGGGCTAGCCAAATCGGTACACAGGAATCAGAAACGTAGCAACAGAACAACTGGCTCAGAAACACCACGAAAGGGCGCCTGACAGATGGAATTGCCAGGTATAAAAAGGAAACCAAGGGGCGGGCCAAACTAAGTGAACAAATCACCCTTGTACATAGAAGAGAGTGACAGCTAGATCACAGGCACTGTGATAGGAATAGAGACAAAGCAGGAAAGTAACGCATGAAACGGAGAAGCTAATTGGACTAGAGACATGGAGGGAAAGTATGGACGGAAAGTAATTGAGCGCAGGTAGTAGTCTCTGAATTTCCAAAATTTTTCGACGACATTCAGACCAGGGCTAGTCGGATTCAGATTTTTTTGTGGCGAACAACCATTGCTTTTCGGAATGCCCAAATGTCGCTGGATGACCCCATTTTCGTCTAATTCTGAATGTCGCCGAACCGAATCGCACAAGCCTACTTGTTCATAATTACTCTTGTGACTAAAAATTATCTAGTAATACTAGTAATTTCATTATTAGGCAGACAATTGGTGATGTGTTCTAAAATTCTCACAGTTGATTACTTCACTGGTTTTTCAGATGATAAATGTTTTCATTTTGTAGGTGTACATTGCTGTACTGTCTGTGAAAGTTGTTTTAGTTATCATCTCATATACAATGCTTTACATGTGCATCATGCGTGCTAGCATTCTTTTCTGTATGCCAGTTCTAAGATATTGACTGTGCATCAAGAAATCAACCAAGTTTTTATCCTTTTAGCTGTCATGGTCACATTACAAGCAATATTTTTACGTAAAATAGGATCTCTATTATTAAAGTACCTTTTTTTTTTTTTTTTAAATGTTTCTGATCTGATAATTTTTCCTCTCCATTCCTTTATGCATCATTTTCTGTGTCCACTATTCTTAAATAAAATGGACAGTTTGTCAGCTCTTATACTGAAATCAACATCAGTCAAACAGTTTCTATGCAACAGTTTCTATGTCGTTTGGGAATACCTATGGTTATACTCAACAGATAATCACTTTCATCTTTAAAACAATCATTGGATTACACCTGTTAGGATCCAAGAAGTTAACTTGAGTTTGTGACATTTCCAACATCATAAATTATGATCATTAACATTTAGGTAATCAATGAATTGTTCCCACATTTCTTTGGTTCCTTCCCATACAAATAAAATATTTTGATGTATTATATCCAGAATGGTATAGTGACAGAATATTTAGCGTACTTTTCAGAGAATGCAACCTCATGTTTCCACTAGCCTGTATACCTACTAGAAAAGGAGGGCATGCAGATTGGCCCTTTGGAGGTACCCCATATGTGGACAAAAAACTGTCACCTCAGAAAGAACTTCAGGAGTTGAAATATTATATATTCAAATTCCACCTCTTTCAATTATGACATTCTCATGAAAAATTTGACTACTTCCAACCCTGTGTCATTGGGCATGCTAGAATATAGAGATTCAATATTACATGTGACTAATGAAGCTTCATATGAAAGATGGAGATCATTCAACTTAAGAAATACACCTGTCACAGTGCCTTACCTCGGCCTGCGGCATTCGGCCTGGATGAGGGTCCTGGACTAACACTCCGGCGTCACTATCTGCGTTCCTCTTTGCCTGCAGCCTGGTTGAGTATGGTTCCTTGTTACTGGCATCATGAATCAGGCACTTGTCTGGACGCCTGTTATAGCCCCAGCCTGGGGGACCTTATTGGTCCCGCCTTCTCCTACATCTTTATAAACCTCTCTGGGCCTGTGTATCATGACCCCTACATTGGTGTTCAGTGCAGTTCTAGGTCCTGTTGCTCCTGTATCCTGTGTATGACCCGGCTTGTCTGACTATCCATTCTGGTGCTGACCTGTGGCTCTGTCTGACCATTCTACCTGTGCGCTCCATTGGCTTTAGACATCCAGTCTGGTGCAAACCTGTGGCTCTGGCTGACTACCCGCTCCGTGTATGATCCTGGCTTGTCTGACTATCCAACCTGGTGCTGACCTGGGGCTCTGTCCAACCATCCTCCCAGTGTTGCCTACTACTATTGGACATCCTATCTGGTGCAGACCTCTGGCTCTGGCTGACTAACCACTCTGTGTATGAACATGGCTTGTCTGGCTATCCTAGCTGGTGCTGACTTGTGGCTCTGTCTGTTCACTCCATTGTGTGGCTCCGTTCCCCACAGACATCCATCCTGGTGCAGACCTGGGGCTCTGGCAGACTCTGATCTTACTGACTGCAGGTGTGAGTCAGTAGTCTCTATTTTTGCCATCCTTATTGGAGACGAGCTCTTTCTTATTCACTGCAGGAGTGAATCAGTAGTCTCCATTGTTGCCATCCTTATTGGAGATGAGCTCTTCCTCACTGACTGCTGACGTGAGTCAGTAGTCTCCCTTGTTGCCATATTCGAGAGACTGTAGGTTCTGTGTGCGTTCCACCTATTACTCCGAGACTACCAGTTGGCTTCGGCCTAGTCTTCAGCAGACGTAATTGACCCGTCGGCAGGCTCCTATTTCTGATAGAGTCGCTAGCCTCTCCAGCCACCCTCTGCTTATGTATATTCATTTATTGCCTATTGTGTATTATCCTAATAAAGGTGATTTTAACTATGCCGTCTGACTCCTTGTCTTGCTTGAGAACTGTAACAACACCTGATATGTCTCTTGCTAATGATAGTAATGAGTACATGAATTGTGAATTGTGTTATGAAAGCATGCAAAATGTACATGTTGGTTTTCTAAGTGATTCAATTCTTGAGACTGTAACGGGTACCCAAGTCCTTGGGTTGGACTCAGGCCGTCGTCCCAGGGTTCTCCCTCCTGAAGTCAGCTACAAGCAGGCAGCTCCACCGGTTACTCAGCAGCTTTTCATCCTAGGATGGGGGTCAACAAAAGACCCTTGATACCATCCAGCAACAGAGAGACAGGAGGAAGTTCAAGTCCAAACTGTAACACACACTTTATTGCACAAACTTCAACTCTTTTATACATGCTGAACCACATCAAGATACAATACTAGACAAAGGACAGTGACAGATGGTGTAAACATAACACAAAGGGCCAGACATGATTACATTATTTATACAAAGGGGCTGAGTAAGGGTAAACACTGTGACAAAAGGCTGAGGGACTAATATACACATTTCACACAATGGCCAGGGGGTTGAAGCATCTTTGAATATTCTGCTTCAAGCCCTGGCCAATCAAGGGTCTGGAATCCAATGGCCAATCCTGAACAAGATCATCATGGCCATCTCAGCCAATCAGAACTGATAGGCGGGCAAACAACCAACCAATCCAAGGGCCACCTACTTTCTCCATGTAATGTCTATGGAGTCCCTTTAACTTCCATCGGCCAATCAGCTGCAGGTCTTTTGTCCACAGAACAACCAATGGGAGAGGGGCCGACGTTTTGCTCCGTGAAAGTCAGTTCTTTTCAGGGAAATGGGTTGAGGGAAATACCAAGTTCCATAGTAACGGCCTAGGGTCCATTACAGAGACAATTAGTGGTCCTGTTAGGTTGACAGAAACCTTATGCATTTTTTTGAATTGTGTGGAAGATTCTAGGAAATAATAACAACAAGAGTTTTTAATTCACAAGGGTAATCAAACCTTGTTGTAGGGTATTTCTGAAAATTATTTTATGGAGACTCCCGAAAATCAAAAAGGAAATTACTAATTTGAGTTTTATATGTAGGAGAATCCATTAACTGTCTCATCACTTCATGGTCAAATCACATTTATTGTAACATTTCATTTTCAGAAAATGATTTGATAGTAGAACAGGCTTGAAATGATTGTATGAAAGTCATTTTAGATGTAAAGATAATATAAAGTCACCATTAAAATTACCCATCAATTCCTGTTTGTGGGGATCCAAATATATCAGGTCCTCTCTGCCATGAGTTGTCCAATTTTTTTTTTTAAGCATTACAGGTGGTGGGAGCTTATACACTATGGCAGGGGTAGCTTTCCATCTTTTGGGACTACAGAAACACTTGAGTCTTAGATTAAAGCTTTTTGTAAAAAGGGGGTATAAATGGAAAGTAAAAGCAGAGCTTTGGAAATGACAGTTAAAATTATGAGAGAATAACTTAAATCAATGACTTCCCAGTGCATTAATGAGAGCAAACCACAGATAGATTATTGAGGTAACGTCAGAATTTTAATGTCGGCTTTAAAGGGATAGTAATACTTCGTTTTCTCTTTATTTTATTTTGTAGGCATTAAAAAAAAAACTAGAAGAACGATACAAGCCTTATCACTTATAACTTGAAGAACGATACAAGCCTTTATGGTTTGAGAGATATTCACAAGCAAAGTTTCCCCTCACTGACCAAAACGGTCATGTCTGCCATCTAGCTGTTAGATTTGGAATCCATTCTGCAGATCAACTGGTGGCTCTTCAGGAGAGCCGAGATCTCAAGATATAAAAATAACTATTTAATTGGAAGGGTCTAAAAAGTGTGCTTGCAAACCAGGCACACTTTGTAGACTATTTGAATGAAGTAGTTCTTCTTATATCTCTCAATCTTGGCTCTGCTGTAGAGCCACGGCCGGTCCACAGACTGGATTCCAAATCTGACAGCTTGATGGCAGACTTGACCGTTTTGGTCAGTGAGGGAAAACTTTGCTTGTGAATATCTCTCAAACCATAAAGGTTTGAGAGATAAGACTTATATCATTCTAAATGTTTTCCTAATGCCTACAAAATAAAACAAAGAGAAAACGAAATATTACTATCCCTTTAATATAAGTTTTTGGACTTTTCATTTCCTTTTTTTTGTAATTTTTTTTTTGTAGTTCAATGTTTTATTCATTTACAATAAAACTTTTTGTCATCATCTCTTGTTCAGCTAGGTGCACTTCACATAGCTGCTTAATTCTATTTTTGTTGTATTATTTTGAACTGTTTTTTTCATCAATCAATTGTGCTTTGTGCGCTTGATTGATGAAGGAAACACCAAACAATCTGCTGTAAAAAAACACATACAGATATATGCACCAACTTCTCTCAATGCAGAATTTACTGCACATGAGCAAACCGAAGTCTTGGGAACTGGAGTACTGATCAACAAGGGTCAGTGAAAGGACTGTTTTTTCTCCAATATCTCTCTTGGAGCCAAATTTCAAATTAATCATTATGATAGATTTTTGCTGTAACCCAGACTAATTTTTAGATTGTTAAAAAAAATGTATAATGTTCTTAACAAAACGTTTTTCCACAAAACTGTATTTTTCCAAACTGATGTAGACCAAATTTTCAGGGTCTGTGGAACTTAGCACAAAGCAATGCTTTCCGTACCACTCTGGCACTCAAAGGGTTAAGTTTCAAAATTCAAGTTTATTCGTCCATCCACTCAAAAGCCATAAGTGTTACAAATTTGGCATGTTTAAACTTTATAGCTATGCTATTTTGTTTCTCAGCAGTAAAAACATTACAAAAGAGGGCATTATATAATAAAGTGCCATGCTAAACTATGCACTGGAACTGATTTCCTGGCGTTACACTTTTCTAACACCAATTTATCAAGCTATTTATGACACAAAATTGTCCTATTTTGCTAACTGCTCCAACAGGAGAGCAGTCAGAAAGAGTTTAAAGAAGAGGTAAACTTTTTTTTTAAATAAAAACCTATACGATCTAGAGCTTTTCCTGCTGTATAAAACAATGATACTTCCACAGTCCAAACTGTCAGAAAGTGAATTATAGCATGAATACTTCCTGAAAGATCTAACAGAATGATTAAGCAGCTTCTAACACCTTTTATGAGAACTGTTTGACACGGAGTGGGGTCTGGGTTTTGATGCATCTCGTGTCATGTGTCACGTTCGGGCACGAGGTTGCAATATGTCGCAGGCTTCTGTTTTGTACTGTTTGGGGCTGACAGCTCCACCCATCTTCTTCCTGACTTGCCTGTTAAAAGGGAACTGGATCTCTATCCAGTTAGCCTTACGTTGTTGTTCAGTGCAGTTCTAGTTCCTGTTGTACCTGTATCCTGTGTATGACCCGGCCTCACTGAATATCCATTCTGGTGCTGACCTGTGGCTCTGTCTGACCATTCTACCTATGCGCTCCTTTGGCTATAGACATCCAATCTGGTGCAGACCTGTGGCTCTGGCTGACTACCTAATCCGTGTCTGACCCTGGCTTGTCTGACTATCCAACCAGGTGCTGACCTGGGGCTCTATCCAACTCCTCCCACTGTTGCCTACCCTTATTGGACATCCTATCTGGTGCAGACCTGTGACTCTGGCTGACTACCTGCTCCGTGTATGACCTTGGCTTGTCTGACTATCCTAACTGGTGCTGACCGGTGGCTCTGTCTGTTCGCTCTGAAGTGTTGCCCGTTTCCCACAGACATCCATCTTGGTGCGGACCTGGGGCTCTGGTGGACTCCGGCCTAACTGACTGCAGGCGTGAGTCAGTAGGCTCCATTGTTGTGACCTTATTGGAGATTAGCTCTTCTCAACTGACGGCAGGCGTGAGTCAGTATTCTCCCTTGTAGCTCCTGCGGGAGACTTCTCTTTATATCCTGGGCTCTACCATTTACCTTTAGACTACCAGTTGGCTCCGTCCTAGTCTCTAGCAGTTGTGGTTGACATTGTGGCGGCTCCTATTCCTGATAGAGTCTCTAGCCTATTTAGTCACCCTCTGCTCTATTTTACCGTTCATATCACTTCAATTATTATTCTAAATAAAGGTAATTTTAACTACACCGTCTGACTTCTTGTCTTGTTGCTAACCGTAACAGTCTCAGCACAGAAAATGAGCTGCGGTGGTCGATTTGTACCCATTTTTTCTCAAAATTGATAATTTCTGCTTCTTTAACCCCTTAAGGACCGGACATTATGGGACATTTCCGTCCCATAACGTCCGCATAGGGGCACGTTGACGGGCCGGTACACGTGACCTGTCACGTGTATCGGCGCGTCATTATGGGGCTTGAAATAGATCGCTCCGATCTTGGAGCGGTCTATTTCATGCCCCATTTTTACTTACAGCGCTCCCGGAAGAGCGCTGTAAGTAAAATGTACGTGACGTACCAGGACCGTCAAGGGTCTTTCAAGAAAGTTTACCCTTGACGGTCCTGGTACGTCAAGGGTCCCTAAGGGGTTAAAGGGATTATAATGTTTCACAAAAACAGCAGCTCCAATTTATCTTCATAGTATATGGACCATGGAGAGTGTTATTTCAATACTGATTGAGTTGTAGTTCAAGAGTAGTTGAATGATAAATTATCCCCCTCCCGTCCCTTTCACCTAGTGTAAGCCACCTCCCCGCAGATGTAGAATCTGGTCCTGGGACTAGACAGCTCACAGCAAGGGACAATCTTCTTAGTGTGAGCATAAGGAAAACCCTGCCCCCTTGACAGATTTTTCAGGTTTTTCCTTATGCTCACTGAAGATTAGCCCTCTCTGCGTTCCATCCGGACATTCTTGCTGCTCTAAGGTGAGCAGTGCTACAGTAGGTAAAAGGGACGGGAGGCGGATATTTCATCATTCAACTAATCTTGAACTACAACTCTAACAGTATTGAAATAACACTCTCCATGGCCCATATACTATGAAGAGTAATTGGAGCTGCTTTTGTTGTGAAACATTACTATCCCTTTAAGACATACACATAATCACACACTGAATTGGACCATAGTTTACACTGAAAGTGCATCTTGCAAAGTATTTTTCTACCAAAAGTACAAAGGTTTCTGGATTGGAACATTCTAAATGCAATTTGTCCCAAAACATATTGCTGTGCTGGAACAGTGTTTTCTATCAGTCCCTATTAGCCCTCAAGTTACTGCATTCAACTAGTAGTGAAAAAGAGGGAATAAAGTGGGGGGATATCATTATTATAAATGCTACTTTAAGCTTTTTTTCCTCTGTGTGCGTTTGCTTCATTACTTTTAGTCATTTTGTAGAAATAATATTTTCTTAGCTTTAGGGAAGACATTAAGGTTAAGCTATATTTTATAGGTTTGAATTTGACTAAGTTATTTTCGCTGTCCAGATTTTAGAATGACTCATACCTATTATAGGCTCTTTTCATTGCTGATTAACCCATGGAATGCTACGTATGTCTCCAATGAAGCTAAAAGGTTAAACCAATAGAATGTAATAGAATAGTGCTTTAATTGACTTGGTTGGCTGAGAATGATGGGTATTTACATCTCAGGCTCCATGGCCACAACCTACTCCTCACATGACTATGCCTCGAGCCCCTTCCACTGTTTCCTGCACAGTAGGTATCCTTAACAAATTAGAGAAAAGCACACAAAAGCTATGATCACACTGGCTGCTAGAGAGGTCTACACATTATTTTGCAATGTGTGGCAGACCTCGCTGACATCTAAGTGGTTAAATAATTTACAGAGACCAGCCACAATACATCAGTTGCAGGTATCTGAGGCTGAGACACTGAGATTACATTGGCCACTGCCACAACTTTGAATTTGGGTGTCACCAGCACAGCTAAAGAACCCCTCAAAATATAGTGCTCTAGGTTGGTGCCCACTCTGCCTAATGGAAAGACTGTCCCTGGGAATTGTAGTTCATCAACAGATCAACAGGTGTTGACAATAGGTTGTACCACCATAAGGGCCATAAAGTTTGCTGACAACCAGTTATATGTGTGTATATATATGTGTGTGTGTGTGTGTGTGTGTGTGTGTGTGTGTGTGTGTGTGTGTGTGTGAATCTGGTTCACTGTGAAGGGGGAGTGGCTGGAATGTGCTGACTGGTTGAGGAGGAGGCAGGGGGCAAAGCCTCCTCAGCCAGCTAATTAACATAAAAAGTCAGACCTCGAGTTGGGGCATCAAGACCACTCCTGATGCCCCCCTAGCTACTGATCTCCAAGTGGATTCAGCTCCCCTGCTTCCATTCTATCTGGAACTGTGTAGGAGTGCAAGGGATTGGGAAACCCCCTCACATCAAAAATGAAAACTATTTAGTTAGGGGATATATACTTACATTTATTCTAACCTCCATAAAAATATCTTATGGGCAATTTTGTCATAGTAACTATGTTGGAAGATGGTGCATCAACACAAATATACCACTGAAAACCACTGAAGCTGTAAACCTCATATGATCTACATCATAGGAAACAATTATATCAATTATGTACAATTTGTTGTTGCAGCATAGTTGATGGCACAAAGTTGCCCATATGAACTAGGTCTAAAGGTGTAAAATAGCTCTGGTCCTTAAAAGACTCCAAACACCTCCTAAATCCCAATAATAACCCCCCATTTATCCTATTCTGTACAAAACATCCTAATTGCCACTGTGAATCAATTCTACATGGTTTGGTTTTCTAGACTTAGTCTTTTATTTGTATTGAATATCATGTCCCTGTACATGAATCTTTGTTCCAGAATCTTTCATTGGGAGGAGTTTGGGGTCCTTGAATCATGTCTGCCTCTATGGACATGAATGATCTGTATCCAAAATTAATATGGAAAAGTCATTCTGTTTCAATGTAATTGCTTGAATGGACTTTGTCTACTTCTTACTACTATCAGTAGACAAATATTGTCTCCCATATTGTCCAAAAATGACTTCTTCAGAAAAAATAAGTTAATAATGGCCTGAATCGAAAAAAAAAAGTTACTGTAGAGATTTTGCAATTAAGGTCTAGATTACATTGTATTTCATAAATATTTTTCACTGGTTTTATCTAACAGAAATGGAGACATTTGTAGATAAAACCATTAGTAAAATGAACCACTGGAATGCAATCCAGGCCTAATTTGAGCCAAATCAACGGTAATGGAATTCAGCTTCATATCAGCCTGTGTATGGGTCCCCTTTACGCTAATTTTCCTTTATTCATATGATCCTATCAGTTGAATGTACTAATCAACTAGTGCAGCTTCACAGGCATTAGCCACTAACGCCAGACACTGCACTGCAGGGTATGCACTGGAGTGTATGATTGCTGTATTACATACTGGCACACAAATTCCACCATCATTAGACTAGTGCTAGGAAGCACACACAGTAGAATGGTATAATGTTACACCATCTCACTGGTGTTAAACAAGGAACAGAGGAAATAAACACTCTGAAACACCCATATATACCTCCCCACTGCCCTCCCTTTACTGCAACTGATATAAAGGGGAGACTTTTTCATGTAGGTAGCTCATTAAAGTGGCACTAGGCAGGTACTGGGCTAGAAAGTAAATTCTGTGTTTTTTGCACAGAATTGTACACCCCCATATGACTCACTTATTTTTATAGATATAGTTTCTCATTAACTATATTAAAGTGTCAAACCTACAGTTGTAATGATAACAATAAAAAACATAATGCAAAAATGCAATCTTTTCTTCTCCTGTTAGGACACTGATACAGAAGTATTCATGTTGTGATAATCATTGGTTCCCTTCTATCATTTCTGTACATGTGAAGGTCTCCAGTAGATTAATGGCTTGGCTGTACTGAAATGACATAATCGAGCTCTGTAAAACAGACCGCAAAACTAACAAGTGGAAAGGGTATTTAGGTCTTAAAGGGATAGTAATACTTCATTTTATCTTTATTTTAATGTGTAGGCATTAAAAAAACCCTGACGAACGATATAAGTATTATCTCTCAAACCTTTATGGTTTGAGATGGACACGTGTGTGGAGATGGACATGGTGGCCAGTGTATGTGGAGGTGGGCAGTGTGTAGAGGTGGGCAGTGGGCACAGAGTGTGGCAGTGGGCACAGAGTGTGGAGGTGGACAATGGGCACAGCCACAGAGTTTGGAGGCGGAAATGGGCACAGAGTGTGGAGGGGGTCAGGACAGAGATGGTTGGACAGTGTGTGGAGGACAACAGGGTGGACAAGGTATGGAGGGGGGACAATGGGGACAATGTGGAGATGGGCAGGGTTTTGGAGGTGGACAGTATGTGGAGGTGGCCAATGAGGCCAGTGTGTGGAGGTGGTGGGCACTGTGGAGGAGGACAGGGTGGACAGTGTGTGGAGAAGGACAGGGTGTGGAGGTTGGCAGTGTGTGGAGGTGGACAGTATGGAGATGGACAGGGTGGGCAGTTTGTGGAGGTGGACAGGATGGGCAGTATTTTTACTGTTTTCTGTCTGTAAAATGCAGTTTGAAACAGTGGCATTAAAATTAATGTGCAGTGGCTAACCATTCTCCCTCCCATAAAAGCATTCTAAATAACAATATATGCCAAAGTGGAGAGTTTTAAGCTCATAATGGTAAATTTGGCAACATGTGTTGGTCACATTGCATAACTAATTTGCTATTATATTTGTATGTTGTGTGTCCATTTGGTTCCCAGTCCAGATTAATACATTTATTCATTTATTTAGCACATATATATATATATATATATATATATATATATATATATATATATATTTATATATACACGCGCTCGCGCACGTGTGTGTTTGTGCTTTTGGGTGCCCACCCTAATGCAATTGGCTGCACACTCCTATGTGGTGAAGTTGATTTGCTCTGACTTTACTCATAGAGCCTCATTTAACAAAGTAAGAAGTGCACTTTCAAAGCAAGGCAACTATATCAAAGTTCTTTGTCCTAATACTAACTGAAGATTGTCCCTATATGTGATCCGCCATCAGATCTCAAACTGAAATTATGGCAAAAAAGGAGTGAGGATTAATTTCAGCATCTAAATACATCGTAACAAAACAGTTTTGAACAATAAGAGCATCACGCAGCAGTACTATTCCTTATACTGAACGATCTGAGCTGCGTTTAAAATTATATATTATTACCCCTTTAACCCCTGGAATCATTATAAGGTCTACAATGCATTGCTCCACAAAGCGCTGGAGATCTATCTAGCATACAAGGAGTTAAATGGTCATTAAAATCACGGCAATGGTAAAAACATTAAGTGATTTTGTGAATATAGTTCATTCTACAAAATTAAATGATAACATTCATTGTTTAGATCTGACTTATAAAGAAAGATAGACAAAATGATGTTATGCAAATATGATTTCCCTGTAATAGTCTATACTTATTCTGCTAGAGGGAATTATCTCTGCAGACTGGAAGCTTCAGTAGACAGTGGATGTTTTATACAGTATGTATGGGAAAATCTGTTCTGTAATCAAAGCTATTTCTGGTGAGTATCAATCTAAGCGCGGCTCCCACAATGGTTTGACATACAACAAATGACAGGCAAGTGTGGTGCTGAAACTGGTATCATATCACGTACAATTTTTTTTTTACCACCTTCAACAAAGAAAAAACATGATCTTACACAATCCAGTTTTCTTGTCTACCAAGATGGAAATTAAAATGTTTTCATAAGAAATCAGTCACTTCAAATGATCTAATACAGTGGTTCTCAAGCTTTTTTTGCTCAAGGCACCCCTAACAAGCAGTCTGGAATTTTCAGGGCACCCCTATCATTTTAAGTAATTTGTCAAGCAAGTAATGAAGGTTACAAATCCTACATTATAATTCGCTAATGATGTTTGTCAGAAGCCATCATGCGCAGTAGAGACGGCTGTGCGTGCTGCAGTCATGCGCAGTACAGACTGCCCGCGCCGCGGCTGATACGGAGAGGAGTGCTCCGAATTCAGACCGGACTCTTCTCTGCTCACTGCTTGGTTCCAGAAAGGTGCGCAGAGAGGACTACAGTCTGAATTCGGAGCGCCCCGCTCCGTATCAGCCGCGGCCCCTTCGGACAGTCAGTACTGTGTATGACTGCAGCGCCTCCAGTGTCGGCCTGTGTACACAGGCTTTAAAACTAGTACATAAATATATAGTTATTCTTAAATCTCAGAACTAGAATAAACATATTGTGCATAGTAATTTCCAAAACTATACAGTCGTCATCCTAAGTGAATGTCCACGGTACACCAAAGTGCCATGGTACCCTGGTTGAGAAACACTGATATAATATATTTCAAATATGCCATAGCCAAACCTAGAAATAAAGCCATTATGGATAAGGATTGTTCTTAATTAATACTGGCCAATAATCATATTCACTGGACAAAGCTAGTAATAAAATACAGAAAATTGGTTTAAAAGGTGAATTATAGTAACATAGTTGAGGATGAGGATGAAAAACTATGTCCATTAACTTCAGTTTTTGATATATCATTCCTGTTTTTGTTGGTTGAAAGAAGGCACCCCATTTTCCGATTTTCAGTTATGCATTGAGCGATTAATAAGTCAGTTGACTATTCTGGATCAATATCCTCTCTGCATTGTAACAAACTGTCTAATGCTCTATATTTGTTAAAAAGGTATCTAATAGGGATGGGCTAAAAGTCTAATTTTTCCCATAGTAATCTTTGGGGAAAACTCTCAGTTTGCCATATTTCCGTGGAAATTCCCATGGATAGAACCACCCTAAAATTTCCGCTTTTTCAATAGTCTCAATAAATTATGCAGAAAAACGTTGCTGGTTTCTGCCTATGACCGAGAATTTCCTCTTGCGGGGGGGGGGAGACTCAGTTTGTTTGGTTCTATGGCTATCAGTGCAGTGGGACAAGGCTGAGACTAGGAGCTCAGTATCTGTGATACTATGACTACCGATGTCTGGTTATATGGCAGTGGTGAGCAACATGAGGCCCTCCAGCTACAGCCAGACTACATCTCCCATCCGTATCATTTCCAGTCAGCCTGTGATGGAAACTGCAGTCTGGTGTTAGCTGGATGGTCTTGCATTGCCCATCCATGTGACTATCATTGAGATGAGACAAGGCTGTTCATCGGAATGGGAAGTTCTATGCTTACCAATGCAGTGGAACAATGCGGGGGGCCAGTATCTGTGGTTCTATGACTATCGGTATAGTGAAACAGGGCTGGGCTTCAGTATGTGTGAAGCAGAAAAAGATAGCACTTTAACTGTCTTCTTGAGGGAATTCCCTTGGAAGGCATAAAGTGCTGTCTTTCGCACTTTCTTCCTTTTAGGCAGAAGTTTTTACCCATCTCTGTCTAATGCTTTTTTGAAAGTATCAATGGTTTATACCAAAACTGTCTCCTGAAAGAAAGGGATTCCTGAAGACTGTAAGCTCTCATGAGCAGGGCCCTCCGATCATTTTGTTTTCTATGTTCCATTTGTACCGTTTAATTTCTCTGTATGCCTATTCCCTATTTTACAGCGCTGCAGAATAAGTTGGCGCTAAATAAATAAAGGATAATAATAATAATTCCACATATCATAAGGAAAGGTTATGATCCCTAAATAAAAACACACACACATCTATCTGAGATGACAGGCCACAGCTTTATTAAATATTTTCAGTCACATTATGATTACACTTATTTACCATAATAATAATAATAATAATAATAATTATTATTATTATTAATTAATCATTAGCTGACAGTCCTTGCCAACCCACATTCCTTGAAACCAAGCATAGCCAAGCTGCACAGGCTCATGCTAGAATACCAACATTCTTCAGCAATACAGTTGATCCCAACATTCCTTCAGCACTTACAGCTGAACCCAACATTCCTTCAGCACTCACAGCTGAACCCAACATTCTTCAGCAATTACAGCTGAGCCCCAAATGTAATGGAAACTATGGATGCTGGGTTGCAAGGGGGCAGCCAAGCTGGTCACTCTGGATAACTACTCGATAACAGGAACGCTGATCTCCTGGATGGGGGTCAGAGGAGACCCTTTAAACCATTAAGGAAAGATGTACACAGGACACGCTTGTAGTTCCAAACAACCAACACAATTTTTTTGTGGAACAGGGGACATTTTATACAGAAACTTAGTACAATAATAATGGGCGTGTACGCAGATTATACAAAGGGACAATGGTGTGGTGGCAACATAATACAATGGGCACAAACATAAGACAAAGGGACGGTACACAATGAAAGCATCTTTACATAATTTAATCTTGCCGCTCTCAATTCTCAACCAATAGGAATTTGAGCATCGAGACAACCAACCTATCAGGACCTGGGTCACTGTTCTCTATAGGAGATTGAATTACCTGGGTTTGACATATAACTCAATTATGTCACTCTGGCTCCCCAACCAATGGGAACCGGAACGACAACTAGATGGAATGGTGGCGACCAATAGGAAGAGTGCCTACCTGCCCAGTAACATAATGCACTGAAAACCTTCAACACTATGTACTAGGCAGGGAGACATCTACTAGTCGAACATGGCATTACCTATCGACATGATTCCCCAATTAGATGGTAGCCTATGTTCTACCATTCTTCCCAAATGCAACAGGGGACCAAGGGGTACTGGCCAATCCGATGGCAGCTGATATTTTAAACCTGTGGTGGAACTTTTCTTTAGTCCTGGTGGCTGGTGCTGGCTTTCCCCTGTAAATGCAGTCCTTTGTGCCTATTAAGTTCCTAGGCCTGAAAAGACCTCCAGTTTACAGCATATGGTTCATTATATAAAGGAATTACCCCTTGGACATCCACCTTAGCTTTAATGAGTAACGTCACAACCCAAGACCTAAGTCCGGGGCAAACTCTCAAAGAGCTTCCACCTGAGGATAAATCCACATAACTTTACCACATCAATTATTAATCTCTGGAAACCAGGCAAGGACTACCAACCCCACTGTGTCAGACAACCAGACACTGCATATACACCATAATAGGGAAGGAGGGAGGGATGCTTTTCCTTGATCTCTCTTACCCCCAACCTCAGTCCATTTCCTGTATCAACTCATTATAAGCCTTATCTAAACTACTGCTCTAGCACACAATCTACCAGCCCTTTATCCTTTAGCTAGGTAAATCTATATATTTCCCCATCAGATCTCTGTTGTAGACTACTGCTAGTTAGTTTCCTTTGGAATCTGATAATGATAATTTACCCTTTGGAATCATTCTGGACAATGGAAGGCTATTGTTTGTTGTGAGGAGGTGACAACTAAATATACATTTAATCAGAGATTTTTATATACAAGCAACTGCAGATACAATGCAAAAACAAAAACCTAGACTGCTGTCTGAAGTACACTTACCTAGGTAAGTCACTTATTCCTAGGGCACAATTCCTCTATTTTAATAATGACTGGGAAATGTATGTATTGCTACCTCCTAGACTTTATTCTAGTTTCATATTAACTGCATTCTATAACCCTTTGTATCCTAGAGAAGTCTACAAAGAATTTATTCGCATTGTGCTAGTATACAAGCAGTTAAAAGATCATAGCAAGCTTCAAACTTTATGCACACAGTTTCTTGACTTTCCAAGCTTGAAAATTCAACTCAATCATTGATTCTGCTCTTACTGAGGCAAGTGTGGAGAATGAGTTGTAAGCAGACATTGCAGATCTTCACATAAAATGGCATCACGTTTGAACAATGCAGCTGCATGGCAAATGCAAACGCATTTCATGGTTCTGATTATATTTCCAAGTTAACTGCTGTGCTTTTAGCATTGGCAGGGCTATTGTCATTACAATTACAGTTACTAAGAAATCCAAACAAAGCACACGGCAGAATTACACCACAGTAAATCTGACCATGGTATATTTTCAGTAATCTACGGTATGCTTCACAAGTTTAGTAATCCTCTACTTCATCACTCTAGCTTCAAATTGTCTCTGTCTAAGTGATGGATTTGACAATTAAAACTCCTAAAATGTTCACCGTTCTTAATGTTATGTAAAATTTACACATAGCATTACAGCACCTGGGACTGAAAATGGAAATGGAAATGTTTTTTAATTCTCACTCTGTGTTACTCACTGACATTACCTTTTGCCTAGAAGACACAGAATGCATTGACATCAAGACAAATGCAGCAATATCTAATTTGGCCTACATTACATACAAATGCGGTAAAGTAAATGTGTATAGCTGAAAATAAGAGATAATTTACTACTACTGCAAACAATTACCTCTTCTTCTGTACTAACTCTGAAACAACTGATAGTGTGACATAAACGGATACTTTCTATGACATTATCATTGCTTTAAATCCTTGGTAATTTATATCTTGCATATAACGTTGATAAGGTCCAACCCACGGCTGTCAAACTACAATTCTAAAGAACTAAAGCACTGAACATTTGAAGCATCTTCCTGGTTTTTGCAAGTATATCACAAGCTAAAATATTAATTGCAGAATTAGATAAAGCCTGAAAATGCCCTATTTTGCCCTTAATCTGTTAAGGACTGGTCCTATTTTATGTTTTAAAGACTACACATTGTATTGCTTCCCATTGTGTGTATAGCCCTCTGGTCCATAAAGGATTAAGGACAGGATCAGAGTTCATGTTTCTTGCTTTGTGTGTGCTTTTTCATTTTTTTCCGCAGTGTATTCATGCAAACTATATATTTTATGAAATAGAACAAGCTTTCTTTTGGTACCAAATGTAAAGCTATCTCATAGTTTTATATAAATCATCATCATCATCTTCAGCCATTGTCGATCCACTGCAGGATGAAATCTTCCTCAGCAAGTTTAAAAATGTTGGCCTTGTGCTTTCTGTTGTCAATGTAACCAGTACATTTGGTAATTTCATCTACCCTTGTTGTCTTTGGTCTTCTTGGGCATTTAGTATCAAGTGGAATTCTAAAATTTGTCATCAGGGGGGAGAGTCACTATAGGTCACTGCTGTGGCGATTTTTTCATTGTGTTCAAAGCATTTTGACACACACAACATATTCACAAAAAATGCAAGGAATGCAAGGGGAGGGGAGGAGAAGGTCCTCATCATACAGGATTATTGGACTGTTTAACTGTTGTTGATGTGGAACGGGTGCCCTCCCACACACATCACCAGCTCTAAAACAATTCTGAATCCTGACAGCATTCTCTCTGCTGCCTTCTTGGTCACTAGGGGAGTTTTGAGGATACTTTTCACACCATGGACAGCATCACTCCCTTATACATTTGAGTGCCATAAGGATGTGAATTGCTCAGCCCTTTGGCACTCACAGGGTTAAAACGTACACCAAGCATTACACAATTATCCCCTTAGCTCTGTATCATATATTATACATGTCCACTCCCAAGGGAACAAGGCTGATAGCATCCAAGGGGATTTGTGGCTATACACAGTATATATCCGATTGGAATGGGAAGCAAGCATATGTTGAACATAAGGGGCATTATATGTCGGATTGGAATGGAGAACCAGCATATTTCGAACATAAGGGGCATCATATTCGGATTGGAATGGGGAACCAGCATTTGTCGAACATAAGGGGTATCCTTTTTTGGACTGGAATGGGGGGAGGCAGCATACTTCAAATTTGAACTGTGGGGCAGCATGTTGGATTTAAGTATTGTGGAGGGAACATCACCATTGTGTGTTAGCCCACATACACTGACTGACACCCCCAGCTTTCTTCCCATGCCCAGGCAGTGCCCATGGGGATTTGTGGCTAGAATTAGGTAAGGGGAAAAGGCTGGAGAGGATCATACAGTGCACATGGGGATCTGTGGCTACCAGTGTACAAGGGAACAAGGCTGTGGGGCAAGTGATAGCCATAAATCCCCATGGATGCTACCTGACCCCCAGTCTTGTTCCCTTGGGATGCACATGTATAATCTATTATACAGAACTAATGGGATAATTAGGTAGTGCTTGGTGTACTTTTTTAATCTTTTGAGTGCCAAAGGGATCAGCAATGCACATCTCTGTGGCACTCAAAGTGATAAGAGAGTGATGCTGTCCATGGTGCTGAAAGCATTCTCTCCACTCCCTTAGTGACCAATTGGGGCAGCAGAGAGAGAAAGAGCAGAGGCTGCTATCAGAGTTTAGTGAATGTAGTGAAGTGCTACATTAGCAACTCAACACCCCCTTGCATACGATAATGGCTCATTATCCTGGATTTGCACATGGAAAAGAATAATTATGCCTAATTTCCACAGGTAAATAGGCTATTGTCAATGTGATGAATGAAAATTAGTAAACCTGTCGGATGGATGTTGATGTAAGCAGATTATTGCCAAACTGACGGGGATGTGATGTCGAAGACACTTTAGTGAATATTATCTTTGTTCCTTCAACACTACTCTGACAGGACATTAACGTTCTGAGCCCTCTTCAAACTTTAGTGAGTCTATGCCCAGGTGTTTTTGCTATATGACCTGCCCATTTATATTTTAGGCTCTTTACTCTTTCATTGCTGTCATAAAACTTTGTTGATGAATCCATGCACATGTTTTTCAGTCTTTTTTGTTATGTTCAAAATTCTACATTCCATACTTCTCTGTGTATGGCTTTGGCATTTAGTGTCCATGTTTCACAGTCATATGTAAGATCTGAGAGGGCACACTGTTCAAAAACGTTTCCCTTGAGGCAGACTAGTAATACCTTAAAGACAATAATATTGAATTTTCCAAATGCTTGCCATCCCAATTTTATTTGCCGATCGATTTCCATCATGTCCATAGATCAATTTCCATCATGTCCACTTGTCTATCATATCCACTTTTCCACTTCTAGTTCTTGTCCATCTACAGTGATTTTCCTTGGAATGCAAATTCATTAAACATTACTTGCGTTTTTCACTATTTCTCTTCAGATCATAGATTTTGCTTTGCTGTTGTAGACCTTCAATGCTTTCTTGCAATTCTTCAGGACTACTGGCAAAGAGTATGATATAGTCTGCAAAACGTAAGTGATGTGCGTAATCTCCGCTGATCTTAAGTCCTTTTTTCTCCTAGTTTAGTTTGCAGAAAATTTCTTTTAAACAAGCAGAAAATAGTTTTGGGAGATTGTGTCTCCTTGTTGGACATCTATTTTTATATTGATCTGAATTTAAACATTGCTGAACTGTATTAACGCAGTTAATTTTCATATATTAATTGGAGGATAATGATGTAAGCTCTAGCATTTCTTGGTTGTTCAGAGCATTGACTATTACTTGGTTAAAGGCCTTTGCATTGAAAATGAAGGTTATGCACAATGTAAGCCTGTATTAATTATGCCGCTCAATAACTTGTTGTACAGTCTGGATATGGCCCATTGTGCTTAAGCCACTTCTGAAACCTGTTTGTTCTTTAGGTTGTACTACATCAAGTATTGTTTTCATCCAACTGACAATAGGCTTATTGGTCAGTAGTGTTTTAGATCCGCCTTATCACCTTTTTTGTGAAGTAGAATATCTTCTACATGTTTTCTTGTTACAAGCACTTTGTTGAGTAGCAGTTATTTTAAAATTAATTTAACTAGAGCTTTGAATAAGGGTTGTCCTCCGGTTTTCAACATTTCAATAGTGACTTTATGAGATCCAGTTGCTTTTCCCTTTTTCATTGATTTTATTGCAGCTTCTATTTCTTCTACCAAAACTTCTGGCACAACTTCAGCCTCTGGCACTGCATTCAGTTATTGTCCTTCATTCCTATAAAGATTTTAATGAAATTCTTACACGCTTTTTAGTGTTTGTTGTTGAGTTTTGCTGTTGTATAATCGTCAAGCTTTTACCCTTTGAGTGCCAGAAAAGCATATAATGCATTGCAAAGAAATGCCTGGGATACCTTTCTAGCACTCAAAGGGTTAATTCAAACACATGGCTTCAATGTGTGGCTATATTTTGTTTTGCTTCCTTTAGCCCTTGAAATGCGTTCAAGGTCAATAACAAAGAACTCTCTAACTATATTACTATTTAGAGCATTTAGCGTAAAAGTTAAACATGTTACTCATTTTTGGAAAAAAAAAAAGTTATCTGTTCAAAAAATAATGTTTAAAAGGTGCCCAGCAGCCTACTTCCGCTTGCCGCTGCTCCCGTTCCACTACCCAGCATCCTCTGATGAAGGAGGCTGTCTGTCTCTAAGCTGGAGTGATCTCATTGGCTAGATATCGATCTCTGCCAATGAAATCGATCTAGCTTAGAGAAAGAAAGCCTCCATCATCGGAGGATACTGGGTAGTGGGACAGGAGCAGAGGTAGTGCTGCAAGCAGGAAGTAGGCTGCTGGGCACGTTTTAAACCTGAATTTTTATGCAGATAATGGTTTTTTAAAAAAAATTAGTATCATATTAAACTTTTTCGCGAAATGCTCTATCTAATGAGCTTTACTAATCTATATAGATCCACTTTAAGGACAGTAAAGTTATAGAATTTTTTACCTCATGATGTTGTGCTTGCAGATACTGTAGTTGATCTCAAAAAGGTAGTGGATACCTTTCTAGCTCACAATAATACTTAGAATTATGACTGGTTACAAAACAGATAGGATGCTGATCCAGGGAAATATTCGGCTGACATTTGGAGTCAGGAAGGAATTTTTTACTCAGCTGGGGCTTAATTGGAAATGGCTTCAGTTTTTTATTTACCTTCCTCTGGATCAACAGGTTAAATATGGCATAGGCCGAACTTGATGGATCATATCTTTTTATAGCTTTATCAACTTACTATGTTAGTGTGTATGTTACTTAACCCTTCAGAAATCAGTGAGGTATCAGGCGAGTGACTTGGCAAATACTGAGGTTTAAACATTAAAACTATTATAGGGAAATACAGTGAAATATTCCCTTTTGAGCAGAATAGTACATTCACACCCAAGTAACAGGGCTACTACACTACTATGTTCCAGTCCTCTATGTCTACAGCCAAGATAACTCTCTCTCTATATATATATTATATATATACTAGTTACAAAGCCCGTATACACATGCTGATCTGGAGCGGGGAGCTCCGGATGGCTCACAGCCTGTCACCCAGTCACCTCTGCTGCTGCCCCAGAGCCGGGAGCACAAACAGGCTGTCAGCCTTCCAGAGCTCTCCTCTCCGGATCAGCCCATTCTGCGAGTCCCTACTGCGCATGTGCGGTTACACACACAGTGAGTGACGCATTCTAGGACTTTATGTTATATATACAGTGCTCTTGTGGATCACCAGGTGAAGATCTGTCACCTAAGAAAATAAATTAACCATGGTGGCACAGAGTGGCACTTGATAATAATTAGTATCTGGGCTGACCCAATATTTCCACACAAGATGCTCTGAATAAATCTTGGCATACCCCACACACTGGTGCCAGGTGCCCCAGGCAAGGAATTATTGATGCCATTAGCTTCACAGATTGCCACATCCCATTTATCACATGGCCCCAGCCCCATTCACTATTTCCTGTCACAGAAAATACATTTGTCTTATAACAAGCAAGGAAAAAAAAAAAGCTTTGAAACCCATGGTTGCTAGAGAAATCTCCAATCTATTGCTTCACATTGTGTTAAAGATCTCTCTAGCATCCTAGGAGTTAAATAATAGCATGTAAAGGGGAATAAAACTGGAACAGGGGCACTGAAATCTCCCTGGCCACACCCACAATCCAGAATGTAGATGTGGCCAGCACAGTTGAGGTGTTAGGAGCACTAGGCAGTTGTCTACTCTGCCTACTGGGAAATCCGGCCCTGAAAAGGATCAAAAAGAAGGAGAGACCAGCTGAAGTTAATTGCTCCAGAGAAAATCAGATAATGGTCAAAATCTCAAAAACTAAGTGTATATTTTTAAATGTTAGGGATGAACTCCTCAATGCTGTGTTCATTAACAAAACAGGGAGGAACTAACATTTTAAGTAACACCTTCATACTTCATTACTGAGCAGGATTGCAAATGAATGTCACAGAAATGTAACACTTTATTTGAAGAAGTGATTAGAGAAACACACCATGCGGGCTCTGAAATAAATGGTACTGCTCTTAAAAAGAACAGCAGTGTGGGCTGAGGTGGAAAAGTAGCATGGGCAATATGGATATAGATATTTGTTGCTGATGTGCATAGACACATTATTATAAATAACCCATATGCAGAAAATTTCATTTTTGACAGAAGTTAGGGCAACTCTTATCCTATTTGGCATAATTCTTATCATTGTAATGGAGATTCTGATTCTGTACAGCTGTTCTCCTGCATACTACATAATAAAGGTTATGACCTTAAAATACATTTTTCATAAGAGCTGATAAAACAGAGGTTCCTAACAAGACTGAAAAGCAGTTTTTATTGGTGGAAGACAGAAAATAGTTATATTACTGATAGACTAAAGTACATTGCTCGTGCTTTTTTCTGATTGTAAGTCTGATGGTACTGTTTACATTTTTAAAGGGATAGTAATGTTTCATAATAAAATCAGCTCTACTTAATCATCATAGTATTTGGACTTTGGAGAGTGTTATTTCATTTCTGTCACAGTTGTAGTTCAAGAGTAATTAAATGACAAAGTATCCCCCTCCCGCCCCTTTTACTGATGTAACACTGCTCAGCCAGATCAGAAGGGAGGTGCCCGGGTAGACTGCAGAGAGGGACAATCTTCAATTAAGCTATGGGAAAAACCTGAAAAACTTGTCAAGGGGGGCAGGGATTTCATTGTTCTCATAGGAAGAAGATTGTCCCCTTCTGTTATCTGTCTGGTCTATGAACTGGATTCCACATCTGAGAAGAGATGGCTTACACTAGATAAAGGGGCGGGAGGGGTTAACTCTGCTTGTGAATATCTCTCAAACCATAAAGGTTTGAGAGATAAGACTTATATCATTGTTCATGTTTTTTTAATGCCTACAAAATAAAATAAAGATAAAATGAAGTATTGCTATCCCTTTAAACAGTAAACTATGGGCATATAATTAAAGGGTTAGTAAGAGGAATGGCAGATGCGAATGAGCAGTTGCCATGTCAACCCACCCGGAGGAGCTTGTCTCTGTGTAGGCATCAGTCGGTTCCCTGGAAGCATTAAAATTCTCTGTGTAAGTGATCTGCCATAAAGGGTTGCCATGGAAACCAATTAGATGACCAACCAGCCAATTTTCAGGAGTAAAGGCTGATGTCAGGGAAAGTGGAGCAGAACTTTAAAAACGAAATATCTCTGAAAATATCAAGTGACTATTAAAGAGTGAGACAGATGTTTAAAAGGATAGTAATACTTAAAATGTAAAAGAAAATATGTTGTAGGGTTTATCCCCCTGAGTAAAACAAGAGTACTCCCACTGCTGAAAGGTGTTTCATTCAAAAGTTATTAATTTTCAAAGTTGAAATTTTTAGGTGCAATATCACAGTGGCCTGAAATTGTACAGTGGCGCTGTTGCGACACCATCCTATGGAGATTTATGGTCCCGGGACCAGAGCTGTCCATAGGATCTCCCATTATTATTGTATCATGTCCAAACTCTACAAGTGACATTCCCATACCTAACTTTAGCTCTACTTTATACAGGCAGTCTTGACTTTATTTGGTAAGGGAAGAAACAAAAAATCTCCAAAAATGTTCGGATGCTCCATAAAAATAAGGTTGGTTTTGCAGTCCCTAATACATACAAATTTTACCAGGCTGCATATATCCTGTAAAGCTTTTCCTGACTTTTATCCCAGGGCTCTAAGAGGTGAGAAGAGATAGAGTAACTTTGGTTGTGTCCCTTTCCTTTACCTGGTCTAACCTGACCAGAGAAAAATATAGATGTCTCCCACCAGTTTCTGTGTATGCTGGAGGTCCAGGCACAGATAATGGCTGCAGCTCTTAAATCCTTCTTTCTCCTATAACAATTCTCCCCAAACTTATTACACCTTTTGACAACCTTCAGTTCCTCCTGGCACCATTCCTGGTTCTTTTTTCAGCTGTATATATTCAAACATTTATACACCAATGCTATAGCAGTTATCCAGTCCAATGAATGTTTAGCTTAATAGTTTCAAAAGCAGAACAAAGATAATACACCTAAAAAACATACTAAAGGTGAAATGCAGACATTCAGCTACACAGATAAATAGGAAGCATATTCTAAACAGACATGTCTCAAACCAAAATAATAAATATAAAAAAAATCTGTCTCAAATCATTAATTGAACTCTTCAAAGTCAGACCAGATCTATGTTTACTAAAAAAAGGGAGTCAAATCCCTTTCAGATTTACAGCCATTAGATTTTAGGCATTATTTAATTATTTTTTTTTTAATTTAATTATTTTTTAATTAATTATTTTATTCCAAGAGAACACACAAGGAGATAGATATCTTACCAAAGTTTGCCTTTCTACAAGCAAATCTGTCTCTGTGCTCCAGGACCTCCCACTAAATTGGATCTCAATACAAAACAGGCAGAAGTTCCCTACAGATACTGCAGACCCGCTTGTATTCACTACTGTATGCTGTGACAAGTGTAGTTATTGGTTTCTTGGAATTAGGTCGCCTACGTGAACTTTCCTGAAAGACTGCTTGATAAGTTCCTCCTTTTTCATATTATCCTTTCATATTATCATTTTTCTGTTTCTGTGAATTGATTAACCTTGTGCCAAAAGTTTGTTCAGAAAGAGAATCAGCTTGAAACTTATGATTCTGTACATTATTACAAATATCTTTTAAGTGTATGAATTATCCCTTGGGAATATTATCTATGATATGTTGAGGATGAAAATTACTAGCATATAGTAAAATATTGCCTGAATGAGGTTTATGATAAACATCAGTATCCATGATGCCCTTTCATAAATTTCCAACCAAAGCTGAATCCAAAAAATCTATTTGGTTTTAGGGGGAATTAAAAGTGAACTGAAGTCCACATGTATCTGAATTCAAATACGCAAAGAGCTGTCTAGCCAAGACCTCACTACCACAATAAATAACATTTATGTCCTCTATATATCTCAAAAATGAAACTATATGTGGCCTATTGGATTCTAAGCCCCAAAGATGTGCGCTCATTCCCATCAACCAACAAACAAATTGGAAAATGGTGCAAATTTTGACCCAAATTCTGTATAAATACTTTTCAATTCCAGTAAATAAGCTTCCTTGCGAGGTACACAAGAGTAAAGTGAAAGCACATCCACCATAAGCCACATAAATTCTGGTTCCCAAATCACATCTTGCAAAATTTGCAGAACATGAGACATATCCAGAATATATATGGGTAACTTCAGACCAGTGGTTGGAGGTATTGGTACACCAAATCAGACAGATTCAGAGAACCAAAAGTCAAAACTATAGGCCTGCCTATAGGCTGTAACATAGATTTATGCATCTTAGGTAAATGGTGGAACATAGGAACCACAGATTCCTCCACAATAACAAAATCAGCCTTTCTGGTTAAAAAGCCGGTTTACAGACCCACGTCAACTACAGTTCTTAAGTGCAATTTGAATTCACAAATAGGATCCCTCCTTAATGCTTGATATGTATCTATGTCTGCTTTTATAAGAAGAATAACATTTGCATTTTCATATTACTTCTTTTTTATACTGAATTGCATAACATTTGTTATGATTCCTGTAGGTGTGGCATTAAAGTCTGGTTTTCCTTTATGTTGTGCACTGGAGGAGTTGGGTGACAAAATGCAGAGGTTAACAAGATTTATATTAGTGCAGGTCATGCGCATACATTGATTCCTCTGAATTTATTAGTATCAACTCTATATGGTAGACCATGGGTGGGCAACCTGAAACCCACTTCACTGGGGTTGGTGGGTATTGTAGAGCTTCACAGTTGGAGGGCTTCAGATTACCCACCATTGTTGTAGTTTGTTCAGTAATGTAGGTAGTATAGGTATAGAGGACACTCACAGGATAGAATGTACACCACCAACATTCAGGAGCATATCTGGAACCTACCGGATCCTCGTGCAAAAAGTGAGCTTAATACTCCCCCCTAAATAAATCAATAATTGCTTCACAATATGCTGGAAAAGCCTCTAGCATCCAAGGGGTTAAGGAGTAAGGAGCATGATTGTCTTGTACCACTTGTGGAATCTGCACCGTATATCTTACCAGATTAACCTGACAGAAACACAATAAAGCTCTGAACGTGTATTATGAATATCCTACTTTTTTGACAAAAGTTACAAATACAATTCTCGTATTTACTGTCATGAATAAGTAAGTATACAGAAAAATCAAGAGGAGACCTGACTTGTATTGCGCTATTCTCATGAAAACAAAAAATTCACTTGTATTGTCTTTAATACCCATCTTTCCCACTGTTTATAATTGTACTCCTACCAGAGATGTCAGTAAAATAATTAGCCATTTTCGTTCCCATGAGATGAGAGTTGGAGACAATGGAAAACCAAACTGTGCCAGACTGATACATGTGTCCCTGTAACAAAATAGAACACACATATATATAATGTTCTAACTTATCAGTTGCATAGCCTCTAACCCACAAAACCTCTACCTATGTGTCCTGCATGGTGCTTTCTATTGCTTACACTTTATATCTGCCTTAATTTGCCTTGAAATGGATAACAGCAGCAGTACTTGTGTTTTTACTTTCAAAGGACTCAATTAAATTGTCAGCATTAAAACTGTCAGTAGGGCAAAAATGGATACCGAATGGTACACACACACAAAATGTTCATTGTGTTTTTCATTCGCAAAACTCACTTTAAATAGCATAATAAATGGAAACATCAAACACAGAGCATGAGCTCAAAAACAGTCAACCTCCCAAACACTAACCCTACGTTATCACAAAAAATAAAGTAAAACAAAAATAGCTCTAACACTATCCTAACACCCATAACCCAGAGCTGTGACACTTACCTGTCATCCACAGTAACTCTTCATCCTCTTTATCTGTGTTCTTCTTTCTTATCTTCTTTCTTCTGATTTTCCTTTTTCTTATTTTACCAAAAATACTGTATCTCACTGTAAAAACAATAAAATATAAAATTAAATATGCCACATAAAGAATTCTACACCATAAATGTACACTGCTGTCGCTTCCGCCCCTGGCAGAGGCACTTTCGCCCCTAGCAGAGGCGGAGGAAAAAATCAGGTGAAAAATCCCCCCCCACACATAAACCTCTCGGGTTCTTGCCTGAGATATACTGAGGGAAATTTGAACAGAGGCTGGCTTTTATATATGGCCAGTCTCTTTTCAAAATGGTTCCCACATTTCCATTGGCTAGGATGTGAGGTTACACACATCCCAGCCAATCAGCTTCTAGTTGGTTTCATCATGCCTCCTGCTAGAAGCTGATTGGGTGGGAGGTGCGAGCCCCACATCCCAGTCAATGAAAGCATGAGAACCATTTTGGACAGAGACTGGCCATATAAAAGCCAGTTTCTGTTCAAATTTGCCTCAGTGTGGGTTGGTCAACAGCCTAAGAGGTATATGGGAGGGATTTTTCACCTGTTTTTCTTGCCACCACCACTTCCATTTATGATACAGAATTCTTTATGGGGAATACCTAATTTTCAATTTTACTTTATTTTTTACAGTGAGGCACAGCCTTTTTGGGAAAATAAGAAAAGGAATATCAGTAGAAAGAAGATAAGAAGAAAGAAGAACCCAGATGAAGAGGACAGAATATTACAGATGAAAAATGACTGTCAATGACCAGGGTGCTGAAGACCATACTGGACATCAGGATTATAGATATTTTCATGGGATTTTGTTCATGTTAGGGGAATTATCCCTTTGAGTGTCAGTGGGGTATACAACACTTTGCAATGCATGTCATACCCTACTGGCACTAAAAGGGTTAATTTTTTTTTAACAATTCACACATTGTTTAACTACTTTGGATGCATTAATATGGGGCTTAGGTGCCATATCAATAAATCCACTGGTAACGTAGCTTTTTGTATTTGCTTTTTTCAACTTCAATTCCAGTGTTGGTGGTTTAAAACTTGTGTTAGGGGACTCTGCACCTACTATTTGGAGATAAAGTGGGGTCCCTTAACGCATGTTACCAACCAACGCAGGGAACTGAATCTGATATTCAACATTTTTTTTATTGCTTCCAATGGTGCATTCCTTCGGTAGTTGGTCAAAGCAAAGCTTATTGGATGGCTTACCGTGCTTGAAAAACTACTGTTGGCTGTTTTTTTTTTCCTGTGCGAATTGAATCAATCATTAGATCAGGATTTGGCACCCTGTAGCATTTCAGCTGTTCAGGACTACAACTACAGTGTATTATTATTTAATAATTTGAATGCCAAAGGGTATGCCAAACAATCCAAAGCAATGCATTGTACACCCCACTGGTGCTCAAAAGGTTAAATGAATACTTGTGCTTATGAAAGCACAGGCAGGGAATGTTTGAGCCTGTCACATTTGCAATTAATTTTTAAGCATTAGCTTTGCTCTAGCATCAGCAACACAACAAAATATGCTTTATTTATCTGCGGCACCAATGCCAAGATTAAAGGGATAGTAATGTTTCACAATAAAAGCAGCTCTAATTAATCATCATAGTATTTGGACTTTGGAGAGTGTTATTTCAATTCTGTCAGAGTTGTAGTACAAGAGTAATTCAATGACAAAGTATCCCCCTCCTGCCCCTTTTACTGATGTAACACTGTTCAGCCAGATCAGAAGGGAGGTGTCCAGGTAGACTGCAGAGAAGGACAATCTTCAATTAAGATAAGGGAAAAACCTGAAAAACTTGTCAAGGGCGACAGGGCTTTCATTGTTCTCATAGAAAGAAGATTGTTCCCTGCTGTTATCTGTCTGGTCTATGGACTGGATTCCACATCTGAGAAGAGATGGCTTACACTAGGTAAAAGGGGCGGGAGGGGAAACTTTGCTTGTGAATATCTCTCAAACCATAAAGGTTTGAGAGATAAGACTTATATCGTTCTTCATGTTTTTTTAATGCCTATAAAATAAAATAAAGATAAAACAAAGTATTACTATCCCTTTAAAACTAAACCACACAACACATTTACAGACGTGATGGCGTCATAAACACCCTGCCTATGCTTTGATCACAGCTAGGGGACCCAGGAAGTTCAAGATAAGCACTAAGTAGGTAGGGATTTGTAAGCCTTCTGGATACAAGGGTATAAGGGCAGGGTACCATGCACAGTTATACAGAATGATCACAGATGTGCCCTTATCAAAATAGCGCACCAGTCAGATGACTTTATTGACTCTCCTTACTCAGTCCTGCTCAGCATGTCTGCAAGATGATGACCCCTGTAGTTGCCATTATCAGCTGTTTATGCAGCAAACAATGTGCCATACTTTTACACAGAGAGAGCATTTCAGTCGTTGAACAAGATGCTGATGAAGAAGTTAAATTTACCCTTACTCACCAGAAAGGACAAAACACATTTTTGTGATGAGGAAGCTTGTGTTCTTTTTGGCCTCTGCCATTTAAATCTTTTTTGTCCTTCCAGAAAACAAGCTGGACTTACAGTCTGGCTCCAGCACAAACAGTCTACCTTATGGCTTAAGTCTGCAAAAGTGGCTGAAGTTTCAAAAACAAAAGAAACAGCTGCAGCCTTTAAAAATAATACAAAAAAAGCAACGCACAAAAACTCCTAGCAGCATCTGTGGTCTTCTAGCATACTTATAACCTTATTGTTTCCACATTTCTTTTTTAGAAGGCAAATCATTGATTATTTTATCTCTTTGGAGCAGCAAAGCAAAGCATCCATAAAAGAGAATTGAATTTAATATGAAAGAATGTTACAGCAGGTAATAGAAGTATTATGACATACTGTAAAATATAATAAGTAGTAGAGTAACAGCAGAACTAGACATAAAGGAGAATTAACCCTTCCTAATAATATTCCCACTTACTTTACTGTGGCCAGGATATACTAATGTCCCTTATAAATTTTGCCCTTGCACATTTGATCAAAGGATAAGATCTTATGTCCATGGAGGTACATATGATAGCTGCTGGCAGTTTTGTTTCAAACCAAACAAGCAGAGTTCACATGTCTTCTTAAAGGAGCAATAAAAAAATCTGGCAATTTGCTGCTTTTCCTACAAAAAATCCTGCTAGTTGAAAAAGGCTAACACTATTGCTAGATCCATTCAATTTTATGTATGAGTTTTGCCAGTTCATGCAGGGTGGGGGTTAGACTCACTTGCATCTAAGGCTACCAGTATAGCAGAACATGGCTTGGAGTGCTGAAGTGCAGTTCTATATCTGGGGGTATGTGGTGTTAGGATATATAGTTCTATGGGGCAGCAAGGCTTGGGAGGCAATATGTGATCATATGGTTATTGTGGGGCAAGGTTTGGGGAGAAATGTGTTGTTCTATGGTTACTGAGGGGCAAGGATATAGGGGACTGTGTGTGAGTGATTCTATAGGTACTGTGGGGAAAGTCTGGGTCGGGGGCAGTGTGTGTGTGATTCCATGGTTGCTGTGGAGTAAGGCTGGGAGACAGTGTGTGGTTCTGTGGGTACTGTGGGGAACGTCTGGGTCGGGGGCAGTGTGTGTGATTCCATGGTTGCTGTGGAATAAGGCTGGGAGACAGTGTGTGGTTCTGTGGGTACTGTGGGAAAAGTCTGGGGGGGCAGTATGTGATTCCATGGTTATGTGGAGTAAGGCTGGGAGACAGTTTATGCTTCCATGGGTACTGGAGGGAAAGTCTCAGGGCACAGTGTGTGGTTCCATGGTTGCTGTGGGGTAGGGATGGGGGGGAGTGTGCGATTGTATGATTAACATGGGCAAGGCATGGGATTCAATGTGTGACTATATGGCTAAAGTGAGCAAGGCATGGGAGGCAAAGTGTGGTTCTGTGATTACTGTGGGTAAAGGCTGGTAGGACAATGTGTGGTTTTATGGTTAACATACATTGCAGGGGGGAAAAAGATGGAAACTGTCACTTTGTGCAGGAATTCCCACCAAAGATAGGCACCTTGCACTAAGATGTGATTAATTTATGATAAAGAGGATATAACATATCCAGTGCTAAATGCTCTTAATCGTCACTCTATGGAGCCTATGCATTATGATCTCTCCAGCTTGAGGGATCTAAGTGCATAGTGTCCTTAGAACAACATTTATCACAATGGAGAAGCTATTAAACATCAGTGCACCTTTCCCCCGGGAGTCCAGATATAGATTAAAGGTGTAGGATGTTTTGTGGTTGTAGTGCAGGAAGGTAAATCTACTATTGATTTACAGTACATTACTTTATCCAATCCTGCTCAGCCAGGCCACCATCCACACCATACTCCCAGTGCCCAGGAATTTACATTTTTATTACAGGCAGCCTTTGATCTACTCTGTGCATTCTTTCATGTGAACATCTCTCCTTTTTCTTGTTTGCACTATGCTCCCTAGGCTCACAGGCTTTCAGGCCCAATCAACACAATAGTTTAATTTTACTCCAAGGCAAGCAATTAAACTGACAAATGATGGGCTGAAGACTGGGAACATTTATTTTTAAAATCTTCTTGTCAGTCTTTTTTTGATTTGATATAAAATATGAATTGTTTTTACAATGGCGCAACTGATCATTTCTGCTCACACTACTGATTTTGTGGCAGTAATTCCATGTAATAAATCCAAATAGAAAGAATGTGGCTTCCGAGCTCTGAGTCACCAAGTTTGCAGTGCTCCCATTATAGTTATTCCAGAAGGAATTGACATTATGATTTATTTTATCGGTTTTGCATATAAAACTCATTTCTGCTTGCATTCATCTTACTCTTTCCCCTGGAAATGATCATTTGGTCTGGTGATATTTTGAAGAATTTAATGCTCCTCTGTTGTGAAATCTAATGAAAATAATTTACAATTTGCAGATATGGCTAATGCAGGGGCAGTTGGTTTTCTGCAGTAATAAAATTAGTCTTTGAAGGAATTTTCAACAATGATGAAGATGAACAAAAAAAATAGTTAAAATAGCAATAATTTACTGCTTCAGAGTGCTGGGCAGCTGTTTGCTGCCTTTTTTCCTGTGTATGAAAAAGTCCTTAAATGAAGAGATTTATGGGATTATTTTAATTTTGATGTCTTTTTAATGCTTCATGCATTTTAAATACAACCTTTAATAGTGTTGGAGATTGAAGAATTAAATTTTATTTTCTTCAGGAGGAATAATGTTTTCCCGTGAGACTGCGGTTATCGCAATATAAATTCTTTTATTCAGCAGATATGCCATAAAATGGCAAGGTATTATTAGTGCCTGGCAAATCTAGTATATGACTAAACATTTCTGTAAGATTAGAGTATTTGAAAATGCATTAAAATGGTTGTAATACTTATTTTATTGAAATATGTTCAAATTAAAGCTTTTAAATGTAAATAATTAAACATATACTATAGCTGAAGTGAGACTATAGTGAAGTAGGAAAACACACTAGGCAATAACACAATACATCTTATTTCATGGCACCAAATAGGGGCTTTGTAAAGGTAGCTTTATTTACAATCCTCTCTTCTGCTTGTTCTCTCCTGATCATAAATCTCATACTCCGGGGTCCATGTAAGGTTGAGTTCTTCCATGACAAGTCACATCTAAGGGTTCCTAGTCACCATTTCCCCTATTTCAGTTCATCTTGTCTTGTAAGCACCCACTTTTACAACTCAATTCTAGTAATGCATTGGTTTACTTAATGACTTCTGAGGTCTGTACTAAGTAGACCTGGCTTTCACTTATTTTAGTTAATGATAGAACTATAGGATATCTTATAGAGCATTATGTATGTGTATGGAATTCTTTTATACCAGAATGCTAATTGATAATAATAAAAATAAGTAAATATATAAATATTTGCAATTTTTTTGAAAATCCATGGCATCCAGTCAGTATATCTGAGACTTCCGACTTAATTAGTGACCAGATATAAATCTGAGCAGTAACAAACATCCTCCCAGTCATTCCCATAATATTACGTGTCAAGAGCTGGGAAAACACAGTAGTATTATAGGTCTGAGTTTGGAGCAAGTTTGTACCAGTTCAGACATTGTAAGCCCAGTCATGAATCAAACCAGAAGACAGGGATACCTTCACTTGACCGTTCAGAATTTGGCAAGGGATTTGGTTAGAGACTTTATTAATATAGTTTTAAACATTTACACTGATCTTCTCATAGCGACATGCTCTTTATCTGGAATAATCTTTACTATTCCTATAACTTGGAATTACTATTCCTTTAACCTGGCTCGTACTCCCCCTTCTTTATAATAAGGTAATTTAGGTGATGGAAGTGGAAAGGAGGAGTGAGATGAAGGTGCATAGCAGAAGCACATATGCTAGGCACAGTATGATAGATCAAGAGAACCTTGAATTTCTGCACATTAATCTTGGCAGTATCCTGGCAGGGAGTACAGCTTAGTAGGTCCAGGAGGTCCTTAAGTCCTATATTGTGTATTTGTGTTAAATGTATTTGTGAGATTGTTGCAGTATTTTTGTCTTCATTGCTAGTAAACTGCCATTTCCATTTTTTTCTTAAGGGAAACCTATAACTATAGTAATTACTGGTTGATACATCTTGAGAAACAGGAGCCTCTTAAATGGAATCCCTATACATTTCCTCTATGCACTTTGACCCTTGAAGGGGGCCAGCCTCAATTCCCTTAAAGGAGCTCTTTCTCCTCCATGTAGTCCCCAGCTTAAGAAAAGCCTAAGGGCCAAAGTGCATAGAGAGGAAATGTACAGAGATTCCCTTTAAGATTCCATTGAAGAGGCTCCTGTTGCTCAAGATGTGCAGCTCAAGATGGAAACCTCCTCTCTGGAGAGCTTTGTCCACTCAAAAGACCAGGACTCTGGTAGGCCAATCGATACCCAATACTAGACTCCTCCTATCAACATGATGATTCTGAGATCTCCCACTACTCTGCAGTAACTAGGGCAGGGCTGCTCATACTACCAAAGGGAGGGTACCATGTTACATGATAATAAGCGATTCAATTTGTGTAACAGAATAACTGAACAACATATGGTTGTTATGTTGTGGTACCGTAGTAGCCATAGAAAAACAGGAGACTAGTAGAATAGTCACCTATTACCCAAAGCTTGAAGTGCTGCCTAATATCTGAAAAGAAATCCAATCAATACTACATCGGCAGATTAAAAAGAGTATGCCCAAGACCTCTGCACCTCTCCTATAAACAGCTCCCCAACTTGAAACAGCTGGTTGTGAAGAGTTCCTTTGGGAATGAGACAGAGAATGATACATCTCCCTGTCTACAAAAGACATGTGGAACATGTGCACACTTATGTACCACAGATAAGGTACCCATACCACATCCCCACCAAAACCACAATATCAAGGGCAAATTCTCCTACAGCTCATCTATGTTGTCTACCTCATCATGTGCCTATCAGTGTCCATCTCACTAGCAACAGGATAGAAAGGAGGGAGTATGTCACCTATTTGGCAGTGCTAGGGTTCACCCTTTGAGTGCCAAAAAGGTATCCAACGCATTGCAGACAGGGTTTTTTGGTGTGGAATGCAAGAAAATGGAGCATTCACTGCTTTTTGAATGCCATATATGTATGCGTTATTTGTGATTACTTATGTTTTGATGCCAGAAATAAACTACTGATGCCTTGATGCTGAATAACACAAGCTGGCAAATTAACAGAAAAGTTAGCACATGCTCCTAAACTAATGGAAAAGCCAGACTTGAAAATGTGTGCTAATTGCTTTGCTGAATTAGGAACAATCACTAATCCTGTCACAAAATGGTGGACATGCCCACTTTTTCAAACGCATTCACAAAAAATGCAAACATTTTCTAATTCTGAAAAAAACATGTACAATTCAGTAACATTTTGGTGCTAATCATTTTGCTATCATAAGTACACTGTAAATAGTGATTGCTCACATCTTCCTTTCTGCCTTTAGTCCCATAGGTTAATGGTACAGTACTTCCAAAGAAAACATTTAGATAAGCATCTGTGATTTTATTTTGTCAACACAATATTACTCATATAAAATATTAAAATAGTTTGACAAGCTTCTTGTGTTGTTATGGCAACAGTCTGAATCTTTGCTCTCAGAGGCGTAACTAGAAATCACTGGGCCCTGGTGTGAAAATTACCATGCCCCCCCCCAAACCTCACGCCCTCTCCTGTAGATCATTGCCCCCTCTTGTATATCACTGCCTCCTCCTGTATACATTATTGCCCCCCCAAGCCCTCTCCCATACATCACTGCCCCCATGCCCTCTCACATAATAAATAATAATAATAATAATGATCTGCTGATTATTCTGATTGCCAGGGTCTTCCTCTAGGATCTTCAGCAGATACTGGGGCAGACATGTCTTAAATAATTGAAAGGGGTAAGCAAAATATTACTAAGTGACCTGGCACTCAAAGGGTTATCAGAGCTCTGTCTCCTATATGATGTCTTCACTCCCTATGCACACTGCCTTGTTACGTGCATCCATTCATCACAGTGCCCCCTCTGGCCGGAGGCCCACAGACCAGACAATACGATGAACACTAAACAGGGCTCTGATAATCCTTGAAAAAAACATGAAGAACGATATAAGTCTTATCTCTCAAACCTTTATGGTTTAAGAGATATTCACAAAGTATCCCCCCCCCTGTTCAGCCAGATCAGAAGGGAGGTGCCCAGGTAGACTGCAGAGAGGGACAATCTTCAATTAAGATAAGGGAAAAAGCTGAAAAACTTGTCAAGGGGGGAAGGGCTTTCATTGTTTTCATACAAAGAAGATTGTCCCCTTCTGTTATCTGTCTGGTCTTACAACCAGATTCACATCTGAGAAGAGATGGCTTACACTAGGAAAAAGGGGCGGGAGGGGGAAACTTTACTTGTGAATATCTCTTAAACCATAAAGGTTTGAGACATAAGACTTATATCGTTCTTCATTTTTTTTCATGCCTACAAAATAAAACAAAGATAAAACAAAGTATTACTATCCCTTTAAGATAGTATAAGAATAATCAATGGATCATTTTAAAAACAGGTAGCCAAGCATGTTTATTATTAGGCTCAGTCAGACTGCATTGCTGGGGTCAACTGGGCAGCTGGGCCCCCTGCAGTGACGGGCCCGGTCGCAGTTGCGACCACTGCAACCGTGGTAGTTACGCCACTGTTTGCTCTCAATATCTCTCACTCTGATATCAGCTGCTCAAATCCCACTAAGCCCTCTCTCAGCTTCTAACTGTTTTTTTAAGTTTCTGAGTAGACAGGAGTGTCAGAAATAAATTCCCCAAAGCTGTATTTATTAAGATTTTTTTTTTCATTCTAGGTGGCACTGCCCCTTTAACAATGCAGTGAAAAAATGAATGGTAACACATATCTTAATAGATATGTAACATAGCTGTTTGTAAAACAAGACATGTGCCCATCAAGTTCCACCTTTGTTGATCCAACCCCCTACTGATGCACTGACTAAGGCATCATCAAATACTATTCCCCATAAATTTTACCTACTCAACTCATATATCCATGAGTAAGCACACTGGCATGTGTGACATTGTAATGTATAAATTCCACAGCAATGTATTTATTACATAAAGGAAAGTTGGTTAATCATAATAAATACATAATGGTATAACCTTAAAGGGATAGTAATACTTCGTTTTAACTTTATTTTATTTTGTAGGCATTAAAAAAATACGAAGAATGATATAAGTCTTATCTCTCGAACCTTTATGGTTTATGAGATATTCACAAGCAAAGTTTCCCCCTCCTGCCCCTTTTACCTACTGTAAACAATCTCTTCTCAGATGTGGAATGCAGTCCATAGACTGGACAGATAACAGAAGGGGACACTCTTATTCCTATGAAAACAATGAAATCCCTGCCCCCCCTTGACAAGCTTTTCAGGTTTTTCCCTTATCTTAACTGAAGATTGTCCCTCTCTGCAGTCTACCTGGGCACCTCCCTTCTGCTCTGGCTGAACAGTGTGACATCAGTAAAAGGGGCGGGAGGGGGATACTTTGTCATTGAATTACTCTGGAACTACAACTCTGACAGAATTGAAATAACACTCTCCAAAGTCCAAATACTATGATGATTAATTAGAGCTGTTTTTATTATGAAACATTACTATTTCTTTAATATACACAAATAGTTACGGTATCGGGAAAGCCTTACTCCTGCTTCGCTCTATTGATCTCCCAATAGCTCAGTAGCTGGAGGGTATCAGGAGGGCTCCTGACTCCCCACCACGATGTTTGAATTATTTTTTAGCCAATCAGTGTGTGTGTGTATTTCCTCTGCTCCCTCCTCAGCCAATGGGATAATACAATATGCCTTCAGCCATGTCCTATTTTATGCACAACTAGGAGTTTTGCATGACTGAACCGTTGTGACACCCCTGGGCATGCTGACAGCAAACTAGAAACCACTTAGATAGATAGATAGATAGATAGATAGATAGATAGATAGATAGATAGATAAAGAGGGTGGGTGGAGCGGGAGTTATATTACTTTTCATGTTGTTACTATTATGAGAGGGTGGTAGGAGTGAGGGCTGCATTACTTTTACTATTATTCCTGTGGGAAGTGGGGCTTCGATAAAGATGTGGTGGGGATTAAAGGGGGTCACATTACTATTAGTGATGGTGGTGGGGCAAAGGGGGCAGCATGACTTTAGTGGGAGTTGGGGGGCCACATTACTATTATGGGATGGTGGGGGGGGGGAAGAAACACACAATTTTTCAGTCTGTTTGATTCTTTTACAGGTGATAGTTCGTGGTCAACATTTGATACCCCAGCACTAGGTCAAACGTTCAGCGTTAACTATTTTCCTTTGATCTTGCTTCTTCTTGTTTTTGTTTTCATTTTTGCATTAGTTATGTCATGCTTCTGGGAGCACAATGCTGTTAATAGTATTAGACTTCTGAGCGGGCAATAAAGTACATCTGGGGAATAGGCATGTTTGCTGGTCGGTACTGTTTTTACAATAAAAATTGTTTTACTGTCCCTAATAGTATTGAGCCCCTGGTGAGAGAAGCACTAAGGTGTGATAAAGAGGTGATAAAGAGTTGATAACGTTTTCAATGTAATAACTTCTCTAGTTACTATGTTTAACTAAGGATCTTTTGTACTAAGTAAAAACTGACTGACCTCCCCAGCTTGCGATACTACTATTGCTTTATTCTCATAGATGCTATAGATACCTGTTTACCTTTGAGATGCATTAGAGACATTTCTAGCATCTAAGTGGTTAATCTCATAGATAAGTATCTCATAAAGCATTAGAAAGGTTTTAAATGGCCTAATGTATCATGTTAGCACTTTAACAGAGTATCAGAAACCTTGCCCGTTCCATTACCCACCTTGACTGGTCGACCACAAACCACTAGCACATACAGAGTTTACCAGTTGTTTCTATAAATTAATCAATAATCATGAATCAATAATTAAGTGGTAAGGGTGATACATTTAATAGCAAATTAAAGGGAGACAAGAGCACAGCCCAAACCACTTAGGACCCTTCTTCTTGCATACTTTATGTAAGCGTGTTATGTATGTTTACTGTGCCCCCCCATGTAAAACACTATGGAATATGCTGGAGCTTTATAATTAAATATAGTAGTATTACGTGTATAGAATATGACGCTCAAGAAAACCAAACATATCGTAACTTAAACATCTCTGTGTGTCACCAATATATTAACTCTGAATGATATATATCTACACACACGCATACACATAAACTCATGTGCACAAATGTATAAACACTAGTGTTGAGCGAGCATGCTCGGCCGATGCTCGGATCGGCTCGAGCATCGCTCTGCTCGGCACATGGCGGTACTCGTACGAGTACCGCCATGTGCTCGCCCGCCATGTTCGGGTGGCAGGGATCTGTGCCGGAGGAGGCACAGATCTTGCAGACGCTCCGCTGGACCACCAGGGACTGGAGGTAGGGGGCATTGCGGAGATGAAGGGGGCATTGCGGAGATGAAGGGGGACATATGAAGGGGGACATTGCGGAGATGAAGGGGGCATTGCGGAGATGAAGGGGGACATTGCGGAGATGAAGGGGGACATATGAAGGGGGACATTGCGGAGATGAAGGGGGACATATGAAGGGGGACATTGCGGAGATGAAGGGGGACATATGAAGGGGGACATTGCGGAGATGAAGGGGGACATATGAAGGGGGACATTGCGGAGATGAAGGCGGACATTGTGGAGATGAAGGGGGACATATGAAGGGGGACATTGCGGAGATGAAGGGGGACATATGAAGGGGGACATTGCGGAGATGAAGGGGGACATATGAAGGGGGACATTGCGGAGATGAAGGGGGACATATGAAGGGGGACATTGCGGAGATGAAGGCGGACATATGAAGGGGGACATTGCGGAGATGAAGGGGGACATATGAAGGGGGACATTGCGGAGATGAAGGGGGACATTGCGGAGATGAAGGGGGACATTGCGGAGATGAAGGGGGGCATTGACCAGGCACCCTCCCCTCATCAGAGCAGGGGGTGCCTGGTGTAATGCTCGAGTCCTCCCATTTAATGCAATGGGGTTCGGGTGCTCGGCCGAGCACTCGAGCCTCAGGGGGTGCTCGGTCAGAGCACCCGAACACCCGAGCATCGGGGTGCTCGCTCAACACTAATAAACACCCATGGAGACACACACCCATGGAGACACACACACACACACACACACACACATGCACACACACATACTGGTTTTTAAAACTCAACCTGATGGCTTTAGCATCACCTATGGTCCAAAGATCATCTTTCCTTATGATGCACTCTGTGCACTGGAACATACCTGGAAATTTGCCCCAGTTTTGACACAGCTTTACCGGGTCTCTGGGACAGAGGTTGAGTCTCCATATGTGGGGAGTTTCTATTGTAACTCTTCCCACTTTTGCTCTTTCCCCCTGTGTTCCTCCTTCCCCAGCCTTCTTTTCCTATCTGTGTCACACCTGTTACGCCCTGCCTGCCAACTAGCGTCAAGCCTTGCCCCTTTTTGACGCGATTCTCGTCATTTTTCTCACCCACTACCTTACCAGAGGACTCCCTTCTGGGGAGACAACAATTCAGAGTTCCCAGGTATGCACTGTAGTCATAGTTTGTCATTAGTATGAGATTTACTAAGCACCACCTGGTGATCAGAATAGAAAATTGCAGATTAACACTATAAAAAATTGAGCTCTAATAACCTCGACTACGCATGACTGCACCGCGACCGGCTGGCACTGTATCATCCATGGAGTGGGCAGTCTCTACTGCGCATGACTGCCCCGCGACCAGCTGGCTGTGGCACTGTGGCCCGTGTAGCGGGCTCTTCAACTAGTTTATAATACTAGAATAACATTTAAAATTAGTTTTCTGTATAGTAAAAGGAACATATTGCGCTATGCCTAAGAGTTTACTTCTCTGTAGTTCAAAAGTTATGAAGCACTGAAGATCCCCCACCCGCCCCTCCTCCACACGTCACTCAGAAACTGTAGGCTGGTGAGGACGGATGTGGCGAGGGACAAACTTCGGTAAGCAAACGGAAATCCTGCCCTCCTTCATCAAGTGCGGGCAGGATTTCCCTTATACTTACTGAAGTTTGTCCCTCGCTGCACTGTCGAGTCCCACAACCCGATCTCATATTCCGTGGAAGGCGGCCAGAAAGGGGCAGGTGGTGGATCTTCAGTGCTTCATAACTTTTGAACTATAAAGAAGTAAGCGCTTAGACATAGCGCAATATGTTCCTTTTCATAAACGTAGGACTCAGACAACTAATTTTAAATAGACATTACTATCACTTTAAAATAGAATGGTACTTATTTAAACTCATTACAATGTACATATACAACATACATTACAGACAAACAAACTCTATAGGCCTTTCATTGAAGTGGAAAAAATAACAGACCAAAGACACATAAACTAACTGACTTTTTAAAAGTGAGAGCCATACACACCAACAAAAAGTGGAATAATTCTGAAGCAAACCAACTGTACCACAGGGGACAAAATAACAATTAACCCTTTGATTGCCAGAGGGGTACCCAACACATTACCCTCTGGCACTCAAGGGGTTAACACGGATGTAAATTGGGCTTTTAAACCCACGGAAGCTAAATAAGTATGCAGCACATTGCTTTGCAATTATTTGGAAGTCTCTGGAATTTAAGTGGTTAAAAGCTGCATTTAAATCAATAAGAATTTGGGGAATTTCTGCTTGTCTCCTAAACATAGATTTTGACAACAGATAAAATTCAGAATTACATAGTTCTCAGAATATAATCTTGCTGTCCCAGGAATTTTTGAATTCCTTTACTGTATTAACCCCTACCAATTGCGCTGGGAGGCTGTTCCGTGAATCTGTTACCCTTTCTGTAAAGTAGTATTTACACACATTACTTTTGTATCGTGCACCTTCTGACATTAGGTCATACCCTCTTATTGTAGTATTTCTCTTTTTCTGAAAAATGTTTCCCTCCAGAACGTCATTAAATGATTTACTATATTTAAATGTTTCTATCATATCCCCCCTTTCTCACCTCTCCTCAACCTGTACATATCAAGGTCTTTGAGTCTATACTAGTAAGTGTTGCCATAAAACCTTGCCCCATTTTAGTAGTGCAATTGCTTTACCCCAGAAATGTTCCACTTGCAATGCAATGCGTTGGATACCGCTCTGGTACTCAAAGGGTTTTTAAGCAAAATATGAACAACTAGTTAAACAGCCCGTGTACACGGGCCACAGTACCAGGCAGCAACGGCTGCGGTGCAGTCATGCAGAGTAAAGACTTCCTGCGCCACAGCTGATAATGGAATGGGGTGCTCCGAATTCAGACCGTTGTCCTCTCTGCGCACTTTTGTTGCGCATAGAGGTCGATGGTCTGAAATTGGAGAGCCCCACTCCGTTATCAGCAGTGGCGCGGGCAGTCTTTACTGCGCATGACTGTAGCGTGCGCAGCCATCTGTACTGTGCATGACAGCTTCTGACAAACATACATTAGCGAATTATTATATAGGATATTGGAGCAAACTAGCTGCGTCATAGCGTAGAGAAGAAAACCATTTAATATTCAAGGGGTTAACCCTTTGAGTGCCAGAGGAGTATCCAACACATTGCTTTTCAATTCATAGCATGCCTCTATGACACACAAAACGATAACCATTGGCGTGCCGAGGGTTAAACCAGCTGGCATTTGGGGAATTTTTATTTGTACCCTATGGTGCAGCTGGTTTGCTCCAGAATTACTGCCATTTCCTTTTTGCTCATGAGGCAATTAAACTTTTTTAAAATCAAAATTAAATCTCTGTTTTTATCCCTTTAAAGACCATAGGGATGTGCAATGCATTTCTTTGCAATGTTTTGCACAGCCCTCTGGTCCTTAGAGCGTTACGTTGTGACTGCGTTACAATTCAACAATTTGCTGTCCACAGGTAGAGATGAGATCCAAATATATATTAGTTTGGGCTGCTTGAAGGAGGAAAATTGCAATGACTCAGTTAAACATTGATGTACTGTAGTCTTGGTGAGAGAATAAATAAGTCAAATGTAAAAGAAAATGCTGTACTAGTCCACAGTAGAAATCAATCAAGATTGCCAGAGTCACTGGCAACTACAATTGTCCCTAGTTCCTATCACAAATTCGCACTGCCTGTTCTAAAGGAATATGTCTCTGTGGGGAATGAAATGGATTGTTGATAGCAAAAGACAAGTCTGTCACATCTGTCCCAATAGAGTTATTTCATGCTCTGCTTTCATTTCAACAATGCTTCTCTTAACTGCAACTCCTTCACAACTGTCCCCCTCCCTTAAAGGGAAATTATACCTATAGGAATTTGTTTAACAGATTGATTTAACTAGGTAGGAGCTCTTTATACAGAGCTATGGTATTAATATTTATATAGCTCTTTTGCTTTGTATCTGTAGTTGTGGGTATTTGCAGATTTCCATTTGAAGTTTACCTACCACTTCACAGAAAAAAACAACACAAGAAAACAGCTAAAAAAAAAGAATGAAAAAAAATCAAACTTATATACTAAGAGAATGATTGGAATAAGAATAATTGGAGCATTTCTGGGGCAAATGATCTTTACCATAAATAAAACATATATATATATACGTGTGTGTGTATGTGTGTGTATATATATATATATATATATTTTTTTTTTTTTGTATATATATATATATATATATATATATATATATATATATATATGTAAAAGAATACTTCTGTGTGCCCAGGGGCAGCAGTAAGGAGGAGCTACTGCTCCCAGTGGATAATTCAATGGGGCGTGATTTTCACAGCCCCAGCTACTCCTGTGCAAATCACTGCTGGGAGTTGGCCCGCCCCACTATCCGGCCCGCCCACCACTATACAACTCAGAAAAAAAAATGGCTGCCACTTACTCCTACACTACAGACACACATACAAGCCACAGACACATACACACACACAAGCCACAGACACACACACAAGCCACAGACACATACACACAAGCCACAAACACACTTCATGTTTGCCAACCTCTCACCTTGCATCACCACTACCCTCCTTCAACAACAGAGCTGAGCCCAGCATCTGATACTGGCACACAAGACCCTAGAGTGGCCTGGATATTGGAGGTAAATGTGAGGGTAGGATGGACAGGCTATCCAACAACAAGTTCTAGGTACACTGCCTTAATTACGGTGATTTTTATCTTCACATTATTCCCTGATTTTGTCATTATTTGCATTTCTGCTCTATCTGCCACTCAAAGGGTTAATGTGCCACCACTATGCCATCCATAGTACAGTCATTAGACTTATGTGCCTCATACCCTCCCTTTCCGTAGGCCTTCTCCCCTGTCCTTCAGCCCCCCCTCCTCCAAGGAGAGGGATATGTGGGGATAGGGGTAAATCTTTCCTGATAGCAAACTTAGGGTTAATAATATAATTACCAAAATCAAATAGAAGCCCAATGAACTTTTCAAAAACACATATATATGGTTCTATAGGTGCTAATAATTAGATTTAAAAGTAATCTATAACGTTATTTTGATCTAACTGATATCAAAGTATCTCACAATTATCTGGATAGATTTGCTTATTAATTCTGTTTAACTCCCCAGCATAAGCTACAGCTAATACCGTACAGCTTATTATAATAATTGTCTTTATATAGGTTGGCTAGGTCCATACATACAAACATTATTATAAAATTATTTTTCCTCAAATAAAGAGGATATATATATATATATATATATATATATATATATATATATATATATATATATATATATATATATATATATATATAATTCATAGGGATATACAGAATTAAAAGTAAAGAAATGTATAATTATCAGACAACAAAGGCATGGTGTTCTTAGAATTCTCTGCTCTGGTCAGATGGTTATTTCATGCAAGTCAGCACCAAGAGAATTTCCTCTGGCATTTAGCCCCTTTATAAGGTAAAAACTCTTTTCAGAAAGTCCCAACCCATCCTCCTCTGATAGGATGAGTTGCCAGGTCATTAGAATATGACATCATGCTAACTTTGTAGACTCCCTGATTGGTCAACTCACAATAACATTATTTAACATTTAAGAATCCTCGTAGCAATACTTCTTTGTTCCAGAAGATAACGCATATTAAACTATATATGTTGACAGCGCAGATCTGTGTTTTGTCAAAACTTCAACATGTCCATTTCCTAAGTTTTCACATCAGATAGTTAGCAAATTCCAGACATGGATATCTCCCTCCGTAGATACTAGAACATGGTTGTCTGGAAATCAGAGACATTCGGCTATCCATCTCCATAAAATTCACTCAAATATTTCCACCCCCAACTCAAAATGAGATAATTTTAAACATATACTGATCTAAGAGAGAATTTAAACAGACAATCCCGTTTTTTCAGAAAATATTAACCATTTACTCTCCCGTCCAGGGCAGACTCTCAGACAGCTTGTTGAAGACAAAAGCATCATAGCACTTAAAACATTTGACCTAAAATTCCCACTCTTACTACTAGAGGGGTAAATTTTTGAAATCCCCCAAATATCGAATGGAACCGTTTCAATGCTCAGCTGTGAAGCAACAGAGTTTATTAAGCCTACTTCCATAACAGTAGAGGAAAACATAACAGTTGCCCATTAATCCTTTGAGTGCCAGAGGGGTACACAACACATTGCTTTACAATGCATTGTGTACACCTCTGGCAGTCAAAGGGTTAATTCCCAGTACTTTTTCTTACATATTATGGTAATTCTTCATGCTTTCATATAGTTATGTAACCATGATTGAGTTCCAGTGTCTCTTTTATAAATGCCATAATGTATGTTCCATGCTAATGGTGCATGAATATTTTGCAGAGCTTTATATATAAAATGTGGTACTGTGTTAGCCATAGAAAAATCAGGAAACTGGTAGAGTAAAAATGATACCTTTATTGGGTAACTGAGTGGCTCTAGGATGCAAGCTTTCAAGACACTAGTCCCCTTCTTCAGGCATATGTCTGAAGAAGGGGCCTATCATCTTGACAACTTTCACCCTAGAGCTACTCAGTCAATAAGGGTATCATTTTTACTCTACCTTTAATAAAGACACGTTCATTTTGTTGGTCCCCAAAAAGAAATGGATGCATTTTCTACTGCACATGAGCTCCTGAGATCTGAAAGGTTATGTTTCAAAACAACCTACCATAGTAACCAAAGCAGACATTACACATTCGTTAAGTACTAAGATCTATTAAAGGAAGAAACATTAGACAAAGGTTACGAGTCTTAAACTAAAAAAAAATGGACAAAATGTTGAAACAGAATATAGAAGGGGGGATTCAAGGTCAGCAAATCTTTAAGTAAGATACATTTCAATCAATGGGCTTATGTCAAAAGAAACAGGAACAATTCTGGAGTAAACCAACTGCACCATAGGGGACACATAAAACGTTGCATTGACTTAAATGGGAATTTTGACTCTTTAGATGCTAATGTTTAAGTGTTTAAAAACACAATTGAAATAAAGAAGAATTATATTTCTCCCCTATGATGCAGTTGGTTTGCTGCAGAGTAGCTAATCTTTTCTTCTTTTTTCAATGTACTGTATATTAGCCTTTCAGTACTTTCTAACATAAACACATAGATAATTACATGTATTTCAGAATACGCTACAATGAAACAAGACATCCTATGCACAGACAGCACAATGCATTTGATCATAGTGATGTCATCCACTGCACATTTGTTGGACCTCTAGTTGTTGGCTGTTTGGTGGTGATGGGATCTGTAGTCCCCAACAGCTGAAAATCCAGTAACGGACTACCTCTGTAATAAGGCATATGCATGCTGTAGTGCATTACAGCTCACACACTCCAGTTAAGACTTTAATTCAAGCCTGAACAGTTCCCCTATAGCACGGGCAGGGAAATATAGCAAAGTTACATGGTTTTTTCACTGCTACACATTTTTTAACACAGAAACATATGGACGTGTTTTCCAAATTCGACTATCTATTTCAGTTCTGGCTGCAAATATTCTTACTATTTTGCTTCCAATTTTGTATGGACACTGATATTAAGCTTCAGTGATGGTATAGAGGTGACTGCGGTTTAACCTTATTGTGGAGGGAGGCTGTGTTCGCTACGATTCTTCCTGTCGCTTAATTGAGCCATGAGGTTGGTTGCAAGTAACATGGAGGTTGAAGCCCAGATCCCTGGGATGCATGCTGATCCTATAAGAGTACTGACCCAAGCTGGAGACCCCATTAGTATGCTCCATGTTTTCTCCTTATGCACCGTGAGACCTGAATCTCCTCCCATGTCTCTCTATTTCGGACATATCGCACTTATCGACAAAGGAGGAGTTTGGTGCCTTTATGGAAGAGATCTTACTGGCTGTACGAGAGGAATTCACTGGCCTATGGGATGGTTTTAGAGAGATGGGTCTCTGCGCAGAGCCGACGGACCAGGATGCTGCTGCTGAGGTTGAGCAACTAGGTTGTTTGTCTGCACGATTACCCGGTACAGCGGGGAGGGAAAGCTGCCATGTGGCTTGCAGCAACGGGCTAGGAGTTGCGCAACGCAAAGAAAACAAATATGTACAAGACCTATCGGTCACACTCTGTGGAAAGGATCAGTGGATCGGCAGAGGGATTCTCTCTCCATTTTTTCCAGTACTGGCGGGCTGTGGTTCTCTCCTCTCCCTCACCAGCGATACGTGGCATGATTGGGATACCTCGCCATGGGACCCAGGAATCTTACTTTCACCATCAAGCACTGCCATCGTAAGAAGGAGCTTACGGACACACTTGCTCGGAACTGTTTATTACCTTCAGCTGTTGTAGCTTAAGCTTGGCTGGTCCCTGGATTGTACTATGATAGATCTGTTTTTGTCCCTGCTGTTATTTTACGCATACTAGGAATTTGGAACGGACTGTTTCTGTGTAAAGACTTAGTCTTCATATTCCCCTGTGTTTTAGGAAGACAATATTGGACTGACTCCTGTTATGGAATTGAAGATCTGGTCCACCCTAGGGCCCGGGGTGGTCAGATCTGACTGCTTTCTTTTCTTCATTTTTGTGGATTTGCAGAAAAGGGAGGTCTGCTATGTTTGGGGAATTTGTCTTTATAATTATTCCATCCTGTTGGGACTTGTGTGTCCTGTCCACCCAGGGTCCTTCCTTCTTACACGTTACATTTATGAATATTATTGCAGTGATTAAAATTCGAAGTCCCTTGCTACTAGCCAGACATGAAAAATTACTTGCCACTGCAAGCCATAACATACCCACTAGGGCTGAATTTCTACTCACCGTGGCTAAATTTTCACTCGCCATTGGCTAGTGGAGAGTGGAAATTTTGAGCTCTGTATTACTATATTGCTAGGCTTACGTAGCTTTAGTTTATCTCGAGTGCTCCGGGGTTGTTCTTTCTTGATCATTTGGGTTCCGATGTGGTTGCACCCCCCCCATGACCTCAAGAGGTCTACATGTGGAAATCAGACAGAGCGTTGGGTGTTATGCCAGATTGCCCTGCCCACGTAACACAGTTAATTTCTATCTGCTGTTTTTCTAGCCTATTATTTTTATATCAGTACTCTTTATTGTATATTTCTTAGAACTTTTCATACCAGCTTCTGATTTGTGACCTTATTCTACGTGTGTATCTGACAGTACTATTCAGGAGTCCTGATTTATTGTTTACTCAGTTTGGGAGTCAGGGGGATAAGCACAACAGTATGTGATAACTAATTCTATCTCTTTCAGTTTAAATGCTAGTTCTTATTTTGTGTGTTCACTTAACTAATACATTATTGGCCAGGACCGACTGAGTATAGCCCTTTACATAGCCCTGTTGGTCATTTGCTTATCTTCTGTTATTCCTATATGCTAGGCTGTGCTGCCCTGTTTAGGAGTCCTATTTTTTCCACTAGCTGCTATGTACCAATTGTTTTGTTTACCACAAGAAATGGTTTATAATATGCTATCCCAATGGACTCCTGTACTCTGTAACATTTTATTATATCTCAATAAAGCTTTAAATGATAAAAAAAGAAACATAAACACTTAGAATTCGATGGCAGATAAGGACCATTCGTCTCATCTAGTCTGCCCATTTTTCCTACTGTAAAAGCCTCAAACCTTATTTGGTCCTTGATTTTGTCTTATGTTCAGGACAGCCTTATTCCTATCTCATGCATGTTTACATTTCCTCACTGTATTAACTTCTTCCACGTCTGCTGATAGGCTATTCTATTTATCTACCACCCTCTCAGTGAAAAAAACCCTTCTTACATTACATCTAAGCCTCTGTCCCTCTAGTATTAGACTATTACCTCTTGTCCTTACATTTCTACTCCTTTGAAATGTACTTCTCTCCTGTACTTTGTCAAATGTTTCTATTATAACACCTTTCTCTTCTCTCTTCCAAACCATACATTTTCAGATCCTTTAGTCTATCCTGATAATTTTTTATCCTTGATAATCTGTACATGGCACAGAGGAAAGTAATGTATGGAAAATATGGTCTCCCGTTAATGCAAGAGATTTTTCAGAGTAAGTAGCATTAAGAAATTGGCTCCAGTACCCCTAAATAGGCAGCCGGTAGGAAGAAGAGGCAACAAGAACCAGAACTGGAAGTGAAGGGTACAGTTACAAGGAAACTCACTTCACTGAGAATCAGCTTCAGTCCCAAGAGACACAGTAATTAGGTCTCCAGGTCAGATCCGGAGAGTACTAAGGTATGGTTTTATCATTCAAAATGAGGTCTATACTCTGTTGTAAATGAAGGGCAAGCTTTGTATGAAGATTCGTAAATACAGGCAACTTCAGATAAAAAGCAATATACATGTGCCAAAAGTTAGATATGCTTTATTGCTGTATGATGGAAACATAGGTAAGTTCTTCTGTTACACAGATCAGTGGCTTATATGTATAAACACAAACCAGTTGGGTCATTGGGGAAATTTCAAAGCAATGTGCTGTTAAAGGGATAGTAGTGTTTCACAAAAACATCAGCTCCAATTAATCTTCATAGTATTTGAGTGATAGTGTTATTTCATTACTGTGAGAGTTGTACTTCAAGAGTAATTGAATGATAAAGTTTCCCCCTTCCGCTCCTTTTACCTAGTGTAACACTGCTCACCTCAGATGTGGAATCCAGTCCATAGTCCAGACAGCTCACATCAAGGGTCAAATATTCTTACTGTGAGAACAATGAAAACCCTGTCCCCCCTTGACAGGTTTTTCAGCTTTATCCCTTATCTTAATTGAAGATTGTCCCTCTCTGCAATCTACCTGGACACTCCCTGCTGCTCTAAGCTGAGCAGTGTTACATCAGTAAAAGAGGTGGGAGGGGGACACTTTGTCACTACAACCTATGAACTACAACTCTGACAGAATTGAAATAACATTCCCCAAGGCCCAAATACTATGATGATTAATTAGAGCTGCTTTTATTATGAAACATTACTATCCTTTAACCGCTCTAGCATTCTAGAGGTAAAAACATAATTTAAATCAAAGAAAAATGTTACTTGACCTCATTGTTTAGTTGGTTTGCCCCAAACTGCTCTACTTTCCCTTAGTGCTTATGGCCCTAATGCTTCTTTACTTTTGAACATAGCACTTTAACCCTTTGAGTGCCAGAGGGGTATGGAATGCATTGTGTTCCATACCCCTCTGGCACTCAGAGGGTTAAGAGTCAGTTATTCTTGTAGCTATAGATCAGGGATGGGCGATTGTATGCCCCCCAGCTGTTGAAGACTACAATATCCTTCATCCCCAGGCAGCCATTGGCTGGCAAGGAATGATAGGAAGTGCAGTCTCATCCAATGCTAGGCTGACCATATTTCCTTGAGACAAAAACGGGATGGGGTGTGTGACAGACGGACAATGGGATTCCTTCACTTTGAGTCTAATCGTAGTAAGCTGCAAGCAGCGAGAACGCGTCTGCTCCATCTCTTATTAGCGGTGTTCTCTCTCACCAAAAAGCCTGCCCCTGAAATAAATCGGAACTTCCTCACTTCATCATTCACACTAGTGGTTTTACTGTATTTACTGTACACATTTATTACCATAGAGTCTTATGACTCATCATGAGATCACTGTCTAAGAGAATCTATGGTAATTTATCATAGACTTGAGAGTCTTAGACAGTTCTGAGTCACTCGAGTCATAAAACTCTATGGTAATCAATGTGTACAGTACATACAGTAAAACCTCTAGTGTGAGTACAGTAAAACCACAGTAAAACCACTAGTGTGACGAAAGGAAGTTCCGATTTACTTTATTTCATGAGAAATAAACAAGCCGCATTCATTTTTTTTACAAAAAATTTAAAACTATGTATGTTATATTACAAAATGGAACAAAATTCACATTAGTATTAAAAAAAACGGGCCCTTCTGGAAATATGAAAAAAAAGGTACTGTCTCATTTAAAACGGTACATATAGTCAGCCTATCCAATGCTCCAATAGATTTATACTGTCAACATTGGCAATGTGACACCCTCCATCTCCTCAGGTCAGGAGTGATATCCCATATCATAGCATGTCAATGCAAAGCTCAGTTTTACGAGAGCAGAATTCTCATCAATATGAACAATTGAAATAATCCAGTATTTTCAGTGCTAAACAGAAAATAACCAAAAGATAATTTTTGATACTCTTTGTAGCAGGAAGCAAATGTTAATTATGTACCTTGCTGAATGCATTAGCCTTTTTCTTACTCATAGCAGAAAAGAAAGGCTCTCCTCTCAGAAGTTAATTAAAATTGATTGAAACATAGACTACTGTAATCCTTTTTTAACCTGTTGGGTGCTGGAGTTAACGGCAAAGAATTGTGGAGCGGTGCTTTTACCTCATTTCTTCTATTTAAAGGGATAATAATACTTAATATGTAAAAAAATATATATTGTAGTGTTTATCCCCCTGAGTAAAAAAGGGTACTTTCACTGCCGAAAGGTGTTTTATTCAAAAGTTATGACAGCTCAAAGTTGAATTTTTTAGGTGCAATATCACAGTGGCCTGAAATTGTACAGTGGTTCTGTTGTTACACCATCCTATGAACAGTTCTGGTCCGTAGAACATAAATCTCCATAGGATGGTGCAGCAACAGCGCCACTGTACAATTTCAGGCCGCTGTGATATTGCACCTAAAAAATTCAACTTTGAGCTATAATAACTTTTGACTAAAACACCATTAAGTGGGAGTACCCTTGTTTTACTCAGGGGTATAAACCCTACAACATTTTTTTACATACTAAGTATTGCTATCCCTTTAACACAATGAATGCTAGATGCATATCCAGGTCAGTGCAAAGCAATGTGCTGGAAACATCTCTAGGTGCCAATGGTTTAAAGGGTTAATCCAATAAGTACTGGGGGGGGGGTATTCCATTCATTGCACAGCAATGCATTGGGCATCCTTCTGACACAAAGGGTTAATCTTTGTTCTGTTTCCACATCTCTTTTGTACCTACCTCTTTGTCTATTAAGTACTTCAGCACGTTCTTAAAAATTACTATTTTTGAAATCTCAGTTGGGTAAAACTGGAATTTTTAGCTGAGCACTTTAAAATTTCAGAGCACCCTTTAGAACACAGTGCTCATACAATCCTCCATACCAAATCTTAGTCTCTTTTATAGGGACATTAAGACCTCCAAATAATTAACCTGCTCTAACTTTAATCTGGGCAGAAAATCCTAAAGGCCATTATGAATCAATTTTATATGGAATGGTTCCCCAAAATGAATGTTTATTTAGTTCTGGATTTCATGTCAAGCAACCAAAAGGGAATCAGTGGGAGAAGGTGGAGATTCTGGGGTTCAGCAACAAACAATCATGTCTGCCTCCATCCAATAACTTAAAGATTTGTTCTGGGGCACCAATTAATGCAGAATAGATTCATAAAGGACATTAGGATTTTCTGCCCAGATTAAAGGGATAGTAATACTTAAAATGTAAAAAAACATGTTGTAGGGTTTATCCCCCTGAGTAAAACAAGAGTACTCCCACTGCTGAAAGGTGTTTCATTCAAAAGTTATTAATTTTCAAAGTTGAATTTTTTAGGTGCAATATCACAGTGGCCTGAAATTGTACAGTGGCGCTGTTGCTACACAATCCTATGGACAGCTCTGGTCCCAGAACCATAAATCTCCATAGGATGGTGTAGCAACAGCGCCACTGTGCAATTTCAGGCCACTGTGATATTGCACCTAAAAAATTCAACTTTGAAAATTAATAACTTTTGAATGAAACACCTTTCAGCAGTGGGAGTACTCTTGTTTTACTCAGGGGGATAAACCCTACAACATATTTTTTTTTTTACATTTTAAGTATTACTATCCCTTTAAGGCTAGTATATGTGTGTGTATTATTAAGAGTAGGGATGGGGGAAAGTCCCATCTCTTTTTCATGAGAATTTTTGTGGAAAGTGCACCCATTTCTACTTTTGTCAGAAAATCACTCCACATAGAAGCTCCAGGCAGAGAACTACTGGCTATGGCTACATTTAATACTCTTAAATCAAACAACTGCAGCTCATGCTCTTTCCCTGTCTTTCTCAGTGGCTACTTCAAATTGTCAGCAGCTCCCTGTCTTCCAGCATACTACACAGACTGAATCAAGCAAATCCAGCTCCCTCTCATTGCCTCTCTGCCTCTACAACACTAGTTACTAGCTTGAAATTTATTGCTTGCAGCAGAGACTAGCATGGTTGGAATATATCATGGGATACTCATTCACATTTATGTGGGAAACAAGAATTACATTAATGTCATTGATTTCAATGAAAAACAAAAAACAATGGTCTGGTTTTTTTTTTAAAGCTTTTTTGCATGGTTAGCTTTTTGTGCAGAACATTTTCACCCATCACTAATTAGGAGGGGTTAGTGTTTAAATAAGATAATATTTTTGTCATCTTCAGACTAGCCTACCTGTTCCCTTATTTTCCAAGATATATTTATTATCTTGTACATTGCATCCTCTTTCAGTGACCCTTATAATCTGTTTTTTAACGTTTTTGAAAGATTTATTGAGAAAATGCAATTACAGAGAATACAAGACAGTTACATGGATAGCCATACAAACATACATACTGATAATGTACTGGGCAATATCCGTATCACATCATATTGATGATCATTGAAGAGTACATTTACTGAAGTACCAAGAGTGCCAAGAGAGGCACTGTAGGCCAGTGGAAGAAGTGAAAAGAGAGACTAGGGAGAACTTATAGATAGAGGAATAAAATGTAGGTAGAATTTCCAGGATGTCACCGGGAAAGGGGTGAGTAGGGGGTAAGAAAGGGAGGGGGAATGGGGCAATGAAATGATAAAGGAAAAAGGTAGATGGAGGGTAGAGCGGGACCAGTGATGCACAGTCACACTAAGGGTGCAAGGGCGGGGTACATAGAATCGGTTCACTTTTAAATGGTCACATGCAAAAGACCGTGCAACCACATATAACATTCACCATGTCACCATGATAAAAATCGCAACCTGAGAATCTCGTGCTGCATGAAAGTGTGAGATTCTCAGGTCGCTCTATGTAACATCTCAATTTAGCTCAAAAGGATACCGTAGTTATCTTATACCGGCTAATGAAACTCCACCTCTGTTCCGATTCTGCTTCAGGTGCAGGCTGGGTCTCTGCTGCCTGCCCATTATGTGGAGAGTTGTCTCATTGAGAAACAGTTGTCTCTGGAGGTATAGCACATGGTGATCATTACATTCTGATACTTTTCATGCAACACTCCACATAACGGGGAGCCAGCAGAGAACCATCCTGCATCGGAAGCAGAATCGGAGCAGAGGTGGAGTTTCTTAGATTTCTCGGAGCAACCCTGTGACTCACCAGTTGGTGCAGGGCAATGGCTGGTAGAGGGTGATGGGAGTTGTAGTCCAACAAATTTGACCACATTGAGCTACATTGAAATGTTACATAGTTTAACCTGAGAATTTCGCACTTTCATGCAGTGTGAGATTCTCAGGTCACCATTTTTAGCATGGTGACATGGTGAATGAGGTATGTGGTCGCACAATTTTGTGTGCAACCTTTTAAAAGGATACCTTTGGCATTCAAGGAAATAAAATTTCCATTGAAATCAATGGAAATTTATACTTTCCTTCTGTGGATCGGTTGCTTTGTCCCAGAACTTTTCATCTTAAGCTTCCTGAATAAGGCCCATATTCCTCTAAGTAAACTGGAGCTATTCTGGAGGAAACCAACTGCATCAGAGGGGGAAAAATAAAATTCTTAAATTCCCATGCACTTGAACAGAACTTTTTACCCTATTGAATGCCAAAGAGGTCTCCAATGTGTTGCTTTACAATGCATTGGAGACCTCTCTAGCATTTAAGGCGTTAAAAGCCCAATTTAATTTAACAGGAATTGTTATTTGTCCCCTATGGTGTAGTTGGTTTACTCCAGAATAACTCCAGTTTTACAAATATGGACCATAATGCTTTATTTAAACAGGTCACGCAGTGTCACCCATTCTAGTGACAGCTTCATGTAACCTTGAACAAGTAATCTATAGTATCTATCTGCAGTCAGGTGACTATAGCCAGCATCCAGGGACTTGTAAACAGGTCACGCTCAATGACAAGTCCCCGGGTGCTGTTATTAGTCACTCAAACACACAGAGATACTATAGATTACACTCTCAAGGTTGGAGTTGTCACTGGTCTCAAACTCACATAGACATAAGAGAGAATGACACGTGTAGCACATGAATGGACAAGTAAATCGTTATTCTAAGAGCTGACACTTAAATTGTGGTACTTTGTACAGCCTTGTTAGTGTGATGCTGGAAGGATAAATAAAGACAGACATATAGAAATGTTACAGCAAATGAAACAATTGTCAGAGAAATGGAAACAAAATGGGCATATAACAAAGGCACTTCTTTACTTATGCAGAATACTATAGTGCAGTGGTGTAATAACCTGCCCTCAAGGGCTGTACACAGGACAGCATTTTGGAAAAAGCTCCTTATGCACAGGGAGTTAAAGGGATAGTACTGCATAATAAGGTATATATATATATATATATATATATATATATATATAATGCAAAAACATGTGCAGCATGTGCAACTTACCAAGGTGCTTTGAGTGATGACATCACCAGCAACAAGAGCGACACCAGGACAGTCTGACTCTTGGGCATAAAACAAGTGATGAAACTCCATTTTGTTGTCTTGATAAAGGTCCTTGGTGGACCAAAACATTGACCTGTATTTTTGTCATTTATAACTTCATTAAACATTTTGAAAAAAGCACGGGTGCTGCCCATCTTTTTGCATTATGACACTACCCTTAGAGAACATGTACCTGAGCCATAGAGTTATTTTTGAATGAGGGCTTTCCAAATCCTACTTTTGCTATCTTGCTATACATATTTGTGTGTGTGTGTGTGTGTGTGTGTGTGTGTGTTCAATGTTGAGCTCATCAAAAAGACACTGGAAGAAAATCAGCGTCAACCCTTAAAGCCCTAGCTAAACTATTTTCAAAATGGCTACTAGACTGAAACATGGAAAAATGTAGAAGTCATCCTACTGCACAAAACAGGGGATATGGAAGATCTAAAAAACTACTGACCAATAAGCCAACTGCCAGTGGTCTGCAAGATTTTCACAAAGGTACTATCAAGAAGAATGGACACAATACTTAACTTAGCACAACATAAAGCCCAAGCAGGCTTCCACTACGCATAGCCTTCATTGACTACGAAAAGGCCTTTGACTCAGTAAGAAGGCAAGCAATAATCAATGCCCTGATCAACCAAGGAATAGATAGAGCTTACATAAATATCCTCCAATCAATACATGAAAATTCAACTGCATCAATAAAGGTCAACAATGATAAAGTCCGGATCAACATAGAGAAAGCCATCCGACAAGGAGACACAATCTCCCCAAAATTTTTCTGTCTGTTTGAGAAATTTTCCACAAAGTAAACTGAGACAAAGAAGGACTTAAGATTGAGACTATCAATATCACTTATGTTTTGCAGGTCTTAACTTTTGAAGATCTGCAAGAACTGCATTGAAGAGCTACAATAGGAAAGCAAAACATTTGGTCTGAAGCTGAATATCAACAAGTCATATTTAACAAATTTACCATACCAAGGAAAATCACAGTAGATGCACAAGAACTAGGAGAAGTGGACAAGTATGTTTACTTTTGGCAGGAAATGTCAACAGAGCTACAAATAAAACTGGGGTGGAAAGCATTTGCAAAATTTAGTAGTGTTATGAAAATTTACCACTCTACCTCAAGTGAAAGGTTTTTGAACAACGTATCCTCCCTGTCCATACGTTTGGCTGTGAAACGTGGACAATAAATGCCAAAGCTATACGAAAGCTTAAGATTAGGCAGAGAAGTATGGAGTGGCAAATACTTAACATAACAAAAAGGGGTACAAAAACATGTGCATGGATTCATAAGCAAACAAAGGTCTATGACATCACTGGAAGAGTAAGGAGCCTGAAGAGTGGACATTTCTGGGAGTTTATGGTTGACACAGAGTCACCTAGAGCGTGATCGTATTGTTTGTTCTCGCAGAAGTGTGTTCAGCCCTCTGAAACACATTAGGAGTGGACTGTCGTGATCATATGTAAGTCCCGTATTGCTCTATTTTATGCTATGTGACCAACGAACAAATAAAAATCATATTTTTAATTTCATCCCCTTCTCATCCATGTGTTGTATATGGGATGTTGTACGCTTGGTAGGCAGAGTTCTAGTAGCATTATTGCCTTGCTTTTGAAACCACAAAACAAGAAGACCTGATGGTAGATGGACCAAACACATTTTTGGAATGGATTCCACTCGATACTAAACACCCAGGAAGAAGACCAAAGACAACTTTCTGTCCATAGCACCATCTCTCTCACTCTCAACTTCACCTGTATCTGAAGAAGAGGAGGATGCTGGATATTCTAGATTTGCATCATCATTATCATCAGTCATCATTAGGTCATCCTCAGCATCAACCTCGCCTGCCACTTCTTGCCCACTACTCTTATATTCCTCTAAGCTTTTAGAGGTGTTAAACAATGTATTTTTACTTTCACAAATTTGCTACTACTTTGAGGACAGGTTGGTTCAGTTGCTGCACCTTCCTCCATTATGCCATTGTCATCATCAATATTAGAATGTGACTTGTTGTAGTCTTCAGTGTTCTTTTTATATTTTTTTTATTCTGTACTGCCGCTGATGGTGGTGGAACTTTTTGTTGGACCTTGACAAACTGCATCTTCCCCTGGAAGAGAGGGATCATCATCATTTATTGCACATGCTGCAGCGACCATGCCTGCAGTTACTTTTGAACTACCACTTCACTCACACTTCCTTGAATTACCCCACCTTTCCCCCTGCCCCTGCCACTTCTGCATTTGCTTGACATTACTTAACTACTATGTGTTCTTTTTACTCTCTACAGTATGCAACTGATGGAGTGTGATGTCTTGCCTTAGCAGTTAACAAAATTCTCAATATTATCTGTTGTTTGTCAAGTCTGCCTCAGTCATACAGCTCACGTCAGGCTCGCAGTCAGCTTTCTGTCACCTAATATATTTATTTATTTATGTTTTTTTTTTTTTTTTTTTAAGTTGTTGACCCTATCATAAAAAAATGATACCTAAAAAACAACAACTTCTTTCCCCAGACTTCCCCCAGTATAAAGACAATAACAGCAAGATCAGCAATCAAATTGCACTGAGCTGCCTGTGTCTTGCCAGTCAGTCACCCCAAATTTTGTGGTATTTGAGGTCAACCTCCTTCCTCCCTTCCTCTCCCTCAGAGTGCCCCAGACTCCCCTTATACAGAGAACAAATGTTGTACTGAAAAGACTCTCTAACCTAAGCTTCAATTCCCCTTTAATTGCCTATCTTCTCTAGCTCAAAAACATGCTGTTTTTTCCTCTCACACACACAGAATGGCTGCTGTGAGAGCTTGACACCCTTGTATATGCCTGGAGAAAAGTAAAGAGAGAGGAAAGTAGAGAAAACCGCCTTTCTATTGATTTCAATGCAATGAGGTAGGCAAGATAAAAAAGCAAGAAAACTGCACTTTTCGCATGAAATTTCTCGCCAAGAGGGAAATGCCATTTTTTGCAATTTTGGCTTCAGGTGAAAGTTTTCACCCTCTCTACTGATAACAAGACCCCACACTACCTTTACTGTACCAGAAAATCCATATGACCCATATTGCCATTTTAGAGATGTCCATGGAGGCAGGCATGACAGTTGTAAGTAGGAGCACATGACACAAACTCAAGGTCCTTTAAACCTATTGATTTAATTGTGCTTAACCTTTCCTATTTGCTCTTTCGCGCAAATATTATACGTGTATGTATCTGCCATGGAAATAGCATTCCAATGGGAGGAAAAACATGCATTTTCCAACTATTTCAAGCCATGGCAAAAATTGTTTTGCTCATCCATAGATGTAAGTGTTTCCAACATTGAATAAATCAACCTCTTGGATGCTTGTGATTTCACAATGCATTGTAGACCTCTTCAGCATCCAAGAGGTTAATCCTTTATGGACCAATGAGGTGTTTAGCATCTTAAGGACACATGACGTGCCAGGACCATCATAGGGGTACTGCACTTAAGGACTAGAGGTGGCCCTTGCATGTCATGGAATTCCGGTGTCCCTTCGCAGCAGCACGCAGCTCGGGGACCCCTGAATCGTATGAGGAAAAAAAGAAGCCTTGTGTTCCCTAACTGCCGGCCATGTAGAGTTCGGCTGGTCATTAAGGGGTTAAAGACATTGCGATGCAATACATTGTACACCCCCTGAACCATAAAGGGTTAAAGAGAAGGGACGTAAAACTGTCACTAGTCAGAGAAGGTATAAAAAAAAAAAGAAAAAAATCTTCCTGATGAAACAATATTGCTTGAAGATATTGCAGTATGTAATTTCTCCTCCAATGCATCTTTATACAGATTTTTTCTTGAGACTTTGCAGCACATCGGATTTGGCTGCTCCTATGCTAACTTCTGTACTCATTTTTTATTGAATAGCAGAATAAATCTGCTCAATTTCAATGTAATTTCTTGCCATGAAAGATATTGGTACCCCCGGGCTGAAGTTTATGTATGTGCTTGCTTCACGCATATACTTTAAAAGGGCCTTTTTAATGAGGTCTGAAACCTTCTGTCTCTCATAGAGCCAGTTATTATTTTTAACCCTTTGATTGCCAGTGGGGTACGCAAAGCATTGCAAAGCAATATGTTGCGTATCTTTCTGGCACTCAGAGGGTTAAAGTGACTGCCTCGTTTATAGGGGCTGTATTTTCAAAAGGAAAGTGGAGTAATTATGGGGCAATCCAACTGCACTATAGGAAAGAACTGAACATTTCTATTGATTTCAATGGGTTTTTAACCCGTTAAGTGCTAGAGAGGTCTTCAGTGCAATGAGTTCAAGAGGTTAAAAAGCCCTATTAAAATGAATGAGAATTTTTGAAATGTTTATTTGTCCCCTATAGTTTACTTGGTTTGCTCCAGATTTATTCCCGATTCTTTTGAAAATACGGCCCTGATTAGAGTTGCCCACTTCTCTGTAAACCAATGGAAAAAAGTCCAGTTCATCAGGAAAGTCAATGAAGCGAGGTTTCCTGGGTTAATGAAGAACAAGCACCCTTGAACTATTTCTTAACCCTTTGAGTGCCAGATGTGTGCTTAACACATTGTGGAGCAATACGTTGGACACAGCTTGCACTCAAGGGGTTAATATATGGCAGTAGCTCCTCTCAAGAGAGTCACCACCAGTGCTGATTTCATATGTCTGTAGACTGTAAGGTCATAGCTACTACCAGGACTGATTTAAGTCACTAGTGGGTCCTGGACAAAATATAAAGTAGCAGGTCCTCTTAACCCCTTAGATACTCCAATGTATTACTTTGCAATGAGATTCATTTCAGCCCTTTCTAGTATCCAAGTCTGTTCAATAACTCAAATTTTGCCTTTCTGAGTACTCTGGCTTATAACAATATAACATAATTTTCAGCTTACATTAACACTTTAATTGCCAGAGGGGTGCACATCACATTGCTTCACAGTATTTTGTATACCCCTCTGTTGTTCAAAGTGTTAAATCATAAACTTCTGGTATCACATCTGGGGTCACACAAAACGAAGTGCTTACAAATATTGTAGTTTTAGAAATAATACATTTTTACACTTATCTGCATATAATGGTGATTTTTGACATCTAACTTCCCACACTGAGCAGACTGTATTGTGTACCACAGATCCCAGGGGAGAGGAAGATACAGAGGATTCCAAATGTGGAGTTCTGTATTTTGAAAAAGCTTTCTGCAGGAGACTGTGAAATCAGACATATTTATACAATGTTGCATTCTCCATGTAGCACCAAGTGCCACCTATGCTGTATAGACAGACTTTTCTATATTGCTTCACTGTCTTTTATTACATCACTACCTGAAGAGTGAAAGATTTGTCTGCATAGGTCCCGCCCTTAGTCATTCCATTAGATATAGAATGGAGAGTTTTGCATAACTCCACCTTTCTGCCTCCTCAGTGAGTGGCTGACAGGAAATCTTCTTGGGAGCCTAGTACTGAGTAGAATCTATTCCAAAATGTGTTTGGGCCATCTACTGTCAGGTCTTCTTGCTATGTGGCTTACCCATTTCCATTTTAGGCTCTTTACTGTTTCAGTCATGTCATAGACCTTTGTTTGCTGATGAATCCATGCACACATTTTTCACTTTTTGTTATGATCAGAATTCAATACTACACATTTTTGTATGGCTTTAGATGAGAGTCAGTACCGTGTTTTCCGTAGAAATACAAGAGGCAAAAATTTTGTAAAGTTGATACCTTTATTGTCTAACTAAACAGATTTAAAATGCGAGCGTTCAAGACTTCTTAGGTCTCTTCCTCAGGCATGTTATACAGATAAATATATTTATCTGTATAACATGCCTGAGGAAGAGACCTAAGAAGTCTTGAAAGCTTGCATTTTAAATCTATTTAGTTAGCCAATGAAGGTATCAACTTTACAAAATTTTTGCCTCTTGTATGGCTTTGGCATTCAGTGTTCATATTCCACAGCCATATATAAGAACTGGAAGGACATATTGGTAAAACATCTTTCAATTGAGGCAGGGAGTAAACTTGTCTTGAAGATAGCACTACTAAGTTTTTCAGATGTTTGCCATCCCAATTTTATTTGTCGCTCAATTTCCATCATGGTGCTTCCATCTGTTGGCATTTCCGGTCCAAGGTAAATATACTTGTCTACTTCTTCTAGTTCTTTTCTATCTACTGTGATTTTCTTTAGTATGTTAAGTTTGTTAAACATAACTTGCGTTTTGTTGAAATTCATTTTCAGCCCAAAATTTTGGATTTCCTATTGTAGGTCTTCAATGTATTCTTACAGTTCTTCAGGATTACTGGCAAAGAGTATCAGATCATCTGCAAACTTAAGTGATGTATGTAAACTCCATTGATCTTAAGTCCTTTTTGTCCCAATTCCTTGTAGGATGCCTTTTTCTATGTTGATCTGGAATTTATCATTGTTGCCCTATACCGATGCAGTTTCATATCCACATATCCACATAATGACTAGAGGATATCCGCTATCTATTCCTTCTTTGATCAGGGCATCGATTATTGCTTCCTTTTTCAAAGAGTCAAAGGCCCATGCGTAGTCAATGAAGGTTATTTATAATGGAAGGTTGTATTCATTATGCCGCTCTATAACTTGTTGCACTGTCGGAATATGGTCTACTGTACTAAAACCTCTCCTGAAGACTGCTTGTTCCTTAGATTGTGCATTGTTAAGTATTGTGTTAATTCTTCTTTGTAGTACCTTTGTGAAAACCTTGCAGATGACTGGCTTATTGGTTGGTCATTTTTTTTAGATCCGCCTTGTTTCATAGTAGGTGCAAGGGCATGGGCAGTGTTTACGATAGTCTCAATAAATTTTTATTATAGGTTGAAATGTCTGTAAGGTCTTGCAGCAGAATTAAGCAATTAGACAATGATATATCAAAATTCTTATGATTTTTCAATAGCTGGCTAGTGTCAATCTTCATTTTTGTTGACTTGATCATTTTCTTTTTTTCTTTATTGCATTCAGTTCTGATTTTTGCTCTCACTGGACAATGATCACTTCCAACGTTATAGCGATTAAAGACTAAGCAGTCAGTGAATAAGTATGAAGTCGATTTCACTTGTATTTCCATTAGGGCTTTTCCATGTACATTTTCTCAGGGCCTGTTTCCTGTATAATGAATTCATTATGTACAAATGTTGTTCTACTGCAGATTTGATTAGTCTGATCAATTTTTCCCATTTTAGATGTTACTGATTCTTGCATTGAAATCTCCAATTATAAATATATAATGTTAATTGTCCTGTTTGTAGAGGCATAATAAATCATCATAACATCACTGTGGCTACTTGTAGAGGCCTAAACTTTAATGATTTGAAGAACATTGTCCATCACTAGTTCCTTTATAGTATATCCAGTGTCCATCTTCTATTTGACTAAATCTTTATCTTTTTTACATCTCACATAAGCCAATAATGTCCCATTTGATGTTATTCAGTACTTACTCTAGTTCTTCTAAGCGTGAAACTGTACTCGTAGAACAAATGTTAAGCGTTCCAATGTCTAAAGACCAAAAAAAGCAGCCTGATAGATCCAGGTGATTCTTTGAACCCTCTGCCACTGAGCTGGTCTCCCTACTACAGTATAAAGTAGCTCCCAAGCCTCTGGGGAATGAATGGCATTTTTTTTTGTGAAGCTATGTTGAGGGACTGGACCGTAGTCTGCCATGCAGGTTCAGTTTGGGTTTGTAGATTTTGGATTAATTTAGTCTGGTGTCCTAGCTTTGTCCATCTGGGTGACCCTGCCAAGAATATATGCTCCTGATGGAATAGTTCTTGGCTTCATTGACACAAGCAAACACCCTCGCCACAATAAGGCATTGACCCATGGGATATATATATATAAAACTGTGCACTCTCCCATAAACTGAAAGATAGCTATCTTGACAAAGGCCCAAAGTGGGGCCGAAACATTGATAATAAATATTGCATCATTTTTTCATCAATTGGAAGTCCTGTGAGTACGGTTCTTGAACTACAAAAACTGTATATATATATATATATATATATATATATATATATATATATATATATAGCATATATATCAGGTTCAAGGGAAAAGTTCATGGGACCACTAGGATTTTCTGTATAGTAAGTTAAGTGGGTTGTTAGAAGAACTTAGTTTCCTTCAAAATAAACAATACTGTGTATTTAATGGTAAATAAACATGATATAACATATTAGCAGATAAACTGAACATTGCAGAAATTTATTAACTGGTAAATATATTGTCCCTGTAAACCAGAAGTTAGTGTCTGATGAAGAAGTTATTAGGAAGTATTAATCTGGCCAAGCCTACAACTACGCATAGTGGGAGTTGGCCAGTGATGGCCAGTGATGGCCAAAATGCCCCAGATGTATATGTGGCTGCCGACTCATATGTCCTTGTTAGCCACTGGAGCAATTGTGGGCAACAGTGGTCTCCCATCATACTCAGCTGGCCAATAACAACTGGAGGGCCACTATTAAAGTGGATATGTAATCCCTAAGATGTTTTTGTTAATTAAATTGTTTTTTTAGAAATGAACCTTTATGTTTTGGTGGCACTGTATGGTATTTTCATGCACAATATACTAATTAGTTACATTTGAGGTCAACCTTATCACTTGCTGTGCTATGTCCAGTTTCATCCATTCAATACATATGCAACCTCTAAACTCAATTCTGCAACCTCCTCCTTCAGTCTTTCACAGTGGACCACATCCTCATTGCACATAGACTACAATTCACTTGACCTTGTTTGCTCATATCATTGCTTTGTTTCAAACTTTTCAAACTCTCCATTCCATCTCTCTGATCACAACCTACTAACTTGTAACCTTACTGCAACCCCTCTCAAGCCACTTAAAGATCCAATACGTCATGTAGCAACTTAAGTAATCTGGACCCAAAACTGCTTTCTAATCTTACAGAATCTCCCATACCCCATCTACACATTTTCCTGCCCTGACCAAAGTTAAATATACAATTACACCTTAATTTCAGTCCTTGATAAGGTATCCCTTGCCACACTATTCCACACACAACATATTAATGTCCAACTCCGCCATGCCATGCAAACCATATTCAAAAGTGCTCAGGAACTGCTGAACGTTATTAGAGAAAATTTGACTTCATCCATTAAAAGTTAATTCTATGGTCTTACAGCTCGGCACTGTCCATGGCCAAATAACTTTAATACACTTGTCTCATGTCTTCTAGTCCTAAAATACTTTTCTCGACATTGATTTTCCTATTATGTTCATCTCATCCTCTTTCTCATACCGCATTCACCCAACAAGACCTTGATAACTATTTCAAGAACAAATATGACATTAGAAATGATATATCATCTTGTCAGCCACTGCATGCAACTGCATGTCATATCTGACCTTCCTCTGCCATTGCTAATCCTTCACCATACTCTCACCACACTACCTGCTCACTTGTCCTCATTTTCACACAGCTTCTTTATTCTATCTCAGATACTATAAACCCAACACTAAACAACTTATTTATTGTGTCACTAAGTTCCGGTTTATTTCCATCTTCTTTGAAACAAGCATTTCACACCTATGCTAAAGAAACCATACCTTGACCCCCTCTTCCCTTGACTGCTTCTTCCCAATCCCTTTGCTTTGCTTCCAAGTTACCTGAGTCACTTGTTTACAACCCTCTTATCCAGTTCCTATCCTCTAACAATATACATGATACTCTACACTCTGGCTTTCTCATTCAAAATTCCACTCAGACCACTCTTACAAAAGTAGCTAATGACCTGTTCACCACTAAGTCCAAGAATCACAGTACTTCTTAAACCATCAGCAAACTATGATACAGTAGACCACTCACTGCTGTGAACTCTCCCCTCTTATGGCCTCAGTGGCACAGCACTATCATGGTTTTCCTCCTACCCTACTAGTCACTCCATGAAAATGTCCTTTTCTGTTTCCATGCCTCTTCTCCTTTCAGTTGGGGAACCCCAATGATCAGTTCCAAGTCCTTTGCCATTTTACATCTATACATCTGTCTCTGGGAAATGTAAAAACTCCTGTGTCCTTAAGCCTTTATCCTGCTGACACTCAAATTTACATCCCCTCTCCCAACCTGTCATCCAAACTACTTTACAATGTCACCAATTGTAATTTCTTCCTGGATGTCCCAGTGCCACCTAAAGAGAGCTTATAATATTCAACTCTAATGCTACTGTACCAATATCTGATACGACCACTCAAGCCCACTTTTTAGGGGGTCATTCTTGACTTTGCCCTGTAGTTCACTCCTCAAATACTTTCACTGACAACGTATTTACACATTCACCTCAGGAGCAGCTCCCTGTTTGCTCAAGAATTAAATTAAAAATCTTGTCACTTACATACAGAGGCCTTAACAAAACCATTTCCCATATATATCCATGCTGCTTTCTAAATGCACTCCAACCCGTCCCTTATACCCAATGAATGATCTTCAACTCTTTGTTCCCCCCTCACTACCATTGCTCTCTCTCTCTCTCTCTCTCTCTCTCTCTCTATTACAAGACTGTCACAGTAGAGCAGATCCATATCTCTAAAACACACTGCCATGCTCCATCAGACAATGCTTCAGCTTTCACTCATTCAAGAGCTCCCTCTAAACCATCAATTGAAAGAAGCTTACACACAATAACTCTCACAGTCTCAAAGCTGCCACAACAGCAACAATACATTCTCCTGATCCTTTCCAACCAACCTGGGGGATCAACTCTGCAGTTAGCCCAAACTTTCCCTTTTTAACAATTAAACAAAATTCTCTCTTAACATACCTTGTGTTTCACTTGTTCCCCTTCTTCCTCTAGATTGTAAGCTCTTGTGAGCAGGGTCCTCCACACCACTAGTCTCCATGTGTTTAGTATATCATGTCTTTGTTATGAGTTCTCTAATTGTACAATGATGCAGAATATGATGACACTTTATACATTAAAGGTAATATAGTTAATAGTACAGTGTAGGGTAATATTGGTCCAGCACATATACTAATTAGCATTAAGTGCCACATGGTTCAAACAACAAATAAAGTTGAAATTCTCAAAAATGTTTTATAGTACAGATTAAGGACTAATACAATATATATATAATTAACTAAACTTATTTTAGGGTGACGAGTTCACCTTCCCTCATCTGGCATCTGCTTCAGATTGTATAAATGTTAATGTATGCCTAATACAAAGTCCAATCTACATGGTTTAAATGGATAGAAAGTTGATGCCGAGAATGGATACTCACTATTATATCCTGAGGAACTGCCTTTAACCCTTTGAGAGTCAGGGGGGTGAACAGTGCATTGCTTCCCAAGCACTAAGAGGGTTAACCCTTTGGGTGCCAGACGGGAGTGAAATGTATTGCAAATGTTCTGGCATTCAAAGGGTTAAATGAAGCAAATGCTGAAATTCAGTATGTATGCATAAAATGTTACAGCAAGAAAGCCATCATAACTTCAGAAAACCAGGAATTTTAAAAAATCAATGTAATTCTGGTCACAACCTGTAAATATTGTGTATGTATTTTTTACTTTTATTATGAATAAATAAAAGAAAATGACTGGTGGACACCAAGTTCTGCTTCCCAGAAACCACTCCCCAACGCGCTACTCTGATATGCTGTGTGCACCTTGTCCCGCTCAGTAGGTCTAATACGCTAGGGCAAAGGTGGAGTTATTCTGGGCAAACCAACTGCACTATAGGAGACAAATAAAATCCCTCCAAATTATCATTGAATTAAATTGTACTTTTAACCGTTTCAGTACCAGAGGCATACACAACATAATAAAGCAATGCATTGCATACCCCTCTGGCACTGAAAGGGTTATCCTCTTGAATGCTAGAGAGATCTATAATGCAGTGCCAGGTAATGCATTAGAGACCTCTCTTCCATACCATTGTTTAAATGCCTCATTTATCTCAATGGAAATGTTTACTTGTTCTCTAAGGATAATAATAATAATAACAGGGTTATCCAGGGTAACCCCCAATAGTCTTCCTTGCCTTCTCCATTCGCACACCTTACACAGATGTGTAGCTCTTATATATTTTTTACACTGTGTAAATTGCTCTTCAGTGCCTCATATTTTTCACTGTTTTACTATATTGGGTCCTGACTTTGTGCTGGGGATATTCTGTGTATTAGGGGAATGTTACCCTTATTTGTATATGTTAGGGCTTCCTTTATCAGTTTCCTTGTAGACTTTCTTGCATTTTCCATTTACCTTTTAGTTTGATATACATTTTCATATTATGTCCATTGGACTTGCATAATACAGGATGTTACTGATTTATCTATATTTTTAATTGAGTACCCATCTAGCACTCAAAGGGTAAAACACATACTTGTTTTACCCTAGGGAGCAGCACGATATTTTGTGTTTGAGTCTGAATTCTGTATTTTGCTGGTGTAGTCTAAACTTACAATTAGAAAATGCTAAGCTGACTTGCCAGTGAACATGGGGAGAATTGACAGTGAACATGGGGAGAATTGACAGTGAACATGAGGAGAATTGCCGGTGAATATGGGAATAATTGCCAGTGAACATGGAGAGAATTGCCAGTGAATATGGGGAGAATTGTCAGTGAACATGGGGAGAATTGACAGTGAACATGGGGAGATTGCCAGTGAACATGGGGAGAATTGCCAGTGAACATGGGGAGAATTGCCAGTGAATATGGGGAGAATTGTCAGTGAACATGGGGAGAATTGCCAATGAACATGGGGAGAATTGCCAGTGAATATGGGAATAATTGCCAGTGAAATTGGGGAGAATTGCCAGTGAACATGAGGAGAATTGCCGGTGAATATGCGGAGAATTGCCAGTGAATATGGGGAGAATTGCCAGTGAACATGGTGAGAATTGCCAGTGAACATGGGAATAATTGCCAGTGAACATGGAAAGAATTGCCAGTGAATATGGGGAGAATTGCCAGTGAATATGGGAATAATTGCCAGTGAACATGGAGAGAATTGCCAGTGAATATGGGGAGAATTGTCAGTGAACATGGGGAGAATTGCCAGTGAACATGGGGAGAATTGCCGGTGAACATGGGGAGAATTGCCAGTGAATATGGGGAGAATTGTCAGTGAACATGGGGAGAATTGACAGTGAACATGGGGAGATTGCCAGTGAACATGGGGAGAATTGCCAGTGAACATGGGGAGAATTGCCAATGAATATGGGGAGAATTGTCAGTGAACATGGAGAGAATTGCCAATGAACATGGGGAGAATTGCCAGTGAATATAGGAATAATTGCCAGTGAAATTGGGGAGAATTGCCAGTGAACATGAGGAGAATTGCCGGTGAATATGCGGAGAATTGCCAGTGAATATGGGGAGAATTGCCAGTGAACATGGTGAGAATTGCCAGTGAACATGGGAATAATTGCCAGTGAACATGGAGAGAATTGCCAGTGAATATGGGGAGAATTGCCAGTGAATATGGGAATAATTGCCAGTGAACATGGAGAGAATTGCCAGTGAATATGGGAATAATTGCCAGTGAACGTGGAGAGAATTGCCAGTGAATATGGGGAGAATTGCCAGTGAATATGGGAATAATTGCCAGTGAACGTGGAGAGAATTGCCAGTGAATATGGGGAGAATTGTCAGTGAACATGGGGAGAATTGCCGGTGAACATGGGGAGAATTGGCAGTGAATATGGGGAGAATTGACAGTGAACATGAGGAGAATTGCCGGTGAATATGGGAATAATTGCCAGTGAACATGGAGAGAATTGCCAGTGAATATGGGGAGAATTGTCAGTGAACATGGGGAGAATTGACAGTGAACATGGGGAGATTGCCAGTGAACATGGGGAGAATTGCCAGTGAACATGGGGAGAATTGCCAGTGAATATGGGGAGAATTGTCAGTGAACATGGGGAGAATTGCCAATGAACATGGGGAGAATTGCCAGTGAATATGGGAATAATTGCCAGTGAAATTGGGGAGAATTGCCAGTGAACATGAGGAGAATTGCCGGTGAATATGCGGAGAATTGCCAGTGAATATGGGGAGAATTGCCAGTGAACATGGTGAGAATTGCCAGTGAACATGGGAATAATTGCCAGTGAACATGGAGAGAATTGCCAGTGAATATGGGGAGAATTGCCAGTGAATATGGGAATAATTGCCAGTGAACATGGAGAGAATTGCCAGTGAATATGGGGAGAATTGTCAGTGAACATGGGGAGAATTGCCAGTGAACATGGGGAGAATTGCCGGTGAACATGGGGAGAATTGCCAGTGAATATGGGGAGAATTGACAGTGAACATGGGGAGAATTGCCAGTGAACATGGGGAGAATTGACAGTGAACATGGGGAGAATTGACAGTGAACATGAGGAGAATTGCCGGTGAATATGGGAATAATTGCCAGTGAACATGGAGAGAATTGCCAGTGAATATGGGGAGAATTGTCAGTGAACATGGGGAGAATTGACAGTGAACATGGGGAGATTGCCAGTGAACATGGGGAGAATTGCCAGTGAACATGGGGAGAATTGCCAGTGAATATGGGGAGAATTGTCAGTGAACATGGGGAGAATTGCCAATGAACATGGGGAGAATTGCCAGTGAATATGGGAATAATTGCCAGTGAAATTGGGGAGAATTGCCAGTGAACATGAGGAGAATTGCCGGTGAATATGCGGAGAATTGCCAGTGAATATGGGGAGAATTGCCAGTGAACATGGTGAGAATTGCCAGTGAACATGGGAATAATTGCCAGTGAACATGGAGAGAATTGCCAGTGAATATGGGGAGAATTGCCAGTGAATATGGGAATAATTGCCAGTGAACATGGAGAGAATTGCCAGTGAATATGGGAATAATTGCCAGTGAACGTGGAGAGAATTGCCAGTGAATATGGGGAGAATTGCCAGTGAATATGGGAATAATTGCCAGTGAACGTGGAGAGAATTGCCAGTGAATATGGGGAGAATTGTCAGTGAACATGGGGAGAATTGACAGTGAACATGGGGAGAATTGCCGGTGAACATGGGGAGAATTGGCAGTGAATATGGGGAGAATTGCCAGTGAATATGGGGAGAGGGTATATTCAGTACTGTCATGTCAATACAGCTCTTGAAGATCCAAAGTCAGAAGAAATAAAAGTCTATGTGGTTGTGTGATCAATACATTGATATTGAGATAACTGACTAAGGCCCTCCCTGTTCATTCTGAACTCAGTTGATTCTAGGTATCAAAGACCCTGAATGGTAAATGTAGTGTAGAGACTCTGAACTTTTGTTATAGTTATAGATACCCAAAGACCCCAGGGCTTGGACCAATCTAATGCATTATTAATGAACTGTGCCATCCAATTGCACCATTACTAGTAGGAGTATTAGCACCATTACATGTCCAAAGCAGCACCAGGACCAAAGGCTTTAAACAGAAACCCTGCAGCTTTAGTCCCCTCACCCAGTACTTAGAAATGCCCCTGCAATAGTGTTGAGCTAGCATGCTCGGCCGATGCTGGGATCGGCTCGAGCATCGCTCTGCTCGGCACATGGCGGTACTCGTACGAGTACCGCATGTGCTTGCCCGCCATGTTCGGGTCTCCTCCCCGCACGTTTTGCGGCTGCTGCGCAGCCAATAAACGTGCAGGGAGGCTCTGACATCAGTGTAATGCCAGCAGCCATGTTGGCTGCTGGCATTACACTGATTGGCTGGCCAGAACCCGTGGTCGGGTGCTGTATAGCACCTGACCAGCGAGTTCGGCTCAGTCTTAGCCAGGGAGAGCTGAGGATAGGAAGGGAAAGTCAGTGTAGGGAGGAAAAAAAGCAAAATTGTGAAAAAAAAGAACCAAAAGTCCTTTTTAGGACTACTGTGTGTGGGGGCAGCAGGTTATTTTGTGTGGGGGGAAAGAAAAAAAAAAAAAAATATATATATTCTGTTTAGTGTGCAAAGTTGCAGATTAGAGCACATTCTGTTTAGTGTGCACAGTTGCAGATTAGAGCACATTCTGTTTATTGTGCAAAGTTGCAGATTAGAGCACATTCTGTTTAGTGTGCAAAGTTGCAGATTAGAGCACATTCTGTTTAGTGTGCAAAGTTGCAGATTAGAGCACATTCTGTTTAGTGTGCAAAGTTGCAGATTAGAGCACATTCTGTTAAGTCTTCAAACTAAAATATCAAAGTCACATATTCCATTCAGTGTGCGTCGCCGCAGTTTAGCAGCACATTCTGTGTACTGTGCAGAGTTGCAGAATAGGAAGAAATACTGTTAAGTCTTCAAACTAAAATATCAAAGTCACATATTCCATTCAGTGTGCTTCGCCGCAGTTTAGCAGCACATTCTGTGTACTGTGCAGAGTTGCAGAATAGGAAGAAATACTGTTAAGTCTTCAAACTAAAATATCAAAGTCACATATTCCATTCAGTGTGCTTCGCCGCAGTTTAGCAGCACATTCTGTGTACTGTGCAGAGTTGCAGAATAGGAAGAAATACTGTTAAGTCTTCAAACTAAAATATCAAAGTCACATATTCCATTCAGTGTGCTTCGCCGCAGTTTAGCAGCACATTCTGTGTACTGTGCAGAGTTGCAGAATAGGAAGAAATACTGTTAAGTTTTCAAACTCAAATATTAAAGTCACATATTCCATTCTGTGTGTGTCACCGCAGTTTAGCAGCCTATTCTGTGTACTCTGCACAGTTGCAGAATAGGAAGAAATACTGTTAAGTTTTCAAACTCAAATATTAAAGTCACATATTCCATTCAGTGTGTGTCACCGCAGTTTAGCAGCCTATTCTGTGTACTCTGCACAGTTGCAGAATAGGAAGAAATACTGTTAAGTTTTCAAACTCAAATATTAAAGTCACATATTCCATTCTGTGTTCGTCACCGCAGTTTAGCAGCCTATTCTGTGTACTCTGCACAGTTGCAGAATAGGAAGAAATACTGTTAAGTTTTCAAACTCAAATATTAAAGTCACATATTCCATTCAGTGTGTGTCACCGCAGTTTAGCAGCCTATTCTGTGTACTCTGCACAGTTGCAGAATAGGAAGAAATACTGTTAAGTTTTCAAACTCAAATATTAAAGTCACATATTCCATTCAGTGTGTGTCACCGCAGTTTAGCAGCCTATTCTGTGTACTCTGCACAGTTGCAGAATAGGAAGAAATACTGTTAAGTTTTCAAACTCAAATATTAAAGTCACATATTCCATTCAGTGTGTGTCACTGCAGTTTAGCAGCCTATTCTGTGTACTCTGCACAGTTGCAGAATAGGAAGAAATACTGTTAAGTTTTCAAACTCAAATATTAAAGTCACATATTCCATTCTGTGTTCGTCACCGCAGTTTAGCAGCCTAATCTGTGTACTCTGCACAGTTGCAGAATAGGAAGAAATACTGTTAAGTTTTCAAACTCAAATATTAAAGTCACATATTCCATTCAGTGTGTGTCACCGCAGTTTAGCAGCCTATTCTGTGTACTCTGCACAGTTGCAGAATAGGAAGAAATACTGTTAAGTTTTCAAACTCAAATATTAAAGTCACATATTCCATTCAGTGTGTGTCACCGCAGTTTAGCAGCCTATTCTGTGTACTTTGCACAGTTGCAGAATAGGAAGAAATACTGTTAAGTTTTCAAACTCAAATATTAAAGTCACATATTCCATTCTGTGTTCGTCACCGCAGTTTAGCAACCTATTCTGTGTACTCTGCACAGTTGCAGAATAGGAAGAAATACTGTTAAGTTTTCAAACTCAAATATTAAAGTCACATATTCCATTCAGTGTGTGTCACCGCAGTTTAGCAGCCTATTCTGTGTACTCTGCACAGTTGCAGAATAGGAAGAAATACTGTTAAGTTTTCAAACTCAAATATTAAAGTCACATATTCCATTCAGTGTGTGTCACCGCAGTTTAGCAGCCTATTCTGTGTACTCTGCACAGTTGCAGAATAGGAAGAAATACTGTTAAGTTTTCAAACTCAAATATTAAAGTCACATATTCCATTCAGTGTGTGTCACCGCAGTTTAGCAGCCTATTCTGTTTACTCTGCACAGTTGCAGAATAGGAAGAAATACTGTTAAGTTTTCAAACTCAAATATTAAAGTCACATATTCCATTCAGTGTGTGTCACCGCAGTTTAGCAGCACATTCTGTGTACTGTGCAGAGTTGCAGAATAAGAAGAAATACTGTTAAGTCTTCAAACTAAAATATCAAAGTCACATATTCCATTCAGTGTGCTTCGCCGCAGTTTAGCAGCACATTCTGTGTACTGTGCAGAGTTGCAGAATAGGAAGAAATACTGTTAAGTCTTCAAACTAAAATATCAAAGTCACATATTCCATTCAGTGTGCTTCGCCGCAGTTTAGCAGCACATTCTGTGTACTGTGCAGAGTTGCAGAATAGGAAGAAATACTGTTAAGTTTTCAAACTCAAATATTAAAGTCACATATTCCATTCTGTGTGTGTCACCGCAGTTTAGCAGCCTATTCTGTGTACTCTGCACAGTTGCAGAATAGGAAGAAATACTGTTAAGTTTTCAAACTCAAATATTAAAGTCACATATTCCATTCAGTGTGTGTCACCGCAGTTTAGCAGCCTATTCTGTGTACTCTGCACAGTTGCAGAATAGGAAGAAATACTGTTAAGTTTTCAAACTCAAATATTAAAGTCACATATTCCATTCAGTGTGTGTCACCGCAGTTTAGCAGCCTATTCTGTGTACTCTGCACAGTTGCAGAATAGGAAGAAATACTGTTAAGTTTTCAAACTCAAATATTAAAGTCACATATTCCATTCAGTGTGTGTCACCGCAGTTTAGCAGCCTATTCTGTGTACTCTGCACAGTTGCAAAATAGGAAGAAATACTGTTAAGTTTTCAAACTCAAATATTAAAGTCACATATTCCATTCAGTGTGTGTCACCGCAGTTTAGCAGCCTATTCTGTGTACTCTGCACAGTTGCAGAATAGGAAGAAATACTGTTAAGTTTTCAAACTCAAATATTAAAGTCACATATTCCATTCAGTGTGTGTCACTGCAGTTTAGCAGCCTATTCTGTGTACTCTGCACAGTTGCAGAATAGGAAGAAATACTGTTAAGTTTTCAAACTCAAATATTAAAGTCACATATTCCATTCTGTGTTCGTCACCGCAGTTTAGCAGCCTAATCTGTGTACTCTGCACAGTTGCAGAATAGGAAGAAATACTGTTAAGTTTTCAAACTCAAATATTAAAGTCACATATTCCATTCAGTGTGTGTCACCGCAGTTTAGCAGCCTATTCTGTGTACTCTGCACAGTTGCAGAATAGGAAGAAATACTGTTAAGTTTTCAAACTCAAATATTAAAGTCACATATTCCATTCAGTGTGTGTCACCGCAGTTTAGCAGCCTATTCTGTGTACTTTGCACAGTTGCAGAATAGGAAGAAATACTGTTAAGTTTTCAAACTCAAATATTAAAGTCACATATTCCATTCTGTGTTCGTCACCGCAGTTTAGCAGCCTATTCTGTGTACTCTGCACAGTTGCAGAATAGGAAGAAATACTGTTAAGTTTTCAAACTCAAATATTAAAGTCACATATTCCATTCAGTGTGTGTCACCGCAGTTTAGCAGCCTATTTTGTGTACTCTGCACAGTTGCAGAATAGGAAGAAATACTGTTAAGTTTTCAAACTCAAATATTAAAGTCACATATTCCATTCAGTGTGTGTCACCGCAGTTTAGCAGCCTATTCTGTGTACTCTGCACAGTTGCAGAATAGGAAGAAATACTGTTAAGTTTTCAAACTCAAATATTAAAGTCACATATTCCATTCAGTGTGTGTCACCGCAGTTTAGCAGCCTATTCTGTGTACTCTGCACAGTTGCAGAATAGGAAGAAATACTGTTAAGTTTTCAAACTCAAATATTAAAGTCACATATTCCATTCAGTGTGTGTCACCGCAGTTTAGCAGCACATTCTGTGTACTGTGCAGAGTTGCAGAATAGGAAGAAATACTGTTAAGTCTTCAAACTAAAATATCAAAGTCACATATTCCATTCAGTGTGCTTCGCCGCAGTTTAGCAGCACATTCTGTGTACTGTGCAGAGTTGCAGAATAGGAAGAAATACTGTTAAGTCTTCAAACTAAAATATCAAAGTCACATATTCCATTCAGTGTGCTTCGCCGCAGTTTAGCAGCACATTCTGTGTACTGTGCAGAGTTGCAGAATAGGAAGAAATACTGTTAAGTTTTCAAACTCAAATATTAAAGTCACATATTCCATTCTGTGTTCGTCACCGCAGTTTAGCAGCCTATTCTGTGTACTCTGCACAGTTGCAGAATAGGAAGAAATACTGTTAAGTTTTCAAACTCAAATATTAAAGTCACATATTCCATTCAGTGTGTGTGACCGCAGTTTAGCAGCCTATTCTGTGTACTCTGCACAGTTGCAGAATAGGAAGAAATACTGTTAAGTTTTCAAACTCAAATATTAAAGTCACATATTCCATTCAGTGTGTGTCACCGCAGTTTAGCAGCCTATTCTGTGTACTCTGCACAGTTGCAGAATAGGAAGAAATACTGTTAAGTTTTCAAACTCAAATATTAAAGTCACATATTCCATTCAGTGTGTGTCACCGCAGTTTAGCAGCCTATTCTGTGTACTCTGCACAGTTGCAGAATAGGAAGAAATACTGTTAAGTTTTCAAACTCAAATATTAAAGTCACATATTCCATTCAGTGTGTGTCACCGCAGTTTAGCAGCCTATTCTGTGTACTCTGCACAGTTGCAGAATAGGAAGAAATACTGTTAAGTTTTCAAACTCAAATATTAAAGTCACATATTCCATTCAGTGTGTGTCACCACAGTTTAGCAGCCTATTCTGTGTACTCTGCACAGTTGCAGAATAGGAAGAAATACTGTTAAGTTTTCAAACTCAAATATTAAAGTCACATATTCCATTCTGTGTTCGTCACCGCAGTTTAGCAGCCTAATCTGTGTACTCTGCACAGTTGCAGAATAGGAAGAAATACTGTTAAGTTTTCAAACTCAAATATTAAAGTCACATATTCCATTCAGTGTGTGTGACCGCAGTTTAGCAGCCTATTCTGTGTACTCTGCACAGTTGCAGAATAGGAAGAAATACTGTTAAGTTTTCAAACTCAAATATTAAAGTCACATATTCCATTCAGTGTGTGTCACCGCAGTTTAGCAGCCTATTCTGTGTACTTTGCACAGTTGCAGAATAGGAAGAAATACTGTTAAGTTTTCAAACTCAAATATTAAAGTCACATATTCCATTCTGTGTTCGTCACCGCAGTTTAGCAGCCTATTCTGTGTACTCTGCACAGTTGCAGAATAGGAAGAAATACTGTTAAGTTTTCAAACTCAAATATTAAAGTCACATATTCCATTCAGTGTGTGTCACCGCAGTTTAGCAGCCTATTCTGTGTACTCTGCACAGTTGCAGAATAGGAAGAAATACTGTTAAGTTTTCAAACTCAAATATTAAAGTCACATATTCCATTCAGTGTGTGTCACCGCAGTTTAGCAGCCTATTCTGTGTACTCTGCACAGTTGCAGAATAGGAAGAAATACTGTTAAGTTTTCAAACTCAAATATTAAAGTCACATATTCCATTCAGTGTGTGTCACCGCAGTTTAGCAGCCTATTCTGTGTACTCTGCACAGTTGCAGAATAGGAAGAAATACTGTTAAGTTTTCAAACTCAAATATTAAAGTCACATATTCCATTCAGTGTGTGTCACCGCAGTTTAGCAGCCTATTCTGTGTACTCTGCACAGTTGCAGAATAGGAAGAAATACTGTTAAGTTTTCAAACTCAAATATTAAAGTCACATATTCCATTCAGTGTGTGTCACCGCAGTTTAGCAGCCTATTCTGTGTACTTTGCACAGTTGCAGAATAGGAAGAAATACTGTTAAGTTTTCAAACTCAAATATTAAAGTCACATATTCCATTCTGTGTTCGTCACCGCAGTTTAGCAGCCTATTCTGTGTACTCTGCACAGTTGCAGAATAGGAAGAAATACTGTTAAGTTTTCAAACTCAAATATTAAAGTCACATATTCCATTCAGTGTGTGTCACCGCAGTTTAGCAGCCTATTCTGTGTACTCTGCACAGTTGCAGAATAGGAAGAAATACTGTTAAGTTTTCAAACTCAAATATTAAAGTCACATATTCCATTCAGTGTGTGTCACCGCAGTTTAGCAGCCTATTCTGTGTACTCTGCACAGTTGCAGAATAGGAAGAAATACTGTTAAGTTTTCAAACTCAAATATTAAAGTCACATATTCCGTGTAAGATGAAGAAGGCGGGTAAAAAGGGACGGGGAAGTGGACGTGATCCTGATAGTTCAGGGCGCGGGTCAGGACGCGGAGAAACTGTGCCTGGTGCCAGAGCACAAGAAAGAAAGACATCCACCATACCTAGCTTCATGTCTCATTTCACAGGGCGTCACAGGACATCACTCTCGAGGTCCGACCACTGCGAACAGGTGGTCGGTTGGATGTCAGCTGATACTGCTTCCAGTCGGTTAAGCACCACCCTGTCTTCCACCAAGTCCACTCTCAGTAGCCAAGAGTCTGGTCAACATAATCCTCACTCTGATCATCCTTCCTCCCACCATACACGGTCTGGTCAAAGAAGTGATCCCACACTGGGATATAGTGAGGAGCTCGTCTCATCACCAATCCTTCATTTGACCCTCTCTCCAAGCACGCTTGCAGAGGAACATGACATCTTGTGCCCTGATTCACAACCTCTAGAGGGTACCCAATCACAAGAAGATGACAGATGTGAACGGCATTTAAGGTCAAAGGAAGTAGTGGATGATGATGATGATGATGAGACACAGTTGCCATTAAATCAACCACTATTTCCGTCTCAAGACCTTGTTGAGGAGAATGTTATACAGTTGTCAATGACTGAGTATGTGGTGGGATCAAGACATGAGGAGGATGATCAGAGTGAGGAAGTGGAGGAGGACTTGGTGGACGATGAGGTGACTGACCCCACCTGGGAAGGTGTAGAGCCGAGCGATGACAGCAGTCCTGAGGGTGAGCCATCTGCAGCACCGCAACAGGCTGGAAGAGGCAGTGGTGTGGCTACAGAAAGAAGGCGGACCGCACCAAACCGGCCCTCAAATGTTCCACGGAGCACCCCCTTGCGTAAATCTACCTTGCCAAAGGGTAGGTGTTCCGCGGTATGGCGTTTTTTTAAGGAAAGTGCGGACGACAAAAGAATTGTAGTTTGCAACCTGTGCCACACCAGAATGAGCCGAGGCATGAACACTAGAAACCTCACCACCACCAGCATGATCCAACACATGGCATCCAAGCACCGTAATAAGTGGGAGGAACGCCTGGATCGCCCATCTGTGTCTGCAGGCCACACCACTGCCTCCTCTTCCCCTGTTTTCGGTGCCGGCCAATCGCCTGTCGAAGGCGCAGGCCCGCATACCTCCCGCCCTGCACCTGTACCATCTGAAGCACCATCAGCGACCACATCCACTTCCCTGTCCCAGCACAGCGTCCAAATGTCGTTACCCCAGGCATTTGAGCGCAAGAGAAAATACCCAGCCACCCACCCACAGGCCATAGCACTAACCTCACACCTTTCCAAATTACTGGCCATCGAAATGCTGCCATTTAGGCTTGTGGACACTGAGTCCTTCCGCAGCCTGATGGCAGCAGCTGTCCCTCGGTACGCGGTCCCCAGCCGCCACTACTTTTCCCGGTGTGCCATCCCCGCATTACACCACCATGTGTCCCGTAACATCACCCGTGCCTTGACCAACGCAGTTACTGGGAAGGTCCACTTAACGACTGACACATGGACAAGTGCTTGTGGCCAGGGACGCTACATTTCCCTGACGGCACACTGGGTGAATGTCGTGGAGGCTGGGAGCGACTCGGACCCTGGGATGGCACGGGTGCTACCCACGCCGAGGATTGCGGGCCCTACCTCCATCAGGGTTTCCGCCAGCACCTACGTTCTTGGCTCCTCCTCCTCCGTTTCCACCTCCGAATTCTCTACACGCAGCGCCACTCCCCCATCAGCCAGTAGCTGGAAGCAGTGTAGCACTGCAGTGGGGAAGCGTCAACAGGCCGTGCTGAAGCTGATCTGCCTTGGGGACAAACAGCACACGGCCTCAGAGCTGTTGCAGGGGATTAGTCACCAGACCGAGCAGTGGCTCTCGCCACTCAACCTGCAACCAGGCATGGTTGTGTGTGATAATGGGCGTAACTTGGTGGCGGCTTTGGAGCTCGGCAAGCTCACACACGTACCATGCCTAGCGCATGTATTTAATTTAGTGGTTCAGCGATTTCTAAAAACCTACCCCAATGTGCATGATCTCTTGACCAAGGTGCGCCGCGTGTGTGCACATTTCCGTAAGTCATCTACAGCTTCGGCCGGCCTGTTGAAGCTGCAGCAGCGCTTACAATTGCCAGCTCACCGGCTGCTGTGTGACGTGAGCACGCGCTGGAACTCCACCTTCCACATGTTGGCCCGGCTTTGTGAGCAGCAGAGGGCAGTAGTGGAGTACCAGCTGTTACACGGTCGTCGCCTCTCCGTTCAACTTCCTGTAATCAGAAGTGAGGAGTGGGAATGGATGTCAGACGTCTGCGAGGTTTTACGCAATTTTGAGGAATCGACACAGATGGTGAGCGGCGATAACGCTATTATCAGTGTAACCATCCCACTTCTGTGTCTACTGAAACGCTCGCTGCTCACAATTAAAACCGACGCTTTGCATGTGGAAGAGGTGGAAATGGGGGAGGAAGAGCTTACACAAGGTGATAGCCAGAGCACCCTCACTTCGTCTTCTCAGCGTCAATTGGAGGAGGCGGAGGAGGAGGAGGAGGAAGACACGGTTGCCTCCGCTACAGAGGGTAGCCATGGAACTTTAGTTCCATCTCTTCAGCGTGGGTGGGCAGAAGAGGAGGAAGAGGATGAGGATATTGAGAGTCATCCTCCTGGTGAGGACAGCGAAATCTTGCCTGTTGGTACTCTGGCACACATGGCTGACTTTATGTTAGGCTGCCTTTCCCGTGACCCACGCGTTGTACGCATTTTAGACAACACGGATTACTGGGTGTTCACCCTTCTGGACCCCCGCTACAAAGAGAATTTCTCATCTCTCATTCCTCCGGTGGAGAGGACAAGCAAAATGGTGCAATACCAGAAGGTTCTTGTTGAAAAATTGCTCCAAAATTTTCCATCTGACAACGCTGGCGGCAGAGTACGTGCTACCTTGGCCAACCGAGAAGGGGAGAAAAGGGGAGCACACAGCAGTTCCGACAAAGGCAGGGCAACACTCTCCAAGGCGTGGGACACCTTCATGACACCCCGCCAGCACCCTCACCCTGATGTGCAGCCTAGTGTCACAAGGAGGGAAAAGTTTTGGAAGATGGTGAAGGAGTACGTAGCAGACCGTGTCAGCGTCCTCAATGATCCCTCTGTGCCTTACAACTACTGGGTGTCCAAGCTGGACACGTGGTATGAACTGGCACTCTACGCCTTGGAGGTGCTGGCCTGCCCTGCCGCCAGCGTTCTGTCTGAGCGGGTATTTAGTGCTGCTGGTGGCATCATAACAGATAAGCGTATCCGCCTTTCCACCGACAATGCTGATAGGTTGACACTTATAAAAATGAACAAGGCCTGGATTTCCCTTGACTTCTCCACTCCACTGGAGGAAAGCCCCGGGGGAACATAAACTCACTTTATATATGTTATTTACAATGATGGGAATACTCTGTATTCCCATTCACCCCTTCCACCCAAAAAACGGGTATATGGTTGACTCTTAATCTTCTCATCCTTCTCCTCCTCTTCCTTATGCCCTGTGCTATAATTTTTATATAGGGCCAGCTAACCAGCGGGCCCTGTGATATAATTTTTATATAGGGCCAGCTCACCAGCGGGCCTTCTCATATAATGTTTTATTGGGTCAGCTCTCTAGCGGGCCCTCTCATATAATGTTTTATAGCGTCAGCTCACTAGCGGGCCTTCGCATATAATGTTTAGGATGGTCAGCTCTGCAGCAGACCCTCACCCATAATGTTTTAGATGGTCAGCTCAGCGCACGTTTCCCTCTTAATCATGGCCTCAGTTCAATAAAATCAAGGAAATTTTTGGGAGAATTTGCCTCTGCGCACGTTTCCCTCTTAATCATGGCCTCACTTCAGAAAATCAAGGAAATTTTTGGGATAATTTGCCTCTGCGCACGTTTCCCTCTTAATCATGGCCTCACTTCAGAAAATCAAGGAAATTTTTGGGATAATTTGCAGATAATATACAAGTAAATATACAGCAAATATTGTTTGGTAACAATTTTTCGCCTAAAGTCGTTTTTATTTTCCTTTTTGTGTGTTTTATGGTCAGTCTGTAAAAATGGCGTACTCCGGGCGAAAGATCGTTCCCAGCAGCGATGTTGGAGTCCAAGATGCATCCAGACATCCTCCCTATGCTGTCCCTGAACCATTTCTGTGGTGTTTCCATCCTTTTCTGCCCTTTTCCTATGGACTAGGCACCCTCCCCTCATCAGAGCAGGGGGTGCCTGGTGTAATGCTCGAGTCCTCCCATTGACTTCAATGGGGCTCGGGTGCTCGGCCGAGCACTCGAGCATCCGGGGGCGCTCGGTCAGAGCACCCGAACACCCGAGCATTGGGGTGCTCGCTCATCACTACCCTGCAACATTCTTATCACCTGTTTTACCTTTATCGCCAGTTTGTGATTCTACGAATATAGAATGTGAAGTGCTGGATGAATACAGAACAAACCGACAGCACCACAGGGGCAGATACAAATTCCCAAAGCTCCACCTGATTTTAATTAGGCTTTTTCCCTTGATTGCTAGAGAGGAATCCAACACATTGAGAAGCTCTATAGCATACAAGAGTTAAAGGCCCATTTCACTCAATGGACATTTTCATTTTTACACTACAAATTGCTCCTCTTTTGCATTATACATGGAGTCCCGTGTCTCATAAGCATTTGCCTTTTCAGCCAGAAGTTTTAGTCTAGTTATACTCCGTCTGCAGAATAAATGTCATGTTACGGTCATTAGACACAAATATATTATGTGATAATCCCCAGCTGAATATACATGGATATGATTATCCGCCTTTCAGCTCTCTATATATGATCTGAGGTTTTGTCACCAAAGCCTGATCACCAGTACTGCGCTTCTTCTTTGATTTAACTAAGATGGACTAATTGTGTTACTGTTCTGTAGTGACAATATCATGTTTTACATATGTTAATTGCATGGATGATAATCTTGTTTTATAGCAGCAGTATCATGTTTCATATATGTTAATTGCATGGATGATATTCTCAAGCTAATAAAATTATAATATGAACACAGTGGGGTGAATCGGATGCTGCAATTGACTTTTTGACTGTACACCTGATTAATTTCAAATGCGTAATCTGCATACGCCAGAATCCCACCAGTTAATACAGATTTCCACATGGGGCAGTGTATGGGTGTTTGATTGGCTTGCTGGCATTAAAGTCTTAACCCTTTGAGTGCCAGAGGGGTATGCAACACATTGCTCTACCCCTCTGGCACTCAAAGGGTTAAATATGGTGACGACTGTCTTGCCAGTATGTACTACACCTCTCCTACTTGGTAGTGCATACTCTGAAGTGCAATCATTGGCCTCAGAGGATCACAATGGTAATTTAGGCACCAAAGAAAAAGAGGAACAATTCTAGAGGTAAAACAACTGCCCCATAAAGAACTAACACAAATTACTAAAATTCCAATTGATTTAAAGAAGACTTTGAAGTCTGTGAGTATCAGAGAGATCGCCAATGCATTGCTTAGCAAAAATTGCATTGGCGACGTCGCTGTTAACGTTTAGTGGGTTAACCCTTTGCATGCCAGAAAGTAATGCAATGCACTCAAAGGGTTAAAGGGATAGTAATGTTTCCCAAAAACATCAACTCCAGTTAATCTCCATAGTATTCGGGCCATGGAGAGTGTTATTTCATTACTGTCAGAGTTGTAGTTCAAGAGTAATTCAATGATAAAGTATCCCCTTCCCGCCCCTTTTACCTAGTGTAAGCCTCCTCCCCTCAGTTGTGGAATCTGGTCCACAGACCAGACAGCTCACAGCAAGGGAAAATCTTCTTACTGTGAGAATAATGAAAATCCAGCCCCCCTTGACAGGTTTTTCAGGTTTTTCCCTTATGTTAATTGAAAATTGTCCCTTTCTGCAAGCCACTTGGACACCACCCTTCTGCTCTGAGGTGAGCAGTGTTATATCAGTAAAAGGGGCAGGAGGGGGATACTTTATCATTCAATTACCCTTGAACTACAACTATGAGAACTGTTAATGTACACTAGAAATATGATAATTTTTTTGGGTGATCGGACCACTTTTCAAACAAAATGAGACATGCAACTCAAAGATACATAGTCATAATGAGCCAGTTAGCTGGAACAGGGGTGTTTTTGTTGCCAACTTGGAGCATTATATAATTTTCCCAATCACCCTAAAGATGAACTGTTACTTTTCTAAGTCCTCCACTCAGTGGGAGCTTGCATGTTGAGATGACTATTCTTTACCATTTATTTATTCCTCCCGTCTTGTAGGAAACTGATAGGGCTTAAGACATGAACAAATTTCAGCTGACATTAAATTAGAAATTTTAACCAGTTAAAATTAAAAAGGCAAAAAGTATTTGCATTTTAAATAGATACATTTAATGACACTAACTGACGGTAGGTGATCGGTCCACTATATATTAAAATTTAATTGGTGTGAAAATAATGTTTTATGTAAAAAAAAAACCTTCTCTCTTGGTAACCGACCAACTCTCCTTAGCTGCATGTTAGGAAGCCCAACATTTAATATACATTTAATTCCGGGAAAAAAAAACTGTGAGGAGAATGTACAAATTTATCATCACAGAACATGTTTTGTACATTAGCTGTCTATTGGTATGTGTAAATTCTTTAGTGCATACAACACCATCAGAGGTAAGACTTTAATGAGGTGAAGCCTAAATACCTCCCCTATAGCATGCACAAGGAATTAGAAGAATTGTATTTCTATTTTCTCTGTGCCTTGTTAGTCCTTGACAATAAACAGGAAGCAGAAGAATGGTAAGCATCAAAATGCTCATACACTTTCCCACTGCCCTTTCCTCTGCATGCGTTACATAAAGAGCATCATTTTTTGTAAAATCTTAATACATAGGTGCTGAGCAGGTGCTGTACACAAGGATCAATTTATGTGACTAATTTTGAGCTGAGTCACATTCACATAGTCCCATTGTGTGTTTAAAGTGGCAGTGCTTCATATCTAAATATAGGAGGCAAATAGAGTTTTTGATACCTTTATTGGCTAACTAAGCAGATTTAGAATGCAAGCTTTCAAGGTCTTAGGTCTCTTCCTCAGGCATATATTCCTCCTGTATTTCTATGGCTAACACGGTACCAACTCTCATATATGAATATGGCATTCAATTGTTTGTCACTGACACTCCACATGGTCTACTGAACAAAGGAAGTGGCTTCCGTACCAACAGATACCTATACTGAGATATCCCTTACTTGCCTTAGTAATGTATCATTTTATTGATTAAAAATAGAAAAACAAACACATGGGGGTTAAAAGAAACTGATTATCCCAGGGGGATATTATTATCATATTAAGTACAGATGTTTTCAATTGGGGGAGATTTTTGTGGAAAATTGTTTCCACTAGAGACAATTAATATAGGGCTGTATGGGACCAATGTATCTATGGTGATTGTTAATGCTATAGAGGTGTGTGTATATATATATATATATATATATATATATATATATATATATATATATATATATATATATATAAAGTATCCCTAACAGAAGCCTCCACATGGCCTGGCATGAGTTAATTTTTCACCATTATCTGAATTTATCCGGGGTCTCTAAATTCAGCTGGTTTCCTCTTCCTTTGCCCTCTTTTTTCTTCACATGTCCCAAAGGTTATTAAAAGCCAGCTGTATTGATGCAGATTTATTGGAATGGTAAGTATGAGACAGCTGGATGGCATTAGAGCAGCTGAGCTCGCCATAGTAGAAAAAATTGAGAGCAAGTCTTTTCTCATTGCCATAGCGATGAAGTAAGCTAATTAAACATATTTTAAGATTGTTATGTGAATAACAAAGTTGAGGACAAAAACAGGAACAAATCTAATTTACTTTCTCCCCTTAATATGCTGCCACACTTACTTCAATTTAATTCTAGGAGGCATTGCCCCTTAAATCAATGGTTTGAATGTAATAAACTTTATTATAGCTCTTGGTATACAAAAACAGCATAGTTGGATGGGTGAAAAAGAAAAATATGGATATCATATATTTATCTATATTAGAGCTAACTACTATTAATAACCCCAACCTTTCTATGGCTGGAAAAATTCTAATGGTCTCCATGAATTTTGTTCTTTTTTCAAATGATATATTCAATTAGTCACGGATACCATGTCTGTGGAGGTAGACATGACAGTTACTGACAGTTTGTTCAAATGAAGCAGGAAGAGTGCATAAGTCTACTTAAAGTGATAGTAATACTTCAAAAAATGTTTATTTCATATTGTAGCCATTAAAAAATCATTAAGAATGATATCAGTCTTATCTCTCAAACCTTTATGATTTGAGAGATATTCACAAGCAAAGTTTCCCCTCACTGACCGAAATGGTCAAGTCTGCCATCTAGCTGTCAGATTTGGAATCCGGTCCGCAGATCAACCAGGGGCTCTTCAGCAGAGATATAGATTGCAAGATATAAAAATAACTAGTTTATTTGAATGGCACACTTTGTATACCATTTCAGTGAAGTAGTTCTTCTTATATCTCGCGATCTCGGCTCTGCTGTAGAGCTGAGGCCAGTCTGCGGACTGGATTCCAAATCTGACAGCTAAAGCGGTGACATCAGTGAGGGGAAAACTTTGCTTGTGAATATATCTCAAACCATAAAGGTTTGAGAGATAAGACTAATATTGTTCTTAATGAATTTTAATGGCTACAATATAAAATAATTTTTTTTTTAAGTATTACTATCACTTTAACAAAGGAATGCATTTCATACCCCGCTGTTCCTTAAAGGATTAAGATGACCATGTTCAATGAGCAGAGTCTGCGTCATGTGACCCTGAGAGCAATTGTCATGTCTGCTTACACGGACCAGACATAATGGACAGCTTGAAGATGATATCTCTGGATCAAAATGCATAGGGACCATTAGTTTTTTTGTGGTCATAGTAAGGTAAGTGTGGGATTATTATTAGATGATGTTAGTGCTCTTTAAAAACCACTGTATTTTTTTGCTTTACATTGTATACCTTAAAAGGGTTCACCCTTTGAGTGCCAGAGTGGTATTCAAAGATGAATACCTCTCTAGCACTCAAAGGGTTAATATATATATATATATATATATATATGTATATATATATATATATATTTCCAGTCCAGGTCTTGGTAAGCACACCCAAAGAAAAAAAAACACATTTAAAATTGCTGGAGTGCAACCAATTTTGACCAAAATAGCTAAAACCAAATATACAAAGTATTGGTGCACATCCACATTTTTATCACCATTAACCCTTTACTCTGCAGCATTGTGCCTGCATATCACTACTATATTAAAGATGATGATTCAGTTACATTATATGGCCATAGAATGCTAAGCTTGCCACCAACGCCAAGGTACCTCATATATGTATATAAAATCTGTTTTATGTCACAGCTTGTGAAGTGCAAAGATAAGGAAGAACGATATATGCAGAGACAATCTGGAAGCGGGGTCCAGGCAAGACATCCTTCCTTTGTCAGAGACATGGTTAGGCATCACTGAGAGTACTACACAATGTCAGATTCTGTTCTCAAATGTGGCAAGTTATTTAGGAGATTGATAAAGTGCAATGGAGAATAACACAAGTGATAAGTGGCTTTCATCAAAATGATACAAAGAGGGATTAGCTACCGTTACCCTTTAGCTAAGGACGATTAAGGTCATTTAACCAATGCAGTTATGGAAGAGCTAAAACAACATTATTGAACAAGTAGGTTAGGACCCCTTAAAGCAACACTGACACTAAAATAGAATTTGTAATTTTATGATGCTGTATATTGTAACCTTTAAAAATATATATGTAAATATTTCCATAAGCAATAGAACTTAAATGAACAATAACAATTACTAATAATAAACCTCCTTGTATTATAATCTGGACCGAAAATCCTAATGACCACTATGAATCTATTAACACATAGAAAGATTCTCCAAAACACATCTTTAATTAATATTTGAAATCATTTAACACTTTTGTTTGCAGGACCTCCAAAATCCACCCACTGAAGCCTTCTTAACGTTTGAGTGCCAGAGTGGTATCCAACTCATTACAGTGCAATTCACTGGATAACTCTCTGGTACTCAAAGGGTTAAGAAGAGTGTAGGGGGTAAAGCTTGTTGTCCTTGAATCCTACAAATAAGAATTGTATATATTACAGTAGCCTTAATATCAATATTTTGCAGGCCCAGTGTCCATTAGGAGTTTTTGCCCAAATTAAGATAAGTGGAGTATTTCTTAATAAGATGTGTTAGTGTTCCTTTAAGATATACCGGGCCTTATACATCAAGATAAAGTGAAAAAAGGAAGGAAACTAACTTCACAGAAGAAAGCTGGAGATATCTCTAGCATAAATCCACCATCCAAGTCAATGGCGATTTGAGGAGTTTTAATATGTCCCCTCTTGTGCAGTCGATGTGTTCTAGAATTACACCTCTTTATCTTGATGAATAAGGACGTCTGTATGATATGCCATATACTGTTTGTCAGCAGTTTGAGGGGAATCAGTTTTTCTTGTTCTCATCACTTCCGTTGTTCCCATAGTGCAGATGGTTTACTCAAGAATTACTCCAGGCTTATTTACTACACTGGCCTTGTTGGCTGCAAAGGATAGTGAGAACTGTGTGTCTCACTGGCTGTTCATCTGCGCTAATGCAGTGTTTTGTTTTTTTCTATTGTGTTTTGGAGGCAGAGGGATATAATTGTTCTTGCACCTGGACTCCTTACTCATTAGTTACACCACTAATTAGAAAAACAAACAAGAATTCAAAGATATTATTATTGCACAAAAAGGAGAGGAAAAGACTGCTCCTGGTATCCCATTTTTCACTAGATATAGAACATCCTCTCAACTGATACAAATAATCATCTGCAAGCATTGGAAGACATTGGATGTGAGACAGAATTTGTGTTTAGGAAGTTTCTAGCATCATTTATGGCAGGAAATAAGAAACATGAATGAATAAGTGTAATTGACAGACAGCTGATTGGGGCAACTACAAGTGTGGACACACTTAATGTATAGCATGATTGGAAACAACTCACATCTAATTCCATGGGGAAGTCATTTAACATCAAACAATGCATTCATTGTTCAACAGACTATACAATTTATTTATTAGAGTGTGGATGTTACATACATATAGGGTGGACAACAAGACAACTAAAACTGAAGTTCCTGGAACACAGGAGCAATATCATTAAGAACACCAGGAAACATTCAGTAGAAAGGACCTGTTTGGATTGTCCACAATATAAGAATATTAAGGGTATCAGAGACACAGGAACTGATTATATTCCCCCAAATCCTAGAGGTAGAAATACATTTCAAATCCTATAAAAACAAGAGTGTTAATTGATTTTTAAAATGAACATGTTAGCCCAGTTGTACTGAATGAAGGTCTAGATCTTTGGTGTCTCTGACCATCTGTTAACTGATTCTGGCCATACTGCTCTCCTTTCATGGGATGGTGATGGGGTGACCATGCCCTTGAGGCGACAAATGTTAATTCTCCCTCTCTAGGATCCAGGGGTGGCTCTAGGTTTTTGGGGCCCTAAGCATAATTTTTTCATCTGCCTCCTTATATACCCCTGATGGTTTTTCTAATAAGACATTGCCATCTGATTGTTTACATGTAGCATCAGTACTGTATAGGGGACATCAGACCAAATGGGGGCCCTAAGCAGCTGCTCATTCTGCTTATATCGTAGCACCATCACTGCTAGGATCATTCCCATTTGCCTTTTCAGGCATATTAGCCTGATTTTGAGTACCACATAAGTCCCCATTATTTTTTTACATCCTTCAAAAAAATTACATTCCACTAGCTTTTTGTATTTGCTCCTACTTCATATTTAATGGGCACATCTCTCCCTAAGACATAAATATATGAGTATCTGGCAAATTATATTCCTTCATTTCCTGCCCATAATCATCATAAAAATGTAGTGATAGGACTCATCATCCCTGTTTGGTTTAATTCTCGTCCAAAATCAAACCACTGAGATAGTGAAGCTCCCATCTATTGGTGAAGTTAGCCTCATTTATCACCAGAGTTGTTTCTGCTTTTTCACAATGTATTATGATACTTTATGTATTACATCACTGTGTTATGCACTTTAGATCTTTATCTATAAAAATATTGAAGTGAATATCTACTACACTTCTTTATTATCAACTTTATTTTTATCTGGTTATAATTTCATTAATTGTATTACCCAGTGAATTCCATTGTTGATATGCACCAAATATCCACTAATGACTACGAGTGTCATTTAATTTATTAGGTCCATGTCTTAACATTATGTATGTAATTCCATATGCCCTTGAGTCATTCTCTATTCATGAATTCCCCTCTGGACCATGCTGATTGGACTGCTAAACTATAAATGCCACTTTTGGTATCCTTAGCTTTTATACTGATGAAGGGGCATCTTATACCTGAAAATGTGTTGATAAGCTGAGCAAGAGCTGACCATCTGAAGGAGAGATTTAAAAGAGTAAACAGGACAGGGATTGAAGGAAATTGGATCAGACTGCAGGAGTGATTCAGCAAGTGACAGTTCAGTACACAAGATAGCGTCAGTGAAAGACTTTGACATGTAAGCTATCAAGAATTAATCTTGTATGTACATTGTACAGATGGGTTGTTTTTCATGTACAAGAGACAAAAATGGCTCTAGTTAGCATATATGCTATTGACTTTTCATTATAAATGATCATTGACTTTATAGACAATGGCAAGACTTTGGCAGATATTTTTTCAAAATCACCCTTTTTATTTGCCCTTTTCTCCTAATAAGCTCTATACATAGGATATAGTGGCAGTTTGAATGAGCTTCTTGTTTTTTATGATCCATTAAGAGTCCATACTATATCACTATATCATCTATCATTCCTTTTCATAGTTTAGAGTGTGATATAATAAATAGGTGCCTGAGTGTTTCACTTCATCATATATATGATATTTATTCTAAATTTCATATCATTAAGAAATTCATGATCATATATGCAGACACTTTTGGACCACAGAATATACACTTTAAATTTTTCAGTTTAGTTTTGGTGAAATACAGTGGATTAAATAATTTATGTATGTCATTTTATTTTAAAATCCTATAATCATCCAAATATTTTTATAATATGTCAAACCCACATGAGTGCACTGAATCAAATGATTTTCTTTTAATGTGAAACCATTCTAAATACCACCCTCTATGGAAAAATCAGAAATGTTATACAGATTTCCTCTGTGTCTCATTAATGCAAGGTAAAAAAAATTAAGGTGCAGGAATAAGGAATTTCCCAAAATGACCATAATCTCTCATACTGCCCTACCCTTGGTGCAAACAGAAGACAAATATTGGGCTCCTGTACCTGTTTTAGCAAGTGATCATACTAATATATTTGTTCCCACTCCCACTCAGAAATCTGCACTAAAATAAGTGTAAATGACAGCTTTTGAACATTACTCCTGCCTAAAATCTATGTACTAAGCATTTTAAATAAAGCATTAATCAATATGCACAATTTGCAGAAAGAGATTGTCAGTAGGGGAGTATGTGGGTTTTCCAGGACATGTCATTCCTATAAGTACATGATGTTAAACAGGGCCTGAGGAAATCAGTTCAAAATGTTTCCTTTTTCTTCCACATACTATAGGAGTGCCATTACATCAATGTTTTGCACTGGTTGAGTTGTGTGCGTAGGTATGAACTTAAGACATCTATTTGTAAGCACTTACAGGTCCACTGGATTTTCATATCTTTACATTAAGAAGAACTGTCACCTTTCTTAATCCTCCCCTAAAGTTATGCTTGATGATGAATTCAATGGCAGATAAAATGAACTGAACTGTATGGAGGCATCATATGATCCTGACTGAGAAACTAATTGTACCACTTTGAGATAAAATGTATGGTCACATTGGAATATAGAGCACTGACATTCAGTGTTAACCACATAAAATCAAATTCCCAAGTGATATTAGATAGCATGTCTAAAATCTGAGTGGTATGGGCCAGGTATAAAGGAAGCCCTAAAACTGGACGTTGAAGATGATTATCAGCAAACTGTGACAGGTTGAAAGTTAGAGAATTCATATTGAATACTACTGGATGACCAGGTGGGAACATGCGATTTTTATACATTTTCTACATCTGAGGGGAGGCGTCTTACACTAGGTCGAAGGGGTGGAAGGGGGTACTTTATCATTCAATTACTTTTGAACTACAACTCTGACAGTAATGAAGTAACACTCTCTATGGTCCAAATACTATGAAGATTAATTGGAGCTGCTTTTCTTTGGAAACATTACTATCCATTTAAGGGCATGTTAATACCGAAAAATATAGTTGATTGATATAACTTTACATATAATGAAATTATAGCTAGTATATGTAAAATGATTTATTCATGTTAGTCTAAACTTGCTTTCTAACCATGGATAAAGCATTTACAATGAGAAGTAAGAGTTAAAGTCAGTTCATTTTTTGTAATTATTGCCCATAGCTCTTGTAGTCAGAACTTTTAAACTGTATTGTAGATAAGAGGTGACAGCAAAAGTGAATTAGAGGCTGGAAAAATGTATGTATTTCAAAAAGTCTGTGAAAGAAATAGAGGTGTGTTTGCACCTTTATTGTACAAAAGAAAGCAAACAGAACAAATGATTTATTATTGCTGGATTGACAGGGGACAGATCATTACCTACATATGTTGTGTTAGTCTGAGGAGCATTAGACACAATAGCAGTCACACATCTTTGGCTGTATGCACAAAGAAGGATGAGCAATTCTGGAAAAAACCAACAGCACTGTACAGTAAATATAAAAATTCAGTAATACCCAAAAATGAACTGGAGTTATATGTGCTTAAATACCCTGTACTTCATGATAGTATCTGTAAAATGTCTCCATGAAAGTTTCAATATTTGCTTTGTGCAAGACTCCCTGATGCCTTTTACCATAGCAGTCAAGATAAGTGTCTGAATGGTAGAACTATATTGTCTGTCTGTGAGCATATGGCTTTATACTTACTCATTTTACTATATTATGATAAACTATTAATCATAGTGCACAATGTTTAAAGGGATAGTAATGTTTTAAAAGCAGCTCTAATTAATCATCATAGTATTTGGACTTTGGAGAGTGTCATTTCAGTTTTGTCAGAGTTGTATTTCAAGAGTAATTCAATAACAAAATATCCCCCTCCCGCCCCTTTTACTGATGTAACACTGTTCAGCCAGATCAGAAAGGAGGTGCCCAGGAAGACTGCAGAGAGGGACAGTCATCAATTAAGATAAGGGAAAAACCTGAAAAACATGTCAAGGGGGGCAGGGCTTTCATTGTTCTCATAGGAAGAAGATTGTCCCCTTTTGTTATCTGTCTGGTCTATGGACTACATTCTACATCTGAGAAGAGATGGCTTACACTAGGTAAAAGGGGCGGGAGGGGAAACTTTGCTTGTGAATATCTCCCAAACCATAAAGGTTTAAGAGATAAGACTTATATCATTCTTCATGTTTTTTTTATGCCTACAAAATAAAATAAAGATAAAACTAAGTATTACTATCCCTTTAACTGTCTAGATGGTAAAGGCAGAATTGGAAATAGCGCTACAATCAAAGATGTTAATAAACCCTTGGGCAGTAAAATCTCTTACTGAAATGAGAGCTTAAAGGGATAGTAATACTTCGTTTTATCTTTATTTTATTTTGTAGGCATTAAAAAAACCTGAAGAACGATGTAAGTCTTATCTCTCGAACCTTTATGGTTCACAAGCAAAGTTTCCCCTCCCGCCCCTTTTGCCTAGTGTAAGCCATCTCTTCTCAGATGTGGAATGCAGTCCACAGACCAGACAGATAACAGCAGGGAACAATCTTCTTCCTATGAGAACAATGAAAGCCTTGCCCCCCTTGACAAGTTTTTCAGGTTTTTCCCTTATCTTAATTGAGGATTGTCCCTCTCTGCAGTCTACCTGGGCACCTCCCTTCTGCTCTGGCTGAACAGTGTTACATCAGTAAAAGGGGCGGTAGGAGGACACTTTGTCATTGAATTACTCTTGAACTACAACTCTGACAGAATTGAAATAACACTCTCCAAAGTCCAAATACTATGGTGATTAATTAGAGCTGCTTTTATTATGAAACATTACTATCCCTTTAAGGGGATAAGGAACTGTTTACAAAACCTGATATTTTGTACAACTGTTAACATTTGAGTCCCAGCGGGGCGCACATAGCAACGCAAAGCAATGCGTTCCGTACCCCTCTGGCACTCAAAGCTTTATGAAAACAGCTGTATTTTCGTTTTAATGCACCCTACCGTTTACTGTGCCAAAAATAATAAATAAGAACAGAAACTGACATTGCAATCTACTTTTTACTGCCTTTGGTGGAGTAAAAAAATGTATAATAAAGAATATATTGAAAAAATAAACAGGGCAAAGAGAGAATACTAAGTGAAGTATTTTGAGAAGCATTCAACAAATGTATTCAATAAGATGCATGAGTAAAACATTAAAACTCTCAGCAAATACATAAATAATAAATTATAGCAAGAACGATATGATAAAAGACAGTAAGTAAAACTACAAATAAATGAAAACTGCAGTGTATACACTGAAAAATTATAAAAGCACAAGTGTCACTCAAAATACATACAGAATATGTCCAAGTTAGAAACTGATACATAGATCACTGATCATTTTGTGTGGATCAATAGCATCTATGAGCTACCAATATAGTAGGCCACTACTGATGCACAAAAAGAATGTGAACAGACAACATCCTTTGATATCTGCCAGTACACTCAGTACTCAAATGACGTATAACAAGTCAAAGTGCCATAAAGAAATAATGAAAAGAATTGATTATAGACTACAGTTCTTATATGCTTACAGGAAAAGTGAAGTTGCTGAGCCCAAAGATATAGTTGGATTACTCTAGGTCCAATAGGTCTCTCAACTAAAAACAGCAATATTTATACACAAGCAAGTCCCAGGGTAAAGACTATTTATGAGGATGAGTTTGTTAGAAGGCAGATGTATCTCAAAGGACAGACTCAGGACATGAAGTAAAGATTATTCTAGTATAACTACTTAGCTCTTGGAGAATGTTTTTTTGCTTTTAAAACAAGTTAGTTATACTTTAGGTATTCATAAAGAGCTACTTTCTTATACATGACTAGTTGAAGAGCCGTTACACGGGCCACAGTGCCACTGCCAGCCAGTCACGCGGCAGTCATGCATAGTAGAGAATGCCCATGATGTGGCTGATACAGTGCCAGCCGGAGCACCCCGTTCCGTATCAACCTCGTCACGGGCAGTCTCTGCTGAGTATAACTGCGGCGTTACACACATTTTAGAGAATTATTATATAGGATGAGGTTAAAGCAAGACAAGCAGACCAGAGTGAAGACTGAGTGGCGGTACACATATCACCGTGATGCTGACAGTAGTTGTGGTCTATGGAGACTGAGAGCATTCTGCCTCCTCCATATCCTGGGTATTCTGCTACGGGAACCAGGGTAAGAGGAAACATCTGCCACCTCAAAGCCAAACCCTTTCTAATATGATGGCAAATGGATTTGAACTGAGATTTACTCATAGAGCATAACGTTCAAAAAGTTGTGGTAATAGAAACCATTGGTAATTTGAGGACACGGTTAACAAACACCAATTTTATCAAATCAAATGTTGCCTTAGCTTCACATACAGTATAGCAATGCTGGCGGTAGTTGTAATTATTGTTTTGACACTTAGGCTGGAGTTGTGGTGTGTGTTCCTGCTACTCAACACTTATGCAGGTGACATCAGAATGTTGCCCATTTCAACCAGGTGACAATTTTAATGCTCCGTTTTGTTGGACGCCCATTAGTGGGTGACATTTCTATAGTGAACCAATAAAATGATAAGCTTTGTATATTCTTAGTTTTTACTTTCTGACCTCGCTCAGTCATTAATGACAACCATACAGACTTATCATTTTACTTTTTACATCCTGAACTTGGGGTCATGCACAGGTCAGTTTTGAGCTTAGAGTTTCAGTTGACATACATTGCTGATACAACCTTAATATTTTACTCATTCGTCAGCCACAACTTTATACATATACAAATACCATATTCATACACCCAGCATTCAAATAGAATCTGCGCCACACTACCACTGTCTCCTGGGGTCAGAAGCCTTGTATGCTTTGCATTGGCCTTGAAGATATCTGTAAAAGGAAATAATATAAGAGATTTCTCTTCTCTAATGTAAACAAGCCCAGTTTGTTTACTCTCTCTTTATAACTAAAATCTTCCAAACACATTTGTTGAACATCTATACTTTTTCCAGTTCAATAATGGCATCTTTAACAACTTGTGGCAAAACTGTTCTCCCTATCTCTAGTATAGAGTTAGAATTATATTCCTATCCTATGCCTCTAAACCCGGGTTGTGTGTGTGTGTGGGGGCGAAGCTAAAGCCCAAGTGTATCAGTGGGCACTCCTGAATATTCTGAAGCCAGTCTGCCGCTCTGCTAAGCCAGTCTGCCACTCTGCCTGGTCTTATCTAAACAATATCTGCCAGTCTAGTGTCTTTCTAACAACATGCACTGGCAGCCAATGAGAAAGGAGAGCTTTGTCAGGATGTTCCTCTTTCATTGGCTGGCTAGTGTATGTAATTGCCTAGGTTGGATCCTAGGACACACAAGATGTTAAGAGCATGGATGCTAATTTATTTCAAAGACAAAAACAGTTAATAGACATACTTTCACCCAAAAATATAGGGAGCCATTTCCCCTGCCCAGTGAGCTCACTGGCCCATCAGGATCCTCAACCTCCCAGAAGCTTGATCATAGTAACATATTTGTTGAGGTTGATAACAGACATGCATCTATCATGTTCAGCCAGAGGAAGAAAAAATCCTCCCTGAATCCAAAATGCAGTCAATATTTTCCATAGATAAACATCCTCTCTGCTTTGAAATCAACTGTCAGAATGATCAATATTGTTCTGAGTCAGAAAGGTATCCATTATTTTTTTTAAATCAGCTACAATATTTGCAAATATACTGTAGCATACCAAAGCAAAGAATTCCAGAACATTAGTGCTCTTACTGTAAAAACACCCATGCCTTTGTTTTAGCTGAAAACACATTTCCTTTAGTTTTAATGGACAATCTCTTGTTGTTTGCTCAGCAATTTGAATGAATAGTTCCTTACTGAGTTTTTCTGTATTGCAATTGAATCTATATATATAAAAGAGAAAGGCTCATTGCATAATTTATGTCTCCTCAGGAGACACACACACCCAGGGGTGGCAATAAGGAGGGGTTACTGTTCCCATTAGTTGATTCAATGGAGGTGTGATTTTCACACCAATTGCAGTGGCCGAAGGGAGTTGGCCCACCCCCACTATGCAGCCCGCCCACCACTATCAAAGTCAGAAAAAAACAATATGGCCGCCACTTGCTCCTACACCACAGACAAACACACACATGCCCCACTCACACAGCACCAAACTCACACACATGCCCCACTCACACAGCACCACACACACACACATGCCCCACTCACACACACAAATGCCCCACTCTCACATACAAATGCCCCACTCACACACGCAAAAGCCACAACGAAATATGGCTGACACACAATCACTCACCCTGACTCCCAGTGGCCTCAGCAGGACCTGTACTACAGTCACTGAGGAACAAAATGGCACTCAAAGGGTTAAGGTAGGTCCTCATTGCTCAATTATTTCTTCACTGTCATCATTTGCCATGCAAGACACAGGACAGACAGCCATCAGGTACACACTTAACTCACTGACTGCCACAGGGTTGTGTATCAAGTTTTACCCCTCAGGGAGTGCGTTCAAACCCCTCATACTGTAAACTTGCATTTCCCTCCCACTTCTCCTCCTTCCCCAGCCTATTACCAACACTTTTCCACATTTCTCTTAAGCCCCGCCCCTACTCGTGATTAAGCCCTGCCCCCTTTCAACCCAAATTGCCCCATTGCTCTCTCCACATCAGCACCACATGAGGGACTCCACAAGTAAAAGTTCACAGGTATTACACACTCATGCCCCACTCACACAGCACCAAACACCCATACACACACACAAAGCCAGAAAGAAATATGGCTGACACACAGTCACTCACACAGTCACTCACCCTGACTCCCAGTGGCCTCAGCAGGACCTGCACTACAGCTACTAAAGGCTGCTACAGCACCAGGGGAACAAAATGGCACTCAGAGGGTTAAAATAGGCCCTCATTGCTGAATTACTTCTTCACTGTCATCATTTGCTATGCAAAACACAAGACAGACAGCCATCAGATTCACACTTAACCCACTGACTGCCACAGGGTTGTGTATCAAGTTTTACCCCTCAGGGAGTGTGTTCAACCTCCTCACACTGTAAACTTGCATTTCCCTCCCACTTCTCCTCCTTCCCCAGCCTATTACTAACATTTTTCCACATTTATGTTAAGCCCCGCCCCTACTCGCGATTAAGCCCCACCGACTTTTAACCCAAATTGCCCCATTGCTCTCTCCACATCAGCACCACATAACTCCCCTCCAGGGACTCCAAGTTAAAGTTCCCAGGTATGAATACACTTCCCACTGCTATTTATCTCTGACATGCCTCTCTATACATTAACCATTTGAGTGCCAGAGGGGTGCACAACTCATTCTGCGCATATATGTTGCGTGTGTGTGTGTGTGTACATCTCTGTTACATATTTGTGTGCATCTCCGGTATGTGTGTGCATGTCTCTGCCGCTCACTGTGTGTATGTGTCTGCCTGTGTGTTGCATATGTCTGTGTTTATCAGTGTGTCCACATTTCACACACGTGCGCCCAACACCATCCCACATTGGTAGTGTACATATATAAGAGAGAAAACCTGCATCCCCTGCCACACACACCCAGGGGCGGCTGTAAGGAACAGTTAGCCTGCCCCCCAACATCAGTCTTAACCTAGGCTAAACAGACCTCACCTTTAACAGGGGACGCATAGGACAAATGCATACTGCAGGACTGCTTTCATTTCAGTGAAGTACTGCAAAATGGCTATTTCCTATGTGTCTCCGGTTAAAGGTGAGATCTGGTCAGCCTACCTTAACCCTTTGAGTGTCAGAGGGGTATGCATACATTGCAATGCGTACCCCTCTGGCAGTCAGAGGGTTAGCCCTCTCCTCCACAACTCACCTACTGCTACATCACTTCTCTCGACTTACAACTCCTAAAGTAAAAAACTCATGGCACAATACTATAACCCACCAACCAGCAGCTCCCATTTTGCTGGGGAGACACACATTGATCACTTCTTTCAAAGACACACTGGGACACTCAGAGTCAGCTGGGGAATAGGTTAGAACACACAGATCTTCAGTTTCCATGCTAAGAACTGGGGCTGATGGACTCACTTTGTTTCAATTTAACCCTTTGAGTGCTGTTGCAATGCCTTGGATACCTCTCTGGCACTCAGCGGGTTAAGCCCATTAGCCCTTGGAGTACCAGAGATGATATGCAGCACATTGCTCTGCGTACCTCTGTCACTCAAAGGGTTAATATCTGTTTGGAAAGCTTCCACATTTGGGTATTGTGCAGCTCACTCTTTCCTCACAAGTGGCCCACAGGGTTAAACTGATTTCTTTGAAAATGTCCATTGATTTCAATGAGACTATTAATTCCATGAATGCTACAGACGATGCAAACACATTGCCAAAGCAACGCGTTGGGGACCATTGTAGCATTCAAGGGCTTAAAGCCCCATTTATGTCAACACTATTTTCCTGAATTTTCAATTCAACCCTATGGTGTCAGATTTTGGAGTTGCACCCCATTAATTTAAACCCATTTATACTTTTGGCTCTTGCAGCAGCTGACTGTGCACTGTGATCTGTGAGGCTGATGCACTAACACAAAGAGGAACAATTCATCTGTACCATACAGAACAAATACAATGCTTTGCTGACCTCTCTAGAGTTGAAGACGTTAAAACGCCCATTTAAATAAATGGGTATTGTTCCCTGTACTGCTGTTACTTTTCCACAAAATTCCACCACTTTCCTTAGTATATGAGCCTTCCTGTTTTGAAGCCTATTAGCTGTTAGGGGTCCCTCTATTGATCCCTTGCCTACGGCCCATGGACATATAATCCGACTCTGTCCCAGCTGACCACCACGGCCCACTAATGCAAGGAGCGCCCAACATGTGTCACATATTCCTTTCACTGCCAGAGGACTATACAACTCATTACACAGCAATGTGTTGTGTATCTCTCTCACATTCAGAGTTAAAGTGCTTCACTCCAACCAACTGCTACACTAGGTCTGTATAATGCAGTAACCCTAGAGCCCTGTATTTCATGTCTACTTCACTGTCTATGTATAGTCATTTCTCCCCTCACCCATTACTTTACTTTAACACTTCACTGTCCCTCTTCTCCTCAATCTCTCATCTCCTCCTCCCTTGTCATCCCCACTCACCTATCCCCTTGCCATTCATCCATAGTACCAATCTCGCCATTTTACTCCCACATCACTATTACATTATCTATCGCTGCATCTGTCACTTAACCCTCTGTCTGCCAACCTATTTCTTCAAATGTACTGCAGTATCCACTGCTGTAATCTAAATTATTCCTTTACTCACAAACATCTTTTCACTGTGACCTTCTACAAGTAACACAGCACACTGACTTCAACTGTAAGGATACAGGGCCTTATTCATCAAGTAATACAGCATACTCACTTCAACTGTAAGGATGCAGGGCCTTATTCATCAAGTAACACAGCACACTCACTTCAACTGTAAGGATACAGGGCCTTATTCATCAAGTAACACAGCACACTGACTTCAACTGTAAGGATACAGGGCCTTATTCATCAAGTAACACAGCACACTCACTTCAACTGTGAAGATGCAGGGCCTTATTCATCAAGTAACACAGTACACTCACTTCAACTGTAAGGAAACAGGGCCTTATTCATCAAGTAACACAGCACACTCACTTCAACTGTAAGGATACAGGGCCTTATTCACCAAGTAACACAGCACACTCACTTCAACTGTAAGGATACAGGGCTTTATTCATCAAGTAACACAGCACACTCACTACAACTGTGAAGATACAGGGCCTTATTCACCAAGTAACACAGCACACTCACTTCAACTGTCAGGATACAGGGCCTTATTCACCAAGTAACACAGCACACTCACTTCAACTGTAAGGATACAGGGTCTTATTCACCAAGTAACACAGCACACTCACTTCAACTGTAAGGATACAGGGTCTTATTCATCAAGCTAAAGAGCTGCAATTAAAACATTTTTTACAAATCTTATCAGCATATCTACATTACCACTGCGTCTGTCACATATTGTAAGTCCATGTATGTGTGTGTGTCTCTCTGTAGGTATGCATTTCACAGTGTGTGACACGCTTTGTCTCTAAGTGCGTGTCTGTAACACTGCATATTTCTGTTTCACACAATGTCTCTCTGTGTAAATAATATGACGGGCAATGCCGTCCCACATTGCTAGTATATTTATAAATGGTAATGATATCACTCCTTAGAAACCACTTCTCTGATCTAAACAAAACCAGATCCTCCAATCCCTTATCTATGAGTTGGTTGCATGTATCTGCACTTTTTTTCAGTTCAATAATGTCTTCCTTAAAGGGATAGTAATACTTCATTTTATCTTTATTTTATTTTGTAGGCATTAAAAAACATGAAGAATGATATAAGTCTTATTTCTCAAACCTTTATGGTTTGAGAGATATTCACAAGCAAAGTCTCCCCTCCCGCCCCTTTTACCTAGTGTAAGCCATCTCTTCTCAGATGTGGAATCTGGTTATAAGACCAGACAGATAACAGCAGGGGACAATCTTCTTCCTATGAGAACAATGAAAACCCTGCCCCCTTGACAAGTTTTTCAGGTTTTTCCCTTATCTTAATTGAAGATTGTCCCTCTCTGAAGTCTACATGGGCACCTCCCTTCTGCTCTGGCTGAACAGTGTTACATCAGTAAAATGGACGTGAGGTAGAGACTTTGTCATTGAATTACTCTTGAACTACAACTCTGACAGAATTGAAATAACACTCTCCAAAGTCCAAATACTATGATGATTAATTAGAACTGCTTTTATTATGAAGCATTACTATCCCTTTAAAGTGGGAAACGTAAATCAAAATTGGCTATGTATCATATTAACCAAAATTCCAGCAGATATATAGTTTAACAGATATTCACACTTGGGAAAGTGAAAGCGAACATTTCATGATACTACGTAGAGCTTAATTAGCATATAAAACATCACTGAAAACCTTCATTAGCATATGACATGTCACTGAAAAGGCTTTGTTAGCATATGAAACATCACTGAAAATATTAATTATCATATGAAACATAGCCAAATTCTGCTTCAAAATGGTTTCATGCTTTCATTCCTCCTTGCTTTTTGGGAGTCAGTAGGAGATTGTGGCATGGGCACTTGAGCTGTGCACTGTTTTGTGGATTTGCTAGTGAAGTGTGTCTTCTGAGCAGATTCCAATTACAGGGGATTCCCCACCTTGGAAATAGTTCTCTGATTGGAACATGGGCTACTACATAAGAAATAGCTACTGGGCAAGGGAAGACCTTTGACTACCTGGTGAACAGATCCACCGGGATAAGGATATATATGAATCCTAAATATGGGGCCAGTGGCAATGTGAAATCTTTCTGCAGGTAAGTCCACAGTCACTGGTGGAGAGGAGCATGGTCAAATTTAACCTGTTTCATGTATCCTGGTTGGTGCTGGAGGCATACTGTGCAGTGAGCCACTTGGTATTACATTTCCCTAGACATGCCTTGCCACCACCATGTAGTCTTTAATGGGCTGAGAATTGGCTTCTAGATATCCCATCCCATGGTACATATCTATGAGACATACTCTCACTTCTTAAGGAGGAATAGCTTGTCCCTCCCTTGTCCAAAAAGTATACTTCAAATCCTCTGAGTATCCATGGGCCTTTAATTGTGCATTTCATCTGTGCTTTTATGACTCAGTCACAGCAGGCAACCTGGCTATGTAGCATATTATGTCTGTGCCCTATGTAACCCCAATTCCCAGTGAATGGGAACATGGGAAATAATTTAAACAGGGATTGGCCATATAACACAAATTCATGTCTATTGTGGACCTCTTTACCTTTAAGTACTAGTGGTGCTGAGTTCCATTCAGGTGGCTTCTTAGCCAAGATGCTCTTGCTGGTTTTCTCTACAATACCACCAGTGTTCCATGCCTGTACTGCAGCTTGTCTCAAGTGGCTTCACCTTATATCCAGTCTTCTCCCAGTGTTCATTTCCTTTTACCTCAGTCACTCTCAAGTATCTTCTCATTGTGCCCAGTCTAGTTAGCAGTCTTGAATCTTTGACCTACTCTTGTTTGCCATTGCCTGAAAACAAGCTCTAGAACTCTACGTGTCACCATTCCACCCTACCCAGTCATCCTGAGCAGTTTGCACTTTTACCCAGCTTAGGCCACAGCAAGACTGCATCATGGTCTGTCTTCATTCTCAGGCTCCGCACTCTATCACCATGCCCTAGCATCTTATGGCTCACAGTGGCAATTCTAGGTCATCATAGCCAGGGCTCGAGACACCCGGAATCCAAAACAGACTTGATTTCTTTGTCAAGTGAGGAGCCTCACAATATCATGTGAGGTATGGGTGATCACTTTGTTGTGCAAAACCAGCCTTTCTGTCAACACAAGGCCCAGGTCTCCATTTCTCCCATCTGGACACATGCAGGCTAAGGGTGAAGGGGCACATGGTAGAATAGTATCCAGTCAGCCAATACTGATCCCCAGGTTTTGACACATTACTGCCATGTATACTTCACCATTGGTGGCTATTCACTTGTGGTATGGGAGACGGGCAGAAAGCAGGGCTGGACAGAGAGGATATATCAAGGTCTTAAAAGTCCTTATTTTCTCTCATTTACAATATCTGAGTCTCAGCCATGCCACTATGAGCATGTTATTGAGGGGTTTGGCTAGTTCTGCAAATTCTGGTATGAACTCTGCAAAGAGTCCCATCAAAGTCCTGGGTTGTTTTTCACTAACTGGCCAGGGGAAGAATGCATGAAAAACACAACAGATAACTGATATTGTTGACATAATAACCAAGCACTGGTCATAGTGTAACAAAAGGTTCTGAAAATGTAGATATGTGAGGCTCAACCCTTATCATTCATATATTATTTCTGAAGCAGATCTTAAATTCAGTATTCTGCAGCTGTTGTTTTTGTCCTATTGTCAGATGGATGTGCAGCTCTTTGCAGACCAATGCCTACTACAGCTCTGACAATATTGAAATAAGACTCTCCATGGCCCAAATACTATGAAGATTAATTGGATCTGCTTTTATTTTGAAACATTACTATCCCTTTAAATGTATTTGTGATATAAGGGTGTGATTTATTTATAAAGCACATAGAAAACACTTATTAAACTTTCCCTGATCTGGCTTCTGCATCAGATTTTGTAAATGTTTAATGAATGTCTGGTACAATTGACAAAAGTTTTTCGGGAAGGCAAGGACAAGGTCACTTTCCATGATATAAATGGAAAGTTGATGCATAGAATGGATATTCACTGTTATATGATACAGAGCAGCATAAACCATTTTGGTATCAGGGAGGTATCCAGCACAATGAGTTGCAATGTGTCGGATGCTTCTGAAGCACTCGAAGGGTTAAATCAAGCAAATGCTGATGTTTCGTACTTACTTTCCTAGAGGTTACAGCAGTAGAATCTTCAGAGAAAGTGCAATTTAGGATTAACTCTTGGAAGTCCTTCACTGGTCATGTAAAGGAAATATTTAATTTAAAATGTATACTTGCATCTTTTTTGTAATTATTACTAACCTTGTGGAATACTAAGAAAGTAACTGGTGGGCACCAAGGTCTGCTGTCCCCCAATCCCCATTAATTAGCTATTCTTATATACTGAGTGCAGTTAGTGTTGCTGATATACTAAGAACTGTAGCAACACCAGTTGCACCATCAGGTCTTTTCACAATGCACTGGAGATCTCTCTGTCATACACTTGATAGAAAGCACCATTTAAATCAATGGAGATTTGTGAAACTTTTATTTGTTTATTTTATTGAGTTGTTTCAGTTCTTAGCACATCCTCCTCAGTTCCTTATCTTCCTAATCAGTGGACAGTGCAGGTTCCAAGGTGACATTTATAGATGTCGCCAGAGTTAACTTTCCATGCTCTGCATTGTTATCTTGTTCTAATAAGCATCTTCCATCGATTTGCAAACTATTTTTGTCTACTTAAAGCGGAACGATCACCCAAAGTATAGTTACCCCCAAATAATAATGCACATAACGATAAGCATATCCATACTAGTATTAACAGGAATAAGTTCAGTGTTATTGACAAATCCAACAAAGAGACATCTGTGCACATGCACTGTCTGCTTTGGTCTCCTCTAGGAGGCGTTGCACTGTACCTTAACCCCTTAACGACCCATAACGTACATGTAAGTCATGAGGTTGTGGTCCCTAAAGGACATGTATGTCATGGAATTCCAGGCTCCCCATGCGGCTGAACGCCATTCCGGGAGTCCAGAATCAGATTCTAAAAAAAAGAAAATGCCCCGTGGTCCTTAAGTGACCACCATGTGCGTTCGCGGCTGATCCATAAGGGGTTAGGGTACAGGAAGGGACTGACGGTACAGGCACACAGATGCCTCTACAGCAAGCTGCTTGCCTGACCATCTAACAACAAACTGGATTCCTCAATAACGCTGGACTCATTATGGATAATATTATATTTGGGGGTAACTTTAATTTGGGTGATAGTTACGCTTTAACCAAGCATGGTGCGGAAAGTTTGGATAAATCCCTAAATTAACATGGGGGAGAAATAAACAACCACATATTCCCTTTGATTCAAATGTTGATTTTAACTCCTTGAATGCTAGAGGCCTCCAACACAATACATTAGAAACATCTTTACTATTCACACACAAAGTTTAACTCAATGAGAATTTCTATCTCTCTGTTATGGTTTAGCTGGGTTGCTCCACAACTGCTCTTCTCTTGTGCAAAAAGTTCATATTTTCCATTAAATAATACAACCCCTTTGATCCCTTGGGCTACATGATGCATCATTTATTTTTTACAGTGCAGATCTGCATAAACAATCCTTTTTAACTCTTTCAGTACTGGGTCACTCATGGCTCACTTGTGCCCACCTTTTGAGTAAACATTCTTGCCTTGCCTTCCTCAATAAATGGGTGGCCTCATAGGCTGTTATTTGGTTATGAAAATATGACACCTCCTAATAATAACCCACTGCTTACCATACTGTGGTCAGAAGTTCCAAATTGCCCCCTGTGGATTTTGCCCTTGTGTCTCTTCTGAAGAGATAATATCTTCAGTCAGTCCCTTGATTGATCTCAGAAGATGGAGGTGGACGTGACAGTTACTATCAAGGCTACAGGACCTCAATCTCTGTTCACTGCATATGGTAATCTTAAAGGAGCCGTAAACTTTTTTTTATGAAAACACATATTTTATAGAGCATTTCCTGCTGAATAAAACAAGGGTACTCCCACCGCTGTCAGATGTTTTATTCAAAATTTATAGCAGTTCAAATAACCAGGAAGTGAATTTACTGTGTTTACTTCCTGATAGTTCTAACTGACAGGAAGTGACAGGCAGTTTCTATCACATTCTATGGAGAACTGTATGTCTCTGACTTTTCTGACTTTCCTCTCCATTAGAATCTAACAGGAAATCTAATTAGAATTTGACCACTAGAGGGCACTGCTAATGTAAAAAAACATGGGTTTAAACTGTAATAACTCTGGAAATATAAATCTCTCGGCAGTGGGAGTACCCTTATTTTACTCAGTAGGAAAATCCCTACAATATATATTTTTTTTCATAAAAAAAGTTTACTGCTCCTTTAAATCTTTAAGGACCAGAGGATATCCAATGCATTAGTCTGCAATACATTCTGCACTTCTCTTGTACTTAAATGGTTAAGTAGAGTAAGGGCTGGATTTACATGCCAGATGCCTTAACTTAGTCCATGGCCACACCCCCACTCCTCACATGAGCCTGCCCACCAGAAGATCTACTGTTTTCTGGCATAGAAAATACCCTTGTCCTATAAGAAGGAAGAAGAAAAAAAAGTTTTAAACCCCTGGTTGCTAGAGAAACCACCAATGCATTACTGCGCAATATGTTGCAGATCTCATTAGCATCTAACGGGTTGCATAGTAGCCTGTAAAAGGAGTATAAAACTGGAACTGGGTGTGCCCAGCATAGCTGAAGCACCCCTCAAAATTTGGGGTTCTCTTTTAAAAGGTTGCACACTAGAAAGCATGAGAACACATAACAAATTCACCATGTTGCCACGATAAAAATGGCGGCATGAGAATCTTGCATTGCACGACAGCGAGATATTCTCATGTCGGCTACTGAAAGGTTGCATATTAAACAGAAGAAGAGGACAGTTTTCAACCAATTCAACCAGCAGAAGGGAACAGGACCATGGGTGTTGTCTGCTCTTGGATGGCACCAGTGTGGCTTGGGAAGATGCAGAGCGGAATATCCACTTCCTTTCCTCTCTACCAGGGAGGCGAGAGCCATGCCCTGCTGAATGTGTGCGAGCTGCTTCTTAGCCATGAGTATGTAAGTGGCAGCATAAGTGTAGGATTACTTTGTGTGAGATCAAGCTAGTACATGGTCTGGGGGACATCTTTTTTTAGTATTCCAATTGGTTGTGGCCACTTCTGTGTGTGACATGAAAAGAGGATATTATCCCTTTCTGTGGCAGTGCAGGACGCAACGCATTGCATCCTCCTCTGGCACTCAAAGGGTTCACATGCTCTTGTTAACTTACAATTGGACAACATGTAATGTATTACACAGTAATGAGAGCCGGGGCAGCGCTCAGCTTATGAATGCTTATTAAATTACACTCCATCGAATGTTACACCTCTCCAGTGCAGCTGGCACTCAAAGCGTTTGGCAAGAGTGGGATACGACCTTTCAATAGGCGGTATGAGAATCTCGCGCTGTCATGCAGTGCGAGATTCTCATGTCGCCTTTTTTATTACGGTGACATTGTTAATGTATCATGTGGTCACATGCACTTTTGCGTGCAACCTTTTAAAAGAATACCAAAATTTTGAGCGCCAGGCAGTTGCCTACTCTGCCTATTGGGAAATGCTAACCGAGCAGGCTCATGCACTTTGCCTGCATGAACAAACGCACAAGACTACAATTTATACAGGTTATTAGGATTTTCTTGGCCATAGTGTGGTAAGTGGGGGGAATTAATATTAGGTATTAGTCCTCATGTAACCCTTTGAGTGCCAGAGGGGTACACATGTATTGATAAGCAATGCATTGCGCACCTCTTTGGAACTTGAAGGGTTAAAAGTGATCACAGTAGCATGTCGGATAATAGAATAAAACAACATTACATGGCTACTGACCTGGGTATTAAAATCTGGAAAAAAAAACCAAACATAGTTCTACATTCACCAAAGAAAAACTTGGGAAAAGCACAAGTAAAGGTTCATTACATTTTAATTAAAGATGATAAAAATAAATGACTTAAGAGAACAGTAAAGGCTTCAATGACCTAAAATGTATCTGCCATTTTTTTTTTTTGCGAAGTCTCTTGTCTCGTGGAGGAGAATATTTAACCCTTTGAGTGCCAGATGGGTAAGCAACGCATTGCTCTGCAATGTGTTGTGTACTCCTCTGGTACTCAAAAGGTTAAATATATATATATATACACACACACACACACAAACACAAATATATATATATTTGTTTTTAAATTTGAAAAACCGACTGTGGAAATACATGTCCTTAGATGTTTACCTTAAATAATATATAGGAGATGCTGCTTTTTTAACATTATCATTTTAGAGACTTGAGTTTCCAACACAATGCATACATTGTCCTATAGAGCTTTCTTGTATTCAAGATAGTATATTTTCTCAGTCATCTGTTTTCAGGAAAGGGTGGTAGATTCATGAAACAGCCTCCCAGTGGAAGTGGTAGGAGCTACCTGTGGTAGACATTATTCTGTTCTTAGAACTATGTAACTCTGCATTTCATCTAGAAAGGAAAATGGAGAGCATGGACAGCTGATTTGTCCTTATCTGTCATCACAATCAATGTTTCTCTGTTGATGTAGATGTGCCTGCTGCCTTTATATTGCTTTATATTTAATTATTTGTATTTATTTTGTAGCTTTATTACTTAGCAATGCGTTGAATACCTCTCTGGCATGCAAATGACTGATTCAATAATTCTTTTATTTACACTGTAGTGTCTAATGGGACCTTATGTACAATAGAAAAGTAGAGGAATTCTGGTGCAAACAAGCTGCACAATAAGAGAGAACTTTAACATAAATCACTGAAAATCCACAAATTCCCTCAGGGCTTTTAACCCCTTGAATTCAGCAAAGGTCTTCTCTGGCACTCAAGGGCCTAAAAACTCCATTTAGAGCAATAGCAATATTTGTTTATCGTCTATGGTTCAGTTAGACTGGCAGTAGTTACTATTTTTCTTTTAGGTGCACGGCAATGTGTTGGACATCCTTCTGGCACACAACGAGTTAAACAGAAGGCCCTTAGATTGTATCTACAAAGGATCAGATTAGGCTGATAATAAATATTCCTATCTGGGCATTTAACCAGCTGAATGTTAAATTTGTCTCTAGCATTAAAGAGGTTAAAAGACTTATTTAAAACAATAGGAGTTTGGGGAAATATTACTCGTCCACTCAGTCTTAATTGATTTGCCTAGGAATTGCTCTGGTTCTACTTAATACATCAGGCTCTGTGTGTCTCACTCTCAGTTCACTCCCTATTCTCCGTACTGTGTAACAGGTGTCAAGAATTAATACAGAGTTCTTATGGTCTTTTGCTTACTGAGTGACTGACTATTTTTACAGATTGCAAAGAGGGGGCAATCTTATCACTAAAAATTGAAGAAGAAAAAAATATAAGTATTATATATATATACACACATACATATACTAGTTTTAAAGCCCATGTAAATGGGCCAACACTGGCGGTGCTGCAGTCACGCGCAGTACAGACTGCCCACGCTGTGGCTGATACGGAGCGGAGCTTTCCAAATTCAGATCATAGTCCTCTCTGCACACCTTCCTGGGATAGCTTGGTCCCAGGAAGGTGCGCAGAGAGGACTCCGGTCTGAATTTGGAGCGCCCCGCTCCGTATCAGCCTCTGCGTAGGCAGACTGTACTGCATGTGACTGCAATGCAAGCAGCCGTCTCTACGGCTTCTGACAAACATCCTTAAATACCATCTTTGCAATTCTTGTGGGTCCCTGCATGGTGCAATTAAAAACAAAAGACATACAATATAAAAGCATGTAGATGAAGAACTTACCTAATGTAAAAATCCCAATGGGTCTGCACCGTGAAAGTATCAGAGTGGTGTGGATCCAACAGTCCTCTCCATAAATGTACCTTTTTATCAACCCCCCACAGGTCATGTGAGGAGTGAATTTTACATTAGGTAAGTCCTTCATCTACTTGTTTTTTTATATTGTATGTCTTCTGTTTTTAATTGCCCTCTCATAATCTCACGATGTAGACCCATTGGGGTTTTTACATTATGTAAGTCCTTCATCTACATGTTTTTTACATTGTGTGTCCTGTTTTTTAATTGCACCCCACAGGGACCCACAAGCATTGCAAAGAAAGTTTTTAAAGGTTCCCCCTCCAAAGCATTTCCTATAACGTCTTCAGAGAATTTTACATTTAGTTCTATTAGAGTAGGACTTGCCGCAAGTGAGATACCTTGGTGCGGTAGCAAGCTTACCCACCACTTGGCCAATTTGTGAATACTAAAATCTCACTCAATTACTAGGAAATATTATATATGTATATTACAGGGCACATATTTAATTTGTATATATACAAAAGCAGGTTTGTCTTTTTGTCTGTCTGTTTTCACTTTGGGTTTGTGCCTGAGGATTGGGGGGACTGGAGAACCCTCTCATTCTTTGCTGCTTCTATGTACTTACTCTTTATATTCACATTAAAATTATATTATTATATCGATATGTTATGGTGAGTTGGCGCTGTGAGTTTTCTTTCTTGCTTTTATATAAAATATACTCATAAACAGCACTCGGTGGTCTTTTGATAAGTACAAATAATGGCAAAGGTTTTATTTAAGTCAATGTTTTCATTTTGGTGCTTACTGGCACCTTTATCAAGACCAGTTAGCACCGGAACATTGACCTAAATAAAGCCTGTTCCATTTTATACTCTTATGAAAATACCAGCAAGTGCTGTTTATGAGTATATCGCCTATCTTATCCTGTTTCTGGCACCCTGGAATTTGCTTTGTGGTTACTCCATTGTAGCTCTCTATCTTTCTCTCTCGCTCTCTCTCTCTATATATATATATATATATATATATATATATATATATTTATATATATATATATATACCAGCGGTATGTAAGACGCACACACAATAAATCAGTCTTTTGATAGAGTGCAATATAAAAACTAATTAATCAGTTCAAATAAACAGCACTCACTGGACTTCCAAATAGATATAAATGAACTAAATAATCTGTGTTCTTAAAAAAAGACATTGTTGAACTGGAAAAAAGTGCAGAGATGTGCAACAAAACTGATAAAGGGATTGGAGAATCTGAGTTATAAAGAGAGACTAGCCAGACTGGGTTTGTTTACATTAGACATGAGACGTCTAAGCGGTGATATGATTACTATTTACAAATACATTCAAGGTCAGTACAAAAAACGAGCCGATTAATTATTTATGCACAGAAATGAGCTAAAAACAAGAGGTCATCCATTAAGACTAGAGGAAAGGTGCTTTTGATTAAAACAAAGGCAGGGATTTTTTTACAGTTAGGGTGATAAAGCTATGGAATTCTTTGCCTTGTGATGCTGTACTTGCAAATAATGCAACTGCTTTCAAAAAAGCAATGGATGCCTATCTAGCACAGAACAATATTGAAAATTATGACAGATGGCTTCAAGGCAGATAGGTTGTTGATCCAGGGAACTATCTGATTGCCATTTGGAGTTAGAAAGGAATTAATTTTTTACCCACTTGGATATAAATTGAAAATGGCTTCATTTAGTAATGTGTGCTACCTGAGCATCCTTCAGAGTAGTGAATTCATATTAGAGAGCAGAGACAAGAGCTGATTAATTGAACATTTAATCTGGAAAAAAAGGATTCACAGTGCTGGTTACAAAAATACAGAAATAAAGGACATACACAAATAAAGATTACACATTGGCAAAACAGTTCTTAAAATAAAATGGGAGAAACACAAGAAATCCTTAAATACAATTATCGATATTTTAAGAGTCCTTGCAGGAACTTCAGATGGTATTTCCCTCTTCAATTGTTACAAAGAAATTCCCTGTTTTATAAAAAAAAAAACATATTAAATACTTTCCACAGTTCCTTCTAAGAGGCCACACCCCCTGGGCATTACCTGGGGGGAGGTTTGGCCTAACAGTTTACGGCCCACTCAATCTGGCCTGACAGTTTACGGCCCACTCAATCAGACCTGTCAGGGATGTTACTGCAGAGTTCGTATAGAAAATGTGGACCAGTGCACTCAATCTCTACACCTCAGGGCTCATAATGTGTTCTTTTAAATCAGTCGTAGAAATATCTGGTGCTGCAGGAGATGATTAAGAGACTAAAAAAACAAACAGACAACCTGCCTAAATAGCACTCAAAACTGCAGAATTCTACCTGAAAAATCATAAGGCTTTCTAAAACATGCAACCCACATCACACCTCTATAATGTTAGAAAAATCATGTTCCTCATATCTGTCTGAATATCTGGACACCAAACATGCTGGGTCTAACTGGTTGCAAAGTGGCGATTCTTATAACTCCTAGCAGGAACACCTTCCCCTGGCATGGTTGGTACCCACCAAAAGGATAAAACCTGAGCATTTTAAATATTTAGTTTTATTGATTTTAAATATATAGTTTTATTGAACCATTTTACATTATATATACATGTTCTTCCTATTTCATAATATGTGACTGTCCCCAGGATGAACTCCATCAAAGCAGAGGACCCAACACCTTTTTATGGCACTCTTATATGTCCTGCTCTGGTGATTGCTCATTCAGTTTCTGGTGATGTTATCTACTCGGCTAATTTTATGGCCTAGGACTGGTGCACTTTGAATAACAGACAAACGAATTACACAAACCCAACTCATGCCTTGGCATGACAGTCAGTCTTTCTGTTAACAAATTAAGAAACCCCTATCGCAAGGTCATAGTTTTCCTTTACCACTTTAGATGCTGTTAAACTTTAGCAGAGTATAAGTGTAAAAACGAAACAAGTTATATCACTTTTCTGTCACTTAAAAATTTAGCAATTCTACAAAGCAAAATGAATAGTCACAGGAGGAACTATACATCAGATTGTTAATTAAACCTAATCTACTACTTGGGTGTACTTTCCCTTCATAACGTTGTGGTCCTCATGGGTCTCTAAAGCATTGCATTGCAATCTGTGGGAACACTTTATGGTGATCTATGAGTCATTAAATTATATTTAACATTTTATGTAGCTGAAAATGTACATTGGCTTTTTCCTGGAACATTTTGCAGGCTTATTTTGTCATATGCAAAAAGAAATTCTGGGACATGCACAATAGGGAACAAATAGAAAGCTCTCCTAATAGCCATTGATTTAAATTGGAATTTTAACCCTCCTCAAATACTAGAGTTCTCTGACCAATTGTTAAACAATATGTTAGAGAGATTCCTAGGATTTAAGGGGTTAAATGCTGAATTTAAATAAGTGGGAAATGTTACATGTCCCTTATGGTAAAGTTTGTTTGAATTACTCCAATTCTACTCACATCAGCTTCTATGTTTTGTTCACTTGGTTACCATATTGACAAGCAGAGCCATGCTGGAATGCACAGTACCCACGAGCATGCATAGTACCTGTGGTGCCCATAACATCCACTTATACTACATCAGTGATGCGAGGGGAAGAGAGACATGAACCTCTCCTCTTACTTTGTTACTAGTGCAGCATGCCCAGTTGATAACAGGATAGCTCTTAAATATGTAGTTTGCAGACTGAGTATTAGTAGGTAATTAATATTTATCAAAATGAACTCCAAAAATAACACAAATTTGAAAGCTGCTAAAATGTCATAATAAAATTATTAGTGACATATTTAACATAGTAAAATAGTTGATGAGGCTGAAAGAAGATATGTGTTCATCAGGTCCAGCCCATGCCAAAACACTTCTGTTGATCCAGAGGAAGGCAAAAAAAAAAAAGCAACAAAATTGAAGCCATTTACAATTAAGCCCCAGATGGGTAAAAAAAAATGGCAGACAGATATTTCCCTGGATCAACAGCCTATCTGCCTTAATGACAAATGACAAAATTCATAATATTGTTCTGTGCTAGATAGGTATCCATACTTTTTTGAATGCGGCTACAGTTTCTGCAAGCACAGCTTTCTGAGGCAAAGAATTCCATAACTTTACTGCCTGCACTGTAAAAAAATATCTGCCTTTGTTTTAGTTGAAAGCACCTTTCCTCTAGTCTTAATGGATAACCCATTGTTCTTTGATCAGCTCTTTCATTAAATACTTATAGTTATATATATAGTTCTTTGTATTAACCTTGAATATATTTATAAATGGTAATCATATCACTTGTTAGACGCTTCTTTTCTAGTTTAAACAAGCCCAGTTTGGATAGCCTCTCTTCATAACTCAGATCCTCCAATCCCTATATTAGTGTTGTTGCACGTCTCTGTACTTTTTACAGTTCAATAAAGTATTTTTTTAGAACTAGTGCCCAAAACTGTATTCCTTATTCTAGATGAGTCCTTACCAAGGTATATAGAGCTAGAATTATATTTGCATCCTGTGCATCAATACCCCCTTTTTATGCAGGATACTCCTAGATCTTACTTTAATGAGGATTCTACAAGTATTTTTCCATATAGTGTATATGGGACATGTTTGTTTCTGCAACCAAATGCATAACTTTACATTTATCTACATTAAATGTCATCTGCCATTTTCCTGCCCATTCACTCAGTTTATCTAAATCATTCTGTAGAGAAAAAAAAAACATCTTGCTTTGTATGCATTTTCTTGCAAAGTTTAGTATCATCTATTCAACCTTCTAGATCATAATAAACAAATTAGAAAGCATTGGACCCAGTACTGAACCCGGTAGTACTCCATTACAACTTTAGACCAACTTGGAAAGGTTCCATTTACAACAACTCTCTGCCATCTATCATTAAACCAGTTCTCTTTCCATGTACAGATATCACCTCCCAAACCAAAGCCTTTTAATTTATGCAGTAACCTGTTATGAGGCACTGTATCAAATGCTTTTTAAAAATGCAAGTATGCTACATCCACAGCAATCCCATTATACAAATTACTACTTACCCTTTTGTAAAATGCAAGTAATTTAGTTTGACATTATATATTCTTCAAAAAAACCATGCTGGCTCCTACTAATAATATTGTTGTCTTCACATAGTTCTAAATACTATCAGTTAGTAAACCTACTAATATCTTACTCACTCTGGAAGGCAAGCACAGATGTATCATTTCCTGGTTTGCATCTTGTACCCTTTGTGAACAATAGTACTACATCAGCTTTCCTCCAATCACAGGGCATTATGCCTGATAAAAGTGAATAGATAAATATTATGTATAATGGTCTTGCTATTACTGAACTAAATTCCTTAAGTACCCTTGGGGTATATCATCAGGTCCAGTTGCTTTATTCACAATAACTTTTTCAAGTCTCTTTTGGACTTTGTCCTCAATAAGTCATGTACATCAGGGCTCAAAATTTCCACTCGCCAATAGCCAATGGCGAGTGAAAATTTAGCCCTGGCGAGTAGAAATTCAGCCCTGATGGGTATGTTTTGGGTTGCAGTGGCGAGTAACTTTTCAGGTCTGGTTAGTAGCAAAGGACTTAAAATTATAAGCCCTGATGCACATAATGGAGGACATTCTGTGTTTTTTTTTCTATTTGCCCATAACCTGCCATTGTTGCTTCCTTTTATATACATAAGAAAATACTATGTTTAAGGTGTCAGCCATAGCTTTATCCTCATTAATCAATTCACCTGTCTCAACCTTAAGAGGACTAATATCAACCTTAATCTTTTTGTTATTTATATACTTGTAGATTTGTTAAGGATTTTTCTTGCTCTCTTTTGCAATCCTTCTCTTATTTTCCATTTATCTAGCCTAATTGCTTGTTTGCAGATTTTACTACATTCTTTATATTTTTTAAATGGTGCATCTGAATCTTCTGGCAAACACTTTACAAGCCTGCTTCTTATTTCTCATGTCCCTGCAAACCTCTTTATTAAGTCACATTGGTCTTAATTTACTCCCCAATTGTATATATTGATGTGTATATTTATCTAAGATCATTTTAAACAAATTCCATGATTCTTGTGCATTATTTATCTTTGAATATTACATCCCACTGAATATCCTTTAATACTGATTTTAGCTTTTTGTAAAGTTAGCATTTATAAAAATAGAATGTTTTGGTTAAAGGCTTGCTCATGGGTTTCTCACACAAAATTTCAAAGGATGCCATACTGTTGTCACGGCTGTCTAAATGTTCCTTTACCTGTATATTGTTTATCATGACAATTGTCTAAGAGCACTAGGTCAAGCAAGGCCTCTTCTCTAGTTGGCTTCTCTACGAGTTGGGACATGAACTAAAACAAAGGCATTAAGGGTGGTAAAGCGATTGGAAATGGCTTCAATGGGTTCCTTTTTTGCCTTCCTCTGGATCAGCAGTGGTGATCTGGCATGGGTATGTCTTTTTTCAGTCTCATCAACTATGTTACTATGTTACCTTTAAGAAATGTCAGTATCTCCTGAACTGTATATCTGCTGCAGTTTTTAATGAATGGATTTAGGGTTATCCCTATGTCCTTAGGCATATTTGTGATACTGTGAATTATATCTGTATAAGGAAAATACATTTTGGTTATCCACACCCTGTCACAACACTATAGTGCAAATATATAATTTAAAAGCCGAAGATAGTGATTCTAGATAGATTACATTGATGGATACACTAACGGTTCTGCCACACAGATACAGAACTAAGGAACTGAATAAATCATTAACATTGGGAAACTCTTCAATGCTTATCCTCCAAGCTATGGAAACCAATTAATAATTAGCTTTTATTTCATTTTGCATGTATCATTAATATACCTCTTAAAATAAATGTAGCTTTATGTATAATAGTGAAGTGGTGTAGTTCTGAGCAAACCATTAGCATCATTATAGACTAATACAAATTCTTCAAATTTCCATTGAATTAAATGGAGCTTTTAGCACCTTGAATGCTAGAGCGTTGGCAAGAAGGCTTCAACAAACGAGGAGACACCGGGAAGGAGTGCTCAACAGATCCACTCGTAGTTCACAGCCAATAAATATCCATCGTATTTTTAAAAATCATTCTTTATTGAGATCCATGTAAAAACACATCTTGTTTAATGCAAGTGTTCTACGGATACACGATCCGCCTAACGCGTTTCGTTTCAAAGAACTTATGCCTATGGATCTTAATAAAGAATGATTTTTAAAAATACGATGGATATTTATTGGCTGTGAACTACGAGTGGATCCGTTGAGCACTCCTTCCCGGTGTCTCCTCGCTTGTAAAAAAATATATATATTACATCAGACACTTGCCTTTTTGTTTGTCTCAGTTTCCATTTCCAAGGCACCTAGGCAGGGGTAAGAAATCCCCCGCTACTCTAGGCCGGGTTGTACCTTGGTACTCACTAGCCAATTGCTCATGTAAGATTCTACACATGGCTCCTGATTGGGGTCATAGCACCCACACCTTTTTCTGAGACATTTAAATCAATGGGAATTTTTATTTGCCATATTTTGAAGTTAATTTTATCAGTTCAGCCCTGTATGTACAATCCTGTAAGCTAAAGAGCTGCAATTCTGTGGCAAACTGGCTGAACAAATAAACCTTCCTAAAATTCTCATTTTTGCTAGTGATATCTCAAAATGTGTTGGAGACCCATTTAAGTCAATGGGAATTTTAAATTTTTCCCTATGGTACTATTGGTTTACCCCAGAATTAGATCTCTTTGACTTCCAGGTTTGCATCTCCTATTTGTTAATTTCTATTGAAGCAAAATGCTAAACACTAAGAGAAATGTACTACCATGGTTCCAACCCCTAAGTAAGTGATGGACCCATTTCTTATTGCTGAACCTTCATAACACCAATATACTAAGCTTCATATGACAAAATGGTGCTCTGTATGCAGTTCGTGCTACGGGGAGGATAGTATAAGTATGTATTTGCATGTTCCTTTCCTCTGCATATTATGTAACGTACAGTGCAGAGGAAGCCAGCGCAACTTTACTTTCATTCTCTGTGCATGCTATAAGGGAGGTGTTAATGGGATAGTAATGTTTCATAATAAAAGCAACTCTAATTAATCATCAAATTATTTGGAATTTGGAGAGTGTTATTTCAATTCTGTCAGACTTGTAGTTCAAGAGTAATTCAATGACAAAGTATCCCCCTCCCATCCCTTTTACTGATGTAACACTGCTCAGCCAGATCAGAAGGGAGGTGCCCAGGTAGATTGCAGAGAGGGACAATCTTCAATTAAGATAAGGGAAAAACCTGAAAAACTTGTCAAGGGTGGCAGGACTTTCATTGTTCTCATAGGAAGAAGATTGTCCCCTTCTGTTATCTGTCTGGTCTATGGACTGGATTCTACATCTGAGAAGAGATGGCTTACACTAGGTAAAAGGGGCAGGAGGGGAAACTTTGCTTGTGAATATCTCTCAAACCATAAAGGTTTGAGGGATAAGAATTATATCGTTCTTCATGTTTTTTTTTAATGCCTACAAAATAAAATAAAGATAAAATGAAGTATTACTATCCCTTTAATGGCTTGATCACATTTAAGGAAAATTGATACTGCCTAATAATAATTGGCTAGTTAGATAGTCAGTTGGTTAATGCACCAGCTGTAGAATCTGTACAATCCCCAGGGTCACAGCTTCTAGTCCCGGCAAGGTCAACTCAGCCTTTCACCCTTCTGAGGTAGATAAAATGAGTACCCAGGACATACCTGAAAATGATAGACAATCTCAATGTGTTCTTCCATGTAAAATACTTAAAAAATAAAGAAAGACAGTTTGAAAAAACTTCAAGCAAATGTCATGTCTGTCATGTCAGACTCCATGGAAATGATATCCAAAGACTATTTGGAGATGTCATCTCTTGAACAAAGAAGACAATTCATAGGGGCCATTAGAATTTTCAAGCCATAATATGGTGGGGGCATTACTAGAAGGTGCTACTTCTCCTTTACAGTCTTAACAATGGCAGAATGTATGCACTGAATTTCTTATACTCTCTCTAGTACACGCCAGAAATGCAGCAGAATGAATAAGATGCCAAAGGGGCTGCTTTAGTGGATTTATGCATTTATATCACACATTGATCTGACGAACCATCAATTTCCACTTAACTTAATTTTTCCCTTCAGACCTGGAGTATATTAACTGGAGATCTGTAAAAACCACTTTCTTGATAAAATAAAAAGATGGATTAAAAAACTTAATTTTAAGTTTGACCATGTTACATTTACAAGGCATCTTTAGGCATTAATTACATTACTTAGTTTCCAATTGAGCAGCGACAAGTTACATTACATTTTTCCACTCTGGTAGATGTCTTCCATTACAGCCGCATAAAGATATACAACATTGTAACATATCATCTCCTTTGGAGAGATAACTATGATTTACCATCTCATTTGAAATACTTGACTGTTTCCTACAACGGACTCAGTGCACTAAAATTGCATAGTTTCACTACAGAATGAGAACTAATCTTGATGATACATTTCTAGATTTCTGTGAAGCTGAGTTTCTCACCAAATCTTATTTTTGTATTACACATTTGCTCTTTTTTATGTTATATCTTTACTTTTATTGAATAGATTTACTGGATGATTCTGTTCAGGAGTGTTGTGTATCATCAAATGATATAGCATGCTAGAGAGTACTGGGAAAAAACAGACATTAAACTGTGGTGAAAACAGTGGAAAAAACTGAGGGTGAGGGGTAATAGTGAGGGGAGGAAAGTGCCATAGATAACGGATGAAACAAGGATACAGACCCATTGGCAGAGCAACCCTTACAAATGTATGTATATGTATGTATGTATATCTTTATTTATATGACACCACACAGTGTATGCAACACCTTACAACAGACATATGTTACAATAAATATGAGGGGATAAAAGTGCCATATTCATAGAAACAATAGGAGAGATGCCCCTGCCCCAAGGAGCTTACCATATAAATGTAATCGCACTTTATGTATAGTAGCTATATGACTTCAAAACCAAATATGCAACTCTCTAGAACAGTGATACTCCACTCCAGTCCTAGGAGCACACCAATTGGTCAAATTTTTATAGATATCCCTATTTAACCCTTAGAATATCAGATGGGTACTCAACATCTTGCAGTTCCCTCTGACACTCTAAGGGTTAAGCAATGGCAGATTAATCACAAAGACTGAGCCACAGATGACCTGCTTATGATCAAGCTGAGATATCCTGAAAAGCTAACCTCTTGGTGTGCCCTGAGGACTAACTTTGAGAAACATGTCTAGAGAGCCACATTTTACGGGAATCCTCATTTGGTCTGGCCAGAGCAATCCTAAACAAATTCTAACAGTTTATAGTGGATGTTTAATTAACCTCTTTATTAGTTATTTTAAAGGGATAGTAATACTTATATATTACTAATCCCTATAGTAAAGTCCTTTTAAAAATAAATGTATTTCCCCCAGTTTCATTTCTCAAACCTCCCCCTTCCCAGAAGTCAGCGTTGTAGCTGACTGAAGGGAAATCGGGTCATAGATCATCAGGCGGCTGTGCAGCAGAGCCGCTATTACATTAATTTAAAAAAAAATATTTCACTAAAACGGTTTTCTACGTGTGCTTGCAAACCAAGCACTCATAGAAGACCATTTCGTTGAAAGTTTTCTTTTTTATTAACGTGATCGTGGCTGTGCTGGTGTGCCGCCTGAAAGTCGTACGACTTGCTTCCCTGCAGTCAGCTAGAACGCTGACTACGGGGAAGGGGGAGGGAGAGGGCAACTTTAGGAGTGATCATCTCTCAAACCATAAAGGTTTGAGAGATGATCACTGGGGGCAATACATTTATTTTTAAAAGGACTTTAATATAGGGATTAGTAATACTTAAAGGAGCAGTAAACTTTTTTTTATGAAAAATTGCATATTGTAGGGATTTTCCTATTGAGTAAAATAAGGGTACTCCCACTGCCGAGAGATTTATATTTCCAGAGTTATTACAGTTTAAACCCATGTTTTTTTCATTAGCAGTGCCCTCTAGTGGTAAAATTCTAATTAGATTTCCTGGTAGAGTCTAATGGAGAGGAAAGTCAGAAAAGTCAGAGACATACAGTTCTCCATAGAATGTGATAGAAACTGCCTGTCACTTCCTGTCAGTTAGAACTACCAGGAAGTAACCACAGTAAATTCGCTTCCTGATTATTTAAACTGTTATAATTTTTGAATAAAATATCTGACAGCGATGGGAGTGACCTTGTTTTATTCAACAGGAAAAGCTCAGTAAAATATGTGTTTTCATAAAAAAAGTTTACTGCTCCTTTAAGTATTACTATCTCTTTAAGCAGTTTTTTTACCATTTTAAATATCACTAGATAGAGAGATATCCACCGATTTGCAGTCAATTCTCAGACATATTACTGCCATTTTTTTGCATCCAATTAAAAGTAGGTGTGGTTTAATCTATGTAATATTGTATGTTATTTTCAGAAAACAATCTTTGTTTAGCCATCACTTTTTTTAATTTAAGCTTGAAGAAGACAGATATGAGTGAAAAGGAGCAGAGACAGTGAGGAGAAGACAGATAGGAGTGAGGAGGAGCAGAAAGGAGTGAGGAGGAACAAAGAGTAGTGAGGAGGAGCAGATAGAAGTGAGGAGGAACAGATAGGAGTGAGGAGGAGCAGATAGAAGTGAGGAGGAACAGATAGGAGTGAGGGGGAACAGAGAGGATTGAGGAGGAACAGATAGATGTGAGGAGGAACAGATAGGAGTGAGGAGGAACAGAGAGGATTGAGGAGGAGCAGATAGGAGTGAGGAGGAACAGAGAGGATTGAGGAGGAACAGAGAGGATTGAGGAGGAACAGAGAGGAGTGAGGAGGAGCAGATAGAAGTGAGGAGGAACAGATAGGGGTGAGGAGGAGCAGATAGGAGTGAGGAGGAACAAAGAGTAGTGAGGAGGAGCAGATAGAAGTGAGGAGGAACAGATAGAAGTGAGGAGGAACAGAGAGGATTGAGGAGGAGCAGATAGGAGTGAGGAGGAACAGAGAGGATTGAGGAGGAACAGAGAGGAGTGAGGAGGAGCAGATAGAAGTGAGGAGGAACAGATAGGAGTGAAGAGGAACAGAGAGGATTGAGGAGGAGCAGATAGAAGTGAGGAGGAGCAGATAGAAGTGAGGAGGAACAAAGAGTAGTGAGGAGGAGCAGATAGAAGTGAGGAGGAACAGAGAGGATTGAGGAGGAGCAGATAGGAGTGAGGAGGAACAGAGAGGATTGAGGAGGAGCAGATAGAAGTGAGGAGGAGCAGATAGTAGTGAGGAGGAACAAAGAGTAGTGAGGAGGAGCAGATAGAAGTGAGGAGGAACAGAGAGGATTGAGGAGGAGCAGATAGGAGTGAGGAGGAACAGAGAGGATTGAGGAGGAGCAGATAGGAGTGAGGAGGAACAGAGAGGAGTGAGGAGGAGCAGATAGGAGTGAGGAGGAACAGATAGAAGTGAGGAGGAGCAGATAGAAGTGAGGAGGAACAGAGAGGATTGAGGAGGAGCAGATAGGAGTGAGGAGGAACAGAGAGGATTGAGGAGGAGCAGATAGGAGTGAGGAGGAGCAGATAGGAGTGAGGAGGAACAAAGAGTAGTGAGGAGGAGCAGATAGAAGTGAGGAGGAACAGATAGAAGTGAGGAGGAACAGAGAGGATTGAGGAGGAGCAGATAGGAGTGAGGAGGAACAGAGAGGATTGAGGAGGAACAGAGAGGAGTGAGGAGGAGCAGATAGAAGTGAGGAGGAACAGATAGGAGTGAGGAGGAACAGAGAGGATTGAGGAGGAGCAGATAGAAGTGAGGACGAGCAGATAGAAGTGAGGAGGAGCAGATAGGAGTGAGGAGGAACAAAGAGTAGTGAGGAGGAGCAGATAGAAGTGAGGAGGAACAGAGAGGATTGAGGAGGAGCAGATAGGAGTGAGGAGGAACAGAGAGGATTGAGGAGGAACAGAGAGGAGTGAGGAGGAGCAGATAGAAGTGAGGAGGAACAGATAGGAGTGAGGAGGAACAGAGAGGATTGAGGAGGAGCAGATAGAAGTGAGGAGGAACAAAGAGTAGTGAGGAGGAGCAGATAGAAGTGAGGAGGAACAGAGAGGATTGAGGAGGAGCAGATAGGAGTGAGGAGGAACAGAGAGGATTGAGGAGGAGCAGATAGAAGTGAGGAGGAGCAGATAGTAGTGAGGAGGAACAAAGAGTAGTGAGGAGGAGCAGATAGAAGTGAGGAGGAACAGAGAGGATTGAGGAGGAGCAGATAGGAGTGAGGAGGAACAGAGAGGAGTGAGGAGGAGCAGATAGAAGTGAGGAGGAACAGATAGGAGTGAGGAGGAACAGATAGGAGTGAGGAGGAACAGAGAGGATTGAGGAGGAGCAGATAGAAGTGAGAAGCAGTAGCATGTTATTAACTGGTAAAACATATGTCTCTATTTCTTTGAAAACGATCATTTTAAAAACAAAACTAAAGACATTTTAATGTCAATATTTTTTATGAAAATATTCATTAAGCTCATCTTACCTCCAGTTTATAACACATTTTCAGATGTGATGGATTTACCTCTGAAAATGCCATCCTTCTTTTACCGCTAACTCATCATCCCTACATTTTTCCATTATGTTGATTATTTGAACCATTGAGCCATAAGTCTATTTCAGTGCCAGGACCAATAGGAGCAGTGGGGTAGGTCAATGGGTGGGGCTATTGATATCTAGAATGCCTTGCCTATATACTGTGAATGAATCTTATGTAATTGAACCGATATTGTATGTTCTGAATTAGCTAATAAATGTCTGTAGTGAAGGTTTATGAAAAAATCAGTTCTCACATACACATGTAAGGTCCTTTCTTTATAGATAAACACACATCAATTCTGCTGATAGATGCTATTAACCACATTATGCAACAATCACAATGCTCCAGACAGATGTCTTTTGCACACTTAAACAAATGGATAATACAACTTCTTCAATCAATATTAATCAGGGTAATGACAGACAGAGTCCAGCAATGCTTTATTGAGCAGCATAAAAGTTAACACAATGGTGCTTTCTAATGTCCTATATTGTCAATGCAAATTCAATAAAAAAAAAAAAAAACACCATCCATGGTTTAAACCCTGTCTTTTGATCTGGTTTATTTTGTACATCGAAGTGAATTTAAAAGGAGAGAGAGGATGGTGCTAGTTTTAGTGCATAAAATAATAGTACAGAAAAATACTTTTTTATGGCATAAAAAAGAAGGACTCATTAAACCTTTGAGAGCTGGAAGGTCCAGGATGTCCAACACATTGGTCTTCAATGCATGGATTCCTCTCTGCAACTCAAAGGGTTAAAAGGATAGCAATACTTTTTTAACTAGTATTATTTTATTTTAGCCACTGACTTTCTTTTTCTTGAATCAAGCATTTTAGTTCTTCAGTGACATGAATTGCCCATTACCTACAGTCAACAAAACTGGTCTATGACTCAGCTATCTCTACAGAATCATAAGATCTCTGTGAGGTTGATATACTAAGAAAAATAGGGAGATGCATGCCCTATGTTATTCTATGGTACATATGCACTAAGAATGAATCTCTCCTTTTACCACCTTAGTACATAATACCCAGGAGTTATTCGGGGGCAAACCAACTGCACTCTGAGGAAGAAATAAAAATTCCCATTTATTTGAATGGGACTTGAGAAATGCATTGGATTACTATTATTAAAAGGCTTACTTTTAAAGAGGAAATTTCAGCATAGGTAAAGTCGCCCTGCAATATTTAGGCAGGTGGCGACTAGCATAATAATAGTTATATTACCTCTTACAATTACTTCTTTCTAAAGAAATCCTTACTGTTCTGAGAGGAAGCCAGGCATCAGCGCAGACATCTTGTCTGTGTGCCTGCTCTGTCAGTCCAGGTCTCCTTTGAGAACTACTGCACTGTGCCACAAGGTAACTGGAAGAGACTGATGGCGCAGGCGCGCGGACTGCCCTAACCTGACCATCAGTCTCGGAAGATTTAAGATTTCTTTATAATGGTGTAATTCTAAGAGATAAGAGAACTATTATTAAGCTAGTCGCCACCTGCTTAATTATTGTAGGGCGACTTTACCTATGCTGAAAGTTCCACTTTAAATCAACAGGGGAGAGAGTCACTAAAGCTCAATAAGGGTCTTAGCTGGCAACACTGTGGCATATTTGCACCAATTCCATTTTGTCATATGTACTAATATGTCTTATCATATCCGTGTAAATACATGACAAAAGCATAACCATACTTTCTCCATGGCTTCGCCAGGATTACTTTCACAATACCTCATTTGCATTTTGAAATGCAGCTTAATAATTAATTGATGTATTCTTGTAGATGTGTTTATATGTTAACTAGTGTAAAAGCCCATGTACGTGGGCCAAGGTTCGGATGATGTTAAGAGGCTGGTCCTGTTCTGAATCCTGCCGCCGACACAGTCATGCACTGTAGAGACTGCCTGAAAGCACAGAATGCTCCCAGCACAGAACTCCCAGCATTCTGTGCGTTCAGGCAGTCTCTACTGCACATGACCGCTACTGACAAACATCCTAGTGAATTATTATATAGGATGTGGCTATTTACTACATGCACTGTCCAATAGCTGCTTATGCTGTTGGAGAGTGCATAGTACCAACTTTGCCAATGAGAGATTTGGATCTTCCCATTGCTTTCTATGGAACCAGAGGACACAGGAGAGCTGAGACAGCAGCTGCCTGACCTTAACCCTTAAAGTACTATACAGATATGGAACACATTGCTCTGCAATGAGTTGCACAACTTTGTGCCACTCAAAGTTTTATAATTTAAATAATCCCCTGTACTGCTTCATAGTTTATTAACAGACACTGAGAACTAGCAAAAGCTCCTGTTACATGTAAAAGCTTCTCTGCCGGTTCTGTTTTTACATGATCAGCTGTTTGAACTCCACAGAGGACTATCAGCTGATTAGATGAGCCATATAAACAGAGGACTGGCAAGGTAATGTGGTAGATAGTCCACTTAGACTTCAAAGAGCTGATCAGCTGTATCATGTAAAGACAGAAATTGCAGAGAATTTGCTACCTGTAACAGTTACTTTGCAAGTTCTCTTTGTCTGTGAATAAACTGTGAAGCAGAACAGGGGGATTCTTTGTTTTATAACCCTTTTCTGAGTAAATGGTGCTCAAAGGGTTAAGGGGAGTTGGTGGCATTCTTGATGGTAAAGTCTGAGCAGTCAGCAAATACTTTCGACCCCCCCCCCACTTTCCCTTCCAAACACATCACCAGCATTATTCCACTACTGAATACTAATTATTAAAATGTCTCCTCCTCCCCTTGCATAGATAATTCTTAGTGCTTAGTGCATAGTGTGCCATGTTTTGCATGGCCACATATCACCAGACACACCGCCATTACATTGACCCCCAGGAGGTTTTATTTGTCTTCTATGATACAGTCGGTTTGCTGAGAACTAACACCCTTTGTCAGAGCAATATTTCCCTAACAGACCTCTAAGACAGAAGGTCGGTGTTAATAAGAGTACAGGCATAATAGCAGATTTAACCCTTTCATGCCAGAGGGGTATCCAATGCATTACACTGGCACTCAAAGGGTAAACTAGCTTACAGGGTACAACTCAGTTTATCAGTAATGTAATATTTCTATAATATTGAGCAGCCATAAGCACAAAAGACAGGCAGTTCTAGAGTAACCGAACTGCACCATAGGGGCGAATAAAAATTCCCCATTGAATTAAATGGGACCTTTAACCCCTTGAACACTAAAGATTCCTACAAAACATTGCAAAGCAATGTGTTGGAGACCTCTCTAACAGGCAAGATGTTAACCCATTGAGTGCCAGAGGTGTATTGCAGCGCAATGCGTTGCGTACCCCTCTCGCATTCAAAGGGTTAAAAGGTCCGTTTGAATTAACTGGGAATTTTTTTTTTTTTTATTGTCCACTGTTTTGCATTTGAGTTGCTCCAGAATGTCTCCCGTTTCCTTAAAACATGAGCCTCAAACGCTTTTACTGCTCTGATTTCTGTGATGTGGAAATGAACTTCACTGTCGCTCAAATCAGTAAAAAAAAAAAAAAAAAAAAAAAGAGAAAGAAAAAGAAAAGCCGAAGAGACAATTACACCTCTGTCACCTCTGCAGGCCAGCCCCTTGAAAAACCTCAAAAAAAGTGGCAGAAATAGTCTCTATTTTCTTACCATCCAAAGTAGATAAAACACTAGATAACGGAAAAATTCTCCTGTTCAGAGAATGTAGAAAGTGTTTAGTGGTTTGCAATGATGTCCAGCCAACTCATAATGGCTTTTTTTGAAGTGCAGTTTCTGAGAAAGGCTAAGGGTTATCCAATCAGAACTCAACTATCTCATAAAAGAACAGTAGAAGGTTGAATCCAGTCAATCAGAAAAGAGCTGGGACAAAAAAAAAGTACTGCACCGAGGAGATATTATTGCAGCTAGGTTTGATAGAGAAATGTCATAAAATTACAAAGTACAGCTTAAAAAAATGACTTCAGCCAATCATAATCAGAACGGTCAGTTGGAACACCAGTAAAAACATCTGCAGCAGTCAGCACTGACAGTCTCTCTTCACAGGATACATCAGTTGCTGAATTTTATATTGTGCTTGATTTTTTTTTCTTAAAGGTACAATGATGTAAATTTTAAGGGCAAATAAACATTTCTGGGAACTCTATGGGCTTGACCATGAGACTCAGGGTTTTGAGCCATATCCCAAGGTCTCAGGATGAAGGTCCCAATTCTCAGAGTGAGACTTAAGTGTTTCTTTATCTAAACCAAATAACTGCTAATTTAGTTTCTAAATCGGTGTCATTTGTACAAAGAAAGAGAGAAAGATGTTTGTATTGTGTGTGTGTCAAGGAAGTGATATAGGTTGTAATAAATAAAGGCTTCCTTGTAGACCAACTGGACACCACTGGCTTAGGGCAAGCAGGACAATATCACTCAGAAACTATGGTCCAAGGAACCATAAAGGTTAATATTCCAGCAATCTCATGGTCATCATATTTTGAAAGTTCTCGGTTATTCAAATAAAATGATAATTATATATCATAGTAAACAGAGCACTAACAGGTAGGAGGCCTACTTCAAAACAAAAGGAAACAGAGAAGAACAGCGCACAAGGATCTCTAAGTGTAGTAAAATTGGATCAGAAGGTCAGTAGATACATAAACAGTGTAGGATAAAAGCAATGTCCTTTATTAAATAATAAAATAAAATATCTGATCATAGGTCATAAGAATATTATAATAATGATATCTATACTAAAATCCAGAATCTGGGTATATCTCTAATATTGAAATATTTTCAAAAGTAGTATTTAAAACACCTTGGTAGTGCGTCTCGTGTCTCCAGTGTACACTCCATCCCCTGGTTCTCCGTAGGTGTTTTCCGTATGCTCAAATGGTCTTTGCGCTAAGCAAAAGTTATAAAGTCCCAAATATCCAAGTATTAAAATGAAATAAAATAATTAAATGTTGATCAGATATTTTATTTTATTATTTAATAAAGGACATTGCTTTTATCCTACACTGTTTATGTATCTACTGACTTTCTGATCCAATTTTACTACACTTAGAGATCCTTGTGCGCTGTTCTTTTCTGTTTTCTTTTATCTATATATCCTACTTGACCTGAATGGATTCCAGGGAATAAGACAGACGCCAGAGCCTTCTAGTTTTGTGGTGAATGACTAACACGAGCAAGTCTGAAATCATCAAACCATCATTTCATCTATTCTAACTTTTGTTTGAAACTTCATTCGTTTTCATCCATTCCATCCCATTCTGTATGATAGACAATTAAGGACATCATTTCTCTCATCTCTCTGCTCATTTTTGTTTTCTTCCTTGAACCTTTACTAACAAGTATTATATGTATGATTAAATCGCTTTACTGTATGTATCATCTGAAAACTGTACGTTGTGCATTTGCTTTTGGGAGTGTTTAGACAAGGTTTTTGTCTTTGTCATTTGCCTTTGCAACAGATATGCCCATTCTGTATTCACAGTGAGCGCTACTTTATCTTTTGTCTCTCTGTTCTACTTCAAAACAAGCCTAGACAAAAATTGTTTGCAGGATTGTTGTAAGGCAATCCTTAAAAAAAGTTTGCAGGTTTATGGCAAGGCAGTCCTAGAGAAAAATTGTTTGCAGGCCTATGGGCAGGTAAGCCACCCACAGGAACTTTATATGGCACCCACCAGTGACATTGTGGTGTTTATTATGTTCTTACTGCTGAGCCTCTAATAAGCATGTTAACAATGTTAAATTGGCCCCCAAGAAATCAGGTGGTGTCGGTCACAGTGTCCCTTTTCTGTCCCACAAAAAAATAAGTTACTGGTGGTAGAGCGGTGGGTAACCGACTGTCACATCATATTTTACTGTGCTACTGGAGTGCTGTGTCTCATCTACATGGCACATTTCCACATCACCTGTAGTTTGTATTACATGAGCGCTCTGCCACTGACCCTTTGTCTTGCATTGGTCTGCCCTACTTTATTAAGCTGCATCTCTACCAGGTAGACATGTGCTGTTCCTGTCTACCTGTGATTTTGGTTTTTGTGTTCCGGTTTCCAGAACTTGACTATTGATTTCTGACCTTTGATTTGTCTTTCTCCTGTGTTACTGATAACTGGGCATCAGAATTTGGCTTGCACTAGACTACCCACTCACCCTGCTCCTGTACCTGATTAACCAGCATCAGACCTTGGCTTGCACTAGACTACCCGCTCATCCTGCTCCTGTACCTGATTAACCAGCATCAGACCTTGGCTTGCACTAGACTACCCGCTCATCCTGCTCCTGTACCTGATTAACCAGCATCAGACCTTGGCTTGCACTAGATTACCCACTCATTCTGCTCCTCTACCTGATTACCTGGCAACAGACCTTGGCTCTCCCTCTCTTGACTAAATGATTGGCTCTCTCTCTAGCTACCTTCCTCCTGGTACTACATTGGCACTGTTCAGGCTTCACTGCATCATTCTTTAAGTTGTATACTACTTTTTTGCTTAATTTTGCAGACTCCTCAGCCTGTGCATCCTGGGGGGTGGATTCCTCCTCCCTGCTGTCAGGCTACTCGTATCTGGGCATTCTGTTGCTGCTGATGTGCACTCTGCTACCATCTGTGGATCTGTACACTCTGTTGTGTCTGCTCTCTGCTGCCACTACATGGTCTACTCATGGAATTTCAGGCTATAATCTTGCTCTCTACTGCCCCTGCATTGCCTACTCAAGTCAGCCAAGCCTATATGTGTGTATTCCTTTTGCCATCTTTTGGACAAGTCAGTGTAGTGTGTATATTCTCTTCAGCTAAATGGGCTTTTTTACAGGCTCCATTACCTATTAAATATTAATATTCCAATCTTCATTAGGATCCAGCCTTACTCAGAACAGAGGGGCTACCACTCACAGTACAGAGTTGTGTCCACCCTGGTTTGACCTCTGACTCAGCTGGAGGTAGGATATCTGGTTTTTGTGGCCAGCGTATTTACTTTGGATTCACCCACAGCAAGGACACATCCATGACCCTCAACGTCCACCTCACCAGCTTCATACACAAGTCTTCACTCTCCAGCTTCTTGTAGCCTTTCTGTGTTCTGGTAAACATAAACATTACACAGACACTTTCAATGGGTTATTCGTTGTCACTCAATAAAAATAACTGACCCTGCCTGACATTAGCTTGGATTTTGCATGGTGGTCAATCTGCTGATGCTCCTTTACCCCTTGCATTCTATTGGCCTCTATCACATTACCATGTGTAGTCATTGTACCATACAATGTGCAGTATGTGGAGACACAATGTCAGATTCGGACATCTGCAAATTCACTGCCTCCTGGTGGTACCAGTAGTAAATCTGTGCCTGGCAGTGCCACTGCTGAGGAGAACCCTGAAGGGGCGGGGTTAATGGAATATTAATACTACTCGCCTGGACCCTAGGACTAGATAAGGATGAACCAGGTGATGCTGTGAATGTTCTGGAATGATGGGGGTTTGCTTCAAATCTTTTTTTGAATATTTCCGGTCACATTGCACTTAATGGTGGGATGAATAAGGGGAAAAGTCATAGCAACACCTGATTTTTTTCTTGGAGTATGGATTCACATGTTCCACATGAATTTCAGAGTTGTTATGCTGCATGTACTTTATTTGGGTCCATGTGCCAAGGTTTGACCCTTCCGTTTCCCTCTTCTGTACCTTGTTCCAAAGCTTGCACTTTGTAGTTGGGGATGATTGCACAGTCCACACCCCATGGAAAATTATTCCTACACCTATGATTTCATTGAGAGAAGTAGACAGAGATTTTCTTGATTACAACCTTCTCCCCAGATGCACCTGAAATGGGTAGTGCTGCTGCTGTTTCCTCAACATCAGCACTAGCAGAAGGAAGTAGAACATCTGCCTGGACCATATCACTGCTGATACTTCCACTACCACCACCACAGTCTGTGGTGGGTATGATGACCCCACTGCCGCCAGTTCTCAGCATAGTGCACACGCCAATCTAAACTTATTCTAATATTTCATGATGCTTTTGGGACTGTAAGTCAGACAATTCAGTAGAAGAAACTGCAACTAGTGGTGAGTCACTGGCAAACAGTTCTCCATAGACTCCATAGAAACAGAGTAATTCTGTCAGTTAGAACTTTCAGGAAGTAATCATGTTCTCACTCAATTCTGGTACAGCATTTGAATAAATGACTGACAGTGGTGGGAGTAGTCAGCAAGAAAAGCCTTATAACACATAAAATAAAGAATACTGCTTCTTTACAGTTCTACTGCTATTTTAGAAATTGCTCTGGTGAATTAACTGTTATATATTTTGGTGTTTTTTATAAAGTGTATTCCTAAAAAGTATTTAATCATTATCAGTTTTCAAAGGAATGGCAGTTGTCCAGGATTTGGCTGGTTTATTTGATAGGTGAAATGCTTGGAACTTGTCATAATGTGTAAAAAAAGCCTTAGATGGAGTTGAAGTGGTTTATCATTTGATTGATTAGTGGTATAGTTTGATGACAAGTCTATGATTCTTTAGCAGCCTCATTCTGGATAAGTTCAATTTCTTTTAGGTCCTTGAGTTTTCTACTTAGTGAGTCTAAAGCAATCTTATAAAGCAGGGAGGTTTGAAATGTACAACTGTGCCTCTTGATGAAGAAATCTAGATATGTGTATCCACTCAGTTTTATTGAATGCCTTTTTGGCATTATGATTTACTAACATGTGATGGTTATTTAGAAGGACACGGAAGGGTACTATGAATGTTGCAGCAGCATTCCTGATGCTTCTGTTTGTGTCTATTAATCCCTGGTGCTTCTAATTCTGTATATTCTGATGATATTATGGATTGAAGAATGTTTTAAATGGTTAGCCATGATTGTGAATAAGAATTTAAAGTCATTGTTTAGTAAGCTCATGGGCCTGTAGGAACCTATGTTTTTGTTGTAATATTCTTGCTAATGTTAGGGGTAGTTTGTTAGTCTAAGATGATGTTGTGCAAGTCAAGAAGTGTGCTTATTACTGATTCTTCATAAAGGAGCATTGAGATGTTCTCTTTGTTCAAGACTTTTATACATTTAAAAATGCAGTGCCTTCCAGTCGGTAAAAGGGTTAATAAAAATAGCAATGGGAAGCTTATCCCAGACATTCCTAAGTGGCCTCACAAGCGTAAAAAATGTACAGTTTTTGATATTTTCGCCCTACTCTAAATTCTTTGGTGTCCAGTAAATTCCCTCTTTCTCCTTCTTCTTTTGCTCCTTTCTTCCTTAAAGGGATAGTAATGTTTCATAATAAAAGGAGCTCTAATTAGTCATCATAGTATTTGGATTTTGGAGAGTGTTATTTCAATTCTGTCAGAGTTGTAGTTCAAGAGAAATTCAATGATAAAGTATCCCCCTCCTGCCCCTTTTACTGATGTAACACTGTTCAGCCAGATCAGAAGGGAGGCGCCCAGGTAGACTGCAGAGAGGGACAATCTTCAATTAAGATAAGGGAAAAACCTGAAAAACTTGTCAAGGGGGGCAGGGTTTTCATTGTTCTCATAGGAAGAAAATTGTCCCCTTCTGTTATCTGTCTGGCCTATGGACTGCATTCCACATCAGAGAGGAGATGGCTTACACTAGGTAAAAGGGGCGGGAGGGGAAACTTTGCTTGTGAATACCTCTCAAACCATAAAGGTTTGAGAGATAAGACATATCATTCTTCATGTTTTTTTAATGGCTACATAATAAAGATAAAACAAAATATTGCTATCCCTCTAACACCAAAGGTATTATAGTATATTTTAGATACACACAAATCTGTTTTATTTTTGTGAATTAACATGATATTTCAAATCTCAGTTTTGTCCTAGGAGTGATTGTCCCTTGAAACATTTAAGCCCCTTGGATAAAATGAAGTCTGAAGTACAAACAACTGCAATAAAAGTAAACATGATATGTACTTTCATTGAAAAATGCCTTCTTTCATACTGAAGCAGTCAGAATCAAAATTTTACATCCCGTATAGTACCTATTTGTAGCACAATGCATTATTGTCTTTATGGGTATTGCATCTTCCAGAACTCACACTGTTTTACTTCGCTCCCAAACATCTGCTATAAAAGAAGTAATGTTATTGGAATGGAAATTATTGCATAGTAATTGTTTGTAGCTCTGAAAGTAAACAGCAGCTTTAGCCCAATGTATTTGCTTATGCTGCTGGAAACCAGGCTCATATGGTAATGTTCAGTTCTCTTAGCATTATCAATTATTCAGTAAACATTTAGGAGATGTATAAAATAGAGGTTACAGAAGAGAATTTACTCTAGTCAAAAGATGCAATTTCTCATAGCACTCAAGCTTATTCTGAAAGAAAAAATAGCATTAGGTTTTAGGGATGAGCGAGCACCCCGATGCTCGGGTGCTCGGGTGCTCTGACCGAGCACCCCCTGATGCTCGAGTGCTCGGCCGAGCACCCGAGCCCCATTCAAATGAATGGGAGCACTCGAGCATTAAACCAGGCACCCCCTGCTCTGATGAGCGGAGGGTGCCTGGTCAATGTCCCCCTTCATCTCCGCTATGCCCCTCTTCCACAATGTCCCCCTTCATCTCCTATGCCATAGCGGAGATGAAGGGGGACATTGTGGAAGAGGGGCATAGCGGAGATGAAGGGGGACATTGTGGAAGAGGGGCATAGAGTCTATGCCCCTCTTCCACAATGTCCCCCTTCATCTCCGCTATGCCCCTCTTCCACAATGTCCCCCTTCATCTCCTCTATGGCATAGGAGATGAAGGGGGACATTGTGGAAGAGGGGCATAGCGGAGATGAAGGGGCACATTGTGGAAGACGGGCATAGCGGAGATGAAGGGGGACATTGTGGAAGAGGGGCATAGAGTCTATGCCCCTCTTCCACAATGTCCCCCTTCATCTCCGCAATGCCCCCTTCATCTCCGCAATGCCCCCGTACCTCCATTCCCTGGTGGTCCAGCGGAGCGTCTTCGGATCTGTGCCTCTTCCGGCACAGATCCTCTTCACCCGAACATGTCGGGCGAGCACATGGCGGTACTCGTACGAGTACCGCCATGTGCCGAGCAGAGCGATGCTCGAGCCGATCCGAGCATCGGCCGAGCACGCTCGCTCAACACTATTAGGTTTATAAAAGAGGAAATAACTTCTGCTATAAACCATTTGAGTGCTAGAGAGATATGCAACGCATTGCTGATAAATTGCTTGAGGGCAACTAAAGGTTTCTAATGCTGGCCACACACACTGTTTTGTTTGTCAGTAGTCCATGGGGTCGTTGTTTCTGCTTAGAATGTAGCTATCCTGCAAGTGTGCAGAAACCATTTCACACTTGGTGGGACCAATTCTAGGAGCTGATGTAGTTCCATTGTTCAAAAAGGAGGCAAGATCCAAACCAGGAAATTATAGACCTGTGAGCTTGACTTCCATAGTGGGTAAGATTCTAGAAGGGGTACTAACTCACTGTATTCAGAACTATGTGAAGACAAACAATATTATTAGTAGGAGTAAGCATGACTTTATGAAGAATAGATCATGTCAGAAATATTTACTTGCATTTTACAAAAGAGTATGTAGTAATTTGGACAAGGGAATTGCTGTTGATGTAGTATACTTGGATTTTGCAAACGCCTATGATACAGTGCCTCATAACATGTTACTGCATATGATTAAAAGGCTTTGGTTTGGGCACTGTTATCTGTACATGGATTGAGAACTGGTTAAATGATAGATGTCAGAGAGTTGTTGTAAATTGAACCTTTTCAAATTGGTCTAAAGTTATAAGTGGGAAACAACTTGGGAAATCCACATAGAGAGGATTTAGGAGTACTGATAGACTATAGATTTCACAGCAGTCTGCAGAGTCACTCAGGGGCTGCAAGAGCAAATAGGGTACTTGCCCGCATAAAAGAGGTGTAGATGCAAGGGATGCTAATATTACCCTACCTCTGTATAAATCCTTGATTAGACCTCATCTAGAATACGGAGTACAATTTTGGGCACCAGTTCTTAAAAAAAGACATTGTTGACCTGGAAAAGGTGCAGAGACATGCAACAAAACTGATAACGGGATTGGAGCATCTGAGTTAGCCAACCTGGGTTTGTTTAAATTAGAGAAGAGATGTCTAAGGGGTAATATGATCACCATTTATAAATACATTCAAGGACAATACAGAAAACTATCCAATGAATTATTTATGCAAAGAGCTGAGCTAAGAACAAGAGGTTATCCATTAAGACTAGAGGAAAGGAACTTTCAACTAAAATAAAAAAGCAGGGATTCTTTAAAGTAGGGGCAGTAAAGCTATGGAATTCTTTGCCTCAGAATGTTGCACTTGCAGAAAACATTACTGCTTTCAAAACAAAAATGGATGCCTATCTAGCATAGAACAATATTGAAAATGACAGATGGTTTCAATGCAGATAGGTTGTTGATCCAGGGAAATATCTGATTGCCATTTGGAGTTAGGAAGGAATTTTTTTATCCACACAAATCTAAATTGGAAATGGCTTCCTCTGGATCAAGGTGTTTTTGGCAGGGCTGGGCTTGATGGATGAATGGCTTTTTTTCAGCCTCATCAATTATGTTACTATGTAAGCCAATTACAACAATCAACACTGTTCATTTCCAGTTAAATTATATTTTTGGCCATTTTTTAAATTTAATGGGATTCAGCTTTGGTTGGGTTTCTTTCAAATCATTTATCCATGTTTTGGTATGCAGCCTTAAAGGGGACCTGTAAACCTGAAAACAAATTTGCATAATAAAGCCTTTGCATCATTTTGGTACATGCATCCCAATGCACACAATAGGGGAGATACACTAAGGTGTGATAAAGAGGTGAACAAGTAGAAATGACTTCTCCAGTGATATCACTTCTCCAATCCTTATGTTGGAGATCAAAGTTCATATGCACCATACAATAACATAGGAACTGAAGAAGTGATATTACTGGAGAAGTTATTTCCTCTTTATCACCTGTTTATCACGGTTTAGTGCATAACCCCCATGCTTTATTCAAACACTGAGATAGCATTTTATTTTGTGTTTTTACATTTGTTCCTGTGTGATTTTACATAAGTGGTTGCTATTTTAGTACTTTGAGTTAGTTTCTTGGACAAGACGCAACATTTTTGCATTTTTTCTTTTATGTAAAATATTGATTTTACATTATGACTAATGAATGCTGCACAGCATTGCCCGATGGATTTGGCTCTCCGTCTTTGCTTGTGGTGAATGTCAGGGAACCAATGCAACTTGATGGTGCATCTTGCTGCAGTGATTTTGATGGTGAATCTTGCTGCAGTGATTTTGACAGGAGTGGCCAAGGGGGCTTTGCCTTCCTGGCCACTCCTATCACCATCACCTCCTCTGTGAATCTCTATGCAGAGATTTTGACACCATAATCACTGCCCTGTTGTGATTTGCTGCCGTGCAGGTGTACTCTGCCCCCCTGCCACCAGGGGAAGGGGCAAACAGTGAACCAGAAACATATATATAGAGATTAGAGATAGATAGACAGATAGATAGATAGATAGATAGATAGATATTTCTATCACTAAACAATTTGGAAAAATAATGAAAATAGCAAGGACAAATTCACAGATCAGACACACCTAGGCAAGAAATCATGCGTATTTAATCAATATAGTCCAAGAGCCTTATGGTTAATCCTATTTTAAACCAAACAAATTAATAAATCTGTGATAATATATATATTATCCAAATATTATAGAGAAATGAAGGGGCATATACATCCAAATCTATAATTAATCAATTATCCTATATGATCATTTGCTAAGGATGTTTGTCAGAAGCCGTCATGCACAGTAGAGATGGCTGCGCGCACTGCAGTCATGTGCACTACAGACTGCCCACGCCACGGCTGATACGGAGAGGGGCACTCTGAATTCGTACCAGAGTACTGTCTCCGCTTGGTCCCAGGAAGGTGCACAGAGAGGACTACGGTCTGAATTCGGAGCACCCTGCTCCGTATCAGCCATGGCGCAGGCAGTCAGTACTGCTCATGACTGCAGAGCCGCCAGTGTTGGCCCGTTTACACGGGCTTTAAAACTAGTATTTAATATTCTATTATCCCTTTATTACAGTAAAAGCACATTCACTTATCAATAAATATCTAGGCACTGACAACACAGATAACAGAAAAGGAAATGCTAGCAACCTAATGAAGTGGAAAAATTATACTTGATCGTTTTAAAGGTACATACATAAATATTTTACTACTAGTCACCAACCCACTTATCAGTAGGCATCTAAAGAATATTACTTATTTATTTGATTTTGTTTAATGTAGATTGAAAATTTGCAATAATTATTAGTCTTATCATTTTGCCTGTGTGAACATTATTCCCGACATTTTTATCTACCACATAACCTTATTAACCCTTTGAGTGCCAGAGTGGTACGCAACGCATTGCTCTGCAATGTGTTACGTACCCCTCTGGTGCTCAAAGGGTTAAGTAAAATATTTTTGTCCTCACTGGCACCTAAGAAATTAATAGCTTACACAGATATTTTTTTTAATAATGTTTTTTTCTGTGTATGCATGGTATATATATATATATATATATATATATATATATATATATATATATATATATATTAACCCTTTGAGTGCTTCATAATGTGGTGGACACCCCATCTGCATTCAAGGGGTTAATTCCACCCTGTTTGTTTTAAACCTTTGAGTGCCAGAGAGGTCTCCAATGCATTGTGTTGGCTACTCCTCTGACACTCGAAGGGTTAATAACAAATAAAATAGGTTGTTTATAAGAACAGCAGCTGCTTTCCCAGCATATGTGTCCTTTTACCCCCCTTGGCCATTATCTTCCGCTGCTTCATCAGGCAGTTCAGTGAAGATGCCTTGTTCATCCTGAAACTCCTGTACTAAGCACATTCTAAAAACAGCGCTCTCCTCTTCTAAGCACAAGGAGATTCACACAGTGTTCCACTACACAGGCACAAAGGCAAAAGTACAATTCTGAGGCCAACAAACTGGAAAATTGGGAACCAATGAACACTACTATTGTTTTAAATGGAAGTTTTAATACATTGAATGTTAGCGAGGTCTCTGACACATTTCACAGCAAACCAACTTCACCATAGGGGACAAATAAAACTACCCATATATGTTATTTTTAATCCATTGAATGCTAGAGGTCTCTTATGCATTTCTTCACAATACAATGGCGACCTAAACATAGAAACATAGAATTTGATGGCAGATAAGAACCATTCGGCCCATATAGTCTGCCCATTTTCCTACTGTAAAAATGTCTAACCTTTTTTGGTCCTTGGTCTTTTCTTATGTTAAGGACAGCTTTGTGCCTACCCCATGCATCCTTAAATTCTGTCACTCTATTAACTTCTGCCACTTCTGCTGGCAGCTATTCCACTTATCTACTACCCTCTCAGTGAAGTAAAACTATCTTACATTACCTCTAAACCTGTGTCTCTCTAGTTTTAGACTATGGCCTCTTGTCCTAACATTTTTACTCCTTTAAAATGTACTTCCCTCTTGCACTTTGTTGAATCCCTTCACGTATTTGAATGTTTCTATCATATCACATCTCTTGAATTCAAGGGAGTTACAATTTCCATTTAAATCAATAGGACTTTGGGATACTTTTTATTTTACCGTATGGCACATGGATGGATTGCCCCTGAATTGCATGACTTTTGACTTTGACTATAAATATGGTTCATTGTCTTGTTCATTTTCCACTCTTCCACTCTTCATAAATTATGAATGAAGCTTTAACATATATAACCAATATGTTAGGTTCATCCTGTTTTTAAGTAGAAGTTAAATTAGGGTTTGGGAAGCTTGTGGTTCTCCATTTGCTACTGGACTATGATTCTCTTCATTCTCAGCTGATCATCTCCTCTCCTGGTTGATTGGCTGCATGTCTTCTGTAGTCTCTACATCTACTCTATTAGGGAATTCCAAGGAAATAATATGCTTCAAGCTGTCAACTAGACCAAAGGAAATAGGCATGAGACATGTGGCTTAACCATTTGAGTACTTTGCAATGTGTTGCATAACACACTGGCACTTAAAGGGTTAACCTCAGCATATTGCAACAGTGTCTCCAAGAACAAAAAAAAAATGAAGAAAAAACTTGGCCTCACAAGCTTAAAATATGTACAGTTAGTTTTTGATGTTTCACTATTTTCTGGATTTATCTTGGACCACTAAATTAAGCTATTTTCCTCTTTTTTTCTGTAATTATTTTAAACCTCCAGTTGATGATCAAAACTGATAGACATTAGAAGTATGACTGCAGAGAGGGCCTGGTGGGACAGGACACTGTGCATTGCTATAGCAACACAAGCAACTGTTTATGTGAATAAGTGATATAAGAAAAAACCTGAAAACACAAATTTTATTTATTTTCCCCTCTTAACGTGCTACTGAGCTGCCCAATGTCTGAAAGATTTAGAAAGGTTATGTACCTTCTAAAGTGTAGATTTGTAGTTAAGTTCTTCTAGATGTGCTTGTGTTTTTTTACATTATCTATTTGTATAAAAGTATATAAGCGAAAAGTCGAATGCTATAATGTATAGACAAAGCACGTAGCCTGTATAGGGCCTGTGAGTTTGTGTGTGTGTGTGTATATATGTACTTCTCTGTCCCATCCAACCTGCTTGTCCAACTGCATGTTGAAGAACAACTTCTCCATAACCTCTGCCAGCACTCACACTTCAAAACCCCACCCCACACGTCCAATTGGCTGCCCACTGGCAGTAAGCCCTTCCCAGGGTGGGTCTGCCACCGATCCAGAAAACAGATAGGTCTTAACCCATCATGTATTTGGTCTGGCAACAGAAGGCACAAGACCAAAACTGTTTTACACTTGCTGAGGAGGCCTTTTTACTGCTGTGGCTCAACAATGGCCAAAGATAAATATATAGAGTCTAAGCTATAGCCATTGTCAATCCACTGCAGGATGAAGGCCTCCACAGCAAGCCATGCAAGCCATAATCTACCATGCTGTCCCAGAGCAAATTGGCAGATAAATTACAGCACCTAGTATTACTAGGAGGTCTTCTATCCAGGTAATGACCAGGCCAAAGCCTGCTGCATTTATCAGTTCTAACAGGTTTGGGTGCCTTGGCTTACAAGGCCAAAGCTATATACAAAAGGTCAAATAATCAATTTAATACATACACAAAGAATGATCAGTTTAAAAAGTATAAAAACAAACTAATTATAAAATCAAAATACCAGAGTGCCAGAGAGGCATCCAACACAATGCATTCATTACAAAAAAAAGAGCTCAGAAAAAGAGCTCCATCATATAAAAGTTCTCTTGCCATTCATAAATATATGTCCTATCCTTTTTAAGGGCTCCTCCACAGGTATGAAAAATCCACCAGAGAAATGTTCTTATAATTTAAGTGAATAAACAATGTATTTCAGTATCACTCAATTAAGTAAAAAAAAGACCATCCGTGCACGATTCATATTGGGAGGTGTTACCGATAATCTCACTGTAAGCAGCAGGGCAACAGATATAAAGAAACAGAAGACAGACTGCTTCAGCAAGGAGTAAAGAGCTGTGTATGTTATAGCATTAGCAGATACAGCATCAATAACTGGAAGTACGTGAAGCTTCTCTTCAGACAGTTCTTACCTAACTGTTCTCTTCACTCCACTTCTTGTGTCCCTCTGTAACAGTGCCACAATGGCCCAGAACACTGCACTTCTCTGTGTCTTTTCCAGGTTCCACAGCCTCCACAGTACTATTTCTTTAGCTGTGTGGTCTTCCTTAATTCATCCAACACAAGAATCTGGATTTTATGTTTATAGCATGAAGGATTCAAATTATCTGGTGCTAAAGACTTGAACAAGGGTCCTCCACAACAAGTTTCTTCTAAATATGAGACTTCATCAGTGCATAAGGGGAGAGGTCTTACTATCCCTCCTCTCTTATCAGATCTACTAAACATAAAACACCCCACACACTCATGAACCCAAACACCACCAGGACATACACATTATCATATGTCACTCCCTGGTGATGCAGAGGGAATCAACATTATGTTTCTTCATTAAAGGGATAGTAATATTTCGTTTTATATTTATTTTATTTTGTAGGCATTAAAAAAACATGAAGAATGATATAAGTCTTATCTCTCAAACCTTTATGGTTTAAGAGATATTCACAAGCAAAGTTTCCCCTCCCGCCCCTTTTTCCTAGTGTAAGCCATCTCTTCTCAGATGTGAGTCTGGTTGTATGACAGTACAGATAACAGCAGGGGACAATCTTCTTTGTATGAAAACAATGAAGGCCCTGCCCCCCTTGACAAGTTTTTCAGCTTTTTCCCTTATCTTAATTGAAGATTGTCCCTCTCTGCAGTCTACCTGGACACCTCCCTTCTGATCTGGCTGAACGGGGGTGGGGGGTACTTTGTTTGTGAATATCTCTTAAACCATAAAGTTTTGAGAGATAAGACTTATATCGTTCTTCATGTTTTTTTAATGCCTACAAAATAAAATAAAGATAAAACGAAGTATTACTATCCCTTTAACCTTCCTTACCCCCTATCTAGCAGAGACACATGACCATTGCTTGCCATATTCCCTGGTATCTACTGGGACAAAACAGCTACAATATAACTCAATATAATATTCCATTCAGTATACAGGGGAGTTTTAGACTTACAAAATCTAGAAAATTGGAGCACAACAGCAAGAAGAGAGGAGAGCGAAGGAATCCTCTAAGTGTAGCATTATTGATAAAACAAGTTGAATAAAATCACATAAAAACAATCCCCCCTCTCCCATTGCACTGACATGATGGCCATCTTGGGCTTTATGCGTCTAAGTTTTAGACTTATTAGATATTTACACATTATTGGGGGGGGGGGGGTTCTGTATTCACAATAGCTACTACATAAGTGGAATAATATACATTTCCATCCATCCCCAGCAGGGAAGAGGTTAAGAATATTTCTTAGATTGTGCTTGATACACAAACAGGCAAGGCAAATGAACAGGGCTGCACGGCGTAGCTGTGGAGAAACAGATCAGGACACTGTTTGCTCCAAGGATACACAATATGAGCATTCATTTACATATTTAACACCGGTAATGGTATTTTATTAACCTTTAAGTATCAAATGTGTGTTCAACACATTGTAATTCATTAGCTACTGCTCTGCCTTTCAAGTTATTTTACATTATCTTCTACCAGTGAATGTAGGAAAAAGGCTGAGAAAGCAGTGAGTGTATGTGTGGTTGTATGGCTACCAGTGGGCAGTAGAATAAGGCTGGGGTGTCAGTGTATGTGAGGTTCTGCTACAATGCACAGTAGAGCGTGGCTGGGGTGTCAGTGTATGTGTGGTTCTGTGACTACCAGCAGGACGGTGGAATAAAACAGAAGTGTCAGATAGTATATTTGTGATTGAATGACTACCAGTAGACAGTGGAACAAGGCTGGGGAAACAACAGTGTGACTATGCAAAGAAGAGCAAGGCTGGAGTGTCAGTGTATGTGTGGGTCTGTGACTACTAGTGGGACATTGGAATAAGACTGGGGCATCAGACAGTATATGTGTAATTGTATGGCTACCAGTGGCCAGTGGAACAAGGCTGGGATAACCATTCACACTGCCTCTCCTCACATAAACAAAGCTATGCTTTTTTTTACTAGCATTAATATATTGCTGTATAAAGTAAGTGGACCTTTCATCCTTAGAAACGTGTACTTTGTTTCACAGATAATATATGTTGTACAAGCTATTTGTTCTGTAAAATCCATACTTTTATAAAAATAACCTTTACATTTTGGTGGCTCAGTTTTGCACTTTATGCTAATTAACTGTATAGTAGGCTAATTGGTTTTGTTTGAGGTCAAACCTATCATTCCTTGGGCTATTACAAATGGTCCATTTATGTGCCTAAATTCATTCATAGCACAGTGTGTGTGGTAAAACTGGCAAAGCACTTGCAAAAGGACTAGAGTATGAGGAAATAAAAAAATCACATGTAACTTTGGTAAGAACAGGCCAAATTTATTAATATTTACACATAACACATACCAATACAATTACTGGTACCCTAAGCCAAACTAGGCAAAACACTTAATCCCTTTTAAACCGATCCCCCACTTAATGAACATCTTCCCTTGCATGGCCAAAACCGAAAGCAGGCTCATGCCAAAACTAAGTCATTGTCCACCTTTTAAAGTGTCTTTAAACCAGTTACCCTAATTGTGCCAGACCCACCTAGCTCCAAATGGGTAATGTAACCACCCACGGCATCAGCCGGTGCCAACCTTGCTACGGTTACCTCCCTAATGATCCAACCTGAAATATTTTGTCTCACTGAACATACCCCCATCCAATGCAGTGGCACCCTGGGCCAACACCACCACACAAACCTACAACATGGGCGAGCGGGGCTTGATCCACCTAACACTATACCTCACTATCTTTTACTTCCTCTTCCACACAAACTCTACTTCTCTGACTCTCCACCCCTACCCACCTAACTTCCTACAACCTTCCCCTTTTGCATGTTCCCTCTTCACTATTTGCTCCGGGGAATCTCTAAATCAGATTATCATAACATGCCAGAGCGTGTCAACAACAAATAACGGTTAATTTCTAAAAAACTACAAATCATTGGACAGTTCAACACATATGCAGCTTTTACACCTATTTATAAAGAACTAAACATATCTTAAAGTGACAGGCCTACTTTAAAGGGATAGTAATACCTTGTTTTATCTTTATTTTATTTTGTAGGCATTAAAAAAACATGAAGAACGATATAAGTCTTATGTCTCAAACCTTTATGGTTTGAGAGATATTCACAAGCAAAGTTTCCCCTTCTGCCCCTTTTACCTAGTGTAAGCCATCTCTTCTCAGATGTGGAATTCAGTCCATAGACCAGACAGATAACAGCAGGAGACAATCTTCTTACTATGAGAACAATGAAGGCCCTGCCCCCTTGACAAGCTTTTCAGGTTTTTCCCTTATCTTAATTGAAGATTGTCCCTCTCTGCAATCTACCTGGGTTCTTCCCTTCTGATCTGACTGAGCAGTGTTACATCAGTAAAAGGGGTGAGAGGGGGATACTTTGTCATTGAATTACTCTTGAACTACAACACTGACAGAACTGAAATAACACTCTCCAAAGTCCAAATACTATGATGATTAATTAGAGCTTTTATTATGAAACATTACAATCCCTTCAAGTCACTTACTCCTAAAAGTGGAGTTCACCTTTAAAATAAAAATCATTTAGCAATCTGAATAAAATGTTCCCCAAAATGTAACTATATTATCCAACTTCAGAGTAAGAAGTCAAGAGCATGTAGAGTACAGCAATGCAAAAAAAATAGAAGAAAAAGTTCCAGAACTCATTAACTGCTATAAAATGTCAAATGCACAATTGGGATTAACACATCAAGCTGCAAGCAAATAGGGTGCGCTGAAGGTCCAAAATATTGCAATTATATTCAGATGGAGGAATAATCTCTCTCTTCAAGTGGAATCTTGCTTGATTTAGAAGCAATAACCTATCAACTATACATTTCTCTAAAATATATTTTGGGTTAGAAATGAATTTGAAAGAAAGAATAAGAAATTCCCAACACTACTGGTATGGTAATAAATTCCACACACATTGATATAACCACTTAAGGACACATGTGCACACTAGTAACCCTTTGAGTTCCATAGTGGTAAGCAATGTGAAGAAATGGATTGCTTCCCCTAGCACTCATAGGATTAAAGAGTATCTTTGACCTAAAACTGTAGGGCCAAGGGAGGGCCAAGATTGTAGCTCTTTAAGACCCCCCCCCCATCCTATATTGTGGTATAAAGTTGTTTGACAATAAGAATATCCTCTTCTAAAAACAGGATACTCTGTGCCCATTTGGAGCAGGGAGGTTCTGAGTTCTGGTACATAAACTGCATCATCACACTCATACATGGTTACATCATTTATCACAACTTGCACCTCTTCAGCTGGCTGAACTAGACCATTTTTCATGTGTAATTCCAGATTATGACAATCCTATACAGGGGAGGGCTGGCAACTTTTGGCCTGGGGGTCAAGTACAATTAAGTGACCTATTTCCATTGCCGCTCCAGCCCAATATCCAAGCCCACCCCCTTTTGTTAATGTTATAGCTGGCATTAATGTTATGGATTAAGTCAAGTGATACCTCAGAGTTTATAACTGAAATGGTAGTGCACTATTGAGATCACAGAGATGACAATTGAAATGGAGGTACACTAGTGATACCACAGAGTTTACAGTTCAAATGGAGCCACACTAGTGATACCACAGAGCTTACAATTCAAATGGAGCTACACTAGTGTAGCTCCTTAAATTCTGGTTACTCTATTTACAGCAGCAAATGGGAAATTGAGTGAGGCAGTGGCCCACTGGCTCATATTCATGACCAGCCTGGGGGCAATTGCCCCCTTGCCCCCCAGGCCAGCCCTACCCTGAACCCTGAACGCCGCAGTCATGTGCTGTAGATACTGCTGCGCATGCTGCAGTCATGCGTAGTAGAGACTGCCCGCGCCACGGCTGATACAGAGCTGGGCGCACCGAAGGAGTGTCCAGCTCTGTATTAGCCACGGCGCGGGCAGTCTCTACTGCGCATGACTGCACCGTGACTGGCTAGCAGTGGCACTGTGGCCCGTGTAACGGGCTCTTCAATTAGTACAGGAATATTATGTATGTTGTAAATTACATTTCTGAAAACAGGAATATAGTAACAATATCACTAATAACTATGTCTGTGTGTTTTGTTTAGAGTGGCCTTGGATCACTGACTCCAGAATGCTATGAGTCAACCTCTGCAATGAAGAGACAGGTAATTACTCTATTTATATATTTACCTTGGCTATTATTAATATTTTATCAGGTGTCAGTGAGAGTGACACCTCAATCTTTTCACCATCCTAAAGTTCTCTGTTTTGTTACAGGCCCCTAAGGCAGTGAAAAGCTTTATAAAGTGGATTATTTTAGAAAAGTTAAAAAAGCCCATTAACACCAAAAAGATTTGTGGAGATGGTTTATGTAATTCTTATGTGAAAATCAATTCAGGAAAATTGAATTTTTGGTGAAAGATTTATAAATAAATAGCTATTCAAAGCAACAGAAGAAAATCTTTACTCTGTAGAGTTTGGCTGTAGGAGAGATATATTGACTTTATTTAAGTGTATCATTGAAACAGAATGCAAGTACTGTTTGTGTCCTTGCTAAAAGCTTTGGTCATGTTACATTCAATGTAAGAGTAAAATAGTTTGGTATAAATATCTGCTCCTTCTTTGTTTTGATCACTTGACTCTTGTTGGTATTTATTAGTCTTCTCTGTTCCATATGCACAAAAAATAGAGGCACAGTTTTAAAGGGATAGTAATACTTCATTTTATCTTGTAGGCATTAAAAAAACGTGAAGAACGATATAAGTCTTATCTCTCAAACCTTTATGGTTTAAGAGATATTCTCAAGCAAAGTATCCCCCCCCGTTCAGCCAAATCAGAAGAGAGGTGCCCAGGTAGACTGCAGAGAGGGACAATCTTCAATTAAGATAAGGGAAAACCTGAAAAGCTTGTCAAGGGGGGCAGGACTTTCATTGCTGTCATACAAAGAAGAGTGTCCCCTTCTGTTATCTGTCTGGTCTTACAACCAGATTCACATCTGAGAAGAGATGGCTTACACTAGGAAAAAGGGGCGGGAGGGGGAAACTTTGTTTGTGAATATCTCTTAAACCATAAAGGTTTGAGAGATAAGACTTATATCATTCTTCATGTTTTTTTAATGCCTACAAAATAAAATAAAGTTAAAACGAAGTATTACTATCCCTTTAAGTCAAAACAACTAGCCCCTATGGGATAAAAAAACTACTTTATTTATTTAAAGGAGCAGTAAACTTTTTAATGACATTATATGTTATATAACTTTTCCTATTGAGTAAAAGAAGGAAAGGAATTTTTATCCAAATGTTATTACAGCTCAAACTTACTTTTTAATCAAATTGTTAGTAACCGTGTCACCTAGTGTCCAAAAGGCAATTTTGTCTATAATGAACTCTGTGGAAGTGCATGAGTCATAGTCTACCACTTGACCACAAGAGAACACTGAAGTTTAATTAAAAGCGTTTTAGGTATAAACTAACATCAAATTATAAAAAACTAAAGTTTCATTAAAGAAAAAAAATAGCAATCGTTTTTAAATGAAGGACCTCCTGGCACTATGAGTACCTTTGCTTTTCTCAGCAGGAAATTCCTATACTATATATATATATATATATATATCTACTAGTGTAAAAGCATGTGTACACAGGCCAAGGTCCGGGTGATGTTAACCCTTTGAGTGCCAGAGGGGTATGCAACGCATTGCTTTGCAATGTGGTGCTTACCTCTCTGGCACTCAAAGGATTAAGAGGCCGTTCCTGCTCTGTGTCCTGCCGCCGATGCAGTCATGTACTATAGAGACTGCCCGAAAGCACAGAATGCTCCCAGCACAGAACTCCCAGCATTCTGTGCATTCGGGCAGTCTCTGCTGAGCATGACAGCTTATGACAAACATCCTAGCAAATTATTAAATAGGATAGAAAGGTTTTCTGCTCCTTTTAATAGGGCTTTTAATCAGTTTCAACATTAGAATGGTTTCCAGTGCACTGTTTTGCATGCAAAGGTTTAAAAGCCCATTTAACCCTTTGAGTGCCATAGAGGTACGCAATGCATTGCTTTACAATGCATTGCACACCACTCTGGCACTCAAAGGGTTAAAGGAAGGGATGTTTCGGACTTTTAATTATTTCCCTAGTTTGCTTTCAGTTTGCCCCAGAATTACTCCTCTGCTTTGTGCATATGACCCTATATCCACTGCCCTCATACTGAAAGTGTTCCCCGATTTCTGCGGAGATTTTGAGAGCATAGTAGTAACATTACACAGGGCTTACAGAATAGAAGATCACCATTGTAGGAATGAAGAGGGTGCGCACAGGTTGCATTAACTCTTTGAATTCCAGAGACGTATCCAACACATTATTTCAGAATGCGTTGGATACCCTTCTGGCACTCAAAGGGCATCTTAGCCCATTTGTTTCAACTTAGTATGATACAAACATGTCTTCGCATCATCCTGCGCCAAATTTAATAGGTTAAAAAAAGCAGCTCCAATTAATCTTCATAGTATTTAAGCCATAAAGAGTGTTATTTCAACAGTGTCAGAGTGGTATTTCAAGAGTAATTGAATGATAAAGTATCCCCCTCCCACACCTTTTACCTAGTGTAAGCCACCTTCCTTCAGATGTGGAATCTGGTCTACAGACCAGACAGCTCACAGCAAGGGACAATCTTCTTACTGTGAGAACAATGAAAACCCTGCCCCCATTGACAGGTTTTTCAAGTTTGTCCCTTATGTTAATTGAAGATTGTCCTTCTCTCCACTTGGAGACCACAGCAGTAAAAGGGAAGGGAGGGGGATACTTTATCATTCAATTACTCTTGAACTACAACTCTGACAGTACTGAAATAACACTCTCCATGGCCCAAATACTATGAATATTAATTGGAGCTGCTTTTATTATGAAACATTGTTATCCCTTTAAGCACTGGGCTTTGTCAAGCTGACATTGTCATTGTCATATGTTGATTTTATTGGTAAAGCAGAGTAGGGGTGGAGTTCAGGTTAATGATACCTTTTTACATTTTATGGCTTTAGTGTACTCGAGTGAGAATCTCCATTTATGAATCATTTTTTTTGCCATTGAATATATTGTTCAGCTGAGGATGAAGGATGTTTTAGTTACGTTACAGGTTTTTGCACCCTTGAAACAGCTAGAAAGAAGACACTAAAATGATACACTTTATAAGCCTATCTTCTAACTGTTTCTGATGTTGTCATCAGTTTTTAACACCTTGTATGCTGGTGATGTCTCTAATGCATAAAGAGGACACATGGTTTATATTCTAAGAAGTTGAGCAATTCTGGACAAACCAAAAGCACCACGACCACCAAGTAAAGATGTCTAATGATTTAAATGGGGTGTGTAAATGGATAGTAATACTTTGGTTTTACAAATTTTAATCTTGTAGGTATTTAAAAAAGAAATTAAATGCCCCCAGTCCTATCTCTCAAACCTTTATGGTTTGAGAGATATTTGCTGTGAAAGTTCCCCCTCCCCTGACGTCAGCTATCTAGCTGACTGCAGGGGAATCCGGTCTGGGGACCGGCGGAGGCTCTACAGCAGAGCCGAGATTGCGTTATTGAAGAAGAAATCCTTCACTGGAACAGTCCTCAAAGTGATCCAATAACAGGATCTCGTCTGCTGAAGAGCCTCCTCTTGTTCAGGAACAGGATTCCCCTGCAGTCAGCTAGAACACTGTCAGGGATTGGGGAGGGAGGGGGGAACTTTCACAGCGAATATCTCTCAAACCATAAAGGTATGAGAGATGAGACTGGGGGCATTATTTTTATTTTTAAATACCTACAACAAAACAAAATTTAACAAAATTTGTTGAACTGATGTATTACTATTCCTTTAACTATTTGTATGGTGGAGAGGCCTATAAACCATAGCGAAGCAATTGTTTGGAGACCTCTAGCATCCAGTGGGGTTAAAAAATCAATTTAATCAATTGGGATTTAGGGACTTTTTGTTTGCTCCAGAATTGCTCAATTTATTTTTAGTACATCAGCCCCAATGTGTTGGAGTCATCTATAGGATCCAATGTGTTAACCCTTTAAGTGCCACAGGGTTACGCAATGCATTGAGTACCTCTCTGGCACTCAAAGGGCTAATGATGCGGTTCACATTTTAGTCATCAATTAAGCTTTGCTGTGTTCAGGTTGTAAATGCCATTTACCAGTTTTGCTTGTGTTATTATATATTAAGGTGCAATGTTTAGCAGTTTGCATGCAGAGCTTGTCTGGTATACATGTGTTATGTGGGGAACGGACAAACCAGCCACACTATCACTGGTGTAAGTAGCCACTGGAGGCCCCGTGTAAACTTTATTGGGCTACATATCACAAAACTATTTTCACAGAAGCATAACTAGCATTTACTGGGCCTTGGTACAGATGAGGCTCCTTGGAAGCTGCACACCATGACAACTGCACCCCCTGTACTTACACCCCTGTACAGCATAGTGGAAATATTCCATTTGATTTACATTTGTATTTGCTGATACCTTTTATATTTGGACTAACAGTTAATATTGTAAGATATGCTTTTGAGAGTTAATCTCTCAAAAGCTTGTCTTAACCCTTACGGTGCCAGAGGAGTGCATAACCATTTGCAACCTAAGGGTTAAAACATAAACTGTTAGTTCCAATAAAAAAGTATCACCAAATACCAAAGTATCCATATCTTGTATTACTAAAAGGGATCTAGTACATCTTCTACAAACTAACTGTTGGATTACAAGGGACTTTTAATTCCTTGAATGTGAGAGAATTCTTCATTGCGGGACTTCTCTAGCACCAAAGTGGTTAAAAGACCCATTTAAATCAATTGGAATTTTGCACATTTTATTTATTCCTTGTGGTGATTGGTGAAGTTGGTTTGTCCCAGAATTCCTCTTCTTGATCTTCCTGAATATAGCCCATAGTCCATAATTTAGAGCAGTTCTGATGTGCTTCAATACAGGCTCAAAAACTTGTTCCTGAAAAACGTTATATGGCTTTTGTGCTGTGTAAAACAAGGCTACTCCCTCTGCTGGAAATGGTTTCGTTAAAAAAATTAATACAGCTCAATTTGTAATAATTTGTAATTTGTCATTTTCTATTGTGGTCACCAGCTGGTGTGGCTCCTACTATTTAAACTCTTGAGTGCCAGAAGGGTATGCAACGTGTTGCAGAGCAATGTGTTGCGTACCTCTCTGGCACTCAAAGTGTTAATAGACCGTGCTGTAGTCAGTGACTACAAAGTGTATAATAAAAAAAAGTTTCACAATAATAACTCTTGAATGAAAATATAACAGCAACTGGAAATTCCCTTGTTTTACTCATCTGGAAACAATTATAGTTTTTCATAATAAAAGTTTATGCTCTTTTAACCAGAGGGTTGTGCAACATATTGCTTTGTAATGTGTTGCACACCCCTCTGGTGCAGAAAGTGTTAAGCACTAAAGAGGAAATGCATATGTATAAACAAGTAAAGTACAAGTTTATTTCTAGCATTGTAGCCCTTGGCTGCTTGTGTTGCTTGATATTTGGTGGGCTTCTTTGACAGTTATTGACTCAACATGCATTTATTCACTGTGTGACTTATTAGACAATGATCTCCTATGATATTTCACTGTCAAACACTTGAGACATACACATTTGAAGCTTTCAGATTTGCTCTGTTGAAATCACATCCTCCTTCCTCTATACAAATGTACACATTGGCAGCCGTATGCAGAAAATAAAAACAGGATACATTTTTGAGGAAATCAGCTGCACCATAGAGTCTAAATATAAATGTGCACTAGGTAGATGGATGGATTGAAGGATAGACAGATGGATAGATAGACAGACAGATAAATAGATAGATAGATAGATAGATAGATAGATAGATAGATAGATAGAACTGCTGTATTAAAGACTACTACTTAAAGGCATAGTAATGTTTCAAAATAAAAGCAGCTCCAATTAACCCCTTAATGACCAGTGGTCACGGGGTGTGTGGTCCTTTAAGGACCCGATAGGGAATTTCGGCGTGCCACCCCACATGACTGATCACGTGGGGCGGCACGCCGAACTGAGAGACTGAAAGAGATCGCTCCGGTCTTGGAGCGATCAAATTCAGTCCCCGGTATTACTCACCGCGCTCCTGCAGGAGCACAGTGAGTAATAGTATGTGACATACCAGGACCGTCACTGGTCCTTAACTGCCGGACCAGCGTGACGGTCCTGATACATCACTGGACGCTAAGGGGTTAATCTTCATAGTATTTGGGCAATGGAGAGTGTTATTTCAATACTGTCAGAGTTGTAGTTCAAGAGTAATTGAATGATAAAGTATCCCCCTCCCACCCCTTTTACCTACTGTAAGCCACCTCCCTTCAGATGTGGAATCTGGTTTTAAGACCAGACAGCTCACAGCAAGGGACAATCTTCTTAATGTAAGTATAAGGAAAACCCTGCCCCCCTTAACAGGTTTTTCAGGTTTTTCCTTATGCTCACTGAAGATTGTCCCTCTCTGTGATCCATCCGGACAATCTTGCTGCTCTGAGGTGAGCAGTGTTACATCAGTAAAATGGGCAGGAGGGGGATACTTTATCATTCAATTACACTTGAACTACAACTCGGACAGTAGTGAAATAACACTCTCCATGACCCAAATACTATCAAGATTAATTGGAGCTGCTTTGATTTTGAAACATTACTATCCCTTTAAGTAGCAGTCTTTAATACAACAGTTCTATCTATCTGTCAGTCTGTTTATCTGTCTGTCTGTCTGTCTATCTATCCATCTATCTATCCATCAATCCATTCCATCTATCTACCTAGTGCACATTTATATTTAGACTCTATGGTGCAGCTGATTTCCTCCAAAAGTATATATCAGGGCTCAAAATTTCCACTCGCCACTAGCCAATGGTGAGTGAAAATTTAGCCCTGGTGAGTAGAAATTCACCCCTGGTGGGTATGCTATGGCTTGCAGTGGCGAGTAACTTTTCAGGTCTGGCTAGTAGCAAAGGACTTAAAATGTTAAGCCCTGCAATATATTGCTGGGGTAAAGTAATGATAATATTGAAGATCATAGCAGGTCTTATAGTCATAAACACATAAAAACATAAAATAAGGTTTGTTATATTACTGTGTAGGAACGCCTGAAATACTAATCTTAATAAACTCTGAGTATTAAACATACGTATAACATATTCAAGACTTTGGTTGAAATTACGGTGTATACTGCAATAGGTACTCATGGATCCTGTATACTCTGTATCCATGATACTGATTTACAAGCAAACCATTATTGCACTGTGTTATTATAGGGCAGATCATATTGGATTTAATACCCTTAGTGAGTTGTGTTGTTTTTAAATTTAACTAATAAAATGTATATTTTAATAATAAAGTTCTAACACCTCCGTTTCACCAAACTGATCTCTAGCAGTGACTGGTAATTAGGTCCAAACCTGGTGAGAAATATATTATCCCAGGAGGATAGTATCCCTTTAAGATGTTCCTTCAACTAAACAAACTAAGAATCAACTCTCCCCCCCTTAAAGGGACACTCATTACAAAATTAAATTTGTAATCACATGACATAGTAACATAGTAACATAGTAAATTAGGTTGAAAAAAGACACAAGTCCATCAAGTTCAACCTTCGCCTCATACCCCAGTAACTGAGAATTTTTTAGCTTTCCTGCTACCAATTAAATTAGTCTTTATAAGACCTTCCTGATCAGCCTACTGATAAACAGTATAACTCTGTATCTTCCCTTTTGAAAGAAAGGTATCTAATCTTCTCTTAAATGTATCCATTGTATCTGCCATAACCACCTCCCTGGGCAATGAATTCCACAATTTAACAGACCTTACAGTAAAAAACCCTTCCTCTGCTGAAGTTTAAACCTCCTTTCCTCTAATCTCAAGGGGTGTCCCCTGGTCACCTGATCAGGCCTTGGAATAAATAGCTCACTGCAAATATCCTTGCACTGACCTCTCATATACTTGTACAATGTGAAAAGGTCTCCTCTTAGTCGTCTTTTCTCTAGAGTAAATTAACCAAGTTTGTTTAGTTGTTCCTCATATGTCAAGTCCTCCATTCCCTTAATTAATTTTGTTGCTCTCCGCTGTACCCTCTCTAGTTCTAGTATATCCTTTTTCAGAACCGGTGCCCAAAATTGCACTGCATACTCAAGGTAAGGCCTTACCAATGATTTGTATAATGGCAAAATAAGGTTATCCACTCTTGCTTCGATACCTCTATTTATGCAAGACAGGATTTTGTTTGCCTTTGCTACTGCTGTTTGACACTGGTCACTGTTTCCAAGTTTGTAGTTGACAAGGATACCCAGGTCTTTCTCTAGCAATGAGTCACGTAAAATTATTCCATTAAGTTTATAAGTAGCCTTGGGATTGTTTCCTCCATGACAGAACATGATGTTTTGTTCACATATATATGTGAAAGTTTCCATAACTTTATAGAGCTTAAGAAATAATATAGTTAATGTGTTTTTCTTGAGTTCAAGGTGACCTTACAGGCCTACCTTAAGTTTTTTATTAAGAATGTTATAAGCCTCTCTATAGCATTGTGAAGCAATGCATTGGAGGTGCAGCTAGCATCCAAGTTGTATAATACCATTTGATAATAAAGTGCAAGGGTAGTGCAAATAGATATTTTAGGATATCCTTGTGACTTTACTACCAATATCCATTACCAAAGCTTAACCCTTTGAGTGCCAGAGGGTTATGGAATGCATTGCTTTGCAATGCATTCCGTAACCCTCTGGCACTCAAAGGGTTAAGATGGTCTTTGGATGGAAGTTTAATACAGTGAGGGAATTTAAGCATGCATGTCATAGCCATAAGGCTGTCCTGAACATAAGACAAGACCAAGGACCAAATAAGGTTTGAGGTATTTACAGTAGGAAAATGGGCAGACTAGACGGGCCGAATGCTTATCTGCCTTCAAATTCTATGTTTCTATGGGGGAGATTTATAAACACGGATCTGAGCAAAAAGAAGCATTAAAATGGCTGTAACAGTGTCTTCAATAGCTATAAGACTAAAAATGCCAGTTTAGGAGAGCTGTACGACATGTAGCACTTTTTTTAAATGGAGTAAATACTTTTGTAAAAAGTTGCAAAGTGAATTTTTAAAGAAATGCAGCTATTTGTGGCAATTTTGTGCATCATTTTTGCCAGAATCTTAAGGCCAGGTATATACTGTCCTAAAGCATTCCAGGGGGGAGATTCACTAAGATGTGATAAAGAGGTGATAAAGCGGAGATAACTTCTCCAGTGATATCCCTTCTACAATTCATATGTTATTCTAAGGATCCAATTATCTAAGATTTCTAGAACTTCTGAGATCTTAGTGCATTACATAGGAACTGGAGAAGTCATCTCACTGGAGAAGTCATCTCCACTACATCATGCTTTAGTGCATAACCACCCAGGTGTTAATATCAGAGTAATAATGCCATATTTATAAAAATGCCTTAAATCATTTATAAATCAGCCCTAAATAGGGTGACCACATGTCCCGGAATGCCGGGGACAGACCCGTAATTTATGATTCAGTCCCGCGTCCCGGCTCACCCCCCACCGGGACAATTAATGGTCCCGGATTGAAGCTGTGCCTGCAGTGCTCATAAGTTGTGCTGAATGAGGCCACCAATTTTCCCCATATTAGGAGCAAGCAAAGCCAGCAAATGAAGTAAGAGAGCAGGCTTCAGTTTGTTCCCCTGTGCCGGCTCCGACTGGCAGCTCTGTAGCGGATCCAGATTCCAAATGCAGAGCTCGAATCAGTCACCTGATGTCTGCTCTGCACGTAGTGAGTCAGCGTTGGACTCCAGGGTGACATCACGTAAAGCCAAGCAGCCGCGCGTGCTGCTTAAAAACTGCAGGTAGCGCATACTTACATAGTAGTATTGTGACCAGTGCTTTTTCTGCCTGTTTTTGCTGCCTCGCTGCCTGCCACCTGTCTGCTAGCCCGCCTTACTACAAAGAGTTAATAAATGATGTAAAATAAAATCCCCAAAACATTTTCAGAAAAAAGAAAAAATAAATTTAAAAAACCCCACTAGACTTAACCCTTTGTGTGCCAGAGAGGTATCCAATGCACAGGTACTCAAGGGGTTATGAAGATAATTTTATCAATACTAAGTTTTTACTATGTTTTACATTTATGTACTCTGCAGTTTTGAAAACCTTATCATGAAAGCTTTTGTTTTGGGTGGCAAAAAGGGAAAAACATCTTTGTCAGGTTTGTGCAAACATAAGACTCATTTCTGTACTAACCTTATGTTAGTGCAGAAATAAGATTCTTATGATTGCCCAACTCTGAACAAAAAAGTTTTTTTCCCCATTTTACTTATTGTGCCTATTTGCAGATTATTTTTTTCTGCTGAGGAAAAAAAAAATTCTCTCCCGCTGATGAGTGATGTTTTATTCAAAACATATTGCAACTCAAACTTGCATTATTTAGGTGCAGCGTTTCCATGGGAGGGATTCTCACATAGACAAAAGACAGGCGCAGCACCATTATATTGATTTTAGCACCTATTTTAGATAGGAATTGTATTTGTATGGGCCTGACTTTGCTGTGACTTGATCATTAAAGGTGTGTCCCGGAATGGCAGAAAGTAAGTGTGATCACTGTAGCCCTAAAGTACAAGGACAGTCTTTTATAAATCTCCCTCTATATTTCAATGTCTAATTATATAATTTTGAAAATTGTAGGGACTTATTCAGGAACTTAGAGAGGACCAATTCTGAGATAATCAATCTGCACCATGTAGAGAAGTATTTCCAAAAATTCCTATGGAGTTAAATGGAGCTTTTAACCCTTTGAGTGCCAGAGGGATATGCCATTCATTGTATATCCCACTTGCACTCAAAGGGTTAACCCCCTTTCAAGTGATAGAGAGATTTCCAATCCATTAGATTAGGGACCTCTCTAGCATTCAAGGAGTTATAATATCCATTTAAATCAATGGATATTTGCATACCTGAGAATGTTTTGCATCTCCTTAGGAAATTCTGGTTTTTCATTGAATTACCAGAATTCTGGGTACAGAGACTTATTCTCCAGCTTGTGAATTCTGGTGTAACCCCGCCCACTTCCCAGCCTGTCTAGCCCACTCCTGCTTGTTCCTCCCACTTTCCCACCTGTTTCACTTCAAACCCCTCCTTTCAACCACCCACCCAAGACCACCAATGATCAATGATGAGAAACACGTCAGCCCTATAGTATTTCTCCAGGGACTTGAGACAAGAAGGTTCCCATGTGTGGACATTTGTATTTGAACCCGGTGGTGAGGTTGGTTCTCTCCAGAACTGCTCTTCTTTAGGTTCCTAAATTCTGCTCTATAATCCTGATCAAAAAATATCATCTAGAAAAGAAAAAATATAAAATAAAATAAGAACTGAAGGAAACAAACAAAAACACACTTGTTTTATTCTTTTTTATTACCCTATCAGCATTAGCAGAATTTGAATCAAGTTTTATAGCCTCCTGAATTGCTATGTATAAAATGTAGGTTTCTGGAAAGCAAGTACACAGCTGTTACCGCTTGCTCATGAAATGTTCAGCTTTCATTATGAATTGAACTAATCAGGGCCATAAACATGAATTGGCCTCTGTTGTCAGAAAGATTTTAGAGTAGAAACGGAATATAATATATGACTCAATGCAAAACTACATAAAATGGAATGTGGGCGGATAGAGATTAGACTTGAGAAATTCACATTTTCTTTCTAATAGGCACCACTAGCTTTTGTTTACAGGTTTATAGAAATCATTTTTTTTTCTTATCTAGCCTTAATGAATATAAAGCATGTGTATTGTATCGATGATGATCTGATTCAAAATAAGGTTAATTTCAGTATAAAAGTATAAGAATTAACTAAGGGGTTAAAGTAGGTATTTCAAACTCAAATATAGTCGAGGGCCACATAATCAACATTTCCCTCCATGGAGGCCTTCAACATTGTCTGCTAAGTCAGATAAACACAAACACACGATTCTGTGCATGTTTGCATCCCAGAAGCCAGAAAAATGGACAAGTGGTAACTCTATACTGAAGTAAGGAGGGTGGGTGAAAGATACAGGACCACAGGGCTTTTAAAAATTTAACAAATGCCCCTCTACGGCGGGCCACAAGTCAGAAGACATGTTTGACATACCTGGGTTAATGGAACACCACCACTTTCTAATAACAAATTCCCACTTACCTTCTGGTCCCACGTGACCTTAAAGTGGTCCTTTGATCTTGATTCAAGTTTGCGTATCTAAACAGTTCATTAAAAACTGCCTATGTATCATGTTAACCAAAAAACAAGTTATTGTATAGTTTAGGAGATATTAGCTAATGTATGCTAATGAAGTGTTATGTGCAGTCTCATTTGCTAATGAAACTTTTCACTGCAATTTGATATACTAATTAAGTTTTTTTCAGTGACGTTTTATATGCTAATGAAGCTCTACTCTGCACTGAGACATGTTCACTTTGAAGTTTTCCAGAAATAAAAGTGTGAATATCTCTTAAAGGGATAGAAATACTTCGTTTTAACTTTATTTTATTTTGTAGGCATTAAAAAAAACATGAAGAATGATATAAGTCTTATCTCTCAAACCTTTATGGTTTATGAGATATTCACAAGCAAAGTTTCCCCCTCCCGCCCCTTTTACCTAGTGTAAGCCATTTCTTCTCAGATGTGGAATGCAATCCATAGACCAGACAGATAACAGCAGGGGACAATCTTCTTCCTATGAGAACAATGAAAGCTCTGCCCCCCTTGACAAGTTTTTCAGGTTTTTCCCTTATCTTAATTGAAGATTGTCCCTCTCTGTAATCTACCTGGGCACCTTCCTTCTGCTTTGGCTGAACAGTGTTACATCAGTAAAAGTGGCGGAAAGGGGTACTTTGTCATTGAATTACTCTTGAACTACAACTCTGACAGAATTGAAATAGCACTCTCCAAAGTCCAAATACTATGATGATTAATTAGAGCTGTTTTTTATTATGAAACATTACTATCCCTTTAAATTATACATCTGCAGGACTTTTGGCTAGCATGAAACATAGGCAGTAGTGTTGAGCGAGCACCCCGATGCTCGGGTGCTCGGGTGCTCTGACCGAGCACCCCCTGAGGCTCGAGTGCTCGGCCGAGCACCCGAGCCCCATTCAAATGAATGGGGCGACACGAGCATTACACCAGGCACCCCCTGCTCTGATGAGGGGAGGGTGCCTGATCAATGCCCCCCTTCATCTCCGCTATGCCCCCTTCATCTCTGAATGCCCCCTTCATCTCCGCAATGTCCCCCTTCATCTCCGCAATGTCCCCCTTCATCTCCGCTATGCCCCTCTTCCACAATGTCCCCCTTCATCTCCGCTATGCCCCTCTTCCACAATGTCCCCCTTCATCTCCGCTATGCCCCTCTTCCACAATGTCCCCCTTCATCTCCTCTATGGCATAGAGGAGATGAAGGGGGACATTGTGGAAGAGGGGCATAGCGGAGATGAAGGGGGACATTGTGGAAGAGGGGCATAGCGGAGATGAAGGGGGACATTGTGGAAGAGGGGCATAGCGGAGATGAAGGGGGACATTGTGGAAGAGGGGCATAGAGTCTATGCCCCTCTTCCACAATGTCCCCCTTCATCTCCGCAATGCCCCCTTCATCTCCGCAATGCCCCCGTACCTCCAGTCCCTGGTGGTCCAGCGGAGCGTCTTCAGATCTGTGCCTCTTCCGGCACAGATCCCCGCCACCCGAACATGGCGGGAGAGCACATGGCGGTACTCGACGAGTACCGCCATGTGCCGAGCAGAGCGATGCTCGAGCCGATCCGAGCATCGGCCGAGCACGCTCGCTCAACACTAATAGGCAGTTTTTAATTATATTTTCAAATATACAAAAAAAATCAAGGTGACAGGTCAACTTTAATGGCTATTATACATGAATTACATGGGTATCTTTAGTCTAATGTTCACAGAGGCAGATATGATTCTCGTTGCAGGACACCAAGTTCTTCAACTCCTCCCTGTTTAGACTTCAAATTAGAAACTGAAAGTCCCCTATGACATTGAAGTGATGAGTTTTGGAGTCCTGAAAAAAAGAATCACGTATTCATTTGTATATTAATTAAAGAAAAAGTATACCTTGTGTGCACTCCCAAAATAAAACCCATATAGGAACTCAGTTATACAGATCCAAAAATGAAAACCACAAAAATCTTAATTACTCAAAAAAGACTGAAAAATGTGCTTTATTTTATTCATTTAAAATATACCTGTATGTAATCTTAACATTTATATCTTAAAAACTTAGCTGTCCCCTATATAATAAGAATCCGTAGTGAACCAGGTTGGATGATTTAATCCTTGAGTCTAATTTCAAAGCTAAGTTAATCACTTGATGGTTAACTGAAAATTACTCATATGTGTTAATTGTCCAACCTGGTTTACTTCTTACTCTTATTATATGGGGACTAGTGTTGAGCGAGCATGCTCGGCCGAAGCTCGGTTCGGCTCGAGCATCTCTCTGCTCGGCACATGGCGGTACTCGTACGAGTACCGCATGTCCTTGCCCGCCATGTTCGGGTCTCCTCCCCGCACGTTTCGCGGCTGCTACGCAGCCAATAAACGTGCAGGGAGGCTCTGACATCAGTGTAATACCAGCAGCCATGTTGGCTGCTGGCATTACAATGATTGGCTGGCCAGAACCCGTGGTCGGGTGCTGTATAGCACCTGACCAGCGAGTTCGGCTCAGTCTTAGCCAGGGAGAGATGTGGATAGGAAGGAAAAGTCAGTGTAGGGAGAAGAAAAGCAATTGTGAAAAAAAAAAAGAACCAAAAGTCCTTTTTAGGACTACTGTGTGTGGGGGCAGCAGTTTATTTTGTGTGGGGGGGCAGAGAAAAAAAAAAAAAAATCTTTGTATATTCTGTTCACTGTGCCTAGCCGCAGATTAGCAGCACATTCTGTTTAGTGTGCAAAGTTGCAGATTAGAGCACATTCTGTTCAGTGTGCAAAGTTGCAGATTAGCAGCACATTCTTTTTAGTGTGCAAAGTTGCAGATTAGAGCACATTCTGTTTAGTGTGCAAAGTTGCAGATTAGCAGCACATTCTTTTTAGTGTGCAAAGTTGCAGATTAGAGCACATTCTGTTTAGTGTGCAAAGTTGCAGATTAGCAGCACATTCTGTTTACTGTGCAAAGTTTCAGAATAGGAAAACATTCTGTTAAGTGTTCAAACTGTAAAATATCAAAGTCACATATTCCATTCACTGTGCGTAGCCGCAGTTAAGAAGCAAATTCTGTGTACTGTGCAAAGTTTCAGAATAGGAAAACATTCTGTTAAGTGTTCAAACTGTAAAATATCAAAGTCACATATTCCATTCACTGTGCGTAGCCGCAGTTAAGAAGCAAATTCTGTTTACTGTGCACAGTTTCAGAATAGGAAAACATTCTGTTAAGTGTTCAAACTGTAAAATATCAAAGTCACATATTCCATTCACTGTGCGTAGCCGCAGTTAAGAAGCAAATTCTGTGTACTGTGCAAAGTTTCAGAATAGGAAAACATTCTGTTAAGTGTTCAAACTGTAAAATATCAAAGTCACATATTCCATTCACTGTGCGTAGCCGCAGTTAAGAAGCAAATTCTGTTTACTGTGCACAGTTTCAGAATAGGAAAACATTCTGTTAAGTGTTCAAACTGTAAAATATCAAAGTCACATATTCCATTCACTGTGCGTAGCCGCAGTTAAGAAGCAAATTCTGTGTACTGTGCACAGTTTCAGAATAGGAAAACATTCTGTTAAGTGTTCAAACTGTAAAATATCAAAGTCACATATTCCATTCACTGTGCGTAGCCGCAGTTAAGAAGCAAATTCTGTTTACTATGCACAGTTTCAGAATAGGAAAACATTCTGTTAAGTGTTCAAACTGTAAAATATCAAAGTCACATATTCCATTCACTGTGCGTAGCCGCAGTTAAGAAGCAAATTCTGTTTACTGTGCACAGTTTCAGAATAGGAAAACATTCTAAGTGTTCAAACTGTAAAATATCAAAGTCACATATTCCATTCAATGTGCGTAGCCGCAGTTAAGAAGCAAATTCTGTGTACTGTGCACAGTTTCAGAATAGGAAAACATTCTGTTAAGTGTTCAAACTGTAAAATATCAAAGTCACATATTCCATTCACTGTGCGTAGCCGCAGTTAAGAAGCAAATTCTGTGTACTGTGCACAGTTTCAGAATAGGAAAACATTCTGTTAAGTGTTCAAACTGTAAAATATCAAAGTCACATATTCCATTCACTGTGCGTAGCCGCAGTTAAGAAGCAAATTCTGTGTACTGTGCACAGTTTCAGAATAGGAAAACATTCTGTTAAGTGTTCAAACTGTAAAATATCAAAGTCACATATTCCATTCACTGTGCGTAGCCGCAGTTAAGAAGCAAATTCTGTTTACTGTGCACAGTTTCAGAATAGGAAAACATTCTGTTAAGTGTTCAAACTGTAAAATATCAAAGTCACATATTCCATTCACTGTGCGTAGCCGCAGTTAAGAAGCAAATTCTGTTTACTGTGCACAGTTTCAGAATAGGAAAACATTCTGTTAAGTGTTCAAACTGTAAAATATCAAAGTCACATATTCCATTCACTGTGCGTAGCCGCAGTTAAGAAGCAAATTCTGTTTACTGTGCACAGTTTCAGAATAGGAAAACATTCTGTTAAGTGTTCAAACTGTAAAATATCAAAGTCACATATTCCATTCACTGTGCGTAGCCGCAGTTAAGAAGCAAATTCTGTTTACTGTGCACAGTTTCAGAATAGGAAAACATTCTGTTAAGTGTTCAAACTGTAAAATATCAAAGTCACATATTCCATTCACTGTGCGTAGCCGCAGTTAAGAAGCAAATTCTGTGTACTGTGCACAGTTTCAGAATAGGAAAACATTCTGTTAAGTGTTCAAACTGTAAAATATCAAAGTCACATATTCCATTCACTGTGCGTAGCCGCAGTTAAGAAGCAAATTCTGTGCAAAGTTGCAGATTTGCAGCACATATTCCGTGTAATATGAAGAAGGCGGGTAAAAAGGGACGGGGAAGTGGACGTGATCCTGATAGTTCAGGGCGCGGGTCAGGACGCGTAGAAACTGCGCCTGGTGCCAGAGCACAAGACAGAAAGACATCCACCATACCTAGCTTCATGTCTCATTTTACAGGGCGTCGCAGGACATCACTCTCGAGGTCCGACCACTGCGAACAGGTGGTCGGTTGGATGTCAGCTGATACTGCTTCCAGTCGGTTAAGCACCACCCTGTCTTCCACCAAGTCCACTCTCAGTAGCCAAGAGTCTGGTCAAAATAATCCTCACTCTGATCATCCTTCCTCCCACCATAGAGGATCTGGTCAAAGAAGTGATCCCACACTGGGATTTAGTGAGGAGCTCGTCTCATCACCAATCCTTAATTTGAACCTCTCTCCAAGCACGCTTGCAGAGGAACATGACATCTTGTGCCCTGATTCACAACCTCTAGAGGGTACCCAATCACAAGAAGATGACAGAGGTGAACGGCATTTAAGGTCAAAGGAAGTGGATGATGATGATGATGAGACACAGTTGCCATTAAATCAACCACTATTACTGTCTCAAGACCTTGATGAGGAGGATGATATACAGTTGTCAATGACTGAGTATGTGGTGGGATCAAGACATGAGGAGGATGATCAGAGTGAGGAAGTGGAGGAGGACTTGGTGGACGATGAGGTGACTGACCCCACCTGGGAAGGTGTAGAGCCGAGCGATGACAGCAGTCCTGAGGGTGAGCCATCTGCAGCACCGCAACAGGCATGAAGAGGCAGTGGTGTGGCTACAGAAAGAAGGCGGACCGCACCAAACCGGCCCGCAAATGTTCCACGGAGCACCCCCTTGCGTAAATCTCCCTTGCCAAGGGGTAGGTGTTCCGCGGTATGGCGTTTTTTTAAGGAAAGTGCGGACGACAAAAGAATTGTAGTTTGCAACCTGTGCCACACCAGAATGAGCCGAGGCATGAACACTAGAAACCTTACCACCACCAGCATGATCCGACACATGGCATCCAAGCACCGTAATAAGTGGGAGGAACGCCTGGATCGCCCATCTGTGTCTGCAGGCCACACCACTGCCTCCTCTTCCCCTGTTTTCGGTGCCGGCCAATCGCCTGTCGAAGGCGCAGGCCCTCATACCTCCCGCCCTGCACCTGTACCATCTGAAGCACCATCAGCGACCACATCCACTTCCCTGTCCCAGCGCAGCGTCCAAATGTCGTTACCCCAGGCATTTGAGCGCAAGCGAAAATACCCAGCCACCCACCCACAGGCCATAGCACTAACCTCACACCTTTCCAAATTACTGGCCATCGAAATGCTGCCATTTAGGCTTGTGGAGACTGAGTCCTTCTGCAGCCTGATGGCAGCAGCTGTCCCTCGGTACGCAGTCCCCAGCCGCCACTACTTTTCCCGGTGTGCCGTCCCCGCCTTACACCACCATGTGTCCCGTAACATCACCCGTGCCCTGACCAACGCAGTTACTGGGAAGGTCCACTTAACGACTGACACATGGACAAGTGCTTGTGGCCAGGGACGCTACATTTCCCTGACGGCACACTGGGTGAATGTCGTGGAGGCTGGGAGCGACTCGGACCCTGGGATGGCACAGGTGCTACCCACGCCGAGGATTGCGGGCCCTACCTCCATCAGGGTTTCCGGCAGCACCTACGTTATTGGCTCCTCCTCCTCCGTTTCCACCTCCGAATTCTCTGCGCGCAGCGCCACTCACCCATCAGCCGGTAGCTGGAAGCAGTGTAGCACTGCAGTGGGGAAGCGTCAACAGGCCGTGCTGAAGCTGATCTGCCTTGGGGACAAACAGCACACGGCCTCAGAGCTGTTGCAGGGGATTAGTCACCAGACCGAGCAGTGGCTCTCGCCACTCAACCTGCAACCAGGCATGGTTGTTTGTGATAATGGGCGTAACTTGGTGGCGGCTTTGGAGCTCGGCAAGCTCACACACGTACCATGCCTAGCGCATGTATTTAATTTAGTGGTTCAGCGATTTCTAAAAACCTACCCCAATTTGCATGATCTCTTGACCAAGGTGCGCCGCGTGTGTGCACATTTCCGTAAGTCATCTACAGCTTCAGCCGGCCTGTTGAAGCTGCAGCAGCGCTTACAATTGCCAGCTCACCAGCTGCTGTGTGACGTGAGCACTCGCTGGAACTCCACCTTCCACATGTTGACCCGGCTTTGTGAGCAGCAGAGGGCAGTAGTGGAGTACCAGCTGTTACACTGTCGTCGCCTCTCCGTTCAACTTCCTCTAATCAGAAGTGAGGAGTGGGAATGGATGTCAGACCTCTGTGAGGTTTTACGCAATTTTGAGGAATCGACACAGATGGTGAGCGGCGATAACGCTATTATCAGTGTAACCATCCCACTTCTGTGTCTACTGAAACGCTCTTTGCTCACAATTAAAACCGACGCTTTGCATGTGGAAGAGGTGGAAATGGGGGAGGAAGAGCTTACACAAGGTGATAGCCAGAGCACCCTCACTTCGTCTTCTCAGCGACAATTGGAGGAGGAGGAGGAGGAGGAAGACACGGTTGCCTCCGCTACAGAGGGTAGCCATGGAACTTTAGTTCCATCTCTTCAGCGTGGGTGGGCAGAAGAGGAGGAAGAGGATGAGGAGATTGAGAGTCATCCTCCTGGTGAGGACAGCGAAATCTTGCCTGTTGGTACTCTGGCACACATGGCTGACTTTATGTTAGGCTGCCTTTCCCGTGACCCACGCGTTACACGCATTTTAGACAGCACGGATTACTGGGTGTTCACCCTTCTGGACCCCCGCTACAAAGAGAATTTCTCATCTCTCATTCCTCCGGTGGAGAGGACAAGCAAAATGGTGCAATACCAGAAGGTTCTTGTTGAAAAATTGCTCCAAAATTTTCCATCTGACAACACTGGCGGCAGAGTACGTGCTACCTTGGCCAACCGAGAAGGGGAGAAAAGGGGAGCACACAGCAGTTCCGACAAAGGCAGGGCAACACTCTCCAAGGCGTGGGACACCTTCATGACACCCCGCCAGCACCCTCACCCTTATGCGCAGCCTAGTGTCACAAGGAGGGAAAAGTTTTGGAAGATGGTGAAGGAGTACGTAGCAGACCGTGTCAGCGTCCTCAATGATCCCTCTGTGCCTTACAACTACTGGGTGTCCAAGCTGGACACGTGGTATGAACTGGCACTCTACGCCTTGGAGGTGCTGGCCTGCCCTGCCGCCAGCGTTCTGTCTGAGCGGGTATTTAGTGCTGCTGGTGGCATCATAACAGATAAGCGTATCCGCCTTTCCACCGAAAATGCTGATAGGTTGACACTTATAAAAATGAACAAGGCCTGGATTTCCCCTGACTTCTCCACTCCACTGGAGGAAAGCCCCGGAGGAACATAAAGTGACTTTATATATGTTATTTTATTTACAATGATGGGAATACTCTGTATTCCCATTCACCCCTTCCACCCAAAAAACGGATATATGGTTGACTCTCTTCCATATACCCGGTGATATAATTTTTATATAGGGCCAGCTCACCAGCAGGCCCTGTGATATAATTTTTATATAGGGCCAGCTCACCAGCGGGCCCTGTTTGACAATTTTTGTATAGGTCAGCTCACCAGCGGGCCTTCTCATATAATGTTTTATTGGGTCAGCTCTCTAGCGGGCCCTCTCATATAATGTTTTATAGCGTCAGCTCACTAGCGGGCCTTCGCATATAATGTTTAGGATGGTCAGCTCCGCAGCAGACCCTCACCCATAATGTTTTGGATGGTCGGCTCAGCGCACGTTTCCCTCTTAATCATGGCCCCAGTTCAGAAAAATCGAGGACATTTTTGGGAGAATTTGCCTTTGCGCACGTTTCCCTCTTAATCATGGCCTCAGTTCAGAAAAATCAAGGAAATTTTTGGGAGAATTTGCCTCTGCGCACGTTTCCCTCTTAATCATGGCCTCAGTTCAGAAAAATCGAGGAAATTTTTTGGAGAATTTGCAGATGATATACAAGTAAATATACAGCAAATACTGTTTGGTAACAATTTTTCGCCTAAAGTCGTTTTTATCTGCCTTTTTGTGTGTTTTACGGTCAGTCTGTAAAAATGGCGTACTACGGGCGAAAGATCGTTCCCAGCAGCGATGTTGGAGTCCAAGATGCATCCAGACATCCTCCCTATGCTGTCCCTGAACCATTTCTGTGGTGTTTCCATCATTTTCTGCCCTTTTCCTATGGACCAGGCACCCTCCCCTCATCAGAGCAGGGGGTGCCTGGTGTAATGCTCGAGTCCTCCCATTGACTTCAATGGGGCTCGGGTGCTCGGCCGAGCACTCGAGCCTCCGGGGGTGCTCGGTCAGAGCACCCGAACACCCGAGCATTGGGGTGCTCGCTCATCACTAATGGGGACATCTCTGTTTTTAAAGGGATAGTAATGTTTGATAATAAAAGCAGCTCTAATTAATCTTCATAGTATTTGGACTTTGGAGAGTGTTACTTCAATTCTGTCAGAGTTGTAGTTCAAGAGTAATTCAATGATAAAGTATCCCCCTCCCGCCCCTTTTACTGATGTAACACTGCTCAGCCAGAGCAGAAGGGAGGTGCCTAGGTAGACTGCAGAGAGGGACAATCTTCAATTAAGATAAGGGAAAAACCTGAAAAACTTGTCAAGGGGGGGCAGGGCTTTCATTGTTCTCATAGAAAGAAGATTGTCCCCTGCTGTTATCTGTCTGGTCTATGGACTGCATTCCACATCTGAGAAGAGATGGCTTACACTAGGTAAAAGGGGCGGGAGGGGAAATTTTGCTTGTGAATATCTCTCAAACCATAAAGGTTTGAGAGATAAGACTTATATCGTTCTTCATGTTTTTTTAATGCCTGCAAAACAAAATAAAGATAAAACAAAGTATTACTATCCCTTTAAGATAAAAACATCAAGATTATATACATAAATAAATACTTAAATAAATGAAATAAACTCTTTGTTTCAGGCTCTTTTCAGTAATTAAGACTTTTCTAGTTTTCCTTTTGTATCTGTATAACTGAGATCCTATATGTGGTTTATTTTGAGAGTGCACACAAAGTAATGCTTTGTCTCCGTGTCTGTGGGGAGATTTTTTCTTTTTCACAATTTAATTTCATTACCTTTAGCACCCATTGATATTGACATAATCTCACCTTTAGTAGGTAGTGCATTCTAGAACCTCTTCTTCTTTCCTCAGCATATTTCCAGGGGCAAAGCCATAATGTCTCCCACAACCAGGCCAACCCACACAGCCCCTATTTTTCTATGGAGGGGACAAATGCCCCCCACTCTGGATTCCCATGCATATTTCTAGAAATACATCCATTCTTGCCTTCTTGTAGCTCTGATGTTTTAATTTGATTTTAGTTTACACATTTAATTTTTTTATTTTTATTTTATAGCCTGAATGAATATAAAGTTTGTGCATCATATTAATAACTTTCTTTCAAAATGATGTTGATTTCAGTATTAATATGCTTTCACACCAGCTACAGCAATGTTGCTAACTCCTGCTACAGTTCTATAGACCAAGGTGTTTCTTTCACTTTATCATGCTCATGTTGACTGGCTTCCACATGGGTCGGACATTCATTGGAGGTTTCAGCAAGAATCACAATTGTCCAGGCCCTCTTTGAACTTTGATGCATTCACACAAGTTGATAGTGGCGTGTAGGTACTGTAGCCAAACATAGGACCTTTCAAAATGGGCAACATCACCAATACAGCATCATTCTTAGTATTCAATCCTTTGGGTGTTAGAGGTGTCCCTGCACTTTACTTTCCAATGTGTTGGAGACATCTATACCATGCAAAGGGTTAAATACAGTTTTCCAGTTTCCTCTGCATAGGTCAAAAAAGCCATCCATCCTTGCCTTTTTATATTTCCATTATCCTTCTAGGTTGACTTGAGCTGAAACAATTTTTTTCCATGTCATTAAACAGATAATGAGTCCATTCATGTTTGGTTGCATGATAGAGAGCTGTCTGGTACACATTTTGTGGAATTTTATTTACTTAGCTGCATTTAGCTATAAGGTGAAGAATGAAGGCATAACAGCATATTAAAACATGATAAAGCACAGGTGTTTTAGCTTCAAGTTACTCAAATATTGCTAACTAGGGAGGTTTTATCCTAATTATTCCCAACAGACGTGGCACAACAGATTTCTGTGTCCCATCACCAGTCCTAACCCTTTGAGTGCCAAAGCTCTGTTATTAGGAGGTGTTAATTCTCCTTTAACTAATTCTTTGAATGTTAGAGCAGTCTTTTAACTTTTAACTATTCAAGATGTAAACCATTTGAGTGCCAGAGGGGTATGCAATGCATTGCAAAGCAATGCGTTGCGTACCCCTCTTGCACTTAAAGGGTTAAAAGCGAGCTATATAATCAGGAATACGGAACTCTTCACATTCTTAAATTTACAGTGAACATGACTAATTCATAGGGCAGAGTGAACCAATTATATGTTTAGTATTCATTTAAAACTAGTGCTTTATTAGACATGAAACGTGGTTTGGGAAACGTTTAATTTCTAATTTTATTTGCTGTTTAACCAATCAGATTGCAGGAAATGTAATTACAATACCTGACAAAACAAATAGAGCAGAATCACATTCCCTCAATACGACTGATGCATTAAGACAAACCGGAGTAATTCTGGATCAAACCAATTGTTTTGCTATTAGTTTGTCCAATAGTTACTTCAGTTTTCTTAGTGAATTAGCCTTTTGTCATTCAAAATCATTTTTGTCTTGGTTCCTTTGCCATTTTAAGCAACCGAATAGCAGAAAATGTGATCATATAATGTCTGACAAAACTAAAAGGCAAGGGAATTGCTTGAAAAGGTTACTAGTACAATAACTTACTCATGAACAATATAGGACTGCTGGAGCTCTCTCTCTCTCTCTCTGCCCCCTCTCTCTCTCTCCCTCTCTATCCCTCTCTCTCTTGCGCTTTCTCTCACACAGTGTTTATTAATAGTAGCCATTAAGATTTTCTGCCCAGATTAAGGTAAGAGTTGTTAGTGTTCCTTTAAACTGACAGCAGAATAAGAGTCTATTTTGATCTATCTCACAGTTTGGTGCTGTCCTGTCACTGAAACCCATAACCTGCGTTTGTAATGTTGATTCAATACACTTAAAGTTCCCAAACAACAACATAAATACTCAATAACTGAATGCCATTTAGAGATGCAAGAACTGACATTTCCAAATGTCTTATGATTATTTGCATATTTTGATCTACTTCTGAATGGGTTTTAGTGTTGCACTGTATTTGATATTTCAGTTTGTTTTGCACAGTATACTGTCAATATGACAGGCCTGGGTATGTTCACGCTTCTATGCAATGTTATTTAACTAAGTTGTCCTGTGCCATTTTTCTTATGTGTGGTATGGCAGAGGTGTGTCACATGTGACCATGTATGATGTGACACCCCTGTGGGTTTGCAGTTATTGGAGGATGCAATTAGCAGTGCACCTTACAATACTGCTTGAGTGTTGATTCTGGTGGCCCATAGGCTGCTGTGCTAAAACCACCATGTGTCTAGCACATGAGCACATCCAAGTTGCAGCATGTTGTTTTAGGGTATGTTAGCTAAAATAAAATCACCTTTTTGAATAGCACTGTTGCAGGCAATATGTTTCACAAGAGGGTAGTTAGCTTAGCATAGCATTAACAAAAATGTGCTGAATTCATTCTGTGTACTAGTCCTTTCATTACTCTAAGAAAACTGTAAGTGTTCATAAATTTATGTAACTAAAATCAGTGAGTGAGCCATGCACAATTATTGATGCAGATCAATCTAACAGAAGGAGCAAAAATTATATATCTGTTGCGCAGTGGAAACGATGGACAAATCTACCAACACTTTCTGCATTTATACTGTACATTAGTATAAACATCATACGTAATCACGTATCAATGATTTAGAGAATACCAGCGCACACACTCCACCATCACTAAGAATTTGATGTGAGAAAGCCCTAAACCTACTTTATTGCATGCAAACGGAAGAATTGTATGCAAATTATCTCCATGTCTTTGTTAGTTTATGGTAAGAAACAACACAGAGAGGAAATAAATACCCCGAACTGCTCATACATTCCCACAACCAACTGAAACATAAGCATCCTAATCATTTGGGAGGAGTAGGACCAATAAATTGATGGCAATACCTATCTTAGTATTGAATAGTATCAGCATCTTCCCCAATGGTTCAAGAGTAAAAGGAAAATATATGTGGTTCCTTATTTGTTTAACAGAAACATCGACCTAGGTAACTGTTCATCTTAATGCACTCCAATGCATATATATACTTTTTTTTGTGTGCATATTTTACATCATTATTCAGCATCTCAAGACTTTTAAAGAGTCCTTGAGAACTATAGGCGGTGCTTCTCTCTATGAGATAATTCATTTTAACTATTTGCATTTCTTTACAGTGTGACTCAGTGTACATGATGCCATACATTTGCACACCTGGAACAACAGTTCCAGAGTTCATACTTAAGTGGCACATGTGAGCAATTAGCCTTCTTGCAAGCTGTAGTTAGAAATCTGGAGAGACAAGTTGTAACATTGACAGGGACTGGCAATCTTAAGAGAGGTTTGCTGCTAGCTGAGCAGAAAGTAGCTTGGTTAGGAACTGCTGAGGTTAGAGAATGTACAAAGGGTGTTACTGTAACTAGAAGGAAAGGAGGAATAGGGAAGACACTACTATGTTTACCCACTCAAACCAATGTGCTAAATTGAGTATTGTTGTTGGGGATTATGGCACAGTGTTGTCCTTGTGGGAATGGACTGTCCCACTAGCACTGATGTCATCTGGGAAGCAGGCAGAACAACAGGTGATAGTGTTAGGGGAATCAATAACTAAGGAAGTCACATAGGATATTCTGTTGCCAGGATCACCACAGCTGAACAATCTGATTATCCCTGGGTGCTCTGCTTTGGCATATAGTGGGTCCATTCGATAGACTGTTGGTAGGGAGTAGGCATGATCCAGCTGACATAGTACATGTTGGTACCAATGACAAAGTCAGAGGGATATGTGGTCTGCTAAGAATGATTTCAGGGATTTAGGTCACAAGCTTAAGCAAAGGACTTCTGAGGTAGAGTTTTTTTAACACTGCCAGTACCACACAACACACCAATAAGTCAAATTGAGATTGGGGAGTTAAATGCATGGCTAAAGACTTGGTGTAAGCAGGAGGGGTTTGGGTTTCTAGAGAACTGGGCTGTCTTCTCGCTTGAGGGCAATCTTTATAGCACAGATGTATTGCATCTTAGTGGAAGGGGGGCTGCTGTGCTAGGGAATAGAATGGATAGAGGGTGGACAGAAGCTTTAACTAAGAAAGTGTGGAATAGTCAGACAACACAGGATGTGGTAGATAGTATAGAAGAAGAACTTGGATTAGAGAAAGTGCATGAGGGTGAAGAGGGGGCTAGTTCAGTTAATATGGAGGTACCAATGTCACAACCTGATAAAAAACAAATAAATAATATTTCAAAGACAACACATCTTCCGAACTGCAGTGATATAAAATGTGTACTTGCAAATTCCTATAGCATGGTTGATAAAATGGGGAGCTGGAACTGATTGCAATGAAATAAATGTGTGACCTGGGTAGTTGGATGATACATGTGACTTGGATGTCAATGGGATATTCACTTTTTAGGAGGGGGAGGGTAACTAAATAAGGAAGGGTATGTCTCTATGTGAAGCAAGCCTTAACGGAAAATATTAATGAATGGTCCAGTGTGACTTCAGAGACGTTTGGTTTGAAATACACACACACACACAGATGGCATACCTAAAAAAAAATATGTTGATGGGTAGTTGCTGCAAGCCATACATTATTGTATAGTTTCAAGAAGTCCAACTGCTACTGCAAATGGAAAAGGCTTCTCATTTAGGAAATGTAAGCATAAGGGGAGATTTTAACTATCCTGAAAGAACTAGAGAAATGAGCATACTAGCAAAACAAAGGTAGATAATTTTATAAACATGCTTAATGACAACTTTATGTCCCAACTAGTAGAGGAGCCAACTAGAAATGATCTCAGAAAATTCTGAAATGGTATAAGAAACCTGTTAACAAGGTTTCAACAAAAACATTCAACCTAAAAAGACTAATTTTATAATGCTAAAAGTGCAATTAGGGGACATTAAATTGGATACAAATGCAGAAGAAAGATGAAGTTTGTTCAAAATTCCTTAGGATAAATAAATGTGTCAATATATACCACTGGGGAATAAATACAAAAGGAACAAAATAAGACCAATGGCTTACCAGTTTCATAGGGAAATGCAGACGTTTAAACTGTTTAATTCAGAAGGGTTTAAAAATACTGTACAAAGAGTGCAATAGACTGCAAACAATCAGTAAGATAGCTGAAACTGAAAAATAGAGAATTGCAACAACAGAGCAAGGAAAATCCTATGTCTATATAAATGGCAGAAAAATTAAGGTTAATATTAGGACAATTTAATTATTTTGGGTGTCAGAGGGGTATACAATGAATTGCAAACAGGGAGAACTTGATGGACCTGACATACACCCACCAAGGGGGCTCTTAAAGGGATATTAATATTTAATATGTAAAAAAAATATGTATTATAGTGTTTATCCCCCTGAGGGAAACAAGATTACTCCCACTGCTGAAAGGTGTCTTATTCAAATGTTTTTGCAGCTCAGACTTGAATTTATTAGATGCAGTATGACAGTGGCCTGAAATTGTACTGTGGCTCTGATGCTACACCATCCTATGGACAGTTCTGATCAGTTGACCATAAATTTCTACAGGATGGTGTAGCAACAGAACCTCTGTACAATTTCAGGCCACTGTGATATTTCAACTAAAAAATTGAAATTTGATCTGTAATAAGTTTTGAATAAAATGCCTTTCAGCAATTTTACTTTTAATCTGATTAGACATAGTGCTCTGTGATTGGAGGAAAGCGGATATAGTACAATTATTCAAAAAGTGGATTACTATATATATATACACACACTACTGTACAAAAGTCTTATTTTTGTATTATTTTTATCAATTAACAAAATGCATAGTGAGTGAACAGAAGAAAAATCTAAATCAAATCTATATTTGGTGTGACCACCCTTTACCATCAAAACACCATCAATTCTTCTAGGTGCACTAGCACACAGTTTGTTAAAGAATTTGGAAGGTCGGTTGTTCCAAACATCTTGGAGAACTAACCACAGTTCTTCAGTGGATTTAGGCACCTCAGTTGCTTCTCTCTCTTCATGTAATCCCAGACAAACTTGATTATGTTGGCTCTGTGGGGGCCATACAATCACTTCCAGGACTCCTTGTTCTTCTTTAGTCTGAAGAGTTCTTAATGACTTTGGCTGTATGTTTGGAGTCGTTGTCATGCTGCAGAATAAATTTGTGGCCAATCCGATGCTTCCCTGATGGTATTGCATGATGGATAAGTATCTGCCTGTACTTCTCAGCATTGAGGAGACCATTAATTCTGACCAAATCCAAACCTCCATTTGCAGAAATTCAGCCTCAGACTTGCAAGGAACCTCCATCATGCTTCACTGTTGCCTGCAGACACTCATTCTTGTACTGTTCTCCAGGCCTTTTGCAAACAAACTGCCTTCTGATACAGCCAAATATTTAAAATTTTGACTCATCACTCCAGAGCACCTGCTGTCATTTTTCTGCACCCCAGTTCCTGAGTTTCTGTGCATAGTTGAGTCTCTTGGCTTTTTTTCCATGTCAGATGTATGGCTTTTTGGCCACAAGTCTTCCATGAAGACCATTTCTTACTAGATGTCTCTGGACAATAGATGGCTGTACCAGTACCCCTCTGTTTTCTGTTAATTCTGAGCTGATGCACTGCTGGGCATCTTCTGATTGCAAAGGGAAGTAAGCATCATGTGTCTTACATCTGCTGCACTAAGTTTCCTTGGCCAACCACTGTATCTACAGTCCTCCACGTTGCCCGTTTCTTTGTGCTTCTTCAAAAGAACCCCTGTCTGCCTTGAAATTTCTGCCTGGGAAAGACCTTGATGATTCAGTATAACTACCTTGTATCTTGTTGCTGTGCTCAGTCTTGCCATGATGGATGACTTTTGACATTAAACTGTCTTCAGCAACCTCGCTGTGTTAGCTGAGTTTGGCTGTTCCTCACCCAGTTTTATTCCTCCTACACAGCTGTTTCTGTTTCAGTTAATTATTGTGTTTCAACCCACATATTAAATTAATGATCATTTACACCTGTTTGGTATAATTATTTAATCATACAGCTGACTATATGCCTACACAATCCCTGACTTTGTGCAAATGCACCTAGTAGAACTGATGATTTAGATTTTTCTTCTGTTAACTCAGTATCATTTTGTTAATTGATAAAAATAAACTATTAACATGTCTATTTTTTTAAAGCATTCTTACTTTACAGCATTTTTTAACACCTGCCTTAGACTTTTGCACACTTTAGCATTACTATCCCTTTAAAATAAATAGAGTCTGGGAATTTGCTCCGGCTCTTCAATTCTTAGTGGTGTATCAAGCTCAGTATTTTATTCCTAGGGATCCTGTATGGAGAGCATAGAAAATAACCCCACATGTATTTTTGATGCTTAGTGAATAACATCCCATCGTTACCATTAGGATAAAGTAGCTTATGCATTAAAATGAAGTGGAGTAATTCTAGTATAAATGAAGTATGCCAAAAGGGAGAAATGAAAATGGCCATTGATTTAAATAGGAATTTGAAGTCTTTGAATTGAGAAGCAATTTACTCTTTAAATAAATGGAAATATTGAACTATCCACCATGGTGCACTTGGTTTACTCTAAAATTACTCAAGGGGATTAATGCACTAAGGTGGGAAAAAGAGGTGATAAAAAGAGGAGATAGATTCTATAGTGAGACAAACTCTTCACTTTATATGTTATTCTATAGAGCCTATGCACTAAGATCTTTCACGCTGGAGAGCTCCTAGTGCTTTGATTCTTTAGAATAACAGAATTTGTGTTTTTCACAATAGAAAACTTATCTCTGCTTTATCACCTCTTTATCACAATGGAAAAGTTATCTCTACTTATCACCTCTTTATCACAATGGAAAAGTTATCTCTACTTTATCACCTCTTTATCACAATGGAAAAGTTATCTCTACTTATCACCTCTTTATCACACCTTAGTGCATCTCCACCATGTTCTGCCAAAAAGATATTCTAGCTCTGAAAAGACATAAAACAAGAGCATGGAACAGGGCAGTAAAATATAATCCAACATTTTATTCATTGTATTATCTTATCAACATCAACAGAATTTGAATCAAATTTTATGGATCACCAAATTGCCGTGTATTAAATGCAGGTTTCTGGAATGCACTACACAGCTGTTACCGCTTGCTCATGAAATGCTCAGCTTTCATTATGAATTGGGCTAATCAGGGCCATAAACATGAATTGGCTTCTGTTGTCAGAAAGATTTTAGACTAGAACTGAATTACAGTGTACAACTCTACACAATGCAGCATAAAATCAAGTATGTAGGAGGCTAACAATGGCACCAGGAGATGAGTGAAGCTTGTGAAACTGTAATAGCCTCCAATATTATATATTTCAGCTTCTCATCTGTAGAAATGATTTGTGGGAGAACACACCTTGCTTGTTCCATGTTCTGTTTAACGTGGCTCATTTTATGGAGCAAACCTGTTGCACTTTAGGGCTCACATAAAAATTTCCCCAAAAGTCCTTTGATTTAAATGGTTGCACCCCTTGAATGCATTGGACACCACCCTATTATTCCAGGGATTAAAGACCCATTATTTGATTACTTTGGTACAGCCCTTAACACCTTAAAGGGATAGTAATACTTTATTATTACTATCCCCCATATTGTAGATATTTGCTAAATAAGTTAGCCCACAGGTTCATCTCTCAAACCTTTATGGTTTGAGAGATAACCAAAGGCAAAGTTCCCCCTTCCCTCCCCCTTCCCTGAAGTCAGAGTTGTGCTGACTGCAGGGATATCCGGTCTGTCGTTAATCATGCGGCTCTGGAGCAGAGCCGCGATCGCGTTAGTGACAAAGAATTATTTCACTGAAACGGTCTTCTACATGTGCTTGCAAACCAAGCACAAACCAAGCACATGTAGAAGACTGTTTCAGTGAAATAATTCTTCTTCTCTAACTGGATCTCGGCTCAGCTACAGAGCCGCAAGGCTGTCGTACGACAGACTTCCCCTGCAGTCAGCACAACGGGAAGGGGGAGGGAGGGGGGACTTTGCCTTCGGTTATCTCTCAAACCATAAAGGTTTGAGAGATGAACCAGGGGGCTATTAACTTATTTTGCAGATACCTACAATATGAGGGATAGTAATAATAAAGTATTACTATCCCTTTAATGACCAGCAGTCCAGGGTACGTTATCTTCCCTTAAGGACCGTTTTGATTGTTGTCGGTACCTGCACCGGCATGACAAGTGGGGGTCTGAAAGAAACCGATCTAGTCTTGGAGTGGTCAATTTCAGGCCCCTTTTTTATCTACAGCGCTGCATGTAAAAACTATGTGATGTGCCAAGACCATCACTGGTCCTTAAGGGAAAATAAAATGGTGAGTGTCCTGGCACTTCACAGTGTCATTAAGGGGTTAAAATAACAGGCTACGAGAAGCTCCTGTACTAAGGGAAACTGATGCAGTTCCAGAGAATCCCAACTGCATCATAGAGAGCAACTAAACATTTTCATTGCTTTTAATGTGTTTTTTAACCCCTATGTAAATCAGAGAGAGAATTTTTGGCATTTTTATTTCCTCCATGTGATGCATTTGATTTGCACCAGTATTTTCCAGTTTCTTTTAGTACGTCAGTCTCAGTTTGTGTAAAACAATATAATTCATAACAAATCTAAATATTAAGGATTATGTGAGCTAATGATCACAAATAAATCACATCACCTATAAAAAGTCATCTGTACTGTGGTAGCTCTAGATATATCAGTTCTGTGGGGGACAGGAAAGCCCTGCAGAGGCCTATGTCTTCTCTGAAAGTCATTTCTTATCATATGGTGGGAAGGCTTTTTTTCTGGCACATGAACCATAATAAAGCACTTTGCATAGGTCTAGACAAAGAGTTTCAAAGCTTCCTGGCTTACACAGGAATTAAAAAGTATTTCTTTTTAAGATGCACATTCAAAAAAACATACTAAATCAAAAATAGTTTTATTGTCTGAATGGCATCCCCATTTTATTACAATGAACCAGTCACCTACAAGATTTTAGTCTGATTAAAGTTATCTATTTAAGCTCATACCTTGGGCTGTTTGTTTTTTAAGTGAGTGCAATTATTTTTACAGTAGGGATGGGCAAATGTCTGTTCTATTTTTGAACCTCCATGACTCGCCCACCATCTTGTGTCTCCCCCTTCCATTTATCTTCACCCCTCTATGCTCCATATCCCTCTCACCTACTTACAGTGTGTTTGTATATGTGGAGTTGTGCCTGTATATGCATGTGCGTAAATATGTATGTGTTTATGTGTGTGTGTGTGTGTGTGTGTGTGTAAACATGAATGTGTTTGCTAGCGCTAATTTTTTCTTCTTTTTTTCTTTGCTCCTTCTCACTCTAGGGTTTTTTTCACCATATTTCAATTAATTTAATCTCACTGTTATAAATGATAATGGTATATAATGAAATGCACTTAAAGTTTAAATATGCAAAACTATTTAAAGGGGTTCTTAAGGGCATAGTATATGGCCCTACTGTGAATGGCTTGTCTAGCCTAGGTTTATCTTTAATTATGCTGTATTATACAGTTTTCATACATCTTGTAGTGATGGGTGGGATAGACATATATATAGGAGCTGGTGAAAGTGTTCAGTCGTTTTGGGTCCCTTCTCATTCACTGCAAATGTCTCCTGTTTGAAAGCATGTCAGTCCAATCAGGAGTATACTAGATATTTTATGTCTTTATGAGTGATACTTTAGGTGTTTTTAACTGTTGTTAAATCTAATGAGTTTCCACAAAAGATATTTCTTCACAGGCAATTTTTTATTTAGGAATTTTTATTTGTTTGTTTTTTAAGCCATAAAGATGGCAATATGTATTGGATAAGACTTGCCTAAAATGGGGTATTTTGGTGGGGTAAATTAACTTAAATATACTTTGGCCAAAATATGCAATAAAACCCTAATTATTTTGAAATAAGTATATTAACACATTGATGTAATATACGATCTATACAGGGTTCACATTTGAGTAATTTGAATGGATTGTGTTTTGCTTTTTGTGTTTGTGTGTCTGTGTGTTTTGAGAAACGCCCCAAGGAGGGTTGAAACATTGATCATTCAGAATAAAATATACTCTTTTTCTAATACCTAAGCGTGCACTTGCTGTTTAATGGTATTACCATCTACAAGTTGCTCTCTCTCTCTCTCAATAAATATATATATATATATATATATATATATATAGACACAATCAGCCTGGGCTTACCGGGAAAGATGGCACACAGCAAACACATATGTAGCAAAATTTATTAACGCTTCAAGCGTTAATAAATTTTGCTACATATGTGTTTGCTGTGTGCCATCTTTCCCGGTAAGCCCAGGCTGATTGTGTCTGTAAATTTTATATGGGATGTGCACCAGATTTTATGAGATTAAGCACTAAGTGTGTGCCACTGTCAATTTACTATTGTTCTATATATATATATATATATATATATAATGTTTATATTTATATTATGGTGTGCTTGTTTTGTGAGTTTTTACTTCTATTTTCTAAACTGCATATACATATGTCTTTGTATGCATGTGTGTCTTGTGTGTCATGTGTGTTTACATGTATGTGTGTATACATGTGTGTCTGTGTATGTGTGTGTGAAGGTGTATATGTGTTACATATATGTGTGTACCTATGTGTGTGGTTCTGTATGTGTGTAGAGATTTGTGTCTATGTACATGTGGAGGTGTGCCCACATATCTATTAGTATGTTTGTGTATTTTACGTGTGTCTTTGTGTATGTTTGAGTATGTGGATTTGTGTGCATGTTTGTGTATCCATATGCATATGTATATGTCTATGTTTATATGTCTGAGTATGTGTGTGTTTTTGTGTGTGACATACATAAGAAATTATGTATAAAGTCAAAGTGGAACAAACCAGCTGCACTGCAGGAGACATGTACATTTTCCACAAATTCCCATCCATTTAACTGGGGCCATTAACCACTTGAATGCAAGAAGGAAACTTTATTTGTCCGCTATGGTCCAGTTAGCTTGCCCCAGAATTGCTCCAACACAGTCTCACACACACTTTTTTACTTAAAATGTACTTATATATAACAATCACTGAGTTAAATGGCAAAGTATAATCTTGAACATAGAACTATAATGCCATCTACATAGTAACATAGTAACATAGTTGATGAAAAAAGACGTGCGTCCATTAAATCAAGCCCATGCCAAAAACACCCCTGTTGTTCCAGAGGAAGGCAAAAAGCCCTCTGAAGTCATTTCCAATTTAGCCCCAAGTGGGTAAAAAAATATCCTTCCTGACTCTTAATGACAGTCAGATAATTCCCTAACCTATCTACATTGAAGACATCTGTCATCATTTTCAATATTGTTCTGTGCTAGATAGGCATCCATTGCTTTTTTGAAAGCAATTGCATTATTTGCAAGTACAACATCACAAGGCAAATAATTCCATAGCTTTACCACCCTTACTGTAATAAAAATCCCTGCCTTTGTTTTAATCAAAAGCACCTTTCCTCTAGTCTTAATGGATGACCTCTTGTTCTTAGCTCAGCTCTTTGTGTAAATAATTAATTAGCTAGTTATTTGTATTGACCTTGAATGTATTTGTAAATGGTAATCATATCACCCCTTAGACGTCTCTTCCAAACCCCAAACCCAGTTTGGCTAATCTCTCTTTATAACTCAGATCCTCCAATCCCTTTATCAGTTTTGTTGCATGTCTCTGCATTTTTTCCAGTTCAACAATGATTTTTTAAGAACTGGCGCCCCAAATTGTACTCCATATTCTAAATGAGGTCTAACCAAGGATTTATACAGAGGTAGGATAATATTAGCATCCCTTGCATCTACACTTCTTTTTATGCAGGCTGCTTTGCATACCCCTCTGGAATTCAAAGAGTTTAATGTCATCTTCCACTTTTCTGCCCATTCACTCATTTTATCTAAATCCTTATGCAGAGAAAAAACATCCAGCTCTCTATGTATTTCCTTACATAGCTTAGCGTCCTCAGCAAAGACTGAGATGCTACTTTCAGTTCCCACTTCTAGATCATTAATGAAATAATGAAAAAGCATTGGGCCCAGACAGGACTGAATCCTGTGGCACCCCACTTATAACTTTAGACCAATTTGAAAAGTTTCCTTTTACAACAACTCATCTGCCATCTATCATTTAACCAGTTCTCAATCCATGAACAGATAACACCGCCCAAACCAAAGCCTTTTAATTTATGCAGTAACTTGTTGTGAGGAACTGTATCTAAAGCTTTTGTGAAATCCAAGTAGACTACATCAACAGCAATTCCCTTGTCCAAATTACTACTTACTCTTTCATAAAATTTAAGTAGTCTGATATGATCTATTCTTCATAAAACAATGCTGACTCCTACTAATAATATTGTTTGTCTACACATAGTTTTGAATACAGTCAGTTAGTAAACCTTCTAGTATCTTACCCACTATGGAAGTCAAGCTCACAGGTCTATAATTTCCTGGTTTGGACCTTGCTCCCCTTTTAAACATTGGAACTACATCAGCTTTCCTCCACTATGCCTGATGAAAGTGAATCAATAAAAATATTCACCTGTCTCAGCCTTAAGAGGACCAATATTAACTAGTGATGATCGAGCACCCCAATGCTCGGGTGTTCGGGTGCTCTGACCGAGCGCCCCCGGAGGCTCGAGTGCTCGGCCGAGCACCCGAGCCCCATTGAAGTCAATGGGAGGACTCGAGCATTACACCAGGCACCCCCTGCTCTGATGAGGGGAGGGTGCCTGGTCCATAGGAAAAGGGCAGAAAATGATGGAAACACCACAGAAATGGTTCAGGGACAGCATAGGGAGGATGTCTGGATGCATCTTGGACTCCAACATCGCTGCTGGGAACGATGTTTCGCCCGTAGTACGCCATTTTTACAGACTGACCGTAAAACACACAAAAAGGAAGATAAAAACGACTTTAGGCGAAAAATTGTTACCAAACAGTATTTGCTGTATATTTACTTGTATATCATCTGCAAATTCTGCAAAAAATTTCATCGATTTTTCGGAACTGGGGCCATGATTAAGAGGGAAACGTGCGCAGAGGCAAATTCTCCCCAAAATTTCCTCGATTTTTCTGAACTGGGGCCATGATTAAGAGGGAAACGTGCGCAGAGGCAAATTCTACCAAAAAATTTCCTCGATTTTTCTGAACTGGGGCCATGATTAAGAGGGAAACGTGCGCAGAGGCAAATTCTCCCAAAAATGTCCTCGATTTTTCTGAACTGGGGCCATGATTAAGAGGGAAACGTGCGCTGAGCTGACCATCTAAAACATTATGGGTGAGGGTCTGTTGCGGAGCTGACCATCCTAAACATTATATGCGAAGGCCCGCTAGTGAGCTGACGCTATAAAACATTATATGAGAGGGCCCGCTAGAGAGCTGACCCAATAAAACATTATATGAGAAGGCCCGCTGGTGAGCTGACCTATACAAAAATTGTCAAACAGGGCCCGCTGGTGAGCTGGCCCTATATAAAAATTATATCACAGGGCCCGCTGGTGAGCTGGCCTTATATAAAAATTATATCACTGGGCATATGGAAGAGAGTCAACCATATACCCGTTTTTTGGGTGGAAGGGGTGAATGGGAATACAGAGTATTCCCATCATTGTAAATAACATATATAAAGTGACTTTATGTTCCCCCGGGGCTTTCCTCCAGTGGAGTGGAGAAGTCAGGGGAAATCCAGGCCTTGTTCATTTTTATAAGTGTCAACCTATCAGCATTTTCGGTGGAAAGGCGGATACGCTTATCTGTTATGATGCCACCAGCAGCACTAAATACCCGCTCAGACAGAACGCTGGCGGCAGGGCAGGCCAGCACCTCCAAGGCGTAGAGTGCCAGTTCATACCACGTGTCCAGCTTGGACACCCAGTAGTTGTAAGGCACAGAGGGATCATTGAGGACGCTGACACGGTCTGCTACGTACTCCTTCACCATCTTCCAAAACTTTTCCCTCCTTGTGACACTAGGCTGCGCATCAGGGTGAGGGTGCTGGCGGGGTGTCATGAAGGTGTCCCACGCCTTGGAGAGTGTTGCCCTGCCTTTGTCAGAACTGCTGTGTGCTCCCCTTTTCTCCCCTTCTCGGTTGGCCAAGGTAGCACGTACTCTGCCGCCAGCGTTGTCAGATGGAAAATTTTGGAGCAATTTTTCAACAAGAACCTTCTGGTATTGCACCATTTTGCTTGTCCTCTCCACCGGAGGAATGAGAGATGAGAAATTCTCTTTGTAGCGGGGGTCCAGAAGGGTGAACACCCAGTAATCCGTGTTGTCTAAAATGCGTATAACGCGTGGGTCACGGGAAAGGCAGCCTAACATAAAGTCATGTGTGCCAGAGTACCAACAGGCAAGATTTCGCTGTCCTCACCAGGAGGATGACTCTCAATCTCCTCATCCTCTTCCTCCTCTTCTGCCCACCCACGCTGAAGAGATGGAACTAAAGTTCCATGGCTACCCTCTGTAGCGGAGGCAACCGTGTCTTCCTCCTCCTCCTCCTCCGCCTCCTCCAATTGTCGCTGAGAAGACGAAGTGAGGGTGCTCTGGCTATCACCTTGTGTAAGCTCTTCCTCCCCCATTTCCACCTCTTCCACATGCAAAGCGTCGGTTTTAATTGTGAGCAGCGAGCAGCGAGCGTTTCAGTAGACACAGAAGTGGGATGGTTACACTGATAATAGCGTTATCGCCGCTCACCATCTGTGTCGATTCCTCAAAATTGCGTAAAACCTCACAGAGGTCTGACATCCATTCCCACTCCTCACTTCTGATTACAGGAAGTTGAACGGAGAGGCGACGACCGTGTAACAGCTGGTACTCCACTACTGCCCTCTGCTGCTCACAAAGCCGGGCCAACATGTGGAAGGTGGAGTTCCAGCGCGTGCTCACGTCAAACAGCAGCCGGTGAGCTGGCAATTGTAAGCGCTGCTGCAGCTTCAACAGGCCGGCTGAAGCTGTTGATGACTTACGGAAATGTGCACACACGTGGCGCACCTTGGTCAAGAGATCATGCAAATTGGGGTAGGTTTTTAGAAATCGCTGAACCACTAAATTAAATACATGCGCTAGGCATGGTACGTGTGTGAGCTTGCCGAGCTCCAAAGCCGCCACCAAGTTACGCCCATTATCACACACAACCATGCCTGGTTGCAGGTTGAGTGGCGAGAGCCACTGCTCGGTCTGGTGACTAATCCCCTGCGACAGCTCTGAGGCCGTGTGCTGTTTGTCCCCAAGGCAGATCAGCTTCAGCACGGCCTGTTGACGCTTCCCCACTGCAGTGCTACACTGCTTCCAGCTACCGGCTGATGGGTGAGTGGCGCTGCGCGCAGAGAATTCGGAGGTGGAAACGGAGGAGGAGGAGCCAATAACGTAGGTGCTGGCGGAAACCCTGATGGAGGTAGGGCCCGCAATCCTCGGCGTGGGTAGCACCTGTGCCATCCCAGGGTCCGAGTCGCTCCCAGCCTCCACGACATTCACCCAGTGTGCCGTCAGGGAAATGTAGCGTCCCTGGCCACAAGCACTTGTCCATGTGTCAGTCGTTAAGTGGACCTTCCCAGTAACTGCGTTGGTCAGGGCACGGGTGATGTTACGGGACACATGGTGGTGTAAGGCGGGGACGGCACACCGGGAAAAGTAGTGGCGGCTGGGGACTGCGTTCCGAGGGACAGCTGCTGCCATCAGGCTGCGGAAGGACTCAGTCTCCACAAGCCTAAATGGCAGCATTTCGATGGCCAGTAATTTGGAAAGGTGTGAGGTTAGTGCTATGGCCTGTGGGTGGCTGGCTGGTATTTTCGCTTGCGCTCAAATGCCTGGGGTAACGACATTTGGACGCTGCGATGGGACAGGGAAGTGGATATGGTCGCTGATGGTGCTTCAGATGGTACAGGTGCAGGGCGGGAGGTATGCGGGCCTGCGCCTTCGACAGGCGATTGGCCGGCACCGAAAACAGGGGAAGAGGAGGCAGTGGTGTGGCCTGCAGACACAGATTGGCGATCCGGGCGTTCCTCCCACTTATTACGGTGCTTGGATGCCATGTGTCGGATCATGCTGGTGGTGGTGAGGTTTCTAGTGTTCATGCCTCGGCTCATTCTGGTGTGGCACAGGCTGCAAACTACAATTCTTTTGTCGTCCGCACTTTCCTTAAAAAAACGCCATACCGCGGAACACCTACCCCTTGGCAAGGGAGATTTACGCAAGGGGGTGCTCCGTGGAACATTTGCGGGCCGGTTTGGTGCGGTCCGCCTTCTTTCTGTAGCCACACCACTGCCTCTTCCAGCCTGTTGCGGTGCTGCAGATGGCTCACCCTCAGGACTGCTGTCATCGCTCGGCTCTCCACCTTCCCAGGTGGGGTCAGTCACCTCATCGTCCACCAAGTCCTCCTCCACTTCCTCACTCTGATCATCCTCCTCATGTCTTGATCCCACCACATACTCAGTCATTGACAACTGTATATCATCCTCCTCATCAAGGTCTTGAGACAGTAAAAGTGGTTGATTTGATGGCAACTGTGTCTCATCATCATCATCATCCACTTCCTTTGACCTTAAATGCCGTTCCCCTCTGTCATCTTCTTGTGATTGGGTACCCTCTAGAGGTTATGAATCAGGGCACAAGATTTCATGTTCCTCTGCAAGCGTACTTGGAGAGAGGTTCAAATTGAGGATTGGTGATGAGACGAGCTCCTCACTATATCCCAGTGTGGGATCACTTCTTTGACCAGACCCTCTATGGTGGGAGGAAGGATGATCAGGGTGAGGATTATGTTGACCAGACTCTTGGCTACTGAGAGTGGACTTGGTGGAAGACAGGGTGGTGCTTAACCGACTGAAAGCAGTATCACCTGAAATCCAACCGACCACCTGTTCGCAGTGGTCTGACCTCGAGAGTGATGTCCTGCGACGCCCTGTAAACTGAGACATGAAGCTAGGTATGGTGGATGTCTTTCTTTCTTGTGCTCTGGCACCAGGCACAGTTTCTACGCGTCCTGACCCGCGCCCTGAACTATCAGGATCACGTCCACTTCCCCGTCCCTTTTTACCCGCCTTCTTCATATTACACGGAGTATGTGCTGCAAATCTGCAACTTTGCACACTAAACAGAATGTGCTGCTTATCTGCGGCTCGGCACAGTGAATGGAATAAGTGACTTTGATATTTTACACTTTGCACACTAAACAGAATGTTCTGCTAATCTGAAACTTTGCACACTAAACAGAATGTGCTGCTTATCTGCGGCTCGGCACAGTGAACGGAATAAGTGACTTTGATATTTTACACTTTGCACACTAAACAGAATTTGCTGCTAATCTGAAACTTTGCACACTAAATAGAATGTGCTGCTTATCTGCGGCTCGGCACAGTGAATGGAATATGTGACTTTGATATTTTACACTTTGCACACTAAACAGAATGTTCTCCTAATCTGCAACTTTGCACACTAAACAGAATGTGCTGCTTATCTGCGGCTACGCACAGTGAATGGAATATGTGACTTTGATATTTTACACTTTGCACACTAAACAGAATGTTCTGCTAATCTGAAACTTTGCACACTAAACAGAATGTTCTCCTAATCTGCAACTTTGCACACTAAACAGAATGTGCTGCTTATCTGCGGCTACGCACAGTGAATGGAATACGTGACTTTGATATTTTACACTTTGCACACTAATCAGAATGTTCTGCTAATCTGAAACTTTGCACACTAAACAGAATGTGCTGCTTATCTGCGGCTCGGCACAGTGAATGGAATATGTGACTTTGATATTTTACACTTTGCACACTAAACAGAATGTTCTGCTAATCTGAAACTTTGCACACTAAACAGAATGTTCTCCTAATCTGCAACTTTGCACACTAAACAGAATGTGCTGCTTATCTGCGGCTACGCACAGTGAATGGAATATGTGACTTTGATATTTTACACTTTGCACACTAAACAGAATGTTCTGCTAATCTGAAACTTTGCACACTAAACAGAATGTGCTGCTTATCTGCGGCTCGGCACAGTGAATGGAATATGTGACTTTGATATTTTACACTTTGCACACTAAACAGAATGTTCTGCTAATCTGAAACTTTGCACACTAATCAGAATGTGCTGCTTATCTGCGGCTCGGCACAGTGAACGGAATAAGTGACTTTGATATTTTACACTTTTCACACTAAACAGAATTTGCTGCTAACATGAAACTTTGCACACTAAACAGAATGTGCTGCTTATCTGCGGCTCGGCACAGTGAATGGAATATGTGACTTTGATATTTTACACTTTGCACACTAAACAGAATGTTCTGCTAATCTGAAACTTTGCACACTAAACAGAATGTGCTGCTTATCTGCGGCTAGGCACAGTGAATGGAATATGTGACTTTGATATTTTACACTTTGCACACTAAACAGAATGTTCTCCTAATCTGCAACTTTGCACACTAAACAGAATGTGCTGCTTATCTGCGGCTCGGCACAGTGAATGGAATATGTGACTTTGATATTTTACACTTTGCACACTAAACAGAATGTTCTCCTAATCTGCAACTTTGCACACTAAACAGAATGTGCTGCTTATCTGCGGCTACGCACAGTGAATGGAATATGTGACTTTGATATTTTACACTTTGCACACTAAATAGAATGTTCTCCTAATCTGAAACTTTGCACACTAAACAGAATGTGCTGCTAATCTGCAACTTTGCACACTAAACAGAATGTGCTGCTAATCTCCAACTTTGCACACTAAACAGAATGTTCTCCTAATCTGAAACTTTGCACACTAAACAGAATGTGCTGCTAATCTGCGGCTAGGCACAGTAAACGGAATATGTGACGTTTTTTTTTAAAACTCTGCCCCCCAAAACAAAATATATCTGCTGCCCCCACACACAGTAGTCCTAAAAAGGACTTTTGGGTCTTTTTTTTTTTCAAACTCGCTTTTCTTCTCCCTACACTGACTTTCCCTTCCTATCCTCATCTCTCCCTGGCTAAGACTGAGCCGAACTCGCTGGTCAGGTGCTATACAACACCCGATCACGGGTTCTGGCCAGCCAATCAGTGTAATGCCAGCAGCCAACATGGCTGCTGGCATTACACTGATGTCAGAGCCTCCCCGCACGTTTATTGGCTGTGCAGCAGCCGCAAAACGTGCGGGGAGGAGACCCGAACATGGCGGGCGAGCACATGCGGTACTCGTACGAGTACCGCCATGTGCTGAGCAGAGCGATGCTCGAGCCGAACCGAGCTTCGGCCGAGCATGCTCGCTCATCACTAATATTAACCTTAATATTTTTATGAATATACTTGTAGAACTGTTTAGGGTTTTTCTTGTTCACATTTGCAATAGTTCTCTCATTTTCAATTTTAGCTAGATTAATTGCTTGTTTGAATATTTTATTACATTCTTTTTTAAATGATTCATCTGACCCATTTGACTTAAACACTTTACAAACCTGCTTCTTCTTTCTCATTTCCCTGAAAACCTCTTTATTAAACCACATTGGTTTCCCTTTACTCCTCTTGTGCTTATTCCCAAGTGGAATATATTGATGCGTATATTTGTCTAAGAGCATTTTGAACACATTCCATGATTCTTGTGCATTTTTATCCTTGATAGTTACATCCCATTGAATTTCCTTTAATACTTATTTTAGCTTCTCAAAATTAGCCTTTTTAAAATTGAATGTTTTTGTTAAACCCTTGATATTGGATTTCTCATAACAAATTTCAAAGGATACCATATTGTGGTCACTGTTGCCCAAATGTTCCCTTACTTGTATACTGTTTATCATGTCAGAATTGTTTGTGAGCACTAGGTCAAGCACGGCCACTTTTCTAGTTGGCTCCTCTACTAGTTGGGACATAAAATTATCATTAATCATACTTAAAAAATTGTTTCCCTTTGTTGTGCCGGAAATCATATTGCTCCAGTTCGATTGTAGTGATCCTGGTGACAGATTACCCTGTCTGTCTTACTAATAATAGAATCTCCTAGCACCACCATCTTTCTAGATCTGCCTGAGTCATGGATCCCATCCGTGCTTGAGGGTCTGTTCTCCCGGCTGAGAACAGTCCTCTCCAGTAAAAGCATTTCTGTGTCACCATCCCCAACATCATTACTCAGTGTAGCAAATCTGTTAGGGTTAGTAAACACAGGAGTGTCTTCCCTATTCCTCTGCCCCCTCTTGCTATGTCTAACTGTAACCAATCTGGCTACCTGCTCTTTCTTTGTGCAGTCTCCTCCCCCAGAGCTACCTACCACCGCTTCCTGCTGCTCAGTGAATAGACCCCTCTCAAGATTGGCCATCTCTATCAATGTTGCAACTTGCCTCTCCAGACCTCTAATACGAGCTTTCAGAGAGACTACTTTCTCACATCCTCCACAGAGGAAAGCACCCTGGAACAGTTGTTCTAGGCATGCAAAGATATGGCAGCTTAAACGGACAGTCATTCTACCACTCACATTATGCCAGTTACCAAAAGCTAAAAGGCAGGAAGAAAAAAAAAATCTTCACATTAAGGTTAATAAATATGTTTCCCTGTGTAATCACCTGAATTTGAATCCCCCTGTTATTTGAATTCCCACACTTACCACACTTCTGCACTTACACACTGATGCAAGATTCACACGTTCAAGTATTGTCTGTGTAACTGTTTTTTAAAGCAGAAAGCCACCACGTACAACCCAGCAATTAACCACTCCCACCACCCCAGACTGCAATCAATTCCTTGTACCACTGCAGAGGGAGGGAAAAAAAGGGTTTCATTTTTTTAACCTCTACCTTACCACAGTACACCACACACAAAATATGTATTCAATATCTCCAGCATATATCCCAAGTTTAGCTTTCAGTTCACAGATCACTGTTCAAAACTTCAATCTTTACAAAAATTATTTATTTGAAATGTTTATACATTTAATAACAATAAATTAAAACAATTATTTAAATCACCATTAAAGGGATAGTATTGTTATATTTTATATTTTAACGCGGTTTGGGCTCTACTGAAGAGCCTCTGATGGTCCCAGGACCGGGTTCCCCTGCAGTCAACTTGATTGCTGATGTCAGAGAAAGGGGAGGGAGGGGGGAACTTTGGTCCCGAATATCTCTCAAACCATAAAGGTTTGGGAGATGGGACTTGGCACATTTAGTTTTATTTTTTAATGGCTACACAATTAATGTTTCTTAAAGGGACAGTAATGTCCCCAAAAAATTTTTACAGTTATATAGAGCTTAAAATATTAATCAAATCGATCCAAACCCTATCTCTCAAACCACTATGGTTTGAGAGATATAGGGATTCAAAGTTCCCCCCTCCCTCCCACCCCTTCTCATACAACTCGAGGAGGCTCTGCAGCAGAGCCCGAATCGCGTTACTTAAAAATAATTAATTCATTGGAAAGGTCTAAAAAGTGTGCCTGGTTTGCAAGCACACTTTGTAGATCTTACCAGTGAATGAATTCTTTAGCAATAACGTGATTTCGGCTCTGCTGAAGAGCCACCTGCTGGTCCCTGGACCGGCATCTCCTGCTGTCAGCTAGACGCTGACATCAGGAGAAGGGGAGGGAGGAGGGAATTTTGAATCCCTATATCTCTCAAACCATAGTGGTTTGAGAAATAGGGTTTGGAGCAATTTGATTAATATGTTAAGCGCTACATAACTGTAAAAAAAATTTTTGGGATATTACTGTCCCTTTAAAACATAACAACACTATCCCTTTAAGTTTTAAAATTCATCTTCCAAATGATAAAAACTACATTTATTTTCTATACATGTTTGATCATTTGCAATTGTCTACTACAGTGGATCTCAATTCGTGCCCTAATGGGCCATTAACAGGTTGAGATTTGGGGATTTCTCTGCTTGAGTACAAGTGAGTTAATCAGATTGACTGAGCTGCTGATTAACTCACCTTTTCTTATAGAGAAAAATCCTCAAGACCTGCATGAACTTTCAAATATAGCCAGCATTAAAATGGAATATAACAGATTTCCCTGTTTAAAATGTTGTCACAGTGTCCTCTGTTGATTGAGTTATAAAGCAGTTGCAGTTATAAAGAGGTTACCTTATTTCAATTCACCACTTTGTTTGGGCATTGTCTGATCCCGCATCCCTGAACACTTTAATATCACTCTACATGATATTAGTATTTATAAGACAGTGTTCAGCATCTACTAAATTACCATAAGGTTTTTTAAATGGCTGTTGTCCATTGCTTGATCCCCAAATGCTGTCTTTTCTACTTTCCATTGACTTAAATCATGACAACTCCAGGGCCTAGATGCACTAAAGGTCGAAGAGGGCTACAAATGTCGATGTTCTGTCGAAGCAGTGTCGTAGGCATATCCTCAGTATTCATCAAACTGTCTACAACATTACATCACCAGCACTCCGACAAAAATATGCCCACATCATCATCATCATCAATCCGACAGGTTTACGAATTTTCATTCATCACATCGAAAATGGCCTGTTTCCATATAGTAATGAAGCATAATGACTAATTTCCATATGGAAATGCTGAATAATAAGACACATTTGTATGCAAGGGGGTGTGTTGATATGATAATGTGACACTTCGACTCATTCAGTAAACCTGAAGCCTCTGCTGTCGGAGTCCACAGTCTCCACTTTACCTAACTCAGGCTGTCGTATTTGGGATCTCCCCTGTACTTTCCTATGGAATAACAGCAGGAAGAGCTACGACATTCTGAACATCATTCTCTGTGCTTCCCTACCCACCCAATAGGGGAATACAGAGAAGGCTTTCAGCACCATGGACAGCATTGCTCACCCCTGTGGCACTCAAAAGGTTACAGTAAACAGAAATAGTACACCAAGCGCTACACAATGTTATCCCCCTTTGACACCCCCCACTTAGTATGCTGACTTATATTGCATATATTTGACATACTAACTCCATCCGACTTCCCCTCCTCATTGGACAGGAACTGCCATCTATTCCCCAGAACCTGTCCTTCATTCGACATTTAACCCTTTGAGTACCAGAGAGGTAGGAAGTCATTGCTTAGCAATGTGTTTCCTACCTCTCTGGTACTCAAAAGATTAATATGCAAGGTATGGGCTGCATACCTTGCCGTATATATGTGTAAAAATGGCTTTTTATTTAAATATGTTTTTATATATATTAAACAAACATCAGACCTCAAGGGGAGTGTCATGACCCCTCCTGATAGCCCCCATCATGGTTCATCTGTCCAAAAGGAAAATGCCGACATAAAATGCCTTTGGGGTCTCCCCATGGATCATCTATTCTTTTGGATAGATGATCCATGATGGGGGCTATCAGGAGGGGTCCTGGTGCCCCACTGGAGGTCTGAAGGTTTTACTTAATTATAAAAGCCACATATAACCTATGTGAAACATAGGTTATATGGCCTTGATTTAATAAACGGAAAATTGTCACCTCCATGATAGGGGGGTGTCATGAGGGGTCATGATACTCCCCTTGAGGTCTGATGTTTGTTTAATATATATAAAGACATATTTAAATAAAAATACATTTTTACACATATACCGGCAAGATATGCAGTTGCATACCTTGCCTATTAACCCTTTGAGTACCAGAGGGGTAGGAAGCAATGCCTTCCTACCTCTCTAGTACTCAAATGGTTAAGTGTCGAATGAAGAACAGGTTCTGGCAAATAGAATGCAGTTCCTGTCCAATGAAGAGGTGAAGTTGAATGGAATTAGTATGTTGAATATATGCAATATATGTCGACATACTATGGGGGGATGTCGAAGGGGGCGGACATTGTGTAGTGCTTGGTGTACCAGTTCTGTTTATTGTAACCCTTTGAATGCCACAGGGGTGAGCAACGCACATCCCTATGGCATTCAGTGCTGTCCATGGTGCTGAAAGTCTTCTCTGTATTCCCCTACTGGCTGGGTAGGGAAGCACAGAGAATGCTGTACAGAACTGTTGTAGTGTTGGTGATATGTGAGGGGAGGAGATCCATTCCACACCGACAGCACGTCGAAAATCCTGTATGCTAATAGGGACATTCTCCAACCCACCCCATCCATCTGACAATTTTGGTGAATATGTCGATGTTTCTGCAGATCGAATTGTCATATTGATATGAACACATTGACAATATCATACGGACACCACATTGACTTTTAGTGCATCTAGGCCCAAATCTCTTTGTTTCTTTCCTATTTGTTTGTTTTTTTTTCTTTTTTTTCCCCATCCTACATCTGCCCAGTAAAACTACCCCAACCTAACAGGTGCAGGTTCAAGCTATATCTGTTAGGTGGCATTTTAAACTGCTTCATTTGTAATGCACCATTTCTAAGGGAGTAATGTTTTGAATATGCCGTTTTGACACACACTATTTAAAGGGTCACACTGTAATAGGATTCCCTTTGTATAACCCCTATCTATTCCTGCATAACAGTGTCACCCAGATTATCTGTGTAATATTCTTTTCAAATATTCTTGAGATTATTTTTCACTTTGGCCAAATATATTTCCCTTTGTTACACTCCCACAATATATGTTTAAAATTACCTTCTAATGGAAACCCTCTAAAACAAGTGATTGGTGTAATGTTATAATATTACTCTATTTTTGTAGCTATCTTATAATTTAGATGTAGCATCTTGAAGCTTTACTCATTCAAATCAATATTCACCGATTAACATCTCTTCCAATGTATTTCTGACAACCTATTATAGTATTATCTGTAATTAGACATCTGTATATTATAGATATTATGCACTGTCTAGAGACCATCTTTTAACAAATGTTTTCTGTGGCATTAAATCTAAACCTATATAGTTGCCTTGACATTTTTAACTCTTTCTACAATCCTGTTGTACATATTTTGAAGCGTTAATCAATTTTCTACCATTCTTCAAAGCTTTCTCTTGAGACTACTTTTGTTCTCTATAAAAATATTTTTGTCCCTTTTTGTCCAATATGTTTAAATTTAATAATTCTCTAATTCCGCCTAAAAATTTCCAATGTTTATTGGTAACATTTTGTTTCTAAATTTATAGTTGCATAATAATAATAACTTAGATTGAAAAATGTTCAACCTTTATCTCATTATAACCCAGAAAATGAGAATTATATAAGCCTTACCGACTCCAAAATGGGTGTTTATCAGAACTTCCTATGTTATCTACTAATACACTGAATAATATACAGTATAACATGTATGTTCACTTCTGATAGAAATGTATCTAGTATTATCTTAAAGGTATCTATTCTATCTGCCATAACCACATCCTTAGTCAAGGAATTCCACAATTTAACAAGTCCTGCCATAAAAAAAAAAACATTTTTCTGCTGAAGTTGATACCTCTTTTCCTCTGATCATAAGAGGTGACCTATATTATTTGATCAGGCCATGGAATGAAAGTAGAGAGATGCTTGCATTGATCTCACATATACAAATACAATGTAACAAGATCACCTCTTAGGTACCTATTCTCTAGAGTAAATAAACCACTTTGTACTTGAAATCCTCCATTCCATTAATTAATTTTGTTGCTCTTCTCTGTACCCTTCCCAGTGATAGATTATCATTTTTCAGAACTGGTTCCCAAAACTGCATTGCACATTTGAGGTGAGGTCTTACCGACGATTTGCACAGTGGCAAAATGGTGTTATCCATTCTTGCTTCAATACACCTTTTTATGCAAGACAGTTCTTTGTTTGCTTTTGCTATTACTGTGAGACACTGATCACTATCTCCAGGTTTATAGTTTACAAGGACTCTGTCCCTTTTATCAGTCTGGTTACCTTTGTTAACCACCGCCTATTTTCATTGGCCTACAGTGCTTTAAATTCTTTTGTCCCCTGGGTATAGCTGCTCGTTCTACTGATCCTGTTTGTGTTCGCAGTTCTCACTTTTATCCTAATCTGTGACTTGGCTTTTGACTTGTTTCCATTCCTGACTTTGCTATCTGCTTGTTAGGCTCTGACTTATTCACTTGCTTTCGACTTGTCATCGAACTTGACTCTGGTGTCTGTCTGCTCCCACTGGAACACTGCTTGGCTCTGACTGATTGCGGCCTTCTACTTAGATCGACCCTGCTACATTTCACCTGCTTCTCTAGGTACTGCCTACATTTTTCCTCTCTGATGTCCAGTCCTGGGGGTTTGTGCTCCACTTTTCAGGCTCCTTTCAATCTGAAAACGTGTTGCCTGGGTTAGATATCCTGCCTATCCTATCTTGTCTGTATCTATATCAGTATTGGTTGTCTCTGTATTCTCTTTAGCTGTAGTGTTAAGCCCCTATTTTTATACCACTCCTGAGAGGCATTCATTTAAGTAGGGTATTTATATTTTCTGGCTTTCACACTTTTGGGGCCCAGATATTGAGTTTGTCCATTTGAGAACTTCTAGCGGGGATACTTTTATCCCAGTACCTTTTTGTCTTCTGCTTACTGGGATCTGCTCTGTTTTTACTGTACCCTCCTAGAATTTCTGAGATAACAAGAGTGCTTATCCATATCCTGCCCTGGCTCAGCTGGGGTCAGACAGCTTGTTACATGGCCAGCATCTTTAATCCAGCTTCTGCTGCAGCAAAAGCATTCTTGTAGCTCCAACGTACTCTAACTCTTCTCCCTATCCTGTGATCCCTAGTACTGATCAAGGGTTGCTGACCCATATGTTTCCAGTAATAGACGTCCAGATATTTCTTTTGGGATGAGTCTCCTAGAATGATTCCACTAAGTTCATAAATTGCATATTTATGTTTACTTTTTACTTTGTACCATATATTTAGAGTGTTCTTAAGGCTATTTAATAATTCATTAATTCTTCTTCTTTGGTTTTCAGTCCCTCAAATATATGTCATTAGATTTCTATTATGTTTTACCCCATTACTTCCCATTCTTGCTTGAAAATTATTGGAAATTGTAGTCCCTGACCAGCTTGAGAGCAACCAACCTTTTCAGTGAATCCGGCTACAGGGAGAGAGGAGTGCAGTGCTGGACTTCCCCTTTCCCTCCATGGCAAGATGATTACTTTAGTCTATAAAGGGTGCGGCACTAAAATAATCATGTGTCTGGAAATGGGAAGATACGTACCACACTCCTCTCTACCTGCAGCCAGCTAACACTGAGTCTCACCTCCTTCCACTATTCTCATTACTAGACAGATTGGAGGCAGAAGGAAATAGATGGGTCCAGCTTGTCGTGGTTTACAGGCAAAAAAGCTTACTGGCCCAGACCCCATGATATACTTACCACATGAGACCCATAAAGTCCCTTGGCACACCAGGAAATCCCTCAGAATCCCAGTGGACCATTCTGACCCTGAATAGGCAAATCATGCCCATGCCCACATTTGGCTTCCCCTTCTTAACATATGTAGCAAATGCTACTTTTTCAATTCACTGTGTAACTTCTTGATAGTGCAATAAAATTACATGAAATGTGCACAAAAGACAAGATAAAAACATCATAACAAAATATTAATTGATCTAAATAGCACATTTTTAATACTTTTGAAATATAAAGGTTTACAAAAACAACATGCAGATGGCATAATACACAGAATATCCATTGCTTATAAAATATCAAAGGTAAACAATCCCCACAAAAAGAAGGCAAACTCTGTGCAATTGCACTTGGTACTAGAAAAAGATACCACCCTCAGTAATGGAAATGTCGTTCACAGGCCTTATTGGATTATAGTAAGAGATACCAGGAGGAGGAGTAAGAAGGACATTACAGTAAATGTGGTAAGAGGGATCTCTGGACTCCCAACTGTATGTCCACTAAGATCACTCCACACTTAGGCCTAACTCAAGCATTATACCATATGCGTGAAAACACAAACAAATTAACACCCAGACAAACACGTGCATGCCTCAATGGAAACCAGACCCCCCCCAGACCACCCCCGAGTGCTAAGAGCATGAGATAACCATTAAGGTACACCAGTCACTATCTGGTCCCCTATCGTATCAATATCCAAGAGACATGGAATTGACAAAGTAGCCATTCCACCATCCATTTCTAAAAGAGACTCTAGGGCTACATCTGTCAACAGCCTCTTTCCCAGCCACGAAGTGGAATTAAAGCATCGATAGAAATCAGCCTGTCGAGAAGAGGGTAGAGTGAGAATGAAAGGTTCCCACAGGGCGATGAAAAGGGCGTCCAACTCCTTCTTATCAGAAAGGGCCAATGTCCGGTGCAGTCTGGTAAAATGGAAAAGTTTAAGTGCCCATTGTCAGAGAAGAGGAGGGCGAGGAGACACACAATGTACGAGAATGCACTTCAGAGCCACCATGACTGCAAGTCCACCAACTGAATCTGGTGGGCCGTCAGATTGGAGGAGGAATCATATACTCCCAAAAGGAGTGCAGGGGAGCTTGTTTCAATCGGAATTCCAATTTTAGTTGTGATGTAAGAAAGCACCTTAGACCAGAAGGGATAAACAAGGGGACAGACTATAACATATGAAGCAGAGTCGCATAGGGTTCTGCAGGTGTTTAATTAGGATTATTCTTAAAACATGTCCTGATGGTGGTCCTTAGGACTGGAGTTGGTTCCTATGGTACAGTTGGTTCACCCTGGAATTGTTCTGGTTCCTCCTAGAACACTGGCCTCACTATGTGAAGATTACAATGCAGAAGATTTCAGTGCATCATCACAGTGGTCAGTAATTATAACAGCAGTCTGGTGCAGTCCAGTCCAGTGTAATCCCGATGCAATCATATTTTGAGACCGCTAATGAAAAATATTTCTAAGTTGTGTAACAAGAACTTACTGGGCCCTGGGACAGATAGGGATGCTAGGATGCTTGGATGATGGGCCCCATCACAATTATACCCTCTGTACCCTCCTGTAGTTATACCCCAGGAGTAATCCTATCCATTAGTCTACAGTATTGAATACAAATTTAATATAACATTACCAGGAATATGTACCAGCCTGCTCTCTCTGTCCTGTTTGTTTGCAGAGCAATGCGTTGCGTACCCTTCTGACACTGAAAGGGTTAAGAGCCCCTTTTAAATAAATGAGAATTTTCACCCCCTCAATGAGGCAATTGGTTTGCTCCAGATTTGCACCTCTTTAGATTGATGAATAAGGTTCTGTCTCATTCGTTATTCAGTAAAGCAAGTGGGTGTGCATTATTTTTCTGTAACGTCAAAACAGCCATTAATCAAAAGCTATTACATTGTGTGGTTATTTTACTAAATTAAAATCAAAGTGCCTTGGGCATTGATAAGTAGCTGAGGGTAATCATTTAGTTTGGTAGTTTCTCTCTCTTTATGGATTACAGTTTTTCAGTGGATCAGCAGTATTACTCTTAGGTACATTAAAGGAGCAGTAAACTTTTTTTTTAATTAAAAATGTGTTATAACAGGTAACAGGTAATATGGTTTTTACCTGGTGGGAGATTTTTAGTCTGATCAGATCTCATCTTGAACCGGGGACACATAGGAAATAGGCATCTTTCAGTACTTCACTGAAATCAAAGCAGTCCTACAGTATGCATTTTTCCTGTGCATCCCCAGTTAAAGGGATAGTAATGTTTCATAATAAAAGCAGCTCTAATTAATCATCATAGTATTTGGACTTTGGAGAGTGTTATTTCAATTCTGTCAGAGTTGTAGTTCAAGAGTAATTCAATGACAAAATATCCCTCTCCCTGATGTAACACTGTTCAGCCAGATCAGGAAGGTGGTGCCCAGGTAGATTGCAAAGAGGGACAATCTTCAATTAAGATAAGAGAAAAACCTGAAAAACTTGTCAAGGGGGGCAGGGCCTTCATTGTTCTCATAGGAAGAAGATTAACCCCTTCTGTTATCTGTCTGGTCTATGGACTACATTCCACATCTGAGAAGAGATGGCTTACACTAGGTAAAAGGAGCGGGAGGGGAAACTTTGCTTGTGAATATCTCTCAAATCATAAAGGTTTGAGAGATAAGACATATCATTCTTCATGTTTTTTTAATGCCTACAAAATAAAATATAGATAAATTATTACTATCCCTTTAAAGATGAGGTCTGGTCAGCCTGTTCTAAAGTTATTAAAGCCTAAACATTTTAAATCAAACTGTTAGCAACAGAGCCAACTGAAATCCAAAACTCAAGATTTTTTAAAGTGCATTCTGAGAGAATTTTACTCTTTAACCCTCTAAGGCCTGGGAAAATCTGGGTGGATTGCACTTAAGGACCAGAGCAATTCTGACCTTTTTGACTATGTCTTTGTTCAACAGTGTTTTCCCTCTAAGGCTTTTAATTCAGCCACACAAATTGTATACCATTTTTTCATACACAAAATGGGCTTTGTTTTGATACCACGTGTATATGGATAACCCACCATTTATTGTTTTTAAGTTAAAGAAAACGGAAAAATTTTTTTTTTTAAAAAATCACCATTTTTATTTTTTTTCTTGTTATCATTTGGGCGCAATGGGTTAAATATTTATGGAGACTGCATGAAAGGTATGACCGGTCATTCATACCTACAAAATGGGTAGTTTTAAGGCGGCACTGTCCCTCCAGGGTGAAAATCCCCATGTCCCTCTTTCCTACCCTATGTTCCCACTTTTTTATTGCTAAGACTTGGTGGTGTGTATAGGTGTATTGAATTGCTCCACAACAATAAATCTCCCATTATTTTGTGTTTAAACTTAGCAGATTTGTTTTATAAATAGTATGTTTAAATACAATATTTGCTCTGTTTCATATGTATATATATATGTATAAAAAAAAAACAAGTTGCTCTTAGCAGGTCAGAAATGGACCTGCATCCAGCCTGCCCCCAGCACCAGCACAGAAGGGGTTAATACCCCCAACTATTGCATAATTTTATTTCATTCTAAGTCTGCTTTCTGCTTCTCTCTTCCTTGCTCTCATAATAAGGAAGAGAGAGGCAGAGAGCAGTCAATGTGTAAAACACATTGCCTTTGTGAATGAAAATGCTGGTACATCTGATCACTGTAGGAGTGATCACATATAACAGCAGAATACAGAAGGACTGAAACAGAGCTCTCCAGTCCTGGAGTCATGGGTCCTTATGGGATGTTTACCCAGGATGGTCCTGGCACGTCATGGGTCGTTAAAGGGTTAATTACAGCTCTCCATAGTAAATGATAGGAACAGCACCACCTGGTGACAGACATAGAAAAATGATGGTACTATAACTTTCGAATGAAAAGGAGAGCAACCCCAGTATTATTCATCTATATTATTGCTTAAACAATGTATACCACAACTTTAAACACAACAGTGTACTATGTGTGCAACACTCTCCCACCTACCCTCCTCTATTGAAAATAACCATGTAGATGCCAAAGCTTCAGATTTGGGGGTAAAATACCTTTTGGTATTGCCACAATCAGGTGAATCCACGGTGGTATCACTACTAAAAGCTTTTCAGTGCTTACAGGTCAGAGAAGGGGTAGTCAGTTGCTGGTAATTATGAGAGTTTCTAGTCCCCAGTAGTTGGAGGTCTGGGTTAGAGTGCTGGGCTTCTGTCAATGACAGCTGGCCCTAACCTGCATCAGTTTTTACCTCCTCTCTGAGAAGAAGGTATCAGCTTACTAGCAGACTGTCCATTTAGGGCCCTTGAGGGGATACCCATTCTCTGTTTGTCATTGAGATATAGGCCAGGACCCTACAGATTCCAATTGAGTTAAATGGGCCTTTTACCCTTTAAATGCTAGATAGATGCCCAACACATTGCAAATCAATGAATTGGAGACTTCTAGCCATAAACTGCTCAAACCCCTCAGTTAATTATTTGCAATTTACAGAATTTGCATTTTCTCGCTGTGGTGTATTTACCGCATAATTTTTGTGGCACTCTGTGCATTATACAAAATATCATTTAGATGAAAATATCTGGATATATTCTCAACCTGCTATAATAATAATTATAAAACAATCTTAAAGAGACTAACACTACAAATTAGACATATTACTGTATTAACAATCATTTTCTCCTATTGGCTAAAACTACAGCATTGACTTTTCAGTTACTCTAATTTCAAAGAAAATAGCTCTGCCTTAAATCAGTGAGAAGACTTACTAAAACAAGCATGAGAAGAGCCTTGGGATTGATCATATGTTGAATTGTGGCTTAAGATCTATGTCAGAGATATCAAATGAACTAGGGCTTTCGATCTCTGTTAAAGTTCATTTTTATTCTTAGAAGAGAAGAGTGACCTTGGTATGGCAACATTAAGCCTTTGAGTGCCAATGAGTGTATCCAACACATTGTGCTAAAATGCATTGGGTATCTCTCTGGCACTCAAAGGTTAAAGAGATAGTAATACCTCATTTTATCTTTATTTTATTTTGTAGGCATTAAAAAAAACATGAAGAACGATATAAGTCTTATCTCTCAAACCTTTATGGTTTGAGAGATATTCACAAGCAAAGGTTCCCCTCCAGCCCCTTTTACCTAGTAAAGCCATCTCTTCTCAGATGTGGAATGCAGTCCATAGACCAAACAGATAACAGAAGGGGACAATCTTCTTCCTATGAGAACAATGAAGGCCCTGCCCCCCTTGACAAGTTTTTCAGGTTTTTCCCTTATATTAATTGGAGATTGTCCCTCTCTGCAATCTACCTGGACACCTCCCTTCTGATCTGACTGAGCAGTGTTACATCAGTAAAAGGGGCGGGAGGGGGATACTTTGTCATGGAATTACTCTTGAACTACAACTCTGACAGAACTGAAATAACACTCTCCAAAGTCCAAATACTATGATGATTAATTGGAGTTGCTTTTATTATTTTATTACTATCCCTTTAAGTAAGCCTGTGTGCAAAAACTATAGATGTTTCACAGACAGACAATGTTCCTAGAGCAACTCTTTTGTAGCAACTGGTATATTGCCATCATGTCTGCGTTCATAAGTCACTTAAAGTAACAAACTGGCCTCCGTACAGTCAGCAGCACACTATGAGACTGATGTACTAAGATGTATTAACGCTTTCCAGGATCAAACCAACTGCATGTATTGATAAGTGTTATGATTCTTGTAATGTGTAGGCTCTGTAGTATCAAGTTGTGAACAAATTCCCCTATAGCAATGTTCAAAAGAATCGTCATAATGAAAAAGTGTTGGATCGTGAGGTGGTAGTATAAGAAGAGGTAAAGCCAACACATTTGAAATTATGCTGTAAAGAATTAAAAACGGCGGTAAATTGAGCTTGATCAATATTTCCTATAAAAATTGTGACATAAACATTTTTTTAATTTGACTTTAAAACAACAAATTTTCAAAGAAACAGAGACTTTTTACCAGTTAAAACTATACTTCTGCTTTTCACTCTTATCTGCTAATGGTACTTTCATTTGTCTTCTCCAAGTTTGGACTTTTTTCTTTTTTGGCCCCAAAAAAATTATGGAAATAGGACAAAAAGCGATGGCTAAAATAAGTTGTTTGTATATAGATTGAATCCAGAGCCGGATTTAGAATTAGGCAGAGTAGGCATCTGCCTACAGGTGCACCCAACAGAGGGGCGCCTGTCACTGGGATCATGTGTGTGGTGTTTTTTTTTTTTTTTTTAATTAAATTCTCCTGAGTCACCTCCCCGCCTGGCGCCAGACCTGTAGCTGCTGCGCTTCCTCGTCGGGTTTTTAGTAATACAGAGCGCTGGGAGATAACATCATTTCCCAGTTCTCTGAATTACTGAAGACCGCGCGGGAGCTCCAGCAGCTACAGCTTTGTACAGTAGGAGGAGGCACAGACCTCTCTTGCCACTGGACCACCAGGGAAGAGGTAGGGAACGGACACTGGGGCAATGTGAGGGTAATATGGAGATGATGGGGGCAATATGGAGCTGATGGGGGCAATGTGGAGATGATGGGGGCAATATGGCACTGATGGGGGGCAAAGTGGAGCTGATGGGAGGCAATGTGAAGGAAATATGGTATATGGAGATGATGGGGGCAGTATGGAGCTGATGGGGCAATGTGAGGGCAATATGGTATACGGTGATGATGGGGGCAATGTGAGGGCAATATGGAGATGATGGTGGCAAGTTGGAGCTAATGGGGGGCAATGTGGAGATGATGGGGGGCAACAAGGAGATTAGGAGCATTGTGGAGGTGTCCAGTGCAGATGGCCCACTGGGAGGGAGGTGCTTCAGATTTCTGTGCCTACAGGCTCCTGAGATGTAAATCCAGCCCTGAGTGAACCACGCCACTTTTAAGTGATGGAGATAGTAGAACTGAATGCAGAATTGTCAGTAATATGTCTGAGAACTGACAGACCATGACTTTTTAGATTAATTCAGACAATTTGTTACTACATCTTTCTGAACATCTCACCCTTAGAGTATGGTCCAGTTCATTTGTTGATTTTAATATTATGTTAACTTGTTTACAATACAAATTACACCAACACATGCTTTATGTATTCTATACTATCTTTTATAGTCAATTCCATACTGTTAGTGCTACATGAAATGACAGTAGCCATGAATAAACTATTATAGTGAAACATTTGATGGTCTGCTGTTAATCATGCATGATTTGTAGTTATGCTCATTTTAATGCATCATTTCCATTTGGACTCTGTAGCAATGTTTATGACACAGATGTATTTAGAATTAAACTGGATGTTTACCATTGACTCAAGACAATTTGCAGTAGCATAAAATAATATCTGCTCTGTTTAAAGGGATACTAAACTTGCAGTAACACATGGCACCTTTTAATTTAAAGGCTAAATGAAGATTTGTTTATTAAAATATATTTATTTAAAGGCAAAAAACTTTTGTTTGAGTCAATGTTAATATTTTTTTTTCACTCATGCCAGCAAAAGAATCTGAGCCATAATCATTAACAAATGGGGGGAGATTCACTAAGGTGTGATAAAGAGGTGATACAGTGGAAACGATTTCTCCAGTGATATCACTTCTCCAGTTCCTATGTTATTCTATAGAGCCAGTTCACTACAATTTCTACAACTCTGGAGATCTTAGTGCATTGGCTCCATAGAATAACATAGGAAATGGAGAAATTATATAACTGGGGAAGTTATCTCTACTTTATCACCTCTTTATCACTCTTTAGTGCATAATCTCCCTGTTTTTTCTAAATAAAATTCATTTAAAACTATGCTATCAAGTGGTACCTTTTACATAAACTGAAACTGGAATAAAAAAAAATAAAATAAGTTTAACACTTTAAGGACCATTGATGTGCCAGGACCGTCACGACGGTCCTGGTACGTCAAGGAGTTCAGGGCTCCCGGCGCGGCTGCACGCTGCTCTGGAAGCCCTGAACTGGAAGCAAAGTGGTCCTCAAGTTCCGGCCGTGCATGCGCGCACTGGTCCTTAAGGGGTTAAGCTATAAAATTCTATGAATGATGCATGCCTTAACATTGCGAAGCAACATGTTAGAGCTCCTACTCTCACTGCTGGATTTTGCTTCTTTCAAAGATGTGCTGTTTAACCCCTTGAATGTTGGAGTGAGCGGTGGTTGGATTACAAATGCATTCTATATAACTATTAACCCTTTAAGGACTAGAAGGTTGTGCAACATATTGATTTGTTATGAGTTTCACACACATGAAGGGTTAAAATATCTGTGTTCTAATTTAAAGGAAAAGTAAATCCTAACAAACATGTTCCTGTCTGCCTGTCTGTCAAGATAGATAGAAAGATAGATAGATAGATAGATAGATAGATAGATAGATAGATAGACAGACAGATAGATAGTTGATGTGATCAAGTGATTATAAAAAAAAAGAATATTATCCCCCCATCCACTTTTAAATAAGATTGTGTTCCCTAAATGCTTCAATATTAACAAAATGAAGAGATATGAGCAAATCATTAACTTTTTAAAACTTTTCACTAATGTCATTACTTTCTTTCGTACAATACACTCACCAGGGACATTGCTGGGTACCGTTTAAGAGGACTAAAGCCCAAGTACTCATGTTTATACCCCAGCTTTCGGAACAAGTTTGGAGCATGTAATGATCCTAATGTCTTTACTAGTAATGGTGCAATTGTGCTGCACAGTGCACTAATAGGTATTTTGGGAACCTAGCAACTCCTCTGAGCCTCACTATCCCTGTAACTGCGTGTCTGCCCTTGTTCTGTTTCTTAAATCAATGCAATGGCGTGATTTGTGGCATATAAATGTCCACTTGTTACTTGGATGTAAACCTGTAAAATGTTACTTGAAGACCTGTGACCTGGGTATAAGTCATGGCAGGTTCTGAGTGGAGACTGCAGTAATAATCTGAATCCTGCATCTACTGTATTTAGGAGAGCTAAATATTTGTTTGAGTTCTGTACATGTTTCATCTCAGGACTAATCACACACCTATACAAAGAAGCCATTCCAGTGCCACAGTTCCAAATCTCCTATGAGCCACCTGCCAGTGGGATACAACTTCTTTACATGTTTGACTTGATTATTTTTAGTACCTATTTGTCATATGTTTCCCAGGTGAAAGGGAAGAGCTTGCCAGCTTATAGTGACTTCTACTATGGTCCTTGTCTTTGTTGTTTGCTCCAGTCCTTTACTGTGCTATGTTATTAGGCATTGCATTTTGCTACAGGCCAAGACCTGAACTCCCAGTTAGCTACAGGCCCAGACCTAATCTACTCCTCTCTGCTAGGTTCATGTAAGACAGTGGTTCTCAATTCCGGTCCTCGGGACCCACTAACAGGCCAGGACTTAGGGATTTCTCTGCTAGGACAAGGAAATCATCAAATCCTGGCCTGTTAGTGGGTCCCGAGGACATGAGTTGAGAACCACTGATGTAAGTTATCACAATCAGTAAAACTTTATTACGAAAAAAACATATACTATGAGTAAAGTAAAACAAGGGTATTCTTATTGCTGGGAGATACTTCATTCAAAATTACTATGGTTCACACTGTCTCAAAGTGGTGGAGCTGTTACTATCAGATTGTATTGAATAGAATGTGAAACATTGCTTAAAAAATACATTCTGGACAAATTATCTTCCTGCCCTAGAGATACCATTGTTGTACTCAGCTGGAAAGGTCCCACAATATTTGTATTTGCTTGTATATTGCTTCTTTAAAGGGATAGTAATACTTTAATATTACTATTCCCCATATTGTAGCTATTTGAAAAAGAATTGAATTGCCCCCAGGTTCATCTCTCAAACCTTTATGGTTTGCAAGCACACGTAAAAGACCATTTCAGTGAAATAATTATTTTTTACTAACGCAATCTCGGCTCAGTTGCAGAGCCACCTGATGCAAATAAGACCGGGTACCCCTGCAGTCAGTACAATGCTGACTTCAGGGAATGGGGAGGAAGGGGGGAACTTTGCATTTGGTTATCTCTCAAACCATAAAGGTTTGAGAGATGACACTGGGGGCTATTCGATTATTTTTGAAATAGCTACAGTATGGGGAATAGTAATATTAAAGTATTACTATCCCTTTAAGGGATCTACTCTAATGTCTTGGTTCATCTCCAAAGGTTCAGTAGGGGGAATGTATGAAGCTGCCAGCACAGCTCATTTTCTGTTCTTGAACACTGGCCTACAAATCATGTGGCTGCACTCCTTGGTATGTACTTTAGATTATGTGCCCACACTCTGCCATTGTTAGAACTTTAATACGAGCAACCCTGAACACCACCACTATAGCATGTGCAAGAAAATACACCCATTTTATACACATTTCTTCTGTGTCTAGTTAGTACATAGATTTAAACAAGGAGCAGATGACCAGAATACTTTGAAACAGACAAACAATCCCACGCCACCCTTCCATTGTAGCAAGTTTGGTACTTAGTATTTAGGAATTCAATTGTTGCAGCACCAGTACATTAATTCAATGAGTATTTCATAGTGGAATCCCATTAGTAGATTCCCCTAGTGTCTGTTATTGGCAGAAGACTCCAACTGCTCTGTCCCTATATCTACAGTTCTGCATGAAGGTGGATACATTTCTATTCCCCACAGAGAAGCAGTCTGATGTGATAATGAATGAATAATAAGTTTCCGATTGCAAGGCTAAACTTTTATTTTATTCATAAGTAAGTGTATTCAGAGTTCACCAGTCTCTAAGTCCAGACAGCTGCTCTAAGTTGGGGGCTCAGTTCCCAAGAGCATGTGAAATTTGTGGCAGAAGAATCCAACTACTCCCTGGTTATCTACTCTGGTCACTGGACTCCTACTATTTTGTATCAGTAATACATTTAAGAAAGGTGATATTCAGTTTTAGTAAGAGAAGTTATAGATTAAACAGGTAGTGCATAGTTATAAAACTAAAAATATTGCATTCTTGTTCCTTCTAAGTAACTCAAGAGTATTCACAATGCTGGCAGATGCTTAATTCAAAAGTTATTAGAGTTCAAACCTGTAGGTTTTTGAGAGCTTAACATTTTTTTGGGTCCATTCCTTTTAATGGCGAGCCTGTTGCCATTGCTTTCTGGGGAGAATGTGTGATTTCTACCCCTTTAAAGGGATAGTAATGTTTCATAATAAAATCAGCTTTATTTAATCATCATAGTATTTGAACTTTGGAGAGTCTTATTTCAATTCTGTCAGAGTTGTAGTTAAAGAGTAATTCAATGACAAAGTGTCTCCCTCCCGCCCCTTTTACTGATGTAACACTGCTCAGCCAGAGCAGAAGGGAGGTGCCCAGGTAGACTGTAGAGAGGGACAATCTTCAATTAAGATAAGGGGAAAAACCTGAAAAACTTGTCAAGGGGGGCAGGGTTTTCATTGTTTTCATAGAAAGAAGATTGTCCCCTTCTGTTATCTGTCTGGTCTATGGACCGCATTCCACATCTGAGAAGAGATGGCTTACACTAGGTAAAAGGGGCGGGAGGGGAAACTTTGCTTGTGAATATCTCTCAAACCATAAAGGTTTGAGTGATAAGACTTATATCATTCTTCATGTTTTTTTAAAGCCTACAAAATAAAATAAAGTTAAAACGAAGTATTATTATCCCTTTAACATGGTTGAAATATTTCATGTTTATGACAAATTCTTCACCATCATTAAGGGCCTCACAACTATAGCAGATTAGCAGTTCAATAGATGCAGAATGACATAAAATAAAGACGTCAAGAACCCTACTGGGGCTTCAGTATAGTGACGCTTGTGTACAAGGCACAACGATTAGTAAGTAATAAATCAAGTACAAAAACTGAAAACTGGTAAATCAAACAAATGCAAAAATAAAATACAGGCTTGAATCCACCCACTCTTCAATTTGAAAAATGCAGGTTCTCGCCAGTCATGAAATCAGCAAGTTTATTGTAAAATACATTAAAAACACATGAACAAAAACTAAAATAAAATCCATCAGACCAAAGAAGAGGAGGTCTGACTTGATTCAAGCAAACAGCATTTGCTCACAGACATGTAAGAAATAACAATGGATTGTTCAGATTTCACAAATATAGTCTAGAACAAGATGCTTTATTAGAACTTGTGTTTGTGTACCCATGACCAGTGAGTCATTGAGGCTCCAGTTATTGCATGCATAGCAGGTCGTCCCTTTACATAGATGGCACAGCGGTTTTATTAGTTGTTGTGCTACAAAAAAAAATCTACTTCTCAGCAGCTGACTGCTATACATTACTGTACTCCCCTGACAATATTTTCTTTTCAAATCAAACTAATGTTCTATTCTGTAGAATAACTCAGGAGCCTGTCACTGTAATCCAAAATAAAACACTGATGGCAGCTGCATAGATAAAGCACATCTCCAATTTTTCAATTTTGTTAATGGAGATACTCCTACATTTAGAAAACAATAATAAATATATCCAGCAGTAAATATGGAAAATAATTTAATCCTATCCACTTTCTTGAGGGGTGAAAAAAAAAAGCTTTTACATCTTTGGGATGCTATTAATTGTGCGATGAAAAGTATTGGTACATATAAATTTATTAACATAAACATAATAAATAGAAAAAGCTTTTTTCTTTTGAGAACAAGTTATCTCCAGTGCAATTCCTTTTATTCCTATCCCTATTTAAGTTCCCTTATATTGAATTCATTACTTGTCCTTATGTACAAAAGAAAACTGGAGTGATTCTAGGGCATACCAACTGCACGATATGTAACATGTTATACAATCACGTAATAAATTAGGTTGAAAAAAAGACACTAGTCCAACAAGTTCAACCTTTGCTGTCATAACTCAGAGAAATGAGAATTATATAAGTTTTCCTTCTGCCAAATAAGTTAGTCTTTATCGGAACTTCCTGTTTTGTCTACTAATACACAATATAACCCTGTATTTTCCCTCTTGAAAGAAATGCATTCAATCTTCTCTTAAATGCATCCATTGTATCTGCCATTACCACATCCTTGGGCAAGGAATTCCACAATTTAGCAGACCTTACTTAAAAAAAACCTTTCCTTTGCTGAAGCTGAAAACTCCTTGACTCTAATCTTAAGGGATGGCCCCTAGTTATTTGATCAGGTCTTCGAGTGAAAAGCTCACCAAAGAGATCCTATTATTGATATCTCATATACTTGTACATCGTGACAAGATCTCCTTTTAATTTTGTTGCTCTTCTCTTTAATTTTTCCAGTTCTAGAATATCCTTTTTTAGGACTGGTGCCCAAAACTGCACTGCATGTAAAACGTTCAGTACATTCAAATTGGGCTCTTAACCACTTGAAAGATAGAGAGTCCTTCAATACATTACCTTGTTGGGGATCTCTCTAGCTATTAAGGGGTTCAAAGCCAATCTTAAATTAATGGGAATTTTGTACATTTCTATTTGTTCCCCATGGTGCAGTTGATTGGTTCTGAAATTTCTAATCTTTTTCTTTAGGTTTAAGTTCCTTTGTTTCTTAACTGTACATAAAGTATGAACTGATTAATCCTTCTATGACTTTCTCCCTTTGGCTAAGCTCACCTCTGTATCTACCAGTGATTGAGAAAGCAGTGTGAGCAACATTCTATTTTAGAACTCATCGGGGCTGTTTTTAGGACAGATCAGGCTGTGTTAGTGACCCAGTACTTTTTTGCCTGGTATAACATGAGACTAGCAGAACAATACATCATTATATGGCAGTAGTTGGGCAATGCTCCGTTACATGCCACCAGCAGGTTAAAACAACATTACAAAATGAAGTGATCTACTACATGTCTTTAAATCCCCACTTGAACTCTGAGATGTTAAGGAAGGCAAACTGGCTCTCAGAACTAAGAAATACAGTCTCCAGAGATTTTGAAGATTGTTCATTTTACTGTGCTCACAGGAAGATGGATAACAAATATTAATTTGTAAATAAATTCCCTCAATCTAATCTTACATTACATTAACATGGTATATTGATTAAGAGATCACTGGGGAATAAAATATTGACAACTAATTGAAGAGCCCATTACACGGGCCACAGTGCCACTGCCAGCTGGTCGTGGGGTAGTCCAGCTCTGGATCAGCAGCGGCGTGGGCAGTCTCTACTGTGCATGACTGCGTTGTTACACACATTTTAGCGAATTATTATATAGGATGTTCTGTGCCTTAATAAAACAGGGATAGTCTTCAAAAGCCTTCAAGGACCTCTGCTTGTGCACCTGCAGGTTACAAGTGCTCCTTTTCCAAGCTGTGTACTTGGAAGGATATCCTGTACACTTTCGACCTGATCTATAAAAGAAGTATTCAATGGCACTTCCCTGTCTTGCATTTTCTAGGTTGGTAAACATGATATGAACCTGGTGTAAATATGACCATTCCTGAGAAACACATACATACAGATATAACATATGTGTATGCATGTATCCGCTCCCATAGATTTATATGGGCTGTACCAGCCTCAAGCTGGTGGATGGGAATGGTAAATTTATCTAGCCCTTGCTCATTCATAAATAAGCACCAGATAACAATCTGACCATTGATGAATTGGAGAAAGCACAAGGAAATTACAGGATTTGTGCATTCAGCCATTCATCTCTTGATTAATTTTCCTGCCTGGTGTGGTTATGCTTCATAACATACAAACATTGATGAACATCACTGGGTAATGTTTTTGCTGCACGACTGTAAGCAACATTATGATTATACTTTTATAATTTGATACGAATGAAAATTAAATGCTCACTAAAGCCATTACCCATATTATGATCATTACAGATATTTAAATACAAGCAGATGTTTCAGAGCCTCTCATTTGCAGCTGCACAGGCTTTGTGAACCTTAACTTGTACCTTGTTTACTATGTGAGATTCCCTATGATTATTATGTTTATGATTTTTTTCTTTCTATACAGGAATCAAGAGTAGTTACATGTTGAATGTAAAACAGATAATGAGTGTATCATGCAAATATATCATGCAGATTCCACACACTAACACGTACCGAAATTAATTTAAAATAACAAGGCCAGATATGATGAGGCAGCAAGGATAACTCCTTTAACATTCATCAACTGTTCAACCAGAACAGTGATAATTCTGCTGTAACTGGCTGGGGAGAAGGGGGGCTGACTGAGCGATTGAATAATTGAGTAACATGTGTGTGTTTGGTGAGGAGGGCAGTATGGTTTTATGCTGTGTTAGGTACTGGGCAGACCTGCTTGTGCTGTTGGATGCAGGGCCAGGCCAGTTAGCCCAGGAACATATTAAGGGGACAGGGGGAAGTTAATTGTTGTCTAAATAGCATATGATGGGCTGGAAGGGTAGGGTTGACGTGTGCTTCGGCTGGGTGACTTGCCCACTCCAGTTCATCATCAGGTCAGTCCTGCCAGTCAAAAGCATGGAGGAGAGCACTGCCTGAGCTCCTCAAGACTGGTTGGGCTGGCCTGATGATGAGCTGGAATGGGCAAGTCATCCAGCTTATGAACATGATAATGTCACTGATGGATTGCCAGGATGAGAGGGTCAGGAGTTAATTATCGTGGGTTGAAGGAGTCATTGTGTGTTTACATCTATTGACTTCCTGCTGAGTGAATGAGGAATAAACATGGCACCCTGCAAATTCCAACTTATGCCAAGACCTATAAAACGGAGGAGGACAAGTATCAGCGACTCAGTACACCTGTCTGCCACACTCTTGCATAATAAAGCAATCATTATTTGCTGAGTTAACATTTCAGACACCTATAGGGCCTTTACCAAGACACAAAATGAATGAAAACCTTATAACAGGTGAGTTTTGTGCCCAAGCATTAAATTACATCATCCACATGGAGATGAACAGCTGACTGCAGCAAAATGACATCACCCCATCTGTTTGCAATATACGCAAATAAAGTCTACAGTAAGAAAATAATATATAGAAAACAGTACTAAAAATATTCAAATAATTTATACTAGCATCATACTGATAAAAAATACACCAAACCCTAAAGAGAGTGGTCTAAAGACAATAGTTTTAAATTAATAACCACATGATGCAAGTATGCAAGTATGCTTAAACAAAACATGTTGCAGCATAGACTCACTGAAAAATTCTTTACCAAATTACATGTCCGTGTTCATAAATTCTTTGGAGAAAGAATTTAAACGGAAATATATTATTAGTATGAATGGGGTATAGGGAGAATTAGCACATTGCAGTGCCATAGAACCAACAAATATGTCATGGTTTGGGGACAATGAAACAATGTCTAAATAAAATATAGGGTGGCACAGTGCACCACAACACCACCCTGCTGACATGACAATCAAATTTCATAGGTTAAGCAGTTAAGACCATATAGAACATTTTAAATACAGTAAATAAAAATTATTTTTATTTAACAATGCAACCATGCGATCATAAAAGATTCAGGAGGTGACATGCCGTTAGATCAATTGCTACACTGAGTGTCTTCTCAGGAGTATCTCCATATACACTATGGTTCTTTGCCTCCACAAATACTTATACCTTTTATACGCCTTACTGGCGAGTTGTATTGTTTCACTGCATGGAAATGAGTTTCATCTAGACTTGTGCACGGGCAAAATTTTCGGTAAAATTTGAATTCGGATGATCTTAATTTCGGACCGGGCCTATTCGATTCGGACGAAATTCTGATCCATTCCGAATTATTCGGCCGAATTTAACATGGGTTAAATTATAGCAGTGCGCCTCCGTGCACGCTGCTATCATTATTTGCAGACAGGGTGTGCATTTAGAAAAAGATCCATCCCAAAAACGGACATTGTCGTACATTGAAAGTCTGTGCATGTCACCTCTACTCTAGCATGGGATGCCAGTCACAATGTAAACGTCGAACATCGAAAACCCATGCCTGTCATTCAATTTAGCATGTTCGAACATCGAAACCCCATGCCTGTCCTTCAATCTAGCATATGTTTGAACATCGAAACCTCATGCCTGTCATTCAATTTAGCATATGTTCGACATCGAAAACCCATGCCTGTCACATCCTACTCAACATAAGTGGTCGACTCGAACATGGACAAACTACATGTCACATTCTATGTTAGTACATGGGTAAAGATTAAGGTTTCATTTTCTGGTACCAGCCTCCTACCCTACTGTCCCTCTTTAGTACCCAAATTCCTCTCTCTCGTTTTCCTATCCTGATTTCCCCTCATATCAGATAACTCTATGTGTATATACATTGTAGAGTTTCATACTACATCAAGAATAAACATCAATGATTGTAATGTGATAGATGTAATGTGTTAACCCTTTGAGTGCCAGAGTGGTACGCAATGCATTGCAAAGCAATGCGTTGCATACCACTCTGGCATTCAAAGGGTTAAAAAGAAAAATTGAGACATTCTGTTGTGAACAAACTGCAACACAGGAGAGAAATAAAAAAAAATGCTTGACATCTATACTGAAGAGGGGTCCACAGCATTGTCTTAGTATAGCAATATCACCGTTTTCCGTGAGTGTGCAATACAGGGCTCTACGATAATTGCTGGGCATTTCCCAATGTCATAATCAGGGGATGATGGGAGTTGTATTCTAACTACTGTTAGGAAACACATAAGTGATGCACATTCATCTCCCACCTAGAAATTATTTACACACGAGGCAACTCCCCCAAGTAATACCTAGCCCCTTTCCAAGTGAAAGGACTTCCAGAAAGGCTTCAGATCTGTTAGTGACTCACCTGTTATTGCCAGTCAGCGGGACCCGGAGAGTAGGAGGGGGTGATGCTATGGCTGCACGGCACGGTGCTCTTAGTTGGTCACTTGTCGCAATGTTGAAGCCAGCACCTTCTGGGTGGAGACACCTCACAGCAATCCTGTTCAGGACACATCATGCACTGTTGTGCACTCATACTAGGGATCCCAAATGTTTAGACTCATTTTGTACAGGGGGCACCCTCCTGTATTTGTAAAACCTCTCTAGCAAATCTGGGACGGTAGACCTATTTACTCAAGTCTTGACTTTAGGTGGGCGATAAACAATATAAAATAGGCATAATGTTTTACTATCACATAATTCACGTCACTGAAGCAGCCAGCAGGCATCGGCACTGAGTGAGCATAGGGCTGCCCTGCTGCTGACAGTCACACTGATGGGATGGGACACCCTGCAACACAGAAATGGCGGAAGAGCACAAAATAAACATGCTATGGGACGGTAAATTGCCTCCCCTGTCAAAGTGCCGCATGGGTCCATGGACCCACTGGGACCCATGTAAGGGCCGGCCCTGTATTCGAACAAATACCTAATATTTTTTTATATTTTGCACAGGAACAAATATTACTTGCTCTTGCAGTGGCAATAACTGGAACTAATGCTGGCTGCCAACCTATGCCTAGCCTAATGCTACCTGCCTGCCTACACAACAACTGTACACTCTCTAATCTCTTCTCTCTCTGAGCTCCAACAACCCAATGAGGAAATGCAGGCTGTCTGTCTGTGTGACTGTGTCATTAGTCCAACCCCCATCATGAAACGAAGAAGGCTATTCGAATACAGACAAAAGAGGGAAGTAGTGCATGAAACGGAGAATGGAATTGGACTAGAGACATGGAGGGAAAATTATGGAGGGAAAGTAATTGAGCACGCACAGGAAGTACAAAAAAGTCCTGGTCAAAAGTAGTCAAAACTTTTGGAAATGTGTCGATTGCCGAAACTTCCGAAAGTTTCGACGAATTTCGGACCTGGGCTGTTCGGAGTCGGATCATTTTTTCCGAATGACCCTTGAGTTTCGGATTGGCCGAATGTCTCCGAATGACCCCATTTTCGACGAAATCCGAATGTCTCCGAATGAATTCGCACATGTCTAGTGTCATCTATCTTCCCTTTACCTCAGTCTTTGATGATCACATGTGTGCATTGTCAAATACATTTTTTTTGTTGTATTTAAGATTGCTCTATGGTCTTAACCTCTTAAAGGGATAGTAATACTTAAAATGTAAAAAAAAATATGTTGTAGGGTTTATCCCCCTGAGTAAAACAAGAGCACTCCCACTGCTGAAAGGTGTTTCATTCAAAAGTTATTAATTTTCAAAGTTGAATTTTTTAGGTGCAATATCACAGTGGCCTGAAATTGTACAGTGACGCTGTTGCTACACGATCCTATGGACAGCTCTCCATAGGATGAAAGTGGATCTATCACATATAGATATCTAATGCTCATTAGATAGAACATTTAGCGAAAAAGCTTAATAGGTTTTCATTTTTGAAAAAAACAAAAAAAAAAAACATTATCTGAGCAAAAATTCAAGTTTAAAGGGTGGCCAGCAGCCTACTTCCGCTTGCCGTTGTGGCAAGCTGCTTGCCGCACAGAGGCTGCTCCCGTCCCACTACCCAGCATCCTCTGATGACTGAGGCTTTCTTTCTCTAAGCTGGAGCGATCTCATTGGCAGAGATCGATATCTAGCCAATGAGATCAATCCAGCTTAGAGACAGACATCCTCCGTCATCGGAGGATGCTGGGTAGTGGGACGGGAGCAGCTTCTGTGCAGCAAACAGCTTGCCACAGCGGCAAGCAGAAGTAGGCTGCTGAGCTCCTTTTAAACTTGAATTTTTGCGCAGATAATGGATTTTTTTCAAAAATGATTAACGTTAACATTTTTCACTAAAAGCTCTGTCTAATGAGCATTAGATAGCTATATGTGATAGATCCACTTTAACCTATAATTGTTGATTCTCCTATCAGTACTGCAGCGTTGTGATGCAGTATGGCACTGTAACTTAGATACACATCATTTCATTGTCTCTAAAATATATGACTAACAGGATATCACTCCTGTGCATGAATTATGGACACATATTAACTCTCTGGAATACTAGAAATCATGACACATTTGTTAGCTCTTCTGTGTTGCAATGCACTTGAGGCACACTTTGTAGACCATTCTAATGAAGAAGTTATTTGTGTACAATGTTATTTTGGCTCTGCAGATGAGCCGTCCAGTCCAGGGACCAGAATCTAAGTCTGTCAGCTAGAGTGCTGATGTGGGTTAATAGGGAGGCAAGGGGAAACTTTAGAAGCTTATTACTCTAAAACTGTCAACAGGACTTACACAATTTATTTTATTTTTTTTAACTGTACAATAGTAAACATTCTTAAAATCAAGTATTACTATCACTTTAATTTAAAATGTGCTGGCCCAGTCCCCATGGTCACAGTTACTCTGCAATAGCTTGCAGGTATAGGGCCCACAAGACTCACTGGCTGCATGCATATGTTTACTCTCTCTGGTATTATACTTAATCATTAATAAATAGAATATTTGGACAAAATTCCTAGTCCTACCTAAACACTATTGTGTGCTGGCTCTACTCTGCAGCTGACTGTCACTTCTGCCCGAATCTGTCAACACTGTCAGCTTGACAAAAGGAATGGTGGCCATCCAGCTCCATAATGTGTTCCCGCTCTCTGCATCACTGCTACACTTCCATCACCCACTGCAGCAGATGCCTGGCCCCTCTGCTCTATCTTCCGGATGGTTCCTCATAATGGTTGCTAAGCAACCAACCCCCTCTGAACCCTGTAAACTTCACAGAAATTCTGAGACAAGTCAGACAACAATTGTCTCTCCAGTTCAGCTTTGCATGACAGGGTGGGCTAGTAGGACCCCAACTTGACCAGGCCCTAGACAGGAGCCTAGTGTGTCTTTCCCATGATCCTGAATTGTACAAAATGTTAACTTGCATGCAGATTAGACCAATATACCCAGGTAAAAGCCCTAACTTATTACTGGAGGTTTGTCTCAGGAAATTTGTCAGATTCTTACAATACCTAGAAGCCTAGTACAAAACAAGAATCTTTTTAGTTATTTTCACTTGATCAAGAACAAATGAATCCACATGAGGAGGGGGGGCTACCAGCAAAAGGGGAACCAAAAAAACTCTAAAAAAGAAATAGCTATCATTAACGTTTCACATTCTCTTTCACAAACTGAAACATGACTACTATCTGAAGGCTTATCCTTTGTTCCATTAGTCCTTCAGGATTATTCTTCATTGCAAACTGTCCTCAATAAAGTTCAAACAAACATGAAACTTAAAGACCATTTAAAAAACAGTCCCAGTACATAGAAATTGTTTTAACCTAAAAGCACGTTTGAACTTATAAGCATTAATCCTTCCATTAATCCATCCATTAAACATTTATGAGACTTATTTAAAATGATACAAAGGACAACACCCTTAATCTGCTTCACAAACATGGGAATCTTTCCAAACTAGAAAAATGGCCATTAAATATTTAGCTAACAAATAGCAATCCATCCTTGGTTATTAGACCAGATGATAAGGGTGGTGCAGATGTTATTCTTGATTAGTAATACTAATATTACCTTGAAGAAATTCTTAACCAACTGAATGATATCCACACATATGAAAACATTAGTAATGATCTTATTGTATGCCTCTAAACAGATAGTCAATAACATCTTAAAGATTGCCTTTACACAAGGTTGGATACATGAACCTACTTATAAATTCCTGTCAGTTGACTTTCCCATCTGTCCCATTCTATACACCCTACCCAAAATACATAAGGACACTCATAAACTGCCAGACTTACCAATTATCTCAGCAAGGGCTTCTCTACTGTGATCTTTGTCACGATATCTCGGCTATTGGCTTCAACTGCTTGTCCAATAATTAAATGATTAAATCAAAGATACCACTGACTTTATTAGTAGGCTACAAACCCTGGGAGATAATTGTTTACTGGTCACCATGGATGTCAAATTATTGTAACTATGTCTATGAAGACCACAACAGAACTATCCACTGAGTTTCTGTTGCAACTACATGAGTTATATTTAAGTCTTAGTTACTTGGATTAGGCCATTTCTGTCTCCAGATATCTGGAACTCCTATGAATTTGAATACAGTGGCATTCTTAGACTATCTATTTATGGCACAATATGAGAAGATATACATTATTCCACATACTGGTTCCAACATCTCTCTACTTTCACTATACTGGTAATTTTTTCCTAATATGGAATGGTAATACTGGCTGCTTATTTGTGAAACCTTAGAATTACTTAAATTACCCAGGGATATTCTCTTTTTCTGTTGATCACCACCTTCAATTTTTTGGACCTCATTAGATACCATGAAGGAAATAACATCTTGTAACAGTTTGTTTTGACACTCAAACCAGTAGGTAAAATAAAACAACGTTTATTGAATGAAAATAAGTACAAATGATCGCCCTCTACAGGTCACAGCAGCAATTGCAAGTGAATACACAGTACACATAGATTCACTATAATGAATAGAAGGCACACTCAAAATGGTATAGATAATAGTGAACTGGTCCCTAAAGGGTAAATGAGAACAATCAGTCCGTCTCAGCTGTGGGCTTTGGCACGCCCGAATGGTGTAGTGATAAACTGAGCAAATGTGCACAGCACAGAGTTCATGCAATGGAGGATAGTTGGTGTTCAGTGACCAGCATGAGCTTAGCAGAACAGTGACCCAAACATAGCCCCCGCGGGCATTCCCAAAGAGACCACTGAGACTGCAAGTGCAAGAGTATGTAGCCCCCACGGGCGTAATCGGAGACTAGCCTGAGATGCAAAGCTGGCATTTTAGCCCCCACGGGCGTATAACAGGAGACCAAAGTGAGTACAACACGAGCCAATAGCCCCCACGGGCACAGACCTTCGGATCCTGCAAGAGCTTGGAGACTAACCTTGCTACCACTCAGAACCAATAGCCGCAATGGATACCTCTGGTAATTAACGTGATACCGAGAGCCTAGGGCGCCCAACCGGACCGACAGGACTTGACTACTCTGCAGTTGTGAATCGGAGTCGCCGTCCAAGGTAGCAGCCAACTCAGCAGAAGTAGACTTATAAGGTAGAGGCTCTATGAATTGAATGGAGGTTTGGCAAGAGAGAAGCGGCACTGCAAGGGTTAAAGGGTACATTTAAATCTCCTAGGCTCGGTATGGTAACTAAGCTCTGCAAGCGTATGGAGGCTCGGTACAAGGAGCACAGCTTATGCAAGTCAGCAAGGAACTCTGCACTAGGAGATGGGTTACACCGGAGTGTAATGGTCACACTGTATCAGCACAGCACAGCAGGAGTCAGAATGTCGCGGCGGCGACAACAGGCAAACGCAGGTCGCTGGAACAGGCTGTGGTCGATCACGAAGCAGGAAGTCAGCCAGCCGGGTCGTAGCACGTAGGAGGTTCTCAGACAAGCCGGGTCGTAGCACGTAGGAGTTTCTCAGACAAGCCGGGTCGTAGCACGTAGGAGGTTCTCAGACAAGCCGGGTCAAACACGATCAGGAACACTGGAGCGTAGTCAGGACAGGCCAAAGTCGGTACACAGGAATCCAGATACAGGAACACAGCAACAGCAAGACTGGCTCAGAAACACCATGAAAGGGCATCTGACAGATGTGAAAGTCAGGTATAAAAAGGTCACCAGGGGGCGGGCCAAACCAACTCAGCAAATCAAAGTATACCACAGATGAGAGTGACAGGAGGATCACAGGCACTGTGATACATCTATATTATAACTCACCATAAATGATAGACATTTTTACGATTTTGCACATAATGGTTTCCAACCTATACATACCAAGAGAAGGGAACCTTACTTTCAGTTTATCTGTATCATCAGGGACAATAGATGCATAGACACAGCAAGACAGGAATCAAACGCAGTCTTATACTGCCTTAAACTGTGAGGACATAAGGAAGATATTCTTCATACAGCAGAGAGGGTAATTAGTAATTACACAAACACAGATATAACTTGTCTTCCACAAAGCTAATCTAAACCAACTCATATGGACAAAGTTGTATTCACTTCCACCTACACCAATAAAAGTGATTCATTGAGGCAAAGCATTGTCAAATATTGGAGCAATGTAGAAACGTAAACAATGTCACCTAATGGGATTTTATGATACATTAGCATTGAGAAGGTCTTGATGAGACTGATTACCTTATGCTGTTTGTGTGGGTTAAGTTTTTAAGAATTAGAAGGTATTGAATGCATTGCAAAGCAATGTGTTACACAAGCTTCCAGTCCCGAAAGGGTTAAAGAGATGTAGTATTAGGTTTACTCAGAGATCTAGAACAGATTGATTTTTGTAATGCCTTAAAAGATGGAACTAAATAAGTTGAAATTCTGAGGGTCATTTGTTGTGAAGCAATTCATAGGCAAACCAACTACACCATAAGGAACAAATTACTGCCACTGATTCATATGGAACATTTAACCCACTGACTGTATGTTGAACACCTCTTTAGTATTCATGTGGGTAAAAACTTTGAAAAGCCATTTATATCAATGGTGGTGTTTATTTGTATTCTATAGTGTCATTGATTTACCCAAGAATTGCTCCATGATTTATTTATAAGGGTTTTGTCATTCATCTATAAGCAAAGTGACAGTGATATTATTAAGTTAAGATTAAAGTGAGTGTTAGATAAGAAGTTAAAGGCGCAGTAAACTTTTAATAAAAACCTAAATCTTATAGGATTTTTCCTGCTGAGCAAAAAAAAAAGGTCCTCTCACTGCTGTCATTTGTTTTATTTAAATGTTGTAATTGTCATGAAGTGAATCACAGAGTGATTACTTCCTGAAACTTCTCACTGCTAGCAAGACTCAGCAGTTTCTGTCACGGTCTATGGAGATCTGTTTGTCAGTGACTCACCTCTCTTAGAGTACACATCACAATAACTAATTGGAATTATCACTAGGGGGCACTGTTATTGTAAAAACAAAACAAAACACGTATTTACACTATAATAACTGAGAATGGATCTCTCTCTCTCTCTCTCTCTCAGCAGTGAGAGCACCCATCGTTTACTCAATTGAAAAAGTCTTGAATTACATATTGTTTTCATAACGAGTTTAAGGTGCAGTATTTTTTCTGAGTGGGGAGGTTATTGTGGTTTAGGTGGCATTTTCTATTGCTTATGAAGGCAACATACACAGGGTTTTGTGGTCATGTAGAATAAAGTCTAATGTTAGACAAATGGTGAAAAATACAATAAGACCATGGTACTTTCTATATTTTTAATAACATATATGGCAATATATTTAATAAATTATGTGAATATGTATAGTGTTATTGTTCAGAGGGATGTTAAAGGATGATAAACAATCCTACATGCTGTTAAACCTAAAAATGCCATACAAAAGCCCAAGGAAAGAAAGGAAGAATTATGATAGTGTGCCAAACTACACAACATAAGCAAGTTTCTTCAGGGAAGTGAAGTCAGAGAGTGAAAGGCTGACAGCAGCAAAAAGAATCACACAAAAAAGAAAAGAAAAAAGAAACCTTTTTCTGGCACCTCACATAGTACCTGCCCAGAGCTTATCAATAGAGCAAACCAGGGCTTATAATTTTAAGTCCTTTGCTAGTAGCCAGACCTGAAAAGTTACTCGCCACTGCAAGCCAAAAGATACCCATTGGCTAGTGGCGAGTGGAAATTTTGAGCCCTGGAGCAAATGGTTAAAACTTAACCTTTATTTAGTAAAACCATATATTTATTATAAAATCAACTAAAATCAGAATCAGGAACTTCCCGTTCCAGTGCTTAACAATATGTCCTAATGCAACGTCTTAGTGCATAGTCTCCGTGAATAACATAGATCTTGGAGAAGTGATATCACTAAAGAAGTCATCTTCATGTTATCACCTCTTTATCATGCCTTGGGACGTCTCCCCTCCAATGAGTCTTTGGGGGAGATTCACTAGTGGTGATGAAGAGGTGATAAAGTGGAGATGACTTCTCCAGTTTATCACTACTCCAAGTTCTGTGTTATTCTATAGACCCTATTCACTAAGATCTCCAAAGCTGAAGAAATATTGTTGCATCGGTTCCATAGAATAACTGGAACTGGAGAAGTGATATCCACTTTATCACCTCTTTATCCGCACTTAGTGAATCTCCCCCATTGTTAGGGCTCCCTCCAATAGCAAATCAAACAGCTGCTGATTTTAAAAAAAGAAATCATTGAAAGTATGAAAAAGGAATTGTACAAATCAGTTTCATGTTCAAGGATATGATGGGGGCAACAAATCTAATTGGCATTAAATGAAGCTGGCAAGAAAGAATATCCAAGATAGCTTAGAGCAGAATATGTGCATTGTGCTGTACACAATTTAAATCTTGCAGTCAATGACTCTGTTTGGTGTATACCTGAAATAAAATAATTCTATGATGCAAATGATCATCTTTATACTTTTATTGGCCATAGTATCAAATGATGAGCTCTGTTATATGAATTAGCACCACTTTAAAAATACGCTGGGTACCACAGAATGATTCACTCATTGCTTTTAGATTCTGTTACGTGGACATAATGAAAGGACTCACCAAAATAATTCTTAGAAGTGAGTCGTGATGAAGGGAAGAAGCATGAAAAAAGAGTTTGGTTGTTTTCATCATGTCTTACTGGTTGTGTTGGAAACAATGATCTTGGAAACTGTCAATCCTGTTTCAAAGAGTTTCTAATCTAAAGAAACAAACTTAAAAAGTTGCAACATTACTGCATAATGGAAAAGATTCTCTACAGCAGTTTTGAAACAATTTCAAAGCATCCAAAAACAGTGCCATAAAAATGTCAGAAACGTGGGGAGTGGAGGGTAAGTTTCAAATGAAAAGAAAGAAGAAAGTGAAAAAGCAGTTTGATGAACTATGTGAGGATAAAAGATGAACTGATGCTGAGAGATACTTTGAGCTTAATATTTTCTATTCCTGTTTGGATACAATTGTGTCTCAATTGAAAAATCATTTCCAAAGTCTGGATACAACAGAAACAAAGTTTAGGGCAATGCTGCCAAATACGCTAGTGTCAGCAAGTGATGAAGGGCTCAATAAAGATGGTGGAAACGTGAATCCAGTCTCCAAGTACTTTTCTCGCTGTCTCCTAGGACAGCTGCTTGCATTTAGGGCATGTTTAATAATAGACAGATATCCATCGGATTGTATTGTAATGTATTGAATACCTCTCTGACTCTCAGGGTTAAGATCAGAGATCTATAAGCTGTATACAGTAAAAATGTGCCTAGGATACTGATTGTCTGCAATATTGTTTTGTTCTCCATGTTTCCCTGAAGTATGTGCCATGTCCCTGTTATTTCTAACAATTTCAGTAACAGTTGCAAGTGCTAAACATTCAGCCTTGATGCTATGGTAATAATGAATTATATACAAAGCTCAATGGGACAAGACAGGCTTCATGGACTTGCAGTGTTATCCACTGAAAATGAAAGGGCACAGAACATCAATATAGCCCAGATTATTGTTGACTTTGCTGAGTGGAAAGCCTGAAAGAGGCAATTCTAGGATTGCAATACATATTTAATTTCACAGTATAGCACTGATTCATCTAGAAAGTATTCAATATTTATTATACCTTGTTCCTGTGCTTAAATGTAATTAATGTTGGGTGTATTGAAGTTATTTTATTATGTTTTATTGAATAATAGAGGTGTTTTCTTTTAAAATGACAGTAAGACTCCTTTTGACTTCTATTTTTTAATTTTTCATTTTCACCTATTTTTCTTTATATTAAACAGTGCTGCAGGGAGTCTTCAACATTGTGTTACTATCCCTGCTTTAATAGTCTCCACCAGAAAGCTCTGTGGAATCAGAGATTCAGAGAGCTCATTGTCAAGTAGCTCAAAAGTGTAAAAAATAGGTGAAGATGAAAAAGTATAATAAAAAGTATATTATGCACTTGAAGAATAGGTAAAGTCAAAAAGAAAACAATACTAATCCTTTGAAATAAGAATTAAATTCTGTATTAAAAGTCTTCATACTTAAAGTAAAAATAAATATTTATACTTGTATTATTTGTAATTTATGTTTGTTTTCATATTAAATACATACATATATATATATATATATATATATATATATATATATATAATTTTTTTTTTTTTTTTTTTTACACATATACTTAAATGCACACATTCTGTTGGAGGGAGGGAGCCCTCACTCATTAATTACACCACTGAGGAACAACTTGCTTCAAAATGCCCATACACCTTAACTGCCTTCTCCTTTGTGGAAACAGTGTAAAGAAAACAAATTTTGGTGTAAATTGATAATAATAATTGTCTATGTGTAGACAATACACATATAAATTGGTTCCTGTACTTTTGCTCTGAATTGCATTCATACATTCTCCTGAGGGGCTGACTCAATTGGGTAGGAGAGGGAGTTGCTCGGTTAGGTAATAGAGGGAATGGCTCTTTTTCAGTGCTCTTTTGTGAGTAAGTAAATTGGGCTGCATAGAGAATCAATCTCTTTCTTGAGAGTGGAAATTGTTTAGCTTAGCAGGATAGAGAATGGTTCTGTTGCCAACTTGCTATTGCAGTCAGTGGGGTCCACAGTACTTGTTACTTAAACTATAACACTTATGCTACTTGGTGGTCTGTGACCTTGGAGTTGGTACACTATGATGATGTCATTAGCACAGACTTGGTTAAGTAGATTTCAGCTAGGTTCTGACTGGTTGTTTAAGCATCTTTGTGTAAAAGCTAGAGTTGTCCTTATTAGCATAGGAGGACAGATACAAATATCAAGACTCTTTTAACCACTTGAATACTAGTCAGTGACTATGAACTGAAGACCACTCTATTATTCAAGAGGGTTAAACGACACATTTAAATAAATTGTAAGCTTTATTTACACTCCTATAATGCAGTTGGTTTGCCTACTCTAGTTCCTCTTAGTATATCACCTTCTCTTTCTGACATCACGTGTTCACTTCTTCAATGATTCTTTTGGCTGAAATGATGTACGAATCGACCCGGAAACTGCATATTTTCTGGGCAAACAGCTAAGATGTAGATGTAGAATAAGAAAACGCACACTCAGGACTTCAGAAGGGTTGAGAAAGGTTATGTTGTTATGAATTAAATTTTGATCAGTAAAAAATTGGTTTGGTCGGCTATACTTGAGTCCTGAGTATGCTTTTTCTTATTCTATATCTACATCGTATATATATATATATATAAATATATATCAGGGCTAAAAATTTCCACTCTCCACTAGCCAATGGCGAGTGAGAATTTAGCCCTGGCGAGCAGAAATTCAGCCCTGGTGGGTATGTTATGGCTTGCAGGGGCGAGTAACTTTTCAGGTCTGGCTAGTAGCAAAAGACTTCAAATTTTGAGCCATATATATATATATATATATATATATATATATATATATATATAGTACCAGACAAGAAACTTCGCTGCAAACTATGCCAGCATATATGCCCAGACAATAAAGCCACCCACAACAACAAAACCTACAGTATTAAATTATCATACTCCTGCACATCTAGCAATGTGAAATATATGATACATTGCACCAAATGCCACCTAGGGTGCTTCATTGGGGAAATCACCCAGCAATTAAATGGCAGAATGAACATGCACAGACACTCTATCAAACATCACAAAGAAGGATCCTACTGCACCCCTGTGGGACATCATTTTACCCAGTCTGAACACTCAATTAAGGACTAGTGATGAGCGAGCATGCTCGGCCGAAGCTCGGTTCGGCTCGAGCATCGCTCTGCTCGGCACATGGCGGTACTCGTACGAGTACCGCTTGTGCTCGCCCGCCATGTTCGGGTCTCCTCCCCGCACGTTTCGCGGCTGCTGTGCAGCCAATAAATGTGCGGGGAGGCTCTGACATTAGTGTAATGCCAGCAGCCATGTTGGCTGCTGGCATTACACTGATTGGCTGGCCAGAACCCGTGATCGGGTGCTGTATAGCACCTGACCAGCGAGTTCGGCTCAGTCTTAGCCAGGGAGAGATGAGGATAGGAAGGGAAAGTCAGTGTAGGGAGAAGAAAAGTGTGTTTGAACAACATATAAAGAAAGACCCAAAAGTCCTTTTTAGGACTATTGTGTGTGGGGGCAGCAGTTATATTTTGTTTTGGGGGGCAGAGTTTAAAAAAAAAAGTCACATATTCCGTTCACTGTGCCTAGCCGCAGATTAGCAGCACATTCTGTTTAGTGTGCAAAGTTGCAGATTAGCAGCACATTCTGTTTAGTGTGCAAAATTGCAGATTAGCAGCACATTCTGTTTAGTGTGCAAAGTTGCAGATTAGCAGCACATTCTGTTTAGTGTGCAAAGTGTAAAAAATAAAAGTCACATATTCCGTTCACTGTGCCTAGCCGCAGATAAGCAGCACATTCTGTTTAGTGTGCAAAGTTGCAGATTAGTAGCACATTCTGTTTAGTGTGGAAAGTTGCAGATTAGCAGCACATTCTGTTTAGTGTGCAAAGTGTAAAAAATAAAAGTCACATATTCCGTTCACTGTGCCTAGCCGCAGATAAGCAGCACATTCTGTTTAGTGTGCAAAGTTGCAGATTAGCAGCACATTCTGTTTAGTGTGCAGAGTGTAAAAAATAAAAGTCACACATTCCGTTCACTGTGCCTAGCCGCAGATAAGCAGCACATTCTGTTTAGTGTGCAAAGTTGCAGATTAGCAGCACATTCTGTTTAGTGTGCAAAGTGTAAAAAATAAAAGTCACTTATTCCGTTCACTGTGCCTAGCCGCAGATAAGCAGCACATTCTGTTTAGTGTGGAAAGTTGCAGATTAGCAGCACATTCTGTTTAGTGTGCAAAGTGTAAAAAATAAAAGTCACTTATTCCGTTCACTGTGCCTAGCCGCAGATAAGCAGCACATTCTGTTTAGTGTGGAAAGTTGCAGATTAGCAGCACATTCTGTTTAGTGTGCAAAGTGTAAAAAATAAAAGTCACATATTCCGTTCACTGTGCCTAGCCGCAGATAAGCAGCACATTCTGTTTAGTGTGCAAAGTTGCAGATTAGCAGCACATTCTGTTTAGTGTGCAAAGTGTAAAAAATAAAAGTCACTTATTCCATTCACTGTGCCTAGCCGCAGATAAGCAGCACATTCTGTTTAGTGTGCAAAGTTGCAGATTAGCAGCACATTCTGTTTAGTGTGCAAAGTGTAAAAAATAAAAGTCACATATTCCGTTCACTGTGCCTAGCCGCAGATAAGCAGCACATTCTGTTTAGTGTGCAAAGTTGCAGATTAGCAGCACATTCTGTTTAGTGTGCAAAGTGTAAAAAATAAAAGTCACTTATTCCGTTCACTGTGCCTAGCCGCAGATAAGCAGCACATTCTGTTTAGTGTGCAAAGTTGCAGATTAGCAGCACATTCTGTTTAGTGTGCAAAGTGTAAAAAATAAAAGTCACATATTCCGTTCACTGTGCCTAGCCGCAGATAAGCAGCACATTCTGTTTAGTGTGCAAAGTTGCAGATTAGCAGCACATTCTGTTTAGTGTGCAAAGTGTAAAAAATAAAAGTCACTTATTCCGTTCACTGTGCCTAGCCGCAGATAAGCAGCACTTTCTGTTTAGTGTGGAAAGTTGCAGATTAGCAGCACATTCTGTTTAGTGTGCAAAGTGTAAAAAATAAAAGTCACTTATTCCGTTCACTGTGCCTAGCCGCAGATAAGCAGCACATTCTGTTTAGTGTGCAAAGTTGCAGATTAGCCACACATTCTGTTTAGTGTGCAAAGTGTAAAAAATAAAAGTCACTTATTCCGTTCACTGTGCCTAGCCGCAGATAAGCAGCACATTCTGTTTAGTGTGCAAAGTTGCAGATTAGCAGCACATTCTGTTTAGTGTGCAAAGTGTAAAAAATAAAAGTCACTTATTCCGTTCACTGTGCCTAGCCGCAGATAAGCAGCACATTCTGTTTAGTGTGCAAAGTTGCAGATTAGCAGCACATTCTGTTTAGTGTGCAAAGTGTAAAAAATAAAAGTCACTTATTCCGTTCACTGTGCCTAGCCGCAGATTAGCAGCACATTCTGTTTAGTGTGCAAAGTTGCAGATTAGCAGCACATATTCCGTGTAATATGAAGAAGGCGGGTAAAAAGGGACGGGGAAGTGGACGTGATCCTGATAGTTCAGGGCGCGGGTCAGGACGCGTAGAAACTGTGCCTGGTGCCAGAGCAGAAGAAAGAAAGACATCCACCATACCTAGCTTCATGTCTCAGTTTACAGGGCGTTGCAGGACATCACTCTCGAGGTCAGACCACTGCGAACAGGTGGTCGGTTGGATTTCAGCTGATACTGCTTCCAGTCGGTTAAGCACCACCCTGTCTTCCACCAAGTCCACTCTCGGTAGCCAAGAGTCTGGTCAACATAATCCTCACCCTGATCATCCTTCCTCCCACCATAGAGGGTCTGGCCAAAGAAGTGATCCCACACTGGGATATAGTGAGGAGCTCGTCTCATCACCAATCCTTGAATTGAACCTCTCTCCAAGCACGCTTGCAGAGGAACATGACATCTTGTGCCCTGATTCACAACCTCTAGAGGGTACCCAATCACAAGAAGATGACAGAGGGGAACGGCATTTAAGGTCAAAGGAAGTGGATGATGATGATGAGACACAGTTGCCATCAAATCAACCACTATTACTGTCTCAAGACCTTGATGAGGAGGATGATACACAGTTGTCAATGACTGAGTATGTGGTGGAATCAAGAAATGAGGAGGATGATCAGAGTGAGGAAGTGGAGGAGGACTTGGTGGACGATGAGGTGACTGACCCCACCTGGGAAGGTGGAGAGCCGAGCGATGACAGCAGTCCTGAGGGTGAGCCATCTGCAGCACCGCAACAGGCTGGAAGAGGCAGTGGTGTGGCTAAAGAAAGAAGGCGGACCGCACCAAACCGGCCCGCAAATGTTCCACGGAGCACCCCCTCGCGTAAATCTCCCTTGCCAAGGGCTAGGTGTTCCGCGGTATGGCGTTTTTTTAAGGAAAGTGCGGACGACAAAAAAATTTTAGTTTGCAACCTGTGCCACACCAGAATGAGCCGAGGCATGAACACTATAAACCTCACCACCACCAGCATGATCCGACACATGGCATCCAAGCACCGTAATAAGTGGGAGGAACGCCCGGATCGCCAATCTGTGTCTGCAGGCCACACCACTGCCTCCTCTTCCCCTGTTTTCGGTGCCGGCCAATCGCCTGTCGAAGGCGCAGACCCGCATACCTCCCGTCCTGCACCTGTACCATCTGAAGCACCATCAGCGACCACATCCACTTCCCTGTCCCAGCGCAGCGTCCAAATGTCGTTACCCCAGGCATTTGAGCGCAAGCGAAAATACCCAGCCACCCACCCACAGGCCATAGCACTAACCTCACACCTTTCCAAATTACTGGCCATCGAAATGCTGCCATTTAGGCTTGTGGAGACTGAGTCCTTCCGCAGCCTGATGGCAGCAGCTGTCCCTCGGTACGCAGTCCCCAGCCGCCACTACTTTTCCCGGTGTACCGTCCCCGCCTTACACCACCATGTGTCCCGTAACATCACCCGTGCCCTGACCAATGCAGTTAATGGGAAGGTCCACTTAACGACTGACACATGGACAAGTGCTTGTGGCCAGGGACGCTACATTTCCCTGACGGCACACTGGGTGAATGTCGTGGAGGCTGGGAGCGACTCGGACCCTGGGATGGCACAGGTGCTACCCACGCCGAGGATTGCGGGCCCTACCTCCATCAGGGTTTCCGCCAGCACCTACGTTATTGGCTCCTCCTCCTCCGTTTCCACCTCCGAATTCTCTGCGCGCAGCGCCACTCACCCATCAGCCGGTAGCTGGAAGCAGTGTAGCACTGCAGTGGGGAAGCGTCAACAGGCCGTGCTGAAGCTGATCTGCCTTGGGGACAAACAGCACACGGCCTCAGAGCTGTTGCAGGGTATTAGTCACCAGACCGAGCAGTGGCTCTCGCCACTCAACCTGCAACCAGGCATGGTTGTGTGTGATAATGGACGTAACTTGGTGGCGGCTTTGGAGCTCGGCAAGCTCACACACGTACCATGCCTAGCGCATGTATTTCATTTAGTGGTTCAGCGATTTCTAAAAACCTACCCCAATTTGCATGATCTCTTGACCAAGGTGCGCCGCGTGTGTGCACATTTCCGTAAGTCATCAACAGCTTCAGCCGGCCTGTTGAAGCTGCAGCAGCGCTTACAATTGCCAGCTCACCGGCTGCTGTGTGACATGAGCACGCGCTGGAACTCCACCTTCCACATGTTGGCCCGGCTTTGTGAGCAGCAGAGGGCAGTAGTGGAGTACCAGCTGTTACACGGTCGTCGCCTCTCCGTTCAACTTCCTGTAATCAGAAGTGAGGAGTGGGAATGGATGTCAGACGTCTGCGAGGTTTTACGCAATTTTGAGGAATCGACACAGATGGTGAGCGGCGATAACGCTATTATCAGTGTAACCATCCCACTTCTGTGTCTACTGAAACGCTCGCTGCTCACAATTAAAACCGACCCTTTGCATGTGGAAGAGGTGGAAATGCGGGAGGAAGAGCTTACACAAGGTGATAGCCAGAGCACCCTCACTTCGTCTTCTCAGCGACAATTGGAGGAGGCGGAGGAGGAGGAGGAGGAGGAAGACACGGTTGCCTCCGCTACAGAGGGTAGCCATGGAACTTTAGTTCCATCTCTTCAGCATGGGTGGGCAGAAGAGGAGGAAGAGGATGAGGAGATTGAGAGTCATCCTCCTGGTGAGGACAGCGAAATCTTGCCTGTTGGTACTCTGGCACACATGGCTGACTTTATGTTAGGCTGCCTTTCCCGTGACCCACGCGTTATACGCATTTTAGACAACACGGATAACTGGGTGTTCACCCTTCTGGACCCCCGCTACAAAGAGAATTTCTCATCTCTCATTCCTCCGGTGGAGAGGACAAGCAAAATGGTGCAATACCAGAAGGTTCTTGTCGAAAAATTGCTCCAAAATTTTCCATCTGACAACGCTGGCGGCAGAGTACGTGCTACCTTGGCCAACCGAGAAGGGGAGAAAAGGGGAGCACACAGCAGTTCCGACAAAGGCAGGGCAACACTCTCCAAGGCGTGGGACACCTTCATGACACCCCGCCAGCACCCTCACCCTGATGCGCAGCCTAGTGTCACAAGGAGGGAAAAGTTTTGGAAGATGGTGAAGGAGTACATAGCAGACCGTGTCAGCGTCCTCAATGATCCCTCTGTTCCTTACAACTACTGGGTGTCCAAGCTGGACACGTGGTATGAACTGGCACTCTACGCCTTGGAGGTGCTGGCCTGCCCTGCCGCCAGCGTTCTGTCTGAGCGGGTATTTAGTGCTGCTGGTGGCATCATAACAGATAAGCTTATCCGCCTTTCCACCGAAAATGCTGATAGGTTGACACTTATAAAAATGAACAAGGCCTGGATTTCCCCTGACTTCTCCACTCCACTGGAGGAAAGCCCCGGGTGAACATAAAGTCACTTTAGATATGTTATTTACAATGATGGGAATACTCTGTATTCCCATTCACCCTTTCCACCCAAAAAATGGGTATATGGTTGACTCTTAATCTTCTCATCCTCCTCCTCCTCTTCCATATACCCTGTGATATAATTTTTATATAGGGCCAGCTCACCAGCGGGCCCTGTGATATAATTTTTATATAGGGCCAGCTCACCAGCGGGCGCTGTTTGACAATTTTTGTATAGGTCAGCTCACCAGCGGGCCTTCTCATATAATGTTTTATTGGGTCAGCTCTCTAGCGGGCCCTCTCATATAATGTTTTATAGCGTCAGCTCACTAGCGGGCCTTCGCATATAATGTTTAGGATGGTCAGCTCCGCAGCAGACCCTCACCCATAATGTTTTAGATGGTCGGCTCAGCGCACGTTTCCCTCTTAATCATGGCCCCAGTTCCGAAAAATCGAGGAAATTTTTTGCAGAATTTGCCTCTGTTCACGTTTCCCTCTTAATCATGGCCCCAGTTCAGAAAAATCGAGGAAATTTTTTGCAGAATTTGCCTCTGCGCACGTTTCCCTCTTAATCATGGCCCCAGTTCAGAAAAATCGAGGAAATTTTTTGCAGAATTTGCCTCTGCGCACGTTTCCCTCTTAATCATGGCCCCAGTTCAGAAAAATCGAGGACATTTTTTGCAGAATTTGCCTCTGCGCACGTTTCCCTCTTAATCATGGCCCCAGTTCCGAAAAATCGATGAAATTTTTTGCCGAATTTGCAGATGATATACAAGTAAATATACAGCAAATACTGTTTGGTAACAATTTTTCACCTAAAGTCGTTTTTATCTTCCTTTTTGTGTGTTTTACGGTCAGTCTGTAAAAATGGCGTACTACGGGCGAAACATCGTTCCCAGCAGCGACGTTGGAGTCCAAGATGCATCCAGACATCCTCCCTATGCTGTCCCTGAACCATTTCTGTGGTGTTTCCATCATTTTCTGCCCTTTTCCTATGGACCAGGCACCCTCCCCTCATCAGAGCAGGGGGTGCCTGGTGTAATGCTCGAGTCCTCCCATTGACTTCAATGGGGCTCGGGTGCTCGGCCGAGCACTCGAGCCTCCGGGGGTGCCTGGCCAGAGCACCCGAACACCCGAGCATTGGGGTGCTCGATCATCACTATTAAGGACCTAAAAATCAAAGTGCTAAAAGGGAACCTTAGAAATACCCAATAAAGAAAAACTTTTGAAGCCAGAATGATTATATTTTTTAACAGCAAGAATAGAGGACTATATGTTGGTTTGGGTTTCCTGTCCCACTATCAAAGTTTCACATGACCCCTCTATCAGTATCTTACTCTTCATATATATCCACATGCTAATAATAATATGAAACCTGTCATCAGAATGTATGTTAACATATTAAGTATACGTATTGACATATGCTTTCCCATACTCTTATACATGCAGGCGTATATATATGTGGGTGGACTATTATATATGTATATATGGGTTTATGTGCATATATGTACATGTAGGTATGCATGCATGTATGTATGTGTTTATGTTTGTATACGTATATGTATATGTACTAGTAAATATATATAGGTACTTGTGTATAGATATATGTTTTAGTATGCATTCCTACATATTATGTGTACGTATTTAGATATATGCATTGATGTATATGTATGTGTCCATATGAATGTGTTTATATGTATATGTGTATATGCTATATACATGTATATTTTGTGTGTGTGTATATAGATATATTGTATGGGTATATGTATGTGTGTATATGTGTGTATGCATGTATATGTGTGTGTTTATATGTATGGATATGTGTATGTATGTGTGTGCATGTACACGTGTGTATATGTGTATATACATATAATGTGTATGTGTGTATGTATATGTATGTATATATATGTCTTATCAACAGTCCCACTGTGTTAACCTCAGCAAACAACACAGCTTTGAATTTAATGTATTAACTGTATTAACTGTTTTATCTGTGAATTCTGTGTCCTTGTGCTCAGAAATGCTTTAGACTTGAGAAAGGGCGTTTATCCCGAAAGCTTGTAAATCCATTATTCTGTTAGTCCAATAAAAAAGGTATTACAAGATATTAATTGGAGAAGTGATAAACTGGAGAAGTCATCTCCACTTTATCTCCTCTTTATCATCACTTAGTGAATCTTCCCCAAGGTGTTAATTAGTCACAGGTCCAGAAAATCACCTCTCTCCAATGTTTCTACCAGAGCGATGGAATAAATTGATAAGGAGGAATCATGGATCAAATCCGTTCAAGACAGAATCTCCAGATGATGGGAGAACTTGGAAAGAGGACAAGTCGTCTTTAAAACCATAGAGAAAACATGCATCTTAGAAAATAAAAACTGGATGTGAATTAATAATAGGCAAAACTGAATTTAACGTGATGGGAGCTCTTTATTGCAATTCACTCTTTAAGATGTCATACCATCCCTCTATCAATATGCTATAAGTAACCCCTTCTCAATGTGTTTGATACCTGTCTAGTATCCAGGATATTAACTCCTTACAGGGACAACAATGTTTTACAATAAGAAAGCTCCAATTAATCTTCATAGTATTTGGGCCATGGAGAGTGTTATTTCAATACTGTCAGTGTAGTTCAAGAGTAAAGAGTAAATGATAAAGTATCCCCCTCTTGCCCCTTTTACTGATGTAACACTGCTCACCTCAGAGCAGCAAGGCTGTCCGGATGGATAGCAGAGAGGGACAATCTTCAGTGAACATAAGTAAAAACCTGAAAAACTTGTCAAGGGGAGCGTGGTTTTCCTTATGCTCACAGTAAGAAGATTGTCCCTTGCTGTGACCTGTCCGGTCCCCGGAGCAGATTCCACATATAAGGCGAGGTAACTTACACTATGGAAAAGGGGCGGGAAGGGCATATTTTATCATTCAATTACTCTTGAACTACAGCTCTGACAGTATTGAAATAACACTCTCCATGGCCCAAATACTATGAAGATTAATTGGAGCTGCAGTTTTTGTGAAACATTACTATCCCTTTAAGGACAGTGGGTGTGAAATGCACTGCTTTGCAATTTGTTGATCTTCCCTCTGGTCCTTAAGGGGTTAAAGAGAGGGAGACAGCTTGTTAGAAGAGGTGTATTTTCAAGTCTTTTCCTGCAGAGTAAAACAAGGTAAACAAGATAGTTGCCAGCAGGTCTTGGATTTGTAAGCAATGCATTGGAGTCTTCTGTAGCATCCAAAGAGATAAGTAATTTTGCTAGATTAACCCTTTGAGTGCCAATGGGGTACAGAATGCATTTCATACCCTTCTGGCACTCAAAGAGTTACAGTAGATGTAACAACTCCCAATATTTACCCCCGCTTACCCATATGATCTGTATGAATTTTGCCCTTGTGTCATTGCTCAAGGGCTCTCAGTCCTGCATGCAATGCCCATGGAGGAGGATATGATAGTCACTGGTAGATTTTTTTAAACTGAAGCAGGCAGAGTGTATGAGTCTGCTTAACTGTTTAAGTACCAGAGGGCTATGCAACGCATCGTGATGCAATGTGGTGCCCCCCAGGTCCTTCACCCTTTGAGTACCAGAGAGGTATCCATCAAATTACGTTACAATGCATCTGATACTTCTCTGCACTCAAAGCGTTAAAGGGTTAATATTACCATGTGCAGAGTAAAGAGTCTGATTTCCTGTGGTCCTGCTAGCAACTGTCATGTCCGCCTCTATTCACATGATATCCAGGACTGCTTGAAGATTGTCTCTTGAACAGACACAACGAAAATGATCATAGGGGTCATTATGTTTTTCTGGTCATAAAAAAGTAAATGAGGTTTATTATTAGGAAATGTCACTAACTCCATTAAAAGTTGCGATATCAAATTACATTCAGTAAACAACTCCCACACACAAATATTAGAGATCTATCAATAAGAACCTACTATGTGTTTGTTGAATTGTCTCATAGCAAACAGTGCTAATATTTACCCCATTACTTATGTGTATCCAGCATGTCCATTCCTAATGGAGCTTTAACTGACACCAGGCACACGCCGTATGTGCATGTAATTAATTTAAATTACAGTTTCTCCCAATCTGTTCTTGAGGCAATGAGCTATAGCTCTGTACAGATTACTATATAAAGTGTGAAGAGATACTGTCATCTCATCTCAATGGCAACAAAACAGCAGAGACCTTGGGTGAAATGCAAGAAAGTGGAGAATTCGCTGTTTTATAAAAGCCATAAATTTATGTGCTATTTGTGATTGCTCACATTTTGGGGCAAAAAAACTTGATACTGAATAGCACATTCTCCTAAATTAACAGCAAAGTTAGCGAATGCTCCTAAATCAATGGCAAAGTTAGCCAGACGTATGAAAATGTTGCTGAATTAGGTGCAGTTGCTAATCCTCTCACAAAATGGCAAACATTTTAGCCACGCCCACTTTTTGAAACACATTGGCTAAAAAAAATAAGCAAATGCTTGCTAAATGAGAAAAAACGTGCAATTCAGTAACATTTTGGTGCTAGTATTTTGCAGTCAAAAGTACACTGTAAATAGTGATTCACACGTCTCTGCATTTCGCCCCTTATCGCTAAGATTCCTTTTGGTGTCTATATACTTAGATCAAACAGTGTACAAAGTATATGTGCACTGAGAATGAGTGGAGCATTCAGAGAGGATGGTGTACACAATAGGTCAACACACTGAGGTTGATGTAGTAACAAGAACTGGAACAATTATGTTTCAGAAAAATTGCATCCAGGGGAGAAATACATGTTTACTTTAAATGGGTTGTAATTTTTTACCATTCAATGGGGGACATTCACTAAGCGGTGATAAAGAGGTGATAAAGAGGAGAGGACTTCTCCAGTTTATCACTTCTCCAGATTCTATGTTATCCTATAGAGTCTATGCACTAAGATATATTAACCTGGAGATCTTAGTGCAGGGCTTAAAATGTGAAGTCCTTTGCTACTAGCCAGACCTGAAAAGTTACTCGCCACTGCAAGCCATAACATACCCACCAGGGCTGAATTTCTACTCGCCAGGGCTAAATTTTCACTCGCCATTGGCTAGTGGAGAGTGGAAATTTTGAGCCCTGTCTTAGTGTATTGGCTCCATAGAATAAAATAGGAACTGGAGAAGTGATATCACTGGAGAAGTCATCTCCACTTTATCACCTCTTTATCACTACTTAGTGACTCTCCTCCAAGGAGTCAGACACCATTTAAATCAATGAGGATCTTGGGAGTTTTTATTTGATATCCATGGTGCAGTTGGTTTGCTCCACACATGCTCCAGTTCTTCATAGTACATCAGCCTAACTGACTTTAACCTTTTGAGTGCTAGAGGGGTATCCAATTGCTTCACACTCAATGGGTTAAGAATATATTTCTGGTGTATCTGCTAGAAATGGCACATGACTCTTCACTGTAGTGGTCGACGGCTGGGTCAGTCACCTGTTGTGCCTCCACCTGTTGGGGACTGCAGCTCAACTGACTGTCTGGGGATGATGAGAGTCGTAGTTCCAAACAGCTGGACATACAACAGTTGACTACACCTGCCCAACAGTATCTCGTCCCAACTACTTGTGCAAAACCTTATCACCATTTGAGCATAGAGGGTATTATAGAAGTAGGTAAAAGGGAATAGTGAGATGAGAAAGGGTTTCTCTTTAGTGGGTGAAGTACTGAGCATGGGAGGGGAATCAAAATCTGAAAATCTTATGGCCTTGTCCCACAATGCTGCATTGGTTCACTTGAGGTCGCTATCTAGTTTTGCTTCCCTCTTTTTTATGAATTTTGAAATTTTTTAAAATTCTGATATAAAAGAACAGTAAACATTTTCAGTATCTATATCTATCTATCTATCTATCTATCTATCTATCTATCTATTTATCTATCTGTCTTCATTTTCACATTAATAGCGGTCTGATTCCAAGTAGTTATTATGTTGCATTTTCTGGGAGAGGTGAGTCACTGGTAGTTCTCCCTAGAATGTGATAGGAAGTACTGGGGCATGCAGTCAGTCTGAGTTCTCAAGAAGTATTCACACTGTCATTCACTTCCTGACAATTTCAACTGTTAGAACAAAAGAATAAAACAAATGGCCATTGTTTTACTATAAAAGTATAGGTATTCATAAAATGTGTATTTCTACTTTAATTTGTGTCTGCATAAAATACAATGAATGTAACTTTTATTTATTACTCACTGTGAGATGTGGGTATTTTTCATGTATATTGTATTGCATATGATTCAGTTTGTGTTCTAAATGGGCTCTTTTGGATTTTGTTTTGGTGAAGGCCCTCTAGCTGCAGTGGGAAGTTTGTAAGTCAGATGGTGATCATGGGGCAGGTCTCCATTCACAGGAGTTTAAGGCCTGAAGGAATCTTTCCCTTTGAAAAGTTACAGGACACTGGCATGGATCAAATATGCTGCTCTTCACCAGCACTTTACTGTGATCATTTATTGATAACTTTCGCGTATTCATCAAGTATCCATCATTCCATCATATTTAAATGTCTTTCATGACAAGCAGAAAAATGTGATGAAAACATGATCACACATACTCATACATTGTACCTATATGCATGTGTGTGTTCCAGTTGCCTAGACTGGGATCTGCCTGTTAGAAGCTAGAGAATGGAATGTTTGGTGACCTATCAAACCATTGCTTATTAATGAATAAGCAAAGGCCACATATTATCCAGCTAATGATGAATAGATGAATGGCTACTGTGCAATGTAATCTTTTGATTCCCTAGCACATTGAGGCATTTTCTACTAGATGAATTTTGTCTGAAGTTTATTTAACACATAAAAAAATGTAAGAGGCTCTGGGAATTAACCAAGAGCACAATGGTTTACACAATGCTTGTACAATGTAAAAATGCTCACCTCAAAGCAGCAAGGTAGTGTCCAGATGGATCTCTGAGAGGGACAATCTTCAATTAGCATAAGAGAAAACCCTGAAAAACCTGTCATGGGGAAAGGGTTTCCCTTATGATCACAGTAAAAAGATTGCCACTTGCTGTGAGCTGTCTGATCTCAAAACCAGATTCCACATCTGGCAAAAGGGGCAGAAGAGGGATACTTTCTCATTCAATTACTCTTGAACTAAAACTGACAATACTGAAATAACACTCTCCATGGCCCAAATACTATGAAGATTAATTGGAGCTGCTTTTTTATGAAACATTACTATCCCTTTAATCAACAATAAAGTAAATGCCCAATAGTGTCAAAAAATGTGCACACACTAATGTACGATATAAGTAACTCTAATCAATATCAGACCCAATGGATAAAGAAGAACAAACAAATGTTACTAAAATGTGGCGAAATAAAATACTTATCACAGGTAAATAACAGGTACACCTGGGAGCAGTGCAGTGCATTCTCTAAAAGCCATCCCAACGTGTATCACCTAGTAAAGCCTTCGAGCATGGGTCCATGTCTGAATTGCCCTTCACTCTTAAGAGTATTTAAAACACATACCAAAATGTGAGAGGCTCTGGGTGTACTAATTCAACCCATTTCCATATCTTGTGATTTTATATATCCATGCCACCTAGAAGTGATTTTTTTTTCCCATGATGACTGCTTTGAAGTCTAAACTTTAAAAACGTTTAGCATTTGAAAGTTCACAATAAGTTTTCTTTTATTTCCAGAGAAACTGTGCAGAAGGAAATCAATATTTTCTTAAATGTCATATGTGACAAGGAAATGAGATGTATATCTCAATGTTTCTTTTGTAGAAAAATATATTTTCAATTTCAAACTGAATCTAGTTTTTTAGCATTATAGTAACTCTTTGAGTACCAGAGGTGTGTTAACCCTTTGCGTGCCAGAGGGGTATTCAATGCGTTGCATGGTCCTCTGGCACTCAAAGGTTTAATGCACTGGGGACCTCAAAGGTTTAGCCTCTTTGACACTGAGGTGATTTGAAATGAATTATTTGAGTTAAAGAGAATGGTCACATTTTATTAGAGCATCCTAAATCTTGTCATAATTCTAGGTGTTTGACTGCTGTAATGCAAGTGCATATATTGTCTTGGGAAGAGTTTCTCTCAGTTATTCACAGTTCTCAAATGACGTGAGGAGGAAATATAATCATGCTGCTCTGCTTGGCATCTCAAAGGATACTACTATAGCAGCATTGATCCACCTATCTCTGAAGTGTGTCCTTTCTGCTGCTGCTGATAATCAGGCTGGATTTATAACCCAGGTGACCCTAGGTAAGGCACTATATGCTCCCACAGCTCCCCCCATTGCCACACCCCCACTCCTGACATGGCTCCACCCCTAGACCCATCAACTATTTCCTGACACAGTAAATAACCGTGGCCTATAACTAGCAAATCCCCCAAAAAGCTTGAGTCCCTTGGTCGCTAGAGAGATTTCCAAAGCACATGAGATCTCTCTAGATCAGAGGGATAAATAAAAGCCTGTAAAGGATATAAAACTGGCAGAGGGGTATTAAGATTGCTCTGGCCACACCCCAAATTCATAATGTTGTTGTGGCTAGCAAAGCTGAGGCGCCCCTCAAACTTTGAAGCTCTAGGCAGTTTCCTACTCTTCCTATTGGGAAATATGGTCCTCACGATAATATGCATACAGGTAGAGCATTGTTAGTTTGCAACTGTAGGATTGAACAAGCAACTCAAAGGGAGTTATGCCCTAAGGCAAGATAAAGAGGTGGAGTTGAAGAAATCAGAGCACTGGCTCTATAGAATAACAAGTGGAGCAGTGATATCATTGGAGAAGTCTTCCCCACTTTATCACATCTTTATCACAATGCATAACCCCCATAGTCTTGAATAAAACATTACCACAGACTTAATATCCCTTACTTATGGATATCGTATGAAATAGTAGAAAAAAAACACTAATCATGAAACATATATATCTCAGTTGCGGAGATTTTGAATGTTACAAGAAGCGTACCCTGAGGAAATATATGCCCCATGGTATTAAACCATTAGTATCACATTAAGTTTCAGCTTCAAATCTGTCACAGCAAATTAGTTGTGTTTCATTTGTGTACTTTGCTTATGCTGGAATTCTAGAAACCTACCTTACATTTTATATCCAAACGGGTTCCACAAATCAACCATTTTTGCATTTTATTAATGATCATTATCATCAAGTAGTAGATGCCCTCTACTAGCAGGACTATTCCTTTGAGAGAAGATCTACTGATGAATCAGAGGATGAATTGTGAGAACAGGAATCTGAAAACTAATACCAATGCTCCCCTGCTGCTACTTTGATAGATCTTGAACTACAAGACTTCCGGTCTTGCAGTTAAAAGTCAAATAGGGTGGGATGTGCAGTTCCTATGGACTGCTATGGCTGAGTTTGAAGCCCCAACAATAGTCACCTATGTGGCTTCTAATACAACATAGTGAAGTTTGTGGATCCGATCCATGAACTTCCACTTTGAGTTAAGCCCCACCAGGCGGAGGCTTAATTTTCTGACGTGCAAAATGGCTGACAGGATACGTTTTGGGGCTACACAGTTCAGCAATATGCAGAAATTAGTAAAGCATGATTATTTCCCTTTAAAGTACAGAAACAAAAAAAGTGTGTGTGGGGGGGAAATATATATATATATATATATATATATATATATATATATATATATATATATATATATATACACGTAGTTTGGATGGAAGCACTCACAATTATGTAGATAAATGCCAGGGTGCAATCAAAAGGCAATATGTAAATTGGTGGAAGAAATGAAGCACACGCTGGTCTTGTAAAGTGAAACAAAAAAGTTTACTTGTATGTCGACGTTTCGGCCAAACACAGTTGGCCTTCCTCAAGACAACCAAATCAGTGAATAACATCCCAATAAAAACCCCTCGTGCAACGGTGGCGCCAAATCGGCGCAAGGGTCACACTGACGTAATATGACCCTAAGGGTCAACATGTTTGACCCACAACATCAGTAAATCAATTAGCGTGTAAATATAAATATTACAGTGAAGCATAATTACAAAGATCGCTAAAGCAAATGTGCACTGTACTAGATCAGTGCATAACAGATAGGTAGAAGTGCACTGAGTGAATGTATGCAGCGGGCGCACTCGCGGTCCTCGAGCATACCCTTAGGGCAACATGTGTGGTAAATAACACTTACCCAAGATCAAATCGGCATACTAGTCAAGATCCATCAATCGCATCCTCATGTGTGCAGTAGATAGATGAAAAGACAGCCGAGATCGGGTATCGGCACCACATCCTGTCCCGGGATGACCCCGAGGATCTTGAGCGCCCCCTACATCACATAACTCGATCACCTCGCATTACCTTGCAAAGTGACACATTAACCACTTCAGTGCCTGTATGTCCCAATACAAGATTATGTTCATAAAAGCATTGAATGCCAAAAAAGGGGATTCCACAGAACAAAATAAAAGAAATGTGTGGTATAGACCAAAGTTATGAACATAGACATACGCTGAGAACTCAGAACGTATAATGCCTAAGTCCTGAAGACATTAAATAGTGTTAAGAAAACAAAGAGATAACCCCAACACCCAATTCATGGGGATAACGCAATGTTAAAATAAGTACTAGAAATAAAAGACATTGTTCACATAATTGTTTACAAGTATTAAGTATATAGCATACTGTTCAAGTGTATATAGTCATAAACATACGGGTATACTGTATTATCCCATACATATGTCCATACTCGTCACTCGTGGTTAGGTTACTATTTATGTGGGTGTAAAGTACTCGTAAGGCGTAAGCTAGGTTCAACCAACAGGCCTCGTTGAAATAGCTCATTCATAGTCACCTCTCAACCATGGAAGAGCTGGATCAGTATATAACCAAACATCTGTTAATCATGGCTAGCAATAAAATCAGAGTGCCCACATGATGAGGAGTAGCCTCTACTTGGCAGTGGTGTGAGTACATAAGTGTCATCAAACATAGGCCAATTGGGGATAATAAAGGCCGCAGGCATCAAAATCAGGATAGCCTAGATTGTGAGCAGAGGCTGTGTGGCGCCTCTGCATCAAAAAAAGGCTGAGTATCCTATATGTTCATTCAAGCCCCTTGGGGCTAAAGTATTGAGCCTATGAATCCATCTGGCCTCACACTGCAATAGGCGATTGCTCCGATTACCACCTCTTTTGGGTGGAGGAATGTGGTCAATGATCATGGACCTCAATGTAGGTAAGCCATGTTTATGTTCCAAGAAGTGCCGCGCTACTGGTTTGTCAGAGGAATTAGAGGAAAGAGCCAATCTAATTGAAGACCTGTGGTTTGCCATACGTTCCCTGAAGGTAGTGGTAGTTTTACCCACATAGTATAAACCACAAGGGCATATGAGAATGTAGACAACATGATCGGATGTACAGGTAACCCTATGTTTAATTACAAAAGATTGATTAGTATGTGGATGTTTAAACTTTTGTCCAGTTAACATTGTATTGCAGGTGATACAGTTGCTACATTTGTAGCATCCAGGTTTCAGAGGTCTTCTTGTCAACCAGCCAGACTGCTGGTTCGTCAAATTTGGAGGATCCAGATCAGGTCTCATAAGAAGATCTTTAAGCGTTTGGCCCCTCCGGTAAGCGATCATGGGTGACTGCATCTTATGAAAGGGCAATTGGGGATCAGAAGTTAATAATTCCCAGTGTTTTCGTATACTGCTAGTAAGTCCATACGCAGATGGGGCAAATCTGGTAACAAAAGTCATTCTGTTCAAGGTGGTCTTAGGTTCCTTCGGTTGTAGCAATGTGGACTGTGTATAAATTTTGGCTTTATCAAGTTGCTTCTGTAGTAAAGCTGGTTTGTAGCCACGGTCCAAAAACTTATGATACATTTCCTGTAGTTGGATATTTGTAATCTCAGGAGAAGTGTTGTTGCGAATGACTCTTAAAAACTGCGAGTATGGGACACCTCTTAATTGAGTTTTAGGGTGACAGCTAGTCGCATGTAAAATGGTATTGCGATCAGTGGGCTTCTGATATAAGGTAGTACTGAGAGAATGCCCAGTTTTACTGATTGACAGATCCAAAAAATTCACAGTCTGAGAGTCATAAGTTACTTTAAAACGAATGGTAGTAGGCTGTGAGTTCAAATCGTTGACCCAACCCAAGAGCTCATCAGTAGTTCCACGCCAGATGATGAAAAGATCATCTATGTAACGTTTATAAAATTGGATATGCTGATGGTTCAAGTATCTACTCTCATATTCTTGCATAAAAAGGTTAGCATAGGTGGGAGCTACGTTAGAGCCCATGGAAGTGCCAGCGATTTGTAAATAATGGTGTTTCTCAAAACGAAAAAAATTCATAGTGAGTGTGAATCTTAGTAGCTCACACAAGAATTCAGTAGGGAACTGTCGATCAAAAGGTAAGTTAGTTAAAGCATGACGGACAGCCTGTATACCTTCTTCATGGGGAATCACAGTATACAGGCTGTCAACGTCCATAGTCACCAAAATGTCAGTAGGGGTCAAATCAGTCAAATTGAGAATAAGTTGTAGAAAATGACCTGTATCACGGATATAAGAAGACATATTCTGTACAATGGGTTGTAGTACAGTGTCCAAGAATATGGCTATGGGCTGCAGCAGAGAACCCCGTGCCGATATAATGGGTCTACCAGGGGGCTTCACAAGGGTCTTATGAATTTTAGGAAGCGTGTATATGATTGGGCAGACAGGAAAGGGAGTGGTTAAAAATTGTAAAAGATTATTATCTATCCAGCCATGTCCTACTGCATGTGTCAAAAAGTTATCTATCTCTGTTTTATAGGGTTGTGTAGGATCACTGGGTAGTCTGCTATAAGTTTTACTATCAGCTAATTGTCTGAATATTTCCTGTCTGTAATCTTCTCTATTCTGTATCACGATAGCCCCACCCTTGTCAGCAGGTCTGATTACTATAGAGTCATCCTGAGCCAAAACAGATAATGCTTTTTGTTCAGTCCCAGTGAGATTAGGAAAACGCGTGTTACTAGGGTAGCGAGATGCATCAGTCATCAGGCTACGGGTAAAACACTTTAAACTGGGATTCATATTAGGTGGGTCAAATGAACTTTTGGGTTTAAGACCAGAATAGACAATTTTGGGTTTATTCTGAAAAAAATCGGCTAAATTTAGCATTCTTTGAAATTTGTGACAATCTACCTCAAATTGGAACTGGTCAAACTTGTTTGATGGTACAAAAGATAATCCCTTATTGAGAATCTGTTGTTCTACTGGGGTAATGTCTCTGTTACTGAGATTGTAGATATTTTCTTGGGTGCTTTTGGGGGTTTGCTTTTTCTGGTGCCTCCCGCCACGTCTTGGATGTGGTCTCCTGTGGTGCCTCCTCTGTTGGCTGCCCTGGTAAGCACACCCAAAAAAGGAGGCTGTGTAGGTGTAGGTGTAAAGGTTGATTGAGACTGGGTCACTGTTTCTGAGTTCAGTTCTATATCAGACTGGGATGTATTCCCTGAACACAACCCAGGGCGCAGAGTAATCGCCGCAAACTACGCAGACGCCCGGCTAACCTACAAACTGTTGATGACAGTTCAGGGAATACATCCCAGTCTGATATAGAACTGAACTCAGAAACAGTGACCCAGTCTCAATCAACCTTTACACCTACACCTACACAGCCTCCTTTTTTGGGTGTGCTTACCAGGGCAGCCAACAGAGGAGGCACCACAGGAGACCACATCCAAGACGTGGCGGGAGGCACCAGAAAAAGCAAACCCCCAAAAGCACCCAAGAAAATATCTACAATCTCAGTAACAGAGACATTACCCCAGTAGAACAACAGATTCTCAATAAGGGATTATCTTTTGTACCATCAAACAAGTTTGACCAGTTCCAATTTGAGGTAGATTGTCACAAATTTCAAAGAATGCTAAATTTAGCCGATTTTTTTCAGAATAAACCCAAAATTGTCTATTCTGGTCTTAAACCCAAAAGTTCATTTGACCCACCTAATATGAATCCCAGTTTAAAGTGTTTTACCCGTAGCCTGATGACTGATGCATCTCGCTACCCTAGTAACACGCGTTTTCCTAATCTCACTGGGACTGAACAAAAAGCATTATCTGTTTTGGCTCAGGATGACTCTATAGTAATCAGACCTGCTGACAAGGGTGGGGCTATCGTGATACAGAATAGAGAAGATTACAGACAGGAAATATTCAGACAATTAGCTGATAGTAAAACTTATAGCAGACTACCCAGTGATCCTACACAACCCTATAAAACAGAGATAGATAACTTTTTGACACATGCAGTAGGACATGGCTGGATAGATAATAATCTTTTACAATTTTTAACCACTCCCTTTCCTGTCTGCCCAATCATATACACGCTTCCTAAAATTCATAAGACCCTTGTGAAGCCCCCTGGTAGACCCATTATATCGGCACGGGGTTCTCTGCTGCAGCCCATAGCCATATTCTTGGACACTGTACTACAACCCATTGTACAGAATATGTCTTCTTATATCCGTGATACAGGTCATTTTCTACAACTTATTCTCAATTTGACTGATTTGACCCCTACTGACATTTTGGTGACTATGGACGTTGACAGCCTGTATACTGTGATTCCCCATGAAGAAGGTATACAGGCTGTCCGTCATGCTTTAACTAACTTACCTTTTGATCGACAGTTCCCTACTGAATTCTTGTGTGAGCTACTAAGATTCACACTCACTATGAATTTTTTTCGTTTTGAGAAACACCATTATTTACAAATCGCTGGCACTTCCATGGGCTCTAACGTAGCTCCCACCTATGCTAACCTTTTTATGCAAGAATATGAGAGTAGATACTTGAACCATCAGCATATCCAATTTTATAAACGTTACATAGATGATCTTTTCATCATCTGGCGTGGAACTACTGATGAGCTCTTGGGTTGGGTCAACGATTTGAACTCACAGCCTACTACCATTCGTTTTAAAGTAACTTATGACTCTCAGACTGTGAATTTTTTGGATCTGTCAATCAGTAAAACTGGGCATTCTCTCAGTACTACCTTATATCAGAAGCCCACTGATCGCAATACCATTTTACATGCGACTAGCTGTCACCCTAAAACTCAATTAAGAGGTGTCCCATACTCGCAGTTTTTAAGAGTCATTCGCAACAACACTTCTCCTGAGATTACAAATATCCAACTACAGGAAATGTATCATAAGTTTTTGGACCGTGGCTACAAACCAGCTTTACTACAGAAGCAACTTGATAAAGCCAAAATTTATACACAGTCCACATTGCTACAACCGAAGGAACCTAAGACCACCTTGAACAGAATGACTTTTGTTACCAGATTTGCCCCATCTGCGTATGGACTTACTAGCAGTATATGAAAACACTGGGAATTATTAACTTCTGATCCCCAATTGCCCTTTCATAAGATGCAGTCACCCATGATCGCTTACCGGAGGGGCCAAACGCTTAAAGATCTTCTTATGAGACCTGATCTGGATCCTCCAAATTTGACGAACCAGCAGTCTGGCTGGTTGACAAGAAGACCTCTGAAACCTGGATGCTACAAATGTAGCAACTGTATCACCTGCAATACAATGTTAACTGGACAAAAGTTTAAACATCCACATACTAATCAATCTTTTGTAATTAAACATAGGGTTACCTGTACATCCGATCATGTTGTCTACATTCTCATATGCCCTTGTGGTTTATACTATGTGGGTAAAACTACCACTACCTTCAGGGAACGTATGGCAAACCACAGGTCTTCAATTAGATTGGCTCTTTCCTCTAATTCCTCTGACAAACCAGTAGCGCGGCACTTCTTGGAACATAAACATGGCTTACCTACATTGAGGTCCATGATCATTGACCACATTCCTCCACCCAAAAGAGGTGGTAATCGGAGCAATCGCCTATTGCAGTGTGAGGCCAGATGGATTCATAGGCTCAATACTTTAGCCCCAAGGGGCTTGAATGAACATATAGGATACTCAGCCTTTTTTTGATGCAGAGGCGCCACACAGCCTCTGCTCACAATCTAGGCTATCCTGATTTTGATGCCTGCGGCCTTTATTATCCCCAATTGGCCTATGTTTGATGACACTTATGTACTCACACCACTGCCAAGTAGAGGCTACTCCTCATCATGTGGGCACTCTGATTTTATTGCTAGCCATGATTAACAGATGTTTGGTTATATACTGATCCAGCTCTTCCATGGTTGAGAGGTGACTATGAATGAGCTATTTCAACGAGGCCTGTTGGTTGAACCTAGCTTACGCCTTACGAGTACTTTACACCCACATAAATAGTAACCTAACCACGAGTGACGAGTATGGACATATGTATGGGATAATACAGTATACCCGTATGTTTATGACTATATACACTTGAACAGTATGCTATATACTTAATACTTGTAAACAATTATGTGAACAATGTCTTTTATTTCTAGTACTTATTTTAACATTGCGTTATCCCCATGAATTGGGTGTTGGGGTTATCTCTTTGTTTTCTTAACACTATTTAATGTCTTCAGGACTTAGGCATTATACGTTCTGAGTTCTCAGCGTATGTCTATGTTCATAACTTTGGTCTATACCACACATTTCTTTTATTTTGTTCTGTGGAATCCCCTTTTTTGGCATTCAATGCTTTTATGAACATAATCTTGTATTGGGACATACAGGCACTGAAGTGGTTAATGTGTCACTTTGCAAGGTAATGCGAGGTGATCGAGTTATGTGATGTAGGGGGCGCTCAAGATCCTCGGGGTCATCCCGGGACAGGATGTGGTGCCGATACCCGATCTCGGCTGTCTTTTCATCTATCTACTGCACACATGAGGATGCGATTGATGGATCTTGACTAGTATGCCGATTTGATCTTGGGTAAGTGTTATTTACCACACATGTTGCCCTAAGGGTATGCTCGAGGACCGCGAGTGCGCCCGCTGCATACATTCACTCAGTGCACTTCTACCTATCTGTTATGCACTGATCTAGTACAGTGCACATTTGCTTTAGCGATCTTTGTAATTATGCTTCACTGTAATATTTATATTTACACGCTAATTGATTTACTGATGTTGTGGGTCAAACATGTTGACCCTTAGGGTCATATTACGTCAGTGTGACCCTTGCGCCGATTTGGCGCCACCGTTGCACGAGGGGTTTATATTGGGATGTTATTCACTGATTTGGTTGTCTTGAGGAAGGCCAACTGTGTTTGGCCGAAACGTCGACATACAAGTAAACTTTTTTGTTTCACTTTACAAGACCAGCGTGTGCTTCATTTCTTCCACCAATTTATATATATATATATATATATATCAGAAAGGGCTTTTGACAACTGCACACTGCTACTGAGGCATAGCCCATGTCTTTCTGATTTTAGTAGCCCTATTTTCTAATAAGCTAAATTGACCTCATCAAAATGTTAAGGAATTATATGTTACGTTATAGTGAGTAGAAAGTGTGGATTACAAAGCAATCGATTTCTTTAAAATGTCATTTGTGACTGTACACATCCAACCAGATTAGATTTTAGTTGACAGCAGTGGAGTTCAAGTGGGAACAATCAGTGCTTAAGAGAAATCCAAAGGCTACAATGTTTTCAATACTACAGACCATGCAAGATAGGGGAAGAAAGCGTTTATACACCATCTTAACCCTTTGAGAGCCCGAGGGGTACGCAACACATGGCTTTGCAATGCTTTGCATACCCCTCGGGCACTCATAGAGTTAGGATCTGCCAGCTAAGAATTGATTTGCTATTTCTATATCAGATCTACTCATGAAGCAGAGTACACGTTTCTTTCCAATAATTTGTTCTTAAATTGCAGCATTCATATTGTTAATGGGTACAAATTGAAAATATACATTAAACTCTGCCATTACTAAATTTTATAATATTAACCCCTGTATTGCTTCATAATGCCGTAGAGACCTCACTAGCATCCAAGAACTAAGATTTATATAGAGCCTTTCTCCGAGTGGGACTCAAAGTGTTTCAATGCACGCTCTTGGAATTAACCAAATCAGCAGCTGAATAATAGGTGTTGTTATTATCCAATCAACTGTACTCATTTATTGACCTCGGAAGGATGAAGGGCTGAGTTGACCCTGCCAGGAATCAAACCTGCAACCTTGTGGTTTGAGCAAGCTCTGTAGTCAGGGCATTTACCACTGAGTTATCTCACCGGCTAAATGTATAAATGCATAAACCTTCTTATCCTTATTAATACTTTAAGAACCAGAGGGCTGCTTCACAATGTGTTGAATGCTCCTCTGGTCTTTAAATGGAAACTGACACCTTATACATTGTTAATTCCTTTATTTGTGACACGTTTGGCACTAAAATATTGTATATAACATTTGATTTGCTTAATTTATCTCCACAATATATAATGTTCAACACTACACACATACACTGAATTTTAATCATATATCTAACATAACCCTTTAATTGCAAAGCAATTACATTTTCACCCCTCTGGTACTGTCTGCTGCTCAGAGGTGTAACTAGAAGCCACCGGGCCCTGGTGCAAAAGTTGCCATGGGCCCCCCAACCACATTGGCCCCTCCATTGGCCATCTCCACTGGACACCTCCACAATGCTCCTAATCTCCACATTGCCCCCCATCATTTCTATATTGTTACACATCTCCACATTATTGCACCCATCATCTCCCTATTGCCCCCATCATCTCCACATTGCACCCCAGTGTCAGTTTTCTACGTCCCTGGTGGTCCAGCAGCATGGCAGGAGAGGTCTGTGCCTCCTTCTGCACAGACCTCTATACTTTTGGAGCTCCCTCACAGTCTTCTCTTCAGTAATGCAGAATGCTGGGAGATGATGTCATATCCCAGCGCTCTGCATTACTAAAGAGCCGAAGAGGGAGCGCAGCTACTAGAGGCACAGACCTCAGCTTGTGTTGTTGCGGGTGCTGGGGCAGGGGGTGTCACAGGCAGTGGCCTGGCCCCTGGAGTGACCGGCCCTGTCACTGTTGCGACCCCTATTGTTACGCCACTGCCGCTGCTCAAACCCTAAACACTAACATGCTACTCTTAAAACTATCTGTTGTTTCTAACCCTAAGCACTAATCCTAATGCTATTACTGCCCCATCTAAATCATAATCCTCTAATATTGTCCCCAAATTTAAAAACTAATATCCTACTCTAACAGTGCCCCAATCCTAAAACAAATCCTAAGCTCAAATATTACCATTATCCATTAACCACTACTAGCACCATCCTCTGGAGAATTCATAGGAATCCAGTGTTAGGGTAGCAACTCATATTACCCATTTCTGACCTTTTAAAAATATATACTTTAGTGAACATAGTTTATATCTTTTTATTGTGATTTACATTCCAAGCCCAGCACACCCATCTCTGAAAATCTCCAGTCTGGAAACTATAATGCACATCTTGTACATAGGTCCTGTAACTCCAAAAAATACATTGCAAATGTATACGTGTATAGTATTTGCAAAATTATAGTAAATACATTTAGAAATGGTACCAAATTAAATGCAATGCTGAAAAAAAATATACACTTTATATGCATACACTAAAGAAATAAAAAGGTGAAACCTGGTTAAACACCTCTGTGTTAACCCTTTGGGTGCCAGAGGGGTACGCAATGCAGAGGGACAGTGATACTTACTGCAAGGCCTTTCAAGTTAATCAAATTATTGGAATTCTACAGCTTCAAGATGTATGATTAACCCTGTGAGTGACAGAGAAGTATCCAACAAGTTTTCCAATGCATTCAATATCTCTCTGGCTCTCAAAGATTTAAAAAGTTATTACAGATCAAAATATTTTTGTTTTTGCTTGGAATAATGCTGTATATTTTGTGGCCTTAACATTTTGTAAAGTCCTGATGGTATTGCTGTCTATAGGGATCGTTATTCACTGACCAGAGCTCTCTGTAGTCTGCAGTGACAATACCAATATGAAAAGGTGGGAAAGACCAAACACTGCGCTTATTCTCACAAATATTAAGTATCTGTAAAACATTTTAGTGATGCATTTCTCATCAGCTAATACCCTAGATTCAATAAGTAGGGAAAGTCTACAATAAGAGTTCACTGTCTCTTTAAGACTTGCGTAACAACAACAATTTAGTGTAATAACTGTGCACTCTTCTCCACAGAACACGTACTTTTATATCACCTCTATATATTGAGTGAAAAATCCATAAACTTCAATAAAACTTATATTCTTCTACAGTCTCTCCTCTTAATATTAGCATGCAATAGATCCTCTCTTTATGACTCTCAGGGAAATCCATGTCCTTGTCTTTGTAAAATGTATTCTTCTTTTGGAATCTGTAGTGCCTTAAGGTATAGTCAATTTATCACAATAATGAAAATACCAAGCATGACTAAAAAATAATTTGCAATAATTTATTTTTAATAAAACCACTTATTCTTAAGATGCATTCTTTAATGCATGGCTAATTATTATAAGCACTTTTCAGTAGAAATTCTTATTTAAACCACATTTTAGAGTATTTTTAAAAGCAAACTCCCATAATGGTCTCATATAATTAAAATTACATCATGGTGCCCACATTTAATTTTATTATTATTTATATTGTGCCACAGAAGAACAAAATTCACGGCACACCAAGCTTTTTTTTTAGCACACAGCTAAAAAAAATAAAAAATGTAAATAAAACCCCCCTATATACATATATATATTCCAGTGGAATTCTTGCCTGTGTGCTGATGTACGAGCATATACTTGAAGTGTAAAACATGAGCACACTCAGGTTTTCAATAGAAAGAATAAAGCAAAGTTTATTGTTCAACATTTCAGATGTAGCAGCAACCTCATATCTTAATACTATTCATTAGTAATCTCTGAAATATCCTACCCACTACAGAAGTCAATCTCACAGGTCTATAATTTCCCTGTTTAAATTGTACCCATATCTGCTTTTTCCTCAATCACAGGGCACTATGCCTGATGTGAGTGAATCAATGAGTATTAAGTTTAATTGCTCCACTATTACTTAGCTAAGCTCTTAAGTACCTTTGGTTTTATGCCATCAGGTTCCAGCACTTTATTAAATATACATTTTTTTCAGATTCATCTTTTTGGGATTTGTATATTTGTAGAATTTTTATTTATGATGTTTCTATATCTCTGTTTTTTTCTCATTTTCAGTTTTAACTACCATAATTGCTTGTTGAAGATAATATTGTATTAATTACATTTTTTTAATGATGCATCTGACATTTTCTTTATTGAAATGCCTACTTTTTATTTCTCATTTCCATGTGAACTTTTTTTAAGCCACATTGCTCTTAATTTGTTCCTCTTGAATGCATTTCCCAAATATGTATATATATGTATATATAAGCATTTTGAACAAATTCCAACTTTGTTATTTTTATCGATTTTGGTTAAAATGTCACCTAGTATTTCTTTTTTTATAAACTTTAGTTTTATAAACCAATTTTTCACAGGTGGGTCATACAGCATGATGCAAAGAGAAAAGAAAAAGGGGAGGGGGAGGGAAAGAAATAGGGGAAGGAAAAAGGAAAGGGACAAGGGGGATGAGGGAACAGAGGATCAGTGGGTATGGAGGGTTTACATGAGACTATAAGGGAACTGCAACCTCAGGGGATGAGATCCTGAGGGTTGAATGATGTGAGGCCAGGGCCGTCCGAAAGAGTCCAGGCCATGGGGGAAGGCCAAGAAGGGGAAACCCCTACAGCCCCTCCACCACCACTGACTCCCTGTTCAGCGTCCACATACTCTAGAGGTCATTATGACAGGTGCAAATGGACATTCTGAATGCTGACCTCCAGATGTCAGACCAGGTCTCCTCGTCTAACTCCCCTATCCAAGTCCTCTTCCCACTGGGAGACATATTTATGCTTCAGAGTTGTCAAAGGGCAAAGAAGAAGATACAGCCAAGCAATATATCCCCTCTAGAACATATTTTATTATTGCCCAGATACCTGAATATTGTATACCATTTCAGGATTGCTGAGATTCAATAGGGCCTCATTTCTGTTTGACTTCTCTACTAGTTGGTACGTGAAGTTGTCATTAAACAGCATATTTATAAAATTATTTTAGTTGTTCTGGAAGTCCCATATCTTAAGTCATTTCTTAAGTCTCATTTCTTAACCAAGATTCCTTTTGAATTTGCAGTAATGAAGGGCTTCCTTAAGGTTGTCAACATGAAGTGGCAAATGCCGATCAACATTGTTTTATTATGTGTGCCCCCAGTGTGTATGTCAACTCAATGGGCATCTACATTCTGAATGGACCTTTCCTTAATATCTTCCCTTATACAAAGTGTTAAGGGTTTAGGTACAGGCATACCCCTCCACTTCTTTTATTTACCCCATACACCCTAAAAAGTGAACATCCCTTTACAATGACTGCCTAGTCATCTAACCAGGGGGGAGATGCACTAAAGGCTGAAGAGTCTCAGGATAGTGATATTATGTTGGATCTGTGTTGTAGGTACATCTCCAGTATGCACTAATGTGTCTTCTCCATGACATCTCCTTCAATTTGAAACCAATCCTCCATGGCTTCAACAGGTTTATGAGTTTGACTGAATACATCAACAGTGGCTCATTTCCATATGGAATTACAGGTTAATGATTAATTTATTTTGTAGAAATGCAGGATAATGACTCACTGTCGTATGCATGTGGGTGTGTTTATATGTTAATGTGGCTGCCCGCCACATGCATTAAGCTTTGATAGCTTCCTTTGCTGTCAGAGTTCTCAATCCCAACAACACCTACTTAAGGTTGGAGATGCTGGGATCTCCCTGTAGTTTCCTATGCAGTAACAGCCCTTGATCAATCCTAAGAATGTAGGTTTGTCATACTGCTGGCGATGTGTGAGGGATTCCCTCACTTATACATCACCAGCAGTAGACAATCCTGAAGCTCAAGGTCCGGGTGATGTTAACTCTTTGAGTGCCAGAGGGGTATGCAACGCATTATATATATAGGAATTATAATATAGGATGTGGCTGTTCACTACATGCACTAAGTTCCAGTAGCTTCCTCTGCTGTTGGGAGTTCATGGTCCTGTAGTTTTCAATGTACACAATGCACAATGATTGATTACAGCCCTCAATCAATCATAAGCATGTAGGTTTGTTATACTGCTGGTCCGGTGAGAGGGATACCCTCCCTTACACATAACCAACAGTAGACAACCTTGAAGTCTGAGAGCATTCTCTCTGCTTCCCCACAAACAGTAGTTGATGTCCTGCAGGCTAAAACTCAAACACTGCATCAGATTTTCTATGTAAATTATTTCATAACAAAAGAACTAATGCATTACAATTATTTGGTATGGTTTTGCAAACCTGGAAAAACTGGTGAGATTGGTGTGCAACTGGTGTTATTTTAATCAATAGAACATCATTTTTCCAGTCACATAACTCCTGGCAATAAAAACACTGCTGCGGGGCGTCTTTAGGAGCAGAACTATCACTTATTATTTTGCAAATGTATGCAATATCAACATTCGTAGTGACTTTCAAGAGGTTCAGCAGCAGCTTACTTCTTCAATTTCTCATACAGCACAGGGTGATTGGACTATTAGGTTAACCCTTTAGTGCCAAAGAAGTGTCCAATGTATTACTCTGCAATGCGGTAGACACCTCTATGGCACTCAAAGGGTTAAATTGCAAGTTTACACCCTAGTAACAAGCTCTGTTACATTTCACCCATTGTGATAGAGGAGAGATACACCCATGCAGCTGCGGGACAGATAAGCATTAGTGAATTAGAAGCGGAGTCACATTCATGAGTACCAGGCATTAGTCTCTCTGCCGCTCTCTCCTTTGTCTGCACTGGAGCCAGTCAGTTTACTGTGCATGCTCAATGCTCATTGGTGCACTAAAAGACATGTGACTATGTACAACACATACTTCTCTGTCTTAGAGGTGCCCTGCCTAGTGTTTTGCAGTATATCTTTTCTTTTAATCAGAGTTTGGGTCAGAATGTTGAACATAACCATTGTGCTTCAGGATGTCAAAAATTGCCATTGTGGTAGGGGTGGGCAAAAAGTGAGAAAAATTTCCCGCATGACTTTTTGCGAAAAACAGACGATTTTTCTTTTTTCTGAAACATTTTCTCCTTTTCTCCAATGCAAAATTTTCCTCATTTTTGCCTATTCCAGCAAATTTTTTGCATATTCCAACACATTTTTCTCCAATTATAACAATTTTTTCTCCTATTCCAACACATTTTTCATCTATGTTTAATATAGTGCAACATTTCCCAGCACAATATCACTTCTTCTGAGGCCTGTAGTAGAGAAATAAGTAACTGTAAGTCAAAGTTGTAAGTCCTACAGCAACATATACCTTAAAAATGTGTTATCATGCAGAGTGCATTTGTCCTTTGCCCACAACACTTACTTCCTGCTTAAGTGACACTGGCACACATTAATGACGATGTTAAGTAATTAAAAAAATAAAGTACAACCAACAATGTGGCAGATGTGTATGGTAGCGGTGGGTCTGGCTTAGTGTGATTGGAGGGACCTTGACAGACTGAATCTACCCCAAGAGGAGAGGGATCATCATCATTTATTGCACATGCTGCTGCAAAGATTACTGCCGTCAGTTTTTTGAACTACCACTTTACTCCCACATCCCTGCACTGCTCCACCTTTCCCCCTCCCACTTGTGCATTTGCTAGACATGACTCAACTACTGTGTGTGCGTTTACTCTCTACAGTGCATAACTGATGGAGTGTGATGTCTTGCCTTGGGCCTCAACAAAATTCTGTGTCATCTGCTGTCTATCAAGTCTTTCTCACTCACAGAGCTCACATCAGACTCCCAGTCAGCTCTCTAATATAATTATTTGTTTACTTATTTATGTATTTTTTATTTTATTTTTATGTTCTCCACCCTATTTTATCACAGTTAGTCCAATCCCCCCAAAATATATAACTTAAAAACCAAATCAACAGCTTCTTTCCCCTGACTTCCCCGGCATAGAGACAATAAAAGCAAAATCAGCAAGCAATTTGGACCCCAGTTGCCTGTGCTTTGCCAGTCAGTCACACCAAATTTGGGGTAATTAGGGTCAACCTCCTTTCTCCCTTCTTCTCACTCAGAGTACCACAAGACTCCCCTAATACAGAGAACAAATGTCCTACCTAAATGACTCCCTAATCTAAGTTTCAATTCCCCTTTATTTGCCTATATTCTCTAGCTCAAAAACTTGCTGCTCTCTCCTCTCACAAACACAAAATGGCAATCTGTGAAAGTTTGACAGCCTTGTATATGCCTGTAGAGAAAACTTTTGTGTGGTGAAGAAAAATTTTTCCTCCCGTTGATTTCAATGCAATACGCTAGGGGAAAAAGTGGAAAAATGGCACTTTTCGCTGGAATTTTTTTGCCATGCTGAAAGTGCCATTTTTTGCCAATTTTGGTTTGAGGAAAAAGTTTTCACCCATCCCTACGTTGTGGGCCAGAATATCAAACATCTCTATTGTGTGTCAAATGTCAAACATCGCATTGTACATCAGAATGTCAAACACCGCCATTGTTTGTCAGAATGTCCAACATCTCTAGTGTGTCAGAATGTCGAACATCACATTGTTTATCAGAATGTCAAACATTGCCATTGTTTGTCAGAATGTCCAGTATCTCTATTGTGTCAGAATGTCGAACATCGCATTGTGTGTCAGAATACCGAATATCTACATTGTGTGTCAGAAGGTCGAACATCTCTATTGTAGGTCAGATTGTCAAACATAACCACCGTGTGTTAGAATGTCAAACATCTCCATTGTGTGCCAGAATGTCTAACATGTCCATTGTGTATCAGAATGGAGAACACCACCATTGTGTGTCAGAATGATAATCTGGCAGAGGGAGTTGGGAATAAAATGAGACACACATGAGCGTGGATCCGTTTCCAGGGAAAGCTGATAGCCTGTCGGTTTGTGTGTAGGATGAGCCTTTAATATGGTCAGGCTTTGGCATTCCATAGTGTATCCTTCATCTGAATAAAATGGATTACTGGTGACTTTAGCCTGATCTTTATTGCCAGGTTACACAAGAAACTGCAGAGCGGCTCTGCTGGCCATTCAATCTCCTCCTAAGTTACTAGGAAGAATTCATTCATAGTTGTGTTTGCATATTTTTGAATTCATGAAATATCGACACATATATCTCATTGTTCCCTAAATGTTGGTAATTTGCTATGGGAAGCAACTTTGGGAGGCAATCTTAGTACTGATTTGGTTCACATCACGTGATGTGGAAAATACGCATTTGTGTATTACTGATGTCAGTTTCACATGAATTGAGTCTCTGACAGGGTGATGCTAATTGTCTATAAAGTCTTGCTAAACAATTATATACCTGTTGTAAGGTGGAGTTAGCTCTAAATGTGCCTAAAATTATGATAAAGTTACCAATACACCACTTGATACATTCTCCTATAACACAGCTGATACTTATATTATATATATGACATCTCTACCAGCCAAGAGATTAAATTAAAATTTTTAATAATGGAAGTGCAGTACAAATACAACTATAAAAACTGACAGGGCTGAGGTGATGATATGTACTGGTTGGTATACTCGTCTAATCCTTTGAGTGACACAGGGGTGTGCAATGCACATCCCTATGGCACTCAAATGGTTAAGGCATTGATGCTGCTCATGGTGCTGAAAGGATCCTCTTCACTCCCCCCACTGACGAAGAAACAGAGAAAATGCTCTGAGGGCTTCACAGTTGTATGCTGCTGGTGATGTGTAAGAGAGGGCATCCCTTCCACATCGCCAGCAATTCGACAACCCTGTATACTAATAGGGAACTTCTACTCCCCTCCCCTTGTCCCTAAATTTTAGTGCATATGGCAATGTTTGTCTACATTGAAAAGGCGATGTGCACCCCACACCAGACACACATCTCCACAGCAGCGAAATTTAGTCCATGTCCCCCAACATGAAGAAACAATGTATTCCCAGCAGAGACACTCACTGTTAACATCAGGGACATGTTCCCATTGAGGTCACTAGAGACAAAACATGGGGGCACCTTGCATTTCCAAGGTCTCCACACTGTAGGCTGATTCCCTTTATACAATATATTAGCTCCTTCATTCCCAGAGTGGCAATGCTGCAAGGTATAACATGATAAACCCTGTTATTTCCTCATCTGGCAATCTAGCATTATAATGCAGCAACAAAAAATTAAATATTATTTAGATTCTAATTATGATTTCTTAGCACATTGCAGAACATATATATATAAAGGAATGAAAGTGTTACAGTTTCTCTTCCTAAATTAATGTTGTCCTCACATTAGTACATGAGCTCCTTATGGGTGTGCTTTCTGTGTTCTTCAAACATCCATTTTCTCCACCTCAGCCTTACTAGTATATTTCATATTATACATTACTTAAGTATTAAAAGGGCAATCTGCCTATTCCACATAGAGGACTGTGCAATGTATTGCTGTGCATTGAAGGCAAACCTCCATGGTAAACAAAGAATTAAATCTTTGAGTGTCAGAGTGGTTTGCAACACATTGGAAAGCAATGCGTTTCTTACCTCTGGCATTCAAAGGGTTAAGGGCCATATGAACACAGACAAAGGGATGCCCCTCTGGGGCAAACCAACTTGTACCATAGGAGAATAAATATTTCCAATATTTAAATGGGGCTTTTAACTCTAGATTGCAAGAGAGGTGCCCAGAACATTGGAAAACAATATGTTGGATATCTCTCTAGCATTAAAGGGGTTAAATAGAATATTTATCTGTTCCCTATGATGTCATTGTTGTGGCCCGAAACCGATTCTCTTTGCCAGTATGCGTATGGATCTAAGGAATGCAAAATTAATGTAATATTTATGTTTTATAACTGATAAACTTTGTATTAACATTTTTATCTGCAATTTGTTGCACTCCACTGTCACATGAACTGTTAATATTACTTTACAGCCCATGAATGAGACAGAGGAGATAAGAAATAGAAGAGGGTTGATTCTTTGTGTGTTCAGTGCACAGTGAAGCCTTATTTGCCCCTATCCAGATATACCTGACTGGCTAAATATCAGCTTTTAGTTGTGAAAGCAACTGCTGAGATAAGAGGATAAAGTGAACTTGAAAGTCTTTGGAAACCATAACTAAAGTCTTTATGGATCATCAGTGGTGCGGCAAATACAGATTGAAAATAACTGCAGCACACATTTTATTTTATAAGAAGCAAACTCATGTGAATGTTTTTAGCTTTGATCAGATCTTTTCCAGTTCTGTTTAATTTAGAGATCACAGATCTGATCTGCAAATCTTCACTCTATATCTGCCTCTTGTACATGTTTTATGATACGGTTCTCCTGAAATAATTCTACATTTTAGCACTCTCATTGCATTTTCTTAAATAGTTTGGGAACTATTTAAAGGCATAGGACTTTTCTAGCTGAGTAAAATTAGGCTACTTCCATTGCTGGAAGGGTGCTATATTCAACACTTATTGAAGCTCAATTGTTTCTGTTTTGTCAGAGCTTGACTGCAATCTTTTTTGTGACCATATAATTGTGGCACTGCTGCTATTGGTGCCTATGGGTAACTTTAGTCACTGACCAGACAAGTTATTGAGTATTCACAGGTCTTACATTTAACAATTGAACCCTTTGAGTGCCAAAGGGGTACGCAACGCATTGCAAATCACTCAAATGGTTAATGTGTTGAGGCTGATATATTATTAAGAATATGAGTGGTTCTGGAGCAAGCCAATTTCACTGTAAGGTACAAATCAAAATCCCCAAAAATCACATTTATTTATCCATCAGAGTGCCAGAGGGGTAGTCAATACATTACAAAGCAATTCTGGAAAACCAGTTACAGAATAAGGGACAACTAAAATCCACCAAATTCTCAATGATTTAAATGGGGCTTTAACCTAGAGAGGTTTCCAACACCTGGCTTTGTCCAAATATAATTTATTTAGTTTATATTAAAGATAATCTGCTTATATGTTGTGCTAACAATTTGTTTGCAATATAAGTAGTTTTTGAGAAATATACTTTTATTTGTTTGTGGCACCCTCTGTCACTTTATGATAATTAGTTTCTGCCCTCAGCCGATATTACCACACTCTATGAATGAACATGGCCCAAGCACTCAAGTAATTTCTAGCAGCAAATTCAAAATAAGGTGACCACTGGCATAACAAAAATGCAGTAGAACTCACCTAAAGCCAAGATTTGCTGAAGTGTGGAAATCAGCTGACTACTGCCATGTGCATCGAAACTTGGAAATTGAGGTTGCCCTACCTCAAAACCAGGCTTTAAAACCAAAATTCTTTATTTATTGAAAACAAAAATATCTCAAGGAAATATTGTTGGGCAGTAGGATTAACTCACATGGTAGGGTCAACTCACATGGTAGGGTCTGCACTGCCTAACATATTTCTCAAATAAAGAGCTTACTCATAGTCTTAGGGTACCTATCCACATCACATGGTGGCTTTAATGAAGTCATCCCTCAAATTTCCAGCTTGAGAACAAAATCAATACATTATATCGGGTTCTCCAAGTCTCCCCATGATTGCAGGAGGAAAACAGTGCTTTATACTGACTGATAAAATGCTACCCAACACATGGATAAAGAGAAAAGAGCAAATGTCCTTACAATGGAACTCAAGCAATGCGTTCCAAGCCTCATAATGATGGAAAATGCAAGAATATCCACTGATGGAGCACAAATTATATAGCCTATCAATGTAAAATGATCTAACACATGGCTGAGGACATATATACCCCACTGGACCCCAGCAATATAAAAATAATTTTAAAATATAGATATACTAGTCTGTAACCAAGACAAAAGATATACCATGAAGGAATCCAAAATGTATTATTATTTTTTTTTTTTTAAAGCTCCTGTTGGTCTAAAATGAACTTATAAACTCTGCCCTGCACCTAATTCTGCATAGACTGCGGTTATCTGCTCTGTAACCACATTCTATCACTCTGCCTCTGCTCCCCTCCCTCTATCCAGCCTCCTCCAATGATGGAGGCTTCTGTCTGTAAGCTGGAGCGCTCTCATTGGCTAGATTTCAATCCCTGCCAATGAGACTGCTCCAGTTTACAGACAGAAAGCCTCCATCATCGGAGGAGGCTGGATAGAGGGGGAGGGGAGCAGAGGCAGAGTGATGGACTGCGGTACAGAGCAGGTAACTGCAGTCTGTCTGCAGGACAGAGTTTATAACTTCATTTTACACCAACAGGAGTTTAAAAAAAAAAAAAAATAATAATACACTTTTACAGATATACGGTGGATAATCTAACGATCCAGGCTAACTTGTATGGGGTGATACATCCCCTTTAAAGAAAAATGGCTAGTGCACATTAATACCTAAATGACCAGAGGGTAGTACAATGTGAAGGAGTCTTTAAGGGCTTTAATGTATGTCTATACACTTATTATATATCATATTAAATGTTACTGTTAGAAGAAGATCTTTAAATTTACATATAATTATTTTTCTTTTCATATGCATTCTAGTTAATTAAAGGACAGCTATCATGAAGAGTCTAACATAATGCTTGGCAATGTAGTAGTGATGTCTCTAGCATCAAAGACCTTAAAGGGACAGTAATGTCCCATAAAAAATGTTTAGAGTATTGTAAAAATTAAAAAGAGAAGCTAAATGTCACATATCCTATCTCTCAAACCGCTATAGTTTGAGAGATATCATGCGCTAAAGTTCCTCTTCCCCTGATGTCAGCTGTAAAGCTGACAGAAGGAGATCCGTGTCAGCCGACACGAGGAGGCTCTTCAGCAGAGCCGCAATAGCGCAATTTAAAAATAATTACTTCTTTTGAACGGTCTAAAAATTGTGCTTGCAAACCAGGCACACTTTGTAGACCGTTCCAAAGAAGTATTTCTTTTTAAATCTCGTTATGGCGGCTCTGCTGAAGAGCCTCTTGTTGGTCCCCAGACCAGGAACTCCTTCTGTCAGTTTACAGCTGACATCAGGAGAAGAGGAGGGAGAGGGGAACTTTAATGGAGGATATCTCTCAAACCATTAAGGATTGAGAGGTAGGATTTGTGGCATTTAGCTTATTTTTCTAATCTGTACAAAACCCTAAACATTTTTATGGGACATTACTGTCCCTTTAAAGGGTAACTACAGAAGCAGAGTTAGTGAAAATCTCAGCTCTGAGCTGTGCAGCAGCAAAATCACTCCTGGCACCACTTTTGGTTGGCAGGAGGTCTGGGCTAAATTAGGCATTACTTGCTGTGCTCTATTTCCATAAACTGCAGTGATGGGTTTGAGAATTTCTCACTAGCTGTCTATGGGAGTTACATGCACAGCCCCATGTAACTGAACTGTGAAATTTCAAATTCTCAGACTCTCTTTTGCTGGATCAGCTAGACTTTTCTAACCCTTGTTCCACACTCTAGCTGGTCCACCAGGCTACACAGTGCAGAACTGTCTTACTCGGTAGGTGTACTGCACCCAGAGGAACAAAATGGCCAAGAGGGCAAATATCATCTCACGTTCAACTATACTAAATGGTAATTATGACTTCCTCGCCTGATAAGGGAAGAATGTAGTTAATATTTGTGTGCCATTTAATTTGCATATTGTGTTGTTAAATGGCAAGGTGAAAGATCTCATTGCAGGACCTTATCAAAGCCTGGAGCATCTGGCCCCAGGTGCAGTTTACCAGGACGAAAGGTCAAATGTTGAAATGTCTTAGAGACCTCTCTTACATTCAAGAGCTTTAACTCTGTGAGTGCCAGAGGGGTACGCAACGCATTGCAGAGCACCTCTCTGGCACTCAAAGGGTTAAATACTCGTTAAATCAGTAGATATTTTTATTCGTCCTCTATGGAGCAGTTGGTTTGCAATAGAATTGCTAATCTTTTACTTTGTGCATATGACCCTAAGTTTCAGTGGTGAGTATAATATGCCAATGCTTATAATTTAAGGGATTATTAATTAATTATGCCTTTAGTAATTATTAAAAAGTTATAAAACAAAAAAAATCACATATTAGAATAATAAGTTAAATTATTCATTACTCTCAGATGGAGAACTTTTTATACACTTTTTACGCGTTATAAGTGTATTAACCATTTGAGGTTTGAAATGAGTTGCTCACCCCCACTGGTTGTTAAATGTAATTTTTTGCACAATGAAATCATGTGGCTACACTATTGGGAATGTATGAGCACGTATGAATGCCTTAGTGTTTGCTGGAATAACATCATTAAGATTTTAATGGGAATAAGCTCCGGAAGCCATATTATTAGTATACACAGGAAAATGAACTGTTACCCCGGTTTCTTCTGCACTCTATTAGTTTATGGCATTATACAAGGACCAGAGGAACAGAGAAAACTATTTTTTGGTATAGAAAGCTTGTTAAATAGGTGTTAGACATGTGTAGTACACACAGAGATCTATTTGCTGATATTTTATTAGTATGTCTCCCTTGTAGGAATGGTTGCAAACTTTCACCCAAAAATAGAAAACTAAGAAAAACAGAACTTTTCACCTTGTACTGCAACTCCCATCCCTTTACCACTACATGAGTAGCCACAGAACCACACATACTGACCTCCCAAGTGTTGACCCATGGTAGCCATAGAACCATACATACTGATCCACAGTCTAGTCCCAGGATAGCCACAGAACCACACATACTGACCTCCCAAGCTTTTTGTGCCATGGTAGCCATAAAACCATACATACTGATCCACAGTCTAGTCCCAGAATAGTCACAGAACCACATATATTGATCTCCCAAGCATTGTCTCATGATAGCCATAGACAAACTATAAGAGGAATCATGGGACAAAGAAACAGCATAATAACTCCTAAACAGAAGACCCAATAAATTGAGGCATACTTAAACAGTATAGTAATCAAATATCAAACATTTTTATTTAGTACAAAATATAGTTCATACAAGCAAAATCTCTGAAGGCCACTCTAGGTGACTAAGCCACCTAGAGTGGCAATATGCGTTAGATTGCTGGGATAATAAGTGAGCTCTAACTTCACTTCTGTTTCCATTTGAATAGATGAGTATCTTTACTTATATTGCACTTTCTTAATGATCTTTGCACTTTATACTGATATTTGCACTGTGGGATATATTCTAAATTCTATTTGTTAGGATGTTTTTGATTTGCAAGTGGAGACTATTTACACTCTAGAGCTCACTTGATCTTGTTTTTTAAATGTTTTTATGATTTTGCCTTTATGGACAATATTTTGTACTCAATAAAAAATGATTGATATTTGATTACTATATTATTTAAGTGTGCCTCAATTTATTAGGTCTTCTGTTTAGGAGTTATTACGTAGTTTCTTTGTTCCATGATTCCTTTCATGGTTTGTGTTCGTTTGTACAGACCCTGAGTGCACGTTCACTATTTAGTTTGGAGACGTTATGGTATAAATTATTTGACTGGCGATTCCTGTTTCCTGGGGGTTGAGTTTTAATGTTGCAGACAGACATAGAGGGCGTGTAAGAGAAAATGATGATCAAACCTGTTTAATTTCATCTTCTAGGTAGGACCAATTTATTCTATTAAATGTCTTTTCCAGGCCAAGACTGAGAGCAAAGGTTTAAGTGTTAGAAGTTTTGGCCAGTTGAAGCAAATTCGTGATTTTTCTAATAGTCTCTCCAGCTTGCTTGATTTGGATGAAGCCCACTTGGTCTATACTTTTGGGTAAAAGGGGTGAAAGCATTTTTGCTAGAATGTTGTTGAAAAGGTTTAAATCATAGTTTAGCAAGGACATTTGTCTATAATTAGTGCAATCTTAAGGATCAATGAGATACGGGCATGAGCCATATCTGTCAAAATCAGTGATGATAGTGTTGCCTGTAACATCTTATAGAAAGAATTAGGTAAATCATTACTTCCTGGTTTCTTGGCTCTTTTAGTTAATTTGTTGGTTGAAAGTTTCATTTAGGGAACTTGGAACATTCAAATTTATCATTAGGTGTAAGCTTATTATAAAGTAGATTCTTCATAAAAGTTTGGACATTTTTCTTAGCAGCATCATGATCAACATGGACTAAAGAATCTAGATTGTAATGACACATGAAGTAGGCATCAAATTCATTGTAAATATCTGTTGAGTTGTAAAGTACCTGACAGAATGTGCATTTTAGTGACAAAATATGGGTACTTTGTTGCCTTCTCCTAGCCAAGATCTTATGAGGTTTGTTGTCTCTCTCATAGAATAACTGCTGTTTTCATCTTATTTGTTTGATAACATCTTCAGATACAAGAACATTAAGAAGTTTAAAGTAACTAGAATGAGAGAGGTTAGTTTTATGTTGTAATTCTTGAGCTGCAAATTCAGATGTCAGTTTGTTGAGGGTCTATTGTTTTTCTTTTTAGCTTTATAAGATATGATAATTCACTGGATGTTAGCATTACAGGAGGCCCAAAGAGTAGTTGAGACTGAACCCCAGTTTAGTTAAAAAAATGTTCTAGATGAAAGACTATATGAGTCTTGAATTGTCCTCCAGCTCATCTTGTTTGGTGCAAGATGCCTTCATATTTTCAACAGGCATTACCAGGGTTATAGTAGAATTAGTTTTGGTAAAATAGTCCTTCATTGGCTTATATGGAATAGTATGTAAATCAACTGTAGGTGAGAAACAGAATTTAAAAGGTGATGAAATCTGGCATGTCAAGTATTATCCTCAAATAGATAAGATGTATGTATTTCCAAACAAGTAAGGGATAGCAGCTCACACTATCAGAGTTAGTGCATCTTGACCCAAGAAGTCCTTCACCAGATTTGAGCCTTGTCCACAGCAGGTCAATGGTCTGTGACAGTATCAGAGACTTAAGCCCCGGTAAGACATTGGTATAATACTTGATAGGTCACCGACAACACAGTTCCAAAACACCAGATCAAAAAGAGTAATTTTACTTCTCTTAGGAAAACTAAAGCCCCCTACTGCATAAAAAAATGAGTGGAGGCTTTCCTTTGGTGTGCATCTGAGAGAGAACTGTTTTAATAAGAATTTGAAACAGATATACTGAGGAACCATATAGACAATAATGATATCCAGATAATACTGGTAGAGTATCCCTGTGCACATCAAATCTAGGTCTAGTTAAAAGGTAATGAGGTTAGCAAAGCTGCTTATTTCATCATACAATGTATATCTCTTCTGTACTCTTTATGCCTTCCTGGTGTCTCCACACCTTCAGTGCAATAATGGGTTAAAATGAGTATGCCCATAACTGGGTGTAACTTATCACTCAAGGCTGTGGAAGATCGCATGGGAGAAAGCTCAGCGCATCAGAGAATCCTTCATTGTGTATCAATAGAACCGCTCTGTTTATCTGAACCTCTTTTTGTAAAGAGAATGGGGACTACCAGATACTCTGCCCTGCTTAGGTAGGTGCCAGGTGGTATAGACAGACCGCCACCATCTGTGGGTGCTAATATGGTGGCAGTGGCCTGATGCCCAAGCTGAGACAGTTGTAGGACAAGACTAACTGGACTTAGGAATGTCAAACACAACTTAATCGGCTGCAGAGTGCAGGAGTAAGAAGATGAGGTGGCAGGCAAGACAAAATAAACAGAGTAGGTTGAGGATGGCAGTGAATTCAGGAACATGTGGAGCTACAGATAAATGCATCTTCACTGCATGGCTGCCAAACCACACCCCCATGTGTCTTCATTTTGATTAAATTACAATGATACATAAATCGTACTATTACAACCTTGGAGTTGTAGGCCTAGAGTAGTATCTTTCACATAAGTATATGCTGTGTCATTTATTTTGAGCAAAGAAAGGTTGAGATAGTTGTTAGGCATAATAGCTACAGATGAAGGGTAAGAGCTAATTAAGGCTAACAACTATGACTTACAGTATATGTAGACTTTTTATCACCTGCTTCTTGCCTTCACATGCAGTCTATCATTACATGGGTTATATTCGGCTCATAGGACGAGTTGTAAAGGCTATAACCAATGTGAGGTATCTAGCCTGAAGGAAGTACTATGCAATATATCAAACTCAGAGGACACAAGTATGACTTAAATTATACAGTGATATGAGTGCTTTGTTATTTGGTGATTTGTTTTTTAATTTAGACTTACATTTTATGTTTTTGGATCATCTCCCTTCCTTAGGTCAAGTAGTCTGTTCTTTTATAAGCTTATTAAAAAAAAATGTAGTCCAAGTAATAATAAGGATGTTTGTCAGAAGCTGTTATATGCAGCAGAGACATCTGCGCGCACTGCAGTCATGCACAGTAGATACTGCCCGTGCTTCGGCTGATACAGAGCGGGGAGCTCCAAATTCAGTGCAGAGTCCTCTCTGTGCACCTTCCTGGGACTGCGGCAGTCTCCACTGCGCATGACAGCAGCGGTGGCACTGTGGCCCATGCAAATGGGCTTTTCAACTAGTTATTATATATTTGTGTTACTATACCTGTCACTTTAAGTGACAGAGGGGCGTGCACTCAGTGGATTAAAACTGAAACTACAGTTTATTTTATTGCTTTATTAAAAACCAGCAGAGACAACCAGTAATCTCATACTTACATCTCTGCAATTACACTATAATCTATAGAATCACAGAGGCTGATGTACAAAGAAGATATTGGTCAGTTCTGGGGCATCCTAACGGCATACCATAGGAGACAAATAAAAAATCCCATTGATTTAAATAGTGTTTTAACTTCTAGAATACTTGAGAGGTTTACTGCACATTGCATTGTGATGGGTTGGTGCCCTCTCTAGCATTCATGAGGTTAAAAGTCTAAAATATGTTAAAATATGTAGCAATTTTGGGATTGTTTTTATTTGTCCTATAGTGCACTGGAGGCTCGATACTATGCCCCACGGTAAAAAACAAAACTGAAGACAGTGGTGTTAACAGCACAGCGTGTTATTCTAATAACTGTGCTGCAAAAATCACCCCACACAAAAATGTCCAATGGGTGCAAAATTTGCACCCACTGGACACAGTAAAAAATGTGTTGAATTTGCCAATCTATCATATGCGGTGGCTTTAATACACATTAAAGATCGCACAATTTTTGGTGAAAAAACTGCACCATCAAAAGCAGACACAGAGTCCCTAACATGCAGTGGAAACCACACACACACATGCATGGCTAGTGATCCCTACACTAGTCACACATGGATGTATTTATGTGGGCCCCTAAGTCCCATATCAATACATCTAAGTAACTAAAAATGTGATTAAATCTAAAGAGTATTAACGCTATGAGTGCCAGTGGAATATGCAATACATCACATCACATACCCTGAAAATAAACACTTTCCTGCAGTCCTAAGGTCTGGCGAGGTTCTCAGCACCCTGGTCAGGTACGGTCTATCTTCTTCTTGAATTTCTGTCTTCCGTCTTCTGTAATCTTCCTTCTCTTCTTCGTTTTCATCTTCAAAATCTGTTTTGTAAAAAAATAAAAAAAAAAAATTGTAATGAAAGGTGTATTCCAAAAAGAAGTGCCCCCAAGATATGCCTGAGGTAACCCTATGAGTGCTGGAGGGTATCTCTCCAGTGATCAAAGGGTTAAATGCAGTCTGGCATCTTTTTTAAAAATAATATGGTGCCATTCCGGATTCCAAAAAGGTTAAGGTATTCTTTTTGTCAATTAATAAATGGCCTAGCAAGTTAAGATTATATCGCCACTGCCTCTACTGATGCCACCTGTTCTGGCAGCAGGAATGCATAGTGACTCAGGCCCCCCTCCATACCTTTCGGCCCTTACCAGAGTCTGAATGAGGGAATTTTGAACAAAGACTAGCTTTTTTATGGCATTCTCTGTTCAAAATGGATGCCAGCTTGCTGTGATGTGGGCTTACACACTTCCCAGTCAGTCAGCTCCTAGTGGGGGGATGACAAAACCTGCTAGAAGCTGATTGGCTGGGAGGTGTTCCTCTTCCATTTAAAAGGATAGTAATAGATCTTTTAAACTTAATTTAATATTGTAGCTATTAAAAAAATAAAGTAAAAGAGACCAGTTTTGTCTCTCAGACCTTTATGGTTTGAGAGATATACGACTGCAAAGTTCCCCCTCCCTCCCCTTTCCCTGACGTCAAGCTGTAGTATACAGCAGGCGATCCTGGTCTGCAGAACGGCTGAAATAGCGGGATCCGAAAACAAATACTTCATTGGAACGGTCCACAAAGGGTGCCTGGTTTGCAAGCACACTTTGTAGACCTTTCCAATTAAGTATATGTTTTTAGATCTTGCTATTTTGGTTCTGCTGAAGAGCCACCGGCCGGTCTGCGGACCAGGACCTCCTACTGTAAACTAGAGGTTTGAGAGAGAAAACTGGTCTCTATTATTTTATTTTTTTAATAGCCAGAAATCGATCTCTGCCAATCAGAGCTCTCCAATTTACAGACAGATGTCCGTCATCGGAGGAGGCTGGGTAGTGGGAAGGGAGCAGAGGCAGTGCGGCAAACTTCGGTAAGAGCAGTCTATTCGGAAGTAGGCGTGTGGCTGTATTTATTCTTCTAATTTCTGCAAACAAGCGTTTAAAAAAAAATGAATAAACTTTAAAGCATATTCGCTATAAAAAACTAAACTAAAAAAAAAACTATTTACACAAAGTTGTAAAGGGGTGATAGATGCCCTTTAAATAAAAGATAGCTAATATATTACTGTAGTAGGACACTATCACCTAAAAACAACTTTGGTTTTCAAAATCACCTGTGTTGTGTTAGCCATTTTTATATTATTAACTGGTTTTTGAGTTATAGATGTTATAGATGTTATGCTAATTAAGATATGCCTTGCAATCATTTCTTGTTTTAGCCTTAGTCTTTGTAATTCTGTATAACTATAGCTCCCCCTTTGTCTGCCGCTCGGATGACTATGTCATGATCGTCAGACAAAGTTTTAATAGCTTCTCTCTCAATCTGAGATAAGTTATGATAGAAACCTGTTTTTTTAGGGTATTGTAATATGGCATCTTGTTCAACTAATCGTTAGAAGGTCTTAATGGAAGGGTTGTTACTCAACGGGTCAAAAGTGGATGTTGGTTTGAGTGGAATGGTGTCCTCATGGCTAGTTTTCGATAGTGGGGGTTTTGCTGTGTTGTCTATTTTTGTTTTTGCCCCCTCCTCATCTTCATCCTCTTGTACCTCCTCTGTTTTGTTCCTGAGCTCGTGTGGTGACCCCTAAAAAAGACTCTGTGGTTTCCCCCTCTGTCTCTGTCACGTTCTGGCCTAAACACCCTTGTAAGCGGCCAGAGACCACCTAGAGGGGAGGTAACCCCAAAAGCGTAGCAGGCTCATGCTTTAATGAGTACAAGAGAGAGACAAGAAGCAGAACAGATACTCACTGTGTAGGCCTCAGTCAGCCAGGAGCTAGAGAGTGAAGAATAGGGAGCGTAGCTGGTGATCGTAGGCTGATCCTAGGAGGTTTTGCTTTGGCTTGAGCCGGTTGGGGTAGCAGGCCGCGAAGCCTGATGGCTGGACAACCACCTAGGAGACAGAACAACTACTCACAGTATAAACACTACCAGTAGTATTGGGCTTCTGTCGGGGTACTCGAGGAGAAGCAGCAGAGGAGGAATCTGTGGACCAGAGGGGTCGAATACTGAAATGAGGGACTGACTGAGGGAAACCAAGTTCGACACGCTATGACTCGGATCAGCTCACTGTCCGACTGGGAGTCAAAGGACCAGAGGGTCGGATAGAAGGACCATGCGACTACGAGTCGAAAACTCCAAGGGTCGGATGGGAGAACCAAGCGACTATGAGTCGAAGACTTCAAGGGTCATACGAGGACGACAGCTAGGATATGAGAGCTCGAGCAAGAATGGTCGACTAGTCCTAATCGGTAACAGGCGGGCAATCAGAAACCAGGGAGTAGGCAAAAGAGTAGTCGGACAAGCCACAATCAAAAATCAGAATGGGAAACAGGACCAAATCAGTATGCAGGAGAATAGTCGAGGACATGCCAGGTTGGATCAGATCAGCAACAGGACCAAAACAGAAGGCAGGAGAATAGTCAAGGACAGGCCAGGTCGAATCAGATCAGCAACAGGAAACGCCAGGTATAACACAAGACTACACCAGGAACGCTTTGATCACTCAGTGACCCAAAGGAGTCAGTGCTAGATATAGGCCCAACAAACAAGGGCGTGACAGTCAGTGCAAACAAAAGGAGAACCAGAAAAGCTGGAAAAAGCAAACGCAAAGCCTGGAAAAGCCTGAGAAGCATGACAGTCTCTGAGTCTGGGAATCCAGGGAATCTAGGTTTACGGGTCGGCCTCCGTCTGGGTAGTTTTTTAAATCGTTCTACGTCCCCTGTCAACCACTTGTAAACCCTTTATTAAATTTGTCACGTTTATATTTAGCTAGTTTATTTCTGTATGTCTCTAGCTGTTCATCCAACTTCATAAGCCAATCTGTACTTTTATAATTTACTAAGGTTTCACTGTGTTTAGTATTCAAATCACCTATGTTCTTTCTTACCTCACTCAGCTCTCTTTTTATCTCCTCCACCACAAGAACCGTCAAATCCAGAGAGCATTGGTTAAGTAAACCAATCCATTTCTTGCAGAGGTTAGCATTTGTCCTTCCTATTGTAGGGATGTTCTTGATCCTGAAGCTCCTTGGGATCTTCTTCTCTCTATGATATTCTGATAGATTGATACCATGCAGGACTAAATCAACCTCTCTCTTCTTATGTTTGAGGAGCTGAAAGTGAAGGTCTGTGGGAGTGTACTGTCCATAAGTAGCGGATAAATTATCTTTCAAGAGGATTACCTCAATCTTAGACTGATAGATTTTGTAAACTTGTGCCCGTGTCCTTTCCTCCAGCAGCTTCAAAGAACCCCTCCCTGCAGTTATTGAGTCAGTACTTGTAATCCGCCTCCCGGTGGAGGTGTAGCTGTATCGGTGATGTTTGGTTGCAGCGTTAAATGACCGTTGAAGCATATTACGTAACAGAAACAAATCCATTATGGTCCGTAATAAATTCTTTATATATCTGGGTGCCAGTCTCAATGTAGATGTAGATACAAAACAAAATAAATCTATATTCACAGGACTTTTTGATGTTCAAAAAAGTGCTGATTCATTTGAACCAACGTTTCGGCCCCAGTTTGGTCTAATCTTGAGAAAGGAAATCAAATTCAAAGAAATCAGCACTTTTTTAACATAAACAAGTCCTTTGAGTGTGGCTTTACTCTATCTATCTATCTATCTATCTATCTATCTATCTATCTAATATCTATCTATCTATGTAGAGAGAGAGAGAGAGAGATAGAGCACCAAGACACTTAAAAAAATATAAAAACAATAATTGCAAGCCCTCTCCCACACACAGTACAAAATTCAAACTAACATATGTAAATAACCCCAGCCGTGTTCATAAATATATATAACAGATCCCTCAAAATACAGCAGGATCATTTTAGTAGGTATAAACTATTATCAGGGGTACAATCTCTTCCATATGTTCTCTAACGTATATATATATATATATATATATATATATATATATATATATATATATATATATATATATATATTTACACACAAAATAGCCACTGTGTTTTCATTCAACATGTCATGACTTGTGATGTCATGACTCCCAATGTGTGTTTTCTCACATTCTCTGAATGAAATACTCATTGGGGGTTTATATATAGTCACATTTTTTGATTCAAGACTTTGTGGGCTCCAATATTGTGGCATTGTTTACAAAATCACAGTGTCCATTGACTGAATCATGTATTATGTTTTATTATATTAGAAAAAAAAAAAACGTAAACCATGTGTGGACTTTGACATAAGTGATTCTCCAATCTATTTTATTTATAACAAAATTAAAGCATACCAGTAATACTTTTCACATATATTTATAGATATTTTGAGTGTCAAATATTTTGCCTTTAACACTGTTTATTTCTTTATGTATAGTTTAATAGAGAAATAGTTTATCCACAGCAGATGGTAAATTACCCCAATCACCAACCATAATTAATTGTATAGGCTACTTAGTAAGTTACCTCCCATGCTGCAAAATCCCTTTACAATTCTTTGTTCATATTTCCTCTCATGTTGTGTAAAGAAGAATAGACATAAGGTAGAGCCATAAAACTTAACTTCTGATATTAATTTTGTCCCCTCGGGCTTAATAGTAATTTTATGATAATTTTTCTAACTTTTGTAGCCATAATGTTTAATCTGTTTTTATGGTCTTCTATCTGTGTTTAATCAGGGTAATTATAGAATTTTAATTAAATAAAATACTGCTCAGTTACTATTAAAATGTAAGTCGGGTTGCTATAAATGTAAGGAATTTATATGTAGTGTAACTCAAATGAACGTTAATAGCTGGAAAAAATATTTATTAAGCGATTTGGCATGCAGTTTAAAGAAACGTGATGATGTAGTATTTAATAGAATTTTAAATCAACACATTTATTAGTTTATTTTTCATTGATTAGAATAAGAAGATAAAATTGACAACCTGTTGAAGAAGCAGTCAGTATTCCTAACACATACTCAGGCATCTAATTCTTATTTTCTGAAGGACATTTACACCATATCAAGTTTTAAGTATTATTACATTTCATCTCATTAGAATTCCATATTGTTCATCACGTCGTCAAAATGATCAATAGCAGTTTAAATTATGCTAATCCAAATTTAGTATCAAAGATAGTACAGTACTTTTCAGTATTTCACTGCTACTAAGCTCCTACATTAATTTATATTGCTTAAAGTCACTGCCCCACCTCCACACTTTTTTTCATTTTTTTTAAAGGTTTATGACATCAACTGAAATTTTACTTTTAAGGTGTAATGTGTTGGACAGGTCATATGAGAATGGGGTTGAAGAGTAAAATCTATCATAGCTGCTGTCTAATAATTATGTGAAAGTACCAGTACATTTTTCAATAAAAAATTATGTTCTAAAATTGTGAGATATTCATTTATAAAGGCAGGTTTTACAAAACTTTATAATTAGAGGTAGCGAACCCTGGTCTTCAAGAGCTACTAACAGTATAAGTGTATGTTTTCAGAAGATTCCATTTGAAGCATAAGTGGACTAAACAGTGTCTCAGTCACTGTAATTGGGGTATCTGCATTCATTCAGGATATCCTGAAATTTGCTCTGTTGGCAGCTTTTAACCCCTTAAGGACCTGCGGTCCTGGGACATTTCCGTCCCATAATGACTGCATAGGAGCACATGGACGCGCCGGTACACATGACCTGTCGCGTGTATCGGCGCGTCATTATGGGGCCTGATAGAGATCGCTCCGATCTTGGAGCGGTCAATTTCAGGCCCTATTTTTACTTAAAGCGCTTCCGGTAGAGCGCTGTAAGTAAAAAGTACGTGACGTACTATGACCGTCATCGGTCCTTGAGTATTTCAAGGACCGTGACAGTCATAGTACGTAACATGTTGTTAAGGGGTTAAGGAATATCATAAAAAAAAGCTGCTCTTACTACCTGACCCATTCACAGTTCAACATATCCCAGTTTATATGCAATTCAATCAAGCCAACATCCTCCGGATAAAGTGCAGGAATAATTGGATAGTAAGGGTTAGATTTAAAGGCAGCCGTTAAACCAGCCGCAAAGTAAAAAAGGCACATCGGCCACATATAATACATGATTTACAGCGGATTTAAAAGTAACTCTACAAGAATAGCTATCAAGCGTAGGCACAACAAAAACACGTAACACAAAAACCTGCTTCACACCTGTTTTTGCATCACTGTGCGTCCCAAACACCCATTAAAACACAACTTAAGTCAAAATGTAACATTACGGCTGCCGTTGGCTAGCAACTCTGATAGATACACAAACAAAATTCAAACCTACAGCCAATCCCAAGGCCCCAAAGTAGCAAAAATGTTCAAAAACACCTATATATACCCCAAAATAATGGTCACACCTTGTTTTTGTTTAGAGTTTTGGCGAGCAGATCACAGGACCCAGGAGAGGAGGATAGCGTTTAGAGCGAGGGACAGAGGAGCAGACATTGGAGGTAGAAGGAGTTTTTGGAGTTTGAGGAGAGAAGAGCATTGCACTTAAATAAACACATATCACACTTTTGCAAACATCACATACACCCATACAAACACATACACATAGTCTTTTTTTTTTATAACACTTTACACATATCTTAAATTTTATTTTTACAGTGTGAATCTGTGAGTGAAAGAGTGTAACGGAGAGTGTGTAGGATCGAGTGTGTCTGTAAGGGCCTGTGGGAGTGCCTGGGTGTGAGTGGGTGAATGATGGAGAGGAGGACAGAGGGATGGGGAGAGTAGTGGAGGAGGAGGAAGGAGAGCAGGACATCCCTGTTGAGAGTAGGGGTGGGAGAGGGAGAGGAACCCGGCCCAGAAGAGTAGGAACACGGAGGGAAGGGACAGGTGTGTCAGTGGGACAAGGGGTACCTGTCACCGAGCACCACACACAGGCAGGGATCAGAGCAGGCAGGGCATTCCGGGCACAGCTCTGACACCTCGCAGGTCGGAGCTGAGGAGGAGAGGTTCAGGGATTCCCGCTACACAGAAGAGTAGAACAGTGCTCTTGTAGAGGCTGTTCTAGTGTGGGAGAGCATCCTTTTTCCCATGGAGAGGGTTCCTGGCCTGACTGGGAGGAGGTAGGCTGCCTGGAATCAGTATATGCAGCAAGGTGAACATGGTGGCCAGCTGCAGACGGCATGTGGAGTCCATAAAGAAAAGATGGGGCGACTGCAAGAGGGTGGTCAAAAAGAAATTGGCTGAAGTTGTCATGTCCACCTGTCCCAATCACCTTCAGCAGATGGGAGGAGAGGCTGCGGTAGATCTTGTTGTCTGCTCTGATTGAGGGGGTCCCGGACACTGGTGATGAAAGAAGCCTCCACACTACCGGTAAGTGCATCCTCACATAACTACACACAACATAAACCAACCACAACCTGCACACTCAAACACAGTCACACCTCCACACATGCCCATCATTCATCCAGACAACTGCACCAACACAGCACCCGAGGGTGTAACAGGACATAATACAAGGAAAAATGGCAAGGATCAACCAGGCCCAACCTGTCCAAGTCCCAGTTCAACCCTCTTGTTGCTGTGCTGATCACACACAATCCAAACCATGCTTTTTAAAGTGTTGTCTGTTAAACATCATTACTGTTCCTCCACAATGTCACCCCACAGGGAAGTCAGCACGTAACCCCTTGAGTGCTAGAGGGATTATCAATACATCGCTCCACAATGCTTTGGCAACCCCTCCTATACTCAAAGGGTTAACCGACGACAAACACAATTCGACAGGATTAAGATTACATGCTACACAGGGGACATTCACTAAGCTGTGTAAAAGACATGATGGAGGGAATTTAACCCTTTCATACCATTACTTCACCAATTTCCATGTTTGTCTATGGAGACTATTGAAGAAAATGGATCAAGTTACTGAGGGCTCATTGGATAGACTCCATAGAAAAACATTGGAAATGGAGAAATTATATAATTGAAGAAGTCATCATTTCCACTTTACCTCCACTCCATAAGGTTTACATCACCGCTCACTGAATCTCAGGAGAGATGGATGAGGACGAACATCACAGTGCCAGTGAGACTAACTGGCTGTATGTGCAACCCACAGGCCTTGAAATAACCAACACTGTAGAATTAAAGGAGAACCAAGTAGGCCTTTGTATTGTGTATGCAATCATTTACTCTCACGTGAACTGTCATATCATACATTTGGTTTTCATATGGATCCTCAGGAGTGGTGATGCTATGGATGGATGTTATACCATCCACTATTTGCAGAATACGCATGGAAACCAAATGTTAAGCACTGTAGGTGGCACACCAACAAGCCATGATTGATGGATAACCCTGATTAAGAAAAGCTGGGTAACTCACAAAGATGGAGCAAATGACCCAAACAGCAACAGACCTTAATCATAGAAATCCCTCAATAATGACCTGATTGGTGTCCTGGGGATTTAACTTGGACAGACCTTATGTATCTGTGATTGCCAGGGTGGTATTCCATGCATCGCAACGCAATGCATAGGATGCCATCATGATAACCAGAGATCCACATGTCAGTTAAATAATCTTGCATTCATTCTGTCATTGTCAACATTACTAATCACACCATTTCATTTCCCCACACAGCATACGGGCCTGCAGCACAGCAGGAGGCTGTGGAGGAGGCACACACATCCCCAGATGAGATTCCTCTTGGGGAGCAAGAGGACGGGACGGCACATGGTCACCCTATACTGCTGCATCAACACCTCCCGCATCTTCAGCTGCACCACCACCTCCTGCATCTTCAGCTGCAACACCACCTCCAGCATCTTATGCTGCACCACCACCTCCAGCATCTTATGCTGCACCACTGCCTACAGCATCTGCTGTCCCACCAGCTGCTACCCCTCAGGACTGGTTCTATTTTGAGAGGTCCATGCAGCCATCCTCCTCGGGACCTTACCACCCTGCTGCAGCACCACAACCACCAGGAAGGTCCTGGCTACCTGGGACTGTGGCCACCCCTACACATGGGCCATATCTCCTGACCCACCCTCCTGGATGGTTCCCCAGCATCGGCCCAGGTATGACCCAAGGTGGGGGCCAAGCAGCTAACAGTGGTCAAGGTATGAACCCTGGCCACTGGAATATGAGCTCATGTGCCCTCAACCGAGGGAACACTTCACCCCACCACAACCACCACAGGGATCAGTGGGAAGCTTGGGGTCACTGGATGAGGTGGGCACATGGCCGACATCTGCAGCAGAAACCCCACAAGCAGACATGGCACTGGTAGACAGAGCAACCCCACCAGCAGACAGAGCAACCCCACCAGCAGACACAGCAACATCACCAGCAGACATAGCAACCCCACCGGCAGACAGAGCAACACCACCATCAGACAGAGCACCAGCAGACTCTCCACCAGCAGCAACCCCCTCAGCACACACACCAGGCACATGGATGGAGGGGTAGTGCCTGGAGTTACAAAGGAGGCAACTCAGGGAATCCCAGAGGACCAACATGTACGTCAGAAGACTCCAAAGGGATTCACTGAGGAACAATCAAAGGATACTATCCAGCATCCATGCCCTGGAGGTACAACAAACGCTGATGAACACAGAACTCATGCAGTACCATGCAGGAATGATGGACATGATGGTGCAGCTGCTGGTGAAGGTCAGAGACCACAACCACAAGGAGAACCTGCGTGTGGAGAGGGAGTAGCGCTCAACAGAGGGTTCTACTGCACCCACCTCTCCCTCCAGTGTGACACCTGAAGCAACCCCAAGGTCTCAAAGTGTGACAAGGCAGTGAGCCAGGCCATCCACGTCTAGAACCAAACCCAAGGTCCCCCCCCAAAAAAAAAAAAAAAAAAATAGGAGCGAGTTTATTAATCCACATATGGTTTAAATTAATGGATCTATTTGACACATTAAAAACAGGACTAAACCTTGGGATGGGCTTCATGTCTCATTATAATAGATAGAGCATTCTGGTATTTGATTGTATAGAGATAGATCTGGTCAATTCACAGACTAATAGGCTCTTCACACCTCTGTGTTAATGAACATTTCCTTGTTCCCAGGACTTTGATCTAATCCTGTGCATATCAATTCATATCTTTGCAGACTGTATGTTTACTAAGTTAATTGCCCCCCACTGTGTACTCATATATTTTGTTTCAAATGTATGTCATACTCCGTAAATATAAATGCAGTGTTATTCTAGCTTTGTTTGTTAACCCACGCCTGAAGAAGGGACCTTAGTGTCCTGAAAGCTTGCACTTTTTATATCCTCAGTTAGCCATTAAAAGGTATCACCTTTATACCACTCTTGTGAGTTTTTTGCTACACTGAATCCTATTAATTTTATTGAAAGCCTATGTGAAATGTGTTCATTTTGTCAGCAGTCTCAGCAAGTTATAAAATCATTTTAATAAAGTTTGAGGGAAGATATTATTGATCAATATAAATTTCGGGCTGGATTTCAGCTAATAAATGATCTTGTTGGTTTTATCTCAGATTCCTATTGTAGAATATGGAGAAATGTATAGGTACAACTAGAGAAAAAATTATCACCGGTAATTTAACCTGAGCCTATGTCTGAGGTCATACTGGGGTAGATGTGGAAAGTGGGTAAGGAGCAATTCTGGGGCAAACCAACTGCACCAGAGCGGACAAATAAAAAAATTCTCAGATGCTCATCCTTCCTATATAATAATTCGCTAAGTTGTGTGTAACACCCGACATGCGCAGTAGACACTGCTGCGCGTGTGGCAGTCATGCGCAGTACAGACTGCCCGCGCCGCGGCTGATAGAGCGTCCAGCTCTGTATCAGCAGTGGCACGGGCAGTCTCCACTGCGCGTGACTGCCCCGTGACCGGCTGCCAGAGGCACTGTGGCCCATGTAACGGGCTGTTCAACTAGTTGACTTATATTGGGAATTTAACCCCTTGTATGTCAGAGAGGTCTCCAATGCATTGTGAAACAATGTATTGAAGACCACTGTAGCATCCAAGGTATTCAAAAGTCCAGGTAAAATCAATAGGGAACTGTGTTTGTCCCTTGTGGAACAGTTTATGTGTCTTAGAATTGAAACCGAAAAATCACAAATTTTCAGCAACTGAGAACTCGACATGGATTAAATTTCATTCATTTTAATTGTAAGGAAAATCCTCTGACTTGAAGGTGTCTTGTGATGTTGGTGAATATGTGAAAAATGCTGAGGTCAACTTTAAATGCAAACTGAGAATCAATTTTTTTCACAGATTTCTTATGAATAAAAGTTAAAAAGCAAATTGCAGTATTTTTGAAGAATAGCTTTTTTTCATGCAATACAGTCTTTATTTTACTACTGCTTTAGGGTTAAAAACGAAAAAAAAAAAGAAAAGAAAAATAAAGAAAAAGAATTTTCCATAGTGTATAAGTCTATATTGTCAGACAAGCCTTTTCAATGTGGATTTTTAACACAAGCATTAACCTCTTAACCCCTTGAGTGCCAGAGAGGCACCTCGTTGTGTAGCTCTCTGGCACTCAAAGGGTTTTAAAGTGGATCTCTCACATAGTTAGAGCATTTAGGGAAAACATTTAAAACATTGTTCATTTAAAAAAAAAACAAAAAAAAAAACTTTATCTGCACAAAAATGAATGTTTAAAAAGTGCCCGACAGCCTACTTCCAGCTTGCTGAAGCTTGCCGAACTGCCTATGCGCCCCTCCCTCAATGAAGGAGGCTGTCTGTCTCTAAGCTGGAGCAATCTCATTGGCTAGATATCGATCTCTGCCAATGAGATCGCTCCAGCTTAGAGAAAGAAAGCATCTGTCATCAGAGGATGTTGGGTAATGGGACGGGAGCAGAGGCAGTACTGCAAGACGGAAGTAGGCTGCCGAGCACTTTTTAAACATTAAGTTTTGTACAGATAAAGTTTTTTTAAAATAAACAACGTTTTAAATGTTTTCACTAAATTCTCTAACTAATGAGCATTACTTATATCTATGTGAGAGATCCCCTTTAATGACCTTTATATGCATGTTCCGGTCATTTGTGTGCCCACTCGTGAAGTGCTTTTCTTGTTTTTGAGAAATTCCATAAGAGTACAATGCACAATACAATACACAGAAGGGATGATTTACTAGCAAATTCAGAGCTAAAAGCCACTGAAACTGGTTTTATTAGTGCTGCACTAATACTGGTTTTTTAAGATAGTTATAAGAAAATTGTCCTCTTGACACTGCTTTGTCAAATGAGAGGGCACTTGAGAAATGTATCAATATTTCAGGTTATTGCTTTACTTTGTGCCTTGTTTAATGCCATGTTCTGACAAAAGTGGCAAACCATTTTCCTACACATGCTATTAGGGGAGACTTTCAGAGCTAGTTGCATAAAGCCTTATAGGGATAGCGATGTTTCAAAATAAATGCAGCTCAGATTATTCTTTATAGTTTTTGGGCCATGTAGAGCGGTATTATCATTCTCTATGATGTGTAGTACCAGAGTAACTGAATCACAAAGTGTCCTCCTCCAGCCCTTTTAATCTATGTAAAGCTGCACAGCAAGACCATCTGGATGGATTGCAGCAAGGGACAATCTTCTGTTAGCATAAGGGAAACCTGCCCTCCTCCTTCAAGCGGGACAGGGTTTTCCTTATGCTCACAGCCAGTAGATTGTCCCTCACTGCGAGCTTTTCGGTCAAACGACCAGATTCCACATCTGTGGGGAGGTGACTTACAATAGGTAAAAGGGGTGGGAGGGGGACACTTTATAATTCAATTACTCTGGAACTACAAATCTTAGAGAATTAGAATACCGCTCTACACGGCCCAAAAACTATAAAGAATAATTGTTGCTGCATTTATTTTTAAACATTACTATCCTTTTAATAATGGCATGTGTGGTATGGACTAAAGCAAGCACACACTCTCTAATACAGGCCCAAAAATGCAGTTATATATTATATTATATAAGAAGTATTAAGAAATCAGAATCCTCCTGACATCATAATTTCTATATTTAACTGTATGTTTGTGTTTGTGTCTTTGTGTATGCGTCAGTGTGTGTGTGTGTGTGTGTGTGTGTGTGTGTGTGTGTGTGTGTATTAGAGAGTATGTGTCTGATCCTGTATTCATTGTGCATGGACTGTCCAACTGAGCAGAGAGTAGAGAGTAAGACACAAACTGACCAACAAATTATGATCCATTGTAGGTATAGTTGCATCGGACAGTTTTTATTTGCTTTGGGATCCCTATCATCACTGAAAGTGGAAGAAAAAGAAAAAATGAAATAACAAATTCAAAATTATGTAGAGAGAATTAGAGAATAAAGCCAATATTTTAAATACATAATATACATATTACTAAAATAATACAAATTAACATAAATCATTACTATTAAACTCTTCCTATTCAAAAGAAAAGGTTAAGATATTTCTACTACCTAAAGGGTTATTAGAAAAGTAATAAAAAAAAATATATATTTTGGAAAATTATTGAGAAATCTGTGAAGCAACAGATTAGACAGATATCATCAACGGCAGAAGATCAACCAAGCAAATTCTTTCTTTACAAGCAATATTTCTACTTTGATCACCCACTATTGCAGAATTACAGTACGGTGGACAAGAAAGGGTAAAATCGTTTGTGCTCATGTCAAGTGGTTACATAGACTACTGACAGCTCACTGCTGATTTTCTGCCATCTTGTAAGTCTGTTCATTTGTATTCAATTCAGTTAGTATAAATACAGTTCTCACTGACTGTGACCTTTTGAAGAACAATTCAAACCAATGTCCATCAATGCTTATAGCAACTTAGTCATCTGGTGTAGATACAATTCAATGTCGCACAACTGGCAGGTTGACGTTTTCATGTTATTGAGCTTCAGCTGGAAAAAGTAAGAATGTTGTATAGAAGTGCAGTAAAAATTGCAATGAGACTCAGGGCCGGCCACGCTTTGGTACAGTCCATTTGCCACAAAACTCTGTTTGAAACTGAAATTAGCTTTTTGATTCCCACTTGGTAGATGGTAGTATGTCATTTGAGAAAGCTTCCCTCCAGTTATATTTAGCAAATAAATGAGCCATTGAGAAATCACCAGGGAAAATGTACAAGAGCTATGTTTAACCCTTTGAGTGACAGAGGGGTACGCAACGCATTGCTTTGAAGGGTTAAGTGATCTGGAGTGCAGTTTCTGTGTGTGAACTGCATCCAGTGAGGCTGATGTACTAAGACGAATGGTAACAATTGTGGAGCGTACCTACTGCAACATAGGGTACAAATAGAATTTCCTCCAAATTCCCATTGATGTATATGGGCTTAAATGCTAGTGGGGTCCCCAGTGCAATGTATTGGAGACCTCTCTAGTATAAGAAGATTGAAGTCCACATTTAAACCAACAGGACATTTTATTTGTCCTTTATGGTGCAGCTGGATTGCTGCAGAATTGCTCCAGATCTGACACATCACCTTGTGTTGTATGTCATCACTGCATATGGTTTGAAGTACATTTAATTTTCTTTTGATTTTTGGTTTCCAATTTGATTTATATGGGGTTTTTACCCCATCGATAGCTATAGAGATATACAACATCTGATATGTTAAAAAGTACCATTTAAATCAGTGGAGATTTGCAGAATGTTTATTGGCCCCTATGGCGCAGATCTTTTTATTTCAGAAATTACTCCAGTTCTTCTTAAAGGGATAGTAATAATTCATAAATATATATATATATATATATATATATATATATATTGTAATGTTTACCCCTTGAGTAAAACAAGAGTACTCCCACTGCTGAATGATGGTTTATTCAAAAGATGTTACCGCTCAAACATGATTTTTTTAGATGCAGTATCACAGTGGCCTGAAATTGTACAGTGGTGCTGTTGCTACACTATCCTATGGAGATTTATGGTCAACTGACCTGATCTGTCCATAGGCTGGTGTAGCAACAGCACCACTGTACAATTTTAGGTCACTGTGATACTGCACCTAAAATATTAAAGTTTCAGCTTTCATAACTTTTGAATGCATTTTTTGTTTTACATTTTGAGTATTACTATCACTTTAATATCTCTCAAAATTAGGACACACTCCAGAGAATCAAAATCAGTAAGACAAAAACTTGTTTATTACATTTCAAACAAATAGGCAGACATCAGGACAACAAAGACTCATGATTTCACTCATTTCACACTATGCATAGTGCAAAACGCATGAGATCATGAGTCTTTGTTGCCCTGATGTCTGCCTATATGTTTGAATTCTAATAAACAAGTTTTTATCTTACTGATATCGATTCTCTGGAGTGTGTCCTAATTTCAAGAAATAATTATACACGGGAGAGTCCACCTCTTCGGACTGCACTGAGACATCGAAGTGGCATCTGGTGAGAGATTCACATTAAATAGTCTGCTAAGTCAACAGTGCCACCAGTGTACAGTGTGTATATATGTCACTTTGATATGTCAGTCTCAGTATATTTATTTTTTAGTGTGATCATGAAAATGCAAAGTGACTGCGCAACAGCAATAGTGCTGTCATGCATAGTCACCCAAAATAAGATGCTGTTCACAAATTGCTAATGCAACACTGACAAGTGACCTGAAAGCAGCTAGCTGAAACTCCCCTGCAACAGGAATGGTTATTAGATAGTTGCAGTAGTGAAGGTTTCATGGAAGCCTATGCGGGCCATTCACACTACTGGCTACTGAAAAGTTGAGATGCTGTTTGCAACAATCCAATCAAATGCTGTACAATATCTGCAACAACGAATGAGATAATGCTGATGTCTACAAGGGCTAAGCTGTGGATTTACAGTGCATGGGACACGGATCATACAAGGGCAGCAGCAGCAATGTTGCCACATTGATACTGGCACCTAATTTCATGTGAAGAAGAGGAAAAAAAATTGTATTTACTATTTAACTTTATTCATGTATAAGTACACAAATCAGGTTACTTTTGTATTCCTGTATCTTTATGGTTGTGGTAGGCAAAAGATATCCATATAAATAAATAAACAAAAGAAAGTAATATTAATAAATGTCAGCTAATTGTTTCATTATTCTAATAACTACCACTAGGAGTCAATTTTACCAGATTGCTGGTAAAATACCACTTAGGTGTAAACTCTAGGAAGGGATCTAATAATTTACTATAACCAGATCTTACTTCATTTAATTAATGAGATGACATTCTGGGTGGGTTTTTATTGAAAAATCTTTTTTCTTCTCTTCCACATACCCCTGTCTTCAAAAATGATAAAACCCCACATAAACACTGTTTAAAAAATCTTATAAGTAATCTGCAGGATCTTACATATTGATACCCCTATATATTGTGGAAAGATAGAAAGAATCAGGTCCCTAAAAATATTTGTTTAGAAACACTGCTCTCACAGATAAACCCATTGACTGCTTAAGAAGTCTCCAACGCATTGCTAAGTGCCTGTTATTTAAAATCCTTTGGCTTTCTGATCTATGACTTGGATGCTGGAGATAAATACATTCAAATGAGGATGTTGGTTTCTTATGCTGCCACTATCACCAGTCAAATCAGTCAGCATCCTCACAGGTCTGGTTAGCATACTTTAAATGCATCTCACAGGTGATAAAACGTTTGGGCTCAATAAAACCAGTAGTGAGAGCAGCTGAACCACCTACACCAAGGAAATGAACAGGAAGCTTTATTTGACCCTTATGGGGCAGATGGTTTCTAGCCAGAATTACTATAGTTCTTTTTAGTAAATCACCCTCAATCTCTCTAAAAATTAACCAAACCTTGTAACAACAAAAGACACTCCAGCCAGGATTCATAAATAGGGACCAATCACAAATGCAATGGATTTATCAGTGTAAATACAATAGTGAGTAATGATGAATTGCACCTGATTTTTAAAATGTAGTGACCCACAGCACCTTTTTCAGAGTGCTGCCTTTCAGAATGGGCATGGTGTATACTTATTGCTGATAGTGAAAACAACTAGCAGTTGTACCTACCTAATTTGTTCTAAATCTTAGAGCTAAATCTCATGCACCTCAAGTGCATCGACCGTAATGAGAATTTGAACTGCTCTATTCATCAGTAAGGCACTACTTATACATACAAAAGTACCATTCTCAAATAGAGCTTATTTTTTCAGCAACACCACTGTGTACATTAAAGCCCATTTTACGAATTTGTCTTTGACTCTTCCCTCAGACCTCCCACTTAGTATTTCTCCTTCTCTCATACAACTCAAGATTTTGATGACTGTCTTTAAGCTAAGATGGTTTATGTGCCCTCTATCTCTTAGACATCCTACTCATCTTATTTATAACCTCCCTCTGATCTTTCTTGACTGATTTGTAACTGTCATAAAGGAATATTTCTCCCAGTTGCTCTTCTTCACATACTCTCTTCTCAACCTGCTTGACATTTGCTACCTTTGACCCTGTAGACTACACACTTTTCTAACAGAACCTGTCAGCTGGAACATTCCTTGTATCAGTGTTTCTTTCTCTAACTCTGCATGCATTGATTTCCCCATCAATGCAACAAAAGGGTTGGTCCAGGCACCTCACCACTTTTCTCTTTATACACTTTCTCTAGTTAGCATAATTGTATATTTAGCTTTAATTACCACTTTAAGCAGCTAACACACAAATCTACTACTTTTCCGTGCCACAGTAACAAATACCTGTATGGACAAATAAAAAAATTATGGAGCAAATCAGCTTTACCATAAAAGTAAATTTTTTGGGGAATTTACATTGGTGTCAATGGCGATTTTACCTCCGTGGTTGCATTTAATATAATATTGTAGATGAATTGTAGATGAATATCTGGACATTTTTTAATGTGATATTTATCTTTAGGAATGAGCCACAATAACTGGCTCTGGATCTCAAGTAGTGTGAAGTGTTAGTATTTGGCAGGCATGTCTGACAGTACTTGGGCAACAATGTATATAGTCTCAATACTTTCAAAATCGCATCAGTCATTATGAAGTGTTAGTGCCACTTTAAGTACCTTATAGTATGAAAAATACATCTCATTACCTTTAATGCTATCCTCTTAATTTTTAATTTATATTTCTTTTCCAAGCTCAATACTATTCCTTACTAACCACTAGCACTCATTTCAGTGATGCTCTCTATTCACCAAGGGATGGATTTCCCATTCGGCAGAGTGCGCAAAAGCCTGCAATGCAAGATTTTAAAATACACTGGTTAAAAATAAAATGCATTTTGGTACAAACCAAAAAACAAATCCCCATTGATTTAAATGGCAATTGTAACCCCTTGAATGCAATAAAGATGAGTGAAACATCCTTAATTTGTTTAACTGATCAATCCAGAGACCTTGGAGAAAAAAGTGGGTGCACCCAAACTGAACTGAAATGAATCAGCCATTGATATGCGGAAGGAGGAACAGGGGAAATAAGGGACAGGGTAAGAGAAGAAGAGGGAGAGAGGGTGGGAGTGGGCAAATAAGGCAGAGCAAGAGAGAGTGGAAGTAAGAGGGAGTGGGAACAAGACTGGATCTGAGCATGGGAGAGACAATTATGTGAGAGGTAGCTCCACATGGTAGAGGAAGCTGAGTGTTGGAAAGGGAGATGAGCATGGGAGAGGTCAGAGGGCATGGAACGGGATTGAGAAGGGAACAGTGAGAATTGGCCAGAGGAGTTTACATTTAACAGGGAAGGAGAGATTGATAATGGGGCCAAGATAGAAGAGAATGGTTATACAGCGGGGGAAAGTGTAAAGGGGAAGGTGAGAGTGACAAGAGGGTCAAGATAAAGGGAAAAATCAAGTAAGGTGTCGAGATCTGTATGAAAAAGTTCACTAGTTTATTCAGACAAGCGCCCTGGACAGAAACATACTGTAATTGATGTCTGATAGTATGTGACTACTTTTACAGCTATCTGCTTGGTTAACTATGTAAACAACATGCAGAAAAATCCCACCTGTTTCAGACTTGTTTTACACAGAAAACATTGAAGGTACAGACTATAAACAAAAATATTAGGTTGCGCTGAGATGTAGGCTGTAAATAAATCCGTTGTCCAGCAGCCAGAAATAAGAATCCTTTGCTCGTGGATTCAAGATATAATAATAAATAAACAAAATAGATTCGGCGCTTAAGACTAACGTATCTGAACTAAAGTAGAGAAAACACAATCCTCACTCCCAAGAAATAATCCGTAGGATCGCAGACTAAATATATCTCTTAAAAACACTTTATTACACAGTCTCCCGTGTTGTGTGCGCCCACAGACACGTTCAACTTGGACAAGTAACTATAGCCCAAAATGATACTATTTGAACTAGGTAACATCAGTTAAGACTAAGATATCATATTATATATGGCATAAAACAAATAAACATTGGAATTGAATGATGGGAAAAATAAGTTATTTGTACAAATTGATCTTAAATCCACCTATCAGGATTCAGAATCAAAGTGTATATCCCAAACAATAACAATATCTATATATATATATATATATATATATATATATATATATATATATATATCACTCTGTTCCCCCTGAAACACCCGACTATTGCAGGAAAGGAAATCTATCGAGATCTCACCTATCTGCAGTCCGGTGACTGAGGGAACAGTGTGAAAATGTATAAAATACAATACAAATTGAATTCCCAATATACCACACTGTTCTCACTGATACAACTGACTATTCGGGAGGGAGGAGATCAATAAGTATCCCACCCATCCACCGTCCGTGCAGCAGAGGGAACAGCGGAAAATGAGAGCACCACAACCGCTGTTCGGCTGCGTAAATAACTATTTTAAACCTATCACTACATCACTGTGCAATACAATTACCTAGCAAACATAAAATAAAATAGACTGCAGCCTACAAAAATTTATAAAAAAATATATTAAAAAATATGTAAGAAGACCAGGTAACTTGAATAGTAAAATGATCGATCGTAAAAAATTAAGTAGTGCAAAAAGTTGCCAACATTGAATATGCAAAAAGAGGACTCAGGGACAAAATAGCTCAGTCAATTAATGTCCGTTCACAAACTTCACATAAGAACAGAATTATGCCATGTAACTTCTCAGTATATTGCATATTATAGGTGCTTCATCTCTTAACCGCAGAGAGTTTCAATAGTATATGATATTACCGTGCCTATGGGCGTATGTTCGTATGCATAGAATGTACTATATCTCAACTTCCGAATGTTTTAAGGAACGATCTCACCGGTTTTATATCCGTGGCACTCTCCCTTCAGAAATAAGGTTCAGCCTTGTTCCTTATTTTTCTTGCCTACTTTCTGGGCATTCAATAATTCCTGTACCTCCAACAGATGTAAACACGTCCCCTTCTCAGGCAACAATTCTCACACTCTGATTCATTCAGAGGTTCTCAGGCAACAATTCTCACACTCTGATGCATTCAGAGGTTCTCAGGCAACAATTCTCACACTCTGATTCATTCAGAAGTTCAGCATCTGTAGTTCAGATAGTCATATAGCGCCATATAGTCTTTATTACCAGTGCTTTGTAGAGTTGTAATTTATATTAATTCACCATACATTCTGCTTTATATACTAGAGGCTGTTCGTCTGAGATGTCCCATCTGACCACACTCCTCCAACGCGTTTCAAAGTCGCAACTGACTTCTTCCTCAGGGAATTCAATAACATAATTGTGTTACCTGTCTCTCTTATACCTATGTATGGGGCTCCTCCCATCTCACAGGTGCAATTAAAAAAAGGAAAAGAATAAGCACTTATAGCCCTATAATCTGTATTGGGTATACCCTCCTACACACAAAATACAGCTAAAACCTCCTATACATTTTTACAAATGTCCAACTCACATCTTAATATCCCACAGATTGACATTTAACCTTTCCAATAATAGTTTTACTCATCTTCAGTATCTAATGTATCACTTTACAATTGTTCCAGTTCTTCGTAATAGTCTGCCTCACTATCACACAATGTCCCCACTCACTGTATTGTGCTGTGATTACTTGGTTTGCATAACTACTGTACAGCAAACCAGAAAAAAGTAGATAATAGTTAAGTTAACCCCTGAACTGTAATTGAGTCGGTTGACATAGGACCCTAAAAAGCATGTTCTTTGATCACTGAAATCATAATAATTAGTAAAAACTGTGAAGAGCGGCTTCAGACGTACAGCTTAACATTTATTAATTTATCCAGCAGGTCTATGTGTTTTATCCCACAGCACCACCTGTAATTATCCGTGCAGGGTTACTGGAGATTTCAATTAAATGAAGACTTCACAAGGCTAAGGATTTTATATATCATCTAAGCAATATTCCAGAAATATTCAAATGCGCATTGAAGAATTTGCATTCCTTTTGCATGGTATTGCTTCAGATAATTACATACTGCTGAAAACTGCTCTCATATTTTTTATATTTTTGGAACCCTTTGAGTGCCAGAGGGGTATGCGATGCTCCGAAAAACAATGCATTGCAAAGCCCTGTGTCACTCAAAGAGTGAAATCAATCTCTGTTTCTATTGAATTTTTAAAGGGATAGTAATGTTTCATAATAAAAGCAGCTCTAATTAATCTTCATAGTATTTGAACTTTGGAGAGTGTTATTTCAATTCTGTCAGAGTTGTAGTTCAAGAGTAATTTAATGACAAAGTATTCTCCTCCCTCCCCTTTTACTGATGTAGCACTGTTCAGCCAGAGCAGAAGGGAGGTGTCCAGATAGATTGCAGAGATGGACAATCTTCAGTTAAGATAAGGGAAAAACCTGAAAAAATTGTCAAGGGGGCAGGGCTTTCATTGTTCTCATAGGAAGAAGATTGTCCCCTTCTGTTATCTGTCTGGTCTATGGACTGGATTCCACATCTGAGAAGAGATGGCTTACACTAGGTAAAAGGGGCGGGAGGGGACACTTTACTTGTGAATATCTCTCAAACCATAAAGTTTCGAGAGATAAGACTCACACCGTTCTTCATGTTTTTTTTAATGCCTACAAAATAAAATAAAGTTAAAACGAAGTATTACTATCCCTTTAAGAAGCATTTAAGACCATATTCATCAAGCTAAACTGTAGTAATGCTGGAGGAAAACAACTTTCCACTGGGAAAATTCCCATTGATTTAAATTGGGCTTTTAATTCCTTGAATGATGCAATTGCATTGCTTTTCTTTTTTCAATCATTCAAAGAGTTAAAACAACCTTTAAATCTAATTGATTTTTCATTTCCCCATTGTGCAGTTAGTTGCTTCTGAATTGCACTGTTTTATCTTCTTTATTGTGGTCTCAGTTTCTTACAGCAATGTATGTAGGGATTCTCTTGGCAGGGTTGGTAAGTGTGGCCAAGTAATACTGGTTTGTCTTTTTACCATATGTCTGTCTGTCTGTTTGTTTCACTATCTATTTAACCCCTTAAAGACTGGCTGATCAGCGCGTGCGGTCACTTAAAGGGATAGTAATACTTCATTTTAACTTTATTTTATTTTGTAGGCATTAAAAAAACATGAAGAATGATATAAGTCTTATCTCTCAAACCTTTATGGTTTATGAGATATTCACAAGCAAAGTATCCCCCCCCCCCCCTGTTCAACCAGATCAGAAGGGAGATGCCCAGGTAGACTGCAGAGAGGGACAATCTTCAATTAAGATAATGGAAAAAGCTGAAAAACTTGTCAAGGGGGGAAGGGCTTTCATTGTTTTCCTACAAAGAAAATTGTCCCCTGCTGTTATCTGTCCTGTCATACAACCAGACTCACATCTGAGAAGAGATGGCTTACAGTAGGTAAAAGGGGCGGGAGGGGAACTTTGCTTGTGAATATCTCATAAACTATAAAGGTTTGAGAGATAAGACTTATATCATTCCTCATGTTTTTTTAATGCCTACAAAATAAAATAAAGTTAAAACGAAGTATTACTATCCCTTTAAAGACCACGGAGCTTTTTTTTTTTTTTTAAGATTCTGGTTCCGAACTCCCCGAACGGCGTGCAGCTGCAGGGGAGCCTGGAATTCCATGATGGTCATAGTACATCATGGGTCGTTAACTCGGATCGACCCATGACGTACTATGACAGTCAAGGGTCATTAAGGGCTTAATCAAAAGAAGTATCATTCACAGCACTATTCATTTAATTATACAATTGTGACTTGATGGGCTGACATATAGGGCCATATGTTCAAAGAAGTAGCGAAATAGCTTTTGTCGTTTGTAACAGTGTCGTTGGGATCATTAATATTTTCAGAGAGTGTCTGTTGTGATCAGAAATATGTTGTTAGTCCTGACTGAAATTGTCATATGTATCGACAAAAAAATGTCTTAACTAACGACAAAAATGTCTTTAAAAACGTCTTTGCTAACGACAAAAATGTCTTAACTAAAGTAAAATTCTCACATTCAGAATTTTACATTCCCTACACTTTTTTCTTAATGTACAAATTTTGTCTTTTGCAAGACATTTTTTGTTGTTAGTTATGACAAATTTTCTTTTCCTCTATACGTCACTGGAGAATAGTTTAGCCACGCCCTTGCCACGCCCCTTTGCCCATCAATTTGGAGTTGTGTAATACACAACGGACATTACTAGTTTTTTGTCATATACTGTTGTTCTTTCATACAACATTTTTTTGTCGTTACCCCTTTGAACATACGTCTCATAGACTGTTACTTTATTGTCATGGAAAGCATTCAGCTCTATACATTAAGATGCAGAGGAGTAACTAGAAGCCACCAAGCCCTGGTGCAAAAATTTCCAAGGGGGCCCCCCCCAACCACATTATCCCCCCATTGGCCACCTCCACATTGCCCCCAATGTCCATCTCCACATTACCCCTAATGTCCACCTCCACATTGCCACCAAAGTCCACCTCCACATTGCCCCCAATGTCCATCTGCACGTTGCCCTTGTTGCAGTTGCTATCCTTGTGACCCCTTTTGTTATGCCACTGTTAAGATGATATGTGATAGAGTACCAGGGTTGGAGGACAGAGCAGTGGCGCTATGCTGGACTCTTTTACTTTTTAAAGACAAAAAGATGATTTAAATAGGGATTTTAACACTTTAATGCTAAAGAGGTCTTCAGCACATTGTGAGGTGTGTGGGGGGGTATACACTAAGGTGTGATAAATAGGTGATATAGTGGAGAAGACTTCTCCAGTGATATCACTTCTCCAGTTCCTATGTTATTCTATAGAGCCTATGCACTAAGATCTCCAAAGTTGGAGTAATATTAGTGCATTGGCTCCATAGAATAATATAGGAGCAATGATATAATTGGAGAAGTTATCTCTCTGCTTTATCACCTCTTTATCACTCCTTAGTGCATTGCCTCCCTTGTTTTGGAGAACTCAGGGGATTTAAAACCTCTGTTTAAGTAAATTATACTTTGAGTCATTGTATTTGTTCCCTATGGTGGAGTTGGCTTGCTATAGGCTCACTGTACTTCTGTCTTTATACACATTTCTATTGTTTTCTCTTGGCTACAAGTCTTAAAAGGACTTCACCAAGCATTGCAATGCATTCCATGGATGAAAATATATATTTAGATAAATGGGCATTTTGTGTTATCTGTTGTGCAGTTGGTGTGCTCCAGGATTGCTGCAGTCCTTCTTAATAAACGATCATCTTTGCTTTTGTTTTCTATGAATGATGTTTGATTTGCAACTTTCTGTAAACAAACCTGTTCTGGCTGAATAATAGGATTGCAAGAAAAGTGATCAGTAATGTTTTCAGGTTTTTTGCTTGCTGCCAACAAATAGTAGGTGCCCCCACACCCCCAAATAAAATGTAGCACACCCTGTTCAATGCCTTTGACAGTCTGCAGTCCTTCCACAGAACCCCCCCATCTCCATAATGATAGGTAATTAGCCCCATGGACATGAAGTGAGGGTGTGATACATGTAGGTAATGAGAGACATGGAGGTGTAAGAGAGGAATGGGGTAGAGACATGGAGAGAGGAACACATGGGGGGGAGAGAGATAGAGGGAGGGAAAAAGAAAGATGGTGGAGAGAGTGAGGGAGAGACATGGGAAGAAATAGAAAGAGACAAATGGGAGAGAGAAACACATGGGGAGAGTGAGAGAGACATGAGGAAGGGGGTGGGATAGACATGAAAGGTAGGGGAACATGGAGGAAGTCATGAGAGAGACATTAAGGGGAGTGGAAATTGAGGAGATGAATTCCACTTACTTTCTCTACATCCCATTTAACATATAGCTTTTTCCTTTGAGTGCCCAAGGGGTATGCAACACATTGGTTTGCAATGCATTGTGTACCCCTCTGGCATTCAAAGGGTTAAATTCAGTACACACCTCCACTATTCATTAAGTACCCATTGTTTCTTTTTTTAAGCCCCCTCTTCTGGTCTCTGATCAGTGAGTGGTTCTATACCTTGACTGGATGCAGAATCTGTCTAAGACTGACTAATAGAAAAGTTCTCTGTTATCTGCCTCTCCACTGCAAATAGCTGAGTTTGCCATCAGACAGATTTAAACAATCTCTTAAAGCCAATACAAGCAGGTACAGAAACACCATGCAGAGAGCTGAAGAGAAGTTGACTTTAAAAGTAGAAGATGGACACATTATGAACAAATGAGGACAAACCGTGAAATTTAAAGAGCAGGCCCTTTAATTGCCCATTACTACCACCTCTCTCTTCATGCCTCCAAGTGGCACCTTCAGTATGTGCTGGTCCAGTCATGACATCATGAAGTCATATTGTCCTACCAGGCCTGATAAATACTGATGCCCTTGGCCAAGGCCTCTGTGGCCAAAGCCTAAACATGTCTCTTAAAATGAAATACCTAAAACTGAATCTTTGTGCAGCACCTATGTCAGAGGAAATTTTCAGCTGTATGGGAAACCAGGCAGGTATGGAATGACTACTGGATGAAAATAATCTCTCTCTCTCTTTGTTTCATTACTTTGCAGAATCTACAACTTTCTAAGTGCTTTTCAGAGCTGATCTTCAGTTAGGTTGAGTTTGTTCAGTGGGCTGAGGGGAGACTGAAAGAAACATGAGGTGAGATTGTCTGTAAAAGGATAAGGGGAGCCAGAGATGGCTTAGGGGAGGATGAATGATGGATGAGGGGATGATGATGCAAGAGCAGGCTAATGTAAGTCTGAGGTAGAGCTAAGGGCAGATTGACTGGGAAACTGTATCAATGTTAGATTGGGGAGACATTTGGTGACTGAATGAATATGATTCTGTGCTAGTATGGACAATTTGCAAAATAAGGGGGGCCATGAGTCAGTCTCTGAACATTTTACTCTGTTGTTTTCCTTTACCACTTGTTAAACATTATGTACTAAACAAGGCACAGGGTTAAAGATTTTGTTTCATTTTCCTGTGCATGGTCTTTGCAGGAGTAAAGGTTTGCTGGCAGTATGTGCTAATGATGGTGGTGTGTGCCCACCAGAATGCACTACAGTGATCAGGCACTGTAATGCATATCCTGAAGCACAGCCATTGGTATCAGTGGCTGACACTATGAGAAAGGGCTGACATTAAACTGACTGTTAGAGAGACAGAAGGGAAGACTGACTGTGGGAGTATGCTGAGACATAGGTGACAGGAGTCTCTAAGGAGAAAAATAAATCATTACGCAGCATTACTGGTTTTTCCATCATTACATTTGTATTACATTTTCTATAAAAAAAATATAAACATATTTTATATGCGAGGAGCACCTACAGTAATGTACTTTATATTTCAATCTTGAAAGTGCCGGTGAGAAGCAGAAGTAATTCTTTGATATGAATTGTTTTGATTTAGGCAATGCTATGGAATTCAGTAATGTCGTTGTTCATCAATACGATGAATAGATTAACTTCCCTCGATATGTGAGAATAACCTGAAGGCTTTTATTCCAAAGTACAAGTGTAACATTTACATTTTGCATGCGCTTGCTAAATTGTACTTTATGTTTCTTTATTGGAGATTATTTACCCGCACTAAGAAATTCACAGTAGCACCAAAACCTAGTCTTCTTTTTTTCCATGGCAATAATATTTATTAGGTGAGATGATGTATGTCTCTCCCAAACATGCACATGGAGAGTGAAGAATTGTGATTAATATTGATTTTTTTTTCCTCCCTTTGGGAAAGTGGAATCAAATATGGTTACCTGCTCATTTATGAAACAGATTTATTCTCTTGACTTGGAAGCTTGTTTGAAAAATAATTGAATTTCTGTTACCAAATGGAAAGTGACAGTTAACAGTATTTATTTTCCATTTGTGTCTCAGCAGATAGCATAACACAGTTTTGATTTGTAGTTAGCTGTGGAATTTCAGATTGCTCTGTCTTGGTAATTGAAGAGATGGAGGTTAGATGAAGTAATACAATCATGTTTTTCTATTTACACAGCCAGTAAATGCAGCATTAGTTAAGCAAATATCACACATCCTTCCATTTTTTGGTAATTGTTCATTTAGATATTAGTCTTTTGCACTTGATTCTGACAAGTCCCCATCTATAGCCTTTTACATGAATTAAAGTCTAGCCATCTCTTTCACATTAAAAATGTCTGTGTTATAGTGTTTAAGTATTGCTTCTTTTTAAAATTGCCTTTTATCCATTCACACACATTTTGGTCTCTATAACTTCACCATAATCTCAAAACAAAGCTAGTATGTGTTTGTCCTTATTGCTTCTTGCTTTCAAGCTAAAGAAATAGTTGTATTTTATTTTAAAGGGATAGTAGTGTATGAACTTTATTTAAATCTATTCAACATATAAAAGTGCGACAGATATCATTCAAACATTTAAAGGGGATGTGTCACCTAAACAAAAAATTGCCTTAATCTCTTTATTTTACCTATTCTAATAATGCTGTGTGGTTGTTTAAAAAAACAAAACAAAACAAAAAAAACCACGCAATAGAAATGCAGTTTCAGAGTTTACTTTTTCCCTCTTGACGTCTTCTCCTCATTCTGATCGGCACCATCGTGCTGATGAGAATACAGGAGAGATCCTCCTCCCCACTGGTCTGTCAGTAAGCTGGAGCACTCTCATTGGCTAGATATAGATCTCTGCCAATGAGAGTGCTCCAGCTTACTGACAGAACAGCAGGGAGGAGGATCTCTCCTGCATTCTCATCGGCATCATTGCTCATTGATTGTGGTGGAGTGTACATCCATGGCATTGTGGTGGAGCATAATCTCAGGGGACCAGGGAGCATCTGCGGAGAGTCCATGCCACAGAATATGCTAAGCTGGTGACAGGGAGGATTCATTATTATTACTAAGTCTTCTTGTTGTCACATGTCCTTAGCTGAGTGGAGAAGGGCAATAGTGACAGCAGTACTTGGCTTCTTGGGGTGTGGGGGGTATGTGTGTGTGGGGGGGTAATTTGATATTATGGGCCTAAGCTTCAAGGTGCTTGTTTGCATATGTGCCAGTTGTTTTATATGAGCACATATGTATCCATTGTTCCAGGTCTGTCTCCTATTTAACAGTGTTTACTTACTCACTGTGCACATTGCGGTTGCAGATGAAAGGCACAGTTCCTTCCTGCCCTGAAGAGAGAAGTTAATATTCCAACACACCCATGGTTTTGGGGGGAAGTGCAAGAGGAGAAGAATTATTGGTAAACTTTTTTCTCTGAAGTGATGGCAGCTAGTTATGGTGCTGCTACAGATCACTGTGGACACAGTGGGAATGGGGTCCAGCAGTAGTGATGTAGGTCTAAGACAGGTTCCACTTGCCAGCAGCAATACTTCTCTTGTTCCTAGTTATAGTTCTGATTCTGAGGCAGCAGCAGCATCAACATCATCCTCTGCATCAGCCTGTGAAGAGAAATGTGGAGGAGAAGAAGAGAGAGGCAATTATTCTTCACCTTTCCACTCCCCCCCCCACAGAGGTCCTGGGTGTGGGACTATTTTTCTCTTGGGGCAGGCAAAGTGCAGTCATCACCAACGGCACTGTGCACAATTTTGATGTCAGTAAAAAATGGGGAAAGGAGGGAATGCATCTTGACATACCTGCCCTCATAACAATATGAAATATGAAATGCAGGCACGGTGACATTTATGTGAAGCATGTTAAAGCCAACCCCCCCACCAAAGAAATTGGGCACTGCTATTGCTGTAAACCCTTAATATCTCCAAAGGCAACAAGAGGTGAGGTGGAAATCAAAGAAGAGGAGGATGAATAGAGGAACCTAGTCAGAACATGAAAGTCCCGTGGTGAGTGAAACACCTGGCTCGTCATCACCTTCTGATGCTAGGGTCCAGGTACAATAAGACGTAGCGATACCTTCTGGCAATCCACCTCTGTCAGCGTTAACTCCCCCACCAACTGATAGCCATTCTGTAGATGTCAAGATGTGGCAGTTCATGTCCATCCATTTTACACTGTGTGATGCGCTGACCCCACATGGCAATGTGCTGGAGGATAATTGAAACCAGGACATCAAGCGGCATATGAATATGTTAAGCTGGTGGCATGGAGGGTTCATCAATACTATTAAAACTGACAGTTGTTACATGTTCTTAGTGCGAAGTGGACAAAGGGTATAGCCACAGCAGTAATACTTCAGTTTTGCCAGTTGCTTTATTCTAGTGTAGAAGTGTCCATTGTTCTCAGTCCTTCTCCATTTCCCACACACACTATGCACACATTGCTGATGAGAGGCACAGTTTCTTCCTGCTCTCAAGTAAATACCTCACCATGGATGTAGCATAGTATTGTCATAACATCAGTCAGTGGTTGGCTGCAAATTGCAATGCTCAGCCCAGAATAGCCAGCAACAACTTCCCATCGCCATTGTCTCTCAGAGATGGGTAATAAAGATAAAATATGGTTAGTCAATGACTTTGATCTTATGATGATTCTATACTACATCCATGGGCGAGGTGTTCACTTATGCTTTGACCTCATCTCTTATCTTATTGTAAGATACATCTCATAGATTAGCCGAGATCACCGTTCACCATGCACTGCAACCTGCTGGCATCCATTTATACACATAGACTAGTCACTTAGCCTGATCATAGTGCACACAAAGTTAAGCAATAACACATATACTAATAGCAACTAATCCCCTGAACAGATAGGATTGGTTTGAGTTGCTAAGTACCACTCCTGGAGGAGATAAGCCTCTGCAACCACGTCCAGGAATTAACTATGCCTGCCTGGGAAGCTGGGATCGCCCATTGCGCAGTGAGATGCCTATCGCACATCCATTCAACTATAGTCCAGAGCCCAGTGAGGTGATGCCTGTTTGTGGTCCAACAATGGAAGGTAGACAAACACGTGCATATGTTTTCCATGAGCACCTCTGTTTGATTGATCCGATTACAGGTCATGCTTTATTTCATCCGACATATGGCTTACTGTATCCCACATATGTCTTTGATTTGTTTTGCTGATCACTAACTTATGTTTCCCTTTTGAGCTTCAATATGTTGTAGTTTAGTTTTGTTATGTATATACATCTTTTTTTAACACAACATCACTTTTTGGTATATTGTCTCTCACACCCTGATGATGTCAAAGCCCGCCCAAGACCGATGACATCATCTTCGGCCTATATTCCAATTTTGGAGGTAAGTTTTGGACACTAAGGTTTTTAAGGCACTAGTTTAAGGTTCACTAGTATGATTGTCTTGAGAAAGGCCAGAGTATGTGGCCAAAACATTGACAATAAATTACTGAAATTATTTTACAAGACCTGTGAGTGCTGCTGTGAACTTCTTTTTCTACATTTCATGGCTACACTGACTGCATCCAGGCACAAGACCCTATTTTTTGAGAGTGCTTCACATTCCTACAGCAGTTTTTGCCATTATCATGTTTGTGTCAAATGTAAGCTATCCTTCTTCTCAGATTACTGATACACATTGGTTAATTTGTAAGAATGTTAGTCTCCCAACATTGCTGCTTGATAGCCGTGTCCTACTTTTATTCATACTGTAACGAGCTGCACTGAAAACCCACTCAGACTCAACACTTGCTGGAGAGCTGCTAAGGGTTTCCACTGCATTACGTATCAATGCTGGCCTCACACTGCTTTGTTTGCCAGTCGTCCAAGGGGTCATTGTTTCTGCCTAGACTGTAGCTATCATACAAGTATGCAGAAACCATGTCAAAAGCAGTGGGATCACTCCTAGGAGCTAAACAGTGTTCCTGTGTGTCAGTTACCAACCCACAGAGATGTACCGCCACCAATGCCACCCACCATCACCATCAATATTGGATTTTTGCCGCCCCTGCTGAAACTCATGTGTTCTGTGTTCAGAATGGGATGTTCTGTATGATGATGTAGGTGCTCCTGCTGCTGCTGGTTTAAATGCTTCACTGCCCTCTTTTTTACTATGCTGTCTAGACATTTTTTATGCTCTTTTTCCCTCTCATTCTCCACAATGCAACCCTCCACTTGATCAATAAGCATATATCTATATTCCTTGACAGAATGCGATTCCACAGACAGGTGCTGCTGATCATTATGATTCCTTGTTGTGAAAAACTGCTGATAGCACTTTGGTAGAAAATCTGAAATTTTGTTTTTAAAGCGGGGGATTCAGCAAAATGGAGAGAATGTATTCCGCATTGCTGTTAATGGACACGACGAGAGAATCTTGTTCAAACCACCCTAACATGTCCTTTACCAGCTGGTGCATGTCATTATGGCAAGATTCCTCATATATGCTCCTCAGTTTTTTCCTATGCAACTCACCAGCATCCAGCATTGTTGCCTCTGCAAAGTGTTTCAGCAGCTCACATACATCGCACATTAGGTGTCATTGGCCAGATGACAAAGAGGCTCCCTTCAAAGCCTTCAAGTTTAGTACTCACTAATGGCTAGGGACCGGAGAAAATTTTCGCCTCAAACTGAAATCGACAAATTAAGGCACTTTCCGCTTGGTGAATAATTTCCTGCGAAAGTGCATTTTTTCTGCTTTTTCCAGCCTTTTTCTTCCATTGAAATCAATGGGAAGGAAAATTTTTCTCCAACACACGAAAGTTTTCTACAGCCATATAAAAGGCTGTCAGGCTCTCACAGCAGCCATTCTGTGTTAGTGAGAGGAGAGAGCAGCACCTTATTTGAGCTAGACAAGACAGAGAGGGGAATTGAAGTTTAGTTTAGGGAATATGTTAGTAGGACATTTGTTCTGTTTAAGTGTGTATTAGGAGACTCAGTGGGGCACTCTGGGGAGAAGAAGGGAGGAAGGAGGTTGACCCCAAATACTCCAAAATTCCATATGACTGACTGGCAAGAGACAGGCAGATAGGGACCTATTTGCTTGATGATCTTGCTGTTATTGTCTCTGTGCTGGGTGGGGAAGTCTGGGGTAAGAAGTTGTTGATTTTGTTTTTCATTTATAATTTTTTTGGACAGATTGTGATAAGATACCAGGGGGAACAACTTAAAAAATAAATAAATAAAAAAATAAAAAATAAAAAAGAATAAAGAACTAAATGTATTAGGTGGCTGGGCTTAGGCAAGGCATCATACAGCTCTATCAGTTGTTTTGTGTAAAGAACAGTTAAAAAAACACAGTGTAGTTGCATAATGTACAGCAAACTCACCAGGGGAAGGGGAAGGGGGAGGAGTGGAGCAGTGCAGGGATGCGAGAGTAAAGTAGTAGTTCAAAAACTGACTGCAGCAATGGTTGCTGCAGCGTGTGGAATCAATGATGATGATCCCTCTAATCCAAGGGAGGAAGCAGTTTGTCAAGGTCCCAGCAAAACTATTTCCAGCAACACCAGTGCCAGTAGAAATAAAGAACCATATAAGAAGAACACTGAAGATGACAACAGGTCACATTCAAGTGTTGATGATGTTGGCAACAGCATAATAGAGGAAGGTGTAGCAGCTGAACCACCTGATGCATCAGATAGTAAGACAAAAAAGCACAAAAACACGCGTCCGCAAAGTAGTAGGGAACTTTGTTACAGAAAAAGTAAAAATAAATTGTTTGAGACCTTCAAACACTTAGAGGAATATAAGGATAGTAATGGGCAAGAACTGTCAGGTGATGCTGATGCTGCTGAGGATGACCTAATGAAGACTGAGGATGATGCAGATCAAGAATATATCCCCAAAAAATATAAAATATAAAATCTAAGGAGCACACATCAAAATAATCTCACAATTAGACCAACTATGCATATCATGCTCGGGGTGCAAAAATCCCTAAAACAAAAAGTAGGGATCTTATATGTGCACATTTTTAACCAAATAAACAAATGATATATATGAAAAAAAAAAAAAATATATATATATATATATATATATATAAAGGTGTACTCACTACAACTTCTATACCAATAACAATATACATATACATAAAACCTAAAACATCACTAGTGATCAGCTGATAATCCCCTATACTTTATATCATGTTTGGCTTGAGATGGGAAATGTTTGAAACTACATGAAGTTTGGAGTGAAGTATGATATACATTTCTAGAATATATCCCTCTAGCATCCTTCTCTTGTTCAGATACAGATGAAGTTGAGAGTTAGGATGATGACATGGCTATAAGGTTAACAGAAAGTCAAAGGCTGAATCTTCTACCACTTTTAAGGAGCTCTGTGTCTGCATATAAATTACTTGAGAAAGCCATTGGAAGATCTGACCCTGGACAAGCACAGATGTCAAAAAGCACACAGTTACCCTATCAGTCATCAAGGAGCAATTCTGGGAGACTAGCATTCTTAAAAATGAACCAACATCTCATACCATCTGTGTATCAGGTAGCAGAAACCACACATGACAAACAAAGCCCAGACAAATATATTAACAGCAGCACAGATGAGGAGGTGGAGGAGGGATGTGAATAAGGGTTGCCACCATCTACCCCACTTAAGACCATTGCTATGTGTGTCAATAATCTGAGAAGGAGGATAGCATATGACAATGGCAAAAATACATACACAAATCACACCATGCCAGCCCCCCACCATCACCACTACAATACACATCTGCCACATAGTAGGTTGTACTTTTTTTTATTACTTGACATCATCATGAATATGTGCCAGTGTCACTTAAGCAGGAAGTTAGTGCTGTGGGCAAAGGACAAATGCATTGCGCATGCTAACACATTTTTCAAGGCATATTTTGCTGTAGGACTCACAGCTTTGACTTTCAGCCACTTATTTTTAAACTTCAGCCCTCAGAAGAAATATTACAGTGGGAAGTGTAGTACCTATAGAGTATATAGGCAAAAAATGTGTTAAAATAGGCAAACAATTTGTTAAAATAGGCGAAAAGGAGGACATTTTTGCATAGACAGAAAGGTGAACAATTTTGCTGAAAAAGCAAAAAAACAGCAAGTTTTCGCGAAACATCATGCAGGAAAAGTTTCACACTTTTTGCCCACCCCTACTAATGGCTTTATTCTTCTCATATAAAAGGTCTAGCATGTACAGTATGGAAATCCACCTGATAAGAACCTCCATTTTCAGCTGGTGATGAGGCAGGTTGTTACCCTCTTGTATGGAAAATAGAACATTGCGTGCACTGTAGGAACGTCTAAAATGGGAACATCTCTTAGTTTTGGATTCTGCCAGGAATCTAGTCACAACTAAATTTAACACACGAGCAAAGCAGGGCACTATCAACTATTCTCACAGCAGCGATTATGTTGGAGTCATTATCAGCAAATACAAAACCAGCTTTTAAGGAGCGGGGTACAAGCTATTTCTCTGTCACCTGCTTACTTAAAACTATGGCTTTATGGGACTGTCTCTCAAAACTTTGCATGCACAGGGTGGCGTATCGATGGTTTAGGCTATCCTGCTGCTGCCTTTTAATCACCCAGCCAGAATCAGAGGCACAATTACTGGCTGTCACCTGATGCTACAAGCTAGTGTTGCCCACTGGTAATGGTGGAAGGGAAACCCAGTAAGCAGTCTGTCATATAGGCTGTGCTGTGGCCACTTGTCCACTGTGCTGTGCCCACTTGTCCACTTATCTGTTGTCAGGCCGGTTTTCTTGCCAATGCGCCATCCAACCCTTTGCCCATAACACTAAGCTTACTTTGATATTTTTTTTTTACTCCTTCCCAGGAATTCAGTCAGTGTGGGTTGGCAGGACATGGCATAAGAACCCTGTACCTTTATTGCTTTACCAATCTGTCCAACAAAAAAAATTATAACTAAAAAACAAAATCAATAACTTCTTTCCCCAGACGTACCCAGGCAACAAGATCAACAAGGAAACTGGGCTGCAGCTGCTTGTGTCTTTCAAATCAAATATGTCATATAGAATGTTGGGATATTTGGGGTCAACCTCCTTTGCTCCCTTCTCATACCACCAGGCATGTTCAACACAGTGAAAATAATATCAAGACCAGCAAGGAAATTGCTTGGACCGCAGCTGCCTGTGTCTTTCAAATTAAATCAGTCAGCCAGAATGTTGGGGTTTGGGGTCAAACCTCTTTTGCTCCCTTCTCACACCCCTAGATATGTCTAACACATTGATAATAACAGCAAGATCAGCAAGGAACCTGGCTGGACCACAGCTGCTTGTGTCTTTCAAATCAAATCAAATCAGTCAGACAGAATGTTGGGATATTAGGGGTCAACCTCATTTGCTCTCTTCTCACACAGCCAGACATGTTCAACACAAAGATAATAACAGCCAGATCAGGAAGAAGCTTGGATCACAGCTGCTTGTGTCTTGCCAGTCAGTCACACTGAATTTTGGGGTACTTGCTCTCAACCTCCTTCCTCCCTTCTTCTATCCTCGAGTTTCCCCAGACGCCCCTTATCAGAAAACAAATGTCCTACCTAAAACATTCCCTAAACTAAGCTTCATTTCCCCTTTATTTGCCTATCTTCTCTAGCTCAAAAATGTGTTGTTTTCTCCTCTCATAAACACAGATTGGCACGCTGTGAGAGCCTGACACCCTTTTATATGCCTGCAGGAAAAGAAGATAAAACTGCCATGTAGTGGGGAAAAATGTAGTCTTCCTATTGCTTTCAATGCAATGAGCAATGTGAAAAAATTTTCACAAGATTTTTTTTGCCAAGAGTAAAGTGCCAATTTATTTTCGATTTTGATTTGAGACATACATTTTCACCCATCCCTACCTGAGTGGCTAGCAAGCCTGAGCACAAAAAATCATTACTGATTCCTCAGGGCATGTGACTGTAATAAGCCTGAGTACACAAAATGATCACTGATACCTCGGGATTTGAACAGGTAACAAGTCAAAGTCCTACAAATCAATGTTTCCTCAGAGCCTGGGCCTAAAAAAGACTAAATCATACAAATAAATGTTTTCTGAAGGCTTGGGCCTAAGTCTAAGTCCTACACATCAATGTTTTCTCAGGGCTTGGGCCTAACAAGACTAAATCCTACAAATGAATATTTCCTCAGGGCTTTGGGCCTAAAAAGTCCAAGTCATTCAAATCAATATTTCCTCAGGATTGGGCCTAAGTCTATGTCTGCCTCAGTCACAGCTTATGTATGGGGGTTCCTGTCTCCATCCTGTTACGTACCAAATTTCTATTTTATTTATTTATTTATTGTTTTTTATTAACTGTCCCCCCAATCCCAGTCAACAAAACCCTCAAAAAAATTTGCTGTATAGCTGATTCTTTCCCTATACTCCACGAAAACAGACACCCTCACACCCATTTTATACCATGCCTGTGGGAAATAAAATAAATAAAATAAAATTTGCTATGTGTTGTAAGTTCATTCTCCCCGCTGATTTCAATGCAGTGAGCTGATTTTTGGTTTGATGTGAAAATTTTCACCCATCCATAATCACTTCTGCCAAGAAAGTAGCTATCCTGCAAGTATTTTGAAACTATCTCAACACGCAGTGGGATCACTCCTAGAAGCTACATGGTATTCATGTTTATCGGTTACCAGCCCATGCTCAGGAATCAAGTCCCATAGAAATGTGCCATCACCATGCCACCACCAAAACCAATGTTGGATATTTACCTGAGACACATGAATCGTCCTGTGTTCAGAATGGAAATGGGATGTTCTGGACTTATTCTGCTCGTACAAATTCTCTAGCATGAATAGTGTTGAATTCCACCTGGTAGGCACATAATTTTCACCTGGTGATGGGGCAGGTATGGAGTCTCTGGTATGGAGTATAACACGTTTTATGCATTGTAGGAGCAGCTAAAATGGGCACTGATTTTGAGAGCAAAATTCAGCATTTCAGCATTTAGTCACAGCTAAATTTAGCACATGGGCAAAGCAGGGTTCATGCATTATATCCCATATTCTCAATGCAGCTATTATGTTGGACTCATTAGTAGCAGACACAAAACCAGCATTTAAGGAGAGAGGAACAAGCCATTCCTCTATCACATGCTCTAGATTACTCTAGTATCACTATTTGGGACTGTCTCTCAAAACACTGCATGCATATGGTGGCATGCCAATGGTATGGGCTATCCTTCTTCTGCCTTTAATCATTCTAATGTCCGAACCAGAGACAAGATTACTGGCTATCACTTGAAGCTAAATCCTCGGTTTTCCACAAATGAATACAGCTGCAAGTCTGCTGACCACATCTTGCCAACCTTGCCATTCAGGCACACTTTAGGATTGTTTTTTTTTTTTTTTTTTGAAGTTTTTGGCCTCTTTCAAAAAAGTGGAGGTGGAGGCACCATGTGTGGACATTGTATGAGTCTTGTCATTTCCCACAACAAACTCAGAGTCATTCTCCTCTATAACAGGTGCCAGAGGTGTTATATCAAATAAACAAACTGCTGGTATACTCTCATGCACATAAACATCACTATCTCTATTATGTGCACCAGAGACCTGGGAGCTTTTATGAGTGCTTCTGCTGCAACTAGTTGTGGCAGCTCTGACCTGTTGATGTTGTGTCTCCAAGTCAGACCTGTGGTTGTACTTCAGATGGGATTTCATTGAGGAGGTTCCTAGTGTGAGCTTGCTTTCCCCCTGCTATTGTGCTTTTTATGCAGACAACAGATAGCAACATGCTTAGTTTCTGGATCATTCATGAGTGAAGTAACTCCATACTGTGGACTTCATTGCTGCATTTCCAAAGATATCTCAGGCACTCATCATAGCAAAGGTTGCAGATGTTAATATCCATTGTTCTTGTTGCTGCTGGTTACTCAAAACTAGTGTGTGTGTGTGTGGCTGAGTGGAACATGGATTTGGAAGGGGAGATTATGTTGATGACTGACAGGATGAATGTGTATTTTTGGGCATCATTGCTTGTCTAGGGTCAGACTTTCCAACTGTTTTTTCAAACAGTTAATAGACAGGTACAGTGCTCCTATTCAGTGGTGGAAGACTGAGCCTTTGTCTTTCTGCTAACTTTCTGGCCATGTCATCATCTCTCTCACTCTCAACTTCATCTATATCTGAAGAAGGGAATGATGTTGTAGGCGTCATCAATCATCATTAGGTGATCCTCAGCATCGTCTTCCAGTGTAAACATGAGTGCCCAATGTAAGCCACCTGAATCTGTACTCTGTTAAGAATGTACTTCAACTAGAACTAACAGACTGTTAGTTATTATTTAAGACCAGAGTTAGAATGCTCTGGGACAGCACAGTACATGACAACAGTAGATACCCATAACTCAATAGAAGGATAAACAGCAACTCAACAGTGGGTTCACAGCACATCAGACAGTAGGGAAGTCCCCCAGTAGGCAAGGTGCTAGAGTGTGCAGAGTGGGGTGCAGAGCTGGCTGGTGTTGGCTACCCACAAGGCTGCCTTTCAGCTCGTAGTCCAGATTAAAGGTGCTGAGCATAAGGTCAGTTTAGTCCCTACCAGAGGAGCCAGCCCACACACAGATGACAGCCTAGGGGATAGCCTACCTAATGGAGTAGAAGGAAGTGACAAACAAGGACATAGAGTTACCTGGACTGTTATTCGTAGAAGGTTGCTCACAGAAGGAGCTGGAGAGCAGGAATATTCGATCTCAGACACAAAGATACAACTATTGGGCTGAAATCCAACTGGCAGTAAAATAAAAGTATGAAATATTGTCGAGGAAGTCGAAAAGTCACAACTCCGGTGCATGGTGAGGACAGATGAGTCGACTAGATGCAATCAGTAGGATAGTCAGATGGTTTTACTAGCAGGGTTGGTAACAGGATAACAATGAAGCACATAAGCAGCACACAGGAGAATAGTGGAATGGAGAAGCTGGCATCAGCAACAGTCTATCAGTCTCATCACACACTGAGCACCGAGCACAAAATAGGGCAGGAAACAAGGATCTGGCAAACGGAAAGAAACAAAACAAAAAAAAAAGGGCAGAAATTTACAGTCGCTCCTTTCCAACTACTTTTATATTCCTCTAGGCTTTTACAGGTTTCATAAAATGTATTTTTACTTTTAATTTCACAACGTTTGCAACTACTTTGAGGACAGATTTTCTTGTGCTTGTTTGTCTCACTGTCAGATGCAGCAGTTGGTTGAGCTGCTACACCTTCTTCCATTATGCCATCAACACTAGCTAGAATGTAACTTCAGAATGTCATCTTCAGAGTTTTTAGATGGTTGTCTAATACCATTGATGCTGGTGGTAGTGATGGAACTTTTGGTGGGACTCTGACAAACTTCATCCTCCTCAGGAGGAGAGGAATCACTATCATTTATTGTACACACTGCACCAACCATGCTTGCAGTGAGTTTTTGCACTACTACTTTACTTACACGTCCTTGCACTAGTCCTTCTCCTTTCCCCATCCCCCTATCCCTTGTGTATTTGCTGGACATTGCTCAGCTACTGTATTTGTGTTTTTATTATAAATTACATAATAGAACTGATTGAGAGTGGTATCTATCTCGTCTAGTATCAGTTTACCTCAGTCTCAGCTCACATCAGGGTCGCTGTCTCTTTCTCCTATCAATTTTTTTATATTTCTTTATTTATTATTAACTGGCCACCTGTCACTGTAAAAAAAAAAACTCTCCTTGTTCAACTTTGGTCACAGGCAGTTCATGATGAAACTTGGATAATGACTGACTGTGTCTTCTCAATCAGTCACACAGAATTTGGGGGTATTTTGGATAAATCTCCTTTTCTCCCTTCATGCACCACAGATTCCCCATCACATATATTATAGCCCCAGACTCCCTTAGGACAGAGATAACAGCCAGATCAGGAAGGAACTAGGATCTCGGCTGCTTGTGTCTTTCCAGTCAATCACACAAGATTTTGGGCTATTTGAGGTCATCCTCCTTTCTCCCTTCCTGATCCCCAGATTCCTCTAAAACAGAGAACAAATGTCCTGCCTACAAGGCTCCCTAAACTACGCTTCAACTCTATTTTATAAGCCTGTCTTCTGTAGCTGAAAAAATGTGCCGCTCACCCTTCCTCTCACAAACACAAAATGGCATGGTGTGGGAACCCCTTTTATACTATGTGGGAAAATAAGGGAAACGTCACATGGTGAAGAAAAAATCACTCTTTTCATTGATTTCGATGAAATGAGTTAAGTTAAAAAGGCAGGAAAACATCATTGTTTGAGGGAAATTTGCCTCAAGGTGGCAATTGCCATTTTTCTCCTGTTTATCTTTTGAGGTGAAAACTTTCACCAGTCCATATTAACAGAGCTGGAACAACAACATGGCATGTGTAGACACTGGGAGGGAAATGGTTAGGAATACTGTGTTTTTTCAAGTAAGGGGCAGGTATGAGTAGTTGTAGACATTGTCATCCACAGCCATAGCGCATCTGTCAATGAGCTGAGCATGAACCTACTCTGCCCGGTGGAAACTCTGACTGTATGTGAAACTGAAGTGAAAGGAAAATGGCTTCCCCCAGGTGGCCAAAATAGCTCAATTTCTGTTAAGGCATGGTCTATTTTACTTATATAACTGTAGAATATATGACATACTGGCAGGGAATGATTGACACTGCCATTGCAGCTCCACTGACATCAGCTATCATAGCCAGCAGCTGATCTTGGGGGGCATGTACTAAAGCTTAGTATCTATTCAATGCATACCACACACTCCACCATTGTTCAGACTTTAATGCCAACAAGTTCTTTACATTTGACTCATAACATTTAAAAAAAATGGTGTAAAGATATATCAGTTTCCTCTGTGCCCTGTTAGTGTATCATGTATGATAAGTCACAGAAGAAACAATCTCATCAAAATACCCATACACAGCCCCATTACCCCTTGGTGCAAGAATTATTAAAAGGAGGGATTTAGGTGTGATTAGCTTAGTAAATATGGTCTTTAGGCAGTCATGGGTCTACAAAATGTATAAGAGTGGAATTGAATTCATACATCCCATTGCTGAGCTGGAGAAATCCTGGGGGAAACCAATTGCATCATAGGGAGCATGTAAAAAAAATCCACATCTATTTAAATTAAAGTATTTAACTCATTGAATGTCAGGGAGTACTCTAACTTATTGATTTGCTAACATTCCAGAGTTTAAAACTTTGAGTGGCATTGCTCAACCCTCTGGTACTCAAAGGATTAATTAAAAGCCCACTTCAACTGAATGAGAATTTTATATATATCTGTGACACAGTTGGTTTTCTCCAGAATATCTCAAATTCTCCTTAATTCATCAGCTTCACAATTTCATTTGCTAGCAACTTGTATTTAAATATTTGTGCTCCTTTAATAACTTCCTTTTATTTGTCAATCTGTCATTTTATTTTATGCTTTGAATGCAACACAATGCTCTGCAATGATGTGCTTATCTGGGCTAAATTAACCTTTTGAATGTCATAGAGGTGCCCAGTGTTGTGTCCCCAGGGTTAAATGATGCCCATGTATTATTTTTGTGGGGTGTGATGATCTGTAAGAGGATTTTTTCATCTCAGATTCCAGTAAATGACCCATAGATTTTTTTGTATGTGATGACAGTCCTCAAATCCTCAGTCTCCTTCATGCCTATTAAGTCTTCAACCTATAACTGTACCTATGAAAAATGACCTTGTTGGTTCATCAAGTCTTATTGCAGGGTTCAGAAAATTAGTGCTGCTATTAATACAGTAGAAGATTAAAGCATTGTGACATGGAGCGTGGCTTTAAAACATAAAGGGCAGCTATCAAGTTGATATTGCCCTATTGGCAGGTCTGATTCCCTAGGATGAAAGTGAGGCTGCATTGCGAGCCCCTGCAGACTAGCTGAGCATGACTCAGTCTCTCTCCTGCAAGATGCAGTCCCCATAGACCCTCTGCTGTGGGTTTGAAAATCCAACACAGAGGGCTTATAGAGACTGAATGCACTTCCAGGTTCCTTTCCAGTTGAGGGGGTTTACTTTCTGACACCCCCTTCCCACATAGTCAATATGAGCCATTCTGAAGATCCCCAGGGCAGCTCCCATTGGATCAGACTTAGTAAAACATGCTCATTTCCCTTTCAGGGATTCTATAAAAGGAAAACAAGAAAAAGTTTTCACAGCTATATAACATGACGCTGATGTAATAAGAGAAAGAGGCAGAAAAATAGTTGGAATTCCAATTACTTTAACCCAATGAGTGCCAGAGGGGTACGCAACGCATTGCTTTGCAATGCGTTGCGTACCCCTCTGGCACTCAAAGGGTTAAAATGGGCTTTTTAACACCTTGAACAATAGAGATGTTCTCAATGCTTTGCAAAGCAATAGACTGGAGCCCTTTCTGGAAATCAATTGGTTAAAAGCCCCATTTAAAGACATAGTAATACTTTGTTTTATCTTTATTTTGTAGGCATTAAAAAAACCACAAAGAACGATATAAGTCTTATCTCTCAAACCTTTATGGTTTATGAGATATTCACAAGCAAAGTTTCCCCCTCCCACCCCTTTTACCTAGTGTAAGCCATCTCATCTCAGATGTGGAATCCAGTCCATAGACCAGACAAATAACAGCAGGGGACAATCTTCTTCCTATGAGAAGAATGAAAGCCCTGCCCCCCTTGACAAGTTTTTCAGGTTTTTCCCTTATCTTAATTGAAGATTGTCCCTCTCTGCAATCTACCTGGGCACCTCCCTTCTGCTCTGGCTGAACAGTGTTACATCAGTAAAAGGGGCAGGAGGGGGATACTTTGTCATTGACGCTAATGTCAATTGGCGCTGCTTTTATTATGAAACATTACTATCCCTTTAAATCAATGAGCATTTTAAAAAGATAGTAATAGCTAAAATAAAGTAGATCTCAGAGTATTCACTATGGTAAGCATAACAATTTGCACTATGTTTCATAACTTACTTTGCTGTAGTTTTAAAGATATTCAGTGTAAAAGGATCCCCTCCGGTCCCTTCTTGCCACCTCCCCTTAGATCTGCAATCTGGTAGTGGAATCGGACGGATGCAGCGAGAAACAAACTTAAATGTTTAATAATTCCCAATAATAATTTGATGTATTGTAGATTTTTAAAAAAAAATAAATTATGTGGAGCAAATCCCATCTCTCAAATCTTTATGGTTTGAGAGATATTCAGTGCTAAAGTTCCCCCCTTCCTCCCCTTCTCCTGATGTCAGCTGTAAAGCTGACAGAAGGAGAGCCATGTCTGCCGACTCAAGGAGGCTTTTTAGCAGAGCAGAAATAGCGATATTTAACTAGTTCATTGGAATGGTCTACTAAGTGTGCTTGCAAACCAGGCACACTTTGTAGACCGTACCAATGAAGTAATTATTTCTAAATATCTCTATTTCGGCTCTGCTGAAGAGTCTCTGACTGGTCCCAGGACCGGAGATCTCCTGCTGTCAGAAGAGCGCTGATATCAGGAGAAGGGGCGGGGGGGAACTTTAGATGCAAATATCTCTCAAACCATAAAAGTTTGAGAGAGAGGATTTTCTCCACATAATTTATTTTTTAAGTCTACAAAACAACATAAAGTTATTATTGGACATTACTAACCCTTTAAGACAGTAAGTATAAGGAGCAGGATTTTCCTTTGCTTAATGTAGATTGTCCCTCGCTGCTCTACATACGGCAACACTTAGATGTCCATGATGCGACCAGAAGGGACAAGAGGGTGATCTTTTTACATTGAATATCTTTATAACTACAGCAAAGTAAGTTATTAAACATAGTGAAAATTTGTATTCTTACCATGTTGAAGACACGGAGATCTACTTTATTTTAGACATTACTATACCTTTAACTTGTCCTCTATGGTGCAGCTGGTTTGCCCCAGAATTCCAGAGCGAACCAACTACATTGAAGGGAACAAACTGCAAATTCAATGCCCATTGACTTAACCCTTTGAGTGCCAGAGACTTTAACAATTTGAATGATAGAGAGGTGTCCAACACACTGCATAGCATTCAAGAGGTTAACATTCCCATTTATATCTTTGAGTACAGAGAGGTATCCAACAGACTGGGGGTTATGCACTAAGGCATGATAAAGAGGTGATAAAGTGGAGATGATTTCTCCAGTGATGTCACTTCTCCAGTTCCTATGTTATTCTATGGAGCCAATGCACTAAGAGTTATCCAGCTTTGGAGATCTTAGTGCATAGTTTCTATAGAATAACATGGGATCTGGAGAAGTAATATCACTGGAGAAGTCATCTCCACTTTATCATCTCTTCATCACTCCTTAGTGCATAACACCCCTTGTGTTGCAATGTATCGGATACCTCTCTGGCATGAAAATTGTTAAATCAATGCGATGTACTAATGAAAAGATGCATACTCCTCAAACATCCATTAATTAACACTTGTGAATTATGTTGGCAAGCTCTATAGCATTTGAAGGCTTAACCTTTGACTGCCAGTGAGGTATCCAAGACATTGCAAAGCAACATCTCTGGAATTCAAAGGATTAAAAGCCCCATTTAGCCCAATAAGAATCTAAATTCCCTATGGTGCATTTAGTATACACCAGCACTGCATATCTGTTGCTTTTATAAGTATAGCCCAGTGAAAAGAAAAAAAATCAGGAATCGAATCAGCTCTGTCTATCATTCTCAGAATCCATCTAAACCATCAGAGAGAGAAAAGCAAGGTCGAATTGTATTAGATAGGGAGTGTATAAAAAGAAAAAACAGCAGCGATAAGACTTTGCAGATTTGTTTTAATGTTGTTCCTCTTCACCTTCAGTGTTCCACATTATTTTGCCTTTTCATATGGTGCAAAGAATATCAGCCTTTATTCTCATGCCTGCTGTGCACTGATCCATTTATCCTATATAATAAAAGGCCAGAAAGTTTGTCACGATGCAGTCATGAGCAGTAGAGACTGCCCGCATTCGGCCAGTCTCTACTGTGCATGATTGCATCGCGTGGAGCAGTGAGGTAACGGCAGTACGCAGAGCAGGTCCGGGTAATGTTAACCTTTTGAGTGCCCCTCTGGCACTCAAAGGGTTAAGAGGCCTGCTCTGCATACTGCCGTTACCTCACTGCTCCAAGGTCCGTGCACCCAGGCTTTACACTAGTCTTTTATATTTAAAACATGAAACTGTATTCTCTTGCCGCCCCATTCCTAAGATACTGACTTCCTTATGTATGTACCAAGCACCTTCTCCTTCCATCTTCAAGTACAATTGTCAAGTTACATCTGACAATGACCCAGTCTTCTCAAAACTCTTCTTACTGAACGAGCTGTAAATCTTGACAACATCGTTCTTTTCAAATGCTCTCACTTATCCCCTTGGCTAGTCGCTGCAATTTCTTGCACTTACATTTACTTTCTCACTGTCTCCCAGGATAAGTCTTATATTGTAATCTATTTTTGGCTAGGCGTCCCTTTCTCTCAATATTTGCTGTCCTTTTTCCTGTATTGTATTATCCATCACTTTATTCTGCTGTAAAATGTTTCCATTTATTTCAAGAACCATTAACCTATACTACACAAATCTAAATAACTTTACAATATTGCATTTTTAACCCTCAATTGTTATTTTCCTTATTTTAGTTTATTTATAAAGCAAATTGTTGGGACAATTGCATAATGCATCACAAGCTACTGGTATGTTTTAAATCATTGGGTGGTAGAGACATCTCTATTTTATTGATCTGCAAAGCCCTCGAGACTTTCTAGCATCCAGGGGCTAGCATGAATTTTATTTCACTTGCAGATGTTTTCTGATGTATGCTTAGTTTGACTAAGCCACCTTAGGCCAGTATTCCATTGCAACAGGAAATACTTGCTGAATGGCTAGCTTTAGCTTCAACAGATATTTCTAGCTGCTCAATTCTACAATCGCATTCTGACCAAAGATCAGAATTACCACACTGCATTTTTAGTAACCAAATGTCATAATGGAATCCATTTGAAAGGTTGAGAAATGCTCCAGAACAACTCAAAGTGAGGCTAAGAATCCAAAAGTACGAGCCAGGATATTGAGCAGGCCGGTGAAACTGGGCAGGAGGAAATCGCCTGTCCGGTCTCCTGCCTGATCCCCTATGTCAACAAGCACCATCCCAGCTGATCTCACTGCACTGGCAATCAAAGTGTGTTAACCACTGCTTAAAAACAAATAAATAAACATCAAGCCTTACACCACCCCATTAACACAAATGGTTAACCCATCAGTTATAGGATAACATTGATCTTGCTGCTTCAGCAACAGGGGGGTCTACATTCATTATTAAAAAAGACACCACCTCCCCAGCCCCCATCCAAAAACATGATTACCCCATCCATTACAATTAGCAATGAAGGTGTTAATGAGTGTAGAAAAAGGACAAAATTACCCTTATAAAGATATGGAGGATGACACTATTCCTCCAGCTCTGCATCCTAATGAGATCAGTATGGAGAGTGTGAAAAAAATAAAATGGGGCGTAGTCATACCATATTATTTTTTAATATTGGGTTGGATACACAAGCACTGAAGGCTAAAAATATTTCCTACATAAATCATTAAAAGACCTCTCATATAGTTCAAACTTCTGTCCAAGCATAGACTGTCCTTTTCCATTGAGTGCAGAAGTAAATAGATTGTTGAATGTTTATAATTTAAAAAGTACCTTGATGATAAAAAGTTGGCTGAAACCAAGGTTTAATCTATTTTAAATCCTTCACACTCATACAGGCTGCTCACACCAAGGATGAAATGAAGATGATATGAATCATGATGAAGATGAGGATAATCACAAATGAAATCATCCAAGTGTCCTTGTCACGCAACTGATTACCAGTGGTTCTGTAAACAAATAGTAGTGTAAAACTGCCAAAACATAAAACACACTCAGAGTGGACCACGCAGGGAGTAATATTTATCTATAAGAGTAGTATTTAACAGCAAGCTTCAGAAGTAAAACAAACCTCAAAGGAGTCTTACTGGAAAACACAATTCTTGGCTAAGAAGTGGAAAGGACCTGAGGGATTCTATTGCCCCACTAGATAGGGGACATGTGAGTGCACCATTGCGATTTGTTTAAAATGTTAAGATTATTAAATGCTACATACAGAGATACTACTCCTGTATGTTGTCCTGTCTGTGCACATTTTATGTCTTGGCAGTTCTCTATTTAAGTGTCCAAAACTGAGCTGCTCCTCATCCCACCTAGACCTGGCCCTGTAGCGCCCTTCCAGGTGACTGTAAATGGCACTACCATAAATCCAGTATCAGAAGCACGGTGTCTAGTGGTGATAACTGACAACTCTCTCTCATTTTCCTCTCATATTAATGCCATTACTAAATCCTGTCGCTTTCTTTTGCGTAACATTGCAAAAATCCGCCCCTTCCTCTGTTCCTCCACAGCTAAAATTCTTATACATGCAATCATCCTCTCCCGCATGGACTATTGCAACATTCTTCTGTCTGACATTCCTGCTTCCCATCTCCAACCACTTCAATCTATACAGAATGCTGCAGCACGAATTACTCTTCTGTCACCTAGGTTTGTCCCTGCCCCACTCCTCCTCAAAACTCTCCAATGGCTGCCTATCAAACTCCGGATATCTTACAAAATCTTACTTCTCTCTTTCAAGACACTTCTCCTTTACTCCTTCTTACATTTCCACTCTGATCTCCCGTTATACCCCATCCCACCACTTACGTTCAGCCAATCACTGTCTTCTCTCATCTCCTTTTGTCTCTACAGCTCTGTCACGTATCAAACCTTTTTCTCTCATTGCTCCGTATATATGGAATGCTCTACCATCCAACCTGCGCCACTGCACCTCTCTGATAACCTTCAAATCTCACTTGAAAATGCACCTCTTGGATAAAATCGCAGCATGCTAGAAGGCACTGATGTTGTACAATGAACACTCTTATAAATTATTTACATTACTGATGTCCTCTATCATCATCAGAACTAGCACTGTATTCAGCACTTGACCCTTATGTACTCTGTATGTCTCCCATTACCACTTTAGATTGTAAGCTTTTGGGCAGGGACCTCGCACCCAATGTTTCACTCTACAAAGCACCTGTAACCCTGTATTGTTTAAACCCTTAAATTGTAAAGCGCTGCGTACACTTGTGACGCTATATAAATAAACATATTCATTCATTCATTCATTCTAAAGAAATAAAAGCAAGTAAATTGAAGCCCTAAAATCTTGCTTCCACATTTACAGCTGCACATAAAAAATGAACACCCCTCTCTCCTACCCTGGTCCTACCTAGGCCATTGCCATTGCCACTGAGTGAAAAAAAACAAAACCAAGCAGGGATTGGTTTATGTAAGACCAATCCATTTTTAATCACATTGAATGGGTCCCCTCACCGCTCAGCCAGTCATGGATGAGAAGAAGAGGTCATACATGTAGGGGTTGGCGAAAATTGAGAAAAATTTCCATCGTGACTTTCACAACAAACAGACGATTTTTCCCTTTTTTGCAAAGGTTTTCTCATGAGTGCAAAAAATCATAACTGATCCCTCAGGGCTTGTGACCTTAACATGCCTCAGTGCAAAAAAATTATCACTGATCCCTCAGGGCTTGTGCTAGTGATGATCGAGCACCCCGATGCTCGGGTGTTCGGGTGCTCTGGCCAAGCGCCCCCGGAGGCTCGAGTGCTCGGCCGAGCACCCGAGCCCCATTGAAGTCAATGGGAGGACTCGAGCATTACACCAGGCACCCCCTGCTCTGATGAGGGGAGGGTGCCTGGTTCATAGGAAAAGGGCAGAAAATGATGGAAACACCACAGAAATGGTTCAGGGACAGCATAGGGAGGATGTCTGGATGCACATTGCCCCTTCCTCAATGCCCCCTTCATCTCCACACTGCCCCTTCATCTCCACGATGCCCCTTCCACACTGCCCCTTCATCTCCACACTGCCCCTTCATCTCCACATTGCCCCCCTTCATCTCCACACTTCCCCTTCATCTCCACAATGCCCCCCTTCATCTCCACCATGCCCCTTCCACAATGCCCCTTCCATCTCCACACTGCCCCTTCCATCTCCACACTGCCCCTTCATCTCCACACTGCCCCTTCCACAATGCCACCTTCTCCACACTGTCCCTTCCATCTCCACACTGCCGCTTCCACACTGCCCCTTCCATCTCCACAATGCCCCCTTCATCTCCATCTCCACGATGCCCCTTCCACAATGCCCCTTCCACAATGCCCCCTTCATCTCCGCAATGCCCCTTCCACAATGCCCCCTTCATCTCCGCAATGCCCCCATCTCCACTTCACCTCCACATTGCACCTTCATCTTCACATTTCCCCTGGTGGTCTAGCGGTGTACTTGACAGATCTGTGCCTCCTTCGGCACAGATCTCTTTGACTGAAGCTCCCGGCGCCGCTGTAGTAATGCAGAGGCTGGGAGATAATGTCATCTCCCAGCGCTCTGTATTACTAGAGCGGCGAGATGAGTGAGAGATCAGGTAAGCTGCGGGCGAGGGGGTTGAATCTCCTGGCCAAATGAGGGGGGCCCGGAAAGCCTTATTCAAGTTGAATGAGGCTTTCCGGGCCCCCCTCATTTGGCCGGGCCCTAGGCAGGTGCCTTGTGCGGGGAGGAGACCCGAACATGGCGGGCGAACACATGCGGTACTCGTACGAGTACCGCCATGTGCCGAGCAGAGCGATGCTCGAGCCGAACCGAGCTTCGGCCGAGCATGCTCGCTCATCACTACTTGTGACCTTAACATGCCTCAGTGCAAAAAAATTATCACTGATCCCTCAGGGCTTGTGAAGCTAAAAAACCTGAGTGGAAAAAATGATCACTGATTCCTGTGGCTTGTGAAAACCATTTGTCAAGGGGGCAAGGTTTTCCTTATACTGATAGAGACAATATTATCCCTTGTTACGATCCGGCTTTCAGATCTGAGGAGACTCTGTGTGAATTAGGGAAAAGGGGGAACTTTAAAATAATATTACATGAAGAATACAATGTTATGGACATTTATAAAGATACAGTTTGTTGTAAATAAGTATAATGAATAATCAATCTTAACTTCATATGCAGACATTACTATCTCTTTAAACCATTTTAATTTCACTTTAATGTGTTTTTTATGCAAGAACCTGCTATTTTATAGCCAACCTGTTTTTTCTCTCCTGCCATGTGAATATTGGACTTTAAACTGAGACTTGTTGATATTCCTAACTCTAGATACTATAAATAAATATATATAGAAATTATTCATGGCTATATGAAAGACATACCTAGATATGTCCAACTGTTATTAAGATTTTATTATTTCTACAAACATAATTAAGGGAATGTATGGATGAAATACTAAAATAAAAGCAAAGCTCTGTTTATGTGCTCTGAACGATAATATGCCTGAATAAAGCTTTTTGCAGGACAAAACAGCCATGTTGTTCCATGGGTAGTAATGGTGAATGGTGTTTTGGGGGATGTATTAGGCTGGATTTACATCCCAGGTGCCCCTAGGAAAGGCACTCTAAATGCCCTTAGCTCCACCAATGGTCACACCCCCCGTCCTCACCCATCCCTGCCCCCAGTCTGTTTCCTAGCGCAGAAAATAAAAAGGGACATAAAAAGGAAAAAAAAATGCTTTAGCCCCTTGGTTGTTAGAGAGATCTCCAACACATTGCTTGGTGACGAGTTAGAGATCTATTTAGCATCCAAGGATTAAATAGTAGCCTGTGAAGGAGTATACAACTGGTGCAGAGACACTGAGATTGATCTGGCCACCTCACAAATCAGAATGTGGATGTGGCCAGTGCAGCTGAGGTGTCCGTCAAAATTTGGCTCCCCAGACAGTTGCCTACCCTGCCTATTGTGAAGTCTGTCCCCAGGCTTGAGTTATGTGTAAACCAGGCACATGCAAATCAGTGCAAAATTCTTCCTTTTCCTTATGCTAAAATAGAGCTTGCATTAGGAACTTGTTCGCATAGAAATTGTGCACTTGAGTCATGTACTTGATTGTGCTGATAAGTCTTTACAGGTGCACACTCCCATTAACTGCTTAAGGACCCATGACGTGCCAAGACCGTCATGGGTAAACTTGAATTAAGGACCCATGATGGCCCTGGCTGCACACCGCTCGGGGACCCCTGAATTGATTTCACAAAAGAAAAAAAAGAAAAAGCTCTGTGGTCCTGAACTGCCGCCATGCGGCAGCATGGCCCTTCATTAAGGGGTTAAAAAAACTATTAATATGTATGTTTTATGCATTATAACCTCATTTTGTACATTTCCTTCAGTTTGTTTTTTATTTTTAAACTACAGATGACACATTGCAGGTAAAGCTGTAGCTTTATATTACCTCTAATTTAGATATTTGCACCACTCTATATATAGGTTTCTTTTTATTCTTTTATATAATCAGCTCTGTCATGAGGTGACTGGATCTCACGCATGAATATTTGTACAAAACGAAAGTGATCATTTCCTTATTTGTGGAATATTCTAAGTCAACGCACATTGACACTCCCAATTTCCCTGTCAATGAGCTTCATATAAATATCTGCAATGGGTCAGTCCTCCTACACCACAAATAGAGGTAATTCCCACAGGCATGCACAATTTATATTCTCTAGTCAATGAGAAATGAAATGCTTTGCATAATATAAAAATAGACTTTCATGAAACAATAATGGTTGAGGACCTGTGAAAAAACAGGTCGTCAGGTTAAACCTCTCAAAATGTATACACAAATTAGTGCACTGCTTATGTAATGTTAACGTTTTGCATGCCAAAGGGATTTCCTGAATGACCATTCTGTCATGTGTGTGTATGTGAGTGTGTGTATTTGTGTATATATGTGCATGTGTGCATATGGGAGTATGTATGTGTGTGTGTTTGTATGTATGTGGGTGTCTAAATAATTTTTCAATACTTAATTTGAAATACATATGCTTAACTTCTGTTAGACATAGTATTAGGCTTATAGCTTTGTCAATCTCTCACCGAAACAGTAAGCGTATGCTGTAATAGAAACCCCAACTCTAAAAATGAATCCAATATTCTAACTCTAAGCTTATAACCAACCCTAAACATTAACTTTTTTTACACCCCCCATAAAGTCTAATACTTTGCACAACTCTAAACATTAATGGCTAATTCTAATAGTGACTCAACCATAAATACAAATTATAAACTCTTCCCCTACCCCTAAATGTTAATACTATATCCCTCAATAAACACTAATTCTAATATTTTTCTAAATGGTAGAGTCTAACCTTAAAGGGATAGTAATACCTAAAATGTAAAAAAAAATATGTTGTAGGGTTTATCCCCCTGAGTAAAACAAGAGTACTCCCACTGCTGAAAGATGTTTCATTCAAAAGTTATTAATTTTCAAAGTTGAATTTTTTAGGTGCAATATCACAGTGGCCTGAAATTGTACAGTGGCGCTGTTGCTACACGATCCTATGGACAGCTCTGGTCTCAGGACCATAAATCTCCATAGGATGGTGTAGCAACAGCGCCACTGTAAAATTTCAGGCCACTGTGATATTGCACCTAAAAAATTCAACTTTGAAAATTAATAACTTTTGAATGAAACATCTTTCAGCAGTGGGAGTACTCTTGTTTTACTCAGGGGGATAAACCCTACAACATATTTTTTTTTACATTTTAGGTATTACTATCCCTTTAAATTACAACCCTAACACAAACACTACCTACATGGCTGCCACTGCCATTCTTAAACACACAATAGCAGGTAAGAATCTATATAATGTCCGTTTAAGCCAGACACACTTGGATAATGCAGCAGAAGCAAAGAGATGGCACCCACTCATGCAGTATCTTCAAAATCATGGAATATAGTAAGAACTATAGAAAGTATATTCACATGAGGGAGTGGTCCAACTGTTGTCGCTTCTTATAAATAAAGTTATTTAATGGAATTAAGAACAGCAATTACATTAATTCATGTATGATGATCAGCTTATGCTTTTATTTAATTAACTGTCCATAGTCCTTGATAAAGCAGCATTTCATTCTAGTAAATAACATTTATTTATAAGAAGTGGTAGCAGTATTTGTTCCTTCACCTTAAGTAGTTGGTGGAGCTTTAGAAAAGCACTGAATGGAGATGGGTTAATACCTCTGTATGCATGTGAAAGCAGTGGGTTGGAGTGCTCCCCTTCTGATTACTGTCTCATATGAGTATATTTTCTATAGTTCTTACTATATTACATAATTTTGAAGATACAGCACTATTGGGCACCCTCTCTTTTGTTTTGTTGCATAAGTTATTACTGTCTGGAGAGAACCTGGTATGAGAGGAGCACCATAACATATATTGATCACAGAGAAGTGAATGTTTAATGCCAGAGGCTTATATACTGATTGTTATACATTTGGCCCTCAGACCAATGATTTATTGAGTACACACATGTGGGTCAATTCAGTGGTGAATCAGTGTTTGAGATTTCTGCACTAGGTGTGCCCCCGTTCTTTTTCTCGTTTGCTTGTTTATTACTCTTGGATAATATCTGGATTAATCGGACAATTCTGCTATTATCTGGCATTCTGACTTTAGCTGCAAATAGGACTTGTGCAGTACAGTCGGGAACATAAATAAATTACAAAAACAACTAAATCATTGTTATACCATAAGAGTGAATTATCTGTGTGGCTGAAAATCATCCATCTTTATCACTAGAATAACAGGGGCCTTTGTAATTGTTAGCTGTTAATCCAAATAGTGCTTGAAACTAAGGATGAGTGAAACTTTTCTTCTCAAAAGCAAATTATACAAAAAAAACAGCACTTCCAGTGTTCCATGGAAATTCCCCAAAAAAGTGCAGTTTTTACTTTTTTTCATGATAACAATGTATTTCCTCCAAGTGATGAGTTTCCTTGTGTATTCCAAGTTCCTATCTGAACTGGTTGAGCCTGGGACTAATGAGACTGAGTGAGTTAGAGACAGATAATTCAAAGCCAGACATAAATACATCATACATTCAAGTCATACAGTCAGGTACAATTTGAAATATTTTGTTTATACTGAGGTTTGGTGGTGTTGCATGCCTGCAGCAGCTGCTGAATGGCACACTTTATCATTTATTGCAAGCTGCTGATTCTGAATTGAACAGGTCTATCCTTATCCAATACTCTACTGTAAAAAAATAACTCTGCAGATAAGATGGGAGAGAAAGAGAAAGCTGCTGTTGAAATGTTGACACTATATATGTGAGAAGCAGTCATGCAAAAGAAGGGATATGCATTTGCTTGTGGTTGCAGGGAGTGTGGGTGTGATTTATTTGTAGACAGTAGGAGACTGGTAGCTTAAAAGTGATACCTTTATTGAGTAACTGAGTAGATCTGGAATGCAAGCTTTCAAGCCAACTTAGGTCTTTTCTTCACGCATATTTAGAATTAATAAATTATTCTATTATTCTTGAAGAAAAGACCTAAGCTGTATTGAAATCTTGCATCCTAGAGCTACTTAGTTAGCCAATAAATGTATCATTTTTACTCTACGAGTCTCCTGCTATTTCTATGACTAACACAGTACTACCTTCTATATATTTGCAGAATGTTTTACCAGGAAGAATAACTTGAGATTTCTCTCATTTTCAAATATGTCCTGGAGAGATTTTACCTTTGTAGAGAGTCACAGACAGGAATAGATAAAAAATACCCCTTTTGACTGATAACTGACAGAGAGATGTAGGAGATCCTTGCTTTGAGGTGCAACCCAGATTGACAGTGTGAGAAATTAGTTGAAGACATGTGTCATACGCTATTTTCAGACATACTCCACATACTTTCAACTCTGTTATGAACGTTACAGTAAGAATCAACACTATTATCACTATGTAAATTAAGCAGGTCACAGGTAAGCAAAAAGAGTAGGATGTGTTGGTGGCAGTAAATTTGCATTCAGATACTAATTAGGAGACACACTAACAGCATGTTACAGGTGCAATGACTAGCAGTAGTAGAAGTCTTAGAAAGTGGGACTAAGTTTTCTCACTGACAATATCACTCATGTCTCCTACTGTTATTGTGCAATTAAAAAGCACAGTGGAGGTAGTTGGTGGTGAAAAGAGTCATAGAGCCCCAACAAGTACCACTGCATGTTAGATGGTTAGCATACTTGTTAGATGTCTATGTTCTAGTCTGAACAGATGATCACATGAGTACTGCCAAACAAAACATTGTGTGTGTGGCCATGGCCAGCAATAGTGTGTACTGTTGTATAAACCCTTCATTTCCCACCAGGAAGTGTGCACTCAGAGAGGGTTTACAGTGCAGCTGGTTACATCATTATTGAATGCAAGACATCTATCCAGCAGCAGTGTTGGTATACTTACATTTTAAAAACCATCTGATACACACAGGACAGGAATTATACTGTAATTGCACGTGTAATAACAGTAACACCGACGAGGCAGAGGGACAGAAATTTGCACAGCTGAAACAGTCTATAACAGTTGGGACCAGTGCTATGAACAGTGATGAAAAATTGATGCTGCATATAATTTGTCTAACATTCCTTCTTATTCATCAGTCATCATATATCCACATCAACCATCCAGATCCACCACAGCAAACTCAAGCTTTAATTTTTTTAAATTTTATTTATATTGTTGATTAATGTTGATCATAATTTAATGTCAGCAATGTTTATGTTGTTCATGAATATCATTTTATGATTACACTTTCAAGAATAATAGTGTATTTTGATTGAGTACCCTGACAGCATACAGCAGTGGTTCACAATATTTTTTGCTTGAGGCACCCCTAACAGGTTGTAGAATTTTTGTGGCAACTTATTAGTCATTGGTCAAGGAAATAATGAAGGGAACAAATACATATTGATGTATGTATTCCTAGATCTTGCAATCAGAATGACAAAAACCAAGTATACTGTGCATAATAATTTCAATAAATATAGATTTGAAAGGGAACATTCACTTCTTTTGACAAAGTCTTTATAGAAAAAATGGCACTCTAAGGAGGTGCCAGGACACCATGGTTGATAATCACTGGCATTCAATACTGTAGATAGAAGGGGAGAAAACAACAGGGCCATCTCCTGTGTATATCAATCAATCAGATATAAGACCATCACCAGACACCCAAAGGTGTAAACTCACAAGGGTATTGTGTTGGAAACTGCATACGCCGAACCAACAGCACAGGCAACTCGAGATTACAGACTGCCCCCAGACACAGTTAAATCCTCTAATGGAAAATGTGGAGAAAGAAAAGAATCCAGGCTGCTCTCTTCAGAGATACTCGCTATCCCACAGAGGCAAATGGATCATATAACACAAAGAAGGAAAGAAAAGAGAGCCACAATAGTGTAATATGTTCAAACAATGGATGATGTATCATACTAAGAAATGCACTCTCATGTAAAATATGTCAGGGCTCTGTTATCAGAGTCAACTGATGTCAGAGCAACACTATTGTGGCGCTCTTTTCTTTTCTTCTTTGTGTTATATGACTGGCATTCAATACATTTTAGTTATTATGTGCACAAAATCAATTGTTATTTACATAAGGGACAGCCATACTTACCTCCAGGAGTCCTTTCAAAACATTTTCGACATCTGTTTTACAAGCTAAGTAAATCATTCAAAAAGTATAACAGTGACTAACACGTTGGTTGGAATTTGCAAAATAATTATAATTAAAGGTAAGTCTTTTAGAACAGGTGCTAGCATAGCCTACTATGGCAGAGTTGAAGAAAATATTAGCAAGCCTACAAAAAGGAAATTCTTGAAAATAACTTGTTAGCATGCCTTCAAAAAAACAGGAGGTGCTTCTAGTATAATAGTGTCAAAGTACAATGGAATCACTGGTTCCTTTCTCCAATATAGGACTTCTACTCACAAAGTTGTTATCCAGTAAGACACTTATATGTCCGCTGGAAGTAGAGTAGATGGGATCTTTATGCTGCCCCAACTACATTGACAATGGTCGTCCACTATCTGCAGTGATCTTTAGAACAGGCAGATCCTCAATACATCTGTCTGGCGGAAGAATATGAAAGAGGACACACACAAGAGGGTGCCCAATAGTGCCTGATAACTGATCCCCTGGTAAGTAAGAATAATGAACCAAATTACTCAAAGTGGTGATGGTTGAGATGGGGCATACACCGCCTCCCAACAATAAGAGCTTGTAGAGAAATTAATCCTGTCTCTGCACAGGTAGCCAAAGTGAATGTTGTTGGAATCACGGTGCTGCTTTAAATCTTCATAAAAAATGATTTACTACAAATATCAAAATTCGAATAAATTATAACATTTATATAATATTTGTCAAAAATGATTAACGCGTTTCGCATTTACACTGCTTTTTCAAAATAAAAAGGCACAAAAGATCATGTCTTGTATATGGCATCCCTTGGCTGTAACATTATGCAAAGATTCACATTATGATGTCTGTTGATTTAGTCCCTACTGCTGAGTTGCCTGAGATTGATATATCACAGAATTACGCTGTCATGTTCATTATGCCCATAGATAGTAGTAATGGTGTTAGGAGTGGGATTGGGATCATCATTCCCACAGTGTGGTCGTATGACCAGTGCCAGTGGTGACATGGGACAGGTTGTACTGGTGGTTCCTCTAGGCCTAGTTCTGAGGCAGCAGAACAACAAAAATGGCACCACCACATCAGATGTACCTGAAGACAAGTTTCCCTGTCACCATCAGTATTCTCCTCATCCTCAACCTCCTCTAAAATTATAGATGTTTGAATATCTTTCCTTGGGAGCTGGGAAAAAATGTGTAGTTATCAACAATGTGCACAGCATGTGAGAAGACTGTGAAGAGAAGAAAACACTGAGATGACACAAATCTTGCCACATCTGTCAGTGGCAGGGCCAGGGATGAGGACCTTAAGGGAACCTGGGGACAAAGGAGATATTAGTAGTAGCCCGGCACCAAACCACACCACTAGAAGACAGCAAACAGGTGATACTGTCAACTTTGTTGACTGGTAGAGCATTGACACTCTCCTAATTTTGTGAGAATTTTTTGTGCCATGTTGTTCTTGTCTTTGGAGATGGTCAATGTGAACAGCTACAATAGCACCTGATTTTGTTTATTTTTTTTTATTGGGTGATGAATGCAGTTTTCAGGGAGAGTTGGAAGATCTGAATGCTGGGGGAGAGTCTGATGGGGTGGGGAAGAGAATTCCAGAGCTCAGGTGCAGCACGGGAGAAGTCCTGTAGGTGGGAGTGGGAGGATGTAATAAGGGCTTTGGAGAGCAGAAGATCATGTGCAGAGCACTTATAACTTTAGACCAATGTGAAAAGATTCCATTTACAACAACTCTCTGCCATCTATCATTTAACAAGTTCTCAATCCATGTACAGATAACACCGCCCAAACTGAAGCCGTTTAATTATATGCAGTAACCTGTTGTGAGGCACTGTATCAAAGGCTTTTGCAAAATCCAAGTATACTACATTAACAGCAATTCCCTTGTCCAAATTACAACTTACTCTCTCATAAAATGCAAGTAAATTAGTCTGACATGATCTACTCTTCATAAAACCATGCTGATTCCTACTAATAATATTGTTTGTCTTCACATAGTTCTGAATACTGTCAGTTAGTAACCCTTCTAGTATTTTACCCACTATGGAAGTCAAGCTCACGGGTCTATAATTTCCTGGCTTGGATTTTACCCCCTTTTTAAACAATGGAACTACATCAGTTTTTCTCCAATCACAGGCCACTAAGCCTGATGAAAGTGAATCAATAAATATTAAGTATAATGGTCTTGCTATTAATGAACTAAGTTCCTTAAAGGGATAGTAACACTTCGTTTTAACTTTATTTTATTTTGTAGGCATTAAAAAAACATGAAGAATGATATAAGTCTTATCTCTCAAACCTTTATGGTTTATGAGATATTCACAAGCAAAGTTCCCCTCCCCGCCCCTTTTTTCTAGTGTAAGCCATCTCTTCTCAGATGTGGATCAGGTTGTATGACAGGACAGATAACAGAAGGGGACAATTTTCTTTGTATGAAAACAATGAAAGCCCTTCCCCCCTTGACAAGTTTTTCAGCTTTTTCCATTATCTTAATTGAAGATTGTCCCTCTCTGCAGTCTACCTGGGCATCTCCCTTCTGATCTGGTTGAACAGGGGGGGATACTTTGCTTGTGAATATCTCTTAAACCATAAAGGTTTGAGAGATAAGACTTATATCATTCTTCATATTTTTTTAATGCCTACAAAATAAAATAAAGTTAAAATGAAGTATTACTATCCCTTTAAGTACCCTTGGGTGTATACTGTCAGGTCCAGGTGCCTTATTCACCATAACCATTTCCAGTCTCTTTTGGACCTTGTCCTTAGTAAGCCATGTACATGATGGAGGAAACTGTGGTTTTATCTGTTTGCCCATAGCCTGTCATTGCTGCTTCCTTTGTATATACTTGAAGTAAATAATGTATTTAGGGTGTCAGCCATAGCCTTATCCACAATAATCAATTCACCTGTCTCAGTCCTAAGAGGACCAATATCAACCTTAACTTTTTCTTATTAATATACTTGTAAAATTATTTAGGGTTTTTCTTGCGCTCACTGGCAATATTTCTCTCATTTTCAATTTTAGCTAGCTTAATTACTTGTTTGTAGAATTTATTATATTCTTTGTATTTTTTTAAATGATGCATCTGACCCGTTTGACTTAAACACATTAAAAGCCTGTTTCTTATTTCTCATTTCCCTGCAAACCTCATTATTAAGCCACATTGGTTTCACTTTACTCCTCTTGTGCTTATTACCCAATGGTATATATTGACGTGTACATTTGTCTGAAAGCATATCTTGTGAATTTTTTATCATTGAAAATTACATCCCAATGAATATGCTTTAATACTTCTTTTAGCTTTGTAAAATTAAAGTTTTTAAAATTGAATGTTTTGGTTAAAACCTTGCTATTGGGTTTCTCATAACAAATCTGAAAGAATACCATATTGTGGTCACTGCTGTCCAAATGTTCCCTTACTTGTATATTGTTTATCATGAGAGCACTAGGTCAAGCTCCTCTACTAGCTGGGACATAAAATTAGCATTGATCATACTTAAAAAATGATTTCCCTTTGTTGTGCCGAAAGTCATATTGCTCCAGTCAATTTAAGGATAGTTTAAATCCTCCATTATAATTACCTTTCCTGACCTAGAAGCCTTTTGGAGTAAAAGTTAGGCTTCCTACAACTCCCCAATATTAGATGGTTTGTAGCAAATTCCCATTAACATATTTTTATTATGTGTGCCACCAGTGTATATTTCAACCCACAGAACCTCTACATTTTCATTGCACCCTTCATTTATATCTTCCCTTTTACTAGGTTTTAAGGCATGCTTTACATACCCCTCCTCTCCTTTTACTAACGTTATCCCTCCTAAAAAGCGAATAACCCTCTAGATTGACTGCTAAGTCTTATGTATTATCTAACTAGGTTTCAGACACACAAATTAGATCATATTGCTCATGTATTGCAATCACTTCTAGTTCACCCATCTTGCCAGTCAGGCTACAGGTATTTGAATGCATACATTTTATCTTTTAGACATTCTTATACATTTCATTCTTTGTCAAATGTATTTGTCTTTTATCAGGCTGTAAAATTGGCAACTCCCTATTAGATGAACTAGCCCATTCCCCCTTACCACCCCCATTCCCCTTCTCTAGTCCCATTTCCTCAATTATACTACCCTCCCCATCCTGTGTTGCAGCATCTAGTTTAAATTCTCCTCCAGCCCTCTAACCATCCTAACACCCATTCTGCTAAGGTGCAATCCATCATTACTATAAAGATTGCCCCAGGAGAAAAGGCTGCCCAGTGCCCTAGGAACCCAAACCCCTCCTGCTTACACCAAGTCTTTAGCCATGCATTTAACTCCGTAATTTCCCTTTGCCTTTCTAATTGCTTGTGGCATAGGTAGTGTTTCAGAAAATATTACCTTAGAGGTTCTCTGCTTAAAGGGATAGTAATACTTCGTTTTAACTTTATTTTATTTTGTAGGCATTAAAAAAACATGAAGAACGATATGTCTTATCTCTCCAACCTTTATGGTTTAACAGATATTCACAAGCAAAGTTTCCCCTCCCGCCCCTTTTTCCTAGTGTAAGCCATCTCTTCTCAGATGTGAATCTGGTTGTAAGACCAGACAGATAACAGCAGGGGACAATCTTCTTTATATGAAAACAATGAAAGCCCTACCCCCCTTGACAAGCTTTTCAGGGTTTTCCCTTATCTTAATTGAAGATTGTCCCTCTGTGCAATCTACCTGGGCACCTCCCTTCTGCTTTGGCTGAGCAGTGTTACATCAGTAAAAGGGGCGCGAGGGGGACACTTTGTCATTGAATTACTCCTGAACTACAACTCTGACAAAAGTGAAATAACACTCTCCAAAGTCCAATACTATGATGATTAATTAGAGCTGTTTTTATTATGAAACATTACTATCCCTTTAAGCTTATATCCTAGGTCCTTGAAATTCTTCTTAACGGATCTCCATTTTCCACTCACTTTGTCATTAGTACCAAAATGTACCATGACAGCCAGGTCATCCCCGCCCCCCCCCAACAATCTATCAACCTGATCTGCCACATGTCGAACCCGTGCTCCCATGAGACAGCAAGTGGTTCGATTGTAGAGATCCTGGCAACAGATTATCCTGTCTGTCTTCCTAATAATAGAATCCCCTACCACCACCATCTGTCTAGGTCTGTCTGAGTCCTGTATCCCATCTGTGCTAGAGGGGCTGTTCTCCTGGCTGTTAGAAAGAACAGTCCTCTTCAGCAAAGGCATTACTGTGTCAACATCCCCAACATCATTACACAATGTAGCAAATCTATTAGGGTTAGTAAACACAGGAGTGTCCTCCCTATTCCTCTGCCCCCCCTTGTTATGTCTAACTGTAACACATCTGGTTACCTGCTCATTCTTTGTGCAGTCTCCACCCCCAGAACTACCTACCACCACTTCCTGCTTCTCCATCAGCAGAACCCTCTCAAGATTAGCCATCTCTCTCAATGTTGCAACTTTCCCCTCCAGATCTCTAACAAGAGCTTCCAGAGAGACCACTTGCTCACATCTGCCACAGAAGTATGCACCCTGGAACGGTTGTTCCAAGTGTGCAAATAAATTACTGTTTGTGCACTGAGTTAAATGAACAATCATGCTACCACTCATAATATGCCAGTTACCACAAGCTAAAAGGCAGGCAGAAAAAAAAATATCTGCACAATAAGGTTGAAAAATGTGTTCCCTGTGTAATCCCCTGTATTTGAATCCCCTGTTATTTAAATTCCCCCACTTACCACATGTAATGATATGGCCCTGGCATCTCTGCCACAGCAGGTATAGCAGTTCAGGCCCGTTATCCTCCACGGGTTTCTTTTGCTAACCTGCACAGCTAACCGCTATACTAAGCACTAAGACCCGGTACTTTGAGTCATGTATCCACTGGCAATGCGGGATATGCTACACTGATAGATCCAGTTTGTATAGGAAATTCTATCTATCTAGTCCCCTGGCACGTCTCTTTGAGTAACTGCTCTATAGTGGATGACAAACAGCAATATACCTGGATACGTCAGAGAGACAAACACGCTCCTTCTTGGTAAATCACAAACTGCTTTATTTTCAACCAACACAGCATTTTACTACAGTTCAGAGAAAAAGGGACAGTCACTACAATGACACCAAACAAAGGTTACTAAAGGGGGAGAGAAAGTAGACACTTTCCACCTAGCAGCCCCCCTGTATACATTCCCAATGCATAGCTGTTGACCATAAAACACTCAAACTGGCTGTAATCTGTAGCTCTGAGTGGGGGATGAGTGGAGTAAGCATCCATCACAATCTCTGTTCTCTCTATACTATTCAGGATTAGTGTCCATGGGATCCCAGTCGGGGGGGGGGAGGCTTCTGTGACAGACCTGTTTGTCACCCCACACTTCTGCACTTACGCACTGATGCAAGATTCACATGTTCAAGTATCCAAGTATAAAGCAGAAAGCCACCACTTTCATCCCAGCAATTAACCACTTCTACCACACCAGACTGCAAGCAGTGCCTTGTACCACTGTAAAGGGAGGGGAGAAAATGGTTTTGTTCTTTAACCTCTCCCTTACCACACTACACCACACACAAAATACTTATTCAATTTCTCCAGCAAATATCGCAAGTTTAGCTTCAGTTCAAGGATCACTGATAAAACCTTACAGATCGCTCTCTCTTACTGTTATTTACAGCAGAAAGCCACCACTTCCACCCCAGCAATTAACGACTCCCACCACCCCAGACTGCAATCAGTGCCTTACACCACTGCAAAGGGAGGGAAAAAAAGGGTTTTGTTCTTTAACCTCTCCCTTACCACACTACAACATACACAAAATACTTATTCAATTTCTCAAGCAAATATCGCAAGTTTAGCTTCAGTTCACAGATCAAAACTTTTTCCCTTTGGGTGATTTTCACAACGTTCGTTCGCTACTACTTTCAGGACAGGTGTTTTTGTGCTTGTATGTCTCACTGTCAGATGCAGCAGTTGGCTGAGCTGTTTTATCTTCTTGCACTATGCCATCAGCACTGGAATGTGACTCATTGTTGACTTCAGTGTTTTTAGATTGTTTATTGATAGTGCTGCTGGTGGTGGTAGTGGTGGTGGAACATTTGGTGAGGCTTTGAAAAACTGCATCTCAAGAGGAGCGGGATCACCATAATTTATTGCACACACTGCAGCAACCATGGCGGCAGTACATTTTTGGACTACCACTTTACTCACATGTCCCTGCACTGCACCTAATCCTTTCACCCTCCCCCTATGTGTGTTTGCTGGACATTACTAAATTACTGTGTGTGTTATTACTGTAAAGTACACAATGGAACTGATTGAGTGTGATGTCTTGCCTTGGCTTTCTACAAAATACTCTATCTCATCTAGTATCAGTCTGCCTCAGTCACAGCTCATGTCAGGGTCCCTGTCTCTGTTACCTATCAATTTTTACTGTTATTTTTATTTATTTCCTTTGCTCCCTTTTTATGCCCCAGACTCCCCTGACAGAGAGATAACAGCCAGATCAGGAATAAACTTGGATCACAGCTTCCTGTGCTACTCTGTCACTGAGAATTTTGGTGTATTTGGTGTAAACCTCATTTGCTCCGTTATCACACCCCCAGACTCCCCCAGCACAGGGATAACAGCCAGATCAGGAATAAACCTAGATTATGGCTACCTGTGTCTTCTACTTCAGTCACACAGAATTTTGGGGTGTCTGGGAGTAAATCTCCTTTGTTCTCTTCATCTAACCCAGGACTCCCCTTGCACAGGGATAATAACAGCCAGATAAGGAAGGAACTTGGATGACAGATGCATGTTTCTTCCTAATTGGCCACACTGAAATTTGGGGTATTTGGGGTAAACCTCTTCTTTCTCCCTTCCTATCCCCCAGACTCCTCTAATCTCCTCTTGCTCAGCTGAACACAATTACAGCAATCTATATTTTAACTATAGCTATCCTAATCTTTCCTCTGCCTCTGCTTTGAAATGGCAAGTCCTTGCTACACCTCACCACCTATCATGTGACATCCATTGGTAGTAGTGAGAAGGTGGATATGTTTGTATTTTCTATGTGTGTGAAATTCTTGTTTAGTTTCTGTTAAAATTCCTGAGGGGGAAAAAAATGCCACCTTTTCAACCATCCATCCTTGAGACCCAGAGACAGATGTAATAATGGCCTTGCACCAAACACATTGTAGCCTTAACCCATTGAGTGCTAGAGAGATACGCAACAATCTGCAGAGAAATGCATTGCATATCCATCTGGCACTCAAAGGGTTAACAAAAATGCCATGATATAGTACTTTAGTAGTATTGCCTATATATATATATATATATATATATATATATATATATATATATATATATGTAAATATGTACATTAAAATGTGACATTTTTGTACTAATATTATTACAACATTAGTGCTCTAAGGGTCCAAGGTTAAGGTTTTACTCTGAACGTAATTGCATTATAATTGGAGCTGTAATTACATATATGTGATTAATGAAGGTCAATTTAAAATCATCCTTGTCAGTGTAAATTGTCATGTTCATTACTCATCTTCACCATCCATAAATGCTATGAATCTCTTGAAAATAGGATTTTATATATGGATTTGTTCTACTTTCATGACTGTTTGGTTAGTTAAATGGACCTTGATTACCTGTCACACCCTAAACACAATCTTTTTATCATTTCACATAATAGGTTATTTTCACTAGGAAGCCTTTGATCAAATGGGCAGAGTGATTGAGCACATTGTCATGAAGAAACTAATGATTGTCTCTTGAATAACCTTTTCCAGATGCTTTTAAACAAGTTACTCAGACTGAGAATTTGGTTGGTAAAAACTGTGATTCTAAACTGGCATTCACCCAGTTGTATTATTATTTATTTTATAAGGCAGCAACAAATTCATTGAATCAGAAGGCTAAAATGGCCCTCTTTGTAAGAAAGAAAAAATAAGACAGAATTACTGTGTTTGACACAGGGCCAGATTTCCCATTAAAGGGTTAGTGATGTCTTATATTAATAAAAAGTAATATTGTAGATATGCAAAACATAAATTAATAGATGTCAGTCTGATCTCTCAAACCTTTATGGTTTGAGAGATATAAGGTTTTAAAGTCCCCCCTCCTCCCTCCCCTTGCTCTGACGTCAGCCTCTAGCTGACAGAAGAAGATGCTGGTCCCAGGACCGACAGACGGTTCTTCAGCAGAGCCGAAATACCGCAATCTAAAAAGAAACACTTCATTGGAACAGTCTACAAAGCACACATTATAACAGCATTATGGTTTTACTGCACTTTATAACATTCTTGCAATGATACTATATGACCGTTATTGCTTGTCAACATTTTTCACTGGGTATAAATAGATGTCTCTATTTACAATGTAACCCTCTGGTACCCCTGTGGAAGTGGAGTTGGAGCTCTTGCCTGTACTCTGATAGAGTTGGATCCCTCCCACACCCACTGTGAGAACCCACCTCCAGCTCCTGGTTACTGTTCCATCACCTTGCCTACACACATGTGTAACCCCGTTGCTGCCATATCTTCATCATTTATAACATCTCTGGAGGACTTTACATCCTTGCCCAGCAGCAGGCCATGTGTTCGGCACCCAATAAAGGATTACAACTTGGGGATGCAGTGACTTAGTTAGTACCAGTGGTAGCAGAAGAACGGACACAGCATGTTGGCTGTAGGGGCAAGGACCCCATATACGCTTAAAGCCCATGATGGGCACTATGTGAGTGCATTTTGATTACTGTTTTTATTTGCTTGTTTTAATAAATCTACTACACTTAGACATTATTTTACTTCTCTTCTGCTTGTGTCTTGTATTCAGATTATGTGAGAACAAGGTCTACAAAGTGTGCTTGCAAACCAGGCACCTAATCTCTGATGGTCACACCCACATTTTGTGTGGCCAGTGCAATCTCAATGTACCTGTATTAGTTCATATACCCCTTTACTACCTATTATTTAACCTCTTTGATGCTAGAGAGGTCTCCAACCTATTTGTCAGCAATGTGTTGGAGAACTCGCTAACCAAAGGATTAAAGGCTTTTTTTATTATTTGTATGTTATAAGCTTTCTATGCCAAGGAAACGTAAATGTTACTGTGCGCGGGGTCATTTGAGGAGTTTAGGTGTGGACATGGGTGGAGCTAAGGTCACCTGGGATGTAAATCTGGCCCTGACTCTACATCTCCAATTCACTACATGGCCTATTGTTATGTTACTACACATCTATCCCTAGATACTAACATTCAGTATATTGTGGCTTTTCTTCTCTCATATGAACCAGAGATGTTCACAACCTTGCATTTCATTGCATTGAAGTCATCTGTGGTGCAAAAGTACTAATATAAGATTACTCATCTCTGCTTAACCCTTTGAGTGCCAGAGGAGTATGCAATGCGTTGCGTACCCCTCTGGCACTCAAAGGGTTATAACAGAATTGTACTTATACGAATAAATGACTTTAGTCAGGATCTTAATTTGAAATCCTTCATATACAGAAAGCCTCACGTTATCCAGCTCAGATATTTATCAGTTTTATAGGTTTTATCTGAATTTGAGTCCTTGACTAATTTTGTGGTTGTAGCACTTACATAAGTATCAGGTATTAATTGAACTTTCAGCATAGAAAGTCCTTTTAACGCCATTAAAAAAACATGTGTATATTGGGATTGCTTCTGATTGTGCTTTTCCCAGTTGACTAGCATTTTCTATGCCTGCTCCAGGCAAAAGCTTTTTGGCAGAACGGAGATTCCATTTCACAAGAACACACCAGACAACAGCCATGTTCTCGGACATGTTTTCAGCTTGCTCTTTAGAAAATGAACTCTATTATGTTATGATTTTCCTGTACATGGCATAAAATTGTAATTTTCAAAGCTATAGACCTCTAATAACTCATTAAATGCTATAGAAATCACTAACACATTCCCAGGTAATGCATCCAAGTCTCTAGCATTTAAAGGGATAGTAATACTTCGTTTTAACTTTATTTTATTTTGTAGGCATTAAAAAAACATGAAGAATGATATAAGTCTTATCTCTCAAACCTTTATGGTTTAAGAGATATTCACAAGCAAAGTGTCCCACTCCCGCCCCTTTTACTGATGTAACACTTTTCAGCCAGGGCAGAAGGGAGATGCCCAGGTAGACTGCAGAGAGGGACAATCTTCAATTAAGATAACAGAAAAACCTGAAAAGCTTGTCAAGGGGGGCAGGGATTTCATTGTTTTCATAGGAATAAGAGTGTCCCCTTCTGTTATCTGTCCAGTCTATGGACTGCATTCCACATCTGAGAAGAGATTGTTTACAGTAGGTAAAAGGGGCGGGAGGGGGAAACTTTGCTTGTGAATATCTCATAAACCATAAAGGTTTGAGAGATAAGACTTATATCATTCTTCGTGTTTTTTTAATGCCTACAAAATAAAATAAAGTTAAAACGAAGTATTACTATCCCTTTAAGGAGAACCATGCCATAGTGTGCAACATTACTTTTGAAAACAATGTAATCTTCATTTTTGTTGCACAATAATTAAAATTTGTTATTGCCAAAAATGTCATTATTAATATCTTCAACAAAATTGACAATGCCATTACCCCTTTATATGGGTAGTAAAGGATAAATACAAGAAGACCCTCTTATCCCACTGCTTGTGTCCTCAGAGGTATGGGACCAACAGATTACCCATCACTTTTAACTCACACATTCTCTGTCCATTTACTGTGCAGATCACAGATATTTGCACTTCTGACTGATGTAAGCACTTTACTCACTGAAGTATTGTATTGCACCTTTAGGACAAGAGTGGTGGCCTTCCCCCGACTAACCCCATTACAGTACTTAATGAACTCTGCTGCAAGACTAATCTACCTCACACATCGCTTCTGTAAGACCACTTCTCTTTGCCAATCTCACTGGCTCCCCTTAGCATATAGATTTCAATTCAAAATTCTGGTGCTAACTTACAAAGCCCTTACTAACACTGCCCCCCCATATTTCATCTTGCATTTCCAAATACACTCTCACTTGCCAATGTCTCTCTGTACAGAACCTTCTGCTCTCCACAGCTCTTATTATATCCTCACAGTCCTGCCTACAGGACTTCTCCTGTGCTGCACCTGAGCTCTGGAATTCCCTCCCCCCAACCTTCAGGTCTTCAGACACTCCCTGAAAACTCACCTCTTCAGGGAAGCCTATCAACTACCTTCATAACCGTTATGAGTAACTCCAAACCAACAACCTGTACAACTTCTGCTCACTCTCATTCCATTCTAAAATCCCACCTACAACCCCCATCATGACGTCATTGTTCACATTGTCTTTTTCTCCCAAATGGAACCACCAATTCTCTGGACCACTGCACTAAATAGCACTTCTTTCTCCCACCCACTGACCTGCAGTTCATGTGACAGGAGGCACTTACACCCCATAGTACTTACTCCTTCTGTGTCCAACCTACCTTCCTCTAAACTGTAAGTTCTCACGAGCAGGGCCCTCTGATCCTTTTGTTTTCCATGTTCCATTTGTACTATTTAATATCTATGTATGCCTATTCCCTATTGTACAGCGCTACAAAATAAGTTGTTGCTATATAAATAATAATAATAATAATAATAATAACTGCATTGCAATGCGTTGCCCACTCATCTAGCCCTTAACCCCTTAAGGACCCTTGACGGTTCTGGTACATCATGGCTGGATTTGCGTTAAGGACCAATGACGTACCAGGACCGTCATGGCTTAAATGATAACAGCATGCCTCCGTGCACACTGCTATCATTAATGCCAGGCTGAGACTGAGCGCTCTGAGACTGGGGCATTCAGTCTCAGCCCTTCTTGCTTGTGCCGGTTCATGTGATCGCCATAGCAGCGATCACATGTACCGGCATAGTGAGAGACAGAGGCAGCACAGAAAGCATGCTGTCTGTGTGTGTCTCGTCTGCCTCTGTCTCCATTGCTATCAAAGTAAGGGAGACAGAAGTAGACGGGAGACACCTAGTGGCAAAGGAAAATACAGCAGCTGGGGGTATTAACCCCTTCACTGCTGGTGCCAGAGGCTTGCTAAATGCAGGTCAGTTTTTTTTTTAAACACAACACACTTTTTTTTTTTTACAAAAATATTTTATTAAAAAAAAAAACAAAAAAACATATCATTAAACAATTTTGGAAGTGTGATTGTTGTGGAGCTATGTAATGCACTAATACACACCACCAAATGTCAGAGATAAAAAAAGTGCCAAAATAGGGTGGGAAAAAGGGACATGGGGATTTTCACCCAGGGGGGGACAGTGGCCACTTTAAACTGCACATTTTGTAGGTATGACTGACCGGTCATACCTTTCATGCAGTCGCCATAAAAATTTATCCCTTTGTCCCCAACTGATCCCAAGGGAAAAAACAAAAATGGTGTTTTTTTTACATTTTATTTTTACATTTTTTTTTAATTTTAATAAAGTAAATGGTGAGTTATCCATATAAGTAGGGTATCAAATGAAAGCCCTATTTGTGCTTAAAAAAACGGTATATAATTTATGGGAGTGGGATGAAAGACTTAGAGGGAAAACACTGTTGAACAAAGACATAGTCAAAAAGGTCAGAATTGCTCCGGTCCTTAAGGGAAATCCACCTCAGATTTTCCCGGTACTTAAGGGGTTAAGGAGTTAAATACTCAACACATTCTAAATTAAGTGATTATATCTATCTGCAGAGAAGATTACAAAATGCAGTGAAAATGTGCAACATGAAAACAATAATAAATAAATATATGCATCTAATGTGTTTTATATAATATTTTCAATGAGAAAGTTCTTTGGATCTAATTCACTGATAATAACGTAAATGCCTGTTTGTGCCTGTCTCCAGTAATTACCAGTGCATAGTCCTCACAAATTCCACATTGTTTCTTCACTTTCCTAATAACAACATTATAAAGTGATATTTGTTCAAGATATTTTATACTTGATTTCATAAATTGCTTATTAAATTCAACTTGGGCATTCGATTTTAAATTAGATTTGTAACAGGCGTCATAATGTTATTTAGGTTTACAGTTTGCTCAGGCCTTATAGCAACTCCCCAGAGCTGTGCAACAGAATTAGAAGCAGATATATGTTGATGTAAGAAAATTGCTTTTTGCAATTTGCTGATCTTGTAGACTTCTGCTTTGTGAAAAAAATTATTTAACTCCATTAATGCTGAAGATGTATGAATGCAGTTATACTGTAATGGATTTTGTCAATTTCAGCAATAGTGGTTTATCCCTTTGGAGTTAGAGATGTCTCCAATGCTTTGAGTTGCATCTTCCACCAGTAACCCTTTGAGTGCCAGAGGGGGTGAGCAATACATTCCTTTGCTATGTGCTACTCACGCCTCAAATAGCACTCAGAGAAGTAACACCTATAATAATACCCACCCCAACACACACACACACTTATATTCCTTGGGTCAGAACTTAACCCTTTAAGGAACACATTGAGAAGTAATGCATTGTGCACCTCTCTGATCCTTAAAGGGTTACATATTAAGATTACCATGTGCAGTGGGAGGAGTTTTTGTCCTCTGGTCCTGCAAGGAACTCTCATGTCCGCCTCCATGAACAGGGCATCAGGGCTCTTAGACTTTTAATTTGGTTACAAAATGAGTTACCTGTAAACAAGCTGTTTTAATTGCCCCTGTTGTTCTTCAGTTATAGTCTCTCTCTCTCTCAATCCTCATACTTCCCCATGATCTGCCTAACAGTTCCTCATAGCACATTTCACTTTCCTCTCCCTACTCCTGTTCTATAATCTGTTACTGGACCATTCCACAACTCCAAGCACTTAAACCTTTAATTACAATCCCTCACATCATATAGATGGTAAGCTCCAGTGAACAGGTTCTCTTATCTGTCTGTTTACTATATCTGTTAATGTTACTTGCTAATTGTATGTATTGAATAATGTTTTATTGTTATTGTTTTACCTATGGTGTCTGGGTGAACCTCTTTCATAAATTAGACAATGATTTTTTTTAAGTTTTAATTGAATGTATTACATTTTTTCCTTCTGAAGAAGTTTTTGAAACTTTGTATAAAACTCTACAAATTACATGCAGAACTAGATGAAAGAAATTTAAAGAAAAAAACGAAAACAGCAACTTGTGCTTCATCTGTGTGCAAAATACCCCCAACCAATTCTCTCATATTGCCAATTCCAAATATTACATTGTGATAGCGTAATCAGTCTCAAGAAGTCCTTCATGGTCCAGTTCCAATCTCTTGTCTTTCTTGGCATGAGATTCGATACCCACTAGCAACGGGTAATTCTGCAAAGGGATAAAGTTCAGGCACTGTCCCAGCATGTGTCTCAGGCTCTGGCACATCTGGTGACACAAGTGTGGGACATCATGATGATGTTGGATTCACTGATTTTAGCACTGAAGACATTACTGTATGCCTAGATTTGCACGTAAACCTGCAACTGTATATCCTGTATATCATCTCTACCCCATGATATCTTACTCATCTAGGATGAGGATAGCTTCAGGAAACCAATCTAAACCCGGGTCACTTGTTTGTCCTAGTGGATTGGTCCTCAGTGATGAAGGACAACAGTTGATTTGATGAGTCTATTATCAGTTATCAGGTGTCACAGGGCTTCTGGTCCAGTCACAAGATCCAGCTTTTGATCAATGTTCTGGCACTTTGCTTGGATTAGCTTTGATCCCAGTTCCTGCAAGGTCTCCCAATTACTCCAGTCCAAAAATGCATGGCGGTGTGCATTAACACTTGAGATTCATGGTTCTATTTGGCTTCTTTCTGTTGACAGTGGAAATGTTGTTGGGAGCCCCCAACTGGAATTCAGGTTAGGATGGCTTTGGCATGTCCCCATGGTTCCTGTGTTCTACCATGGAAAAAGAGATAAGGGGATTTTTGATACTGATAAATCCTTTTCTAGTAGGCATTCCTCCTGGAGAAAAACATGTTGTTTGAGTTCTGGGTATGGGTGTCAGCTTGGTTTCAGTGACTGCCTTCCTGCCCTACTTTTTTTTACTTGCATCTTAGCAATATGTAACCTTAAGACTGCTGCTGATTGGTGAGGTTTTACTGGTACTGGTATGGAGTCTCATCCTCCAGAATACTTTTGTGTAATGGTAGCTACTTAACTTCATGGTTCCCATGTTTCACAATGACTAACAGACAAGGATTTATTGGTAGGTACCCTAAACTCCCTTTATATTGACAGAGATACTCCCTTTTTCAAGTCAAAAAGGGGCATCACTCACAACTGCTTGTCTATATAATTGAATGTTAGTCTAATAAAAAAGGTATTTTTACATAGTGTAATACTCATTCATGTGGCCTCTACATCACTGGACTAACATGGCTAACTTATATTATATATAAATATATATATAAATATATATAATATATATATTGGATGGTGGTTTGCACTCACTGTTAATCTGATTCATATGACATGGGTGTACACCAAAGAGTAGTTCATACATGCAGTTCTGTGGATAATAGATGGCACTCACAGGAACCTCTGACCGAGCACCCCCTGAGGCTCGAGTGCTCGGCCGAGCACCCGAGCCCCATTGAAATGAATGGGGCGACACGAGCATTACACCAGGCACCCCCTGCTCTGATGAGGGGAGGGTGCCTGGTCAATGCCCCCCTTCATCTCCGCTATGCCCCCTTCATCTCCGAATGCCCCCTTCATCTCCGCAATGTCCCCCTTCATCTCCGCTATGCCCCTCTTCCACAATGTCCCCCTTCATCGCCGCTATGCCCCTCTTCCACAATGTCCCCCTTCATCTCCGCTATGCCCCTCTTCCACAATGTCCCCCTTCATCTCCTCTATGCCATAGAGGAGATGAAGGGGGACATTGTGGAAGAGGGGCATAGCGGAGATGAAGGGGGACATTGTGGAAGAGGGGCATAGAGGAGATGAAGGGGGACATTGTAGAAGAGGGGCATAGCGGAGATGAAGGGGGACATTGTGGAAGAGGGGCATAGAGTCTATGCCCCTCTTCCACAATGTCCCCCTTCATCTCCGCTATGCCCCTCTTCCACAATGTCCCCCTTCATCTCCGCAATGCCCCCTTCATCTCCGCAATGCCCCCGTACCTCCAGTCCCTGGTGGTCCAGCGGAGCGTCTTCAGATCTGTGCCTCTTCCGGCACAGATCCCCGCCACCCGAACATGGCGGGCGAGCACATGGCGGTACTCGACGAGTACCGCCATGTGCCGAGCAGAGCGATGCTCGAGCCGATCCGAGCATCGGCCGAGCACGCTCGCTCAACACTAAATAACAGCAATTTCTGTTTCATCTAAAAAAGACCCAGCGAGTGCCATCTATCATCAATAGTACTATCTATCTATCTATCTATCTATCTATCTATCTATCTATCTATAGAGAGAAAATCATACATTAGAAGATGAAATACACTAAGAGCACTGCTTCAGTCTTGTGCCTTTTATTGTCTTTGTGTACCAGCAAATTCGTCTTTGTTCTTATTTGGCATTTATTATCAATTGGAATCAATTCCAAAATTAATTTGGTCCATATACCATCAGGACTTCTTGCTATGTGGCCTGCCCATGTACATTTCAGGCACTTTACTCTAACATAGTAACATAGTAAATTAGGTTGAAAAAAGACACAAGTCCATCAAGTTCAACCTTCGCCTCATACCTACTCTTACAATGATGTTGTAGACCTTTGTTTACTGATAATCCATGCACATGTTTTTCTGTCTCATTTTGTTATGTTTAGAATTTGCCATTCCATTAAGTAGACATTCAGTGTCCATATTTCACAGTCATATGTAAGGACTGTGAGGACACATTGGTCAAAAACCTTTTGCTTAAGGCAGTGGTAAATTTGTCTTAAAGATAGTTCTTTTTCCTAATGTTTGTCATCCAAAATGTATTCAGCGCTCAATTTCCATCATGGTGTTTCCATCTGTTGACATTTCCTGTGCAAGGTAAACATACTTATCCACTTCTGTGATTTTCCTTGGTATGGTAAATTTGTTAATCATGACTTGCATTTTGTTGATATTCATCTTCAGACTAAAAGTTTTGCTTTCCTGATGTAGCTCTTCAATGCGTTCTTGTAGTTCTTCAGGACTACTGACAAAGAGTATGATGTGGTCTACAAAACGTAAGTTATGTACTGTAGGTAGACTCCACTGATCTTAAATCCTTTTTAATCCTAATTTAGTTTGCAGAACATTTTTCTAAACAAGTAGAAAATAGTTTTGGGAAGATTGTGTCTCCTTCTTGGACTCCTTTTTCTTTGTTTATCTGGATTTTATCATTGTTGACCTGTATTGATACAGTTGCATTTTCACATATTGATTGGAGGGTACAGATGTAAGCGCTATCTATGCCTTTGTTGCTCAGGTCATTGATTATTGCTTGCTTTTTTACAGAGTCAAAGGCCTTTTCATAGTCAATGAAGGTTATGCATAATGGAAGGTGGTATTCATTATTAGGGATGGGTGAAAATTTTCGCCTCAAACTGAAACTGGCACTTTCCACTTGGCAAAAAAATTCCCACTTTTTCCCGCTTTTTTCACCTAGCTCATTGCATTGAAATCAATGGGTAGAAAAAGTTTTCTTCAACTCACAAAAGTTTTCTACAGCTATGTAAAAGGCTGTCAGGCTCTCACAGCAGCCATTCTGTGTTTGTGAGAGGAGAGAGCAGCATGTTTTTCAGCTAGAGAAGATAGGAAAATAAAGGGGAATTGAAGCGTAGTTTTAGGCAGTCATTTAGGTAGGACATTTGTTCTCTGTAGTAGGGGAGTCTGGGGGCACAATGGGGGAGAAGAAGGGAGGAAGGAGGTTGACCCAAAATACCCCAAAATTTGGTGTGACTGACTGGCAAGACACAGGCTGCTGGGGTCCAAATTGCTTGCTGATTTTACTTTTATTGTCTCTGTGCTGGGGAAGTCTGGGGAAAGAAGTTGTTGATTTTCTATTTTAGTTTTATACTTTTTTGGGGGGAATAACTGTGATAAAAAAATAAAATAAAAAAACATAAATAATTAAACAAATAAATATATTAGACAGCTGACTGGGAGCTCTGTGACTGAGGCAGACTTGATAGATAGCAGACAACATTGAGAATTTTGTTGAGGGCCAAGGCAAAATATCACACTCCATCAGTTGTGCAATGTAGAGAGTAAAAACACACACAGCAGTTGAGTAATGTCTAGCAAATGCAAAAGCGGGAGGGGGAAAGGTGAAGGAAGTGCAGGGGCGTGGGAGTAAAGTGTTAGTGCAAAAACTGACTGCAGCAATGGTTGCTGCAGCATGTGCAATAAATGATGATGATCTCTTTCCTCCTGGAGTGCATGCAGTTTGTCAGGGTTCCACCAATCACCATTTTCATTTTATTGCATCTTCTGCTTCTACCAAAACTTCTGGCATATCTTCAGCCTAAGACACTGCATTCAGTTGTTTCCCTTCATCCTTAAAAAGATATGAATACAATTCTTCCACTTGTTTTAGTATTTGTTGTTGAATTTCTGCTACTGTATCATCTTCAAGCTTTACTGCGAACATTTGGCTCCTATGTGTGACCATCTTTCATTTTGCTTTATTTAGCGCTTGATTTTCTTCCAGTGTCCTTTTGATAAGCTCAACATTGAGCCTGCCTGTTTCTCCATATTCTACCCTGTTTCTAATATTACAGTTTTGCTTAATTTCTCATTGCTTATTATCATGACAACTGTTTCTTTTGATATTAGTGTTGGTTTTTCTTGTTTTACTGGTGCAAGGGCATGGGCAGTGTCTACAGTAGTCTCAATATTCTTTTTATTGTGGGTTGAAATGTCTGTGTCTGGAAGGTCTTACAGCGCACTGAAGCAATTAGACAGTTCTGACTCAAAATTCTTATGATTTTTTCAGTAGCTGGTTAGTGTTGATCTTCATGTTTGTTTCTGTCTTTATTGCAGTCAGTTTTGACTTTTGTTAGACAATGTCCACATCCAATGTTAAAATGAGTTAAGACTGAGCAGTAAGTGAATATCTTTTATTGTCTAGAAGAAAGCAAACAAGAGGGCACCCAGCAATGCCTGTTATCCAAATATCACCAGAATATGTAGGAATAAATGATTATACTCCCAGGTTCAGTAGTTACTTGGGGTCTTATACCCACAAGTAACCTAACATGCTTGCAGAGATATACACCTGTCTCTGCTCAAGGAGTCCAAACAGAGTTCTATAGTCTTCAATCGCATCATAATAATATAAAATAATATAAAAACAATCTATTGGCTTAGCTACCTAGCTACTTTCTCAAATGCTACAAACCCTCATCCTAAAAATCTTAGATGTCTAAAACACAAGTATCACCTTCATAAACCTCATGTTTAGAGAAGGTGTAATACGCTATAATAATATTTAGATGAGGCTTGATGAGAAACATATGTAGCTTTTTATAGCTATCATTTAGCTGGCTTAGACAGACTGTGTGCAAACTATTCTGATCCAGTTCACATATATACACATATGCATAAATGTAACAGTTTCTGATTTGCTGTCAGCAATGCCCCAGGGCTGCAGAAAACTCTCCATTCTATGCCCAATGGGATGGCTGAAGGTGGGCTTTTGCAGACTGCCGTTTTATGCTCCAGGCAGTGATTTGGCCATGAGGGTGCAGGGTGGTGCCCCTCATGGCCAAACCACTGCAGGAGCTACAACATATCATTAGTGTGGCATACCCTTCTATGTTCCTACTTTAGCTAAGGTAAACAGCAAAGAAAAAAAAACTTCTATGTTTCTAAACTCACATTCACCCAGTCCCCCTTCACACTCAGATCTTACATCCATGAAACAATAGCCAAAATGTAAAAAAAAAACTTTGTCTCCACTATTTTCCTCTCTGTCCTTTCAGACTTTCATTGATCACCACTCCCATCGGCAATCACATTTGTCCATTAACTTTTCAAAGAAAAAAATACCCTCAAAACTCACATAAACTTCCAATCTTTTTATGTCTGCCTCATTACACTCCCTTACATCTGTATATACATCGTCAAGAACATTCAAATGCTAATCTTTTCATTGTTTCTTTTCACCATTTCACCGTTCCCCTCCCCATCACTTCATGTGGTACACATATAGGCTGGAAATGGAGGCGTCATCACCTCTCCCTTTTATAGCTGTGGCACCTTCCCCTCCCTTTCTCCATATTCCCTCAGGTCCTCACTGCATTGCGAGTGTGTCATCTGCTCCTTCCAGTAGATAGAGGGATGTGTGTACATATGTGTGTGTTTGTTCATGTGTGTGTTTTAAATGGGATCTCTCACCTACATATATGTAATGCTCATTAGTTAGAGCATTTATCAAAAAGACTGAAAATATTGTTTGTTGTTTAAAAAAAAAAAACAGTTACATGCGCAAGAATTAAAGGTTAAAATGTGTCCGGCAGCCTACTTTCGGCTTGCCAAACCTTGCCGACCAGAAGCAGCTCCTGTCCCACTACCCATCATCCTCCGATGATGGAGGCTGTCTGTCACTATGGTGGAGTGATCACATTGGCTAGATATCGATCTCTGCCAATGCGATTGCTCCACCTTAGTGACAGACAGCCTCCATCAGTGGAGGATGATGGGTAGTGGGACGGGAGCTTCCTCTGGTCGGCAAGGTTCGGCAAGCTGGAAGTAGGCTGCCGGACAGTTTTTAAACTTTAATTTTTGCGCATGTAACTGCTTTTTTTTAAAACAACGATCAATATTTTCAGTCTTTTTGATAAATGCTCTAACTAATGAGCATTACATATATCTAGGTGAGAGATCCCCTTTAACTTTCAGTGCCAGACACATAGCTCTCTGGCACTCAATAGGTTAAGGCACGGGAAATGCTGTGCCACCATTGCAAGTATAAATATAATAAATTTACAGTGTTGGAGGGTTACATTTGAGAACAGATTTGATGCCTGTGGTGATGTGACTTTTGATGAAGCAAAATAATAACAAGACTAAATAGAGAGAGAAAAAGCATGTGAATCTTTTAGGATTTCATATACTTCACATATTTGCTCTGCAATGCATTGCTTACCCTTCTGGCACTCAAAGGGTTAAAATATTCCTGTTTTGGGCTGTTGTAGCCAATTAACACGCTTGTAAATGACCTCTTCAATAATTCCTTTCCTCTTTTATACTATAATTTAATGGGAAATTTCACTTTACATTTATGGATGGTTGTCTGCAAATTTCTCTAACTGTGAGAATGGGAATGTAACTCATTCCTTACTCCAATATTCCTACAGAAAGAAAGTGCAGGACACTGGTGGGCATAGGCATAAAAGCAAAGTAGGGCAATTGTGGAATAAACCAACCGCACATTAGGGGTGAAATAGAAATTCCACAAACACTTCTTGATTTAAAGGTATAGTAATAGATGAATAAAAAATGCAGCTCCGATTGATCCTCATATAACTAGGGTCATGTGGCTCTGTATATCAATAGTTTACATTTTGTAGTTTGAGAAAATCAGTTCTAAAGTATCACCCGCCCCTTTTACCTCCCCACAGATGTGGAATCCGGTAGTGTGACCGGACAGCGATCAGCAAGGGACAATCTTCATCCACTGAGTATAAGGAGAACCCTGCCGCCCCTTGACAATGGAAGGCAGGATTTTCCTGATGCTCGATGAAGATTGTTCCTCATCCGCGCTCCATCTGTCTGGCTCAGAGAGTCAGCATGATGTAATAAAAGGGGAGGGAGGGGGATCCTTTAGAATTGAATTACTCTTGAACTACAAAACATAAACTATTGTAATACAGCTCTACATGACCCTCGTTATGTGAGGATCAATCAGAGCTGCATTTTTATTCAGCTATCACTATCCCTTTATATTGGATTTTTAACCGTTTGAGTTCTAGACAGGTCACCAAAGCAAAATAATGGGTTGGAGATCTCAAGTGGTTAAATGTCCCATTTAACTCAATTAGTACTTTTATCTGTTCCCAAATGTACATGTGTTTGCTCCTGAATTGTTCTTATTTTCTGTATTTCTGAACAGTGTGTTTTAATTCTACAAATGAGATATTTTTTTAGAAGGGAAAGTTCCATTTGTATGAGACATTGGCAAGTGACTTGTTGTTTCAAGAGGTTTGCTACAAATAAAGTTTCAAACTGTATGTTGTTAGGTGAGTAATACAATTCATTTTTGCGCCCACATATTTCCCTAAAATGTAGGACTCATTTTTAGTTTAACTCATTGAGGCTCAGTGAAAAGTGAATTATTTATTTATTATACCCCTAAAATGTAATCCTAACCTGTCTTTTTATCCCCTTAAGTTCAAATGATGTGTCAGGACCATCACTGCTGTTTTTGCCTAAAGGACCAGTGACGGTCCTGACACATGACATATTTTTTAGTCACAGCGCTCCTGCAGGAGGGACTGAAATTGACCACTCCAAGACTGAAGCAGTAACTGTAAGTCCTCCGTTCGGCATGCTGGCACACGTGATCAGTCACGTGTGCCTGTGTGTCAAATTTCCCTGTGTGGTCCTTAAAGGACCATACACCCACAGGCCACTAGTAATAAGGGGTTAAAGCATATGTAAACTGTCATACTCGCTGAACATTTAGTTAACCCTTTGAGTGCCAGAGGGGTACGCAACACATTGCCCTGCAATGCATTGCATACCCCTCTGGCACTCAAAGGTTTAAATTTGTTTGTGCTGTTTGTCATGAAAAAATAGTCTTTTTTTTGTCATGAAAAAAAAGTCAGTTAACTGTCAGTGATTAGTGCTCAAAAGCACGTTATGACTAGATTTTAAGCCTCAGGAAGAAGTCTGAGAACCTTTTACAGATGCATAATCAATATATATAATTTGCTAGAATGCATTGCTCACTGTGTGCGTAACATTCATATGCACAGTAGAGACAGCCCGAATGAAGCAGTCATGCGCAGTAGAGACTGGCCAAACGGACCGGCCTCCATCTGGAGCAGGGCTGTCCAAACGGCCCACCACCTGTCTCCACTCCTGGCTTCGGGGCAGCAGCTGAGGCTGCTGGGTGGCACTTTGGCCCCTGTACATGGGCATTTATACTAGTTTTATAACACCAGCTCCCCTTCCCCAGAAACTCTAATTCTGCATCATCATTTGGAACCCTCTGTCCCTCCTGTGATCTGCAGCACACAATGCAGTTTGCTCTATGAATGAAGTCATGTGTGAAAACATATCATGTGCAAATAGGTGTGAAAACCTAATTATTTCTCAAGCTGCAATAAGTGCAAATGCTAAGCATTGCATGAACTTATCTGTGATCTCAACATTCTCTAAAGCTGAATTAATGTAAGTTCAAAATTGTGTTATGATAATCTTGAGTATTCACATTTAGCAGAAAGGTAAACAGGTCTAGTTATGAAAGGTCTCCAACTTATTACATTGCAATGCGTTGACAACCTGTCTATTATCCCAGAATTCAAGGGAATGTCTAGGCACCCTCAGGCCACGTCCACACTCCTCACATTAAAAAAAGGTCCACAGCTCACATTAAAAAAAGGAACACCTCTTAATAATAAATCTTGCCACCAATCAAAGGGTTAAGTGGAAGGAGTTTAGGTAACTGTAGTTTTTCAACAAATAAGCATGTCCATCTTCAGTATTAATTAAAAGAGAACTACCAATTAGTATGCTCTGCTCAAATTAGATAAGTTTATCACTGGGATAACACCTAATAGTGAAATATTTTAACTAAGATCAACACAGAGCATAAACAATAATTGTAATACACTTACATGATGTCATGGTTGTAACGGACATCTAGGCCATTACATGGAGGTCTTGTTAAGCCTCACAAGAGCCCCTTCCTTAAAGACTGGATTTTCACACAGAATGCAAACTGGTTGCCGGACTAAAGAAAAAAACACCTTTAAGTTTAAAAAGTTGGCAGGCCACTGATTGGCCAGCATCCTGGATGACGGGTTTAAAGGTCTTGTATAGACTTTACATAAGGAAAGTAGGCGACACAGGGACTGGTCACTACATCTCCAACAGATACAACCTCATAGGCTGAGAGGTCGGCCTGACGTCCTTGGCCAGGATCGGCCACTGTATCTTGCTGCTCCGATTGGTTGGTTTTCGGAGCAGCAAGATTAAATTAGGCAAAATATACTTTTGTCTGAAGTGCATCTGTGGTTTATGTGTATTCCAGCCCTGTATGTCAATTGTGCCTGGCCCTACCCCCATTGTCCCATTGTCTACCAATTGCCCATCCCCATTGTGTCAGGTTTACACATCAACTGTCCCTTTGTTTAATTGTGTACGTTATCATTGTACCATTGTTCCCCAGTGCAGCTCTTTGTTAATGTTGTTAAAACTGTATAAAAGAGCTGACTTTTACCCAATAAAGTTGGAAGTAATTTTGGACTTAAACTGCATCCTGTATTTTATTTCTGGGTGGTTTAAAGGGTCCACTTTGACCCCCAATCAGGAGACTCAAGGTTGCAGTGTTTCCAGTGGGTTTCCAGCGTTCCATCTTGCTTTTCCCAGCGTTCCAGCCCATAATCCAGCTATAGTGATTCCAGCTCCTTGTGGTGCAGTTACCGGACCAGCTACCCAACTTGTTGCCAACCTCAGGAGAGAGAAGCCAGGCACTATGGCCCTGGACAGCCTGGCATCCAGGGTTTCTGTTACAAAGATCAAGATGGGAATACTCGAAATCAAGATAACCAAAGGAGAAATTATCCAGTATCCATTTGAGGGGGTTCTACAGTCGCTGTAAGAAGGAAGCTACTCTGCATAATTCAATATCTAAAATTGGAATTTATTAGAAAATAAAACATCAATACATGCATTAAAAGGGTAATAAAAGGCACGCTTTTATGTATACATATTGGAAGATGTTAGTGTCATTTAGTTGTTTTTTCCATTTCATTTTCATTTTCTCAGGAGGGCGCTCATGCACTGAACTATGTATGTATAGTTAGGCTCATGATCAAGGTAAAAAACTTGCAGCCTTGAATAATTGTGTGTGAACTTAAATCTCCAGTAACAACCACGTAGCCACAGTTTATATAGAGCAGCTCCAAAAGTCTTATTCATTGTTCGCATCTTCCAAAGCTGCTCCTCTCACAGCCCCTCTGCTGTTGGGACCACAGCTAGGATCAGTGTCTGTAAACTTACAATAGGAGATACTATGAATGGGTGAAAAACTAAACAAGTATACTAAACAGTATAAAAAAAAGTACTCCTTTGCAGTATAAAATAATTAATAATACATATGACAGTTAGAACAAACAATAAAAACAACCAAATGTTAACCAGATGTATAAAATAATAATGTCCAGAAGAGAAATAAAATAGAAGATTTAAGTCTTACTACTTGGCTGAACAATGAGTGAAGTCCTTTCCCATCTTAATCAAGTAAAGAACCAGACAAAGAATTGCTGTATGAGGAGATAATTATATAGTGGGCAGGGATTGGAGCCCAAAAATAATCAGTGGGCTGATGGATATTATGATCCCTGCCCGCTACTTGGATTGCCTCCTCATACATTAATACTTTGGTTCTTTTCATGCTAAAGATGCAAGAGTACTTCACTCATTGTTTGGCCGAGTAGAAAGACTTTTAAATCTTCCATTTTATTCATCTTTTGGATATTATTTTACATATCTGGTTACCATTTGGTTATTGTTTGTTCTAATTATCTTATATGTAGTATTAAATAGTTTATACTATAGATCAGGGCTTAAAAGTTGAAGTCCTTTGCCACTAGCCAGACCTGAAAAGTTACTCGCCACTGCAAGCCATAGCATACCAACCAGGGCTGAATTTCTACTCGCCAGGGCTAAATTTTCCCTCGCCATTGGCTATTGGCGAGTGGAAATTTTGAGCCCTGCTATAGAGGAACACTCTTCTTTTATACTGTTTAGTACATATGTTCTGTCTTTTTACTATACCTGGTATCACAACCAGTTTATATGGATAGTAGCTAGGTCCTCATACACATACATCTATATACTCTACTATCACATTGCTATTTCATTGTTTTTATTCCTGCAGAGGCAGTGACATATGCCCTTATATATTTTTTGATCATGTGCAGCATCCGTATTTAATTATATTTAATAATAATAGTATAGGGGATAGAGCACCCTTTTTTTTATTTTTTTGTAGTATGAAAGGTTGGTCAGACTTTGGTAGAACCTCAAAACTCCATTAATTTAAATTTGTCTTTAAGTTTAAAAACATTGTACTGCACTGTTTCCCCAGAATTGCTCTACTTTTGCCATCACATGTCTTGAAGATCTTGGGGAACCACAAAAAAGATACAATAATAATTGTTCTAGATGTATTCCATTGCTTCTAATGGTCTTTTAATTGTCAGAAGATGTGTCTCTACATATAAAGTAATTACAGTTCATGCATATTTGTACTTTTTCTCTCTCAAAGAATATGAACCAGATATAATAAGAATTTTATGAACCAAAATACCCTAGCTGCAAGCAAATACATATTCTTATTTAAAAGAAAAGAGAAAAACCAGACCAAGCAGTATTGCATTTACATAATCATCATATTTCATTTTAGCTCTGGGCTGACTTGAGCCTGATCTTATAAAAATATGGACTTCCACGGCCATTCTGCTTGTCTTCCAGCATTCTATCCATTTCAGATGAATCAGGAGGCAGATGGAGTTTGCGCCTTTTTATCAACATTTGTTTAAAAAATGCAATATATCATTCACAACTGTATTAGGATTCAGTATAATACTATGATGACCAGCATTTTATTGCCACAAGACAATTCTATTTTTTCATTGAAAATTCATCTCCTTTCTTCCAATTATTTGCTGCCTACTTCATATATTTATAAGTTTAAGATTGAAAACCCCTTTAGCAAATTTCCTGCTGGGACAATGGGACAACTGAACATCATAACCCTTTAGGCAAATAGGGGAAATAGGCATATTTTGTTTTAGATTACATTTTCTATTGCTTTGAATAAAATTGATTTTTTTTTTTATCTCTGAGTCTTTTAGAATTCTAAAATGTCTTTTCTATGGTGACATGACTGCAAGAAAATTATTACAATGTGCCCTACTTTCTGCTCTTACTAATGAGATACTGATTATATAGACACATAGAAACATATAATTTGATGGCAGATAAGAATCATTCAGCCCATCCAGTCTGCCTATTTTTTCTCCATTAAAAACTTCAAACATTATTTGGTCCTTGGTCTTGTTTTATGTTCAGGAGAGCCTTATGTCGATCCCATGCATTCTTAAATTCCATCATTGTATAAACCTTTAGCACTTCTGCTGGTAGGCTATTCCACCTATATACCACCCTGTCAGTGAATTAAAATGTTTTTACATTACATCTAAAACTCTGACCATCTAGTTTTAGACTATGACCTCTTGTTCTAAGATTTCTAGCATTTCCTTAATTTAATTTAATGTAAGGTTTAAAACCCTTTGAGTGGGAGTGGGTTATCCAAAGCATTTCAAAACAGACTGTTGGTCTGTTATAGTTTTAGTGCACAAGTCACCCACTGGATATAAGCAAGGTCTCTGACATGAGTCAATCCATTGAATACCTATCTAGTGTCCATTTAGATGAGACAACACATTTTCAGAAAGCATATTTAAGGGCCATTAACCCTTCCCAATAAGCAACCCCTACTTACCTTAATCTGAGCACAAAATCGTAATGTCTGTTATTAATCAATTTTATGTGGATTGATTCTCCAAAATGAATCTTTATTTAATATATATACAGTGGTAGACATTATTCATTTTTGCAGGATTCCTTGGGACTTATGTAAAAAAAGAAAACTGGAGTTATTTTGTGGCAAACCATCTGCAGCAAAGGGGGCATTTAAATATTCAATCACCAAGCAAATAATTCAGCAGCTCCAAGGTTCACATGATGTGGACAAATGCATATAATCAAGTAAGGCATATAATATTCTTTTAAGTACTACAGAAATTCTTGATATGTGTGAGAAAAAGGTTAAACCAATTAATTAACTGGATAATCCCTAAATTTTCCAAACCATTCAACTGCTAAAATTCACACCAGTGCAAAACACTGTGACATGTATATGAACAAAGAAGTGAGAATGATGGAGTGAGCTCAACAGGCAGGCGTTACTATATAGCTAGATAAATGCTTTTTGCACCTACACAGTGCTGACTCATGATAAAAAAAAAATGATCATCATGATTAAGCACCATGTAGGTGCAAAATGGTTTGATTTAGCTATGTAGAAACCTGTTATCATTACTAATAATATGTGGTGATAATTCTTGCTTTTTACTAACATTTAATTCACTATGACATGCTTTTCATAGGCTAGCTCTAAATCCAAACCAAACAGCACTGCTAGAACTGAGAATCAGTTTCACAAACATCAATAAATGTATTGACATTCATTAAATATTAGCTAAAATTAGGAGTTTTTAATTAAAACCATGTGGTGACAGTAAAAATGTGGATATATATCTCACACAATTGATAGAACTTTCTAGCAATTGGCTACAAACAATATTACGCTTATCCTTAAACTGAAATCATTCTGGGTTCCTTTTCAAATAATTGCTTTACAAAGTGTTGTTTAGTTCTTTATTTTTAAGTATCTTCTAGCAGTGTTGTATAAGGGATCAGTTAAGTACTTTCTCCGGCTCAGTTAGGCATCTATTCTGTGGTATTTAAGGTATTTACAGATGAGATTTATGGATATTCACCATTTAGAAAAAGTTTATTCCTGATAAAAAACTATAACATATAAATAAGTGGGGTTTTAGTTGGTTTTTTTTTTTACCAAAGCTAGCAGTCCTCCTTACATTAGTCTGGTATACCCATAATATAAACACACACACACACATTTTCACACCCAAAGAAGAGATGGGAAGAGCACAAATAGGTGATGGGAATATGAAGGGGCAATCTATGGTCTACCACCTAATTTTGGAATACAGCTCTCATCATCTTCAGCATGGAAAAATCTGGTTGAGGATGATATATAGTTAGATAATAGGGATGGGTGAAAAGTCAGAGAAATTCCAGCAGGGTGCAACACATGGCATCAGTTCTTTAAAGTCTATGATTCCATAAGCATACTTTTGCATTATTTTTGTGCAGGTTTTGGCATCTTACTAAGAAATTTATAAGTGTGGGACGGCAGTACATAGTAGAAAAACTTTATTGCTTTAATGGCAGGACCTGTGGCAGTAATGGGGGTGGTGGTGGTAGTTGTTAGCAGTCTATTACTTTTGTCATCTCCAAAAACAAACTCAGACTCATACTTTTCTGCAGCAGGAGCAGAAAACCTTGGCACATTCTCTGACACATCAGCAGGATGTACCCCAGTGCCCCGGGAACAGTTACGAGTACTTCTGCTGCTGCTAGTTGTAGCACCTCTGACTTGTTGATGGTGTGTCTCCCAGTCAGACCTGTGGCTGTGCTTCAGGTGTGAATTCATTGAGAAGGTGCCTAGGTGTGAGCATGCTTTCCTCCTGCTTAAACAAAGAACAGATAGCAACATGCTTAACTTTTGGATCCCAAGTGAAGTAACTCCATAATGTGGACTTCATAGACTGTGGGGTTCCTGAGAGGCTTCTACTACTGGTACTGAGGCTAGATCTTGCTGAAATTGTACCACTACTTTGTGTCACCAGTGTCACCGGTGCAACATGTCCAAGAGCAGCAGAGGCACTCATCAGAGCTAAGGCTGTATATGCTGATAACCTGTGTTGTTGCTGATTACATCTCCCACCACTTCTCCCCCACTACTTTTGTATTCTTCTAGAAGTCACAATCAATTTCTTTTTGGTTTTTCCTTTGAGCGATTTTCACAGGTGTTTCTGTGCTTGTTTGTCTCGCTGTCAGATGTAGCAGTTGGTTGAGCTCCTACACCTTCTTGCACTAGCCATTAACACTGGAATGCAACTCGTTGTCTACAGTGCTTTTAGATGGTTTATTATTAGTACTGATGCTGGTGGAACATTTCATGGGACAAACTACACCTTCCTTTGGAGTAGTGGGATCACCATCATTTACTGTACATACTGCAGCAACCATGGCTGCAGTCACTTTCTGGACTACCGCTTTACTCACATGTCCCTGCACTGCTCACGATCCTTTCACCCTACTCCTACCCCTTGTATGTTTGCTGGACATTACTCAACTACTGTGTGTATTTTTACTGTAAAGTACACAATATAACTGATTGTTTGTGATGTTTTGCCTTGGATCTCATCTAGTATCAGTCTGCCTCAGTCACAACTCACATCAGGGTCTCTGTCTGTGTCATCCATCAATTTTTTTAATTTATTTATTTTAATTATCAGTGTCACTTTATCCCTATCACTGTCAACAAAAAACAAAAACATACTCCCTGTTCAACTGAGTCTTTCCCCAGACTCTCCTAGGAGAGAGATAAGTGCCAGATCAAGAAGAAACTTGGATCATGGTTACCTGTGTTTTCCCAGTCAGTCAGAATTCTGGGGTACTTGGGGTAATTCTCCTTTTCTTCCTTCTCACACCCTTAGACTCCCCTAGCACACAGACAACAGCCAGATCAGGTAGGAACTTGGATCACAGCTGTATGTGTTTATTTGGTCTTACAAAATTCTGCGGTATTTGGAGTAAACCTTCTATGTTCCCTTTCCACACCCATAGACTCCACTAGGATAGATATAATAGACAGGACAGGAAGAAACTTGGATCACCTCTGCCTGTGTCTTTCCAGTCAGTAACACAGAACATTGGGGTATTTGGGGTTTGTTCCCTTCTCACACTCCTAGACTCACCTGACACATAGATAATAGCTAGATCAGGAAGGAGCTTGGATCACAGCTGCCTGTGTCTACTTGGTCACACAAAATCTGGGGTATTTGAGGGTAAACCTCCCTTCTCACATTCCCAGACTCCCAAAGACAAAAATAACAACTAGATCAAGAAGAAAGTTGGAACACGGCTGCATGTGTTTATATTAGGGGCACTCTGGGGGAGAGGAAGGGAGGAAGCAGGTTAACCCAGACACAGGCAAATTGCTTGCTGATTTTGCTTTTATTGTCTCTGTGGAAGTCTGAGGAAAGAAGTTGTTGATTTTGTATTTAGTTATATATTTTTTTGGACTAACTGTGATAAGATATGGTGGACAACTTAAAGGGATAGTAACCCCCCAAAAAAAAACTTGAAGACAAATGCTAGTAAGAAGCATAACATACCTAACTCCTTTATTCCCATCTCTCAAACCATTATGGTTTCAGAGATGTAAGAAAAGAAAGACCTCCGCAATTATACAGAGATATCGAGATGACAGCGCTCCTGCAGAGCCGCCGTAAGTTGATCGACCAGATTCTGCCTCTGACAGCTTTACAGCTCGTCAGGCAGAAAGGGGAGGGAGCAAAGGTCTTTATTTTATTACATCTCTCAAACCATAACGGTTTGAGAGATGGGGATAAAGGAGTTAGGTATGTTGTGCTTCTTACTAGCATTTGTCTTCTGGGGGGGGTTACTATCCCTTTAAAAAAATAAATATAAAATAAAAAAATGCATAAATAATTAAACAAATAAATATATTAGCTGACTGGGAGCCTAAGGTAAGCTCTGTGACTGGGGCAGACTTGATAGACAGCAGACCACATTGATAATTTTATTGAGGTCCAAGGCAAGACATCGTACTCCATCTGTTGTGTACTGTAGAGAGTAAAAACACACACAGTAGTTGAGTAATGTCTAGCAAACAGACAAGCGGCAAGGGGAAAGGTGGTGCAGTGCAGGGACGTGGAAGTAAAGTGGTAGTTCAAAAACTGACTGCAGCAATGGTTGCTGCAGAATGTGTAATAAAGGATGATGATCCCTCTCCTCCCGGAGTGAATGCAGTTTGTCAAGGTCCTACCAATCACACCAAGCCAGTCTCCCACCACCACTACCATACACATCTTCCACATTGTAGCATGTACTTTACTTTTTTAATCACTTGACATCAACATGAATATGTGACAGTGTCACTTAAGCAGGAAGTAAGTGTTGTGAGCAAAGGACAAATGCACTCTGCATGCTAGCACATTTTTCAAGGTATATAGAAACATAGAATCTGACGGCAGATAAGAACCATTCGGCCCATCTAATATGCTCATTTTCCTACTGTAAAAACCTCAAACCTTGTTTGGTCCTTGGTCTTGTCTTATGTTCAGGACAGTCTTATGCCTATCCCATGCATTCTTAAATTCTTTCACCGTATTAACTTCCACCACTTCTGCTGATAGGCTATTCCACTTATCTACTACCCTCTCAGTGAAGTAAAACTTTCTTATATTACATCTAAACCTGACTCCCTCTAGTTTTAGACTATGGCCTCTTGTTCTAACATTTTTACTCCTTTGAAATGTACTTCACTCCTGCACTTTGTTGAATTCTTTCATGTATTTGAATGTTTCTATCATATCCCCTCTCTCTCTTCTCTCCTCCAAGCTATACATGTTCAGATTTAGCCTATCCTTTTCCTGTAAACCAGATACCATTTTAGTAGCCCTTCTCTGAATTTTCTATAGAGTATCTATATCCTTCTGGAGATGGGGTCTCCAGTACTGCACACAATACTCTAGGTAAGGTCTAACTAGAGATCTGTAGAGTGGCATGACCACTTCCCTTTTTCTGCTACTAATGCCCCTAGCTATACAACCCAGTACCCTGCTTGCATTCCCCACCGCTTTATTACATTGCCTGCCTACCTTTAAGTCATTAGAAATAATTACTTACAAATCCCTTTCCTCTGTTGTCTTTGACAGCAAAGTACCCTTAATAGTATATTTTTCCTTTGGATTTTTATGTCCCAAGTGCATTATTTTATATTTATCAACATTAAACTACAGCTGCCACACTCTTGTCCATTCTTCTAATTTACCTAAATCATTTGTCATGTGGCTTATTCCCCCAGGAAAGTCTAGCCTATTGCAGATCTTGGTATCATCTGCAAAAATGCATACCTTCCTTGAAGACCTTTTGAAATATTACTAATAAAAATCTTAAAAAGAATGGGTCCCAGTAGAGATCCCTGAGGTACTCCACTAGTAACACTCCTTTCGTCCGAATATTCTCTGTTGACTACTACCCTCTGTCTCCTGTCAGGACTCACAACTTTGACTTCCAGCTATTTATTTCTCCAATACAGTCCTCAGGAGAAGTAATATTGTCCTGGGAAATGTTGCACCATATTAAACATAGGAGAAAAATGTGTCTGAATTGGAGAAAATATGTTAGAATAGGAGAAAAATGTGTTAGAATAGAAGAAAAATGTGCTGGAATAGGCAAACAATTTGCTGGAATAGATACAAAGGAGGACAATTTTGCATTGGAGAAAAGGAGAAAACTTATATAAAAAAAAAAGAGAAAAATCGTCTGTTTTTCATGAAAAGTCATGCGGGAAATTTTTTTCACTTTTTGCCCACCCCTACTGGTAATGTAATTAATAGCCCATTGTTAGGACTGGTAATAATTTGAACGTAACTTCTTTTCAGTTTTTGCTTCTTTCTTTTGTTTACATACTTTAGAACAGTGTTTCTTAACTCCTGTCCTCAGGACCCACTAACAGGCCAGGATTTGATGATTTCTTTGTTAGAGCACAGGTGAGTCAATCAGTGTGAATGAGCCTCTGATCACCACACCTGTGCTCTAGCAGAGAAATCCCTACATCCTGGCCTGTTAGTGGGTCCTGAGGACAGGAGTTGAGAAACACTGCTTTACAATCACTTATGCATAGAAACACTACTAGAAACTCACTTCTAATAACACTATTAGACTGTAACACTGTAGTGATGGTACAGGCATTCTTTCATTTGTTTGTTTGTTTAACCCCTTAACGACCCTTGACGGTCATAGTACGTCAAGGGTCGATTTGACTTAACGACCGATGACGTACTATGACCGTCATCGAGTTCCGGGCTCCCCCCGCGGCTGCACGCCGTTCGGGGAGTCCGGAACGCAACGGAGCAAAAAAATAAATTTGCTCCGTGGTCGTTGAGTCGCGTCCGCGGCCGGATTCCCCGGTCGTTAAGGGGTTAATATTGTTTTTTATTTATGTTAACCCTTTGAGTGCCAGGGGTAGGCAACATATACGCAACGCATTGCAAAGCATTGCTCTGTTTACCCATCTGTCACTCAGAGGGTTAATAGATTGAATACATGTTCTCTTTTAATACTTTCCCCCTTTTATCCTTGTATTGGGAGATTAAGATGATGCAACGCAAGTACAGCATGGTTATCTTTTTTATGTTTTTTTTCTTAAAATGATAGTAATTCTTAACATTCAATAGATTTAGTTCTGTAGATACTTAAAAAATAAATTAATTGCGCCGTTTCTGATCTCCCAAACCTTTATGGTTTGGGAGATATCAGTCTGCAAAGTTCCTCCTTCCCTCCCCTTGTGCTGACGTCAGCTTTCAAAGTTACAGACGGAGATAGCAGTCCATAGACTGTCCTGCGGCTCTTCAGCAGAGCCATGATCGCTGTAGTTACAAAGAAATACTTCATTTGAATGGTCTACAACATGTGCTTGCAAACTAGGCACACGTTGTAGACCATTCAAATGAAGTATTTCCTTGTAACTTCCATGATCACGGCTCTGCTGAAGAGCCGCAGGACAGTCTATGGACCACCATCTCTGTCTGTAACTTTGAAAGCTGACGTTAGCACAAGGGGAGGGAAGGGGGAACTTTTCAGACTGATATCTCCCAAATCATAAACGTTTAGGAGATCAGAATCGGCGCAATTAATTTATTTTTTAAGTATCTACAGAACTAAATCTATTGAATGTTAAGAATTACTATCACTTTAAGAAAAAAACACTTTAAATACCTAACTTGTATGTACTCTCTCTTATTTGTTATCTCTCTTTTGTGCACTCTCTTACATGCGCCCTCCTGTGAGCACTCTCTTACTCGTGTCACTTACTGTTTGATTGCATGCTCTTGCTTGCATTTATTATCTATTTTTCATTGTCCTCTCTCTTGCATACATTCATTCTTTATACAGTTTGTTCTTTGTTGCACATACTCTCCCCCACTTTTCTGTGTGCCCTATCTTATAGTATCTGTCTTGCTATCTTGTATGTGTGCTCTTTGGCATGTGATTTCTTGTTGCACTGTCTCTTGCAATCTCTGTCTTGATCTCTTTTTATTTTGCATACCTCCCAAGTGTCCCTCTTTAGGAGGGACAGTCCCTCTTTTAGACTTAAGTCCCTCTGTCCCTCTTTCCCATTCTGATGTCCCTCTTTTTAGAAGATCAGACTGTGTGGTGTGTATAGAAGTGTATCACATTGCTCTACATAAATAAAAAACACATTGATTTTTGTTTAAAAGTCAGTATATGTGTTTATAAATTAGTCTGTGTAAATAAAATACTTTGGTCTTGTTATAAGTAGTTTATTAGTTTACACAAGGAGGTGTCAGTAGGTCATGAAATAGTCTAAAAATTCTCGGTAATGCCCTGCCCACCACCCACGCTCCCAGCAACACCACCTAAAACACAATTGTCCCTCTTTGTCAATTTAAAATGTTGGGAGGTATGATTTTGTGTGCGTTCTCTCTTGTATACTTGTTCTCTGTCTTTTGTGGGCTCTCTTTCTTGCACATGCCCTGTTTCAGTCTCAGTTTCTAAAAGTCTGTGTTCTACTAACAGTTTGGGACATCTGTGACTATGACACAATGTAGTTTCAGAACATTTGTAATTGGGAGTAGATTTATTACAGAATGAAATAGAGCAGATCTTAGGAAATCAAGAATACGAATCAGAATGCATTTAAAGGGATAGTAATACTTAAAGTATAAAAAAAATATGTTATAGGGTTTATCCCCCTGAGTAAAACAAGGTAACCCCCACTAGTGAAAAGTGTTTTATTTAAAAGGTATTACAGCTCAAAGTTGATTTTTTTAAGTGCAATATCACAGTGGCCTGAAATTTTACAGTGGCACTGTTGCTACACCATCCTATACACAGCTCTGGTCCTCTGTATCATGTGAACTTGTGTACTGATTGGAGCATTTGCAAGTGGGGACATACTATATAGAAACAAGGAAATAAAAGCTGTTTTTCTCACCATTTAAATAACTGTGAAGTGAAGATAACACCAGGTCTGATTAATATTTTAAACAAGATTTTATAAATATGGAGTTACTATGAATAATTTTACATCTAGAATGCTTAACCATTTGAGTGCCAGAGGGGTATTCATCGCATTGCAAAGCAATTCTTTGCGTACCCCTCTGGCACTGAAAGGGTTAATAACAACCTACACATGGCGTTAAAATTCTAGTGATAATATTGTCGCAAATCTATCGCAAACTGGGACAATTCTTTATAAATTCACTGCCCCAATATTTTCCTTCTACATAATGCCATTTTTCCACAACCTCTACTAGCTGGTGTTACAAGCAAGAAAACTGATGTTACAGTTTATAAATAACAAAATCCATTTTAACTCCACTTTAAAGACAATTTACACATAACTCCATTTTTATAAATCTCCCCCAAGGTTATGGGGTACTTTCACCCTCTGAGTGCCAGAGCAGCGTCCAAAACTTTGGTTAGTAATTCAGTGGACATCTATCTGGCACTCAAATGGTTAAGTTTAATATTTCATTTTTAAAGGTTCCAAGTATGGACATGCATATATAATGGTGAAAGCGAAGCATTTCTAGGGCAATCTAGTGGCACCATAGGGAACAATTAATATTTCCCATTGATTTAACCTCTTCAGCACCAGAATGGTGTCTAAAGCAATGTTTTGTAATGTGCTGAAGCCCCTGGCAATCAAATGGTTGAGTGGGGCTTTTAACCTCTTGAATGCTAGAGAACTCATTAGTATTCAAAGGGCATATGCATTAACATGTCACTATTCACAAATTAGCAGAATAAAAAGCTCTTAAATAGTTACTACGAGGCATGGTTATGTATTATTCTCATAAAGAAACACTAATGACTATGAACGATTTGCAAATAAAACTCCATCTGAGATTGTGAAATGTGCGAGGACATATGTATCAACATGTCACTAAAATCTCAATTCAGTTGATTATTGCAAATTACACTGGCTTGTCTTTAATGCTATCTCTTCTAGGCACTTTTTGTTACATATGTCTCTAAGGATCTCTACAGGATTTCCTGAGAATTCACGTCTGATATATCTCTCAGGTCACAAAATGTATATTTCTGTCACTATTTTGTTTAAGAACTAGGTCACTGTTGTATTTGTAACTTATTTTGTAAGTGACACATTAATACATATGCCCCAAGGAGTTAAAAGTTCCATAGCAGTGGTTCCCAATTCTCTGGGATGCCTACTAGGTCATAACTTTAGCATTTTCCTGCTTGGTGAGTTAATTAAATGACTAAGTCTCTGATTAACTCACCTTTACTCAAGCAAGCAAACCCTAAAGGCATGGCCTGTTAGGAACCCCTGAGGAGAGAGCTGGGAACCTTTGTCCTACAGTGCAGTTGGTTTCTTCCAGAATTGCTCCACTGTTCCTTTTTAAAAAGTTACAGAGAAAATGTTGTGTCGACACACAGTGCATTAACCATGTTGCTGTGTTTAAAATGGTGACATGAGAATCTCAGATTCTCATGGCACTTTCTTAAACGGTGCTTCTGCCCGTATTGATTGTTGACTCAGTCCATTCTTAATATAGTACACTTCCAGCGTATGCATTTGTCCTGGAGACTCAGTCGCCCTTTCATATATTCCCTTTAAGGCCACAACTCCAGCGGTGGCAGCCCTAAATGTCACTCCGTACACAAGGTGAGTCAGTGACTGATAGCACTTTGAGCGACATGCTTCAGCATGCCATGTTACAAGCATACAAGTCTTTCAGTGCCAGAGGTGTACACAAGACATTGCTCAGCAATGTGTTGCCTATGCCTCAGCCACTCATTGGGTTAACAGTAGGACCTAGTGGTAGTCAAAGAAAGCTATACTACCAGTGTATGAGTCACCAATCAATACAAATAATACAAGATGTTTATAATAAATAATAAAAATGGTTTTAGGGAGAAGATTTGAAGCAGAGACACAATGCAGTATAGCAAACAATTTTGCATGCCGGAATCAATGTGGGCTTAAGTGCCGTTTAACCCCTTAAGTACCAGCGGTCCAGGGAAGTTACTTTCCCTTAAGGACCGTTTTGATCCTTTCTGACGCACCGGTACACATGACCTGTTACGCATACCAGCGCCACATTGGGGTCAGTTTCAGAGCCTGGAGGAGCTTTGTAAGTAAAATGTACGTGACGTGTTATGACCATCACCAGTCCTTAAGGCAAAAGATGCATGACGGTCATAGCATATCACATGGTCCTTAAGAGGTTAAGAAAGCACCAGCATCCACAAGGATAATGGAAGTTGTAAAGCATTATATCGTTATATTTAAACTTTGTTTGGCCGAACAACTATCCCAGGACATACGCATAGGCTTGTAATGTACCTTTCTTGACTCTTTCTCTGTAGTGCATACGGGATTTAGCTATATGAAGAGGGGAATGAGTCACCAATCAATACAGGCTGAAGCGCCGTTTAAGAAAGTGAGATTCTCATGTCGACATGTTAAACAAGGCAACATGTTAATGCACCGTGTGCCAACACAACATTTTTTCTGAGACCATTTAAAAGTAAACCTAAGCACAACAGCTTCAGTGTGTGTGTGTGTGTGTGATGGGGTACACCTTAGCAAGTATGCGATGCTGATATAAATAAACTGTAACTCTCCTTCTAGAAAACAATTAATAGTGTATTAAATAAATATATAAAAATGATTTGTTTATAGAGTTTGTAGTTGATGGTCAGGAGTGATACCATTATTAGCTAACAAGGCTAACAAGGTATCAACCTTCACCTACTTGAGAATTTTTCGGCTGTATTCCTCAGTGCAGGTTTGGAGGGTTACATTGTCTGTGCACAGATGAACTAAGCAGTTTAATCGATCCACTAACTATACACCTGTACTCAGGCATATAGAGAGAAATCCAGAACACCTGCAATGATAAGAGTACATGAGGACCACAGCTGAGAATCTCTGACCTAGTTTATGATCAAAGTGTTCTGTTGTAGCTTGTTGCTTTATCCCATGGGCAGTTGCTTTATCCCATGGGCAGGGGGATCCAGCAAGTAACCACTCTTGCTTTGCACCATTTCTTGGGGGTGTACTAGTGGACTATTCAGCAGATATGAGAATGCAGTGAAAGTCAAATAGATAACTCTTTTATGAAAATCCTTTCAAACAGCTCACTGGGATACTTAAATGAGTATTTGTGTGCATAGCACTTCATGAGAAAAGCTCTCAGCCCTTTTTAAAGTACAATTTAAAATAATCCAGTAATCAATGTAATCATTGATAGAGTGTTTGCAGTTACAGCAGTAATGAAACAGTATATAGCCATGGGGTAAGATCTATAAAAGTTGTTGCTGATTAATGCAGTGCCAAGCATGCAGCCAACTGTAGATTAGCAATCTTAACTTTTTAACTCACAAAAAACAGACACAGGGGACTTCTCGGTACAGGGAAGGCTTTGTAGAAAACGTGACAGCGTATAGAATGAAATAATATGTGACAAGCCATGTCTAAAGATTTTTAACATGTCTAATTAAATATATTTTATACTTTCTCTATTATCAGTTGCTATCCAAAAACTAGAAAGAAATTGCTTATCTTTCTAGAGCAATTACTGTCCTCCAACATAATGCAATGTTTGTTAGAATGTGTACACACTGCTTCTGTCAACGATAATTATGCAAGCTTAAAGCCTCTTGGTGCTATAGTGTCTTTTTAAATGGATACTATTACCTGACACATCTTCATTCTATTTTCTGTAGTAAAATCTCACACAGTAATAAGGCTTATAAGATATTGTGTATTGATTTTACAAATGTAAATGGCAAATATCATGTTTTACAAAGTCTGTACCTATTCAAGCAGATTTATTAATCCTTTGAGTGCCAGTGGGGTACAAACACATTGCTTTGCAATATGTTGTGTACCCCTCTGGCACTCAAAGGGTAAAGACCCAGGGGCTAAAGGGCAGTTACACAGTAAGATAGTAAATTAAGTTAAAAAAACATGTCCATCAAGTTCAACTTTTGCTACAGTTTATCCTGGAAAATGAGAAATACATAATTCTCCCCATCTCCAAGATGGATGTTTGTCTATTTACCAGGTAGTATAACTGTGTATGTCCTCCTCTGCAAGAAATGCAATCATCTATTAAATGTATCCACTGTTCCTACTATTACCACACCTCTGTAAAGAAGTCCACAATTTAACAGACTATAAAGAACTCCTTCCTGTGCTGAAGGTTATTTAAGCCTTGTAACAATATCCTCTCTTAGGCATCTTTACTATAGAGTAAATAAACCAAGTTTGATGTCCTGATGTCCTGATCTCCATGGAAAGATGCTTAGCATTTAACACCATATTCCTATCTTCTTTCAGTGACACCTGAAGGGAGATTCACTAAGTGGTGATAAAGTGGAGATGACTTCTCCAGTTTATCACTAATGCAGTTTCTGTGATATTCTATGGAGACTATTCACTATGATCGCCAAAGTTGAAGAAATCTTAGTGTATAGACTCCATAAAATCACATAGGAATTGGAGAAGTGATATACTTGAGGAATCATCTCTACTTTATTACCTCTTTATCACCACTTAGTGAATCTCCCCCCTGGTCTTCTTGGACAGCTACTCACGCCTCCCAGACACACTGATCTAACCAATCATATATCACACTTAGGTGGTTCAACTCATCCTTCCTTCGGACATCCCCCACTCCAACCCCCCCTTTCTTTCAACCATCTCCCACCCTTCACACCCATATTCCCTCCTGCCCTTTGCTCACCTCCTCTACCAGGAAATTATCATCATGTACACTAGCATGAGTCCAGTAGTCCCATAAAGGTGCCCCCCCATACTTCAAGCCTCCATCTCCTCTGCACACGTATCCTCTACGATAACCTCTTGCAACCACTCTGAGATTCCTCTCTTCCATAACCATCAATACTCTTCATTTTACACCTCTATGTATTGAAAATACGCTGAATGTATTTGTGCTTACCCCTTTGCTCATGCTATAGCTTTCTATGTCTTTTATTTTGACTCTTTATTACCCTGCATTTTGCTTTATCTTCAATAAAAATTATTTAAAAAATTATATAAATAAAAAAATAAACCCAGTTTGGCTAGACATTTTTATATGTTATTTCTTCCTTAAATTCATTATGTAGCTCTTCTCTGTAATCTCTCCAGTTGTAGAATATTATTTTAAGAGGAGATGCTTCAAAATGTACTGCATATTCTAGATAAAGTCTTACCAGTAGCAAAATGATCATGACCACTTTTGCATTGATACCCTTTTTATGCAGGATAGTTCTTTGCTTTTACAACTGCTGTTTGACACTAGTCACTATGATCGATTCTGTATTTTACACATGTTCCGAGATATTTTTCATAGCGTGATCTCATTAAGTTCTTAATTAGCATGCCAATTTGTGCTTCCCAAATGTATCTCTTTTCACTTTCCTATATTAAATATATTAATTTGTTTGCCCAGACTGCCATTTTAATTAAATCCTTCAGTAGACAACAAACTTCTTGCTCAAAGTTAATTTACTTTCATAATTTAGAGCCATATGCAGAAACTGACTTCCTGTTTTCTATGCACATTTCTAATGCAAATATAAACATGTTACAGAGCAGTTGACCAAGTACTGAACATTGAGCTATTCCACTCTCAATTTTAATTGAATTTAATAATATTCCATTTACAACAACAAAATGCTCTCTGTCTTTCAACCAATGTTCTATCTATCCACTAGATCTAATATCCTTTGTTTATAGCTCAGATACTATGTAACACTGTAACAAATGCTTTTGTAAAGTCTAGACATATATAGTATTTTATATAGTAGACTTGTGTATTTGTTTTAGAGTGAGTGCAACATGTTATGAATATTGCATGTTTCTTGACATTAGCATTTAATTAAGAACCAAATGTAATGGAACACACAACATCAGAACCATGAACGACACACTCAACACTTTCATTCACATGCATTCATTTCATTTGTTCATTCTTTCATTCAACATTGACCTTGATTTTGGAGGTCCAGCAGTATCCTCACTGCCCTGGTCCTCCAGCAAGTGTACCTAAAAGAAGATTAAAGATATGTATAATGAAGAGAGAGTGCAAACTTCTTACATTTGCAGAAAAACGAGGAAGGGAGAAAAAGACCACAAGTGCCCCTGTGCAGGATTAATAGGTTTCCTTGGCTACCACCAAAACCCAAATTTACGCACTCACAAAAGAAGAAGCTGGAAACTGGCATATGCCACTTCCACTCGCACCTGAGGTTAAATGACTGCCCTCAGACACAGTATCAGCAATCAGATTCCAGGCTGCTTCCATAGAACTGGCTCTCCTTGAGCGGCACAGAATGATAATTGGAGCTTCTTACATTTATAATCTTTTGCTTTCATATATTAAGTTAAAGTGGAACCAAGCCCAAAATTAGTTTAATAAAACAATTTACATAGGTATGTGTCCTTCATAGAGAACTTAGATATATCAAGCAGGCATAAAATGGTGTTCAGTAAATAAAGGTTACTATGGATTTAATTTAAAAAATCCACATGTATAATAATATATTATTAGATATGCTGGGTTACTTTTGTAATAAAACTATCAAATTAGCTAGTTTTTCTATTGATATCATTTTCCTGTAACATATAAAGAACTTTTTTCCTGTAAAAATAAAAATGTAGCTACAAATTGTTTTGTTTTTTCTAAAGTGCACAATTTTTATTTATTTTAACCTTTACAAAGGTACTATCTGCTTAGTGTGAAAGGTATGACTAGTAGCTCACTCTGCAAGTGGAGCACTAACTGTTGAAAAAGGGTGTCTATATCTATCTTCAGGGTTTATGAAAGGCTATTGATTTACTACCCATGGTATCCTTAAATCTTGGCCCTGAGAACAGATTTGGACAAACCTTACTGTAGTGTTTCAACAGAAAAGTTCATGCATTTTTCTACATGAGTTTTAATTTTGAAACATTACAGCTAGTGCACCACCTGCAGAGTGCCTTGCATATACTGCTAAGCTTTTGAACTAAATGTAAAAGGGGTATCTTAGAAAAAATTAACATTGGGAGTTATTCACTAAGGTGTGATGAAGTGAAGATGACATTTCCAATGATATCACTTCTCCAGTTCTTATGTTATTCTATGGAGCTTATGCATGAAGATCTCCAAAACATACGAAATGTTAGTAAATTTGGCTCCATAGAATACCATAGGAATTGGAGAAGTCATATCACTGGATAAGTCATCTCCACTTTATCACCTCTTTATCACTCCTTAGTGAATAAGCCCCATTGAAGGAGATTCACTAAGCCAGTGGTTCTCAACGTTTTTTTGCTCAAGGCACACATATCATGCAATCTGGAACTTTCAGGGCACCCCTAAAATGTTTAATGTAATTTATCAAGGGCAAAATAAAGGGTACAGTTCATAAATATACAGATATTATTAGGTCTCACAATTACAGTAACCAAAACAAATATATTGTGCATAACAATTTCCATATTTCTACATTTAAAAGAAAATATTCATATTTTTTTCAGTCTTCATAGAAAACATGGGGCACCCTAATCTGATGTACGTGGCGCACCAAAGTGACACGGCACCCTGGTTGAGAATCACTGCACTAAGCGGTGACAAAGAGGTGATAAAGTGGAGATGACTCCAATTCCTCTGTTAGTCTATGGAGCCAATGCACTAAGATTTCTTCAGCTTTAGAGATCATAGTGTATAGGCTCTATATAATAACATAGGAACTGGAGAAGTGATATCACTGGAGAAGTCATCTCCACGTTATCATCTCTTTATCACCGCTTAGTGAATCTCCCCGAATGTATAATTAACATTTTAGTTTTCATTTAATGGCAAAACATTTTGGTTGATCCACTTAAACAGTTCTTAATTGCAATACATAATTAAAAAAGTATTTGCATCACAACCAATAACTGAAGATTTCACAGCACTTTCTGTGTAGAGCACACACCAGTGATAATAAAACTAGAAACAAATGTTCCACATGATAATTATATAGAATCTTGCCCATAGAGGCTCTTATCTCTGTCACTAATGAATAAGTTAAAGAGCAGTGGCCCTACACTAAACCAGATATAATTTGTTCTATTAATAAACTCACTGTGCTTTTTATGCTTTAACTAATCCCTTATCCAGGTGGAAATATTTGCACTACGCCAATTTCCCTTTCTACTGTATGCTCAGTAACCTTTTGTGCGGCATTTTATCATGTATTAAAAGCTCAAATTTGCAACTTGCTTCTTTAACCCTTTGAGAGGCGGGGAAGTATCCAATGCATCGCAACGCAATGTGTTGGATACCTCCCAGGCACTCAAAGGGTTAAAGGTACACTATATTACATGAACAGAAGGTTTTTAATATGATTAAACAGAATTATCACATTTCTATAAGTGCCCTCAATTAATTTTTACTATAGTGGTAAGCATAAAAATCCACTTATAATCCTTATTAAAGGTATAGTAATACCTCGAATTAAGAATGTTTAATATTGTTCATATGAAAAAAAAATGAAATGAAGTCAATTCAGTTGCTTAAAGATGTATATTTTAAGATTTATAAGCTTTTAAAGCCCTCCTCTTTTATATTTCTCTTTTAAATGGTCGCACGCAAAAGAAAGTGTGAGCAAATGATACAGTAACTGTCGCCAGGATAAAAGTGGAGACATGAGAATCTCGCTCTGCATGTCGCTAGTGAAAGGTCACATACCATTAAGCAATAATAATTATAGCGCCGCTGGGAAGAAAGCACTGAATGAATGTCAAATGTGTGATTATTATTGGTACACCAATAAGTACAGTATCTGTAGTTGTTTATAATGGGGAGAATATCTTTGTATTTGTACCCTCGTTACTATAAAATATATTAATATAAAATACATTAATAACATACTGTGGGTTAAATACAAGGATGTTATTAGTATAATAATAGTAATCATGGATTCAGTGCTTTCTTCCCAGCCTCTTACCCTAGAGATCCGCTCCAGGCTCTATAATTATTATTGCTTAATGGTATGCACCCTTTCACTAGCGACATGAGAATCTCACGCTGTCATGCAGTGCGAGATTCTCATGTTGCCATTTTTATCCTGGTGACATTGTTACTGTATCATTTGGTTTCATGATCTTTTGCGTGCAACCTTTTAAAAGGATACCCCCTTTGACAGACTCTTGCTGACAGGTTCATTTTGTAGACCATTCTAATGAAGTATTTCTTTGTAGACAACACTATTTTGGCTCTGCTGGAGCACAGCGGACAATAGTAAACCTTCTTAAATCCAGGTATTACTATCCCTTTAAGTCTTGGCATTATTTAGCAATCTAAGTTCTTAGGAGACTCAACGCCAGACGACAGCACGGACACCAATGTCTCTTTGGCAAGATGTCTGCTCTATCATCTGGAGGTGAGTCTCCTAAGAACTTAGATTTCTAAATAATGCTGGCACTTAATAAGAAATATAAATGGATTTCTATGATTACTGCTATAGTAAAAATTAATTGGGGGGCACTTACATTTATGTGATATTTCCACACTAACAGAAGAACTTACCTTGTCAGAATTCCTACAGCAGCCAGATATATCTGTTTTTGCATAATATTTGAAGTTAGATGTAAATAATTGCGATGCGATGGATAGCTCTCTGGCAAACAAACGATTATGTAAATTAAGAGCCACTTATTTTAAGGGAACAGTTCCCCTTAAACCCCTTGGAGGACAGACATGTCTCCAAACATTTACAAAGCAGTGGACATGCTTGGAATCATCTATTTTTATAAAAAGTTACATATATTAATTATCTGTTTATTGTATCTCTGTTGTAAGCAGGACTGTCATTGTACTTTGCAAAATGTCTCTTTATATTTAACTCCTTATGGACCTGTGACATGCCAGGACCATCACAGGTGGATTTGCAGTAAGGATCCGTGATGTTGCTAGCACGTCATGGAATTCTGAGATGGCAGCGCGGCTGCACACCGTTCTGCCACCCCAGAATTCATTGCAACAAAAAAAGAAAGCATCATGGTCCTTAACAGCCACCCTCGTTGTAATAATAAATCTGATAGAGTTCCTAATTTACTGGTCCTTCTGTGTATGACATTGAATGAGATTTGTCATTTGGGATGGGATCAGCAAAGCTCTTCAAACTCCACCCTGTAAACCTACCACAAAGAATCAGGTTCACCTCAAAAGGACATGATATCCAGTTAATAATTAAAAATATAGTTCTAAGAACCAAACCACACAGAATTTATTAATAGAGGCCATTTGGATTTCCTGTCCCTTTTCTGCTCCACAATGCATTTGACATCTCTGTAACATCCATGGGGTTAGATAACAGTAAAGGGGTATACAAACTGTTTTAGGGACCTTGAAATTGTTCTGGCCATACCTACAATTCAGATTGCGCATATGGCTGTAATGATATATTTATAATAAGTAGTATGCAATGTGGCTATGTTGCTTTAAGAAGCTGAGCATGCTCTGTAGTGTATTCATGCTCAGTGGTGTCATGTGATTTAACTGGTGCAGGCTGGTTGTTTATAGTAGTCTGGAGTCTGACAACAAGTAAAGCTGAATATAAGATGTGTGTTTGCCTTTATTATTTTATTAGAATCCACAAAGCACAACAGTGGCCAGCACAGCTCATGAGCCCCTCAATTTAGAGCCATAGGCAGGTGCTTACTCTGACTATTGGGAAATCTGACCCTGCCTCCACTTCCTGCTTGATCAGAAAATTGCTCATGAAGGCTAAGATGGGCAAACTTACTGACGTCTCTATCTCTGTATTACTATTGCTGTTGTGCAGAGCAGGGATTTTGGCTCGCGCATCTGGGATTGAAAAGTCAGGAGTTTGTGCATATGAGCCAGTTGCGATGAAGTAGGAAGTGGAGGAGCCATTTGTCAGACCTTACAGGAATCAACATGTATTAGGTGAACTACTAGTAAGTTTTAACTATTGAAATACTGGATTAGTTTAACAGTAGTCAGCAACTCATGACCAAATGATTTAGATTAGAATAGGAACATGGATTATTACTTCTTAAAATAAACAAACCACAAACTGTTTTTTATTTTGTTTAACCCTACATTGACGGGCCATGCAGCTGACAGGCTTTGCAATGCATTGCGTACCCCTCTGGCACTCAAAGGGTTAACCCGTTAAGGACCCTAGATGGTCCTGGCACATCATGGGTTGGTATGCCATAAGGACCCACGATGTGCCAGGATGCCATGGCTTTCAGGGTTCCCTGCATGGCTGCACTCCATTTGGGGACCCCTGAACAGGATCGCAAAAGAAAAAAAGGTCTGTGGCTTTTTTTATTTTTACGTGATATGAATTCAGGGGTCCCTGAGTGGCAGAACCATCATTGGTCCTTAAACTCAAGGTTTATTCATCAGGCTAAAGAGGTGCTATACTATAGCAAACCAAGGGCATCTTAGGGGGAAATGCACATGTTTATTACTTTAAATGGTACTTTAACTCCTTGAATGAAAGAAATATGAAACATTTTGATGATCTCTAGCATTTAAAATGTAAAAGTCTCATTTACATCAAGGAAAATTCACTGGCTTTATATTTGAACACAATGGTGTAGATCGGTGTTTCTCAACTCCTGCCCTCAGGACCCGCTAAAAGGCCAGGATTTGATGATTTCTTTGTTAGAACACAGGTGAGTTAATGAATGTGAATGAGCCTCTGATCACCACACCTGTGCTCTAGCAGAGAAATCACTCTCTGGCCTGTTAAGTCCTGGCCTGTTAGTGGGTCCTGAGGACAGGAGTTGAGAACCACTGGTGTAGATAGATGGTTTGTTCCAGAGTTGCAGAGCTTTAGCTTAACCTTTTGAGTTCCAAAAGGGATGCACAAAGCATTGCTCCACAATGTGTTGTGTTACCCCTCTGGCATCCAAAAAGTTTAATGAATAAGGCCTTCCATATGTTGTTTTATTTTTGCTGTCACCAAATAATGCAGCTTTCAGCAGGCTCATTGTTTAGTATCTGGTGCTGCACGAGTACCAGTGTGCCTCTCTAATATCATTAACTTTCAGAAATAATCATATGCCCAGTTGTGTTTTTAAGTTTGCAGTATATTTATATCAGTTCATGGATCTAAATTAGAGTTAAAATAATCCTGTTAATAGAAGGCAGAGAAAACCACAATCAGTGCTATTGGAAAAGCACTTCTTTCCTCATATTCCAGTATTATCTTCACATAACCTATGTCAGTGACTCTCAATTATCTTAATATGTGTGTTTGGATTCTGTCCAGTCTCATTTGGTATCCCTACACTGATTGCTCTCTAACTGGTGAATGTTAATTGCTTTCAAATCTCTTTGGAGTTAACACACTTTAAGTAAGAAAAAAAACAGACACTTCAAATCCTAATTCTGGCCTAGATTACATTGCAGCGGATGTGTGTAATCATGTGGTTTCATGTTACAGATTGTCCATGAACTCTGTAAATACATTTGCAGCTAAAACCTTTGATAAGGTATCAACTGCCATAGAATCTAGACCTGTTAGTTTGGAGCTACTTAAGAAAAATAGAGTTTTTCTTTTAGAATTCTCTGGGCCATATTTATAAACACAAACTGGAGTTATTCTGTAGTAAACCAACTGCACCATAGGGGACAAATGTATGTATGTATCTTTATTTTTGTAGACATGTACACAGTGCTTTAGAGAAACAGTACAAATACAAAAATATAAAAGATGGTTAAAAGCATCAGGCTAAAGTGTGATGATTGCATTATTAACTTGGAAAAACATGCAGCAAAGGGAATCGTACATTGGGAAAGGGATGCTGCCACAAGGAGCTTACAATCTAATTAATAATTTGGACAAAATTCAGAGACAGTAGGGACAGGATCATAAGAGCAAGTACAAAGCTTCAGTAAGGGATGTGCAGAATGATTCTAATGTAACTGTCAGTGTGCACAAGAAGAATATTATCACTGAGATGCCTCCTTGAGTGGGTGGGTTTTAGAAGATGATTGAGGTGGATGATTGGTGAATGGTGATAGGTAGGGCATTTCAAAGTCAAGGGGCTGCCAGTGAAAATGATTGCAGCTGAGAGAGATGGCTTGAGATAAGACTAGATAGAACGAAGTATTACTATCCCTTTAACGACCCATGACTTGCCAGGACCGTCATGTGTAAACTTCCCATAAGGACCTAGGACGGTCCTAGCATGTCAAGGGTTAAATGATAGCAGCGCGCCTCATTGCACCCTGCTATTATGCTGCAGATACTGAAACTGAACGCTCCAGGACTGGAGATCTCAGTTTCAGTCCTTCTCTGCTTTGCCAGTACATGTGATCACTCCTACAGAGGTCACGTAGATCAGCTTTTTCATTCACAAAGGCAATGTGTTTTACACATTGCCTTTGTGACTGTTCTCTGCCTCACTCTAACTTATTATGAGAGTAGAGGAGACAGAACCAGAGAGCAGACGTAACAGCAAACACAGAGGCCAACGTTGGAGGTATTAACCCCTTCATTGCTGGTTCTGGGGTCCGGATAAATGTAGGTCTCTTTATGACCTATTTACACTGCTCTGATTATTTTAAACTTATGTTGAGCAAGATCAAAGGATTTTATTTACAAAATGTAATTTAAAAACACAAATACTGAAGTTTAATTTAAGTTTAATGTGAGTTTTATTGATGTGAAGCACAGTAACACACATATACACACCACAAGAAAATGGAATATCTGGGATGGAAAGAGGGACATGGGGATTTTTGCCCCAGAGGGACAGTGCCCCTCTAAAACTACCCATTTTGTAGATATGAATGACTATTCATACATTTCATGCAGTGTCCATAAAAAATTAACCCATTGGGCACAAATGATCACAAGTGAACCAAAAAATTTTTGTTTGTTTTTTAAATTTTTTTTTAAATTGTTTTTCTTATTTTTACTAAAATAAATGGTGGGTTATCCATATAATAAAGCCCTGCTGGTGCATGAAAAAATTGTATGTATTTTGTGTGGCTGGAATAGAATACTTAGAGGGAAAAGCTGTTGAACAAAGAGAGAGTCAAAAAAGTCAAAATTGCTCTGGTCCTTAACTGTAAAGCACCCCAAACTGTCCCAGTCCTTACAGGGTTATAGTTTATATTAGAGTTTGTTTTTTTCTCAATGGCATTAGCAGGAATTTACAAAGAACAAAAACATTAGTCCTGGCTTCTTATGTATTTTCTAGAATGATACAGGCAAGAAAACAATATGTCAGAATGAAAAAGTGGCCATTAATAAATCCCACTGACATCTCCCTGCCTGCTCCCAAACAAGCTACTAATAGACATCTGCTTGATAAGCAAAGGGAAGCTCTAGGGGCAATAAGAAGAAATGCAAGCCTTCCTTACTAAAGCAGTAAAACTGTCAAAGTCTACCAATCTTTTCCCTACATCTACATGCATTGGTCTAGGTTCTTTTACAGGTTCTTTTGTATTTCAAAAATTCTTACTGTAGTCTATGAGAGAATTTGGAGATAGAAACAGAGATATGTTCAATATCTGTAATTTAGCACACAACATTAAAATAGAATTATCATGTTTTGCTAGGTCTGCTCCTTCGGGTACAGACTTAATGAAAATCTTGGAGCTACAATGTGTAGCCCCAGTACGGCTCCTGTTGGCCTCTTGATTTGTGAGGAAGGAAATCCTCTTGGCTTGCAGAGGTTTGGCCTCACCCTGGAATTTTGTGGCTCTAGCCTTTGCTTAGTTGCACGTGAAGCCAAAACACTGCTATGATCAGGTTAGTAAAGTTTCTGATCTCCATTCAGCTCTCGTGCTAATCCTTCTGGTCTCACAAAATACCGCCAGATTAATCAGTAAGTTTGTGTCCAAAGAAGCAGACCTGCAGAAATGACCCTATCAACAGCCTACTGTTCCTTTAAACTCTTGAATCCAGGAGAGGTCTCCAACAGAGATCATCAGCAAAACATCCCTGATTTGTTTTTGAATCAATTTTGACAGCCCAGAGAAACTTTTAGATCCGTCTGAATTGATTCAAAATGAATGACCTATGGACACTGGGACGGGGGGAAAGTGTACATAAGACAGAGGATGGAAGTGGTATCAATGAGGAATGTGGGGTATAAGGGTGTAAGAATTCTGGAAACGGCAGGAGAGGGGGTGGGAATATGTGAGAAGGGGAGGGGCAAAGCAGGGGAGAGTGAGAGAAAAAGGGAGATAGCTGTCCAACAGTCCTGCCTGCCTACTAACCTAGCAAAGAAGCTCTCCGACCATGAGAAGACAAATGAGCAAGAAAATAACCTGTTTAATTGATATCTAAAGGTAAACAAACATGTTCCCTTTTTTTTGCAATATGAACTGGTTATAACAGCAAATAAACACAAAGCAAAACACCTGTTTTGGAAGGAGTGTTTTGTTGCTTGTGAAACAGCACATTTCATGCAGATTCCAAATTTACAAAATAATTTTGCTCATTCCTAGTTTCCAATTCCTTGGACAGCTTTATAGCATCCATGGGATTATAATAAACTAAATCTATTTTCTGCTAGTTTTCCATTCAAATACATTGAATATTTGCATTTTGGAATACTTTTTATTTCAGTTTTGCTAAAACTCATAGTTAAATGTCATTGAATGTTAAATATCCTAGAAGGGCATTAGATACTTTCCATTTGATGCTAATTATATCAAGCATATAGTGCAACTCCTAATGAACAATGTGATAATTGGAGATGTGTGTAAAGCCCTTGAACTCTCTCATAGCCATTTTCTTTTCTTTTTTCTTTTCTTTTCTTTTACATATTCAGCTTTTTTCACAAAGGCCTTTGGGCTGAATTGACTCACTGTGACACTTTTATGGTTTTAGTTTGATCATAACTAGACCCAACCACTGTGTGGCTAAGTTATAATAATTACAGGACAATCTTTCCAATTACTTGTCAGTTTACTTGAGGAACAATCTATTTTTCCTGTATTTTGACCAAAATTGTGAAGCCATCTAGAGATATTTCGCAAATGTACTGATTTCTGCCTGTATATACTAATGCAGTTTATGCAAGTCTATAAATATCTCATACCAACTTGACTCGGACTGGTGTGTGTATCTATCTATCTATCTATCTATCTATCTATCTATCTATCTATCTATCTACATATACACTGTGTGCACAATTCTTGGGCAACTATTAGTGTGCAGAATTATTATGCAACTAAATTAAAAACGATAATTTTCCCATCATACATGTATATTTTCATCTATTAAAGTGAGAATGCTAAACAAACATCTCAAATTTTACAAATAATCATTTGTGACAGTTCCAAAAAAAAAAAAAACAACAGTGACCAATATAACCACCCTTCTTTTCAATAACATTCATAAACCTTCCATTCATGGAGTCTGTCAGTTTCTTGATCTGTTGACAATCAACTTTTTGTGCAGCAGCAACCATAGCCTCCAAGACACTGTTCAGTGAGGTATACTGTTTTCCTTCAGCGCAAATCTGCTGTTTAAGGAGGGCCCACAAGTTCTCAATAGGGTTTAGGTCAGGTGAGGAAGGGGGCCATATCATCATTTTATCATTTTTACGGCCTTTACTGGCTAGCCACGCAGTGAAGTACTTCGATGCATGCAAAGGAGCATTGTCCTGCATAAAAATCATGGTCTTTTTGAAAGATGCAGACTTTTTCCTGTACCACTGCTTGAAGAATCTGTCTTCTAAAAACTGGTAGTAGGTTTGAGAGTTGAGTTTGAGTCTACCTTCAACCCGAAAAGGTACAACTAGCTCATCATTGATAATCCCAGCCCATACCAGTACCCCTCCTCCACCTTGCTGGCGTCTGAGTCGAAGTGGAGCTCTGTGCACGTTACTGATCCAGCCACTGGCCCATCCATCTGGACTGTCAAGAGCCACTCTCGACAGTCCATAAAACCTTTGAAAAATCTGTCTTCAGATATTTCTTGTCCCAGTCTTGACATTTCAACTTATGTGACTTGTTGAGTGGTGGTCGGGTTTCAGCCTTCCTTACTGTGGCCATGTCTCTAAGCACTGAACAGCTAGTACTTCTGGACACTACAAGTAGGTTGTAGCTCTGGAATATGACAGCAGTGGAGGATAATGGGTTCTTGGTAGCTTTATGTTTGATTCTTCTCAAATTCTCTAAATCGCAGTTAATTTGCGTCTTTTTTTCTCAACACGTTTCTTGCGACCCTGTTGACTATTTGCAACAAAACGTTTAATGGTTCTGTGATCACGCCCCAATATCTTATGCATCCCTCTGAAAGACTTTTTAAAATTTTTGACTTTTCAGAGTAAGTAATATCTCTTTTTCTGCCCATTTTGCCTGAGGAAATGAAGCTGCCTAATAATTATGCACACCTTGACATGGGGTGTTCATCTCCTTAGGCCACACTGTAACAGATCCCACGCCGTTACTGGAGCCCTTGTCTGGGCATAAAACTTATCAGCCATTGGCCCAAGAGACTGGAGATATTTTACACTATGGGACACCCTTCTGGGACTGGTTGAACAACCCCTGTCTAGGCGTATGGATTGCCAGCCCAGTGTCGCAAGCTATGTAGAACTTTGAGACGTTATATTGGAGGACAGCTATGCCAAAAGGACTAAAAATCATAGCCTACTTTCAGGGGACTGGGCCGTTAGGGGTTAAGTATTTGCGTTTGGCCAAGGATGCTGCAAATGTATATTGCAGTCCCTCAAGCCTTTTGTTTCATTGTTCACCCTCACCCAAGCTCTGGGTGTATTGTAGCCACTCCAGTCATTGTAGGTTTGTGAACTGTGTTGTGACCCCCTGTGGTGTGTTAACTTAATCACGTCTGGCCCTTTGTATTGTGTTGTACCATTTGTTGCTAGCCTTGTGTGTAGTAATGCAATCATGTCTGTGTCATTGTAATTGCTGGGACCTTCTGTGGTTGGTCCTTTGTCTTGTATATTGTGATTGTATTATCCCTGCCCCTCACCCTACTGTATCTGGTTGGCCCATGTATTTCAGTGTAGTTGATCTGTATAAATATGTGTGGTTTTGTACAATAAAGAGAGTCTTATTTTGGAGTGAACAGGAGTCCTGGAGTCTTGTATTGCTTATGGTCTAAAGTGTCCACTCTGATACCCATCTGCGACAAGTATCCTGAATCATTGACCACCTGCTGCCAGCTTCCTGAGACCCAACTTTGTATGCTGTCAGGCGGCGATGTGGACTCCATCTCCTCTTTCCTGTGTTCCAGAGATCCTGCGACTCCGAGCTACAGTTAGGTCGAAGCCATTCGACCTTCCTCGGGTCCTGCTACATTTTCCTGTTATCCGTTCAAGCAGGAGTAGAGGCCTCACTCTCTACGACCCGTGGTACCAGTTTGCAACCCAGCTGTTGCTGTACGTCCCTTCGACTCTTTCCCTGTTCGCCTGTTTTTCCTCTGACTCCGACACAAAGTCGACGCAGCTACCACTTTGTTGACTTCAACACACCACGGTGTTCGATCAGTCCGTCCATTTGCTCGACCAGTGCATCTGACAGCACCAGTCCGACGATGAGGAGGAGAAACCCGGGAATGATGGCGGAAGGCGATGTGGTCTCTTCTAGCTTCTGTTACACACACCCTCTCTCATTACACAACTACACATAACCTGATATGCTTAAATCCAATAAGCATTCAAGTTTATACAGCTTGGAGTTGGAAAATATGCATAAGAATGATGATATGATAAAAATACTCACTTGCCTAATAATTGTGCATACAGTATATATATATATATAGTGTGAGTAGAGATGGACACTATATATTTTATAGCAAGTAAATATAAACTTTAAATGAATTGATATTTTTTAGCATGATTTACTTTGTAATCACAAATGACAATATTTTATAAAGAAAGAGGATGGAAGTACTCCATCTTGTAATTCTACCCTTTGTCTGGACTGTTTTCTATGTTTCTGTTTATTAATATCATGTATAATTCATGGATGATTTTAGGGACTGGTAACTAGCAGCCATAATGTGTTGTAGGAATGCACTTCTGTGTTTGTGGATAACCTGTTACTGGTAAGGAAGTGGGTGTATAGAATTATATATTGCATTGTCTCTGGAGGCCTTAAATATGTTTTTGTAGCATAAGACAAGGCTAGCATAATGCTTACATACTTAAATGCCTAGATACAAAAGTATGAAGTACACCTACCTAGCTAACGGCTTCTGTTAATCCCTTCTGTAATGTATATTAATTATATAGGTATAGTTTTTTCTTGGATAAAAACAATGTCTAATGATTGGTCTTTGGAACTCTTTGTTGTGCAGAAATGCCCATTTGTCTTTGACAGCTATGACTGACATTGCTTGCAACTGAGACATGCTTTGAATGTATAGTGATGAAATCTTTCATCTTTAACAAACATATAACTTGATCTTTGTTGGCATTTATTCTAACATATTGCACCCAGGGAGTCACTGTATCCAAGCATTAGTAAACAAAAGTATATTTGGATCTAAGATTAGCAGAAACGATTGACTGTTGACTATTCATAACTTGACACTATTACAGATTAAATTAGATACTTTGGTGGGTGTAAGAATAGGTCTCAATGTTTTCTATGATCTTCACATTTCATCATGGCTTGTATTCCTAAAATAAACAAAGCCTTGGTAACTGACCTTTACTTTGACAATATGTTACATTCCAAAAACTGATGGTTACGACATTTGTGGTGCGAATCTTCAATGTGAATTTGCTGTTGACATGTCAGGGAGAAGTCATGCAATGAACAAATAAATCCAATAGAACATTCACTAGTCTTTTGCTAGCATTTCTTTTATCCCATCTTCCATCAGATATATATATATTAGTATGAAAAAAGCAGAACTAACATTTTCTAATAATTACTCCCTACTTAACTTACTATGGCTAGAAAATCTTACTGACTACTATAAAAAAAATGTTACAGTCAACAATACATTTTCACTTAAATGGGCAAAAATAGAGATATCCAGGGTTAACATTTCTCAACAATTAACTAAGAGCCCCTTTCCATGTGCTTTATTGAATTCATAGCAACTGATATAATAACATTTCAAATATTAGAAATTAGATATTTGTAATCAAATATCATTGAATTCTAACCATAGATTTGCCTATTCTTATTTATTTGAGTGAGGATTTAAATATTGGTGTCACGGGAACCACCAGGCCCTTGGCTTCTGGAGGGGCCTAGGGGCCAGCCCCTTTCCTACAGACTATGGATTCTATGCATGGGGAAGTGGCTTTCTCAGTGTCCCAGTCCCCTCGTGGGTCTAAGTCACCCTGTGTTTCTTGATGGGCACAGGGTGTCACAGAAAAGGACTGCCTTTGGACTGATTGGAGCACAGGGACATGTGTCGACGTTCACCTCCAGGTCTGTGCTAAGGAATATTAATTGATTCCTGCAGTGCTTCCTTGACCAATCAGGGGAGGTTATTTATGAGCCAGTTAAGAATGTCTGTTTTTCAAGCCCTAATTTGCATGCTTATTTTGATAAGGGTGTTGGTGGTTGATTGGTCAAGCATAGAAACACTGTCCCAAGTCCTAGTTTGCATGCTGATCTTGATAAGAATCTCTAAGTGTATATAAGCTGTGTGTTCCATTCAATAAAGAGAGCTGATTCTAAAACAGTACACTAGTGTTGCCTGGTGACTGTAGGGGAAAACTGTGATATTCCAGTAGAGCAGCCTTGCTCAGGACTGAAGGAAGCAGCGACTGACGGGGACACCCAGAGGGAGGTCCACTGGTACCGTCACATTGTTGGCAAGCAGTGGGATGCTTCCTAGCCTTATGGAACATCCAAACCACCACCGGGATTGTTTCTCCTGAAACTGATGGATCGTTGGTTCGCCTGAACCAGAGGAAGCACTATTGCAGCAGGCTTAGCGAAGCCCATGGAGGATCTGCTGGAGTCCAGAGTGCAAGGGGCCCCCAACCTGCGGATGGCTAAAGCAACTCTGATTTCAGAAATGATGGAAGGCACCCAAGTTAGCAACTCCTCCTCTGTGGCTACAGACATTTCAGGATTACAGCGAGAGGTTCAGTGGCACATGGCCCTCTATGGATCTACTCCCCCCCAAGAGCTGATCACTCAACTCATCAGTGAGGCCACCAACCTACAGATGGCCGAACTCCAGATGGCAGAACTCCAGGCACTCTCCTGAGGCTCTACCTCCCCACAGGTACAGCAGAATGAGCTGGTTCAGAGGGATCATGCCTGCCGGCAGCTCTGGAGGGATGTTATCAAAATGCAGCAGGAATACCTGGGAAAGGTCCTCCCAACCTTTGAGGAAAGGTACTGGCTTCAGCTGGACTTGTGGATGCCATTCCTGGGGGAGCAGCCCCGGGAGAAATGGGTGTTGGTGTTGGAGAGGCTGGTCCAGACTGAGATGGTGGTAGATGATGGATACAGGGCTGTACACTGGTATGCAGCACAGCTGTGTTCAGGGCTGGAGGAGGACAAGTCAACAGAGGACTATGACTTCGGTGGCCTTGGATTAGTACTTGAAAACCTCCAGAAAGATCCAGACTTTGGTAATGTAGCAGAGTGGTGGAGGTGGGACCTCCAGGATTTCAGGGAACTGGATATCCCAGATGCACTCGGGTTGAGAGCGGATCTGGACTTTACAATTCTTCAAGAATGGGAGCTGGAAAAGTCATACAAAAAGTTGTTCAACATCGTTCAACAGCATGCCCCAGAGATTGCAGATTGTCCAGATTTCCCGTCTGAGGATTTGACCCAGGAGGGGTGGATTGGACCTTGGTCTCCACACCTGGGACACAAGGATGCTGGGCAGTTGGCCCTGCTGTGGTGAGTGTAACTGAAGTCCTCACTAGCAAGTTTGTTACCCCTGTCCTGGAGAGTGGGATGCCTATCCTCCCCAGTGCGTCTGTTACCCCTGCCCTGGTGAGTGGGACCAAGGTCACCACCAGCGATGTTGGCCCTGCCGTGGTGGGTGGGACCAAAGTCCTCACCAGCGGCTTTTTTACCCCAGCTCTGGTGAGTGGAACCAAGGTCCTCACCAGAGGAGCTGTCACCCTTACCCTGGTGAGTGGGATCGAGGTCCTCACCAGCGGCTTTGTTATCCCTGCCCTGGAGAGTGGGATGCATATGCTCCTCCGTGGCTCTGTTGCCCCTGCCCTGGTGAGTGGGATCAAGGTCCTCACCAGCAGCACTGTTGTCCCTGCCCTGGTGAGTGGGACCAAAGTCCTCACCAGTGGCTTTGTTGACCATGCCTTGGTGAGTGGGACAAAGGTCCTCATCAGTGGCCCTTTTGTCCCTGCCCTGGGGAGTGGGATCAAGATCCTCACCATCGGCTTTGTTGTTCTTGCCCTGGAGAGTGGGACCAACTACCTCTCCAGCGGCTCTTTTGCCCCTGCCCAGGGGAGTGGGACTGCCCACTCTCCAGCGGCTGAGAGGACTCCAGGAAGAAGGTGCAGTTGGCCCTTCTCTCCAGTGGCGGATATGTTCTTTGTGAGAGGCGGAAGTTGGCTGGGTGAGTGCTGCTCTTGCATGGGCAACTTGTTTGGGGTACCGATTTGGGGCTGGCATTTGGAGGCTGAATGTACTGACTAACTTCGGAGTCCACCCGTCTGGGGTCACCTCTGGTGTTAATCTCCTTCTGGAGGGGGAGAAATGTCATGGGAACCACCAGGCCCTTGGCTCCTGGAGGGGCCTTGGGGCCAACCCCTTTCCTACAGACTATGGACTCTATGCATGGGGAAGCAGCTTTCCCACCGTCCCAGTCTCCTCGTGGGTCTAAGTCACCCTGTGTTTCTTGATGGGCACAGTGTGTCACAGAAAAGGACTGCCTTTGAACTGACTGGGGGAATCAGCACAGGGACATGTGGTGACGTTCACCTCCATGACTATAACATGTGAAATACTGCTCATTGTATTGTATATTGTGTGGTATAATGTAATAGTGTGTGCTGTTATACTATAAATTCTGTAAAGGGATTTGGTAGCTGGGAGTGGGGATTGGGCGTTGCTTCCAATATACTCCAGGTCTGTGCTAAGAAGTGTTAATTGATTCCTGGAGTGCTTCCTTGACCACTCAGGAGAGGTTATTTAAGAATATATAAGAATGTCTATTTTTCAAGCCCTAATTTGCATGTTTATCTTGATAAGGGTGTTGGTGGCTGATTGGTCAAGCATAGAAATACTGTCCCAAGTCCTAGTTTGCATGCTGATCTTGATAAGAATCTCTAAGTGTATATAAGATGTGTGTTCTATTCAATAAAGAGAGACGATTCTAAAACAGTACATTAATCTTGCCTGGTGCCTGTAGGGGAAAACTGTGATATTCCAGCAGAGCAGCCTTGCTCAGGATTGAAGGAAGCAGTGACTGACAGGGACACCCAGAGGGGGGTCCACTGGTACCGTCACAGTTGGCTTTAAAAAACTTACAGTAATTGCCTCCTTTTTCACATCTACCAACACCATAAGTATCAGCTATGCTTGAATGATGTCATTTCTGCTAACATTTCAGCTAACTTCATCAAAGAATGTGTTGATTAATTTTAGTGGTGTATGAGTGATCAAACACATGAAATCCTGTTTACATTTTTTTTAATTAATAACATTTTGAATTATGGGCTCAATTAAATATTTAATTGTTAAATCTGATTGACAAAGAAGCCCATATACTTGTAAAATTTGTCATCTGCTCATTGACCCTTGAGCAACAATTTTGAACCAAACCAAATGATCATTGTATATGATGAAGCTAAACACATCAAACCATGTGATCGATCAAACACATGATCAATCAAAAACACCCAAAACTCTTAGCTATAACTTTGGTCCTCCAACTGCTGGAGGGTCACTGTACACTGATTGAATTGTGTGTATAATTTGCCATAAAACACTTACAGGTGCCTAGAGCTGTACTACACCCTGTCTATTGCCGTATAAGTAAGTATAATGTAAGTTCAATGGAATGGACGTTGCTTTGTTAGATTGTGAGCAACTGCACCAAAGTTGGATCTGTGCATGATCATGACTTAAGCATTTTTAAATTGGTCATATTCTGTACAAGAGCAGAACCGTCATTTTGAACCTAAATATCTCAGTAACTATCACATTTTTAAATTATCCAAAGGAAAGGTAATTGTACCCCTTAATTTCTATCTATGTGTGAAATTGACTGTCATCCATTTAGTAGATTTTGCAGGTCTCACAAATAAATCCATGAGAGCATACATAATAACATATTAAATTACAATAATTTTACAATCCTGACTCTCAAAAACGACTGTGAAAAGATCTGTTACACAGTTGGAGAATTTGTAAGAAATGCATCTTGGAATTGAAAATTTCAACAAAATGAATATTTTTGTTCAAAGGTTAAATACATTTTAAAAAACTGCAATTAACATCTAACTGCTATTTGCACTTTAACTGTCATAGCTACCTATAATAATGCTAGAAATCATTTTATGTTAATTTTGGTGGTCTAGATCAGTGTTGTCTAGCTGTCATCATCTTCTATTAATTTTAGTGGTTTAGAACAGGGCTGTCCTATCACCAAATTTTATTACATTAAAGTGCCTGTACGTCTATTCTGTCTACTTTGAACTCATCAGACATAATTACTCTCAAGTTATTTTCTTCTGCTCTTGTTGTAAGCAAAGTACCTTTAACACTTTGAGCACCAAAGGCGTAGCCAATGCATATCTTTGCAATGCATTGAACACCCCTTTGGTTCACTTCAGAAACACTCTATTTTACATTTTCCAGGTTGTGTATAGGGGTGGGCGAAAAGTGTGAAAAATTTCCCGTATGACTTTTCATGAAAACGTGCCGATTTTTTGTTTTTTCCACTAAAATTTTGCCTTTCCTTCTATGCAAACATTTCCTCCTTTCCGCCTATTTTAACACATTTTCACCTATATTTCCTATAGGTACTACATTTCCCATTATAATATCACTTCTTCTGAGGGCTGAAGTTTAAAAATAAGTGGCTGAAAGTCAAAGTTGTGAGTCCTACAACAAAATATGGCTTGAAAAATGTGTGTAGCATGCAGAATGCATTTGTCCTTTGCCCACAGCACTTTTTACTTAAGTGACACTGGCACATATTCATGATGATATCAAGTAATAAAAAAAATAAAATAAAGTACAACCTAAAATGTGGCAGATACGTATTGAAGTGGTGGTAGTGGGGGACTGGCATGGTGTGATTTGTGTATGTATTTTTACCATTGTCATACTCTATCCTCCTTCTCAGATTATTGACACACATTACTTATCAGTCATAGCAGTGTGTCACAGTTAGTTACTGTTTGTAAAAGAACTCTCAGACAATTAGGTAAGGTTAAAAGCTTTATCGAAAATAATGCACAATAGCTCCACTCAGGTCCAGATAAGGTCCATACCAAGTACTTTCCACACACAGTAGTAGTAAGCAAATAAGTGTGATGATCTTGGACTTGTAGGCAGATTCTCAGCAAGGTTCAGGAACAAGAATATCCTCGACAGCCTCACACCGCAATAGGTGACACAGGTGATGGGTAACTGAAGGGCAATCCCTAGTGGATTAGGGATAATGAAGGCAGCACAGATAGTGTACAAGTGGACACTAGGCCCTAGGCTTCTAGGGTTAACGGAGGCAACACTGGCAAGACACTGGCAGAGGACTGACAATAGGAGAGTAGAGTAAACAGAGGCAACACGGGAGGGACTCTGGCAGTGACTGAACCTTAGAATGCTAGGGTTAATCGAGGCAACACAGGCAGTACTCTGGCAACGGCTAAACCCTAGAACACTAGGGTTAACGGAGGCAAGACAGAATGGACTCTGGCAGCAACTTGACCCTAGCATGCTAGGGTTAACGGAGGCAACACGGCTGTGGCACTGGTAGTGACTGAACCTTAGAACGCTAGGGTAAACGGAGGCAACACAGACAGGATTCTGGCAGTGACGGGGCCCTAGCATGCTAGGGTTAATGGAGGCAACAGACACCAGATACTGGCAATATAGCGACCCTAAGGCAATAGGGTGAACTGAGGCAATGCGGACACAAATGTGGTACAGACTGGACCCAGATATTATAGGGTTACCGGAGGCAACACAGACACTGGTGAGTGCAGGGTCTCCCGCAGGCTCCAGGAGCGGTAAGCGGGTAGAGAGATAGGTACGTAACGTAACCAGTCCACAACCGGTGTCTCCCTGATTGGTACACGGAGGAAGTAAGCCAGTCCCGAGAGTGACTGAACTAGAGGCACAACCAGGTCGGCACACACGGACTACAGCCAGTCAGGAGAACCACCAGACACCAGCCCAGCCAGATCGGTGATAACAGATCGTCAGCCAGTCCTTAGTAACAGAATCAGACACTCAGCCACGCCAGTTCGGTATACAAGGAGTTAGTCAGCCAGTCCTAGTCAGTAACGGAATCAGATACTCAGCCAAGCCAGTTCGGTACACAAGGAGTTAGTCAGCCAGTCCAGGTCAGCAACGGAATGGGATCATAGGAGCGTCAGGCACTAAGAGTAGTCAGGCAAGCTGGGTCATACACAGAAACAGGAAACAAGAGCTACTAGTCGCTAGATACGGGTACACCACGAAAGGGCACCGGTATAGTGACAGGAGGGCATATATAAAGGCAAACCCAGGGAGGAGTCATAGCACAGGACCAATAAGAATGCAGCTAGGGTAAACCCAGAAGTAAGAATGTGCAGGCAGAATAACGGCACCGTGATAGTACCCCCCTCTCAAAGACCCCCCCCCATCTTGAGGGGGGTCTAGCTTAGCTGGAAATTTAGCATGGAATTTGTGCAACAATAGTGGAGCATGGATGTCAGAGTGGTTCACACAGGCTAGAGCTCGACCAGTCAACAACTAAATCATGAATCCCACCTTACTTCTCTTGCTCGGAAAAGCCTGGGGTACCAGTTCCAAAAAAATTTCTAGCTGATTTAGGAAACCCCGGCATAAGGTGGGATCCCCATCATATCTCAATGGAAGGGGAGCCATGGCTGACAACTCTCTATTTGGCATACTGGGGGTCAAGGTTTGTGACATTGGTGCCAAAACTGGGGTGGCCGCAATAGGTGACACAGGCTATGGGTAACTGAAGGGCAATCCCTAGTGGACTAGGGATAATGAAGGCAGCACAGATAGTGTACAAGTGGACACTAGGCCCTAGGCTTCTAGGGTTAACGGAGGCAATACTGGCAAGACACTGGCAGAAGACTGACTCTAGGAGAGTAGGGTAAACGGAGGCAACACGGGCGGGACTCTGGCAGTGACTGAACCCTAGAATGCTAGGGTTAATGAAGGCAACACAGGCAGTACTCTGGCAACAGCTAAACCCTAGAACACTAGGGTTAACAGAGGCATGGCAGGATGGACTCTGGCAGCAACTTGACCCTAGCACGCTAGGGTTAACGGAGGCAACACAGCTGTGGCACTGGTAGTGACTGAACCCTAGAACGCTAGGGTAAATGGAGGCAACACAGACAGGATTCTGGCAGTGATGGGGCCCTAGCACGCTAGGGTTAACGGAGGCAACAGACACCAGATACTGGCAATATAGCGACCCTAAGGCAATAGGGTGAACTGAGGCAATGCGCACACAAATGTGGTACAGACTGGACCCAGATATTATAGGGTTACCGGAAGCAACACAGACACTAGTGAGTGCAGGGTCTCCTGCAGGCTCCAGGAGACTATAGGAATGGTAAGCGGGCAGGAGAGAGATAGGTACGTAACGTAACCGGTCCACAACCGGTGTCTCCCTGAGCGGTACACGGAGGAAGTAAGCCAGTCCCGAGAGTGACTGAACTAGAGGCACAACCAGGTCAGCACACATGGACTACAGCCAGTCAGGAGAACCACCAGACACCAGCCCAGCCAGATTGGTGATAACTGATTGTCAGCCAGTCCTTTGTCAGTAATGGAATCAGATACTCAGCCAAGCCAGTTCGGTACACAAGGAGTTAGTCAGCGAGTCCAGGTCAGCAATGAATCGGATCACAGGCGCGTCAGGTGAGCTGAGTCAAACACGGAAACAGGAAACAAGAGCTACTAGTCGCTAGATACGGGTACACCACGAAAGGGCACCGGTGTAGTGACAGGAGGGCGTATATAAAGGCAAACCCAGGGAGGAGTCATAGCACAGGACCAATAAGAATGCAGCTAGGGTAAACCCAGAAGTAAGAATGTTGCAGCAGAATCACGGCACCATGATAGTGTGGTCCTATCTCTCCTCCACCTCCTCATCTGTGCTGCTGTTAATATATTTGTCCTGGCTTTGTCTGTCATGTGTGGTTTCTGCAACTACTACTACTGGAGCTAGATGTTGATATAATTCTACTGCCATACTACTAGGTGCACTTACAGCACCAGCACTAGAGGTACTCGTCATATCTAACACTGTGCATATTAACCTGTGTTGCTGTTGCTGGGTACTCAAAACAGGTGTGTGTGGGGCTGAGTGGGACTTGGACTTTGAAGCTGCAATGATGCTGATGATGACTGATAGGGTGACTGTGTGCTTTTTGACATCTCTGCTTGTCCAGGGTCACACTTTCAAATGGCTTTCTCATACATTTTATAGACAGGCACAATGCTCCTTAAAAGTTTTGGAAGATTCAACCTTTGACTTTCTGCTAATCTTATAGCCCTGTCACCATCCTCACTCTCAACTTCATCTGTATCTGAACAAGAGAAGGATGCTGGATGGATATATTCTAGATCTGCATCATCGTCTGTCATCATTAGGTCATCCTCAGCAGCAGCAGCATCACCTGACAATTCTTGCCCACTACCCTTATATTCCTCTAAGCTTTTGGAGGCCCCAAACAATTTCTCTTTACTTTTACTCTAACAAAGTTCCCTACTATGGGTCTTTTGGTGCTTGTTTGTCTCACTATCTGATGCAGCAGGCGGTTCAACTCCTACACCTTCCTCTATTATGCTACTGCCAGCATCATCAACACTTGAATGCAACTTGTTGTCGTTTTCAGTGTTATTCTTATATGGTTCTTTATTTCTGCTGGCACTGGTGGTGCTGGAACTAGTTTTGCTGGGACCTTGACAAACTGCATCCTCCCTTGGAGTAGAAGGATCATTATCACTGATTTCACACGCTGCAGCAACCATTGCTACAGTCAGTTTTTGAACTACTACTTTACTCTCAAGTCCCTGCACTGCTCCACCCCTCCTCCTGATGCAACTGATTCAACTGCGTTATGCCTTGCCTATGCCCAGTCAGCTGTCTGTCACTGTCACCTAAGATATTTTGTTTTTTTATTCTTTTTTATTCTTTATTTATTTATTTATTTTTAAGTTGTCCACCCTGTTGTCTTATCACAGTCTGTCCAAATAAATTACAACTGAAAAACAAAATCGACAATGTCTTTCCCCAGACATCCCCACCCAGCACAGAGATAATAACAGCAAGATCAGCAAGCAAATAGGTCCCTAGCTGCCAGTGTCTTGCCAGTCAGTCACATGGAAGTTTGGAGTATTTGGAAGTCAACCTCCTTCCTTCCTTCTTATCACCTACCGTGTCCCCAGACTCCCCTAATACAGAGAACAAATGTCTTACCTAAATGACTCCCCTTTATTTGCCTATCTCCCCTAGCTCAAAAACATGCTGCTCTCTCCTCTCACAAACACAAAATGGCTGCTGTGAGAGTCTGACAGCCTTTTATATGGCTGTAGAAAACTTTCCTGTGGTGGAGAAATATTTATCTTCCCATTGATTTCAATGGCCGGAAAAGGCGGGAAAAAGTGGAAAAACTGCAGTTTTCGCGGGAAATTATTCGCCAAGCGGAAAGTGCCATTATTCACTGATTTCAGTTTGAGGCAAAAATTTTCGGCCATCTCTAGTTGTGGATGATGTTATCAGTGTTAGTTAATGGGAGGAAATTTACACATATAGAAATTGCAGTTTTTTGTTTTATCACTCACTTTCAGAAAGAAAACTTCATTTTATCATTAGTAAAAACCTATTTCTTTAAACGTTTGGCATGGAAACATGCTGTTCAGCCCATAGGTGACGGGGCTGGAAGGCAACTCAGATGTTAGTGGCTCACAGTCACAATATTACAGCCTCCATAGACCTGTAACTTGAAACCCTTCACTGTATGGTTTGTGAAACTGCAAATCACACAGTTCAGTAGGTCTTGTTGGTCTAGTGAGGGAGCACTGGGGGTCTCTTTTCAGATCACGGTTTTGCTCCTTTGTTGGTAATCTGTGACCCATAATATTGTCAAGCTGAAAAGACAAACCATATGATTGTTGCTCTTTAACCACTTAAAATAGGGTCTGGCCCACCAGTCTGGCTATACAGAAAAAGAATTGTACATTGCTGGTCTAGGATATTTCTTTCACACTTTTAAAATGGATGACTGATGATGTAAACCTCTTGCACGCTTATTTATTTGGAAGTCAATTGTCTAATGATAAGTGATACAGCTGTTTTTGCTTTTTCTTTGCTACATTTTAAAATCTCAGATTTGTGTGCATATGCCTTCTTACAATAGTTCACATTTCAGACAGATGCATAATACTGTTGAAGTAATAGGGGAGCTGAACCCTATTCACATGTTCATGACGAGTCACTGGTCCAGTTCTCAACACACTTTACTAATTTACTCATAGTACGTTTTATACAGATTTGTGCTGAATATGTTGTCTGTTGGAAAAGGTTCTTACGGGTCCCTAGGGAAGAGTGGAGTAGGATGGAGTATCTGGGAGGAGACCTGCATTGAGTATTGTAGGAAAAATGCACCAGGGCAAACTCATCCTTGGTGAAAACAAGAGCCAGACCACTTATAATTAAATTTTGTGTAGAGTTGTGAAGACAGTTGTGTGGCTGATTTCACTCTCAGTCAATTGTCCCCATGGTTATGCTAATAGCTAAATCAGGGATATGCTACCATTAGATTTCCAGTCACTGGCTAGTTGGGAATAATGGGAGCTTTGATCTCCAGTAGATGGGGAGACAAAACATGCCTACCCTTGAGCTAAACACTCCAGAATTAAAAATATTTTGTTTTTGCCTTTTGTTTTATATTCATGGTGCATTTTTCATTCATTTAATTAGAATTGTACAGATAACAATGAAAATATCTAATGCTTTTCTTTCATTGCCTCTACTATGGAAGATATGTATTTTTGTTGTTGTTGCTAACACAATCTGCATGAAATTATTAAATACCAGGGTTATTTTAGTAGCATATTTTGTTTACAACCTTGAATATATTAGTAGCAATTAATTGATATTCATGATATGTTCTAGCTACAATTTGTGCTGCCGTTACATATTGCTAAACCACTACTGTGCACCTCTGACCTTCCAACGTGTGCTTTATAATTAAAATACAAATCATATTACACTCATTGTTCTGGAATCCTTTCAAAGGTGATACATTTGCTTAAAGGCGTTTGTTATGTTATCTAATCAAATCTGTTTTTGAATCACAATTAAATGTGTGTTTGTATGTGTGAGCATGCATTTGTGTGAGTCTATACCTGCATGCGTGTTTGCCTGAGGCAAACCAATAGCCCACAGGTGAAAAATAAAAATTATAATTAAAATAAAGGGTATTTTAACCCCCAGAATTCTAGATAGGTCTCCAATGTATTGTTCCTCAATCTGATGAGGATCTCACTAACAATCAAGTTGTTAAAAATCTCATTTAACACAGTGGATATATTGAGTATTCTTCTTTATGTCCTAAGGTGCTTTTAGTTTGCCCCATAATTTCTCCAAATGGCCCTTAGATTGGTAGGCAAGGTGTTAAATACATTTTTTAAATAGAAATAATAATTACCCCCTTCAGGAGATCTTATAAGTCACAAACTAGCTGCCATTGGCCAGGTAACAATGAAGCCCTCTGCAAAGTCATCCATTGAAACATTGTATTTTTGCTAGTGGTGGTTTTGCCCTTGCATGAAATGTCATTTTCATTCTTTCATGGTCTGGCATACTAAGTGGAATCAGGTAAGAATTAGATTTATGACTTTGGAAAAGCAAGTACATGCACCATATCTCATATTCTCAAAAGAGCTATTAAATTGGGTAACCATTCTTCACCTGTTGTAGTTTGTCTAACACATTTTTATTTTTGTGGCATTATCTCTTGAAGCTACCCATGTATAGAGTGGCATGCTGATAATATGGGCTACCCTGCTGCTGTTCTTCACTACTAGTGCCAGAGGAAACACTGGTAGTAAACTGTTGCTGCCTGATGCTGCCCATATCCACATATCTGTGATCAGTTAGCCCTCCTCTGCACCAACAATGCTAGAAATCATCACTGGGGTGCAAAGCTAGAGAGCAGTGATGGTCCCTGTATTATCCTTGCTACTTTTGAAACCAAGTAGAAATGCTGTAGGCAAAGCCAAATGACCTCACCAGAAGTAGTGGGGCAGTGGATCAGAATAGGTAGCCAGAGAACGGTAAGAGGCACTTAGGGGAAGGGGAGACCCTTGTGGACTAGGGACCAGATTCCACACAGGCCAGTGTTCCTAACACAGGAAAAACTCACTGTAGTAGAGAGCTGAGTACTAGACAACAGGGATAGAGTCAAAGTCCACTCACTATAGGCCTCAGAGGCTGGTGGAGATCTGTCTGGAGAGCTGTCTGAAGGTAAACACTGGAACTTGCAAACCAGGCACACTTTGTAGACCTTTCCAATTAAGTAATTCTTTTGAAATAAAGCGATTTCGACTCTGCTGCAGAGCTGCCAGCTGGTCCCCAGACCGGTATCTGCTGTTTTAGTGTGAATATCTCTCAAACCGCTATGGATTTGAGGCTAAAGCCTCAAAAGAGGAAGAAATGGCCAAATCTGTTAAGAAGGGGAATAAAACCTTCTTCAGATATATCAGTGACAGGAAGAAGAAAAACTGCGGGATTACAAAAATTAACAACGGAAAAAATCAGTATATAGAAGAGGAAAAGGCGGTCGCTGACCATCTGAATAACTACTTCTGCTCAGTTTTTTCAGACGGCGGCCCTCATAATCAGAAAATGGCTGAAAACAGCATTGCCTCTAGTTGTATAATTTTAGCCCCAGTGTTTTCAGAGGCCGATGTTCTAGAGGAACTTGTCCGGCTAAAGTCAAATAAAGCGATGGGTCCGGATGGAATCCACCCTAGAGTTCTTAAAGAACTCCGATCTGTCATAGTTGGCCCCCTGACTAATCTGTATAACCAGTCCCTTCTTACGGGAGAAGTTCCTGATGATTGGAGAATGGCCAATGTTGTACCCATTCACAAGAAGGGTAGTAAAGAAGAAGCTAGTAACTACAGGCCAGTCAGCCTGACATCTGTAGTGGTAAAAATGATGGAGACTCTTCTAAAGAAGAAGATAATTGACCATCTAACAAAAAACAACCTGATGGACCCAAACCAGCATGGCTTCACTGAGGGCCGATCCTGTCAGACTAATCTCATTGATTTCTTTGACTATGTAACTAAAGTGCTGGATGAAGGTGGTGCTGTGGATATCGCCTACCTGGATTTCAGTAAAGCTTTCGATACAGTTCCCCATAAAGAGCTGATAGATAAATTATCAAGAATTGGACTTAACCCCTGGATAGTTCAGTGGATCTGCAGTTGGCTGAAGGACAGAAACCAGAGGGTTGTTGTTAATGGAGTGTATTCTGAGCAGAGACTGGTTACAAGTGGAGTGCCAGAAGGATCTGTTCTGGGCCCTGTTCTGTTCAACATGTTTGTAAGTGACATAAGGGAAGGCTTGGCAGGGAAGGTTTGCTTGTTTGCTGATGACACAAAAGTGTGTAATAGGGTTGATGTTCCAGGAGGTGTCTGTAATATGGAGAATGATTTGGCACTATTAGATAAGTGGTCAAAACAATGGAAACTTCAGTTCAATGTTTCCAAATGTAAAATAATGCACTTGGGGACAAGAAACCCTCAATCTGACTATCGTATTGGCAGTTCTGTGGTAGCAAAGACTTCAGAAGAGAGGGATTTGGGGGTGGTCATCTCTGACAGCCTCAAGATGAGTAACCAATGCAACCAGGCGGTGGGGAAAGCAAATCGTATGCTTGGCTGCATAGCTAGAGGTATAACAAGCAGGAAGAGGGAGATTGTGATCCCTCTGTATAGAGCTCTAGTGAGACCACATCTGGAATACTGTGTACAGTTCTGGAGGCCTCATCTGCAAAAGGATATAACTAAAATTGAGCGGGTTCAAAGAAGAGCTACAAAAATGGTGGAAGGTCTAAAGCATAGAACTTATCAAGAACGACTCAGAGATCTAAATATGTATAGTCTGGAGGAAAGAAGAGAAAGGGGGGACATGATTGAAACCTTTAAGTATGTTAAAGGACTGAACAAGGTTCAGGAGGGAAGTGTGATTAATAAGAATCTGAATACAAGAACAAGGGGGCACAATTTGAGGCTAGTTGGAGGAAAAATCAAGAAAAACATTAGAAAATATTATTTCACTGAAAGAGTAGTAGAAACTTGGAACAAACTTCCAGCAGAGGTGGTTGATAAATCCACAGTAACACAGTTTAAACATGCCTGGGATAAACATGTATCTATCCTAAGATAACAATAAAGGAATACTAAAGGGCAGACTAGATGGACCAGGTGGTCTTTTTCTGCCGTCAATCTTCTATGTTTCTATGTTTCTATGTTTCTATCTACAAAAGAGGAAGATTTTTTATGGGAAATTAGTATCCCTTTAATGCCATCACATCTGGAGTTGGTGGGGTTGGTGGTGGTATGTGTAGGCACTCTTGTCTTCTCTTACAGCAAACTCATACTCCTCTGCAGCAGGAGCTATAGGTGTTATTTGGAATGAACTGTTGGCAGTGGCATGCTCTCTGATACATCAGAAACATCACTGCTTCTCTTATCTGCACCAGAGCCCAGAGTATGTGTGGTTCTATGACTACTGTGGGACAGGGCTAGGGGCTATATGTGAGGTAAAACAGCATTTCTAATGAGAATTCCCATAGAAGGTGAAAACTGTAGTTTTCACACTTTTCTTTTTTTTTTGAGGTAAAAGTTTTCACCATTGCCTAATCTCTGTCGCTAGTATTTCTCACTGTCGTTAACAGTATTCGATCAGGCATAGAATCTTCTGCCTTTCTGTCACCTAACAGACAAAAGCATTTGTTTTATTTATTTTTTTAAACTGTCCTAACTTGCCACTGTCAGTGTTGTTGTGTACAAATCGCACCCACAATCCCTGCAACAATTTAGAGAAATTAGCACCAATACTCCTTAAAGTGGAACTTTCATCCTATATCAAGTCCCCCCAGAATCATTACGCATATTGCGTGTAGCACCTTAACAGTGATATTATCGTGCAGAAGTGCCACAATCTGAAGTAATCCTCTTTGTTCTGTGACCAGTGGCCAGGCATGCACGCAGACATCCTGTCTTAGAGATGTCTGCGTGCCTGTGCTGTCAACCCTAGTCTCCTCTAGGAGGCATTGCACTGTGCCTTAAGGCACTGTAAGGGACTGACAGCTCAGGCATGCAGACGGCTCCAAAGGAAGAAGCCTGGCCGTCGGTCTGAGAGAAAAAAGAAGGATTACTTCAGATTGTGGTACTTGCGGCAGATAATATCACTGTTAGGAAGCTTATATGAGTATGCCTATTTATTGTGGGGAGACTTGATATAGGGTGAATTTTCCACTTTAAATTAAGCAATACCAGCTCCCATTCTTCGCCTGTCTGCCTATACACCAGTATCTAGTGTTACAATTTCAGCAGCCTTCTCGTTTACTTCTTAACATGGCAGTGTCAATTTTTACATAAAACTACAAGATATTACATAAAATATCATGTATAATAAGCATATTATACCCAAGATTTTAGGGAAAAACAAGAGTGCCTATGTATAATACACACCCTTGTTTTCCTCTGTAACATACACAAAAAAATGCCAAGTTTTCCCTTCCTCCCTCCCTCCCCGCTTACCCATTGCTGCCTCTCCCTCATGGACGTCCAAATTGCACCTCCCTGACAGGGTCCCAGCGGGCGGCATGCTTGCATCCGCTGCCCGCTTCCTGCATGGCCCTATCAGGACCTCCTCTGCCCAGCCAATGGTAGTGTCTTGCGGTCCTCGCAGGGCAATACCATAGATCCAATGCACGTAGCATAGGAAGGGAAAATTTGGCGCTTTTTTTTATTTAATTTTTTTTTCTTATGTATAATAAGCACCCCTCCAATTCACATAAGGTAAAGAAGGGCAATTATTGTGTGTATTATGTGCAAGATTTTACTGTACCTGTTAGATTCATAATCATTAGCTTACAAATTGCAGTGAAGGATAAAACACACAGCAGGAGCAGCACTAGAGTTCAAAACACCTCAGTATAAGCGTATCCTTTATTGTTCTTGTCTGTGTGAAAATAGGAATTAGTGTGTATGTAATACATTATGTCAAGATGTGCCTGTTGTTTCCTTGTCTTGAATGTATATTGTACTATGTCTGTTTGTGTTGAATCTGACTGTCACTTACTTTCAGTCGAATTTCAGGCTCATCCAGCTATGTTAGACTTGCCCTTCTCTCTGACTGTCACAGTTACTTTCATCTATAATTATTTAAATCTACTCCTTTCATCCCTAAATAATGATGATTCAAAGGCAGTCATAAAACAGTGTACTCCGTGTACTCCACAGCAATGGTGAGCAACCTGTGACTACTCAACTGTTGTTGTATGTGTTGGAAAAGGTAGTTCAGCATGATGAGAAATGTGTCCACCAATGTGACCACAGGTTCAGAGGCAAAGGTTGTTGGAGACTATAGTCAGCTTTGGAGACTATAACTGCCATTATATGCGGCCATATTTTAATCCCCAACAGCAGACAATTGACTACACCTGCTTTATAGGTGTTCATAATGTATGGCACATCACTGTGGCACTGTGGCCAGATAGATCCACAAATGTGATACTCTAGCTTCAAGCTGGCATCTCCCATTTGAATGCATGGGGCGAACACACTCATACACATTTTCACGTATGTGTATACATGTGTTTTTCCCAATGACTGACCAATTTACACAAGTTTCCCTGCTTCACATACGCAAAGCGGGGAAACACACAAAATTAATGATGAATACCCAAAGGTGTCCATCAATTATCGCGGCGAAGAGCAGTGTATTTGATACGCTGCTCTTCCTGCAGTTTGATGAATCCAGGCCATAGACGTGGTCATGACAAAACTAGCTCTATCTGTTATTATGAAATTTTTAAATGTCATTTTTTTCACATAGCAGCCTTTTGTCAAGCAGGAATAACTGTGAGCTTGACCTTTTTGTAGTCTGAAACTGTGCATCCAAATAATCAGTCTGAAAATACCGTAGGAAAATAACAGACATGTTTTATGTGTGCACTACAGAAATTACTACTGTGTCTGCGCTTTACATAGCAATATTTAACCTTTTGAGTGTCAGAGGAGGATGCAGCACATTGGATTTGCTAGTTCATATCCTATGATAGCTTCAGAGTAATCACTTCTAGTAACTACGATTACCTCGACTTTATTTCACTGTACAATCTCGATCTTAAAGTATCTTTTTGTTGGTATTATTTTTTGTCATGTAGCTCAAATAAACATCTGGTGGCTCTCAAATTAACTTTTTTGAGCAGCATAAAAGAAGAGGATTACTGCCAACTGATTCTGCTATTATGGCTGACTGCATTACATAGCGGCATCTAAACAGGCTGAGCCTGTGATTCTACTAAAACTGAGCGAGTAAGTAAGAGACACATAATCTGCTAACAGACATAAATACCTATTACATTCAAGACAAACAGACAGGTACAAATCCCCAAAAACCATAGGGACAATCATATACAGAGATGAGGTGCTTCTGGAAGCCTGCAGAAGATGCTGTGTGGCATGCTTTATCTTATGTTGCAAGTTGCTGATTCTGAGGTTAATAGGTCTATCTTCATCCTGTACTCCAAAAATAAACAATGCTGTTAAGCTGGGAGAAAGAGAAAATTACTGCTGAAAAATTTATACTAGCTAAGTACAGAGGCAAAAAAGTGAAGAGGAGGAGATGGATTAACTTGCAGTTGAAGGGAGTGTGTGTGTGATTTCTTTGTCAACAGTATGACAGACAGGCAGGAAATCCTTCACCTGAGCTGCAACAGTGTCTGACAGTGACAGTACTAGAGACAGAGACATGCATCAAATATTATTTTTAGATTGACAATATATCGCTTTACATGTTGTGTACTTTACAGTAAAAATCAACACTACTGTCATGTCTACCAGCTGTGCTATGCAAACCTACTGTGCAGAAGTGGATGCTACATGAATCATCATCATTATCATCATTAACAATGGTGTCATCAAACTAACATAAATTCATCCATGGGTTATGCATATAAAAGCATGAGCACAATACTAGTCCACTCTGCAATTGGAAAACATTTAAAAAAGTATACAACTTGCAATAGTTATGTCATGGGTTACGCAGAAGTAACTCAGTCTCTGAATTGCTTTATTTTCCAACCATGCAGATAGTGAAGTACTGATTCAATCACAAAGTCCACTTCCACCCACCTCCAAACATGAGATGGTAAAAACTTCATTTGACACTAGTTTTAAAGCTCGTGTACATGTGCCAACACCGGCGGCACTGCAGTCATGCTCAGTACTTACTGCCCGAACACGCCGGAGCGGGGAGCTCTGAATTCAGACCGTGGTCCTTTCTGCGCACCTTCCTGGGTCCCAGGAAGGTGTACAGAGAGGACTTCGGTCTGAATTCGGAGCGCCTCGCTCCATATCAGCCGTGACGCGGGCAGTCTGTACTGCGCATGACTGCATTGCACACAGCCATCTCTACTGCGCATGACGGCTTCTGACAAACATCCTAGCAAATTATAATATAAGATAGTTAGATGGTACTTGACATACGGTGCCACTACAGAGGAATACTCTGACTGCTAATAGGCTTTTCCATGCTCTGGATCATATGTCCAGTGGGTTTCATGTCCTCACAGCAAGGTCTGGCAGGTTGGAAACACAGAACTTTATGGCAGAATATGGACTGTGGTCCTTATTGATCAATCTAAAGAGGTGAAATACTGGAGAATATCAACTGCAACAAAGGGGAGAAATGAAACCTGCCATTGATTTTAACAGGGTCTTTAACCTCTTGAATGCAAGCAAGGTCTCCAACAGACTGCAAAGCAATGCAATGGTGATCTCTCTGCAATTCAAGTGGTTAAAAGCACCATTTTAATCAAAGGGCATTTGCAGAATTTTTATTTCACCAGTATGGTGTGGTTGGTTTGCTCCAGGATTGCATCTCTTTAGCCTGATGAATAAGGCCTCAAGTTTTCTGTAAACCCTGACAATTTCCCTATCTGATAAAGTATCTGAGACATTTTTTCATCCATACAGTACCCTTATATATATGCCAAGACGTCTAAGCTCCTACCTCCAGAGTGTTTTAAGATCCCTGAGTCCTCAGGTGGAATTGTAAAAGGGGACACCATTTATAAGTAAACATTTAGGATCATCTTAAGTTTTGTTGTGGCCTTCCTTTTCTTTCCTTCCTATTTTATCAGAAAAGCAGCCACATGTATGAATTGCGTACCCAGAACAGTCACTCCTCACTGATCAGCTGGTCACACCAAGATTAAATCTGTTTCTGTAAAACTGAGCCTGTTGTTGGGAACACAACATGAGGAACCCGGAACCAATGTGGATGTAGAGCATCTTGAATCAGAAAATGTGGCTTAACAACTCGATCATGTTTTCACAATGTATCCCACATGCCAACCCCCAGAAGTTAACACAGAGTTAAAAAATAACAATTCACTGTACCAAGAAATCACATTAGGCCTGTAGTACTCTTCTGACCAGCAGACAGTTTATTTTCAAACAAAAATAATGAAACCCTAGGGACATAGCTGAGGTTGATGACCTGTGAAACACCAACATTGATGGTAAAGCATGCAATTTCTAAAAATTTTTTGGCATTTTGGAATTGAAAACATTAGCATAATAAAATCTGGATCTGGGAGTGAATGGTACAATGAACAGGAAACAATATGAGCAAATTGGATGTTTGGTGACATTTGCCCAGCAGAGTCAGTGGGAAGATGTCAGCCAACTGGATGAAGAATTAGTTTTGTACAACATCTATGGAAGTAGAAGCAGCAAATCTGCTTCATGTTGATATATGTTACAGTTTATGATGTTAAGTCTTGTGCTAGACTATTTCTTCTCTACCTCTCACACAGACCATTGTTAAATCATCATTCTGCTTGCTTGTGATTTATTTATACCATGCCATTGTCCTCAAATTTACTAAGTCCAGGCAGGTTCCACAGCCCTGTGATACTTGGTCATGACATTCCTCCGTGCCCAGGTACAGGTTATATACACAAATCTGCCATAGAAAAAACTATACTATGGTGTTTGTATTTGATCATAGACACAGGTTTAGCAAAATTTCTTATAGGTGCAGGTCATGCACTGTACTATTGTTTCATTCATTTCACTGTCTCTACTGGTAGAAGCCTAAGTGTGTTCAGCCAGTGGCAGAGAAAATTTAATTTCTGTCCAACTCTTTCCATATATATTGCAGACAAAGGGAGAAGTAAGTGGGTAAGTGCAAGTGAGATAATACAGAAAGAAACAGGGGGTGGAAGAGAAATAATAAAGTAGACTTATGGACAGAAATGCCAGATGCGATAAGATTGAGGCTAAGGTTGGCGGAAGAGAGAAGCAGAGAGGGGGTAACGTAATGGCAAAAAAGCAGAAAAAAGAGAGAAGGCTGAAGCAGAAGGGGAAGAGAGAAGCAGTTGGAGGGGGAAAGAGGGAAATGGAGGGTGAGGAAGCAGGAGGTAGAAAGAAAGGCAGAAGGAGTGAAAAGAAAGAGCCAGAGTAAAGTGTAAAAGAGAGAGAGATGGGATGAAAGACAGAGTTGAAGGGGAGGGAGAAAGAGCCAAACAGGAGTAATGATGAATGACAGAGGCAGAGGGAAGTGGTAAGAGAAACAAAGAGAGATAAAAACATAGAAGCAGATAGAGGTGAGAATAACAGAGACAGTAGAAGAAAGAAAAAGAGACTAAGGGTGGGGAAATGAGGTTGGGGACATCCAAAGCATCAGGAGGGTGAAGAATAATGCAGTGTATACACAGAAAGAAATGGGACATAATGCCACTTTTAAATTAAGGTTTAATTTTGGAAAAGCCTCTTAGAACAAGCATTGTGGGTCTCTCTAGCAGTCAATGAGTTAATAATATCACAAGTGATAATAATGATATAGAGTATCTCACCCTCAGTTCCATGGTGGCCATATATTCTTCCCTCTGCTGGAGTTTCCTGGATAACATTTTATTTTGTGGCACATGACACCAACTGCAGGAAGTAAATCTGCTGTCTATGACAACCTACATAAAACAATGACAGAAATGCACAGTCAATGGCTCCAGAGTCTATCTGGACAACACAGATGGTGCAGATCTGAGATTATTTGTTGGGACATTGCTGCACAGAATGGCACTGCTTACATCTGTAAATATGTGGGTTCAGTAATCATGCATTAAATCAGCATGGGATTGTTTATCTGATAAAAATTTGCTGGCAATAGCAAGTTATAATCTGCAACTACAATGCAATATCTTAGGAAAAATACAGTTTTTTCAATCTATTTTCATCCATTAACCACCTGGATTCTAGAAATGTCTCCAGTGTATTCTGAAGCGATGTGTTGGAGGTGTTGCTAGCATACAAGGGGTTAAATAAATGTTCAGTATCTTTATACTAAAAATGACCTCTAGACAGGAAAATGTGTTTTAGTGCATGTGGCATGGCTTTGCTCGTGCTGCAAACCTTGTTTGTTATTTTTTAACCCTTCAAGTGCTAGAGAGGTATCCAGTGCATTGTGTTGAAATATTGGATACCTCTGTGTCAATCGAAGGGCTGAATTGTATTAAAAGTCAGACCTCCTGATGCCTCCCTAGCTACTGATCTTCCAATTCTGTTGTGGTGTGCAGGGAAGCAAGAGAGTTCCCCTGCTTCCATTCTACCCAGAACCCCCGGGTATGAGTGGGGGCGGGATCGGGGTTGGGAAACCCTCTCACTTCAATGAGGGAAAGCCTCACTCATTGACTGGCAAGGGCATTAAGCTTTAACCACTAAAACTGCCTTATTTTTTCATAATTAGTGAATTTCAATTCTTATTTGTACCATGTTCATTTATACTTTTATTTAAAAAAAGAAAAAAAGAATTTACTGGTGTCCGTTCTTAGCGTAAATTTCACTATGGGAGAGATATATCAAACCATTGTTAGAGTGATCATTTTTAGATAAAAAATCGCAAGTGGTGATCATAAAAGAATTAACCCTTTGAATGCACTGTATACCTCTCTAGAACAAAAAGGGTTAAAACATGTTTATAAATATTGGGTTGTCATTTCTGTTCTTAGCACTGGATTTAAGATTTTGGTTTAAATTCTGTCTTTAAAATAGTCTCTATAAGCAACACTTTTTAAAAATTCGCTGTTCTAGAATGTTCTCCCACTCTAACTCCACATTTTCTAAAACATTTCCTTGGGCTCATAAATATTTTTATAGAGTGTTGGTTGTGATCGGAAATATGTCGTTTTGTCATTGAAGTACGATTTCTGACTGAAAATGTCATATGTAAAGACAAAATGTTGTATGTAATGACAAAAATGTCTTAACTGAAGACAAAAATGTCTGTATATACCATGGGTGTGATATTTGTGCTTGTCTTGTGTTTCCTTAAATTATAGATTTCTCACATTCAGAACTTCACCTTCCCTCCACTTTTTTCGTAACGTACAAATTTTGTCTTTTGTAAGACATTTGTTGTATACGCTATAGAAAATATGTCGTTCATACATACAATCAGGGCCGTATTTAGATCACAGAGCCCTTAGGCACAACACCCTCAGGCACCCTTAGCCCCACCTTTGCCCCACTGTAACCACACCTCTCACTTAACCACACCCCCTCTGTTAACCACACACTCTTGTGGTCACACAACATATCTTGGGTTACATTATAGCCCTGAAATTCAAATACCAGATTCCCACTGATTCAGTTGGGCCTTTTAACCCCTTAGGTGCTTACTGTGCTTTGCGATGCATTGTAGATCTGAAATCTCTCTGGAGCAAAGAGATCACAGATCTCCAACACAAAGCACGGTAAGTACTTTATTAAATCAGTGGGAATTAGGGGTTATTCCACTACCATTATCACAAATTCTGTATGCACTGAGGGTTGAAAAGTGTCCCTCCTGTGGGATAATCAAAGAGGATGGCACCATAGAGAACAAAATACCCTTGGGTTGAATTACTCCTCAAATTCAAATACCACATTCCCATTGATTAGGCTGACCAGATCTCACCTTTAACCCTAGACACATAGGAAATAGCCATTTTTCAGTACTTCACTTAAATCAAAGCAGTCCTGCTGTATGCATTTTTCCTATGTGTCCCCAGTTAAAGGTGAGGTCTGGTCAGTCTACCATTGATTGAATTTTTTTTATTGAAAATTGAAGCAGATTACAAAGCAGATGGAACATTACATAAAAAGAAAAAATCCCATTTCACAAATCCCATTTACACAATATACTAGCATAAGAACAGTAAAATAAGCTTGCCCCCAGAGATGGAGGTACCTGGTGTCCTCATATCGCTACTAGTTATAGTATAGATCTGTGTTGAGTGGGGAGTACATCCAAAGATACTATAAGAGAGTAAATCAGGGGCAAGGGGGAGGTTAAGGAGAACTCTCCTCCTAATAACAAAGATCTTAGGAGCACAAATGAACCAACAATGTAAATTATACCAGGTGGGCTTTATCTTGTTATGTCTCATGGAGGAATGAAGTCCAGTCAGGGACGAGAGTCAACCTAGAAAGCAGAGGACACGCAATACAGAGGGGAGTGCAAAAGGGCCTATGCAGGGGAGAAAGTATAGAAATAAGTGCTATGCCCGGATCAGAATAGCAGAGGGAGTAGAGGGAAATAAGGAGAAGAAAGAACTGAGATAGGGAGAAAGTGAAGGAAGAAGGGTAGGGGCTGATTCCTGAGGGTTCAAGATACGCAAGACATAGTCAAATTCGAGTCAGAGTTTTCTCCCAACGTGCGAGGTTAGTCAGAATAAGGGGCTTAGTATTCATCCAATGGGGTATCAAGGGGGAGGATAGGAAGGGAGGGAAAACTTATGAACCAGAGATAAGAACTAGGAGTTGTGACCCTTCTTTTGGGCTTCATCTGCCATTATTCCCAGTTTTTTTCAAAGAGAACAGTGGAGCCAGTAGTATAGGCATGGCATTTTTCCAAGAGCAGCATAGAGTCTACCTTCTGAAGCCACATCTGCGTGGTAGGCGTAGAGAATTGTTTCCAAAGCAGAGGGATGATGGATCTAGCATCATTTAAAAGAGAACACAATACAAATTTCATACAAGGGGCAATGGCTATGGAGGGTGTACGAGAATAAGAACAGCAGAGGGAATCGGTGCTGTAGAGCCAGAACAGTCGAGTCATCCAACGATAGGTTCAGAATTTCCGATTTAGACAGATTAACCTTTGCCCCAGAAAGACTAGATCTAGCAAATCTAGGAGAGGACAGGATCAGAAATGGTCATCAGGAAGTCATCAGCAAAAGCAATCATTTTAAATGTGTTTCTCCTCAAAAATATACCACTTATGGAGGGAAGCAACTGAATAGTATTCAGTAAAGATTCCAAAGTCAAGTTAAACAATAAGGGGGGCAACGGACAGCCTTGTCTAGTTCCGTTGTGTATGTGAAGGGGATCTAAGTAGGTTCTATTAACATATATGCGAGCTGAAGGGGTGGTGTACAAGATCATAATACTTTGTACCAAGCCCAAGCCCAAGCCTACATTCTGTAAGACCACCTTTAAATACCTCCAATCCACCCTATCGATGGTCTTCTCCGCATCAATACTTAGTAAGTGCCCTGGGAAATTTTTTTTACGCACCCAATGTATAAGAGAAATTACCGCCACAGTGTTATGATAAGCCTGTCTACCTGGCACCAACCCCCCTTGAGTAATATGAAGGAGATGGGAAAGATAAGGGCGTAATCTATTAGCCAGCACTTTGGCAAAAATCTTGGCATCCAAATTCAGGAGGGAGATCGGGAGGTAGTTCGGGCACGAACGATTTAGGTATAACCACAATGTGGGCCTCTGAAGCCTGTTTGGGAAATGGGATACCCATGCGTATACCATTAAAGGCTGATGCCATATGTTTAACTAAATGTGTCACAAAGGTTTTATGATAAGGGGAGGAGAACCCATCAGGACCCGGACTCTTTCCTTTAGGTAATGACTTTATCACATCCAATATTTCCTGGTCCGATATTGGCTGATCCAGGGAGGTGCTGATTTCTGGGCCACGTGGAACATCTTTTTTTTTAATTTTAATAAAATTTGCCAGGCTCTTACCACATTTGTTGCCTTGAAGGTACCGATGGTATTTGTACCACATGTAAGATTTCTGGAATGAAGCCCTCAATCTGGAGTTAAGAATTGATCTGGTGTTTCTAAGTTCCAACAGATCATCCTCCGACAGGGACATTTTGTGTCTAGATTTTAAGGACCAAATAGTAACATAGTAACAAAGTAAATTAGGTTGAATAAGGACACAAGTCCATCAAGTTCAACCTTCTCCTCATACCCCAGTAACTGAGAATTGTATAGCTTTCCTGCTACCAATTCAGTTAGTCTTTATCAGACCTTCCTGATCGGCCTACTGATAAACAGTATAACTCTATATGTTCCGAGCAGCCTGTCTAAAGATCTTTCTTTTTCCAATCACTGGCTCTAATCAGTGAACAACAGAGGATGCTCTTGTGTGCCTCCCATACCTTTGGGGTGGAAATATCTGTGGTTAAATTCAATTGAAAATACTTGAGCAATTGCAATTGCAGAGATTACTGAATTTTAGAGTTTCAGATGAGAGTTTCATTGAGGCGCCAGGATCTAGAATGGGTAGGGATATCTGGAAGAGAAAACATCACGGATACTGCAGAGTGATCTGTCCAGGTAACCGGGTCTACATATTGCAGCAGATATTGCAAGGTCATTAAGTAGTTGATGAGGCTATATGAAGAATGTGGAAAAGAGAAGAAGGAATAATCTTTCTCTACGGGATGCAAGAGTCTCCAAGGATCCACCAATTGTAAATTTGAAAATTTCTTTTTGACACGTGCCAAGTGGGATGTTCGAAATGGGGAGAGCCCTGAGGATGAATCCATTGTCGGATCCATGGCCAAGTTGAGATCGCCCCCAAATATAACATTACCATCAGCCCATTCCTCAACCTTTCCCAGCATGTTGAAGAATAGAGGTTCACAAGCATGAAACGTTTACCATACATTGTGCCTTTTATCATCACAAACCTACCATCTTCGTCAATCAAAGTGTCAAGAGCTTCCCATGGAATGGTTGAGCGAAGTAAGATACCCACCCCTGTTTTCTTTTCAGGGCAGAGGACAGATACACAGTGGGGAAGAGCTTATTGGAAAGGACAGGGTGTGTAAAGGTCTTGAAGTGGGTCTCTTGGACGAATACTACGTCAGATTTTAATTTGTTACATTGGTGTAGAAACATGTACCTTTTTTTAGGTGAGTTCAACCCTCGGACATTGAGCGAGTATATTTTTAGGTTATGTTTCATAACAACAGCGGAGAGATTTCAAGGGGGATCCCAAACCCCCCAGGAACCAGGCGAGAAAAAAAGGACAGAAGAGGAGAAGGAAGCACAGTAGAATCGAAGAGAGGACAGGAAAGAGAAAGGCACACGGCCAGGAGCCACGAACAATCAAGGCCAAGGAATATACAATAGAACAAGGAGAAAGAAAATCTTATAGAGGTGTCTAGAGTGACTAACAGTCATGGAGTGGGGGAAGATGCTTCAATAAGAGGGGAAATCATCAGAGGGGTGGGTGTGCAACCGAGAGCACCCGTGGGATCTGAAATATAAATGTGTGAAAAGGGGAGAACCCCAATGTATACAGAAGGGAGGAAATGTGACAGAGAAGTCTGAATGAAAGAGTAGGAAGCTAGGTGAAAGAGTAGAGTCAGTGTAGCAACCTATGTAATCACTGTGTATAGGAGTATATGCAGGCTCATAGAGGGGACGTACAACAGACATGGGGGAAGAGAGAATATTAGGCTTCAGCGCACAAGGCCTCAGGGGACACCACCAGAGGGCAGCCAGTGTAAGTTAATTGAAGAATGTGACCATCATGTACTCCGAGGAACTAGAGTCCCAGGAAGGGGATCTGAATTGTAGGGGGATTACCAACCATGTCAGTCGGGCCACAGCAGGCCATCGGCCAGAAGGAAGTCGCATACAACATGAGAAAATACAATCAATACACTGCCGAAGAAAAATGTACATAATGCAATAGACAGAGTCGGGAGTCAAACCCCTACACTGGCATGTAGTAATAGGAGTTCCGAAATCAACTTATGTAATGGTCAGCAGGGTCCACCACAGGGTGGCAGAATCATTTGAGCAAAACTAACAAAGGAGGAGATGTATCGAGCCGCTCCCTCTTTCAATTCCTTTTACGGGACTCCCGTGCATCAGGAGAATCAGTGGGTTTAGGAAAATGGGGTGAAAGGGGAAACTTCCCTACCAACATAGGCTACATGAATAAGTCCCACAGACCCATAAGAAGGAGAGAAGTCAGCAACCCAGGGAATTGGGCCTTTTAAACCCTTACTTGCTTACTGTGTTTTGCAATGCGTTGCAGATCTGCTATCTCTCAGGAACAGAGAGATCACATATTTTGCATTGCAAATCACATTAAGCACTTAAGGGGTTAAAAGGCCCAATTAAATGAATGTGAATTAATTAATTTCTGAGTAGTAATAGCACGGTTGGGAGGGGCTTATATGCCAATTGCCAATCAAATGTGGGGAACAATTCTAGCCTTGGCAAAAAAAAATTGGTCAAACTGGGCAATATTATCAAGGTGTGCAGACAGTGCCTCAGCTCCTGCCGACCAAGTAAATTAAGATTATAATACAGTACAATAGGAATATAGAGGCGCTAACTCTCTCAAGTGGCTAAACTTGATATGGTATCAGGAAGCTTGTCAAGTGTCCAAATGCAGCCTTTCACCCTCTTTGGAGTCCAAACACTCCCCCTCAAAACCCAACACAAGATATATATTGAATGAGGCTTGGTGCTGACTCTCACTGGTTATTGCCCTGCAGGTATAATAAAGCATACACAGTATCCTATGGTATATACAGCATTGGCTATGTGAAAGAAAAAAATTAACTTTTATTTTAAATAAAAAGTATTATAAAAATATATGTGGAGAGAAATAAAATAAAGTATACCCAAATGGTTAAATCCAATAATTAAAAAAGCTGATACATAAAATACAATAGCATCGCTTATAAAAATATGCAGTATAAAAACATATAATAAAGCACTTGCATATTTTGGAAAAAATTCAATGACCAACAGTTGGTCACTCTAATTCCTGGCCAGGAAAAACGTCCAGGAATTAGTGTGACCTAGTGTTGGTCACTGAATTTTGTCCAAAATCTGTAAGTTCATTATTATATACTTTTATATTGTATTTGTTTTTTGTTTTTTTTGCAATGCTATTGTATTTTATGTATGAGCTTTTTGATTATTGGATTTAACCCTTTAGGGTATACTTCATTTTATTTCCTGATGTATATCTCTACACATATATTTTTATAATACTTTTTATTTAAAATAATACCCAGTGCTGTATATTATTTGTTGTTATATGCCTTAGGATACTGTGTACAATGTATACTTTATTATACCTGGAGCCTGTAGGGAAGTTACCAGGGAGTTAGCGCCAAGCAAGCCTCATACGTTATTTCAGATTATAATAATAATTTATATGAATACTGTATACATCAACAATACATGCTTGAATCAATGACTCAGCTCTCCAGTCTCAACTCAGCTCTCTGCTCCTCTGTTTGCTGCCCTCACTCACGAGTCGCACACTTCCAGCCAACACCCAACTATGCACTACAAATTCTAAGTGCATAGCTGGTTCAGATTATTTATATGAGCAGTTCCGCCCTTAGCCAGCCTGAGCAAGCTACGCTGGCGATGTAGTGCGTGGCTGGGTGCCTGCGTATGCAACAATGTCAAGTGACATAAAGGTCATGTGATGTCACTTCTACCTGCAACACAGCAGGGAAAGAGAGATGTGGCTAGGGACTGGGGAGTAGATGCAGCAACCAAGAGTGACTGTGAGTCATAGGGGGCAGGCTGGGTTGCACAAGCAGAGTGGGGGCACCAGGCTAATAAGGCACCGGCAGAGTTTACAAAGGGCAGTGTCCTTTGTACCGTACCAGTGCACATTTAAAAAAAAAAAAAGGAACTGGGAGAGACTGGCCACTACTGGGCACCCCAGAAAATTGGGCACCCTAGGCCAGTGCATAGTCGGCTTCTTGATAAATCCGGCCCTGCATACAATTACTTATTTTTGTGTTTTATATAACATTTTTTTGTCCTTATCCCTTTGAACATACGGTCCTTAGTGAACTGTTGCTTTTCATTGCAGCATCATTAGTGATAATTTTCCGTACCACCATGTTTGTACATTCCGTTGGTTTACATGGGGATTTTAACCGCTGGAATGCTAGAAAGATTACTGGAGCTCTGGAGATAAAAAGCTCCATTTCAATCAATGCTGATTTGTCCTCTTTCATGAAGATGGTTTGCCCCTGAGTTGTGAAATGCATTAAAAACCCCTCTATCATTTTATTTGTTAAAGGGATAGTAATACTACTTTTTATCTTTATTTTATTTTGTAGGCATTAAAAAAACATGAAGAATGATATATCTTATCTCTCAAACCTTTATGGTTTGAGAGATATTCACAAGCAAAGTTTCCCCTCCCGCCCCTTTTACCTAGTGTAAGCCATCTCTTCTCAGATGTGGAATGCAGTCTATAGACCAGACAGATAACAGATGGGGGCAATCTTCTTTATATGAAAACAATGAAAGCCCTACCCCCCTTGACAAGCTTTTCAGGTTTTCCCTTATCTTAATTGAAGATTGTCCCTCTGTGTAATCTACCTGGGCACCTCCCTTCTGCTCTGGCTGAGCCGTGTTACATCAGTAAAAGGGGTGGAAAGGGGTACTTTGTCATTGAATTACTCTTGAACTACAACTCTGACAGAATTGAAATAACACTCTCCAAAGTCCAAACACTATGATGATTAATTAGAGCTGCTTTTATTATGAAACATTACTATCCCTTTAATGAGTAGCAATTCTGGAGCAAACCAACTGTATCATAGGGGACAAATAAGCATTTCAGATATTCCAATTGATGTAAATGGGCCATTGGGAAGTTTGTATTTGCTTCGTATGGTGTACTTGTTTCTTCAGCCTCACAGTTATGAAATTTAGAACGGTGATAGGGTGTTTGCTGTGTATGAAGCAGGAGACAAGTTGAGCGAAGTGAGAACTTTATTAGCTGGGTAGAGTTACACTGAAAGCTTTCAACACTGCTTAGTCCTGTTCATCAGCCACAGTATAGAATTATACCTGGAAATACTGCGTACATACAGAAAGCACAATAAATGCAAATGATAGAAATTATTAAAATCAGATGTATTTATTGTTTGTGGCAGGTTATCTTTTTTATAAACCTGAAAGCTCGAGATGTCATGAAGGTTTAGTGAAACAATGCTTCAGGTGTGTTCCTACCATCCAAAGGGAGAATTTTGCTGTTTTAAAACTATGGGTAGCTGAGAGGTCAAATGCACTGGGGAAACGCTCTGGCACTAGAGCGGTAAAGCCTGCATTTTGATGTACAATATCTTCTTTTTTTTATTTATTTATTTTTTTTGCAGCTGCAAAAAAAAATTTCCTTCCAGATAATAAGCCTGCATCTACTTTATTTTATTCTGTTAACTCTGTCTTAACCCTTTCAATGCTAAAGATGTCTACATTGTATAGCTTGCAAAATATAGGATACATCTTTAACATCTAAGATGATAACCTTAACCCTTTGAGTTCCAGAGGGGTACGCAACCCATTGCAAAGCAATGCGCTGCGTACCCCACTGGCACTCAAAGGGTTAAAGAGGATCTTTCATCTGCTATAAAGTCGCCCTGCAATATTTAAGCAGGTAGCGAATAGCTTTAGAATAGAAAAATAGACCATTCTAAAGAAATCAATCATTGTAGAAGACTGGAACCCAGGCTACAGCACAGACAGGGGTGGATTGTAGGAGAATACCAGTCCAAGCATTTTTTTTTTTAAAGCAGCCCACTAGCTGCACCTACTCCCCTATCGACACCCCCTTGTGATCCCTGTGCAGCATGGGAGAGCAGGCGTCAGGATATTGTATCATATCCTGGCACTCTGCATTAACCCTTGAGTGCCAGAGGGGTACGCAAAGCTTTGCAAAGCAATGCGTTGTGTACCCCTCTGGCACTCAAAGGGTTAACAAGGAACGCGAAGGAGCCCATGGTCTAGCGGCCCACCGGGGGATGCCTGATCCCCCGATAGGACAATCCGCCGATGAGCACAGACATATTGTCTACACAACTGCGCTGTCAGTCCCGGTCTCCTGCAAGAAGCATTGCAGTGTACCTCATGGTAACTGGAAGGACTGGCGGTGCAGGTGCGCTGACTGCGCTAACCCAGCTGTCAGTCTCCTACAATGATTGATTTCTTTTCAAAGGTAAAATATATATTCTGAAGATAGTCGCTACCTGATTAATTATAGCAGGGCGACTTTATAGCGGATAAAAGTTTCACTTTAACCCTCCGAGAACCAGCCCTTTACTGTGAATAAAATTCTTCTTTCTCCTACTTATTGTCACCAATAAATAGGAGCTGGAGTCCTCTCAAGGGGTTAAAAGCCCATTTTTAAATTAATGTGGATTATGAATTTTCCCCTATAGTGTCACTGAGTTGCCCCAGAATTCCCCCAATTTTCTTACTGGCATGCTGCCCAAAGTGTTGAGTAGAGGTAATATGATGACAATAGCACATCTCCCAACATTTCAAATGGCCAAAGAGGGACACTTCTGTTTTAGGAGATGTTTCTGGGGCGGGGTGGCAGGGAATTACCAAGAATGTTTAGATTATTTCTTGACCTACTGGCACCTCTTTGTGTAACTGATAAATGATTTAGAGCAAGATAAAAGTATGTTATTTACAAGTAGTTTTAAAGCCCATGTACACGGGCCAACACTGACGGTGCTGCAGCCATGAGCAGTACTGAATGCCCGAACACTCCGCGGCTGGGTGCGCAGAGAGGACTAGGATCTGGACTCGTAACACCCTGCTCTGTATCAGCCACGGCACGGGCAGTCAGTACTGCGCTTGACTGCAGCACGCACAGCCGTCTCCACGGTGCGTGACGGTTTCTGACAGACATCCTTAGTGAATTATAATATAGGATGATTCATTTATAAACCTCTCTAGGCTTTTAACCCCTTAAACCCTTAATGGTCCAGGTCTGTCATGGGTAGAATCTTGTTAAGGACCCATGACGGTTCTGGACTGTCATGGGTTAAATGATAGCAGAGCGCCTCCGTGCATGCTACTGTCATTCAATCCAGACTGAGACTGAGCGCTCCGGTACCAGAGCGTTCCGTCCCAGCCCTTCTCACTTGAATGAATGAGGCAGTATACAAAGCATACTGTCTCTGTGTCCGCTCTCTTCCTCTCTGTCCCTTGCGATCAAAGTAAGGGATAGAGAAGCAGAGAGGAGATGCCTAATGGAAAAAAAATGCAGCAGCTGGGGGTATTAACCCTTTCACTGCTGGTGCAGGAGGCTGGCTGGATGCAGGTCAATTTCTGACCTGCTAAATACACTTTAACAAAAAAAAACACAACACAATTTTGTTTTACAAAACAAAATGTATTTAAAAAAAACATGTCATTAAACAATATTGGGAGTGTGATTGTTGTGGAGCCATGTAATACATTTATACACACCGCCAATCCTCATCGATGAAAAAGTGGCAAAATAAGGTGGGAAAAAGGGACATGGGAATTTTCACCCAGACGGGACAGTGCCTACTTAAAACTGCACATTTTGTAGGTATGACTGACCGATCATACCTTCTATGCAGTCTCCATACAAATTTAACCCATTGTGCACAAATGATCCCAAGAGAAAAAAAATGGTGGTTTTTTTTACATTTTTTTAACAGTTTTATTTAATTTTACTATAATAAATGGTGGGCTATCCATATAAGTGTTGCATCAAAAGAAAGCCCTATTTGTGAGTAAAAAAAACAGTATATCATTTTTGTGGATAAAATAAAGTACTTGGAGGGAAAACATTGTTGAACAAAGACATAGTCAAAAAGGTCAGAATTGCTCCGGTCATTAAGTGAAATCCACCTCAGATTTCCCCAGTCCTTAAAGGGTTAAAGACCAGGTGTATGCAATGCAGTGCTTCATCCAGGGGTTAGCCCTTTGAGTTCCGGAGGGGTACATAATGCATTGCTTTGCAGTGCTTTGTGTACCCCTCCGGCACTGAAAGGGTTATATAAATTGTTACATCATGTCTTTGCAATCTGGCAGGATGGGTGTTTATTTTTTTAGAAGACCAAAAGAGGGCAGCACAGAATCTCTAAAAGGCCATTGTCTTATGTCACCTGTTACCTGATAACACAATTAAAAAAAATAATAAGGTCATGGTCTAAAGTATAGCTAAAATAAGAGCTTCTCTGCATGCACTAGCAAAATGCATATGGGAACTGTCTCTGCATAATTTGAAATCCAACTCCAGCACATGTTTCCCCCTGCAACAGCTGAGTCAAGAAGATGGAAAAACTACAAGACACAGGATCATGATCTGTCTGTGGAGAATGAACTCAGTGTGCTTCAAGTAAAATGTCACATTCCGAGAGGTCCTGAAATGACTTTCCTTAGTGTCGAATCACACTACAGTCTGTGTTCACATGATGCAAGACCTGTTTATCTATCAGTAACTAAAATAAGAACGCCTTCTGTGTTATTTATAAGCACAGTGTGATGTAAGTAACCTTGGGGTATATGTCATTTGATCACTTCATTTCTAGTTAAATACCTGCTTCTAAGTAGGAAAGAAGGATTTGTTCATTGTGTTGTGTCAAACGCTAGTGACATGAAGCAGCCCACTTAGCTATTATTGCACTATATCATTCTATCTAATCAAGTTGTCAAAGATTTTACTTTTTCTGTTCCAGGTTGTTTTTGTCCATTAACTCCTTGAATGCTAGTGAAGTCTCTAATGCATTGCAAAACTTTGCACTGGAGACCAATCTGGCATCTAAGGATTAAAGATACAGTGACATTTGGCTTTTTGTGCTGTGCAAACAAAAGAAAAATACTTTTTAAAAGTTATTAAAACTCAAACTTTGTTAATTAAACTGTACCAGTTCCATATGATGTCCGGAGTATTTTTTTTTTTCTATTTTTCTCTGTGCGTGAACTTTGGCCAAAATTTATAAAAGCAAACTGGGGTTAGTCTGGATTAAACCAACTGCATCACAGGGGACAAAATGAAAACTCCAAAATTCCCATGTACTTGACTAGAGAGTTTAACTCCATGAATGCTAGAGAGAGCTCCAATGCATTGTTTCACAATGAACTGGATACCTCTCTAGCATTCACGAGGTTAAATACCCAAATTAATTTAATATTTGGATGTTAGTGTATTTTTTTGCCAAGTGTTTATGCACAAAATCCACATATTGAAAACAATGAAACAGCACATCCATTTGCTACTCAATTACATGCGGTGGCTAGTAACATGCATTCACATGCATTCAGGGACTCTCTGTTTTCTGGTATTTTAGCACCTAACAAAGCTAGATGTTGTTAACACATATTAAAAAACACTGCCTGGTAATTGAAAAGTCGTAGAAATAGTATACAGGCATGCACAACTAGACATCCCTACACTAGTGACCAGTGGATCCATTGTTATAGGGCCCTAAGCTCCATATTAATGCATCCAAGATACAGAAAACATAAGTGAAATAAAACAATAAATAACCCTTTGAGTGCCAGAGTGGTATGCAACGCATGGCAAAGCACTGCATACCCCTCTAGCATTCAAAGGATTAATCCCCCTGAATAGTAACACCATCCTATGGCCTATTTCCCACTCCCAACAGCTGTAAACCAACCTTGAATTTGGTAGTCCAGAGGTGTCTTCTTCTCCCTGGTCTTGCTTTACCTTCTTCTTTAATTCTCCTTTCAGTCTTCTTTCTTTTTCTGTACATCTTCTTTCTTCTTCTTTAATTCTTCATTCTTTCTTCTTCAGTCTTTCCTTAAATCTAGTAAATAGAAATAAAAGAGCCATCTATTTACAGTTCAGACTTGATTTTTTTTAGGTACAGTATCACAGTGACCTGAAATTGTACAGTGGCACTGTTGCTACACTATCCTATGGAAAGCTCTGGTCAGTTGACCATAAATCTCCATCGTATGGTGTAGCAACAGCGCCACTGTACAATTTCAGGTCACTGTGATACTGCACCTTAACAAATCATGTTTGAGCTGTAATAACTATTGAAAAAAACACCTTTCAGCAGTGGGAGTAGCCTTGTTTTACTCAGGGGGGCACATCCTACAATATATATATATTTTTTTACATTTTAAGTATTACTATCCCTTTAAAACAAGATAGGGTTAAGATGTATTTGTAAGATTCTGGACAATTCTATGAGTGCCAGAGAGTTGCACAGGACACTGCAAAAGGAACTCAAATGGTAAATCCTTAACCCTTTGAGTGCCAGAGGGATATGCAAAGCAATGCGCTGGATAACCCTCTGGCACTCAAAGGGTTAATGTCTATTATCCGTCGTAATATAGACATTAGCAAAATGGCTTATATTTTACTGCTTTCAGTAGGTAACTACCTGCAGCCCTATGAGTAACAACCTGCAGCCCTATTCTGTGAGTGCCAGAGGGTTGCACAGGACACTGCAAAAGGAACTCAAATGGTAAATCCTTAACCCTTTGAGTGCCAGAGGGATGTGCAAAGCAATGCATTGGATGACCCTCTGGCACTCAAAGGGTTAATGTCTATTATCAGTCGTAATACAGACATTAGCAAAATGGCTTATATTTTACTGCTTTCAGTAGGTAACTACCTGCAGCCCTCCGCTTCTCTGAGTGTGCTCAGGATCAACAGGGGTGTTTTTGGCACGGGCTGGACTTGATGGAAGTATGTCTTTTTTCAGCCTCATCAACTATGTATGTTACTATGTTACTATGTATTTGTATGTGCGTGGCAGTTCTCCCATTATTTTTGTTTTTATTATTTTGTCATCGTTTTACTGTTTTCCCTTCATGTATGTAAATGGAAATTCTTACTTTGTATTGCTAGCTTTTTTGCAAGGTATTCTAACCAGTATAAAGATATTATAAATCATATAAAGTCAGCAGAAGTCAATCATATACAGGCAAAATGAAAGGTCTTTGTTCTTACCCTTAAGGTATTTTAAAATCCATATTATATCTACCTTCTTTTCTTTTTTTAACCCCAGAGCATACATATAATATTAAATTCATTAAATTGCTTCATATATGGTAAATCCTTTGCATTTTTTTCCAGATGCCTCTTTCTGACTACTACTACTGCATTAACCCTCTGAGTGCCAGAAACAGTACAACCTAATGTGTTGGATGCCTCTCTGTCACTCAAAATGTTAAATATATTCTGGAAATCTGTTATATCTTGCCAATAACCTGCAAAAGTAAATTGGAAGAATTGTTCATGCTATCTTTTTTTTTCCTTGTCAAAGTTTTAAACAATTTAACCTCTTAAGGACCAGCGGTCTAGGGTAGTTGCTTTCCCTTAACCCCTTAAGGACTGGGAAAATCTGAGGTGGATTTCACTTAAGGACTGGAGCAATTCTGACCTTTTTGACTACGTCTTTGTTCAACAGTGTTGTCCCTCTAAGTACTTTATTTTACCCATGAAAATTATATACTGTTTTTTATGCACAAATAGGGCTTTCTTTTGATAGCATACTTATATGGATAGCCCACTATTTATTTTAGTAAAATTAAAGAAAACTAAAAAAATAAAAAAAGCCATTTCTTGTTCTCTTGGGATCATTTGGGCACAATGGGTTAAATTTTTATAGACACTGCATGAAAGGTATGACCGGTCAGTCATACCTACAAATTGGGCAGATTTAAGTGGTCACTGTCCCCCTCGGTGAAAAACCCCACGTTCCCCCCTCCCTATTTTCCCACTTTTTTATTGAGGAAATTTGGTGGTGTGTATAAATGTATTACATGGCTCCACAACAATCACACTTTCTATTTTGGTAATTGACATGTTTTTTTATTTAAATAAAATTTTTGTTAAAAAAAAAAGTGTTGTGTCTTTTAAAAAAAATAAAAAATAAAAAAATAGTTAATTTTAGCAGGTCAAAAATGGACCTGCATTTAGCCAGCCTCTAGCACAGCAGTGAATAGGTTAATACCCCCAGCTGCTGCATTTTATTTGTCCACTAGGTGTCTCCTCTCTGCTTCTCTGTCCCTTAGTTTGATAGCAAGGGACAGACGGCTGAGAAGAGACACTAGAGTCAATGTAGAACACTGCCTCATTCATTCTTTCATAATGCCGGTACATGGGATTGCTGCTGCAGCGATCCCATTACCTGGCACTTGTGAAACTGGCTGAGACTGAATGCTCTGGTCCCGGATCGTTCAGTCTCAGTTGGGAATTAATCATAGCAGCGTGCACAGAGGCGCGCTGCTATCATTTAACCCATGATGATCCAGGACCGTCATGGGTCCTTAAGGCAAAACAACCCATGATGGTCAGGACCATCATGGGTCATTAAGGGGTTAAGGACTGATTTGATCCTCTCTAACACGCTGGTACACGTGACCTGCTATGCATACAGGCGAGTCTCTTTGAGGTCTGAGAGAGACCGCTCCAGTCTTGGAGCTTTTGATTTCAGACCCCGTTTTTACTCACAGCTCTCCCAGAGGATCGCTGTAAGTAAAATGTACGGGACGTGCTATGATCGGCACCAGTCTATAAAGGAGCAGTAACTTTTTTTATGAAAAAACATATATTGTAGGGCATTTCCTGTTGAGTAATATAAGGGAGCTCCCACTGCTGGCAGATGCATATTTCCAGAGTTATTACAGTTTAAACCTGTGTGTATTTACATTAGCAGTGCCCTCTAGTGATCAAATTCCAATCTGTCCCCCTGTTACATTCTAATGGAGAGGAAAATCAGTGACTTACAGTTCTCCATAGAATGTGATAGAAACTGCCTGTCATTTCGTGTCATTTAGAACTATCAGGAAGTAAACACAGTAAATTCAGCTCCTGATTATTTGAACTTTTGTAAGTTCTGAATAGAACAGCTGAGAGCAGTGGGAATACCCTTGTGTTACTCAGCAGGCAAAGCTCTATAACATATACATTTTTATTAAAAAAAGTTTACTGCTCCTTTAAGGAAGAAATATGTGACGTCATAAGGGGTCCTTAAGGGGTTAAAGAAAGTACCTGTAAAATAGGCACAAACAAACATAAAGATTTGATTAACCGTTTGAGTGCCAGACAGTATGCAACACATTGCAAAGCAATGCGTTCCGCACCCCTCTGGCACTCAAAGGGTTAAATGTTTTGCAACATTTACACTAAGCACTAACTCCAGTAAGACAACTTTTTTGAAATGTGGAGTAGAAACGATTTTGGCAAATAAAAAATTGTGTCGCATTGTAAGTATAAAGAAATTTGCAAGAATAAAATCAGTTTTAGTGATTAGATCTTAAATCCAAGTATAATCTGTTCTTAATGGAAGTATATAGTGATAGTTATATATGCAAAAAACTCATTAGTGAATTTGCTGTGTATTTTTGAAGAACATTCTAAGAGAGACATATTTATAAATTTGACTTTTCATCTTAATTAATATGAACCACCGTTGTGAATTCTAGTGACAATTATTAAATGTACACCAAAAAAGGGTTTTTATGCATCTCAGTCATTGTTCTTAAAGGGATAGTAATACTTGAAATTACTATCCCTTATATTGAAGCCCTTAAAAAACTGAATTAAATGCCACCAGCGGCATCTCTCAAACCTTTATGGTTTATGTCTCTTCCCTGACGTCGGCGTTCTTGCTGCAGCAGGGGAATCTGTTCATTGAATCAAGCGGATGCTCTTCAGCAGAGCCAGATCTTGTTATAGAAGAAACGATCCTTCACTAAAACGGTCTTCTACGTGTGCTTGGTAACCAAGCACACCTAGAAGACCGTTTTAGTGAAGGATCTTGTCTTACATAACGGGATCTCGGCTCTGCTGAAGAGCCTCCGCTGGTCCCGGGACCGGATTTCCCTGCTGCAGCAAGAACGAGGACATCAGGGGAGAGCGAAGTTTAAAAGCGGCTATTCTCACAAACCATAAAGGTTTGAGAGATGCCGCTGGTGGCATTTAATTCAGTTTTTAAAGGGCTTCAATATAAGGGATAGTTATTTTGAAGTATTACTATCCCTTTAAAAATCACATGCAATACTATTGACGACCTATGACATAACCCAACTTTTGTGACATTACAACGTTTTAGGTGCAATGCTAGTTTCTTGTCAAAATGCAGATATCACTAAATGTATTTATAACAAGACACAAATATGGTTTCATATCAAGTTTGGAAAAACTGTTTTATTAACCAGTTAGGTACTGCAGAAGTATCCAAAGGATTACCCTCTACTGTATAAAATAAATTGAAGTTCCGGTATATTCCATTAGTGTGTTTTCTCTGTAGCTGAATGTGGTTTCCTAAACAAGAGAATTTGTGTGATAAATATGTGGCTGTCCAGCTATTTTTGAGCAAATCTCCCATCATTCTCAGTAAGCCTATGAGTCACTGGATGATTTACAATATGTCAGAGGCCTCTTAAGCATTCAAGCCCCTTATAGAAAAATTGACGTTTTTTTTTTTTTTTATTTGCTCTCTATGGTACAGTTGATTTTCCCCAGAATTGCTTCAGTTGTCTGTGTACAGGATACATTAACTCTTTGAGTGACAGTGAGATATCCAAAGCATTGTATACCATTCTGGAAATCAAAAGGTTAAAGGGTCAGGCCATTCTTTTTCCTTTGCAATAAAAGAAAGGTTGCATTGGTGAGTAATAAATGCCAAGTGTCACAACAGCATGTTTGAAATGCCTCAACAGCTTTTACACAACGGAGTTGGCGCTGACCTGTAGCTCTCTCCTGGGAATCCCTTTAACATAAAACAAACTTATACAGGTGTGTGTACTAATATATATATATATATATATATATATATATATATATATATATAAATCTCTCAACAATAACACATATAAGTACATAAAATAAATGTATTAAATATTCACTTCCAATTTAGCAAACATTATAAATCTTAAAGGCAATTATAAAAGCAATTGCAAAATCAATTCTAAAAGGTGTATGTTAATACACTCAGCAATCTATACATATATATGAAACATATCTTTAAGACATTATGAATAATATAAACTTGCATAAAGTGATAATCACTACTAGTGCACAATGTAACTCCCGGCTGGGAAAAAAACTGCAAACACTGCAATCACTGCAACGCGTTTCACACTCCAATCATGCTTTATCAAGCAGAAAAACAAAGTTGCCTTGTGCACCTCTCTCGAGAGAGCAACTCTCGGAAGAGAGCTAGAGGTCAGCGCCAACTCTGTTGTGTAAAAGCTGTTGAGGTTGGATTTGTGACGGGGATATCGGATTCCTCTAGGAGTAGAGGCTGCAGACTGAATATATCTCTATTGGGATTATTAATTATTTGTGTTTCTGTTATAAACTGAGTTACTGAAGCGCCTTCGTCAAACTTGTGCTCTGTTTGAAATGGCGCTGGTGTCAAAACAGTGCATTTAAAATGATGTTTTATCGAAACAAAGTCTAACATCATGCCACAAAGTGTAAATATTGCTTTTTCACTAACTCGCCTTATTTTATGTCAGCTTCACATACAATGTCAGATAATCTGTGATTTTAGAGTGTGGGGATGATTGAATTCGTTTAGGGTAGCTTGGGGGTACAGTTGTTAGGGTTTGGGTGGTGGTTTTAGTTTGGTTTAATTTTTATTATGGCATAGGGAACCATGTATCAGTGTTTGCCGATGACACAAAATTAAGTAAGGTAATAAAGTCTGAACTGGATGTGTCTTCATTACAAGAGGATTTGGACAAATTGAGTAACTGGGCAGGCAAATGGCAAATGAGATTCAGTATAGACAAGTGTAAAGTTATGCATTTTGGGTATAATAATAAAAATGCAACATATAGTTTAGATGGTGTTTCTCTGGGGAAATCTACTAATGAAAAGATTTGGGAGTAATGGTAGACAATAGACTTAGCAGTAGCATGCAGTGCCAGCTGGCAGCAGCAAAGGCCAATAAGATATTGGCATGTATTAAAAGGGGTATTGACTCAAGGGAGGAAGATATAATTATGCCTCTTTACAGGTCCATGGTAAGACCCCACCTAGAATATGCTGTTCAATTCTGGGCGCCCTTTCTGAAAAAGGACATTATGGAACTAGAGAAAGTGCAGAGGAGGGCTACAAGACTAGTAAGGGGAATGGAAAGTTTTAGTTATGAAGAAAGGCTAGAAAAGTTAAACTTGTACACACTAGAGAAACGGCGTCTTAGAGGGGATATGATAACACTATATATATATATATGTTCAAGGCCCATATACAGGGCTCTCCAAAGACCTGTTCATTAACAGAACAGTACACAGGACAAGGGGCCACCCGCTTAGACTTGAGGAAAGGAGATTTAATCTACAACAGCGGAAGGGTTTCTTTACAGTAAGGACAATAAAGGTATAGAATTCACTTCCTGAGGAGGTGGTGCTATCAAATACATTAGATGCCTTTAAAAGGGGCCTGGATACTTATTTAAAAGAGCATAACATAGAGGGCTATGTACATTAGTATTGGGATTAATATTTAGTTAGGGCTTGTTGATCCAGGGAGAAATCTGGTTGCCATTTGGAATCAAGAAGGAATTCCCCCCCCCCCCCATTCAAGGCAGAATTTTAAATTGCTATATTGAGGGTTTTTTTTGTTTTTTTTTTGCCTTCTTTTGGATCAACGATGGTAAACAGGAATAGGAAAAGGGCTGAACTGGATGGATGCAAGTCTTTTTTCAACCTAAATTACTATGTTACTATGTAATTGAATTAGTGTTTTGTATTTTGCTTATACTAGTGATTTGGAGTGTTTTATTCATTGCTTGGTATGGCTTGTTGCTGGGATAGATTTTTTTTGTTGGAATTGTTAGGTAGTATTGGGTGGTGATATTAGATCGGAATAGATAGTTTTTTCACTAAGCCTGAATAATGTTAGACTTTAATTAGGCACCATTTTAACCATGCCATAATGTTAGACACTGTATTGGTAAGTTGTGAGCTTCTGTGCATACATATATATATATATATATATATATATATATATATATATATATATATATATATATATAGTGTGTGTGTGTTTGTATATTGTAATTGGAAAAATTTGCAGCAGAAGGCAAATAAATTGTAATACACAAACATTTTAACTCCTTTGAAGTTACAGACATCCAATGCATCTAGCATTCAATGGGTTAAAGCATGTATTACAACATTATATATTTTTAGATTATAGAATATTTACATTTTAAATTATGTTCTTTTGTGTATACATTTATGCATTTAAAATTATGAATACCTATTAACTATTAAAATTACTAAAAATGAATCATCATTTATTAACTATGCAACTTGAGATACCTTATATGTTTGGGGCAGTATGAGGCAAAATATTCTAGATTTATGTAACCTGAAAATATAATATAGCATATATATAGCATGAATTGCAGTCTATTTCCCTATTCTCTCCCCCTTCCCCACTTTCTCTATAATTTAAATGGGCTTTTAGCCCCTTAAAAGCCTCACATTGGTTTGGAGTCTTCCTAGCACTCAAAGGGCTAACCTGAAATCAATGCAGTTTGTTGGCCATAAAATTGCTCATCTTTCTTTGCACCTTATATGGACATATCCTATATAATAATTTGCTAAAACGTGTGTAACGACCAGTCATGCACAGTAGACACTGCTGAGCGTGCTGCAGTCATGCGCAGTAGAGACTGCCCGTACCGTGGCTGATACAGAGCTGGATGCTCCAGTATCAGCTGCGGCGTGGGCAGTCTCTACTGCGCATGACAGCCCCGCGACCTGCTGGCAGTGGCACTGCGTGTAACCGGCTCTTCAACTAGTAGTACTATATATAAATAAGTAGTGTGTATAATCATGCATGCTATATTGTTAGCTTCTTATGACCAAACTCTGATGTGCACAATAGGAACAGCTGTATATGCAGTATTGTGAATCAAATATGATAGAAGTTGCCCCAATGAGAGATAGTTCTCCAATTTAAATTTTGTTCTATGCATAGGGCTGGTATCAAGCATGCAAAGCATTGGTATTTTTACTTTTATTTGTTTATTTATTTATTGAGCAAATGCTTCAACTCAATATATGAAGCCTTTCTCTAGGGAGGTGTCTAAATGTGTTGGAGATGTCTCTAGCATCCAAGTAGTTAATCCATGTAAAGTCTAGGTGTAGCTAGTCTGGTATCATTATAGCATTCTCCAAGATTGATTGTTTCTAATTAATACAATTAGATCCACTTATTGTGCACTTCTAGTCAAATCTCCACCATAATTTTCTTCCATTCTCAAAAGTGTGGGGTGTTAGAGGTAGATTGGGAGGAAGGGATTTGTTGTTCTCATTTATACTGCATCAGTGATGCAATGGTGGTAGAAGGGAAGGAGAAACATGCACCCTTCCATGTACTATGCTTCTATTGTATCATTCTTCTTGGTTCCCTGTCTATTGGGGAGGTACAAAAAAAAGAGCACTAATCTCATGCAAAATTATATAAAGTCCATCTCACCAATGTTGATGTTTAATGGGGATAAGGTGCTGACTGAGATATCATGCCAAGATCATCAGGAAAACAAAGGATTAAACAAAGAATATGATGTCATGTTGTGTGTAAATTTTTTTCTGATAGATATTTGGGAAAATATGCAAGGCCAATAACACACAAGGCTAAAAAAGGCTGTAATCCATTGGATGCTCTAGAGATCTACAATGCATTATGAAGCAATTGAGAAGATGCACTAAGGAGTGATAAGGAGGTGATAAGGTGGCAATAACTTCTCCAATGATTTCACTTCACCAAGTCCTGTTATTTTATGGAGCCAATGCAATAAGATTTCTCCAACTTTGGAGATCTTAGTGAATCTTAGTGCATAGGCTCTATAGAATAACATAGAAACTGGAGAAGTGATATCACTGGAGAAGTCATCTCACCTCTTTATCACTCCTTATTACATAACCTGCAATGATTTGGAGAGCTCTCTAGCATGCAAGGGGTTAATTAATAGCCTCTAAAGCAGTATAAAACTGAGACTGAGATTGCTCTGCCACACAATCACAATTCAGGAATTCTAGGCACTTGCCTACTCTGTCTATTGGGAAATCTGGCCCTGAACATTAAGTATATAATAGGGTTAGAAGGACAGTGAATATTATGGTGAAGCTGCACCTTCTATAACAGGGGTAGCCAACCTTGGTCCTCAAGAGCGACCAACAAATTTCTGTGAGAATAATCATAGGACAAACAGCATAAAATAAACCAAAGAGAGAAGGGTGCTAGTAAATAAACAAAGTGTGCAATTATAAGTAGTATAAGTAAGCATAAACTATCCCAATAATGATATACATGAATTGAATATCTAGAATGAGAATGACAGCGATGATGGATATGAATATCAGATGATAAAATGAGTTGGAATCAGATAGAACTGAACTAAATGCCTTTTCTCTCCCTAGACTAAGCATGTTCCTGAAGAAAACAAAATATACAAACAAAGATTCTCAGGTATCCAAGTTGCCTCTCAGAAAACAGAACTGACAGGACAGAACATTGGCATTTTCTCCCCCACACTCCTGGCCCTATTAAAGAAGCAGTAAACTTTAATTTATTAAAAACCTATATGTTATAGGAGCACTCCCGCTGATTACACTTACTTTATTCAAATGTTATAGCTGTTCGAATTGTCAGAAAGTGAATTACAGCATGACTACTTCCTGAAAGCTCAGAATAACAATTTGACTAAGCAGTTTCTATCAGATTAAACGGAGAACTGTTTGTCAGTGAGTCATCTCTCCCACAGAATACGCTAGAATAATTAATTGGAATCTGACCACTCGAAGGTACTGTTAATGTAAAAAACCAAAAGTTTACACTGTGATTAGTCTGGAAATAAGCGTTTATCAGCAGTGGGAGTTTCTGTGCTATATTCAACAGGAAAAACTCTACAATATTTAGTTTACATAACAAAAGTTTACAGCACATTTTAAATTTCCGATAATTCTGCAAACTTTTCCTGCTTTATGCTCCAGCTCTTTTACCCTTTCCCATACTCAGTCCCCTCTCTCTCCTGTGATCCCTCCTACTCTCACTCACTGATCCCATCCTCTCTCTTCTGTCCTGTAACTTACTCACCCTGCTCTCTTTTCCTCTGTGATATGTCCTGGATAAATTAAAATGAACACAGAGTTTTTTTAGGTGCTTTGGATCGATCCTCAAATCAAACTCTAAATGTAAGGAGTTAAAGGGATAGTAATACTTTGTTTTATTTTTATGTTATAGGCATTAAAAAAACACGACGAATGATATACGTTTTATCTCTCAAACCTTTATGGTTTGAGAGATATTCACAAGTAAAATTTCCCCTCCCGCCCCTTTTTCTTCTCAGATGTGGGATTCAGTCCATAGACCAGACAGATAACAGAAGGGGACAATCTTCTTCCTATGAGAACAATGAAAGCCCTGCCCCCCTTGACAAGTTTTTCAGGTTTTTCCCTTATCTTAATTGAAGATTGTCCCTCTCTGCAGTCTACCTGGACACCTCCCTTCTGCTCTAGCTGAGCAGTGTTACATCAGTAAAAGGGGCGGGAGGGGGATACTTTGTCATTGAATTACTCTTGAACTACAACTCTGACAGAATTGAAATAACACTCTCCAAGACCCAAATACTATGATGATTATTTAGAGCTGCTTTTATTATGAAACATTACTATGCCTTTAAGAACTGGCACTGAGTCAAGTTTCCTGTGATTTTTGGATATCTCTTGTTGAGATATTTCTCTATACTTGTGCATACTGAAAAAAAAATTTGATGAGATGCAAAATAGCTGTGTTAGCATAGCAAAAGCACCAATTATGAAAGATTAAGAAATCAGATTATAAATTGCTTCTGCTTTTATTTGACCTAGATAAATAGGAGCGAGCACAGAATCCTCAAATGTGCTATATGCAAATCAACTGAATAAAACAATGACCTATACTGAATGTTTACATTAGACTAACAACCAAATCTCAACTGTCCCCAATCGGAGGATCATAGATACAAAGGAAAATTAAGCAATTCCAGGAAGAATTAACTGCAACAGAGGGAACAAATAACAATTCCCTATTGATTTAACCCCTTGAGTGCCAAAGGAGTGAGCAACACATTGCAGTGTAATGTTTCCTCACGCCTCTGGCCCCCAAGGTGTTAAAGGTCAAATATCATCTGGATAATGCCCTACTGGTCTAGTTTCAGACCTGTTAGTGAAGATGGCAGATAAGAGAGTCAGATCAAGGGCATGGAAAGGGACCATTGGAGCTCTGTCTCTAGGCTCTGAAATGGAATCTGAACAGTAAGATTTTGCATCCCATAGTCTCCCCAGTTCCTATAGACTGTTATGGATGGGCTGGCAAATGCAACAGTATGAGTCAATGAAGCCTGACCATGCAACATACTTCCATGTTGCTTCTAGTTCTCCTTTTTCTGAACCCCAAACTGCTGCAATTTTGCAGCTTCACAGTATTGCCCAGGGCATTTTACTAAATCTGCTCCCAACAGTTGGAAGTCCAAAAGCTGACTACCCCTGGGCTAAACCAGATGCATCATAGGGAACAAATAAAAACAAGTAAATAATATTCACAAATCACCATTTCTATAAATGAGGGGGCTTGTAGGCTGGATTTACCAGTAGGCAGAACACGCAACTGCCTAGATGTCCACATTTTTGATCTCTCTAGGCAACCAAATGGTTAAAGTTTTTTTCTTGTTTCTGGCTTGTTATAGGCAAGGTTATTTTTGTGCCAGGAAACACTGAATGGGATGAGGGTTGGGGTCATATGAGGAGTGAAGCTGTGGCTATGGGTGGGACTAAGGATGCCTAAAGTGCCTTTTCAAGGGCCGCCTGGGATGTAACTCTGACCCTGTGGCTTTAAAAAGCCTTTTTTAGTTTAATCAACATTTTTATTTCTCCCATACAGTGTATCTGGTTTGCTCCAAAATTGCTCTTGTGTTTTCTGCCCAGTCTTATTCCTCCCCTTATTGTTCTTCTGTTTCATTCTCAGCTATATCTTGTAACATTTCATATCTCATTATTTTTTTACTCAGTCTTAAATCTGTCCCCTGTCTTCTGTGCGTTGCTCAGTCTTGAGCCATCCCTTTCTGTTCTTGTGTGTTATTCTCACAATTTTACCTTCCCAGCTCTTTTTAGTACATTAGCCTTAGTGTATGGTGAGCAATAGAAGTGTTCATGCACATACCTTTACTTAGAGGTGTTAGTAGGACTTGATTGAGGCTGATGTACTAAGCAGAGCTGGGGGATAAAGTGTTGATAAAGTGGTGATAAAGTGGTGATGACTTCTCCAGTTTATCACTTCTTCTGTTCCTGTGTTATTCTATGAGTCTATGCACTAAAATCTACAAAGTTGAGGAAATCTTAGTGCCTAGGCTCCATAGAGTAACATAGGAATTGGAGAAATAATAAACTGGAGAAGTCATCTTCACTTTATCACCGCTTAGTAAATGTACCCCCTGGAGTAATTTTGGGGAAAATTGGTGTCACCACAGGAAACACAAAATACTATTAAAATAAATGTGCATTTTTAACCCTTTGAGTGCCAGATGGGTACGCAACATATTACAAGTCAATGTGTTGCATACCACTCTGGCACTCAAAGGGTAAACCTCTTGCAATCACTGGGAAGTTTTACATCTCCCCTAAAGTGAAGATGGTTAGCCCCCAAATTGTTTACGTTCTTCTTAGTACATCAGCCATATTTTTTTACTTGCTGGTGTGAAATTATCAATAAAATGTAAACCAATACATCACTGGCCCAGGCTTCAACATGGTCACCTGTGTTTTTATTGGTTATACTAAGACTGGAGTCATGTTGTTACTTTGTATGATGTCTGCATATTCTTGAACATATGTAAGCTTGCCAAACTCTAATTAGTAAAACATATGAGCAAAACACATGTGAACTCGCAGTACAGTCACCCGAGTCTTTTTATATAAGTCAAAGCCACACTGCACCGCTTTTAAATGTTACTTCTAAGGGTAGACCAAAATAGATGTCCACAGTATTTCTTAATAGAGGAGCTAATGAAGCCAAACAATTCTGCACCAAATCCAAGAGAGGAAGTCAGCCAAGAAAGATCTGAAATGGAAAAAACATTCGCTCGCTGCAACTCCTGCTGTGAGCTGAGACTTCTATCCCATGGCACCTACTGCAGCTTCCCTGTGACTCCAAAGAGGAGGTTCTGTCAGGCGAGGACTGAATGTTCACACGCTGACTATACTTGTTCTTGGCTCCTCTTCTCAGAAGACAGAAATGCTGGACTGAAATGTTAATATGGAATTGGCACCTCGAGCTTTGGAGAAAAAAAAAAAGAAGATTAACACATTCAGTAATAAGAGATATGAAACCAGAATCTAGGCAATGTAGATTCTCTCTAGATTCTGATATATTAATATTATTACACTAGTAATAAATACATTAACCTAAATAAAATATTGATTGTTTTAGTTTGTCCCTGACACACACTTTTTTGTTTAGTAGTACTCTTACACACTCATTCCCTCTCTTCTTTATACCACACTAACCTATTGCAGTGTCTTATTTTCTCACAGCTTATCAATTGCTTTTGTGTTTGCTTCTTTAACTTAAACCATCCCCTATTGCTCTTGTGCTTGCTGCTCAGTCTTTTACCTTCAGCTATTGTTTTTGTGGTCGGTGTACAGTCTTTACCTTACTATGTTTCTTGTGTTTTTTGCTCAGTCTTATTACCATCTTTTTTGTTCCTGTGTTTCATGTTCAGTCATGTGTTGTGGCATTTAATAGTTTTTCTCTTTGTTTTCCTCAGTCTTATATCTTATGCCATTCTTTTTTGTTCTTGTGTTTTCTGCTCGTTTTTTTATTTGACCTCATTGTGCTTGTGTTTTCTGCTCAGGTTGATAGCTTCTTGTGCTGCTCAGCCTTATACCGTACCTCAGTGTTTTTGTGTTTGATAATCAGTTTTATAACTTCTACAATTGCTATGTTTGCTGCTCAGTCTTATACCTTCCCCTATAGTTCTAGTGTTTTCTGCTCAGTTCTTTCTCTTCCCTCATGCCTTCTATTACTTTTCTTGTATTTACTGCTAAGTCTTATACCTTACCTCACTGTTCTTTTGATTGTGGCTTAGTCTTATACCTTACCTCAGTGTTCTTGTGTTTGTTGCTCAGTCTTACACCTTACCTCAGTGTTCTGTGTTTGCTGCTTAGTCTTACACCTTACCTCAGTGTTCTTGCATTTGCTGCTTAGTCTTATACTTTACCTCAGTGTTCTTGCATTTGCTGCTCAGTCTTACACCTTACCTCAGTGTTCTGTGTTTGCTGCTTAGTCTTACACCTTACCTCAGTGTTCTTGCATTTGCTGCTTAGTCTTATACTTTACCTCAGTGTTCTTGCATTTGCTGCTCAGTCTTACACCTTACCTCAGTGTTCTGTGTTTGCTGCTTAGTCTTACACCTTACCTCAGTGTTCTTGCATTTGCTGCTCAGTTGTATACCTTACCTCAGTGTTCTTGTGTTTGCTGCTTAGTCTTACACCTTACCTCAGTGCTCTTGTGTTTGCTGCTCAGCCGTATACCTTACCTCAGTGTTCTTGCTTTGCTGCTTAGTCTTATACCTTATCTCAGTGTTCTTCTGTTTGTAAAAAATATAATTTAATCCCTATCGATCTTGTTAGTGTATTAAAGCAATTGCCTACTTAAAATGTCAGTTTTAACCCTTTCAGGTAGTAGTAGTAAGAGCAGGACAGGTCAGCCAATGCCACCATTGCTGTACCTGCAGCCACTAGTGTTGTACCTGCTGCCAGATGTGCTGCCACTAGTGTTGTACTTGCTGCCAGTTCTGTAACTGCTGCTAGTGCTGAACCTGCTGCCAGTGCTGAACCTGCTGCCATCAATACTTTGCCTGCTGCTAGTGTTTCTTGTACTACTCGGGGGGGAGGAGAAAATGATGCCAAGTGTGACAACAGGAGACTCTCTGTAACATTGCTCTTCAGTGAGATGTCTGGAATAGAGCAGCATAATGTAGGGAAGGAATGGGAGACAGGGATAAGGATGGGCATCACTACCACCACTAGCAATCAGCTTTTGGAATTTGCAGAAATAGCAACTGCTCTAATTTCTACTGCTGCTGAGATGAAAGGGCATCACGGTGCTAGGAGCAGGCTAGTGTGCCACAGACCACCATGGACACAGTGGGAATGGGGTCAACAAGTAATGCGGGACTTGGGCAGGTTCCACTTGCCAGCAGTAACAATACTCCTGATCCTAGCTGCAGTGCTAAATCTGAGGCAGTAGCAGCAACAGCAGCAGCAATATTATCAGCTGCCACAGAAAGTGAAGGGGAATGTGGAGGAGAAGAAGAAAGAGGCCATTCTTCTCTACCTGTACCCTATCCCTCCCCCCAGAAGTCATGGGTGTGGGACTATTATTCTCTTCTGGCAGGCACAGTGCAGGCATCATCAACAATGGTACAGTGCAAAATTTGTGACAAGTTAGTGAAAAGGGGAAAGGAGGGAACACACCTTGGCACAACCTCCCTGATAACACATGAAACACAGACATGAAATTTATGTCAAGCATGTTAACATCAAACTCCCATTACAGAAATCTAGCACCGCTGTTACTTTACCCCCTGACTCTCCAGAAAGGTGGAGATCAAAGAGGAGGAAGAATAAAGAAACCCAGACAGATACTGGAAGATCCATGATGAGCTGAACAACTAGCTCACCATCAACATCACCTTCTTTCTCTAGGGTATTAAGTATATCTCCTGCCAATCCACGTCATTCATCGTTACCTCCCCGCCAAATGATAGCCACTCTGGTAATGTTAGGATATGGCAGTTCATCTCTACCCATTGCACACTGTGTGGTGCACTGACCACACATGCCAGTGTGGTGGAGAGGAATTGATACCAGGTCATCAGGTGGCATCTGAGGAGATTCCATCCTGCAGAATATGGTAGGATTCTGGCAGGGAGGGTTCATCATTACTATTAAACTGTCAGCAAGTTGTCATGTGTCCTTAGCGGGGTTTGGACAAGGGGTACAGTGACAGCGGCAGTATTTGGTTTCAGGTGTCGTGGTGTTTGTATACAGTTATGGCCCCAGATGTTATTTACCACATACACACTGTGCACATTGCAGTTGCTGATGGAAGCCACAGTTCCTGTTCTCAAGGGAAAAATATATATTCTAATAACGTTGCACCCATGATTGTGGAGGAGTGGCAGGTGGAGAAGATTTAATGGGGGCTACTTATTGTGCATCACTGAAGCCAGTCATGGCAAGTGGAACCTTCATCATCCATCTTCCATGTTACTGCTATTGTTGATCCCATTTCCTTTCAGCTGCCTAATCATCCTGCTGCTTAAACAGCTCAGCAGCAGCAGTAGCAGTACGAACAGCAGTTGCAATTCAGGACTCAGGAGCACATTTGACAGTGGCCACTGGCCAACATGACCTGCTGGCATTAGGTAGTAGGGCATTTTTATTTTTTACTCAGGGCTTGTGTTTTGAAATAAATAAATAAATAAAAAAATAAAAAATAAAAAAATAGTCCTACAAAAAAATAAACAATTTTTGGGGGGTTTGTTTCTAACAAACCTAAGTCCCATAAATCAATGTTTACTTAGGGCTTCTGCCAAACAAGCTTGAGTCCTACAAATCAAAGTTTCTTCAGGGTTTGGTCCAACAAAGGCCTCTAACAACAAATCAAACAAATCATCCTCTACATAATACTCTATCAATTCAAGTATCAGTCCACCCATGTGGCAGCTTATGCCAGGGGGTTCCTGTCTCCATCACATTACATACAAATGTCTTATTTTATGTTATTGATTTTTTTTTTATTAACTGTCCCCCCAGTAGCAGTCAAGAAAGCCCCCAAAACAAATTCCCTGTTCAAATGATTTATTCATTCACCAACACAGGCACCCTCCTCAGACCCATTTATACAATGTCTTATGGTTTTTATTTTATTATATTTAGGATTTCTTTTTTATTAACTGCCCCCCAATCCCAGTAAACAACCCCACAAAAATCATCCCCTGATTCTTTCCCCACACTCCACCAACACAGGCACCCTCATGCCCCTTTTATACTATGCCTTTGGGAAATAAAATAATATTTATTTTATGTTGTGTGTAACTTCAATGTTCCCATTGATTTCAAAGGAATGAGCTAGGTTAAAAAAGTGGAAACAAAGCAGAAAATCTACACTTTTTCTCGGGAAATTTTTCACCAAGCGGAAAGTGCCATTTTTTGCCGATTTCAGTTTGAGGCGTACATTTTCACCCATCCCTACCCTTGACTTCAGAGGAGAGGGAAAAGGTGGAGAAGAACAGCCTCTTTCTCCTCCTCCACATTCCCCTTCACTGTCTGTGGCAGAGGATGATGTTGCTGCTGTTGCTGCTACTGCCTCAGAATCAGCACTACAACTAGGACCAGGAGTATTGCTGCTGCTGGCAAGTGGAACTTATCCTAGTCCTCATCACTTGTTGACCCAATTTCCACTGTGTCCACGGTGGTCTGTAGCACACTAGCCTTCTCCTCAGGATCCTGATGCCCTTGCAACTCTGCAGCAGCAGGAATTAGAGCAGTTGCAAACTCTGATCAATGGAGACTAACTACATCACTTATATTGTGCATACAATATCATATTCTTTGCCAGTAGTCCTGAAGATCTGCAAGAACTCGTTGAAAAGCTAGGACAGAAAAAGTAAAAATTTTGGTCTGAAGATGAATATCAACATAACACAAGTCATGCTTAACAAATTTACTTACCAAGGAAAATCACAGTAGATGGGCAAGAACTAAAAGAAGTGGAAAAGTATGTTTACCATGGACAGGAAATATCAGATGGAAAGGCCATGATGGAAATTGAGCATCAAATGAAACTGGGATGGAAAGTGTTTGGAAGACTTAGTATTAATGTCTTTAAGAAAAATTTACCATCCTGCCTCGAGCTAAAAGTTTTTGACCAGTATGTCCTCCAAGTCTTTATGTATGGCTGTGAAGCGGACACTGAATGCCAAACCCATAGAAAAACTTAAGGTTAAACAGAGAAGTAGGGAGTGGTGAATTCTAGACATAACAAAAAGAGACAAAAAAAATGTGTGCGTGGGTTTGCTCGCAAACAAAGGTCTATGACATCACTGAAAGAGTAAAGCACCATGTAATGCAAGTGGGCAGGTCACATAGCAAGAAGACCTGATGGTAGATGGACCAAATGCATTTTGGAACAGATTCCACTCAATACTAGATGCCCAAGAAGAAGACCAAAGTGAAGATTGGTAGATGAAATTACCAAATGTTGGTACACAGTAGTAACAAAAGGCACAGGACCAAAGTTGTATATATATATATGTGTGTGTGTGTTTGTATGTGTATATATATATATATATATATATATATATATGAGAGATGATTTAGGAAGGAAGCTAAAGCTAAGCAATTCTAGAACATATCAGCTATACAATATAGAACTAATGTCAATTCTATTATTTAGTGGGGATTGTAGCCACTTCAAAGCAAGATGGGTACTTTAGCTTACTGAATATGGTCCCCATATAGAATAAAATAAAAAAAAATTAACATCATAATGGCTTAAAACAGAGTTAGGTAGCCTGAGGTACTCCAGGTTGATGTTGGACTACACCTAACATCATGCTTAGAAGCTAAGAATGATGGCAGGTGTAGTCTAACAATAGTAGGAGTAGAAGTACATTGCCCATCACTAGCTTAGAGGGAACATTGGGGCATATGTGCATAGAAACGCTGAGTAACTCCTGGGCAACCAGCTGCACCATAGGGAACAAATAAAAATGTCCCAGTGATTTATAAGGGGCTTCTGACCCCCTACAATGATAGACCAATTTCTAATACTTTGTCTGTATGCCCATTTGGCTCTGAGTATGGTTATAAAGTTGATGGGGCCATGGCCCCAGGTCTCCCACCACTTTATGGAATATATCATAAAAGCAGAACTTTTTTGATTAGTGCTGATGCTAATGTCTCTTTAACCCTTTGAGAATCAGAGTAGTGTACCAGGCATTGCTAAGCAATACATTGAACGCCCCTCTGGTCCTCAAAGGGTTAATACATGGTAGTGTCACGTGACATGTGGACACCCACACAACAATTGGAAATACAATGTACTTAAAGGCATAGTAAGTTGACACAACAAGTTGCTCTTATTCGAAAGAATACATTCTAATATTGTCATATGTACAGGTAAATGTTAGACATATGAAAGTTTATATGATATTTTCATTTTCATTTATACACTTTTTCCTTCCTGCTTGGTCAGTGACCAAAAAGATGGCCTTCACCAACATACACACAATGGCACTCAATAGGTCTTTTCAGGTTAATTTTTATTCTACCAGTCTCCTGCTTTTTCAGGTTACATCTGTTTTTGTGCCTGGTCAGCGTTTCAACTCAAATGTAACCTTTAGCAAGACAAAATACAATGTGCAAATTGGCTTTATAGAGCCGAGCTTTCTGGTATGGTAAAGAGAATGGACTCAGATGAATACATGAAGGGTCGTAAGGAGCATTGACTGACAGAAAAAACCTCATGCACCTTCAGTGTCCAGTATATCAAGTTGTGAATCCATTTCTGTATAAATTAAAAAGACACTGTCACCAAAAAATAATAGTGCTCAAATTCCATTAAAATATTTTGCAGCCTGCCTCCTGACAGCATTTTTTAATTTTTTTTCTTTAGTTAGAAAGTTCTAAAATCTTTCGTTATAAAAAGTAAACATCACCACTTCTGACTATTTCAGGACTGTTAAAAAAACGGATAAAAAATTAAACAGCGATAATTGTGTTGAAATTAAAACTCCCCCCAGTTCAGTTCACCGAAACCTTTCTCTCTTATTTAAATCATGTCTTAAACTGTCCTTATCAATTATTTAAACAAAGGGAGTCAAATGGGCATGCACAGATGCCCCCAGATGAATGGGAAATTAAATTTGGGATTATATACCTACTAGTTTTAAAGCCCATGTACAAGGGCCACAGTGCCACCCAGCAACCTCGGCTGGTGGCCAGAGCCTCTCTTCTCACTGGCGGCGCTGCAGTCTGGCGTGTTTGGGCAGTCAGTACTGCGCATAACTGCAGAGTGAGCAGTCTCTACTGCGCATGACTGCAGAGCGGGCAGTCTCTACTGAGCATGACTGCAGAGCAGGCAGTCTCTACTGTGCATGACTGCAGAGTGTGCAGCAGTCTCTACTGCGCATGACGGCTTCTGACAAACATCCTAACAAATTATAATATAGGATGAAAAAATTCTCAGTGGAATTTACATTGTCTGGAATTTTCATATTCCTTGTATTGCAAATAATTACCACAGCAACCTGCAAACAAATACCTTAACACATGTTATGGCAGTTTAATACCCTGAACTATCTTGTATGTGAATCTCTAATACCAGCATCTGAAAGAAAGTTTTGTAGACATGGTGCAATATGGATGAACTCAGTGTATGACCGCATCCATAGTACAGCATTCTATGATATGGTGCATTATGCAAGATGAACGCTGGCCATATGTCAAGGATCATTGGGAGGAAATCAATTTCACATGATGTTTTCAGTGCTGAGTTAATGATGCTGTGCTAATGTCACCCATGTGAACATGGTATAACAAAGAAATGGCCACACATATCAGAAGGAGCTACAATCTCAGTCTAGTAATTAGAAAAGAAAGACTCATACAATAACCACACCCACTGTGTCTTAACAAAGAGTCCACAGGCAAATGATGAATAGTATGCAGTCTTTTAAATTGTTTCTTAAAAGGGTCAGATGCATCCTTTAAATATGTATATAAAGAATGCAATAGTATTTCAAACTAGAAATTAAATTAGCTAAACTGATAATAGGATTGCAAAAGAAAGCAAGAAATGTACTAAACATTTCTACAAATATATAAATGGTGAAGAGATGAAGTTTGATATTCTGTCCCTTAAAACTAATTAGTGAAAATAAGGCAATGGCTGACACATTAATCTATTTTCTATGTATATGTAAAAAGGAAGTAACAACAGGTTTTGGGCAAACAGGGATAATTATAATTTTTCCTCCCTCAGGTACATGGATTACTGTGGACAGTGTCCAAACAGGAATGGAAAAAGTTAATGGTAACTAAAGCACTAAGACCTGATTGTTTACACTCAACAGTACTCAACAATAATTAACACTTTAAGGACCCATGACATGCCAGAACCATCATGGGAAAACCTCTGTTAACGACCAATGACTGTTTTGTACGTAATGGAATTCAGGCTGTGTGGTTACAAGCCATTTGGGGGCCCCTGAATCTGTTGGACCTTATGGGTTAAGGAGCTTAGATCAATAATAGCCTTTAAGCTTAATATTTATTGATTTATTCTCATTTGGCATAGCGCACTGTAACTGGAGAAAAGCAGATATAATACCATTATTCAAAAAGGGTGCCAGATCTACACCTGAAAATCATAAATCAGAATTTGACTGGGTAAAATACAACATGTTTATATCATGTCAAATAAATGTACTTGCATTCTCTAAAAGGATAAGTGGTAACTTGAATAAAGATACTGCTGTAGATGTAGTATACTTGGATTTTTCATAAGCCTGTGATACTGTGTCTTACAAGACGTTACTGCATGAATTAAAAGACCACAGCTTGGGAGACCCTGTGCATGGATAGAAAACTGCTGAAATTATAGAATGCACAAAGTTGTAGTGAATGGAGCATTGAATGGAGTGCCTTAGGGTTCAGTCTTGCCTGTGTCCAATGATTTTTAATGTATTCATTATCTTGAAGTGGATATTGAAAATAGCAGCTCAATCTTTATGAATGTTTTAAACTAAACAAGGCAATTGATAGATGATAGGATGCACTTTCACTGCAAAGGGATTTGAATAAAATGAGTGAATGAATGGAAATGTTTGGCAAATGAGGTTTAGTATACATAATGTAAGGCTATATATTTGTGTTGCAAAATCAAGCATGCTATATATATATTCAATGGGAAACTACTTGGGGAATCCTTATTAGAGAAAAATGTAGGAGTCCTAGTAGACAATATACTTCACAACAGTTTTCAGTTTGACTGCTGTAAAAGCCAATAGACTATTATCAAGTATAAAATGGATATAGATGCACAGGATGGGAATACAATTCTACACATTTATACATCCTTGCTAAGGACTCATCTAGAAAATGGAGTACAGTTTTGGGCACCATTTAAAAAAACATTATTGAAATGTAAAAAGTACAAAACTGATAAAGGGATAACAAGATTTTGATTATAAAGTGATACTGGACAAACTGAGTTTGTTCACATTAGAGAAGAGACATCTGCGTGGAGATATAATTACTATTTACAAATATATGAAAGGCCAATACAAATGATTCTTTGGGGAACCCTTAATTTATGGAAGGTAATTTTGACTAAAACAAAAGCAGGGATTATTTTATAGTAGGGCAGCAAGGATGTAGAATTCTTTTCCTCCGGAGGCTATATTTGTGTATAGTCCTTTTAAAAAAGTATCGGCTGACTTTCTATCTCTGAACAGTATAGACAATTATGATAGCTACTGTCAATGCACATAGGATCTTGAACCAGTTAAAGGGATAGTAATGGTTGATTTACTGTTGTAGACATTAAAAAAGGTTAACATCTATGTAAGTCTTATCTCTCAAACCTTTATGGTTTGAGAGATATACTTTGCTAAAGTTACCTTTTCCTGGCTGTTTTACTCAAGTCTACCATCTAGCTGACAGGTGCAGATTCCAGTCATTTGAACAGACAGAGGCTCTTCAGCAGAGCTGAAATCTTGCTATTTAGAAATAAATACTTCATTGGAACGGTCTACAAAGTGTGCTTGCAAACCAGGCACACTTTGTAGACTGTTCTAAATTAAGTATTTGTCTTTAGATATCGTTATATCGCCGCTGCTGAAGAGCCGCATCTGGTCATGCAACCAGATTCTGCTTCTGACAGCCTTACAGTTCGTTAAGCAGAAAGGGGAAGGAACCAGAGAACTTTAATACTTTTTTTCTGACATTACTATCCCTTTAAATACCCTATTGCCTTTTAGGAGACAGGGTAGTTTTTTTCCTCCGGTGTCAGTGAAGGAGATATGGCAAAAGTTGTATTTGACGGACACGTCAAAAGGAACATTCAGAACGAGTTCTCTCTTTAAGTAGGAACATATCCATTTTAGAATTACTCAAGAAATACTAATTACCAGGAGAATGACCAAGTTCCCAAAGGACCCAGGGCTTGGTACAAACTACTGTGTTATTATTGCACCAGGAAGCCTGATTGCACCATTACTATTTAGGAGAGTAGCTGATAAGATCTGGGGCATTACACCCCTCTGACATCAAAGGGTTATACCTAAAACTTGGGGCTTTAGGCCTTGCAGCCAGTGCCATGCAATGCTATTGGTTATATTAACCAGCTGGGTTATATGCAATAATCTCATTTTCCAAAACAACCCAACTTTAAGTATTGTGAAAAATGATGTACTGTGCCATCTGATTCATAATAGTTATCCTTTCATTGCTGTTTGTTAATGTTCCATGTTTGATGTTATTACAATTGTCAGAATGTTTTACAAAATGTAATTGCACTTGTCCTGCATAGACATTGTATTTTGGCACAACCAAATAATTGAATCAGATATCTGAGATCAAGTGGTTCTCTTGAAATAGCTCCAAGTCAGTTGCATATTGTAATTATAATGTTGTATCCAGCTTTTCAGATTATATGCTAATCAAATGAGCAGTCTTTGTAATAGTGGTAGTAGTCTGTATAACAGAGTAACTAAAACAAATTATTTTATTTTACTGGATAATTAACAAAACCAATCCAACAGCACATTCTGCATCATCTGAATTCATTGCTACTGCAGTACTCATTACATTGTGCTTATTTAGCCCAGCAACACACAGGCTGATGTGATAAACAGAAATGGTGTAATTCTGGAGCAAACTATCTGCACTTTACGGGGCTAATAAAAATTCCCATTGGTTTCCCATTGGTTTCAATGAAGCCCTATTTAAATTTATTTTCCCCATATGGTACAGTTAAGTTTGCCCCAAAATTTCTTCACTCAATTTGAAATACGTGTCTTGTTTTGGTGTCGTTGATCTTTTAATAAAACAGAATTTGTGATTGCCAGACAAAATAAATCAGAGACTTGGGATAGTCCTTATGTGGGCTGGTTAGACTAGCTATACTCTGTATATCTTTTGAGTCAATCTTACTTCAGATGTGTAAAATTATTCCCATGGGTGATTAATATGTCCTCACTAGTCACTATGGCAAGCAGTTTGAATGTCCACCAAGCAGTCCAGCGAAATCCAAATTGTTTTTAGCCGAGATGGGAAGGATGTTTAATGAGTCCCTTAGGTTGTTTTTCCAGAAGGAGCCTCCACATTTAGGTGACGACATAGGGCACCCACACAAACACCGGTATCCTTTTCATATGTCGCATCGCGCACCACATGACTTCAAATGTTGCATCTCTTATGTTGCACGTCATTAAATGGCGCATCTCTTTGGTCGCGCGTTTTCAAATGATGCATTCCACTTGGTGCTGCCATTCACTTAATAGGATGCTGGTTAACTTCTCAACCTGGAGTCCAAGAAGGGTCTGCAACCCAGGAGGGAGAGGAGTGTGCGTTATGTGGCCGAGCCTGTTTGATATGCAACAAGAGAATTAGGGAGAGCTGCTTGGATCAACTGAAGATGATGCTTTTATCCTTTAACTGGATATAGAAAATGAGTGGAGTGGTAAATTGATGGCAGTGCGGAAGGAAGAAGGAAGAAGCTTGGGACTGAGTTCTGAACATGAACAGTTGGCCACTGCAGAGTGTCAGGAAAGTAGCAACTAAGTAAACAGGCACTGTGAATTAAATGGGATAGGCAGAAAGACCCTCAGATGAGCAAAACAGGAGAATCTACTAGAGCAGCAGAACTAGAAACAGATGGAGTAAATGAGGAGGTAGCAAGGCCCATTGATAACATTCTTCATGTCCATCCCTGTCTAGTAATTTAATACAAGTCCTCATGCAACATGTTGGTACCTATCTGTTCTGATTCTGAAAGCTTGCTTTTCATCCAAATTTTGCCACTACTTAAACTATGATAACAATTTCATGGTGTGAGTGTTTCAAAAGTGCTTTGCACATTATTTAAAAAAATAGGATTGCTTTCCTTGTGCTTAAATTGGCTGCTACTCATGTGGATAAGGTAAAAAAAAATAAGGTAGAAATGTAGTTTAGAAGATATCATAATTTTAACAGGGCTTAAAATTTGAAGTCCTTTGCTACTAGCCAGACCTGAAAAGTTACTCACCACTGCAAGCCATAATATACCCACCAGGGCTGAATTTCTACTCTTCAGGGCTATATTTTCACTCGCCATTGGCTAGTGGCAAGTGGAAATTTTGAGCTCTGATTTTAAACTCATACTTGGTGAAATAAGTGGGATTATCTGTGGTACCACATTCAAATGTGCTGTACTGCATGCTGTCTGGCCATCCCCTTCAGTTGGAATACCACCCACCAACTTTCCTGGCTCTCCCCTGGTCAATGTGCTCCTTGCACTGCATTCTCGCTGTGATTGTACAGAGTGCGCATCCACATAGTTCTGAGTAATGGAAAGGGGCAGGCTTAAAGTTGACAATTGGCAGAGGGAAAGCGCTGACAATTATTTAAACGTAAGCAAGATGGTCGTGCTCTCCTCCATAGATGCTCTTAATCGTGGGTGAATTATTATGATGGGGAACCCATAATATGGAAAAATAAGCCGTGTGGTAGTCCAAATTAAGAAAAGGATGAGACTTGGGGTGAAAATAAGAAGGTGACAGACCCATTTTAAATGTATTTACTGTTTTAGCCTCAACCACTTCTTCAGGTTGGCTATTCCATTTATCTGTCACACTTTACAACGGATTTTCACCCTCCAATGTTCCAGTATCCTATTTATTCTGAAAAATTGACCCCTCCTGATCTTACATAAATTCATGTACAAATGTGTCATATCACTTATTTCCCTTCTCTCCTAAAATCTATGATATTTATGGCCCTGGTCTTCCCTGATATGTTTTTTTTTTCTAATATAAAAGACAAAAGAGAAAATAAACAACATTAAGCACTCTGACTCTATATAGTAAATTGGGTTATTTGTATATATTTATATATTTTGTTTTTTAGCCCACACACTATTAAAGGACCTTCTTTTAATAGTCTCTTATTTATTGCTATCAACCTCCAAACAGATCATTTCTATAAATAAAATCACTTACATAATGTGGTTGACCACCTTAAGATGCCCAGTCAGTATTAATGCAAACAGGGGATATAACCCACCTGCTAACTGGATACTTGATATAGAAAGAAACCAGGCACTATGTGCTGCTGCCATTAAAACAACATATTTAAAAGACTAAATAGTATAAAATGACAGACTCTACATGTTTCTTATAAGACCATAAACATATGGTGATGTGATCAGCATGTGTATGCCCACTGCCATAAAGACTGTATGTTACACACTGGTTTATATTCACAATAGTGTATACACACACTCACACACACACACACACACACACACACACACACACACACACACACACACACACACACACACATATATATATATATATATATATATATATATATATATATATATATATATATATATAAATCCTTACATATATCCAATTTCACTGACCCAAGAACCCTATTGAACTTACAGCTTCTAGTGTAGTTCAATGATTCAGAAAAATATTTTTACTAAAATATACAACTGTGTCATACTAATCAACTATACTGTTATTAACCCACATATGCTATATTCCACCCTTATTTACTACCAAGATACCAAAAAATTTTTGTTGAAGCCATTTGTAACCATATACTGTAGACGTTAAATCCAATAGGCCTCTATGGTTTAATATGGTTACCATAGCTACTCTGCCAAACAACTGTTAACTTTGTGTATCTAAGTAATATTTACACATGTTGGGTCCTCACAGTAACATAGTTGATGGTACTGAAAAAAGACATGGATCCATCAAGTTCAGCGCCTAATACTATCTCTCCTGATGATCAAGAGGAATGCAAAACAAAACAAAACAAAACAATATATATATATATATATATATATATATATATATATATATATATACTGTGTGCACAATTATTAGGCAAGTTGTATTTTTATATTATAGAACAACTACAGTGCTATCCGTCAATCCAAAATGTTAAGAAATCTTAAACCTGAATATTTAAGAAAGTAAAAGTGAGGTTTTGGCTTTCTTAGGAGAATATCTGTGTGTGCACAATTATTGGGCAACTATTATTGTGCAGAATTATTATGCAACTAAATGTAAAACAATATTTTTCCAATCTTACATGTTTATTTTCATCTATTAAAGTGAGAATACTAAACAAACAACTAAATATTTACAAATAAACATTTATGATATTTCAAAAAAAAAAATCAGTAACCAATATAGCCACCCTTCTTTTCAATAACAGTCATAAGCCTTCCATTCATGGAGTCTGTCAGTTTCTTGATCTTTTGATGATCAAGTTTTTGTGCTGAAGCATCCACAGCCTCCCAGACACTGTTTAGAGTAAATCTTCTGTTTAATAAGGGCCCACATGTTCTCAATAGGGTTTAGGTCGGGTGAGGAAGGGGCAATGTCATTATTTTATCATGTTTCAGGCCTTTACTGGCTAGCCACACAGTGGAGTACTTCAATGCATGTGATGTAGCATTGTCCTGCATAAAAATCATGGTCTTCTTGTAAGATGCAGGCTTTTTCCTGTACCACTGCTTGAAGAAAGTGTCTTCTAAAAACTGGCAGTGGGTTTGGGAGTTGAGTTTGAGTCCATCTTCAACCTTAAAAGGTCCAACTAGCTCATCGTTGATAATACCAGCCCATACCAGTATCCCTCCTCCACCTTACTGGCTTCTGAGTCAAAGTGGAGCTCTGTGCCCGTTACTGATCCAGCCACGGGCCCATCCATCTGGACCGTCAAAAGTCACTCTCATCTCATCAGTCCATAAAACCTTTGAAAAATCTGTCTTCAGATATTTTTGGCCCCATCTTGACATATCAACTTTTTTATATGTATAAAGTCCCTCATAGATATTCAAAAGGACCACTGATACCACTTATTGACTGGTATGTCCAAAAGAAATCCAAAAGAAGGAACAGGAATAAACCTCCTTTTTCCGACATATGTGGCCAAAGACAACCCTGTTATATATATATATATATATTTGTAAATTTGTAAATCCACCATGATATTCAACAAATAACCATCAGAGGTCTTCAGGTCTATTTACCCTTTCTCGAGCTGTCAACCTTATTAACAGGAGTTCCAGCATCCTCCTTAAAAGGATAAACCATTGATGAGCCGTATTACATCACCTCCTTGTAGCAACCTTGCGTTCCCACAAAGTATCATGTCATCTAAGCAGTCCAACTGATGTTTTACATCTCATCAGAACCAGATTTTGCAAATCTTTATTATACAAACATTTTTATAATAAATGAGTGCAGGAGTTCTACCAAATCACATCAATCTCCCATATACCTAAAAGCACATCAAATCACAGTCCAATATATTACATTATTGTCTAAATGTCCCAATAGAGTTGGGTAAATAGAAAATGAGATAATGAGACAAATGGCACTATATAACACATATTTAAAGTCATCTACACTGCATTTCATAAAATCACTATATTGCCATAAGGCCATATATGTATGATTAAATCTCACTATGTGGAAACCTAACATTACCCAGGGGATAACATAGAGAATTTATATTGGACTTTTCCCTAGTGCCACTTCATAGGGGTCATTTCATATCTGGCTTTAAAGGGATAGTAATACTTCATTTTAACTTTATTTTATTTTGTAGGCATTAAAAAAACATGAAGAATGATATAAGTCTTATCTCTGAAACCTTTATGGTTTAAGAGATATTCACAAACAAAGTATCCCCCCCCTGTTCAAACAGATCAGAAGGGAGATGCCCAGGTAGACTGCAGAGAGGGACAATCTTCAATTAAGATAATGGAAAAAGCTGAAAAACTTGTCAAGGGGGGAAGGGCTTTCATTGTTTTCATACAAAGAAAATTGTCCCCTTCTGTTATCTGTACTGTCATACAACCAGACTCACATCTGAGAAGAGATGGCTTACACTAGGTAAAAGGGGCGGGGAGGGGAACTTTGCTTGTGAATATCTCATAAACCATAAAGGTTTGAGAGATAAGACTTATATCATTCTTCATGTTTTTTTAATGCCTACAAAATAAAATAAAGTTAAAACGAAGTGTTACTATCCCTTTAAAAGCCTATTTATTAAATGTAGAGGAAAAGGCAAATTGTTCAGTTAATTCTTACACACAAAAATATACTACTTAGCATTGCAAGGAAACTCGTAAAGAAAGGCTTGTCAAGAAAGTCAGGAAAGTCTACTCTGCAATCCCATGGCTGAGTAGATGTATTAAGTTTAGACACTGCAATACACCAGACATCATTATCTACGCTGGCCTATGTGAAGCATATCCAATTTGCCCTTGTACCCATTGGATATAGAATTTCTAGTTCATTAATAACTTTGTTTTTTTGTGGAATAGAAACCTTTGTTTATCTCACCCTCTACATAAATCAGCCACACCATCAATGACCTGAAATCTTAACTGTGCTGCCACATGACCTGCTTCATGTCCTCTCCTTTGTGTTGTTTCTCCAATACAGCCCATCCCACAAGGTAAACCACATATTTGGAGTTACAATCAAATCTATCTTTAATATAATATCGCCTCCCCTTTTGTGGATGAAGAAAACTATCACCCACTATCATACTATAACATTGGGAACAAGCAAAACATGGAAAATGTCCTATAGTACTTAATAAAAAATGATGGAAGTTATGCACTAAAGCGTGATAAAGAGATGATAACGTGGAGATGACTTCTCCATTGATGTTATTCTATACAGCCTATCCACTAAGATCTCCAAAGATGGAGAAATCTTAGTGTATTGGCTTCATAGAACAAATTAGAAAAGTGATATCACTGGGGATGTCATCTCCACTTTATCACCTCTTTATCAAGCTTTAGTGAATAACCCATGTTATGCACTATTTTTTGCAGTGGAAGACCTCTGCAATTCATTCCAAGCACTGATAAGGCTTTAAAATATATAACATGAGTATTCCTCAACATTTGAGTATAATAAGAACAGTGAGGCAGGAATAAATTGTGATGGTTAAACCTTATGTGTATGACATGGAATCAATACACTAGAAATGATAATAGCTCAAATCTGTCTAAACGAGCTAGGCAGTGCACTTCATTAAAAAAGTCAGTTGGAGCTGATAACAGTAACTGACATATTGTTATTCCTTTTTACCATGGTAATTGGTCTTTCAGAGATGGAAAATACAGTTTGATCACGTATAGGCAGCAGGCTTTTATATGGGATGTTATGTTGTATATAGGAACTGTGGGACATATTTATAAAAGCAAACTGGAGTTAGACTGTAGTACACCAACTAGACCATAAAGCATACATAGACATTCCTGTTGTGTTTATTTGTGTATGTTTCATATCCCGCTGTGGTGATGTCACTACTCTAACTGGTATTGTGTCATTCAAGAGCAAATCAACTGCACCCATAGGGGGATGAAAATTCCCATTAAATGGGGCTGTTAACCCTTTGAATGCTAAAGATATCTCCAATGCACTGTAAAGCAATCTCTCTAGCATTCAAGGAGGTTAAAAAAAAACTCTAGTCAAGTGCATTAAAATTTAGGAAATTGTATTTGCCACCCATGATGCAGTTGGTTTACTCCAGAATTACTCCAGTCTGCTTTTATAAATATGGACCAATGTGTCTTATTCATCAGTCTACAGAGATGCATTGCTGGAGTAAACCAACTTCCCCATATGGTTGAAATGAAAATTCAACAAATGGCAATTGATTTAAATGGGCATTTTAAAGTCATAGTAATAATCTGATTAAAATTTAGCTCCGAGTCTTCTTTATAATTTTATTAACATACAGCTTTATATTTAACTAGTTGAAGAACCCGTGTACATGGACCACAGTGCCACCCAGCAACGGCCACAGTGCAGTCATGCACAGTAGAGACTGCCCGTGACCAGCTGATACGGAGCAGGACGCAGAAGGTGCGCAGAGAGGACTCCGGTCATAATTCGGAGCACCCCGCTCTGTCAGCCATGGCGCGGGCAGTCTCTACTGAGCATGACTGCAGTGCGTGCAGCCGTCTCTACTGCGCATGACGGCTTCTGACGAACATCCTTAGAGAATTATTATATAGGATTATTTACACTGTTGCAATTCAAATGCCATTCAAGCTGAAAGTATCCCCCTCCTGCCCCTTTCCCTGTGTCACACTGTCCCTCAGTCTGGTCTGGATGGAGAGCTGCGAGGGACAATCTTCAGTAAGCAAAAGGAAAATCCTACCCTCCTTTGTCAAGGGGAGTAGGTTTTTCCTTATACTTACTGTGTGAAGATTGTCCTTCGCTGCATCGTTTCCGGTCCCATGACCGGATTCCAGATCTGATGTGAGGTGGCCAGAAGGTGTGGGAGAGGGATCATTTCAGGCTGAATAATGTTTGAAATATAATACAGTAAGTAATTAAAGGGATAGTAATACTTAGTTTTAACTTTATTTTATTTTGTAGTCATTAAAAAACATGAAGAATGATATAAGTCTTATCTCTCAAACCTTTATGGTTTATGAGATATTCACAAGCAAAGTTTCCCCCTCCCGCCCTTTTCCCTAGTGTAAGCCATCTCTTCTCAGATGTGGAATGCAGTCTATAGACCAGACAGATAACAGAAGGGGACACTCTTATTCCTATGAAAACAATTAAATCCCTGCCCCCCTTAACTAGCTTTTCAGGTTTTTCCCTTATCTTAATTGAAGATTGTCCCTCTCTGCAGTCTACCTGGGCACCTCCCTTCTGCTCTGGCTGAACAGTGTTACATCAGTAAAAGGGGTGGGAGGGGGACACTTTGTCATTGAATTACTCTGGAACTACAACTCTAACAGAATTAAAATAACACTCTCCAAAGTCCAAATACTATGATGATTAATTAGAGCTGTTTTTATTATGAAACATTACTATCCCTTTAAATATAGTGCTACATGTTAAAAAAATGATAAAGAAGACTCGGAGCTAAGCTTTAATCGAAATATTACTATCCCTTTAACTCCTATGTGCTGAAGACCACTCTAGCTTCAGGGGGTTTAAAGCCCCATGTTCAAGCAATGGGAAGTTACATCCCCCCTATGGGTGCAGTTGATTTGCTCTTGAATATCACAATACCAGGCAGAGAAGTGACATCACCACAAGGAATATGATACATAAATAAACAAACAAAAATACAAACACAAAATAAATAAATAACTTATTAAATAAATAACTTTAATTGAAAATCTGCTAGCCTGTTGGCTTTTGTATCAAATAGACATGTAATTTAAACTGACCCCTTGGATACTGAAGTCATCTCTATTATTTTGCTTTGCAAGACATTGGAGATATAATTAGCTTACACAGGGTTTAACACTTTGGGTGCCAGAGGTGTATGCCACACTTTCCAGAGCAAAGGGTGCCAAATTCAAATGTACATGCAGAGGTATTGCTATATGGAGAGTGCTCTTTAGCCCTGTGAAGATGGTTGGGCTGGAGTGGAGGGATTCTGCTGCTGTAGCCTGTTGTCTGGCTGGATTCTGGCTGCTGCTGCTTCTTTTAGAATGGATCCTGACCATGTCTCAAATATGTTTCATTCTGAGGTTGGTAAGCCACTTTTTTCAGGTAAACTCATATTTTAATTTTAAAAAAGTGATAGGTGGCTGATGGGGCGTGTGTATCTTTCTTCTAGATGTGTGTCTCCAGTTACATGTCTACCCTTTATAGCTACAGAACCGTGGACCTTAACCAAGGTTCTACTTAGTTGAGGTACTGAGATCAAAAGCCTTTTTCAACACCGCTCATGCAAAAGCAAGCCTTTAGGAAGGAAAAATTCTCTAGCTGTTGAGCAAGTTCCACAGATGAGACATCGCTGTTGAGCCAGGAAGTTCATGAAATTGCTGGGTCTCACATCTTCCTAGCAAGATGGACAAGGTAGAATCTGAGACCTTTACAAATCACTATCCTAGACCAATGGGACAGCCATTTTCAATCATTGCACATGCCTATCTACATTCCAAAGGAGTTTCATCAGGATCTGCCATGGTGAGAAACTAAAACAAATCTCCAGGGTAGTCTCAGCTGGGAGACATTGATTGGATTATGCTAGCATAGATGCAAGCAGCAGAGGCTAGGGAGCCAGAAGTCAAAGCAAATCAGCTCAGAGGTTATGACATGCACTCATATATCTCAGCACTCAAAGCAGTGGCCCAGGCCATGTGTCACCTTGGAAAATTACACCAGAGCAAGACAATAAAGGTCCAAGTGGACAGCATTCAGACAGAAGCTTACATCGCAATAAATGTGGAACCAATAACCACATACTCCTACAGGAGGTGAAGCCTATCCCCTGCTGGCAGCCATATAAGGTCATCAGACCTGATGACAATCTACATCCCTGGCAAATCCTACATCCAAGTGACTTTCTGAGCAGCTCACAAGTGGATCCAGGTTATGGGGCCTTGAACTAGAAAATCTTTTTTCAGACATGAGGGCCTATAATCTCATATGCATAGTTCAATATGCCCCAAAGATGTATCCCTATATAAAACAAACACAAGATATAAAAGCTACTGTACTAATACCCACCACTTAGGGGGGAAAGATACACACTAAAAACCCATATACTTGGTAACCCATGCACAAAATACAAAGGATACCCCGCATGTTTATGTATAAGTTCCAAACATGGAGCTATAAAACAACTGCCCACTGGGACCCTAATATCTCATGCGCATAGGCAAGCTCACATGCAAAAATGAAATGTAATGTACACAATGCATACAGAAAATAGTATTAATGTAAACCAAAAAATATAGAGGAGTTTGAAGGAAAAGGCTGTCAATCCAACACATGTATACCTATTCAAGTAACAAGATATGATAATGGAAAACAGTCTTAGAAACCCAGGTGTAGTGATGTGATTCCTATGATAAAACAATCTGAGAATATATCCAGAATCAGTCAATTAAATAGAACAGAACATCAGTTGTTGAAGAGCGGAGCAACAAAAAGTAATGAATAATGAATAGTGATGAACTTATCTTGAGAAACTGAGATGAAATAGAATGATGGTAATGAATCAGATGAGCGTGAAGAATGAGGATGAAATGGTAAATATGTTGAATGGACTAGTCTCTTAATTCACATGGGATGATATAAACAGAATCTCCTACTCAACTCCTCAAAAAGTCTTCATGTATGGCCTTATCCATGTATAGTATACATCTGAACATGAGCAAAAAAGAGTGCAAAGTAGAAAAAATCTAAAAGTGATGTTTATTATAAAAAAATCAGATGCACTTTAAAATACACTTACAGATGACCAATGTAAATCTTGATCATCTCCCTCCTTGGCCCATCAGCCACAGAACTGTGCCCATGTTCTACCTTTTTGCCATAGTCACTTGCCTGTCTTAGAGTCCATGGAGAGATGCTGAGAAATGTCTCTGTTCTAATTCCAAAAAGTTACTCTAATCTTCCTCTTGCAGGAGATTACAAACTCCACTTTGTATGACTTGCACAGGGGACATAGTCCCTGAAAAAGCGGGAGGCCTCACAGGAATGTGCCAGGGAGGTATGTAATGGTAATGTGTGTATTCAATATATTACCCATCGCATATCACTGGCCTATCTGCCAAAGATTTACTAGTGCTACCTGTTGGAGCATATCAATTGCATTACTTAAGTCTACATAGAACTATAGTATAACACCTCGAGAATAAAACCCTTGAAGATTAAAAGAAATAAAAATACAATAAAAATATACCCCAGGTGTTAGAAGGAGAGAAAAGAAACAAGAACACATAACCTCATTACCTATAAAATCATGAAATGTAAAAGACAATTTATGTACCATATAATTGTGAAATGTAAAAGTGTGGAAAGTACTCACTGCTTCAGTGGACGAAAACAAAACACTGCAATATACATTTATAGACTGAGGGGGCAGGAGAAATACTAATGGGCAATGTTATGGCTATGTGTTTCTGGCGATGTGTAGAGAACATATTGCCTCGTGATGTAGACACACGCATTCCCATATGCACTAACAATTTGGTATGCAAGGTGAGGGAGAGAGACTCAGATCATTAGCACATCATCCTGACATAAAGGTGTCAATATGCTGGGTAGGGAACGGAGGGAGCAGAGAGGATGTAGAGAGATTTCATCACTAAGAACAGCAGTCCTCACACAATACTTTGAATGCCAGTGGGTTAAGCAACACATTGAAGAACAACACAGTGCATACCTCCGTTGCATTCAATGGATTAAACTGCTATACTGTATACAACAAATGCAAACTATATTTGTTTTGGTTTACTTGTACTTATTATCTGGAAAAGGCCTATTTACACTAATGTATTTAGTATTTTCTTGGCATGGTGTATGTCACTATACATAATAGCAAGTGGGAAATTTGGCCATTTATTAATATCCTTAAAGGGATAGTAATGTTTCATAATAAAAACAGTTCTATTTAATCATCATAGTATTTGGACTTTGGAGAGTATTATTTCAATTCTGTCAGAGTTGTAGTTCAAGAGTAATTCAATGACAAAGTATCCCCCTCCCGCCCCTTTTACTGATGTAACACTGTTCAGCCAGATCAGAAGGGAGGTGCCCAGGTAGACTGCAGAGAGGGACAATCTTCAATTAAGATAAGGTAAAAACCAGAAAAACTTGTAAAGGGGGGCAGGGCCTTCATTGTTGTAATAGAAAGAAGATTGTCCCCTTCTGTTATCTGTCTAGTCTTACAACCAGATTCCACATCTGAGAAGAGATGGCTTATACTAGATAAAAGGGGCGGGAGGAGAAACTTTGCTTGTGAATATCTCTCAAACCATAAAGGCTTGAGAGATAAGACTTATATTGGAAACTCTAATAGAAACACAAAAAAAGAGGGCAGAAAAAGAGGGGAGCGCCCTAGTGTAACAAGTCCAAAAATATATAATTCCTTCACCAGTATCACCCCACACGTGGGAACTCACAAGACAATTGGCTGTTTGACACTTATGTGAAAAAACAGCATAAACAGCATTATGGGTATATATCCTAACCCAATCAAGAGATATCTTCACAGGCAGCCTCTCTTCTTCGCACCCCCTCCAGGTGGCCAAGAAACTCCAAGAAAACAACACAAAAGATGGCACCAAACAGTGAAATATTGCTTCTAATATCTCTATACAGTTAATAACCAAAAAGGTTTATACTCACATTTATCTTTGGTCAGCAATAGAATTATTCCATAGCTGACAATCTCGCATGTAGGGATATTTCACCGACCCTACTCGGTGTAATCCGGTCAGCTGTTCCACTCGTACCTTCCACACTAATCACATCCACACGTCCTATGTCCAAAAATTGGTTTTATTCAAATAAAATATATTCGTTTAAAATAAACAATAAAAAGGTATATATTATAATATAAAATAATGTAACAGACTACGAATTTCGCGGTGACAAACCTCTTTATCAAGTCGTCTATCCCAAAATCACACACATATATATATATATATATATATATATATATATATATATATCTCCATGGGAAAACACCATAAACCTCCATTATATAACCTCCGTAGGGGCATTTGAATGAACCAGTATATCGTTCTTCATGTTTTTTTAATGCCTACAAAATAAAATAAAGATAAAATGAAGTATTACTATCCCTTTAAGTTTTGCCTAATGAGGGAACTGAGGGTCAAAGGATGCCGTTGAGTGTGACACTGTTATTTCTCCTTGGATGTTAGAGTGATTGGTTATGTTTCTTTCAACCCAGGAGTCTATAAATGAATTACCTGTGAGTCTATTGTTCATGCGGCACTTAAACCTACTAAGCTCCAGCTCAGAGATGGACAAAATACAGTTCATGGACCAAATCTAGGACCTTACCCATGATATGGTTATTGGGCATACCTTGCTACTGAGCTACAGAAAGTTCATATGTGTGACTTGAAAAGCTCCATTATAGTGCTGTTCAAACTATCCATGTTACATTACTGCTATGATTATCATTCCTACAGTAATCTATCTCAGGGTGTTGGTAGCTGTGAGACGGATGAGCAGAATGCATTGTCATAACCATAAGATGATCAGATACCCGTGCTGGTCTACCAGTATTAGAAATTGTTATGAGCATGAAAGCCTATGATATTGTTCATGTTAACAATCTGCAAAGTAGCCCCACTGGATGATGTGTAAATGAGACATACTGCACTTTAGATGAGTCCAATTCAGAATGTATCGGTGTTAGGTGCACAGTTGAGATTGAGCATGAGATTGTCTGTTTAAAGAGCAGTACTGGGGCAATGAGTTATACAGTTTCAGAGATACCTTATGGACAAAATTTGAACAAACTGGCTCCACTTATTATCACACTTCATACAGATAATTGATGAATATCTGCACAAAGCAAACAAAACTAGCAAAAGTTCAATAGTGTACTGATAACTTGAACAGTAACTTAGCAAAATCAACCAACTTTTGCAAGGACATTAAAAATATCTACAACCCCACTAACTATTCTCACCCCTCAACTATAAAAATTGGCATTGAAACAATACAATGCTCCATATCGATTGTTAATGCATTAAACAATTACTTTGGTGGATGCGCTAACTCCCTGATTAAACGAAACAATAGTAGATCTGAAGTATAAACGTGCATGGAACAGTCTCTATCACCTTCAACCTGGTGCAGTAATACTAGTGAATTCAGTTTCATGCCAGTAACTGATAGTGAAATATATAACCACCTCCTCAACCCAAGAGTGACCAACTACTAGCAATGTTACTAAATCTCAGTGTCTCTGTCACTGCCCATCCAATTGCATACCTAACTAATGCCTCCTTGTTGTCCTGGTATATGCCCAAAGCCTGGAAAGTGGCTAGAGTTGGGCCTCGCCACAAAAGTAGTGATACAAATGTGGTATCAAATTATAGACCAATATCCCTTCTCCCCACATTATCTAAAATCCTGGAGAAATGCGTCCACATGCAATTGTATAAGTATTACCAACTGTCCAGTTTTTTCACCCCTCTGTTGTTGACAATATTTCCCTTCGTCTCAAAAGTCACAAGCTGGGTTCCCCAAGGATCCATTTCTTGACACACTTCTATTTTTTCTGTTTATAAATGATCTGCCCATGGTTTGCAAACCATCTTCTGTGTACATGTATGCAGATGACACCATAATCTACTCTAAAAATCTGAAGTTGAAAGATGGATAGCTGAAAATAAACTATTCTAAACACTAACAAAACAGTCACAATGGTATCTGGCACAAAGCACAAACTACTTAAACTCCTCAATACCCATCTAACCATTGTAACAAAGTCTAATCTTAACTTGGTCCCGGTCGACTCCTACAAATATCTTGGTATGTGGCTTGACCCCAACCCCACTTTTGGTCTTCGTATTCATAAGTTAGCATCCAAACTTTATCCTAAAATAGATGCTCTGTTTAGAAACAAATCATGTTTAAGTCTCCTGGTAAGGCAATCTATTATTGAACAAATATTAATGTCAGTCATAGACTATGGGGATGTTGTATATGCTGTGCTTCAAATCTACCTTAGTAATCTCTAAACTCTCTACAACTTATTATGCTGCTTTGTCCTCCACTGTAATTACACTACACACCACTGTGATATGTTTAACCCCTTAACAACCGTGGACGGCAGTTAAGGACCACGGGGCCTTTTTTGTGGCATTGGGCTCAGGAGTCCCCAGGACATACATGAAAATGAGCGAAATCTCAATGTGGTAACACATTATTTATCTATCTTTCGCTATCTATCTATCTATCTATCTATCTATCTATCTATCTATCTATCTATCTTTGTTATCATCATCATAATATTCAGCCATTGTCGATCCACTGCAGGATGAAGACCTCCTCAGCAAGTCTCCAATAACTTTGGTCTTGTGCCTTTTGTTGACACTGTGTACCAACAAATTTGGTAATTTCATCTATCCATTTTGTCTTTGGTTTTCTTCTTGGGCGTTTAGTATCAAGTGGAATCCATTCCAAAATTATTTTGGTCCATCAACCATCTGATCTTCTTGTTATATGACCTGCCCATTTCCATTCCAAGCAATCTAACAGATTGGAACATTTTAGGACTCAAAAAATTACTGTGTGTGGCTACACTCAAAAATGCATATACAAACGATAGTCTAAACAGAGTCACCTTAGTGGAGTAGGTTGTGACCATGTCTAAAGTTGCCATCATGAGGTTGGGGATGTTGGGACTGTGAACTCCTTTAGAAGAGGCAGTTATCAAAGTTTAGTGTATTTGGCGAACAGCCACATTAACATGTAAACACACCTACAATGGCTCATTAAATGAATTTACATAAAGAAATGTGCCATTGTCAAATCAGTTAGAGACAAATCATAAACCCATCAAAGCCATGACAGAATCATGGTGAAACTGGAGGCGTATTGGTGTTGGATTCACAGGGATGTGATGGTAAAGGCAGGTCAATGCATTCTTTCAATATGCCATAGACACAAATCTGACACAACATCCCGATCATTTACATAATTTCCCTTTAGTTCATCTCCACCGTTGTCCTATATTATTCTTATATATATAGAAAAAGTTCTCCTATAAGACCTCATTGTTCAGCCCACATATTGAATAACACAACCACATATGAGGAGATATAGTATGAGAGTTGAGTTACATATCTCTAGAATCTACTTTCTCATTCATTCATTCATTTATTAATTCTCATTCATTCATTCATTCATTCATTCATTCTTTTATTTCATTAAATGAACATCCTTGGGTTTTTAACTAAAAGTGGCCTTAATACTGGATACTCTCTTAAAATCCTTCAATGTTTGGTTAAATATGTTAAACATTATAAGCCTCCTTACTAAATGTAGTAGTAAAGTAAGGGACCTGGTGACCCAGCTTTTTCCTTTTGTCTTTATACATTTTTCTTTGCATGCATTTTAGTGTGATGTATGTTTTTCCATCTTGTGGGCCCTGCTCCCCACCGCTTCTCATTTGTTTCAGTTTCTGAGTACTGTGTGTGCATCACCCTTTGATGAATGCTGCCATTAGCTTTTCCTGGTCATATAAATGGCAAAATTCTCCATATCCCCTCTGTGTTTGTTGGTTTATCTTTTTCTCACTTGGCCAAGGCTAACAATGAACAATGAAGCTAGCTGTGGATTGATTTTTTTTTTTTTTTTTTTTTTTTTGTGGGAGGGTGGTTATAATTTTTGTATTGCTTTCTGATTTTGGTGAATGCTGCCAAATATATGACCAGGAAAAGAAAACAGTGGTAAACTCCTATCATTTCCCTTCCTATTGCAGGACTCCAGGACCCCCCCCCCCTCACACACACACACACACACACACACTAAAGGCTTTATAAGAAGGTTTCTTATGAATGTGTTTGTAATCAAGGAGTCCTGCAAAAACAATCATGTCTGCCCTCATGGACAAGATATCTAGTACCAACTAAACATTCATTTAAGAGAGAGAAATAGTCCTCACAACTGATTCATAATAGCCATCAGGATTTTCTGTTTAGATTAAAGGAGAAATAACACCTCCTAACAATAACCAACTAGCTTAGTATGGCCAGAAATTTTAAATGACCCCTATTCATTTTGCCATTTGTTTAAGAGGTCACTTTGTCAGTCCTGAAGGTCCTGTCATGGGGGTGGACATGACAGCTGCTGGCACATTTTCATAGTGAAACAGGAAGAGTATATGAGCTGAATTATCCCTAGAGCGTAGAGGTGCCTAACACATTGCAAATGTTTTTTTATTTCCTTATATACAGCTTCAATTTTCTTTTTTAGCAATATAATAGTCACCTTCCTTAGCATCGTGTCTGACACATCTGTAGCAGACAGTTCACTACAGAAGTATTATTAGGTTTCTAAAATAAGTCACAGTTCTTAGCAAATTATTTGTACGAGTTGTGTTTTGTGGTTTAGTAAATTAAACTGTTCTAAACCTTCAGGAGTCCTATATTGTAACTCTGATAGAGCCATATGTTTTGTAGAATTCTATCAGCATCCATTTATTTCAAATATTTGTTTTCCTTATTAATTTCTGTAACATTGTAAGTTTGTGACATTAGAGAAACTCTTGTCATTTTGTTAGGATTTATGGTTCTTTGGGGACACATTGCCAGGGTATGATACTGTCTAAACAAAATGTTTTGCATGTATTATTTTTCTCTATCTAGTGTTCTATTTAAATCTGAACGAAATCTAACAATTTTAAAGGCACATAAAGACTCTCATTTTTAGAGTAATTTTTAAAAATACAGATTTCTTTTCATATGAAATATGTTGTTAGCGTTCTTAACTGACTCATTGGTTTACTTTAATCTTCTTCATCATGCAGAAAACATTGCATGCTTAGACAAATGTATTTAAAGAGATATTAATGCATGTAAATAACTTTATTTGAGGTTTTAGAAGGCAGCCCTTCTAACGTTATTAAAGTTTTATTCATCCCATGCTCTTCTCTGGCTTCAGCTATAAAGCTCAAATGGTGGTTTCACTGACTGGTCTATGCTTCCCATGGAAACCCTACTGTCTGAACACACAAAATAAAATGTTCCTCTTAATGAATAATGCTACTATAACCTGAGCAATAGATGTGTTATATTTGGAGTTCAGGACACAGTAAAATGACTCGCAGAAGGAATTTGAAACTTGTCACCTGGCAGTGTATTATTGCCATTGCAACTCTAGCTCTGTCAGTTGGTAGACCTTATGGGTTCTTTCAATTACACATTGAGAGAGGAGCTGATATTATTGTGTATGATCGCCAGTGTCAAAGGCAGCAGAGAGGTCTAATAGGATTAATATACTGTATTGTCCTTTGCTTTGTGTAGGTCATTGGTAACTTTTGTCAGGTCTGCTTCTGTGTAGTAGTTGGAATGGAAGCCTGATTGTAATGGGTCAAGAAGAGGGTTGGAATTGAGAGATTAAGCATGAGGCTACAAGGCTTTCAAGGATATTAGGTGCAAAGGGTAGAAGAGAAACTGCATGGTAATATGAAAGACGGGTGGGGTTGAGGGAGGGCTTTTTGAGTATAGGTTTGACTGTTGCATGTTTGAATAAGGAAGGAAAGGCTCCCGTAGAAAGAGAGGAGTTAAAGATGTTTGCATGGCTGGGAACAAGAGTAGATACAAGAACCTTGATAAGGTGAGAGGACATGGGATCCAAGCCAACTGTTTGGATTTTCCTACTGCAATGCGTTGCAGACCCCTCTGACACTCAAGGGATTAAGATGCCCTCTTCCACTTACAAGCCCACATCAGCATGTCGGCTGCATCACAGTCATGCTTAATTGTCCATCGGTGCCTTAGCAGATTTGCGACATTTAAGCGTGACTGTGATATGGCCGACATGCTGATGAGGGCTTGTGAGTAGAAGAGGGCAACTTAACCCTCTGAGCGCCAGAGGTATTCACAACACATTGCTTTGCAATGTGGTGTGTACCCCTCTGGCACTCAAAGGGTTATGGCACAGATGGAGGGTATGCATCTTAACTCTTTGAGCGTTACTTCTCTTCATCTTCGTTTTAGCATGACTGTGATGCAGCCGAAACTAATTATTGGAGAGTTAAAGGGATAGTAACACTTCGTTTTAACTTTATTTTATTTTGTAGACATTAAAAAAACATGAAGAATGATATAAGTCTTATCTCTCAAACCTTTATGGTTTATGAGATATTCACAAGCAAAGTTCCCCTCCCCGCCCCTTTTACCTAGTGTAAGCAATCTCTTCTCAGATGTGAGTCTGGTTGTATGACAGTACAGATAACAGAAGGGGACAATTTTCTTTGTATGAAAACAATGAAAGCCCTTCCCCCCCTTGACAAGTTTTTCAGCTTTTTCCATTATCTTAATTGAAGATTGTCCCTCTCTGCAGTCTACCTGGGCATCTCCCTTCTGATCTGGCTGAACAGGGGGGGGATACTTTGTTTGTGAATATCTCTTAAACCATAAAGGTTTCAGAGATAAGACTTATATCATTCTTCATGTTTTTTTAATGCCTACAAAATAAAATAAAGTTAAAATGAAGTATTACTATCCCTTTAAGGCACAGATGGTGAAAACACATGCCTACATCATCAGATTGTCACCCTTTTCATGCAGGCGACATTGTTGGTTGCCAAATAGTGGGTGACATTTCAGTCGGATACCCTTTTTCAGGCAGCTAGAATCTATCAGTTTCCATGAAAAGGGTAGAATACATTAATGGGGAGGAACAATCATACAACATATTTTCATAATGTTTGCTTCCAGAGAGGTGAAGATTTGGAAAGATGGCTGTTTCTCTTCAATTTGTGTTTTCCTTCTCTTGTATACACACAGCTCAAAATCTTTTGAGTATTTTATGTAGTACTAGTTGAACAGCCCGTTACACGGGCCACAGTGCCTCTGGCAGCCGGTCGCGGGGCAGTCTTGCGCAACAGAGACTGCCCGCGCCACTGCTGATATAGAGCTGGACGCGGCAGTCTGTACTGCACATGACTGCCGCACGCGCAGCAGTGTCTACTGCGCATGTCGGGCGTTACACACAACTTAGCGAATTATTATATAGGATTCTTTGAGTACAAGAGAGTGGTGCAATGCATTGCAAACATACATATATTGTAGGGTTGTTCCATCTGAGTAAAACAATGGTACTCCCAGTGCTATGAGATGCTTTATTTAAAAGTTATATTGGATCAAACTATTTTTAATCAATCTGCAATCTGAGGTTTCTCTGTTCATAAACAGTATTTCTAGGACAAACCAACTGCAAATAAAAATATGAGTTCAAATAACTGAGGGTTTTAACTCCATTTTATTCTAGAAAGGTCTCCAAATCATTGTTTTGCAATGTATTGGATGCCTTTCTAGCACTCAAGGGGTTAATTAAAAAAAAAATGATGCCTTTGCTTTGCCCAGAACTGCTTCACATTTACTTTTGTATATATGCTCCAAATCTTATAGTGGACAGATAAAGGAACAGAAAAAGAGAAAGGAATGATCATTTTTGATAATATTTGGAATTTTCTGTGTATTTTTTTCATTCCAATAAGTTTCCTTTTGTCAGATGTCATGCCATGAGACAATGAGGGGAATGCACAAAAAGTGGGTGCATGGCAATTCATGAGCTTTTCTCCCATATTCTTTTTCACACATTTTCATTAATCAATTACCTGTGCCTGGTGACATTCCAATGCATGACTCAAGTAATACAAAACCTTAAAGGCACTGATATAGTATAGATTTTCTTTAACATTGTTTCAAACTAGTCTTTAATATTAATTAGTAAATTAAACTGTACATTTACATTAATGGAACACTAACACCTAAAATGAACTGGGGGTTATATATGATTAAATACTCGCTACTTTATACTTCCATCGGTAAACATTCTCTATTTGTTTTCAGATGTCTAAAATATAGTGTTTCCTATGCTCTGAGGTATCAGGCAGTCCTGCCTTTTCCAGGATTAGATGAGATGAATGATTGCATGTTGAGGATTGTTATGGACTGACATAAGAAAACAAGCATCCTATATAATAATTCGCTAAATCATGTGTAACGCCCGACATGCGCAGTTGACACTGCTGCGCGTGCAGCAGTCATGCTGGAGCGTCCAGCTCTGTATCAGCCACGGTGCGGGCAGTCTCTACTGCGCGTGACTGCCCCGCGACCGGCTGCCAGAGGCACTGTGACCCGTGTAACGGGCTGTTCATCTAGTTCTGAATAAAAGTGAAGCGGACACTAATCAGGAAAATTAGGCATTGCAATGCATTTGACACCTAGTGCTCAAAGAGTTAAGTCTTTGAGTGCCTGAGAGGTATCCAATGCAATGCAACACAATGGGGAGATTAACTAAGCTGTGATAAATGGTGATAAACTGGAGATGACTTCTCAAGTTCCTATGTTATTATATGGAGCATATGCACTAATATTTCCAAAGTTGAAGGAATCTTAGTGAATAGGCTCCATAGAATAACATAGGAACTGGAGAACTGATAAACTGGAGAAGTCCACTTTATCAGCTCTTTATCACCACTTAGTGAATCTACTCCATTGTGTTGGATACTCTCTTGCACTCAAAGGGATAGCTGTCTTTGCTCTTCACTCTCAATACAAACAGCACAAAAACTTGAAATGAATGCTCTCTGAACAGGATGATTAGCACAGGTATTAAAATATCAAGGATAGAATTAAACATGAATAATGAATTTTTAAACATGTTAGCTGTAAGCTTATATCAACCTATTTCATTTTTTGTGTTTGTATTCCTTTAAACTTTTTTATAGTAGGATATTAGCTACATTATCTTAGCATCTCATTTCACCTAAAATTAACTTGTTCTGACCCTATGCTGCCCCTTAATCCTTATTCCCTTCTAGAGATGAGCAACTGTCATGGTTCAGTTTGCAAGTCAATTTATGGAAAAGTCTGGAACTTTGTCAATTTTCTTCTTAGGGAAGACTGTGTGTGCATGCATTTGAGTTTGTGTGTGTGTGTGTGTGTGTGTGTGTATGTGTGTGTAAATGTGTGTATGTGTGTGTGTCTCATTAGTATACATCAAACTGCTTTAAACAGATAATGCTGAGTCACCATGAGACTCATTAGAGTGCATACCAACTTCTATTGAGAATGCAAATTCATCATTAATCGTGTGTGCTGATTTAATAAAACTTCCATACGCACAGAGTTAACAGAATTGTTCCATGAATGACTATTTTTTTGCACACTGGTCAAACAGTTATCTTATATAATGCATTGTTTGTTCAGCTAGTGGGCTCTTTTTCCCTACAATCATATTGAATGAAAATGAATAATGAACCAAAAATGGATAAGTTTCATTTTGCAATTGTTTCTGGTCTAAAGGGAACTGTAAAATGGGTAAATGCGTACAGATTTCAAATTTAATAATATCTGCTCATCTTTATTCATGTTTATGAAAAAATAAGTGTGTTGATTAAATAAAATTAGACTTTGTACAGTTTTAGTTTGACATATTAGCTTGTTAAAATCAAATCTGACATCCTTGAGTTCCGATCAGTATTTCTTGAGATTGTAAAGTATGTACAGAGACAGATTAAGGCTCCATAGGGCTCTAGGCAAGGTACCAATTTGGGGCCCCACACCTCTTGATTTGGTGCATCTGACACAAAGTGCTAGCAGGTACTGGCATTGTGTGTTTAATATAAGTGTGAGTAACTGGATGATGCTGGTCTCTTTCAACAAAAAGGGGCATCTGCACAGGATGTCAGTGACAGCAACAGCCTGGCCTCTGTCTGTGACCTCTCACCTGCAGGCAGGGCCCTAGACAGTAGCCTAGGGTGCATAATGGATGATCCTGCACTGCCTGTACACCTATTACTGTTTCTGGACTATATCTCCCATCATTTATGGCTGGTCAAAACATCTGAGAATGTTTGGATCTCTTGACCAGCAACAGCTGCATGTACACATGTTTTCTACCACTCTCTACAGAAAAAAAATATTTTCCAAATCCACATCATTCTGTTTTAAAAAGTGTTTAGAGCATTAGCATAAACTGAATGCTTCTTTTATGATAGAATCAACACTGAACAGAATGCTAGCATCATGTTTACCTCTATGGCAGAATTTTTTTTTATTTCATTTGTTGCTCATGTACATGAAAATAATTGGATAAATCCAGTTTGCATACATTGTTCCTGCTCTTCAGGAAAATAGACTGAAGTAATTCTGTTGCTTTCATAGGAACATGTCATCTGTTTTACTGGACTGCAGTTGATTAATTTGCAAATGATATTTCCAATAAAGGGCTTAGAAGTAGATAATTACAACTATATTAACAGTTACCGGGGAAGCAGATGGTATTCTGTGGAGCTGCCATGTAGAATTAGCTCTGATGTGCCACTGTAATGTACCGTGTACTCGAACAAGCCACAATCAACAAATTCTAATCCTGCTGATTTTCCAGATTGTACTTTCACTTCAAAGTGCATTATTTTCTGTTTCTTTGAGATAAAATGCTTATTGAATTGGCTACATTGGGAACTATAGCAAAGAATGGATAACCCCATGCCATCTTGCAGGTGTGTGCAGTGGGACTCTTGGGTTTTCCTTTGAAACTAGTGAGAATTGTCTGGGGAACGGCCCCTGCTATTTTAAATAAATCTACTTTGCTTACGATGGGCTCGTGTTTTTCTTTTTTGGCAGCTCCTGCTGTTTAACCCTTTGAGTGCCAGAGGGGTACGCAATGCATTGCCACCTTATGGAAAAACAACCTATTGTCAGTGTTCATCTATATCTACATCTTTATAGCATCACTAATGTATTCAGACTATCACAGAGTACTTTAAAATACAAACATATTCCACAATAAAGCTCATATCCCCTTCTAGATTCTAGAGCTGTTTCAGTTGTATGCCCCTTATTATATTGAACTAAATGAAGTCAAATGGTAGAACAAACAGGAAACTGTCCTTGATGTAGCATAGATACCCCTGTCCTACTCCCCTTTGGTCAGCAGGACCTCATAATACAGACCAAGATTAATCTGGTCTGCTCCCAGCGGAGCAGATCTGCTGCAGGGAAACTATCTAATAATAGTTACCCTTTAAATCCCTGTAATGCCAAATTTTTTTTTGATGTTCCATTTCCCATTCAAACTTTGAGAGTCCCTAGAGCCTTAAAGGAGTAGTAAATGTTTTCTAAGAAAAAGTGGATGTTGCAGGGCTTTCACACCCACCACAGAGAGATATTGATATTTCCAGAGTTATTAGTATTTGAGCTCTCGATTTTTTACATTAAAGATGCCCTCTAGTGGTCAGGTTCCAAGTAGTTATTATGATGTATTCTATGGTAGAGATGAGTCACTGACCAATAGTTCTCCATTAATTGTGGTAGAAGCTGCTGAGTCATGTTGTCAGTTGCAACTTTCATTTACTTTGTGAAAAAGTGAACTGCTATACGTTTTGAACAAAATAATTGACTGCAGTGGGAGTACGCTTGCTTTACTCAACAGGAAAAGCTCTTTAACATATATTTAAAAAATTTTTTTTTAAGGTACCATACTTATTATTGAACTCAGAGGAGGAATTTACAAATCCACCATTGCCCCCTTTTCTGCTGTTTTTTTTATTTGGTATAAATATTATATACCAGCCCCCTTGCTAAGACTTTGATGTTACCCTTATAGTATGTAAAGGAAAATAGACTCATTTTAGTTGTTTCATTTTGTTTTGTCAACCCTTTGCAATGTGTTCCGTACCCCTCTAGCACTCAAAGGGTTAATATAGAGTGATAAATAAGGTCCAAAGGAAATTATGGCCTCCAAACATCCATATACTTCCCCATCACCATCCCTTAGTACTAATGGCTTACTGAGAAGACTTTATGGCAAGGACAATTTAATAAATGTGTTTTAGATAGGTACAGTCCCAACAAATTCAATCTGTTTCCTATATTAGCATAGAATTAGTACATCACCCTATAGTTCCAGAAAAAAAGAGGAAAGTGCAGATTGAGAATGATTGAGAGTTATAGGTTTCCACTTGTGATCAAGAAGGATAAAGACCACTGATGATGAAGCAGAAGATAGGTAGGCTTTGTATGATGTTTTAAAGTTGCCTAAGTTGTTTTAAAGGGATAGTAATGTTTCATAATAATAGCAGCTCTAATTAATCATCATAGTATTTGGGCCTTGGAGAGTGTTATTTCATGATATAATACAACTATCAGTGGCACTACTCCTCCGGAAGTGAAAGAGTCCATACATAAAGTTTAAATGACAATAGAGATTGTAACACTCACCATCAATATTCACTTCCACTGTGCAGGCAAAGAAATCCCAATTCTCAAAAGGCCACAAATGGATGGAGTGTTATTTCAATTCTGTCAGAGTTGTAGTTCAAGAGTAATTGAATGATAAAGTATCCCCCTCCTGCCCCTTTTAAAGACTTAAAAGCAAAAATAGGCTTGATTTTCATCTATTTAACTTTTGTAGAATGAAAGATTTCAGTTTACTGCATTCTGTAATGATGTATTGCCGTGATGTGAGATATAATGTTGTAGTGTCTTGCTGATGGTATGTAATGGTATATTGCCTTGCTGTGGACATGTATTAGTGTAATGCCTTGTTAGTAGGATGTATTGATGTAATGGTTATTGACTGGTTGCCTGCTGGTGATATGCAATATAGCATTTCCCTACTTATGATGATAGATAAGGGTGTATTGCTTAACTTCCAATGACACATAAAGGAGTATTGCTTTGCTGGGAGCCCAAAATCATATAATGTTTTGCTGGATGCATGTAATGGTGTAGTGGTGTATAGCTCTGCTGGTAGAATATAACAGTATATTGCTGTTCTGATATCATGTAATGGTGTATTGCCTTGCTGATGGACCCAATGGTGTAGTAGTGCTCTGCTGTTGGTGTAATATTGTATTGCTCAGTTGGTATCATGTAAAGGTCCCCTTATGGAGGCATGTAATAGCTTAATGCTCTTCTGCTGCTATATAATGGTGCAGTGCCTTGCTGGTAGCATTTAATATTAAAACTAATATCATGATTAATAAATACAACGAGATATATCTTCTAAGAACTGGAGGAATTTTGGGGCAAACCAACTGCACCACAGGAGACAAACAAAAATGACCACTGAATTAATCCCTTCAATGCTAGGGAGGTTTCCAGCATTCAAGCAAATACATTCCCAATTTAAATCAATGGGACTGGGGATCATTTTTATGTCTCCCCTGGTGCAGTTTCATTTACTCCAAAATTGATCTAGTTCTTCTTAATTCATCAGCCTCATTGAGAATTACTGTACTGCAATGCAGAAAGATCAGTCAACAAAAGGCAGCTGAAAACTTCCAACAGTTCTGTATAAACACTGCAACATTATTTGTGAAAATATCCTATTATTTTACATTGGGGAAAATGGGAAATGACAGTCATTTTAGCACTAAAATAAATTGGAGTAAGTTTGAGACATTCTTTTATAGTGGTTTTCAAGTGTTTATACCAGCAGATGCAATCAGCAGCAAGTGAAGGCAGCTTTTAGGAAGAGTGGAAGTGCTTCACTATTAATTTTCTCATTCAACAATCATTTTGTTTTCTTGAAAATTGGCAGCACAAAAATGTGATACCACGTCGTATATCTAAAGGTTACACTGATTTACTTAATTTTCAGTGTGGGCTTAAAATACCAGATCCTCTTGGCATGGCATTTTGGAATTGTAATAAAGGGGAATGAATGAGATAAAATGTACCAACTTTCAGTTAACATTTGTTTAATTATTTGTGTGGTAATATTTAACAGCTTTTCCAAATTGGGTTGTGAAATGCTAGGTGGGAATTAAATAGCTGACGGTCTGTGAAGCATATCATTGTAACCCAAGAAAAGAAAACTCTTGCTTTCCTAGTGCAGTAATAACTACCAACTAAGATGCAGATTTAAAAGATCAGTGTTTTTTTTCTTTTCTTTGATAAATAAAATATATATGTTAAAGAACCTTTCCTGTTAAATAAAACAATTATACTCTCCCTGCTCCCACTGCTGGGAGAGCACCCATTTAAAAGTTATTTTTATACATTATTATATTTTTCTATCTATCTATCTATCTATCTATCTATCTATCTATCTATATATCTATCTATCTATCTATCTATCTATCTATCTATATTATAATATAGTAAGTATTATTTTTATCTATCTATAATATAGTAAGCATTATTTTTATAAATTTAAAGCAGAACTATCATCATACTTATATTGAGAATCCTAATTACAATAGCGATTTGCATATATGTACTTGTATTTTCAAGAATAATTGTGGCATTAGTGAAAAATAGAACTTTTTAGGCAGACAGGCAGGGGAACAGTGCAGACATCTTGCAAAGAAGGCATCTCTGAGTCTGTGCTGTTCATTCCCTTCACCTCCATGATAGGTGAGTTGAATGTCTGGTTACCTTAAGGCACCTGAAGGGACTGACAGCGCAGGCACAAAAACCGCGCCTATGGCAAGATCCCTGCCATTGCCTGTCTGCCTAAAAGTTCTATTTTTCACTAATGCCGCAATAATTCTTCAAAATACAAGTACTTATATGTATATCGCTATTGTAATTAGTATTTGGGGCTCAATATAAGTGTGATGATAGTTCTGCTTTAACTGCTGCTCCTGTGCCTTACCATGGCAAGCAGTCATCTATAAGCAAGCTCTTACAAACAGCACATCATAAAAAATACCATTTGAACACCACTTACATGCACTCATTACTATATATGCGTTTTATATGATTGTGTTACATAAATACTACACTTATATCTGTACCCCTTCTTGTCCGCCTTGTGCACTGTCTTTTTCTCTTTTGCTAGTCTCGTTTTTGGTGGTTTGCAGAACCACTTTGGGAGCAGCAGCACGGGTAACTGAGGAGTGTGCACTAGACAATATTCATTGGCATACTGTCATCATTGATTCATCTCATCCATTCCATCTACTTCGTCCTCATTTCATCCATTTCATCTACATTATCCTATAAAATAATTTGCTAAAACGTGTGTAATGACGCAGTCATGCTCAGTAGAGACTGCTGCGCGTGCTACAGTCATTTGCAGTAGAGACGGGCAGTCTCTACTGCACATGACTGACCCACGACCGGCTGGCACTCTATCAGCCGCGGTGTGGACAGTCTCTACTGCTCATGACTGCCCCGTGACCGGCTGGCACTGTATCAGCCGCGGCGTGGACAGTTTCTACTGCACATGACTGCCCCACGACCGGCTGGCAGTGGCACTGTGGCCCGTGTAAATGGCTCTTCAACTAGTCATTGCATAAAGGAATTGTGTAATATTACTACAGCAAGGTTGGACCTTCTCTCTAGATATAAATACCGATCAGTGAATTTATGGACTTATAGGGTCATATTTTAATTGCATTAGAATTTATTTTATGATTGCGTTAAATGTACTTTTATTTTCATTTTCATTGTCTGATCTCTTAATTCACTTCTCCATCTGTCCCTTTGTTAGACCCATTGCATACTATTATTGTTATTTTTACATAAAATTTATTTTATTGCTATATTTAGTATCTTGGGTCTTAGTAATGGAATCTCTCTTCACCAATATCCCACATCATTTGCATTGTTCATTGTAGCACTACCCTATTTCTGTATCTTGGATAACTATATAAAACTACATATTTCCCAGCACGATTGGCTGGAAGACCAATAGCTGGGGCCATCAGTACGGGTTCTGATGCTAACCGCAAATGAGGTCTGGATTATCAATTTAAAAAAACGGGTCGGGGAGGGGGGCGACTCAAGCCATGTGTGGGGCACAGGCTTGGCCATGCAAGTACACATGGCCAAGCCTGTGCCCCAAACATGACTAGCACTAAGAGGGTTAAATGGGGTATCAATGCCTTGAATGCTAGCGAGGTTATCACTGCATTGCTATGTAATGTGCTGGAGATATTTTTGGTAATTTTTATTAATCCTTTATTATTCATTTGGTTTGCCCAAACTGAATAACTTTATCAGTGTTTTTTTTCTCAAAATTTCCCAATAGACTTCAGTAGGAATTTATATGATGAAACCAGAAATAACTTTTATCACATGACCTAAATCAGTGGATTTATTAGGCACTGGTAAAATGAATTTCATATCTTCTTGAAACAAAATCACTGAATACAGTTGGTTGAATAAAGACAGAAATATTCAATTTCCTACTATAATAAATTAATACAATTCCATAACTGGAGTGACAGTACATAAATTCACATACTAGTGTTATAACAGTTGGGATCAGTAATGTGACATTGTTTTACTGTTTTTGACATGCTCTGTTTTTTATGCCATACACGTTAATTACACTTAACAGTGCTCTGTATTATGTGCAATCATTTCTATATATTTTAGGATTTTTCTTACAGATGTAATCCAAATTACAGTTAACCAAAGTTGAAAATAATGCATAAATCCATCAAGTTTACATTTTTTTAAATTGTATATTCCCTTGTATAACCTTTCTTACTAAAAATGAGTCCAAATAATCTATTGTATCAACCAATACCACCTCTTTTGGTAATAAATTACATATTTGTACTGATCTCAGAAAGCTGAAATCTCCATTCCTTATGTCAGTAGAAAAATGGGCTCTTCTAATCTGGTCACACTGATGATGAAAAGGCCCCAAGTGATTTAGCTGTATTGTCCTTGGATATAATTACAAATAGTAATATAACCTTGAAGGTCTCTTTGCAAAGTAAAGGAAGATATACCCTATTTGGAAAGCCTTTAACAATTCTGTAGTCAAGGCTGGATTTACATTCCAGGTGCACCCTATGCAAGGAACGCTAAGCTCCTTTAGCCCCACCCCCACTCTTCCAATGACCCCACCCACAGTCTCATTTGCTGTTCTCTGTCTCAGAAAACACCTTTAGTATATGACAGTGTTTCTCACCTTTATTTGTTGAAGGCATCCCTAATATGCAGCCTGGAAATTTCAGGCACACCTATATGTCATTTTTCAAGCATGTAATATAGAATACAAATGCATACATATGTTGCTCTTTTTATGTCTCACATTTTGAATAATAAAAACAATCACATTGTGCTAAACATTTCAAGAAACATAGATTTTAAAAATCAATATTCACATTATGTCAAAGTTTTAATAGAAGTGCTGGGGCACCCTAAGTAGATATCCGTGGCACACCAAAGTGCCATGGGACCCTGACTGAAAATAACTGGCCTATGGCCTATGACTTCTAACACCTTGGCTGCTAGAGAAATCTGCAACATGTTGTTTTGCAATACTGGATATGTACCTAGCATCCAAGGGGGATAAATAATAGCCAGTAAAAGGATTCAGAAACTGGTGGAGGGAAAATGAGATTGTACAGGCCACACCCAAAACTCAGAATGTGGATGTGGAAAACACAGCTGAGGAACCCTTAAAGGGATAGTAATACTTTATTATTACTATTCCCCATATTGTAGATATTTGCAAAAGTATTTAATAGCCCCGAGGTTCATCTCTCAAACCTTTATGGTTTGAGAGATAACCAAGCGCAAAGTTCCCCCCTCCCTCCCCCTTCCCTGAATTCAGTGTTGCACTGACTGCAGGGGAAGTCTGTTGTATGACAGGCTTGTTGCTCTGCAGCTGAGCCGAGATCACGTTAGTGAAAAATAATTATTTCACTGAAACTGTCTTCTACATGTGCTTGGTCTGCAAGCACACATAGAAGACCGTTTTAGTGAAATAATTATTTTTCACTAACGTGATTGCGGCTCTGCTGCAAAGCCGCTTGGTGAAAGTCAGACCTGATATCCCTGCAGTCAGTACAATGCTGACTTCAGGGAAGGGGGAGGGACGGGGGAACTTTGCCTTCAGTTATCTCTCAAACCATAAAGGTTTGAGAGATGAAGCTGGGAGATATAAAATTCTTTTTCAAATATCTACAATATGGGGAATAGTAATATTAAAGTATTACTATCCTTTTAAAATTTGGAGCTCTAGTCAGTTGCATACTCTGCAGGATGCAAAACTGGCCCTGACTATACTCTATTATTTCCTTCACAATGTGAATCAATCCCTCTGGTTCTTAAAGGTTTAACCCCTTAACATTCACGTGCCATGCTATGACCGTCACATGGTTTTTCCGTGAAGGACCGGTGATGGTCATAGCATGTCACGTACATTTTACTTACAGTGCTCCACAGGGAGCTCTGTAAGTAAAGCCGGGGAGTGAAATTGACCACTCCAAGACTGAAGCTGTCTCTCTCAGTTCCCAAAGCGGCGTGCCTGTATGCGTCACAGGTCATTTGTACTGGTACATCGAAAAGACCAAAATGGTCCTTAAGGGAAGGTATCTTCCAGGACCCTGGTCGTTAAAGGGTTAAAGACTTGTGCCTAAAACTTTACTGCATATTCAAGTTGAGTCATCTTGTTGACTTTTGAAGCCACTCACTGACATTGTATAATGTTGTCTACAAATATTCTCAAACACTACTTTTTCAGTATTTCACCTAACACAGTCCCATTTAGTGTAGACTTTGCATGCCAGTGTTTGCTTCTAAGTGCATCACTTTGCATTAATCTGTTGAACTGTATCTGCAAATCCCTCTGTAAAGTGTTGATTAGATTCTGTGATAAATGCAACTCATTATACACAAGCACAAAAATCATCTGTGTGCTCAAAATATGTAAGTCTGTGAGAAATAAACTGAGCAAAACTGATAGATAATAATACAATATGTTACCATGGTGATTTCCTGTAATTCTATGCCATATATTCATTAAGAAAGAACAAAAACATATTAACATGGTACAAATCTGTTATGCAGTATAAAGTTCTATTAGGAGTTATAATAATCAGTGCAATGTTCAGAATATAAGCAATGAGACGAGCTGTGCAGATAAGCATAATCTGCATGTTTAGATAGTTCTCAAAGGAAGTCACATTAAGAAAGAACTGGTAATGGATAATATTGTTAAAAACTATCTTGGATTTTAAGTGTTTTTTCACACAGGTGACTTCTGTAGTATACCTTTCTGATTGTATAAATTATTTTGTAGCTGCTGGAACTGTTGGTGCCTTTTTTGGGCTATAATGCAGCAAGAGTTTCCCAGTATCCCATTCCCTCAATGTATGTATGTATGTATCTTTATTTATATATTGCCATACAGGTGCAACAAAGGGAATCCTACACTGGGAAAGGGACCTTGCCCCGAGGAGCTTACAATCTGATTAGAAATCATGATGACATACAGAGAGAGTAGGAGAGGGATCATGAGTGCAATTACAATGCGTAGTGAAGGAAGAGCAAAATGATTCAGGTATGACTGTCAGTGTGCACAAGGAGGATATTGTTGCTGAGATGCCTCCCTGAGCAGGTGGGTTTCAGGAGATGCTTGAAAGGGATGAGTGTGGATGATTGGCGAATGGTGATAGAGATGGCATTCCAAAGTCAAGGGGCAGCCAGTGAAAAAGATTGTAGCCGAGAGATGGCTTGAGTTTTGTAGGGACAGTTACCTAGTTCCAGCGATGCTGCCGAGGAGGACACAGGAGGCGTGATATGTTGCAGTCGCCTCCTCCCTGATGACACTGACTATGCTCAGTTTGATGCAGTTGCGGGCTGCCGGTTTGACACATCGAGGAGGGATGCATCATTTAAGGGTGCAAAGCGGCAGAATGACGCTGACCCCTGTTTTATGCTGCTTGGCTGATTTCTCCTCCCATTCACTTCCTGGACTGGGCTTTAAAGGGGAACTGAGACAATTCTCAGTTGCCTTTGCGTTGTTGTTCATCACAGTTGGTTTTTCTTGGGGTCTGTGTTGACCTGGCTTGCCTGTCCATCCATCCTGGTGCTGACCTGTGGCTCTGTCTGACTATTCTTCTGCCTACCCCTTGTGTATAGCGGACACCCAATCTGGTGCAGACCTGTGGATCTGGCTGACTACCTGTACTGTGTATGACCTGGCTTGTCTGCCCATCTAACCTGGTGCTGACCTGTGGCTCTGTCTGATTATTTTCCTGCTGACTTCTTTCATAGTAGACACCCAATCTGGTGCGGACCTGTGGCTCTGGTTCAGACGTTCATTTCTATTCCACGGTGAGACTGGAGTCTCTTACCCGTAGCGTTCCCTGGGGAGGTTTCCTTCTTGGAACTGACGGCAAGCTTGCGTCAGTTAGTTCTCCCTAGTACAACCACGCCTGGGGAGATCCCTGGGCCTACCCACTGACTGCATGCATGAGTCAGGTGGTCTCTTGCTGCGTATCCTTGTTCATTCCCGTATACAGAGACTACAGGGGCGGATGCCGGTCTCTGGTAAAGGTTCCCTCTTTCAGGCAGGCTCCTATTACTGATAGAGTTGCTGTCCTCTAGTGGGATCTCTCCTGCCTTTCCGTGGTTATTGCCTGATTGTTATTTCTATTTATTATATACGCTGTTTATATTGTTCTTAATAAATATTGTTATTTTTACTATACCGGTCTGACTCCTGAGTTATCTTTGGGAAACCATGACAGGGGTGTAACAGGAGATAAGGGCAAAAATGTAAGAGGGTGCTGAAGAAGCAAGAGACTTAAAGGGATAGTAATGTTTCATAATAAAAGCAGCTCTAATTAATCTTCATAGTATTTGGGCCTTGGAGAGTGTTATTTCAATACTGTCCGAGTAGTAGTTCAAGAATAATTGAATGATAAAGTATCCCCCTCCCGTCCCTTCTACTGATGTAACACTACTCAGCTTAGAGAAGCAAGGAGTGTCCAGGTAGACTGAAGAGAGGGACAATCTTCAATTAAGATAAGGGAAAAAGCTGTAAAACCTGTCAAGGGGGGGGCAGGGTTTTCATTGTTCTCACAATAAGAATATTGACCCTTGTTGTGAGCTGTCTGGTCTATGGACTGAATTCCACATCTGAGGAGTGGGGGCTTACACTAGATAAAAGAGGCAGGAGGGGGAAACTTTATCATTCAATTACTCTTGAGCTACGATGCTCACAGTAATGAAATAACACTCTCTATGGCTCAAATGCTATGAAGATTAATTGGAGCTGCTGTTTTTGTGAAACATTACTATCACTTTAAAGGAGAGAAGTAGAATCTTGAAAGAAATACAATATGTTATAGGTAGCCAATAAAGAGATTTCAGGAGAGGAGAAAGTACCTGGAAGCAAATGTAGCTGAATTGAGAACAGACTGAAGTGAAGAAAGATGAGTGGAAGGAAGACCAGAGAGTAGAAAGTTGCAGTAAAGGAGTTTAGAGAGAATGAGGGCCTGAGTGAGAGTTTTTGCGGTTGACATACAAAGGAAGGGATGTATTTTTGCAATATTTTTCAGGAAGACGCGACCTGTTCTCATGACAGCTTGGATATGGGAGGATATCTAGAATCGAGTATGACCCCAAGACAGCATGCTTTGCAAATGAGCCAATGCCAAAGTAGACACTGCAAAATCACAAAGCTGCTGAAGGCATGGTGAAAGCATGATGACGGCATATTTGTGGCATATTCACAGGGATATGATGGTAAAGATATCTTAGTGTTTATGATAAGATGAGATTGATACAAATACACCACAATATCACCAATCAGGCTGCTTATCTTCCTCTAGGTGATAGTCAGTGACCAGGAGTTGTCTAAAGAAAGCGAAAGAAAAATACATTTTGTGGTCATATTTGATCTGTATTAAGTTTTGAATGTAGCATCTTCTAAATAAAATGCTATTATAGGATCATTCTAATAATTTTGCACTGATTGTATTGCAGTTTTATAGCCAGCGGATTTAAAACACAAAACCCTGAAACATTCGTGGTTACACTAAAGTCAGAGTGTGATCCAACCTTAAATAATGTAAGGGAAATTATGCTAGCTAATTACGGGTGAAAATTTGTCATTTAACTGCTAAAGGTGATAAAAGAAATGGCCCAACGTGACAGATTTTATTGCCTAATGAGTATACAATTTGTGAACATAATTTGCATATTGATGCAGAATACTAATTTCATAAATCAATTCTTTTTAACTCCTTGACTGCTGATGGGGGTCTCCAAGGTATTGTATGATTTTAAAATCCTATAGTTAGACTGCTGGGACCCCTCCCTTGGCATCTTTCAGGCAACATGTATCTCATGAGCTCTCTGTGGCTACAGATAATCGCATTCCCTGAAGACATTCATAAAGAACAACAACCACATAGTAAATCAATAGCTATTTTACCAAGAGAGCTTGGATTCTTCAGATGGAATACACAGTGCAACTTTGTCACAATAACATGAAAAACTATTTCAAATACAAAAACACAATGTCACAATATCAGAGTAATAAAATTTGAAAAAATGTAACTAGATTTATTCAAAATAAAGGGCTGACTCTTCTTATCAGGCGTACAATTTTTGTATTAAAAGATGGATTTCTCGTTAATGGAGAGGGTGAAAAAAAGACAATAGGCCTTATACAGAAAATGACAACAGATGATCAATTATGGAGTAAACCAACTGAACCATAGAGATGAATGGGGACAATCACAGTGATTTAAATGGTGAGTTTAACCTCTTAAATACTGGCGAGGTCTCGAGCATGTTACAAGGTAATGATTTTATGGCCTCTAAAATTCCAGTGATAAAATACCCCATTTTAAGCAATGGGAATTTTGGGAATCCCCCAGTGGTGTTTTCAGTAAGCTGCTGAAAGTCTGTCTTTTTGCTTCCTGCATAAAACTGAAAGTATGATAAAAAAGGAACTGTATATAAAGATGCATCAGGAGAGTAAAGATATAGTAGAGCTAGTTCAGCCAACTGTGATATGCCCATGTTACAACAAATAATATAATAATACAACAATGTAATACAACAAATAAAACAATAACTTATAAGAGAATACAGAATTAACATAAAATTTATGGCTGCAAATAGTGGTGAACATAGTGAATGAGAATAGGGATGGGAAAAAATTTTCACCTCAAACTGAAATTGGTGAATAATGGCATTTCCTGCTTGGCAAATAATTTTCCACAAAAAGTGCAGTTTTTCCCGCTTTTTCCATCTAGCTCATTCCATGGAACATTGAAGTTACACACAACACATAACAAATATTATTTTATTTCCAAAAGGCAAAAAGGGGCAAGAGGGTGCCTGTGTTGGTGCGGTGTGGAGAAAGAATTAGTTGAACAGGGAATTTTTTTGTGTGGATGGGTTTGGGGGCAGTTAATAAAAAAACAAATCCTAAATACAATAAAAAAAAAGACATGGTATAAAGGGGCCTGAGGAGGGTGCCTGTGTTGGTGGGTGGAATCTGAGGAATGAATCAGTTGAACAGGAAATTTGTTTTGGGGGGGTTATTAGCTGGTATTTGGGGGGACAGTTAATAAAAAAAATTAAAATACAAAATTTGTATGTAAAGTGATAGAGACAGGAACCCCCCTGACATAAGTTGCCACCAGAGTAGACTGATACTTGACTTGATAGAGTATTTTGTAGAGGATGATTTGTTAGATTTGTTGTTAGAGGCCCAAGCCTTGAGGAAACATTGATTTGTAGGACTTAGACTTATTAGATGCACAAGCCCTGAAGAACATTGATTTGTAGGGAGGATGGCTTCTTAGAAACAAAACCCAAAAGTTGTTTATATTTTTGTAGGACTATGTTTTTTTTAAAGCACAAGCCCTGAGAAAAAAAATTCCTTTCTGGCCTAGTGCCAGCAGGTCATGTTGGCCAGTGGGCACTGTCATATGTCCTCCTGAGTCCATAATTGCAGAATTTGCAACTGCTGTTCCTTCTGCTGTTGAGTTGTTTAAGCAACAGGATGATTAAGCAGCTGGTATCATCTTCTCCTTCCCCCCTCCTGTGTATTACAAGACACACTAGAAGCAGGTTTAGCACTGGTGGCAGCAGGGGCAGCATGTCTGACAGCAGGCACAATACTGGTGGCAGCAGGTCCAGCACTGGCAGCAGGCAGAGCACGGGTGGAAGCAGGAGCAGCATGTCTGTCAGCAGGCACAGTACTGGTAGCAGCAGGGGCAGCACTGGCAGCAGGCACAGCACTGGTGGCAGCAGGGGCAGCACATCTGACAGCAGGCACAACACTAGTGGCAGCAAGGACAGCACTTCTGACAGCAGGCACAGCACTAGTGGAAGCAGCGGCAGCACATCTGGCAGCAGGTACAGAAATGGTGGCAGCAGGAGCAACATGTCTGGCAGCAGGCAAAGACAGCTTACCTGTCCTGCTCTCACTATTCCCCATTTCTTCCTCCCTTCCCATTAATTTCCCCAAGATCCCTAGGGGTGATTTAGGGGGATTGACCAGCATTAGTTCTGTAGTGGTCACTTCCTCCTTCTCCTCAGTCTCAGTGGACACATAATGGTGCTTCCATTTCCTCCTTTTATTAGCTGTAAACTTTCTCATAGTGATAGCAGTCACTATGAGCTTCTCTTGCCTCAATTTTGCTAAAAGATCAGAGCAAAACAGCACAGTACACCTACCTCACTCTGTAGCTGCTTCTATTGTGTTTTACTTCCTGGAATATTTAACTTATATATAGCGATAAAGCAAAACAAACTTAACTCAGTGGGCAAAAACCTTCTAACCATTGAAAAAATGGTGAAGAATTGACACTTTGCTGGACCTCCACTTTTCAGAAATGAATTCAGAATAACATTTTTGAATTTCTGCAAAAGCATGATAAATGTGTGAAAAGGCACAACAATCACCAGCATCTCTTTGAAGAATCTTATTTTGCAAGGAATTATCACAGTGTACCTACAGCGGCTGTGGGGCTAGCCATCTGCTTCCTTGTCTTCCATCCTTGCACTATCCATGCGGGTCGCCGGCAGCTAGGTACTGTCCGCTTCCACATTCCTGTGTGGTCGCGGGTGAGCAGATGTATGTGTGGTCTCTGTTGGTGATTGCCCAGCCTTGATTGACTCTGGGGCTGCTGAGTATTTCATTGGTGCAGAATTTGCGGCCAAGCATTCTATTCCTCTGCTGCCTCATTCCTCCCCATTAGCTATTGAGGCCATTGACGGGAGACCCCTATAACCATCGCATGTTATGCATGAGACTCGTTCCTTGTCTCTTAAGGTAGGGGCACTTCACGTGGAGACACTTCAGTTTCAGGTCATTAATTCTCCTCATTACGCTATCATTCTGGGGTTTCCCTGGCTGCAGACACATAACCCCAGGATAGATTGGCACACTTGTGACATTTTGTCATGGTCTCCGTGGTGTACCAAGTTCTGCCTTCAGCACCCCATGAGAATACTGTACGTCTTCCTCTTTACCTGCAGAATACCAGTCCTACAATGAGGTATTTAACAAGGTAGAGGCTAGTATGTTACTGCCACACAGGCCTTACGACTGTACTATTGATTTGGTTCCGGGTGCCACACCTCCCAGGGGTCGTATATACCCGTTGCCTATATAGAAGAATTGGGCCATGGAGGACTTCGTGTCTGATGCCCTATCTAAAGGAAGGAGTGATTCACAAATCCTCCAGCTGGTGCAGGACTTTTTTTCGTAAAAAAGGATGGGGAACTAAGACCATGTATCAGCTTCAGAGGTCTAAATAAGCTGATGGTCAAGAATGCCTACCCCATTCCTTTAATCACCAAGCTATTCGATCGTATTAAGGGTTCAACGGTATTTACTAAGCTGGACCTCAGGGCCACTTACAATCTAGTAAAAATTAAGGAGGGCCACGAATGGAAGATGGCGTTTAACACCCAGAGCGGGCGCTATGAATATTTGGTGATGCCTTTCAGTCTGTGCAACGCTCCCGCTCTCTTCCTGGAATTAATTAATGATGTATTGAGAGATCTACTGCAGCATTGCGTAGTTGTCTACCTGGATGACATTCTCATCCATTCTCTGACCTTAGCAGCCCATCGGTCGGATGTGTCTATGGTCTTGCAAGTCTTGAAGGAGAATAACTTGTTTTGCAAATTGGAAAAATGTGAATTCCATAAATTCCAAGTGACATTCTTTGGTTATGTTATCTCCTCGTCTGGTCTGCCTATGGATCCTAAAAAACTTTCTGCAGTCCTGCAGTGGCCACTTCCTGTTGGGTTGAAGTCCATTCAAAGATTTTTGGGTTTCACTAACTACTATAGGAAGTTTATAAGAAACTTCTCTATGGTGGTCAAGCCACTCACTGACATGACTCATAAGGGGGCAAATTCTTCTGACTAGTCTCCCAGCTCCCTTCTGGCCTTTGAGAATCTGAAATCAGCATTTGCTTAGGCTCCTCTCTTGTCCCATCTGAACCACACCCTGCCCTTCACCCTGGAGGTTGATGCGTCTAAGTCAGGAGTAGGTGCCCTCCTTTCCCAGTGCTTGGCTCCCAGTAAAGCATTGCTTCCTTGTGGGGGGTTTTTTCTAAGAAATTATTCAAATCTGAAAGTCTTTATGACATTGGCAATCGTGAACTACTGGCCGTTGTTCTCACCCTTCGAGAATGGCAGTATCTACTGGAGGGGATGAGCGCTCCGATTCCTATTCTCACAGATCACAAGAATCTTACATATCTGTCTGAGGCCAAAAGATTATCTCCACGGCAGGCCAGATGGGCCTTGTTCCTTTCAAGATTCAATTATGTGGTCTCTTATCTTCCCAGCACCAAGAATATTAGAGCAGATGCCCTTTCCCGGCAGTTCAGGGCAGATCCTGAGGAGGAGAGCACTCCTGCTCCTATCATTCCCTCTGACCGAATATTGGCTACTATACGTACGAGCATTACCTCTCCATTGGGACTGGAGATATTGGCTTCTCAAGCTTCCGCACCAGTTGACAAGCCCAGGGGGAGATGTTTTGTACCCTAGTCCCTACGGACCAGATTGCTTGAGACATATCATTCCTTGAAGTCTGCAGGTCATAATGGGAGAGACCAACTCATATGATCCATTTCTAGGCTCTTCTGATGGCCTAGCCTGAGAGCAGACATTTCCGCATTTGTAGCAGCTTGTTCTAAGTGTGCCCAGACTAAAACTCCTAGACATCTTCCGGTGGGCCTCCTTCAACCTATTCCGAATGGTGATCGTCCTTGGTCTCACCTATCCATTGATTTTATGGTTGAACTACCCGTATCTAAGGGGCTACATGATCATCCTTATGATCGTAGATCAGTTTTCTAAGATGGTTCACTTTGTTTTTGGAGGTCTTTCTGTGGGCAGATGGGGACCCAACTCTCATTGTCCTCAGCATACCATCCTCAGTCTAACGGTGCTGCAGAGAGGTCTAATCAAGCTCTGGAACAGATCCTCCATTGCTTTATTTCAGACCATCATGACAATTGGTCAACCCTGTTACCGTGGGCCGTGTTTGCCTGGAATTGTGCCGTGAATTCCTCTCAGAGTTCCCCGTTTCTGGTAAACTACAGGTTTCAACCTTCTTTACTCCCCAAGTCTTTTAAAGCACAGAACATTCCAGTGCTGGGTGGGCATTTGAGGGAAGTACGCTCCACTTGGGTACGGGTCCAGAGAACCTTACAAAGGTCCACGCAACGTTACAAAAGACATGCAGATAGTAGACGGCTACCAGCTCCTGTGTTTCAGGTGCAAGAAAGTGTGGCTATCTTTGCGTAACCTTAACTTCCAGGTGCCTTGTATGAAGCTGGATCCTCGTTTTGTAGGTCCTTCATAGAGTCAACCCAGTCACCTAGATCTTCCTGCTAATATGTGCATTTCCAACGTGTTTCATGTGTCTTTACTCAAGCCCTTGATTTGCAATCGTTACACCTCGACTCCTGTCCACCCTAGGCCTGTCAGGGTTGGAGATCATGAAGAATATGAAGTGCAGAGGATATTAGGCTCACATACATTTAGATGTCAATTGTACATTGGAGAGGTTACAGGCCGGAGGAACGCTTCTGGGTTCCCAAGGGTAATATACATATTCCGGCTCTCCTCCGGAAGTTCCATTCCCGCTTCCCTGCTAGAGATGGTCCTCTTCCGCGGTGGGAGAGGCCGTTAAGGGGTAGGTACTATCACGGGTACCTATGGTGGCTGCTGGGCTAGCCATCAGATTCCTTGTCCTCCATCCTTGCACTATCCATTAATGTGTGTTCTTGTGTGAGCAGGCGCCTTAGCTGAAAGGTAGCCAGTGACGTCACGCTTGCTTTTGTAGGGCTCAGTGCAATTGGCCTATTTGCTTCTTGCCTCCTGGAGGCTATTTAAACTGCCTGGAGACTGGGCTTAGTTGCCCTTACATGGTGTTTCAGTGCTGTAGGAAATTGTATCCTGTCTTAGTCTCGTTATGACCTGTGCTTGGCCTCCGATCCTCCACTGTGTCTGTTTCCCTGGCTTTGTCTGACTACCCATATTGGTACTGACCTGTAGCTCTGGCCGACTACCCACTCCGTGTATGATCCCTGGCTTTGTCTAACTACCCACACTGGTTTAGACCTGTGGCTCTGGTTGATTACCCGCTCCATGTATGACTCCTGGCTTGTCTGACAACCCACACTGGTACTGACCTGGGGCTCTGGCTGACAGCCGCTCCATGTGGCCTCTGGCCATAGCATTCTAGGGCTCCATGTGGGTTCTCTGGCCTTGCATACTTCTCTCGCTCTCTCTGGTAGGTCTTCTGACTACCTGTCCAGATTGGACCATAGGCTAGGTTCGATTCTAGAGGAAGGTGCCTAAAAATTATCAGTAATGCCCCGCCCACCAGCCACTCCTCCAGCAACACCCCATTATTCACAGGTGTCCCTCTTTGGCAATTTGAAATGTTGGGTGGTATGCTGCTCGTTAAGAGGAGAATGAGAGGGTCATAGGGATTAGTAGGTTGGTTTGGCGGAAAGTGGCCACAGCATCCAGAGACCGAGCATGATTGAGCAGGGACTGAGCAGAGCTTTTGGAAACACTCTGTATCACAGAGAAGAGTGCTTAGACCCAGGAAAACAGAATAACTTTAAATATAATTCATTCATTTTAAAGACACCTATTGGGGCATGAACAAGGTGCTCTCTTACTGAAAGGGTCCAAAGTTCAAAACAAAATTGGAGCAATTCTGGAGCAAATAAACTGTACTGTAGGGTACAAACAAACATTCTCCAATTAACTTTGCACCCCCCATTGTTATTAAAGGCACAGTAATGTTCCACAAAAACAGCAGCTCCAATTAATCTTCATAGTATTTGGGCCATGGAGAGTGTTATTTCAATACTGTCAGAGTTGTAGTTCAAGAGTAATTGAATGATAAAGTATCCCATCCTGCCCCTTTTACCTAGTGTAAGCCATCTCCCCTCAGATGTGGAATCTGGTCACTTGGCCAGACATCTCACAGCAAGGGACAATATTCTTACTGTGAGCATAAGGAAAACCATTCACTCCTTAACAGGTTTTTCCTTATGATCACTGAAGATTGTCCCTCTCTGAGATCCATCAGGATAGTCTTGCTGCTCTGAGGTGAGCAGTGTTACATCAGTACAAGGAGCGGGAGGTGGATACTTTATCATTCAATTACTCTTGAACTACAACTCTGACAGTATTGAAATACCACTCTCCACAGCCCAAATACTATGAAGATTAATTGAAACTGCTTTTATTATGAAACATTTCTATCCCTTTAAAGGTTTGAGTACATGGGACAACACTTCATAGAACAAAAATAAGAAGGACATTGGAAGATAACCCCTACAATTCTTGCAGATGTAGGCTAACTTTTTATGTACATAAACAATTATTAATACTGCATCTCACAGATTTTTTTCCTTTCTGGTATTTACATGTGTATATATAAAGACATATTTTACCAGGAAACTGATGTATATCTACTTTTCTAATAATTCCTAGCATACAGAATTTAATGAATGATTTCTGTCTGCAGAAATACATTAGTTTAAGGCAGAATCGTGATCCCCAGTGACTACAATAAGGACTCCAGAACTAAATTGTAGGCCCTCTCACCTGCATCCTATTACGAGTTCTATGACAGTCAGCAGATATTTGTTCATTATTTGTGATATTTCTCTCTTTAAACATTGTTCTATTTATACATATGCAATTAATAAATAGAAAAGCTGCTGTCATGTTTAACCTTAACGGGTAATTATCATGTTTTACTGTATGCTATACTGGAGACAGACTTTGTAAAAAAAGGCTGGAATTATCTGTTCAGCTGCAAAGTGGCTGCTATCAGCACAATTTGGGGGGTTAGGAATAGGGATGGGTGAAAATATTTGCCTTAAACCAAAACTGGCGAATAATGGCACTTCCCTCTTGGCAAAAAATGCCCCAAGAAAAGTGCAGTTTTTCCACTTTTTTCACCTAGTTCATTCCATTGAAATCAATGGGAACATTGATTTTACACACAAAACATAGCAAATGTTATTTTATTTCCCAAAGGCATAGTATAAAAGGGATATGAGGGTGCCTGTGGTGGTGGAATGTTGCACAGAATATTTTTCGGGGGGGGTTGTTTACTAGGATTGGGGGGCAGTTAATAAAAAAAAAATCCTAATACAATTAAAAAAACCCATAAGACATGGTACAAAAAGGGTCTGAGGAGGGTGCCTATGTTGGTGGGTGGAGTCTGGGGCAAGTATCAGTTGAACAGAGAAATTGTTTTGGGTGGGTTTGTTGACTGGTATTGGGGGGACAGTTAATAAAATAAAAAATAAAATAAATTTGTATGTAACATGACAGGGACCCCATGATGTAAGCTGTCACAGGGGTAGACTGATACATGACACAGTATTTTGTAGAGGATGATATGTAAGATTTTTTGTTAGAGGTCCAAGTTCTGAGGAAACATTGATTTGTAGGACTTAGACTTGTTTAGCAGAAGCCCTAAGGGTATGGAAACATTGATTTGTAGGACTTCGACTTGTTTGGCACAAGCCCTAGGGAAACATTGATTTGTAGGACTTAGACTTGTTTGGAACAAACACTAAGGAAACACTGATTTGTAGGACTTAGCCTTGTTAGAAACAAGCCCCAAAAATGTGCTTATTTTTTTTTGTAGGCCTATGTTTATTTTCTTTTTAAAACACAAGCCCTGAGAAAAAAATTTCCTACTGACCTAGTGCCAGCAGGTCATGTTGTGTTGGCCAGAGGCCACTGGCCATTGTCAAATGCCCTGGTGTAGATGCAGAATTTGCGACTGCTGTTCTTGCTGCCGCTGAGTTGTTTAAACAGCAGGATGATTAGGCTCAAAGGGAATGGGATCAACAATATGGGTGATTATGATCAGGGTTCCACTTGCCACTCCTAGCTACAGTGATGTGCCTGAGGCAGTAGCAGCATCACAACTAGCCCCTCCACTTCAGGTATATGTGGAGAAACAGAGTTGGCCAATAATTCTTCTCTACCTGTCCCTCCTCCAAAATCATTAGTGTGTTGTTAGTAGAATAGAAATGTTTCTCTTGAGAGCACAAACTGTGCCTCTCATCAGCAACTGCAATGTACACAGTGTATATGTAGTAAATAACACCTGGCCAACTCTATCTAAACACAAAGGCAGCAGAAACCAAGTTTTGCTGTCGTCACTATGTTCCTTGTCCACACCCCGTTAAGGTTTAATAGTAATGATGAATCCTCCCTGCCATCAGCTTAGCATATTCTGTGGGATGGAATCTCCTCAGATGCCACTTGATGCCCTGCTTGCTATTCTCCTCCAGCACACTGCCATGTGTAGTTAGTGCACCACACATTGTGCAATGGGTGGACACGAACTACCACATCCTTACATCTACAGAGTGGCTATCACTTGGCAGGGGAGGTAACGATAAATGAGGTGGATTGGCTGAAGATGTAGTTATCCTAGCGGAAGAAGGTGATGGCGAGCTAGTTGTTTCACTCATCATCAAACTTCCAGTCTCTGCCTGGGTTTCTCTATTCTTCCTCCTCTTTGATCTCCACCTCACCTCTTGCTGCCTTTCTGGAGAGTCAGGGGGTACAGCAACAGAAGTGCTCTATTTCTGTGGTGTGTGTTTGGCTTTAACGTGTTTGACATAAATGTCATAGTGTCATGTGTGTTATCAGGGCAGTTGTGTCCCTCCTTTTCCATTCTCACTGACTTGTCACAAACTGTGTACAGTGCCATTGTTGATCACTGCACTGTGTCTGGCCCAAGAGGAAACATAGCCCCACACCCATGACTTCAGGGGGTTGGGAAAAGGTGGAGAAGAATGGCCTCTTTCTTCTTGTCCTCCACGTTCCCCTTGACTGTCTGGAGCAGAGGATGATGTTGCTGCTACTGCCTCAGAATCAGGAGTATTGCTGCTGCTGGCAAGTGGAACCTGTCCTAGTCCCACATTTGCAAATCAGCAGCAGCAGGAATTAGAGCAGTTGCAAATTCCAAAAGCTCACTTCTGGTGGTGCTGATGCCCATTCTCATCCCTGTCTCCCATTCCTTCTCAGTTTGGGCTAAAAAGGTCATCAATGTCTCTTCCACCCGAGCTTCACCACCATCATCACCACCACCACCAGTTTTAGAGCACTGGGCTGATTTTGCTTTGGGGTACAATCTCTATAGTAGGAATGGATTGCACCTGAATGCAAGAGGGTCTCCAGTGCTTGGGGAGAGGATGACTAGAAGGTTGGAGGAATTTTTAAACTAGGAAGGGGGGGAGGGGCCAATGAATGTGGTCGATGTATATGGTGGTAGTGTGATTAATGTATATATAAATCATCATGATTCATAGGAATGTATGTTAGACAAATTATTAGCATTATCATCTTTGAATCCAGTGTAAACTTGCATTATTATCAGATAATTTTCAAACAAAACTCAGTGTCATAGTATTGGTACCAACAGTGTTACATGGCAGTAAACCTTCAAATACCTCCTCCTTCTTGTCCTCAGTGCTGCTGTTAATATTACACGTGTTGTGGACTTTCATGTCATGTGTGATTTTGCCCACCTCTGCTACCTGATCTTTAGATGGTATTAGATGATGTTTTATTTTCAGATATGTAAATCTCCCAACAATACTGCTTGATAGCCTTGTACTACAGTCAATAACAATATAACCATCAGTACGGAAAGCACATTCAGACTGCACACTTGCTGGTGGGCAACTAAGGGTTTCCATGGCAGTACGCATGTGTTTTGTTTGCCAGTAGTGTTTTGTTTGCTAGACCTTGTTTACTAGAACATAGCTATCCTGCAAGTATTCCATAAACATTTTAAAAGCTACGAGGTCTTTGTGTGTATCAGTTACCAACCCATACGCTGGGAGAAAGTCCATTGAAATGTGCCACCAGTGCCTGCACCACCACCACAAAGGTTGGATTGCTGCCCAAGAGACACATGAATATATTGATAACAATGAGGTGTGTTCAAAAATATGTTATGATATTCTTGTTGATTCTTGTTGATGTTGCTGCTGATGCTACTGTTAAAAAGTGTGTGCTAATGTCTTTTACACTATGCTTTGAACTATATTTTTGTCCCTATCTTTCTCTCTATCACCCTCCACAATGAAATCCTCCCCTCTATATTCTTTGACCGGATCCAATTCCTCAGAGATATTCTACTGATCATCACAAATTGATTTTGGTTTTGGCAGAAATTTATAAATGTTATGTTTAAAGAGGGGTCCAGCAAAGTAGCAAGAATATACTCCTCATTTCTTTTAATAGACACTCTGTGAGGATCCTACTCAAAGCACTCTCACGTGTCTTTCACTAGCTGTTCAATATCTGTGATGTCATTATTGTAAGAATTGTCAGCCATGTACAAGACTAACCAGCAAGGTGGCCTCTTCAAAAGGTTTCAGCAGCTCACTTAGGTCACACTTTAGTTTTCATTTCTAGTGTACAAAGACCTTCCAGTTTTGCATTGTATACTAGCTTATGGCCTTATTCTACTCATACAAACACTCTAGAATGTACAATGTGAAATTCTAGCCGCTAGGGACCTCCATTTTAAGCAGGTAATGAGGAAGGTTGTTACATTCTTGTACGTAATATAATGTATGATATTTGCCAACTCTCTGAGTGTTTTGGATTCTGACAGGAATCTAGTCGAAATTTAGGACATGGGCAAAGCAGGGTACATGCACCATAACACTAATTCTCAAGAACGCTTTTATGTTAGAGCCATTATCAGCACACAAAACCAGCTTTCAAAGAGTGGGGTACAAGCCATTCTTCTATCACCTGCTCAAGTTTTTTTAACACAACTATGGCTTTTTGGTATTGTCCCTCAAAACTGTACATGAACAAAGTGGTGTGCTGATGGTATGGGCAACCCTACTGCTGTCCATTAATAACACTCCCAGAACAGTGGCAAGGTTAGTGAACGTGACTAGGGGTGGGCGAAAAGTGAGAAAATTTTTATGCGAAAAACAGATGATTTTTCTCTTTTTTCACAAATGTTTTCTCCTTTTCTCCAATGCAAAATGTTTCCTTCTTTTCGCCTATTCCAACACATTTTCTCCTATTCTAACACATTTTTCTCCAATTCCAACACATTTTCTCCTATTCTAACACATTTTTCTCCAATTCCAAAACATTTCTTCCTATTCCAACACATTTTTCTCCTATGTTTAATATGGTGCAACATTTCCCAGCACAATACTACTTCATCTGAGGGCAGTATTGGAGAAATAAGTAGCTGGAAGTCAAAGTTGTAAGCCCTACAGCAACATATACCTTGAAAAATGTGTTAGCATGCAGACTGCATTTGTCCTTTGCCCACAACACTTACTTCCTGATTAAGTGACACTGGCACATATTCATGATGATGGTAGTGGTGATGGGGAACTGGCGTGGCTTGACTGGTGGGAACTTGACAAACTTCATCCACACCAGCAGGAGAGGGATCATTATCATTTTTTGCACATGCTGCAGCAACAATTGATGCAGTCAGTTTTTGTACTACCACTTTTCTCCCACGTCCGTGCATTGCTCCATCTTTCCCCCTCCCACTTGTGCATTTGCTAGACATTACTCAGCTACTGTGTGTGTTTTATTCTTTACAGTACACAACTGATGGAGTGTGATGACTTGCCTTGGCTCTCCAAAATTCTCAATGTTGTCTTCTGTCTATCAAGTCTGCCTCAGTCACAGAGCTCACAACAGGCTCTCAGTCAGCTGTCTAATATATTTATTCGTTTATTTATATATATATATATATATTTTTGTAAGTTGTCCACCCTATCTTGTCACAATTAGTCCAAAAATATAAATAACTAAAAAAACTAAATCAACAACTTCTTTCCCCAGACTTCCCCAGCACAGAGATAACAAAAGTAAAATTAGCAAGCAATTTGGACCCCAGCTGTCTGTGTCTTGCAAGTCAGTCATATCAAATTCTGGGGTATTTTGGGCCAACCTCCTTCCTCTCTTCTTCTCCCCCATTATTCCCCCAGACTCCCCTACTACAGATAACAAATGTCCTAGCTAAATTACTTCCTAAACTAAGCTTCAGTTCCCCTTTATTTGCCTATCTTCTCTAGATAAAAAACATACTTCTCTCTCCTCTCACAAACACAGAATGGCATGCCGTGAGAGTCTGACACACTTGTTTATGGCTGGAGAAAACATTTGTGTGGTGGAGAAAATTTTTTCTACCCATTGATTTCAATGCAATGAACTAGATAAAAAAAAAGCGGGAAAACAACACTTTTCACCGATTTTTATTTGAGGCGAAAATATTTGCCCATCCCTAGCTGTGACCTGATGCTGCAATTTATTGTTGCCCACTGGTGGGAGGGAAACCCAGAGATAACACAAATATTACAGCTAGATCAAGGAGGAACTTGAATCACAGCTGCCTGTCTCAGTCAACCAAGATTTTGGGGTATTTTAGTAAATCTCCTTTCTTCCTTCACACTCCCATAAAGTCCACCAGATTCCCCTAACAAAGGGAACAAATTTCCTACTCACAACTTACAAGACTCCATAAGCAACACTAGTGTAAAATTGTGCTGCCTCCTCTATCTCTCCCAACACAGAATGACACATTGTGAGAACCTGATGTCTGGGCCATATAGTCACACCTTTGCTGCTGTGCTCATCCACTGGGCTTTACAGCTGGTAGCTCTTGTGAATACATTATTTTGTCTACTATCACACCATGACAGCTTAACATATGTTTAACTTACACAATGCTTGTTCTAAACAATGTATTGTTAAATGACCCCAAATTCCCCATGTAATTGATTCAGCATTAGAAAGTAACATATTTGAATGTGGGTGGTGATATCTTTTTGCTGAATCATCTTAAAGGGATAGTAATACTTCATTTTATCTTTATTTTATTTTGTAGGCATTAAAAAAACATGAAGAACAATATAAGTCTTATCTCTCAAACCTTTATGGTTTAAGAGATATTCACAAGCTAAGTTTCCCCCTCCCGCCCCTTTTACCTAGTGTAAGACATCTCTTCTCAGATGTGGAATGCAGTCCATAGACTGGACAGATAACAGAAGGGGACACTCTTATTCCTATGAGTACAATGAAATCCCTGCCCCCCTTGACAAGCTTTTCAGGTTTTTCCCTTATCTTAATTGAAGATTGTCCCTCTCTGCAGTCTACCTGGGCACCTCCCTTCTGCTCTGGCTGAGCAGTGTTATATCAGTAAAAGGGGCGGGAGGGGGAAACTTTATCATTGAATTACTCCTAAACTACAACTCTGACAGAATTGAAATAACACTCTCCAAAGTCCATATACTATGATGATTAATTACAGCTGCTTTTATTATGAAAAATTACTATCACTTTAAAGTGATAGTCACCCTTTAGTTTTGACATCTAGGGCAATGTCTCAACATGACATTTAATGATATTTAAATTACTTAACTGTTTTTTTGTTGATAATGGCCTTTTTTACAGTTCTTCATAAGCAGATAATTTTGAAAACACAAGAATTGCCTTTTTCAATTGCTTTATGAGAACTAACTGTTAAAAATGTGTAGAAAGATAAAAATTCAGTAGTTTTAAACTATTGTACTGAATTCTGAACCATTGTCGAGCTTTGTTTCTAGCAGAGATGTCAGGTTGTAGGGGTCATAATTACAAAGGCCCCTTTAACATGGGAGACATCAGAGAAGTCATGCTGTGTTGGACCTATTGCCCGTGGTGAATGATAACATGCTGGATTATAGTGTCTTTCACATGGAAATTATGACCTCATGTGATCGCAGCATACTCCTCATGATGCAACTTTACTGCATTGCCTCAGGAGCACTGAAACGTTGCAGTAAGGTCTACACAGCAGCCTCTGGGAGACAAGCAGACCTATCGGAAGCACTAGCATTATTATTATATATAATGTTATTACATATAATTATATATGATAATATCCTGAAATTATGCAAATGATCCATGAGCTATTATTTCAATTAACAGTAGAAAGTAAGTATAAAATGGTGTTTTAAAAAAAATGACATGTATACAGAAAACACTACAGATTCAGAAAAACATATCTTGATCTAATTCTACTGAATATTGAAGAATCATATATGTATGTCTTTGGTATGTGTTATGAGTTTTTGAACAATAGCAGGGGCCATCATAGGAGGTCCTTAAATGGATAAAAATGCTACAGAACAGTTTGGTTCCCAACCATATGCTCAAATAAGAGTCAAGCATAATTTTTATTTGTGGGAGGGTCATTTTGGGGGTTTTATCCAATGTGAAAGATGGTGTATTAAAGGGATAGTAATGTTTCACAAAAACAAATCCGCTCCAATTAATCATAATAGTGTTTGGGCCATGGAGAACGTTACTGCAATACTGTCAGATTTGTAGTTCATTAGTAATTGAATGATTAAGTTTCCCTCTCCCCCCTTTTACCTAGTGTAAGCCACCTCTCTGTGATCCATCTGGACAGTATTGCTGCTCTGAGGTAAACAGTGTTACATAAGTAAAAGGGGCAAAAGGGTGATATTTTATCATTCAATTACTCTTGAACTATAACTCTGATAGTACTGAAATAACACTCTCCATGGCCCATATACTATGAAGATTAACTGGAGCTGCTTTTATTTTGAAACATTATTATCCCTTTAATACACCATCTTTTACATCAGATAAAACACCCAAATGACCTTCCCTCAAATAAAAATTATTTTTAACTCTTATTTGATCATATGGTTCAGAACCAAACTGTTCTGTAGCATAGTTACTAGGCAATAGAGAAACCTGATTCGTAGGCTTTCTATGGGTGACAAAGTGTCAACGTGTTAAAATGTGCCTAAGCCCTTCTAGTAAGTGGCTCTTAATTTAGTACATTTTCTTAAGTATGTGCCATTCATACAGAAATAAAATACATCTAATAACTATTTGTTTGCATTTCATCTATGCAGTAAACTATAGGTAAACAATGTCATTTTACTATCTTGCAAATGTTTGCATGATTCTGAAGGACATGGATGGGATTTCTCTCTCTCTGTATCTATCTATCTATCTATCTATCTATCTATCTATATCAGGGAGTCCTGCCAAAGTAGGAGCAATACACTTAGGGGTTCTACCTAAGAGTAAAGGGTAATCCAGATGCCTAGGGAATCCAGCTGCACCTCACCGACGAGGCCCAACAAGGCCGAAACACATGTCTGGGGCTAACTGGTGTTACCTTGCAGAGGGAACTTACCTGTCATTTTGGAACTGGACAGCCCTTTTAGCTGGGATTAGTCTAACATACCTGTAAAGTTCTCCTCTGTAATGGCACTGGAAAGCTAAAACGTGATGCTTCTGAGTGGTAACTAGCCACAGAACAGGCCATTGTGCTGTTTGTTCATCCTCAGAAGTATCACATTTTGCATATATATATTTTGAATACTTTTAGGGGGTTGCCCTAAAAGTGAAGTGTAATCCAGAAGTGGACCCCTTGCTCTCAGTGCCTAGGTAATCCAGCTGCACTTCAATGAGGCCCAACAAGGCCGAAATGTATGTCTGGGGTTAGCTGGTGTTCCCATGCGGAGGGGACTTGCCCTTCATTTTGGAACTAGACTGCCCTTTTGGCAGGATTAGTCTAATGTGTAAGGGGAAATTTCTCCCCTGTAATGACACTAGAGAGATAAAACATGATGCTGCTGTCCTGTGACTAGCTGTAGAACAGGCCATTGTGCTTTATGTTCGTCCTCAGAGCCTTGCACATTTTGTATATGCAAAGTAGGAGCAAATCAGTTGAATAATAAGGACAAATAAAAATTCAGATTGTTTGCTCTTAATCCCTTGAATGCTAGAGAGTACCCTAATTCATTGCAAAGTACCTCCTTAGTATTCAAGGGTTTAAGAGCCCCATTTAAATTGATGAAAATTTGTAAGGAATTTTATTTTCCCCTGCGGTGTAATTGGTTTGCGCCAGAGCTGTTTCAATTCTTCTTAGTCCATCAGCCTCACTGTGTCTTCGACAAATACATCAGCTAAAGTCATCTAGCTGCAAATGGAGGTCAGGTTTCTGTTTGGCTCGGGATTCGATACAAATGGTCTGTAAAAGGTGCATGACAGGATGTTATTTCATGTTCTGAAAAATAGCAAAGATCAGATGCCATCTCCTATGTGTTTTCTTTTTCTTAAGTGTTTCATACCAGCTTATTCAGTCATATATCAAAAGTGTTGTTTCTTGATTTGTTTGAGAGGTAGCCAGGGTTTAAAACAAGAGCAATCTATTTCAGACTGGTAATCTTACTTCACTTTGACTGGACACATTTTACAATGTGAAAACTGTCAAGCAATCACTAATAAACCATAACATACTGAACCACTTTACTGATGCAGTGTGATCTCACAAAATTAAAGATACAGTATCTCAGTAATAGTTAAATAAAATCTAATACTCCCTAATAATAAACACCCACTTGCCTTACTATGTCCAAAAATGCCCTCTATCAATTTTCCCGTTGTGCCATTATTCTAGAGGTAACACCCGCAATCAGTCCTGAGGGTTGATAAGGGGTCAGGTTAATTGTATGTTGGAATATTTGGTCATATTGCATCTCAACATATGTAGTAAGATGTCTTCACCATCACATCCCTGTGAATACGCTACAAATAAGTCATCATCTCTATGAATCTACCATGCCTTCACAGGAGTCACAATTTTTCAGTTACTGCCTCAACAAAGGCTAATTTGCATATACAAATGAAGCTTAATGACCCAATGTCATATTCTTGTGGGTGAGTTTATGTTAATGTGGCACTTCATTGTATGCACTAAACTATGATAGACACTTAAGATACTGGTGTTTACAGTCCGAACTTTGACATCCTGAAGTTGGGACTTTTCTATAGCTCTCTGTAGAGCCAGGGACAGTTTGCTGTACAAGAAAAAACATATGTTGTAGGTATTATCCCCCTGAGTAAAACAAGGGTACAGCCACTGCTGAAAGGTGTTTTATTCAAAAGTTGACACAGCTCCGACTTGAATTTTTTAGGTGCAGTATCACAGTGGTCTGAAATTGTACAGTGACGCTGTTGCTACACGATCCTATAGAGATTTATGCTCAACTGACCAGAGCTGTCCATAGGAATGTGTAGAAACAGCACCACCTTACAATTTCAGGCAACTGTGATACTTCACTGAGCTACAATAACCTTTGAATAAAATGCCTCACAGCAGTGAGAGTACCCTTGTTTTACTGCGTGGGGGATAAACACTACAATTTATATTTTTTACATATTAAGTATTACTATCCCTTTAACCGTTTCTGGCACTGAAACAGTTAGAACAGTAAAATCCATTGCCAACACTGATTTGGAAAGTGAGTGAAACAGCAAAGAAACTGTTACATAGAACAGCTTTTCTGCCATTCTGCCGACTGTTCAGCAGGCTAACCTCCTTTCTTCTGATTCAGGTAAAGAGAGTACTCACAAGGCACATTGCCTTGCTAGTCCTCTATTTACCTGATCACCTGACTGAAGCCTGCTGATCAGCTGCTTAAGTAGGTACGGAACTTGCAAGGCAATCCATTGTGGAGTGCATTGAGAGTCCTTTGTTTATCTGAATCAGCTGATTGCAGATAGCCCCCTGAACAGTCGATTCAGTAAGTATAGAATAGCAGAAAAGCTTTTCTATATAACAGCTTCTTTTCTGGTTCACTCACTTTCCAAATCAGTGGTGGCAATGGATTTTACTGTTCTAACCTTTTCAGTGCCACAGGAGTGAGCAACATACAACCCTGTGGCAGCTAACAGATTAAGGAAATGATAGTGGTATTTCTGCTACTGAGATCATCCTCCCCTCTCCCCCACTTGACCTTCCTAACACATTGTCATCATTACTACAACCCTACACGTTAAATTATCCCCCTCCCCTTGATTAGCAAATTCTTAGGTCAAGTGTCTTATTTTTAATGGCAGTTGAGAGTTGGTACCGTGTTAGTCATAGAAATATAGGAGGCAATTATAGTCAAGTAGATACCTGTATTGGCTAAATAAACAGATTCAGAATGCAAGCTTGCAAGACCTCTTAGGTCTCTTCCTCAGGCATGTTATACAGATAAACATGGAAACATCTCTCTTAAATAAAAGTATACATTGCATTGCTTAGAAAGGAAATCAGATAAGAAAGCTCAGTCCAGACCCAGGATCTTTGATCAGTCAATGGTAGAGGAGTGTGATGTAAATTGCAGTCTTTCTCTGAGGAGTCAAAGGTATTTATGATCCCAGTGAGACTGTTGTACAGTTTAATCCACAATGTGATAATGACAGAAATTCTCTGTCTCTATTCAGACCATTATTTAAAGCATTAAATTGTAGCATTACTTTAACCTTCCATATTTTTCTGTCCCTCTGAGTGTGAAAGAGTCCCATCAGTACAGTCAATTTAAAGTCACTGACACTGTGTCCATTTTGGGAAAAATGTTCTCCCACTGGATTCTCTGTCTTTTTTGTTAACCCATTAAGGACCATTGACGTACCTGAACTGTCACGCTGGCCTGGCACTTAAGGACCAGTGATGGTCCTGGTACGTCACATACTTTTACTCACCGCGCTCCTGCAGGAGCGTGGTGAGAAATACCGGGGACTGAAGTTGATCGCTCCAAGACAGGATCAATCTCTTTCAGTCCCCCATTTGGTGTGCTGGCTAACGTGATAAGTCACGTGGGGCGGCACGCTAAACTTCCCTATCTGGTCCTTAAAGGTCCACACACCCTGGGAACGCTGGTTCTTAAGGAGTTAAGAGAGGTGTTTTCATATTTATCTGTATAACATGCCTGAGGAAGAGGCCTATGAGGTCTGGAAAGCTTGCATCCTAATCTGCTTAGCCAATAAAGGTATCAGCTTGACTATAATTATTTTAATGGCAAAGTGATTTCCAGGGACACTTCACTATAGCATCGCACTTTAATACATTCCTCCCCCTGGATGTCAGGTTCGTGAAGGCAGACATGAAACCTTCTGACAGTTTTGTCAAACTGAAGCAGACAGGGTGCATAATCCTTCATAACCTTTTAAAGAAAAGAGGATGTGTAAAGCATGTGTTTTGTAGTTCTGATAGCAAATGTTATTTCAGCCTCCATGGATATGACATCTAGATTGGAGATGCTACCTATCTAGCAAAGGTGTGTAACCCCTTCTGGATTGGCCGGTGACCAACTTCCGACCTTATCCATGATTAACTCTGACTTTGGCGCTAACAGGATGATGCTGAGTCTCCGCAGAATTTGGGAGTTTGGGGAATAATGAGCTTTTGGCAGTGCCTCCACTTAGCTAGGTATCTAATGATAGATGTTTATCCCTGCTAAGAAAACAACAAAGCAATTCTAATAATAACTGCACACAGTATGTATTTTAAAGGGGAATGGTACCCACAATATATATTGTAAAATGCAAAGAATAAAAACAGTGCAACAGAATAACACAGATATTTATAACATAATCCTATACTGCACAGTGTGAAAGTTCAGCACCCATCAGTGACACCCTCCCAACAGTAGAGTCCCTATTATTTCCTCCCCCTCAGCTGATACAGACTCAGTCCCCTGGGGAAAAGGTGGTGCACGTGGTGGGGCCCTTGTTGGAGGTAGCGCTACCCCTGTAGTGTGAGGTATGAAACACAGAGCACCTTTTTGCAGCTTGTATGCAAATCTCCCTGTCTTTGCTTGACCTGGGAACTGTGCTTTCCTCCCTTCTATGCTGATTGCAGGCCTTGCACCTTTGGACAGCTTTGCACAGCTTTGCACTTGAACCCTCTGAGCAGCAACACCTTGATTGGCAGGCAGGTCACCTACAGGAGTTCCTCTGACAGGCGTCTGGATGGTTACTGGAGTGTCAGTTCCTTCTTCATAAGTAACATGTGGAGTAGTGCACCAAACAAGATATACTGCTAGACATTCACAAGCTTCCACACTAGGAGACTTCTGGGATCTCTCACTTTAATATACAACTCCTAGCAGACATGTGGTTTAAAATGTCTCTTATGCTGAGCAGCAGGGAGTTCTGCTCACTTCCCCTGCTCAAACCAAAACTGAAACTCCTCCAGCTCCCCTAGATCATCCTTCCCCTTCCTGGATACTCAGCAGGATTATCATTGGCTGAGGGGAATGCTGGGGCAATGAGTCATCCACAGAGAACTCTATGGTCTACAGTGTAGCTCTGTGGTAACTGGAGGTATCTGGATACCAGGGTTACAGGTGCAAGAAAATATTTTCTGGTCATGGTAAGGCAAGTGGGATGTTATTATTAGGATGTGTTGTTTTTTCATGAATTCATTCAAATCAAGGTTGCTTACACTATTCACCCAAATGTAAGAATATCATTTACATTTGTTACTTAGGTGTATATGAATAATGAGCAATTCTGGGATGAATCAGCTGCACCATACAAAATAAATAAAACCAGAAGTGATAGGTACTGGCTGAGAAGCTAAAGTCCCAAGTATCATACTTATACATCTGAGTCTTATTGCCAGCTTGAGATGTAATGTTGCTAATGTCTCTACTAGTAATGGAGCAACAGAGGGCACTGTCCAATAATAATGCATTAGGCTGACCAAAGCCGCATGTCTACTAACCAACCTTAATAAAACATATCTATTTATTTAAATGAGGGGAGGGGGTTAACATTTGAAGCAATGCATTGGATAAAAGACCAGTTTAAAACAATGGAAATGCACATTTGTTCCCTACAGTGTATGTTGGTTTTCCACAGAATTGTACCAGCTTTCTTGTTGCCTGTATGTCCCTTAAAGTAATAGTGATGCATACAAATATCTGTATTTGAATAGGCTTTTCAATATTTAATCGTGTGACTGATTTCAGTCTTAGTAAAAATGCAGTCCTTCTAAAGTTTGTTAGTCACCAACCTAACTCCCCTTACTATAAGGCAAGATAAAGAGTTCAGACAGTGCCTCCACTGGTGAAGCTTGGGTTGCCAGTGGTAATGGTAACCCCACCAGGCATCTGTAGAGGCCAGGATTAATATTCCATATTAACATTTTACTCTGTCCTGAGAACCTGTTGTGATATATTGATGTTCAGGACACAGTAAAATGACACTCAGAGAAGGAATTTCAATTGTATTTGCTTGCCTGTTGTTTGGTTAATCTTCAGTGTTGAAGGACTAATGTCAATGAAAGGAGAATGGGAGAAGAATTCAACTCTAATTACTTCATAAAGCCTAAATTAAAAAAAAAAAAAAAAAGTATGACTGACATTTTAAAAAAGTTCAACTACATTTAGACACACTTTTAAAAGGATAGTAATGGCATGATGTAAAGTTATTATCGATTATTCATTATCCTTTTTTTATAATGCACTGTACTGTTGTAAATGTCCATTTTGTTGTAGTCTTCTTATAATTTTATTTTAAAGTTTTCACCCTCACGCCCCTTTTCCCTACATCACTCATCTTGTCCCCAGATTTGAAAGCTGGTCTGGACAAATAGCTATGAGGTACAATATTGTGTCAGCATAAGGGGGGCACGGTTTTCCTTATACAGACACACACAAAATTGTCCCTCATTGCAATTTGCAGTCAGTTAACCGGCTTTCAGATCTAAGGGAACAAGAGTGATTTTAAAATGAAATTACAAAGACTACACCAATATGGACATTTCCCATGGTACCATGCATTCTAAAAAAGTATAAAGAATATTCAATAATAACTTTATATCATGACATTACTATCTCTTTAAATGTTCAACAACATTTAAATAAAGTTATTTTCAAACATTGCTGTCCCTTAAAGTCAAGAACTAGATATGCCTGAAGAACTGGAGCAATACCGTAATACACAAACTGCACCACAGGGGACAAATAAAAAATTCCATTGAATGTGGTAAATAATAACCAATTGAATGCTAGACAGGTCTGCAGTGATTTGCTTTCTCTATCATTCAAGAAGTCAAAAGACCAATTCAGATCAATGGAAATTTGGCACATTTTATTTGTGCCATCTGTTGCCATCGTTCTTTTTTAATACATCAGGCTCACTGTATTAGATGTCGAAGGAGATTTAAAAATAAAATATGCTCCGAAAAAGATCCATTGTTTTATAGCAAAATGTGAGAAGTTCAAAATTACAAAGCAGTGATCTTTTAAGAAGAATTCACTAAATTTATAGACTACTTAACCTTTTTCTCATCAACCACATATACATTACTCAAATGTTAGACTGACACCTTTGCAGAACATATATTAGCAGACATAACTGCATTGCGTCTACTTAAATTGTTCTAAGTTTACTTTGCTTATATTGTGATATTTATTCAAAAGCTTTAGTAATTATTAAGTACTTACATTTCAACCAAGATGTGCAATCTGAGACTTATTATCCATATTTGGACTATTACTCCCATCATCCTTAGATGGCTGTTGGCCAGCAGAGAATCATGGGAGATGTAATTCTGAAAGAGCCGCAGTATGGCTGCAGGATAACTACACCCGATGTAAGCAAAATGAGGTTGTATGTTTACCTAACAGGTACACAATCTGAAAAAACACACCAGAAAGGGGCGCAATAACCAAAAAATGATCTCAGGAACAAACAAAAAAACTCAGGAACAAACAATAAAAAGACTCTGGATCTCTTCTTAAAAGTTTAATTAATCCAACATTTGGAATAAAAAACCCAATTGCTAAACGCGTTTCGAAGCGCTGCTTCTTCTTCAGTAGCAAAAGATTATATATATGGGTTTCAAACATTAAAATCAATATACATACAGATTATATCATCCACACTTACCCCAGTCCTACAGGCTCCTCTTATAGTCCCTTTTAAGAAGAGATCCAGAGTCTTTTTATTGTTTGTTCCTGAGTTTTTTTGTTTGTTCCTGAGATCAGTACATCTGAAGCAGGGCGGATTACAAATCCCTGCTTGCTATACCGGTTGTAGTCCATTCAACCGGGTACTACATATGTTGTAAGTACCATCCTTATTATTGGGGATTATTATATACACATTTTTTGGTTATTGCGCCCCTTTCTGGTGTGTTTTTTCTGTTGTTATTAGGGGTCATCTTCCAGATCCCTATTCTTTTGATTGGGAGCAGCATTTTCTTCACTACATTGAAGGACTGAGTGGGGGCAGTCTAGAATCCTCCATCTATCAAGCTGACCACTTATAGTGGTTTTCAAAATTGTGAGTGTGGTCTATTTATTGGTGGTGGTATATATTCTTTTTGAACTATTACACTAGGAGCGCCCCTTTTTGTTTTTGTTTTTTCTAGGTACACAATCTGTTTACTAATTCGAGGATCCAGTCCAGTCAGTACCTGTCTGTTATTACCTGTGCTACCTGTTGACTTCTAGTCCGAACAATTCCTGCCTATCCCAGCCTGAACTTACTTATGTATTCAACTGCATAGGCTTAGCCCAGAAACCTGCCTGTTATAATCTGTGCACAACTGTAATCACTAATCCACTGGGTTTATTTCAAGGAGATGCACCTGAAGCCCAGTACACAGTTATATTGTTTCACTACAAGCACCTTGTTTTGTTCCCTCCAGTATTCTGGTCTGACCCAGCATGTTTTTTTACCACTGCTATTACCAGCTATCTGTCCTGACCCAGGATCTTTCTTGACTAACAGCTATCGCCAACCATCTGTTCTGACCTGTTCTGTTTCTTGATCATCAATTTACCAGCTACTCGTCCTGACCTTGCTTGTTTTCTGACCACTCACTTTGCCATCTGCCTGTCCAGATCTGATCTGTTTTCTGATTATAACTGCTGGGGTATCATAGGTTGGTATCTAGTACTTCTGTGTTCAGGAAAGGAATCCACTCCAGTCTGTACCACTTTCTCATGACCCAACTATCACTTGTTCGAGTTATGCCACTGGCTCAACCAGATGTGTATGCTCAACTGATGAAGCTTGTTCTGGTCACCCCAATGGCTCAACTGCGGGTGAGTTATTACTGCAGTCAAGTTTCTGGTGATGCCTCTTGCTTAATGGGAGGTGTTTGCAGCAAAGGCGCAATCAGTGGCTCTTATTCTCATCACTCCCCTGCAGGTCTGCCATAAAAAAATTGGAGTTCCAGAACAAACAAATCCAGGGTCCCCTGCCCCTGCTCCATCTCATGTCCCAAAAATTATCTGCCCAACTCCTGCCTAACCCCTGCTACAACTCCCATGCATGCCCCTGCACTGCAGCACCACAAAGTTCCCACTCCAACCCCACCCAGTACAGTCCTTCCTTTCTCTCCTGCCCAGCAGAGCCCTCCATATCAACCCCAGTGACTTACTGTCCCACTCCCCACACCACATATAACTTCCATTTCTAACTTTTGAGCTGCTATTGTGTACAGTAATGTCTCTTTTCTCCCTCTGTGAACTACTCTCTTGGGACATTTCTTTGTAAGCCAGCATCATGTGAGGTAAGTAGTAGTGATGATCGAGCACCCCGATGCTCGGGTGTTCGGGTGCTCTGGCCGAGCGCCCCCGGAGGCTCGAGTGCTCGGCCGAGCACCCGAGCCCCATTGAAGTCAATGGGAGGACTCGAGCATTACACCAGGCACCCCCTGCTCTGATGAGGGGAGGGTGCCTGGTTCATAGGAAAAGGTCAGAAAATGATGGAAACACCACAGAAATGGTTCAGGGACAGCATAGGGAGGATGTCTGGATGCATCTTGGACTCCAACGTCGCTGCTGGGAACGATGTTTCGCCCGTAGTACGCCATTTTTACAGACTGACCGTAAAACACACAAAAAGGATGATAAAAACGATTGTAGGCGAAAAATTGTTACCAAACAGTATTTGCTGTATATTTACTTGTATATCATCTGCAAATTCTGCAAAAAATGTCATCAATTTTTCGGAACTGGGGCCATGATTAAGAGGGAAAAGTGCGCAGCGTAAAGCAGGTGTTCAACGTGATTATGGCCCGGGTAAGGTACAGCATTCAGGAACAGAGGCCGCAGCTACCACAGGTTTTACAACATGTCCGTTTGCCCTTGTTAAGTCCAAAATTTATAGTCGGAACAGTGGGGTCTGATCCATTGAGTAAAAGTGACGAAGTGACTTAGTGGATGAAGCCAAGAACTACCTTCTGCTCTGTCGAACACCCCAGCCCTATTTAATTCAATGGGAGGACCTGAGGCACTCCGATACAACCTGTATATCACAAAATGGAGGGCCTCATTCACATTGTGGTACAATAGTTCAGGTAGTGGTCCAACACTCATAAAGCCTATGCACTAAGTGAAAGGGCTGCCAAAAATTAGACTGAAATGTCACTCCAATACACCCTTTATTACACATAAAGGAGGGCATCATACACACCCTTGAAAAATTAGGATTAATGGCCTGCTGGTGACCCTCTAAAACATTAGGGGCGAGGGCATGCCGCTAAGCTGACCATCTAAAACATTAGGAATGAGGGTCTGCTGCTTAGCCGACCATCTAAAACATTATGGGTGAGGGTCTGCTGAGGAGCTGACCATCCTAAACATTATATGCGAAGGCCCGCTAGTGAGCTGACGCTATAAAACATTATATGAGAGGGCCCGCTAGAGAGCTGACCCAATAAAACATTATATGAGAAGGCCCGCTGGTGAGCTGACCTATACAAAAATTGTCAAACTGCGCCCGCTGGTGAGCTGGCCCTATATAAAAATTATATCACAGGGCCCGCTGGTGAGCTGGCCCTATATAAAAATGATATCACTGGGTATATGGAAGAGGAGGAGGAGGATGAGAAGATTAAGAGTCAACCATATACCCGTTTTTTGGGTGGAAGGGGTGAATGGGAATACAGAGTATTCCCATCATTGTAAATAACATATCTAAAGTGACTTTATGTTCACCCGGGGCTTTCCTCCAGTGGAGTGGAGAAGTCAGGGGAAATCCAGGCCTTGTTCATTTTTATAAGTGTCAACCTATCAGCATTTTCGGTGGAAAGGCGGATACGCTTATCTGTTATGATGCCACCAGCAGCACTAAATACCCGCTCAGACAGAACGCTGGTGGCAGGGCAGGCCAGCACCTCCAAGGCGTAGAGTGCCAGTTCATACCACGTGTCCAGCTTGGACACCCAGTAGTTGTAAGGCACAGAGGGATCATTGAGGACGCTGACACGGTCTGCTACGTACTCCTTCACCATCTTCCAAAACTTTTCCCTCCTTGTGACACTAGGCTGCACATCAGGGTGAGGGTGCTGGCGGGGAGTCATGAAGGTGTCCCACGCCTTGGAGAGTGTTGCCCTGCCTTTGTCGGAACTGCTGTGTGCTCCCCTTTTCTCCCCTTCTCGGTTGGCCAAGGTAGCACGTACTCTGCCGCCAGCGTTGTCAGATGGAAAATTTTGGAGCAATTTTTCGACAAGAACCTTCTGGTATTGCACCATTTTGCTTGTCCTCTCCACCGGAGGAATGAGAGATGAGAAATTCTCTTTGTAGCGGGGGTCCAGAAGGGTGAACACCCAGTAATCCGTGTTGTCTAAAATGCGTATAACGCGTGGGTCACGGGAAAGGCAGCCTAACATAAAGTCAGCCATGTGTGCCAGAGTACCAACAGGTAAGATTTTGCTGTCCTCACCAGGAGGATGACTCTCAATCTCCTCATCCTCTTCCTCCTCTTCTGCCCACCCACGCTGAAGAGATGGAAATAAAGTTCCATGGCTACCCTCTGTAGCGGAGGCAACCGTGTCTTCCTCCTCCTCCTCCTCCTCCGCCTCCTCCAATTGTCGCTGAGAAGACGAAGTGAGGGTGCTCTGGCTATCACCTTGTGTAAGCTCTTCCTCCCCCATTTCCACCTCTTCCACATGCAAAGCGTCGGTTTTAATTGTGAGCAGCGAGCGTTTCAGTAGACACAGAAGTGGGATGGTTACACTGATAATAGCGTTATCGCCGCTCACCATCTGTGTCGATTCCTCAAAATTGCGTAAAACCTCACAGAGGTCTGACATCCATTCCCACTCCTCACTTCTGATTAGAGGAAGTTGACCGGAGAGGCGACGACCGTGTAACAGCTGGTACTCCACTACTGCCCTCTGCTGCTCACAAAGCCGGGCCAACATGTGGAAGGTGGAGTTCCAGCGCGTGCTCACGTCACACAGCAGCCGGTGAGCTGGCAATTGTAAGCGCTGCTGCAGCTTCAACAGGCCGGCTGAAGCTGTAGATGACTTACGGAAATGTGCACACACGCGGCGCACCTTCGTCAAGAGATCATGCAAATTGGGGTAGGTTTTTAGAAATCGCTGAACCACTAAATTAAATACATGTGCTAGGCATGGTACGTGTGTGAGCTTGCCGAGCTCCAAAGCCGCCACCAAGTTACGCCCATTATCACACACAACCATGCCTGGTTGCAGGTTGAGTGGCGAGAGCCACTGCTCGGTCTGGTGACAGCTCTGAGGCCGTGTGCTGTTTTGTCCCCAAGGCAGATCAGCTTCAGCACGGCCTGTTGACGCTTCCCCACTGCGCAGAGAATTCGGAGGTGGAAACGGAGGAGGAGGAGCCAATAACGTAGGTGCTGGCGGAAACCCTGATGGAGGTAGGGCCCGCAATCCTCGGCGTGGGTAGCACCTGTGCCATCCCAGGGTCCGAGTCGCTCCCAGCCTCCACGACATTCACCCAGTGTGCCGTCAGGGAAATGTAGCGTCCCTGGCCACAAGCACTTGTCCATGTGTCAGTCGTTAAGTGCACCTTCCCATTAACTGTGTTGGTCAGGGCACGGGTGATGTTAAGGGACACATGGTGGTGTAAGGCGGGGACGGCACACCGGGAAAAGTAGTGGCGGCTGGGGACTGCGTACCGAGGGACAGCTGCTGCCATCAGGCTGCGGAAGGACTCAGTCTCCACAAGCCTAAATGGCAGCATTTCGATGGCCAGTAATTTGGAAAGGTGTGAGGTTAGTGCTATGGCCTGTGGGTGGGTGGCTGGGTATTTTCGCTTGCGCTCAAATGCCTGGGGTAACGACATTTGGATGCTGCGCTGGGACAGGGAAGTGGATGTGGTCGCTGATGGTGCTTCAGATGGTACAGGTGCAGGGCGGGAGGTATGCGGGCCTGCGCCTTCGACAGGCGATTGGCCGGCACCGAAAACAGGGGAAGAGGAGGCAGTGGTGTGGCCTGCAGACACAGATTGGCGATCCGGGCGTTCCTCCCACTTATTACGGTGCTTGGATGCAATGTGTCGGATCATGCTGGTGGTGGTGAGGTTTCTAGTGTTCATGCCTCGGCTCATTCTGGTGTGGCACAGGTTGCAAACTACAATTTTTTTGTCGTCCGCACTTTCCTTAAAAAAACGCCATACCGCGGAACACCTAGCCCTTGGCAAGGGAGATTTACGCAAGGGGGTGCTCCGTGGAACATTTGCGGGCCGGTTTGGTGTGGTCCGCCTTCTTTCTTAAGCCACACCACTGCCTCTTCCAGCCTGTTGCGGTGCTGCAGATGGCTCACCCTCAGGACTGCTGTCATCGCTCGGCTCTCCACCTTCCCAGGTGGGGTCAGTGACCTCATCGTCCACCAAGTCCTCCTCCACTTCCTCACTCTGATCATCCTCCTCATTTCTTGATCCCACCACATCCTCAGTCATTGACAACTGTGTATCATCCTCCTCATCAAGGTCTTGAGACAGTAATTGTGGTTGATTTGATGGCAACTGTGTCTCATCATCATCATCCACTTCCTTTGACCTTAAATGCCGTTCCCCTCTGTCATCTTCTTGTGATTGGGTACCCTCTAGAGGTTGTGAATCAGGGCACAAGATCTCATGTTCCTCTGCAAGCGTGCTTGGAGAGAGGTTCAAATCAAGGATTGGTGATGAGACGAGCTCCTCACTATATCCCAGTGTGGGATCACTTCTTTGGCCAGACCCTCTATGGTGGGAGGAAGGATGATCAGGGTGAGGATTATGTTGACCAGACTCTTGGCTAGTGAGAGTGGTTGATTTGATGGCAACTGTGTCTCATCATCATCATCCACTTCCTTTGACCTTAAATGCCGTTCCCCTCTGTCATCTTCTTGTGATTGGGTACCCTCTAGAGGTTGTGAATCAGGGCACAAGATGTCATGTTCCTCTGCAAGCGTGCTTGGAGAGAGGTTCAATTCAAGGATTGGTGATGAGACGAGCTCCTCACTATATCCCAGTGTGGGATCACTTCTTTGGCCAGACCCTCTATGGTGGGAGGAAGGATGATCAGGGTGAGGATTATGTTGACCAGACTCTTGGCTACTGAGAGTGGACTTGGTGGAAGACAGGGTGGTGCTTAACCGACTGGAAGCAGTATCAGCTGAAATCCAACCGACCACCTGTTCGCAGTGGTCTGACCTTGAGAGTGATGTCCTGCGACGCCCTGTAAACTGAGACATGAAGCTAGGTATGGTGGATGTCTTTCTGTCTTGTGCTCTGGCACCAGGCACAGTTTCTACGCGTCCTGACCCGCTCCCTGAACTATCAGGATCACGTCCACTTCCCCGTCCCTTTTTACCCGCCTTCTTCATATTAAACGGAATATATGCTGGTAATCTGCGGCTAGGCACACGAAACAGAATGTGACGCTAATTTGCGGCTAGGCACAGTGAACGGAATATGTGACGTTAATTTGTGAATTTGCACACTAAACAATATGTGACGCTAATCTGCGGCTAGGCACACTAAACAATATTTGACGTTAATCTGCGGCTAGGCACACTAAACAATATGTGACGCTAATCTGCGGCTAGGCACACGAAACAGAATGTGACGCTAATCTGCGGCTAGGCACACGAAACAGAATGTGACGCTAATTTGTGAATTTGCACACTAAACAATATGTGACGCTAATCTGCGGCTAGGCACACTAAACAATATGTGACGTTAATCTGCGGCTAGGCACACTAAACAATATGTGACGCTAATCTGCGGCTAGGCACATGAAACAGAATGTGACGCTAATCTGCGGCTAGGCACAGTGAACGGAATATGTGACGTTAATTTGTGAATTTGCACACTAAACAATATGTGACGCTAATCTGCGGCTAGGCACACTAAACAATATTTGACGTTAATCTGCGGCTAGGCACACTAAACAATATGTGACGCTAATCTGCGGCTAGGCACACGAAACAGAATGTGACGCTAATCTGCGGCTAGGCACACAAAACAGAATGTGACGCTAATCTGCGGCTAGGCGCAGTGAACGGAATATGTGACGTTAATTTGTGAATTTGCACACTAAACAATATGTGACGTTAATTTGTGAATTTGCACACTAAACAATATGTGACGCTAATCTGCGGCTAGGCACACTAAACAATATGTGACGCTAATCTGCGGCTAGGCACACTAAACAATATGTGACGCTAATCTGCGGCTAGGCACACGAAACAGAATGTGACGCTAATCTGCGGCTAGGCACACGAAACAGAATGTGACGCTAATCTGCGGCTAGGCACAGTGAACGGAATATGTGACGTTAATTTGTGAATTTGCACACTAAACAATATGTGACGTTAATTTGTGAATTTGCACACTAAACAATATGTGACGCTAATCTGCGGCTAGGCACACGAAACAGAATGTGACGCTAATCTGCGGCTAGGCACAGTGAACGGAATATGTGAAGTTAATTTGTGAATTTGCACACTAAACAGAATGTGACAATAATCTATGGCTAGGCACACGTTTAAAATGGCCCTTTTTGTCGCTGCATTGTAAAATATTTGTCCCTGTGCACCTAGTACAATGTCACCTTAGAACATGTCCCCCCCCACAAAAAAATGAAATTCTGCCACCCCAAAAAAAAATTAAATGCTGCCCCCACACTCAACAGTCCTAAAAAGGACTTTTGGGTCTTGAAAGAGTTTCAACAATGTTATTCTCCCTACACTGACTTCCTGTGCATCTAGTATTATATGTCACCTTACTAATATCCCCCCAACAAAAAAAAAGGAAATTGTGCCCCCCCAAACAAAATATAAATGCTGCCCCCACACACAACAGTCCTAAAAAGGACTTTTGGGTCTTGAAAGAGTACCAACAATTTTATTCTCCCTACACTGACTTTCCCTGCCTGATCGCATCTCTCCCTGGCTGAGAATGAGCCGAACTCGCGAGTCGGGTGCTATACAGCACCCGATCACGGGTTCTGGCCAGCCAATCAGTGTAATGCCAGCAGCCAACATGGCTGCTGGCATTACACTGATGTCAGAGCCTCCCCACACGTTTATTGACTGCGCAGCAGCCGCGAAACGTGCGGGGAGGAGACCCGAACATGGCGGGCGAGCACATGCGGTACTCGTACGAGTACCGCCATGTGCCGAGCAGAGCGATGCTCGAGCCGAACCGAGCTTCGGCCGAGCATGCTCGTTCATCACTAGTAAGTAGCATTGGTCCAAATCTGGCAAATCTACCCACTGTATTCCTTCTCATTGGGTGGAGTAGCCTGCAACTCTCCATCTCAATGGTGTTGGTTGACAGCTGAATGCCTCATTCAAGGCATTGAGAGTAGGCGCCAGCACCAGAGCAGCCAATGAAAGAATATTACAGAACTGTGGAATGTTGGCCAGTGAGTGGAACAGGGTTTCACATGCACTTTCATATTTAGTAATATGTGCAATATGATTGCAGTATACATACAGCTCAAAAATGCACCAGCCCAGTCAATAAAGGGGGAAGGGGCAAAATCCCCTCTGGGCCACCTGCCCTTGGAAGGCAGCCTGTGCTATGGTGGCATACCCTTCTTGGCTGGGCCCCATACTTGGGTACTCCCTGTACCTCCTTGATAGATTCCTTGCTTCCCTGGTTCATCCAGAGGCATGCTCTGACTGTAGTGGTCGATTCTCCAGGACTGTTCATGCTAGAGTTGACAGTGAGTATTTTGCCATCAGAGAAACCAAAGCATAGTTCTTTTGTCTTGCCCAGCCACTTCATAGTGGGTCCTTCTGCCTGCCTAGCAAGTAGAAATAACAATAAATATAAATTAATTCAAATCACTAACATTTTAATCTATTGTTCTTGAAAATTAGTAGAGGCAAAAATGTACAATATGATAGGACTGCAATATGTATAGGATACTGACGCTAGCATACCTTGGTTATCACTGTTGAAAAAATGAGAATGTAAATCTGATGATTACTCCAAAAGCACCATACAAGATTATGGAAATACTTAAATTCAATACTTCCCTTCAGATTCAGAAGCATCAATTGAAATGGAATGCCTTATTGAATGGGCTAAGTGCTTATAATTATTGTAAGACTTTTGTTTTTTGGTTGGAACCTGTTGACTATTAACTGATAAAGAAGCTTATTCAACAAATGGAAACTGACCACTGAAGTAAACTACAAGCTTCTTTGCCTATACCTAGGGATGGGCAAAAAGTTTCATTTTGTTTCCGTGGAAAATTTCAAAGAAAATGCATGGTTTTCCACTTTTACCACAATATAATTTGTCCATAGAGAAACCCATAGATTTTCCACCATTTAGCTAAAAGCACAAATAATTTTTTTATTTTGTGAGAATGGTTCAATTTCCCACCTATGCTATTAAATGGGAAGTCCCACCTGCCCATAATTTCCCACAAAGCAGTGTGGATAAAAAGAGAGTGCAAGGAGATGCAGACAGAGAGAGAAAATATATATAACTCCTCATTGCTAGGGTTGTGGATGTTGATAACCTCTGTTGTTGCTGCTGGTTACTCATTAATTGTGTGTGTGGCTGACTGGGACTTGGGTTTGTCTGAGCTGTGATGATGCTTATAATGACTGACAAGATGACCGTGTATTTTTTGCCATATTTGCTTATCTAGAGTTAGACTTTCTAATTCTTTTATAAAACAAATTATAGACGGGCACAGTGCCACTTTTCAGAGGTGGAGGACTGAGTCTTTGCCTTTCAGCAAACTCTCTAGCCATGTTATCATCTCTTTCACTCTCAACTTCACCTTTGTCTGAAGAAAAGGAGGGTGCTGGTGGGATATATTCTAGATCTACATCATCAGTCATTATGTCATCCTCAGCATCACCTGCTGCTTCATCCCCACTACTTTTCTATTATTCCTCTAGTCTTTTAGAGGTCTCAAACAATGTCTTTTTATTTCTCCCCTTTTCAGGATTTTCACAAAGTTCACTACAGCTTTCAGGACAAGTGTTTTGGTGCTTGTTTCTCTCTCTGTAAGGTGCATCAGTTGGTTGAGCTTTTTACACTATGCAATCAACACCGGAATGTGACTCTTTGATATCTTCATTGTTTTTAGATGGTTTATTAATTATACTGGTGCTAGTGGTGGTGGAACTTTTTGTGGGGCTTTGACAAACTGCATCCTGCTTGGAAGGATGGGATCACTATCATTTATTGTACACACTGCAGCAACAATGGCTGCAGTACATTTTTAGATTACCACTTTACTCACACATCCCTGTACTGCTCCTACACATTTCACCCTAGCCCTTTTGTGTTTGCTGGACAGTATTTAACTACTGTGCATGTTTTTATAGTAAAGTACACAATATAACTGATGGTGAATGTTTTATTTACCTTTAAAAAATATACTCTCTCATATAGTATCAGTCTGCCTCAGTCACAACTCACTTCAAGGATAATGTCTATGTCGCCTATCAAGCTTTTTACGTATTTATTATTAACTGTCCCCCATATCCCTATCACTGTCATTGAAAACACAAAACAACACACTGCCTGTTCAAATGCTTCTTTCTCTAGAGTCCTCCAACACAGAGATACAGAGCCGGATTTACATCTCAGGTGCCCCTAGGCACAACACCCTCCGGCGCCCCTAGTCCCTCCTTTGCCCCACCCATAACCAATCCCCTCCATTAACCACACCCCTTCATTAGCCACACCCTCTTATGGTCACACCCATTTTTAGATTTAGGGGGAAAAATCCTTTTGGTGGGATTGTCTAAACTTGTAGTGAAAATATGATTCTGATTTATGTATTTTGTAGTAGTTATGACCAAAGCATGGAGAAAGTTGCTTGTTATTACTAAAAAAAAATCTTTATTGGGTACTAATTAAAAAATGTTAACTTAATGCAAAACCAAGAATCAAATGTCTAAGATGTAAAATTTAACAAAAATTGAGAGACCAAATGGTAAATTGTGATACAAATAATGAGCTAATTCCTGTATTTACATTCACAGCACTTAGAAAGAGGATTCATGTAGGTGCTGTGCACTTTCGAAAGTTTTACATTAAAAGTTACAGTTTTTTTAATTAGTACCCAATAAAGATTTTTTTTTTTAAGTAATAACAAGCTATTTTCTCCATGTTTTGGTAATATCTACTATTAGACCATCTGGGGTATTTTCAGGAGTGCAATTTCCCCTTTCTTGGGGATAAGTGTTTTGTTTTTTGGTACACTATTGTTTAAGCCAAAAAAATATTTCTCACTCAAAGAAAAAAAAAAAAATCACATTTGGATTAAATGACATTAAGAAAATTTATGTCAGCACCTGACAATACATGCCTCCGCTCCGCCCGCCAGTAACTTATGACCTGCTGTGTCTCTGTATTGCACCTCCGCTGAAGCATGCTCCCACCTCCTATGTTCAGCCAAATCTAAAGGCTTAGGCTGGTTCCTGTGGGTTTTATGCAGCCGTGCAAGCTACACCAAAGTGCACGGCTGCATTTGATTATGTGCATCCTGACATGACGATGTCACAGGAGGTCCCATCCGCCCGGGCAGTGAGCACGCAGGCGCAGCAGTGGGTCACATGGGGCGGCCGAGGCAGAGCAGGTACAAGCCAACCGGAAGTAACAAAAGCCCCCTTGCTGTCACACGGCGAGGGCGAGCGAGCTATTATATGCTATTATATGCTATCACATTATAAAGTGGGCATGACAGGGCCATTGCCAGGCGCCCCTGAAAATCGGGCACCCTAGGCAAGTGCCTTGTCTGCCTATTGAAAAATCCGGGCCTGCAGAGATAACAGACAGATCAGGGAGAAACGTGGATCACAGTTGTCTGTGCATTCACATTCACTCAGTCACACAGAATGTTGTCGTATTTGGGGTAAATCATCTTTGCTCTCTTCTCACACCCCCAGACTCCCCTGGAACAAAGATAACAAACAAATCAAAAAGGAACTTGGAACACAGCTGCCTATGTCTTCACAGTCAAGCAGAATTTTGGGTGTTTATGGGTAAATCTCCTTTGCTCCTTTTTCACACAGTCATCCTACCTTAGTACAGAGATAACAACCAGATTAGGAAAAACTTAGATCATCTCTGCCTGTGTCTTCCCAGTAAGTCACACAGAATTTTGGGGGTATTTGGGGTAATTTTCCTTTGCTCCCTTCTCACTCCCCTAGACTCCCCGATCACAGTGATAACAGCCAGATCAGGAAAAAACTTGGATCACCTCTGCCTGCATTTTCCCAGTTAGTCCCACAGAATTTTGGGGTATTTGCGGTAATTCTCCTTTGCGCCCTTCTCCCTCCCCCCCAGTGTCCCCTAGCACAGAGATAACAGCAAGATCAGAAAATAGCTTGGATCATAGCTGCCTGTGTCTTCCTAGTCAGTCCCACAGAATTTTGGGGTATTTAGGATAGGTCTCTTTTGTCTCTCTACACATATCCCCAGACTCCCCTAACACAGAGATAACAGCTAGATCAGGAAGAAACTTGGATTATGGCTGTCTGTGTCTTCCAAGTCAGCCACACAGAATGTTTGGGTATTTGATGTAAACCCCCCAGAATGCCCTCAGACTTCCGAACACAGAGATAAGATATCCTGCCTACAAGACTCCTTAAACTAAACTTTAGATACACTTTATTAGCCTGTCTTCTCTTGCGCAAGACTGGGCTGCTATCTCTCTTGCCAACAAACAAAGAATGGCATGCTGTGGGAACCTGACACCCATTTTATATTATGCCTGTGGGAAAAGAAGGGAAACTTGCCACATGGTGGGGGGAAATTCAGTCTTGCCTTTGAATTCAATGCAAAGAGCTAAGTGAAAAAAATTGGAAAAGCAGGTGCAACATACTAAAATTAGTTGATTCAGCAGTGAGAAACATGCTAAATGTTATTTTATACTTTTGATAGTATATTTATGAATGCTTCATTACTTCTGGCAATTGTCTTTGTTCCATTGGTCATCAGTTAATACACAAAATCAGTCTGGAATACAGAAGAATTTGAAGATATATATATTCAATGGTCTTTGGAATCTAAATTTTATAAGTGCATTAATCGGGTGCTTGGTATCATAATAACTACTACACTATTAGATTTTTTTCTCTTTTTGCACCTGGTTTTATGAGATAAAACTGCCTTTGAATGTAATACAAAATTATACCTAATTTTCCTGATAGTTTATACTTACTAAGCTGGTACTTAATTGCTGTGACACTTTTCAGCTTCCCTTTTTTTTTAGTAAATAGCCAAGCTTGTATAACATGTCTTGATAGGGTAAAAGTCAATATGCACTATCTTCATTTACGAATGGCATGTTGGAAAAGTGGCATGCATCCCCCAAAATATACAGTGTTGCAGTTAACACACGCTACTCTAATAAATATGTGATTATTATTATTACTATACTTTATTTATATAGCACCAACTTACTCAACAGTGCTGTACAATAGGCAATAGATATACAGAGACATTAAACAGTACAAGAAGAACATAGAAAACTAAAGGGACAGAGTGCCCTGATCATGAAAGCTTACAGTCTGTGGTTTGGATGCTGGAGTGCTTGTCAGGTTTCTTTGGATAGAATTTAGGATAGAAGTCAATAAATATGCACAATCTTCATATAAGAGTAAACATAAACCAGATCAAATTTTAAACAGAAATATCACTTCTGTAACAAATTGGTTCCCAATTTAAGGTGCACTACTGTTCCCTCTCTTGAAAACAACTGGGCCAACTTATATTTACATATAGTTCCCAAAGATCAAGTCCTTGCATCGTTAGAATTAATCTCTGGTTACTCCGCTCTTAGATCAGCCTGCTGCTGTATCCTGATCACTCAGTCACGTTATCCCTTTAGTAGTCCAACAGCATCTCTACGAAAAAACACACACAGCGCAATACAGTGAATCTAAGAGTAACCTGTAAACCAACAAATGGACAGCTGCATTCGAGTGGATGTGACCCCCCCGAAGATGGGTACTCACTATAACAAGAGGCTCCATCCAGCCCCTGGGAATAATCACGATCACTGCCTTTATTATTACGCCTGGCTCTGGCTTCAGCTTATCACACCCCCCAGGACCTTTCTACCTGGGCTATATATTGCCTCAATTTATTGGTATTCATACAACAGTATCTTCCGAAAAAGAAATGTAAGTAAAATATACCTCTGGAATGTGTAAAACCATCCACAGAAGTGTTTTCAAGCTGATATTCCTTTCTATCTTTCATGTCATCACACACTCATACACTTACGTCAAGTTGCTATATGGAAGGATTAAACAAAAAGGATTCTTGCAGAAGCTCTAGTCATAGGTGCAAGGTCCTGTTTTCTACATTTTTCTTCCCATTGCACAACACTAAACACATCCCAATGCATTTTACTTTTGTTTTGTTTGTGTACTTTCTTGCTGAGGATGGATGGATGGGTATATGGAGGGATATAGGGAGGGATGGATGGAAAGATATATGAATGGAGAAATGGATAGAGAAAAAGACTGACTGACAGACAAAACAATGGTTGAGTGCTGTGCACTGATAAGAACTCAAGGGGTTAAAACTAAAAGACTGGTTTTAGTAAGACTAATTGGAGCAAATTTTCAGTAAACCAACTATACTATATAGAGTACAAATAAAAATGAAAAAACTCCCACTGATTTAAATGATGATTTTAACTTTTTGAGACACACTTTATTGCCAATGTCACTGTCACTGATGAGCAGAGGGACAACCATAAGGAAGGCAACTATCATGTGAATCTAAGTCTGCTTGTATTGGGTGGGTCCGTCCAGGATTGCCATGGCAAACCTAGCTCCATTGGAGCTGTGAGGTGAATTATGTTAGTGATCTCTCTAGCAATGAAATGGTTAAATTCCCATTTAAATCAGAGAATTAGGAGAACTTTTTTTTGTTTTCAAGAAGCTTTATTGAGAAGTAAAAGAAATACATTAAGTAAGCAATAAAATGAACAAGAAACCCAATGAGGTTAGTCTTAGTTAAAGGGATAGTAATACTTAGTTTTAACTTTATTTTATTTTGTAGGCATTAAAAAAACATGAAGAACGATATAAGTCTTATCTCTCAAACCTTTATGGTTTAAGAAATATTCACAAGCAAAGTTTCCCCTCCCCGCCCCTTTTACCTAGTGTAAGCCATCTCTACCAGACAGATAACAGCAGGGGACATTCTTCTTTATATGAAAACAATGAAAGCCCTGCCACACTTGACAAGCTTTTCAGGTTTTTCCCTTATCTTAATAGAAGATTGTCCCTCTGTGCAATCTACCTGGGCACCTCCCTTCTGATCTGGCTGAACAGTGTTACATTAGTAAAAGGGGCGGGAGGGGGACACTTTGTCATTGAATTACTCCTGAACTACAACTCTGACAGAACTGAAATAACTCTCCAAAGTCCAAATACTATGATGATTAATTAGAGCTGTTTTTATTATGAAACATTACTATCCCTTTAAATAAGGGAGCATGGTGTGGAGTCTAGTTTGCTTGAATGGTTTAAAAAGATAGCAGAAGAATGAGATGTGGGAGGGGAATTGGGGAGAGGTGACTGGGGAAGGGAAGGTGGGAGGAGAAATGGGATGGAGGAGAGATAAAAAAAGAGGAGGCAGATAGGACACTTAGGACTAGGGAAGTTCATCACTGAGGGATAGTACATTTATCAGACTATCGAGTAAGCTTAGGTGAACACCAAGGTTTTATAGTGCAGGCCTCCACCAGGACCAACAGGTAAGGAAAAGAGGGAGTGAACTAGTGTCTATGGCATGATATATTTCAAGAATATAAAGGTTGTTGATCTTGGATAGCCACAGAGCTATGGGTAGAGGGTCAGGATTCTTCCAGTGTAGGGGTACCAATGATTTAGTTATGTCGAGAAGAGGCATAATCTTCAAAGACGTTGTTTATATGTAAATAAGCAAAGTAGAAGATCTCTAGGAATAGAGATTCCTAGCACTCTTTTAATGTGTTGGAGGACAAATGACCAGAATGGGACTATACGAGGGCATGGCCACCAAATGTGTGACATAGATCTTACATGTGAAGGGCATCTCCAGCATAAATTTGTAGTAGAGGGGAAAATGCGGGGGAGTTTTAAAGGAGTCATATACCAGCCAGATATGAGTTTATAGTTACGTTTCCTAGTGTTGGAATCACAGGCAAATTTGAAGTTCATACAAAACATAGAAGACCACTGAGAGGGTTCATGTGATATGGAATGTTCTGCCTCACAATTATATAGGAAGAAGGGTTTTCCAGGTGAGGAGAAGGATGGAGTATTAGAAGGATAAGGACATCGCTTGGGAGGAGGTGATCCCTCTGGTGCAGTTGGTTTGCTTCAGAGTTGCTCCCCTTTTCTTTGGTTCATCAGCCTCAGTGTTTTAGATACTCTCAAAAATAGTGTGCTATAGTCTTAAATAAGCTTATTTTAACCCTTTGAATGCCAGAGGGTATACAACAAATTGCTTTACAATGTGCTGCACACCCCTCTGGCACTCAAAGGGTTAAATCATTGATACAACTTGATGGTACTACATAGTTCTACTCATTGTAAATAAGGTGGACTATGCATCTGAATGATGGTATGCCTTTAAAGAATATTGGCCGTATCGCCAAAAGAAAAGCGGAGGTGTTCTGGGGCAAATCATTTGCAATATAGGGGACAACAAAACATCTCCATTGATCGAAATGAAGATGTTAACACCTTGAATGCTAGACAGGTCTCCAAAGCATTGCACAGCAATGCACTGTAGTGCTCTCTAGCATTCAAGGGATTAAAATGTCCAATAAAATCAATGTAAATTTTTTTTGTTCTCCCCTATTGTTCAAATGGTTTGCCCCAGAACGCCTCCACTTTTCTTTTGACCACATTGCTCCACACTGTATTAAAAAGAGAGTAAGAGTTTTTCCCCTCATCACTCTAATATAGATTATACTCTACCATATAACAATTACACAGGTTCTCTGTGATTGTCATCATTTAGATGGAGAGGTGAACAGGCAAGTAATAAAGTCACGGCTACTTAAACAGATCTGATAAGACTTAGAAATGTTAATCCTCACAAAAGAAATTAAATTTCAGCCGTGTGTACAAGACCTTCCATTTACCAGCTTGATAACAATTTCTGCAGTGAGATTTCCAGACAACCGAAGTAACACAAGTGAAAAATAGAGAAGAAATGCAAGAAATTACTATATTAGAAGCAGTTAAAAGTCATTATTGGCCACACAATATCCTGCACAATAAAAAACCTGGATGTTGGCTTTCTGTTGATTTTTAACCTCTTGTGTGCACAGTCTTCTCCAACACACTGTGAAAAATGCACTGGAGAACTCTCTAGATTCCATGTGGTTAAGGAGCAGCTACTGGAATTTAATAGGTTTGCTCCAATAGAGGGATGTGCTGTGCAGCCATAAACCAGCACCTACCAGCCAAACACTCACCCCTGGGCAGGGACTAGGCTTCACAAGTTACATTTGTTGCTTAAAAGAACAATAGCTCTCCCAATAATCCCCTACTTACCTTTATCTGAGCAGAGAATACCAAAATGATCACTATGAATCATTTCTGCATTTATTGGTTCCTCAAGATAAATCTTCAGTTAGTACTGGATCTCATGTCCACAAAGGTGAACATGATGTTTTGTTGCTGAATTGCAGGACCCAAGCTCCTGCTACTAAAGGATTCCTTCCTTCCTTCCCTGCTTCCTTCCTCCATTCCTTCTTTTCTTTCTTCCTCCCTCCCTTCCTTCCTTTCTCCCTGCCCCCTCCCTCACTTACTCCCTTCCTTCCTTAGAAATCCTCAGTGAAAGGCAGTGTCCTGGAGTCAAGCAACAAAGAATAACATGGTCCTCATATCCAGGACTAATTAAAGGCTAATTCTGGTAAATCAATCCATGAAAAACTGATTCATGGTAGCCATTAGGATTTATTGCCTGGATTAAGGTACTTGGGGTGTTAGTATTAGTAGGAGATAGTTTTGTTTTAGGCCATGGGCTATATTTTCTGCCCTGATGTTTTGGAAACCTAGCAATTGCTGTCTTTGTGGAGAGTGCAGGTCCTGGAACTGGAACTGTGAGACTTCAATGCCTCCTAGTTCACGTTCATTGTGTTAACAGGGGACAGCCACTGAGGTCAGTGTTCTGACCCCAAATAACCTGTGTAGCTGATCAGCCTCTCTACTATATCAGCATATCTCTCACAGGAGTAGGCATACTGCCAGCCAGCCTGCCAAAGGAACTATTAGGTAATTAGTTTTCAAACAGTGTTCTGTGGAACCTTGGGATTCCCTGAAGATGTACAAGAGGTTCTTTACACTAGACAAATGTAAGCAACCATTGATTATGGAACAAAGATAGGGTAGCAGACAGTGTATGCGTGGTTCTGTAACTATCAGCGTATGCGTGAAACACTGAAACATCTGGAACAGTGCATTTGTATTTTCTGCTCAATTTCTCATGTTATAACACTATTCCACAGCCCTCTCTGAGAAACATGAATTTAAAAAAAAATGTTTACTTATGAGTTACTGGCTCATACTAGCATTCACATCTCATGTAGATACTGAAGGTGATGTACTAAGCATAAATGGGATAATTCTCAGTTAAACCAAGAGCACCACAGAGAACAAATACAAATTCATTAAACTCCCATTTTCCCCTTGATTGCTAAAGTGGTCTCTAAAATGTAGACCTCTCTAACACTGAAGGGGTTAAAAAGCCCAATTAAGTCAATTAATTTTTTTCTTCTTCCTTATAATGCAGTTGGTTTACTCAAAAACTGATCCAGTGCACCATAGCTCCAAGGATGCTAGAGAGGTCTTCAATGCATTGTGAAACAATGTGCTGGAGATCTCTTTAGCATTCAGTAGGATAAAGGGTTTGCTTGTTAATGTTCTACATGGATTTCCTATTAAACCAAAAGGTTCCATTACAACAAACAGTTGGTCAACTACTGTATTAGATTATAGTTTCTCTTTAAGCCATTTGATTCTAGAGACATCTGACATTGGAGATGCCTTTAACATTTATTTAGTGAATGAACAGAAGAAAAATACAAATGACATCAATATTTGGTGTGACCACCCTTTGCCTTCAAAATAGCATCAATTCTTCTACGTACACTTGCACAAAGTCAGGGATTTTGTAGGCATTTAGCCAGATGTATGATTAAACAATTATACAAAACAGATGCTACTAATCATCAATTTAATATGTAGGTTGAAACACAGTCATTAACTGAACAGAAACAGCTGTGTAGGAGGAATAAATCTGGGTGAGGAACAGCCAAATTCAGCTAACAAGGTGAGGTTGCTGAAGACAGTTTATTGTCATAAGTCAAACACCATGGCAAGACTGAGCACAGCAATACGACACAGGTAGTTATACTGCATCAGGAAGATCTCTCCCAGGCAGAATTTTCAAGGCAGATAGGAGTTAAGCTATTTTGAAGAACCACAAAGAAATGAGCAAAGTTGAGGACCGTAGACACAGTGGTCAGTCAAGGAAACTTAGTGCAGAAGATGAAAGACACATCATGCTTACTTCCTTTCACAATTGGAATATGTTAAGCAGTGCCATCAGCTCAGACTTGGCAGAAAAGAGTGGGATCCTAGTATATCCATCTACTGCCTGGAGAAGTCTGGTCAAAAGTGGTCCTCATGGGAGAGGTGTGGCCAAATAGCCATACCTCTGACATGGAAACAATGCCAACAGACTCAACTATGCATGAAAACACAGGAACTGGAGTGCAGAAAAATAGCAGCAGGTGCTCTGGACTGATGAGTCAAAATTTGAAATATTTGCTGTACCAGAAGGCAGTTTGTACTCCAAAGGGCTGGAGAGTGGTACAAGAATGATTGTCTGCAGGCAACAGTGAAGCATGGTGGAGGTTCCTTGCAAGTATGGGGTTGCATTACTGCAAATGGAATTGGGGATTTGGTCAGAATTAATGGTATCCACAATGCTGAGAAGTACAGGCAGATAATTATTCATTGTGCATTATCATCAGGGAGGTGTCTGATTGGCCCCAAATTTGTTCTGCAGCGTGATGACCCCAAACATACAGCCAGAGTCTTTAAGAACTATCTTCAGCATAAAGAAGAACAAGGAGTCCTGGAAGTAATGGTATGGCCCCCACGGAGCCCTTATCTCAATTTCATCAAGTCTGTCTGGGATTACATAGAGAGAAGCAACTGAGGCTGCCTAAAATTCACAAAAGAACTGTGGTTAGTTCTTTAAGATGTTTGGAACAGCCTACCTGCTGTGTTCCTTAAAAAACTGTATGCAAGTATACCTAGAAGAATTGATGTTGTTTTGAATACAAAGGGGGATCACAACAAATATTGATTGGATTTAGATTTTTCTTCTGTTCACTCACTATGCATTTTGTTAACTGATAGCAATACACTATTAATATGTCTATTTTTGAAAGCATTCTTACTTTACAGCATTTTTTCCACACCTCAGCAAAAAGAATGCACCCTCGCACTCAGCCAAACTAACCTAAGACTCACAATTAAATTACTGGTAGCCTAAAAGGTGTTACAGGGAAAAATATGAAAAAACAAAGAGACAAAACAGGAAACTCTGTAGTACTAGCACACTAAACAGGCTAAACCAACAATAAAGTAGATGGTGTAGTTCAAAGGAAGATAGTTCCTAAAACATAACTTTTATTATGGAAATAAAACTGCATAACAATCAAATAATGATAATAAATCAATATTTTCAGTGGTGGTATTCATACCAGAATAGTATTCCAAATTCAAAAATCGAAATCTAAGAATAATACTAATTCCTAACTCATCCTAGTTGTCATAGTAAGTGTAAAACCTGTATCCAATATGGTTTACTGCCGGGGCATCATCTGGCTTGCCTTCTAGGAAACAAAGTGAACTCTATAATGTTCGGCAGTGCACATATTCTTATATACAAGAAATTTTGTAAGAAGCAAACCGCATAATGCCCTGGTAGAAGACTCTCTCTCTATGATTATTATGTGAGTCAGTAATCTTTCCATAGTCTCTCATACTTAAGACAAGATACATTATAATATGTTCTGAATAGTATAAACATTATAGAGTTCACAGTGTTTCCTAGGAGGCAAGCCGGATGATGCCCTGGCAGTACACCATTTTGGATACAGGTTTTACTCTTACTATGACAACTAGGATGAGTTAGGAATTAGTATTATTCTTAGATTTAGATTTTTGAATTTGGAAATTTTCTCTTCTTTTCCCGTAGACATATAAATGGGTGTCAGGCTCTCACAGCATAACATTGTGTTTTATGTGAGGAGGAGAAAGCAGCACATTTTTGAGCTAGGGAAGACAATTTAATAAGGTGGAGTTGAAGCGTAGTTTAGGGGGTCTTATAGGCATGAAATTTGTTCTTGGTATTAGGGGAGTCTTGGGAAATCAGAAGGACAGGAAGAGAGAAAGGAGTTTGATCCCAAATACCTGGGAAGACACAGTTAGTCGTGTTCCAAGTTTCTTCCTGATCTGGCTGTTATTTCTGTCCTATATGAGTCTAGGGGTGTGTGAAGGGATCAAATGTGTTACCCCAAATACTCCAACATTTTGTGTGATTGAGTAGGCACAGGCAGCTGTGATCCAAGTTCCTTTTTGATTTGGCTGTTATCTCTGTCAGGGGAGTCAGGGGGTGGGAGAAGGTAGCAAAGGAGAATTACCACAAATACTCCAAAATTCTTTTGACTGACTGGGATGACACAGGCAAAGGTGATCCAAGATCCTTCCTGCTCTGGCTGTTATATCTGCCCTAGGGGAATCTGTAGGTGTGAGATGGGGGCAAAGGAGGTTTACCCCAAATATCCCAAAATTTTGTGTAAACAAAGGCAGCTGTGATCCAAGTTCCTTCCTCATCTGTCTGTTATCTCTGTCCTAGGGGAGTCTATGGGTTTGAGAAGGGAGCAGAGGAGTATTGCCCTAAATACCCCAACATTATGATTGACTGTTTGGGAAGTCACAAGTAACTGTGATCCAAGTTTCTTCCTGATTTGGCTGTTATCTCTATCCTAGGGGAGTCTGGGAAAAAGATGCAGTTGAAAGGGGAGTATGTTTTATTGTCTTTTGTTTACAGTGATAGGGATAGGGTGAACAGTTAATTAAAATAAATAAATATCCTATATAATAGTTCACTAAATTGTTTGTCAGAATCCATCATGCGCAGTAGAGATGACTGCATGCGCTGCAGTCATGAGCACTAAAGACTGCCCGCGCCGCAGCTGATAACGGAGCGGGGCTCTGAATTTAGATTGTAGTCCTCAACTACGGTCTGAATTCGGAGCGCCCCACTCTGTATCAGCTGCGGCGTGGGCAGTCTCTACTCTGCATGACTGCAGTGCGGCTGTTGCTGGGTGGCACTGTGGCCCATGTACACGGGCTCTTCAACTAGTATAAAATAAATTAAAAAAACATTGATAGGCGACAGAGACAGGGACCCTGGTGGGCAACATATACAAAATATCTGTTGTTATCTTTAAATGAATTTTCCAAAAAGCATCTTATTTTTCTAAACTTTAAATGCAAACCTCTTGTTCTACTGATGCAATTTACTAGCTTTAATCCTTTGAGTGCCAGAGGGGTACGGAATGCATTGCAAAGCAATGCATGCCGTACCCCTCTGGCACTCAAAGGGTTAACTCTTTGAGTACCAGAGAGGCATCCAATGCATTGCAATTCAATGTGATGAATAAGTCACTGGCATTCAAGGGTTAAAAAAAATCATGTATTGCTGATCATGCCCTTCTTCCAGCTAGTTTTGGTCAGAATCCAGAGCTAGTTTGGTCTGCAGATAAGACTAACATTTCACACAGCAAAATATGGGAAAAGTATATTATTGGTACCAGAATACTACAGAAGCAATTTTATTATTAAAGTTGCAGGGTTTCAAAAAACTGTGACTTCAACCTGGTCCTGGAGCCAATTTTGCTGCTGCAATAAAAAAAATGTTGATTTCAGAAAAGCCATTCAAACTTTACTCTCTGAGTGCCAGAGGGGTATCCCATGCATTGGGTACTGCTCCCACTGCCAAACTGAAAGGATTAACTATGATAGCGCTTATTGAGCTGGATAAACATGGCACGTCAGTGTACTGATAGAATGGAATAATCTAGGGCAAATAAACTGTATAAGCTCAGTTCTCTTTTAATAGTTATGTAGTAGTTTAGGTTGAAAAAAGACTTGCATCCATCAAGTTCAACCCTTTTCCTATCTTTGTTTACAGCTGTTGATCTGTTAGGGGGAAAAACAATGCTTTGGAGACCCCTCCAGCACTCAGGGGGCTAAAAGTTAATGTAAATCAATGGAAATGTAAATTTTTTTCCCCTACGATTGTCCCCAGATTTAATCTAGTTCTTCTTTTTCATCATTCTTTCCACTAGTCATACGCACATACTGCAAAAAGTCAAAGTTCATGTATATTAACTTAACCCTCTGAGTACCAGAGTGGAATGCAATGCATTATGTACCCCTCTGTAACTCAAAGAGTTAAGCATTCAGTGGGTTAAAAGTTTAAAAGTGGTCTCAAACGGCATCCCCAGAAGATGAAGAGAATGAAGGTTTTTGGGATATCATTGATTTTGCACTTGCTACTATGTCAGCCATTTTGACTACAACAACTGTGCAAAATGAGGGATATCCCTAAAGGCTGCATTGCTTCCGTCCCTAGGAATACAGTTTCCCTAGATGCTGGTAGTTTGCCCCAGAACTTCCTAACAAGGCCCATAAAGTTATTATATTTTTTCTTTTTATATTTCCATGAATATGAGAATATTATGACTGGTATAGATGCATATAAGCATGTAATTGGGCACATGGCTGCTTTTTTTTACATAGTAGTTTAGGTTGAAAAAAGACTTGCGTCCATCAAGTTCAACCTTTTTCCTGTTCCTGTTTACTGCTGTTGATTTGGTAAAGGGAGAAACAATGCTTTGGTGACCCCCATTCTCCACTCGGGATTTAAAAGTTCCTGTAAATCAATGGAAATGTAATTTGTTCCCCTATGTTTGGCCCCAGATATAATCTAGTTCTTCTTTTTCATCATTCTCTCCACTATTCATATGCACATACTGCAAAAATTCAGAATTCATGTATATTAACCCTTTGAGTGCCAGAGGGGAATGCAATGTGTTAAGTACCCCTCTGGCACTCAAAGGGTTAACTTTGATTCCATCATAACCGCACTTAGCAATATACCTAATATGAAGAGATTTAATTTGCATAGTTTTACATCATACGTTGGTGCTTCACTTGGAGTCTACAGAAGCATTGTCCCATTTCTAATTTACATCCTCCAATTATTTTCATGTTACTCATCAGAATGAATAGACACAAGCCTTTCCTGTTTAATTAATACTGTATGCAATTGTGTCTGGCTTGAAGTTTATAGTTTATTTGCAGTGAAATTCACATTTTAATTATTCCATTGTGTATCCAAAAATTCAATATACCAAAAAGTACATGCCTTTCTTCTCTGATTATGCCTAATGTGGCTCAAGTTACTCCTGATTTGCAATTTACTGGAAGAAAACATGGGTTGAACAAGTTAAAAGGGTCAAGGTCGTGACACTGAAGTATTGCATTGCATTATAGCATCCTAAGATTGGATATTCTTTATTATTGATATGTATTTCAGAGCTGCGTGATATTTTATTACTGAATCATGTAAAATAATGCATCTCTCTCTTTTGTTCTGTTTCTCCCACAAGGGCAAAAGAAAATGTATGATGCAGCAAATGGTGTAGTCCCTGTTCAAATGTGCTAATTAAAGTAATGATACTGTGTAAATGACAAGACAAGAAAAGTAGATGCAAGTAAACAAAGAAAGGATGAATAATGATGGGAGTGTTGAGGACATGGGCGTTCATTAGCATTAATGCAGAAAAAGTAAATGTCAACACTACTAGACCAGAGTGTTTTACACAAAGTCTGTAACTAATCTGGGGTTTTATTTCTAAGATAAATCAAATAATGGTGGTCACTCCTCCTCCATCAGTGCCATAGTTTGCCATGTACAGGAAGAAGATGAGAAGAAAGTCAGGACAAAACTCGAGGTACCACAAATGCTTTGATGAAATGTCCATCAATTTAAATGAGGTTTTTAATACCTTGAATGCTAAAAAGGCTTCAATGCATTTCCTTCTCTTACCGAATTTTTCAATTGCATTGCATCAGGTGTAGCCACTTTAACCCCTTGGATGCTAGAGAGGACTCTGGCTGCTTCTAATAAAAAAAATAATTTCTTAGGCAACTAATTAACCCTTTGAGTGCCAGAGGGGGTACGCAACGCATTGCAAAGCAATGCGTTGCGTACCCCTCTGGCACTCAAAAGGTTAATACACAATGGTTATTTGTAGTAAAAAAAAAAGATGCATCAGGGGATAGTATTGCTTGAAAAAATTTTTATTTTATATTGTAACCCTTAAAAAAACATTAAACATTATATGTCTTATCTCCCAAACCTTTATGGAGTACTTCCAATACTTCCTTTATGGTTTGGGAGATATTAGCAAGTACAGTTTTCCCTGGAGTGACGTCACTGCTCAAATTTTCAGATTTGGAATCCGGTCCACAGACCAGCCCTGGCTCTTCAGCAGTGCCGAGATCACGATCTTTAAAAATAATTTCTTCATTGGAGTGGTCTACAAAGTGTGTTTGCAAGCCAGGCACACATTGTAGACAGTTACAATGAAGTAGTTCTTTGTAAAGGTTGTGATCTCGGCACTGCTAAAGAGCTGCCCGCTGATCTGTGGACAGGATTCCAAATCTGTCCACTAGATGGCAGACTTGGCTAAAACAGCCGGGAAAGGGGAACTTTACTTAACTTTACTTGCTAATATCTCCCAAACCATAAAGGTTTGGGAGATAAGACTTATATCATTTTTAATGTTTTTTTAAGGGTTTCAATATAAAATACAATTATTTTCAACAATACTATCCCTTTAATTCAAATTTGCACAAAATAGTTTGTCTATTTTAAAGACTTCCCTAGATGGGAACACAGTGTACAGGGAGGGGAAGCATGTCATGGTGAGGGTTGATCTTGGGAAGAAGGGTGTATGCCGGGGGAGGAGTAAAAAAAAGGGCTTATTAGTTGTGGGTGACAGGAAATGTTTGGGGAAGAGACGACAAGGAGAAACATCCCTCCCTATTGATGTATGTTTGTGGCTGTTTGGTTGTGTGTGTCACAGTGTGGCGGATAGTCCTTGCATGATGGAAAAAGATATGTGGATTTTATGCTTGGGCAGAATCCTTTGGGAGTTTGCCCCAGACTTAGGTCACGGGTTGGTGGAATTACTTATTGAAGGTAAAGTGGATTGCCAATGGGGTAATTTCTTGGGAGTCAGATGTAAGTGCTGAAGAATGGTGGAGTCAGATGTAAGTGCTAAGGAATGTTGTGTTCAGCTGTAGTGCTGAAGAATATTGTGATTCTAGCATGAGCCTGTGCAATTTTGGCCATGCTTGGCATCCAAGGAATTCAGATTGGAGAGGACTGTCAGTTAATGATTAATTAATGGTTATGGTTCAATAGAATAATAATAATTATTGGAAGTACTTAATAAAGCTGTGGCCAGTGACCCACTCTTTATAACATGACTTTTAATGTAGGGAGTTGCCCAGATTCATAATAAACACAGGTAAAAAAATAGCAAAGTTCTGCAGGAAATGTATTGGCATTTGCAAAAAGGCAGAGATTTTATGTATTTTCTTTGGGTGGAAAGATTCATGAGAAATGCAGGAATTTATTTTGTTTTGTGAAAATTTCCATGGAAATTTTTTTTTACACTTCTCCCATCTCTAGTCAGCAGGCAAAATTCCCAGAAGATAATGTGTATACTAAATCTCAATGTGGAACTGCAATTTAATAACAAACAAGTGATTTTAAAAAGAGCTTTCTAAAGCAACTATCTTCTATTAAAGCTAGCCATGTTTTATTTAAAAAAAATTGTTTGAGATATTTCAGTTTAGTTATTTAGCAATTTATTCTAGTTAGACAGTACTGTAAGGCATGTCAGACAGTCACTACACTACACTCTATCCTAATTGCTATTTCCTGCTGGCCATTACAAGCTAAATTGCATAAAGCGACAAATAAAAAGCTTAATACCACCTAAACTATTGTTTGCAATACAAAAATTTCTAACAAAAATGTATGTTTTTTTGAAAGCTCTTTCAAAAATCAAATATTTTTGAGTTGTAAAGAGAGACTAACCAAACTAGGTTAAATTAAAGAAGAGACAAATAAGAGGTGATATTGATTACCATTTATAAATATATTCAAGGTCAATTCAAAGAACCATCCACTGAATTATTTACGCAAAGAACTGAGCTAAGAGCAAGAGGTCATCCATTAAGACTAGAGGAAAGGCACTTTAGACTAAAACAAAGGCAGGGATTTTTTGTATTAAGGTCAGTAAAGCTATGGAATTCTTTGCCTTGGGATGTTTTGCTTGTAGATTCTGTAACTATAGGCAACAGATGCCTATCTACAGAAAAATATTAGGAATTCTGACAGATGGTTTTAGTGCAGATACATTGTTGATCCAGAGAACTATCTGACTGTCATTTGGAGTCAGGAAGAATTTTTTTTTTTGCATTTAAAAATATAGTTTATTTAATTTTAAAGAGTATAGCAGACAAAATAAGTACAAATGACACAATCTTATCCTTTACAAATATGTTGTAAAAGGAAGAGGTAATAACTCAACTTGAAACATCACATTATCACTTAACCTGGATTTGTTACATATACGTATTTGGGAACTTTGAGCGGTCATGGATGTTGAGCATCAGAAAAGAACTATGGTGGGAAGATAAGTTGAGTTAGTTTGGAACAGGAAGACATTTTCATTATGTACTTGGGTCTTAATTGGAAATGGCTTCAATATTCTTCCAAGACCGAGCACAACATGTTCTCCCTATAAAATTTGATCACTATCTTAAAAAGTGAATATATCCCCCAAATTAAGTATTTTACATCTGGGTTTTTCAATGAGTTATAACTTGTTCTTGCCACCCGAAAATAGAGTCTAAAAAATGTCATATGTGTTATTATATTTTTTGATACAGTTCAAGCTTGCATCCTGAAAATTCAGACAAAAAAGACCTTTTTTTGAGCCCTATGGACCTTATGTATAAAATCAAACTCAAGCGATTCAGGGGCAAACCATCAGCAACAGATAATTGAAGGAGAGCATTGGTTAGTATAGTTAAAGGCATTAGTAGCAGAAAGAGGGCGGTGAACATGTCACTCTACAGATCTTGGTTAGACCTCATCTACAGTATTGTGTGCAGTACTGGAGATCCCATCTTCAGAATGACATAAATATTCTGAAAACAGTTCATTGCAGGGCTACTAAAATAGGGAATGGCTTACATGATAAAATTATCATTATAGACAAAAGGATCTGAACATGTACAGTTTAGAGGTGCGAAATGAGAGAGAGGTGATATGATAGAAACATTCACATTCATAAGTATAGGAGGGAAGTTCATTTCAAAGGAGCAGGAATGTTAGTCTAATACTAGTGAGTCAGAGGCTTACATGTCATGTAAGAAAATGTTACTTCACTAAGAGGTGGTAGATCAGTGGAATAGCCTACCAGCAGTAGTGAAAGAGGTTAATACATTGAAGGAATTGAAGCAAGCATGGGATAGGCTATCCTGAACATAGACAAGACTGAAAACCCACTAAGAATTGTAGTTTTTAGATGGGATTAGATTAGATCTGATGTCAAAGTCTATGTTTCTGCATTTCAACAAAAGGGGACACATAAAAATCCCCATTAATTTAAATGAGGCTTTTCACACCTTGAATGCTAGAGTGGTCTAAAGTGGATTAACAGAACAACTTATTTACATTGGTGCTGTCAAAATAGTACTCAATTATATCAATACTAGTGTTAAAGTCTGTGTATATGGGCCAAAATGCATAAAACTCTAGAACTACACCTTCCAGCATTCTGTGCATTAGGCAGTGTCTACTGCATGTGACTTCATCGGCCTGCGTTCAGGCAGTCTCTACTGAGAATGACTGCATCAGACAAACATACATCTGGCCTTTTATATTATAGGATGCTGCATTTATGGGGGGTTGAACTTGATCTAAAGCTAGTTGATTCCATTTACAATCTGAAGTCTAGCAAAATTCAGTTTTATATATATATATATATATATATATATATATATATATATATATATATACCGTATATTTAATACAGTATTATAACTCTGATGCATTTTTAAGCCAAAAAATAGTTAAATCAGCCTTTGACTTCAGACTGACCCCAGGTTCAAATTTGATAACCTCTCCCTGTATAAGTGTAACATGGATTTGTTTTGTTAATGTTATGAATGTTATGACAATATGAGGGGAATAGTCATTGTTTTCTCCATATATATATATATATATATACACACATTATTTTTATGTATTCTTCAATACTGAGATAATGCTAAAACCCAGTTTAGGTTTTAACCCTTTGAGTGCCAGAGAGGTATGCAAAACATTGCAAAGCAATGAGTTGCATTCACCTCTGGCACTCAAAGGGTTCAGCATTAACTTGCATTTTGGACATTCGGCTACTGGTAATGATGCAGGCCATTGTTTGTAATAAGGCCACATTTTATACTGAATCTGGGGGAAATTTGTCTCAGGGCTCTGTAGGTCCTAGTTAACCCTTTCAGTTAGGGGTAAAACAATAGTTAACAATATATTTATTTTTATTTAGTTGAATGAGATATTTTGTTTTATTTGTCGGCTTGTTAATGTGCATTAGGTCATGCTGGCAGCTTGCCAGTCTAATATGAACATTCCACACTGCTCTCCTACCTACCTGTCACTCTATCCCAACCAGTACTAGATCATTTGCATAAACTGACAAAGAGATCAAGCTTAATATTTCATAAACTATTGTTTGAAAAAAGAAATATCTAACAGTGTATAGGTGTGTTTTTTTCTTTTGCTTTGTGGTTCACTAAGAAGCTAACATTTATGACCTTTATTCTGTTCCCTACCACTTTATAGCCACAAGATATTTGGCTGACTTTCCTCAGTTCAGTCGATAGTTACTGCCTGGTTTCTTTTTTACCACTATATATTTAGGCATCTGGTGGTTTCGGAGCCTGTGAAGTGCAGAGTTAGGGCCTTATGCAGCAAACAAAAATAAGAAGAAATTCTAGAACAAACCAAATCAAACCAAAGGGGACACAGCATTCCCATCGATTTATAACTTTATATAAACTTAAAAACCTTTTGATATAATATCTCTCTGGTACTCAAAGGGTTACTCTCATATGCACAAAGGTACAAAAAGGAGCCGTTCTGAGACAAACCAACTACACTGAAAGCTAAGGTACCGGAGACCTCTCTTGCATTCAAAAGGTTAAAAGCACCATTTGATTTAGTATCAATTTGAGGACATTTTGATTTCCCCTATTTTGGCTCCAGTGTAAAGTCCTTTGGCTCATTCCCACAGATGATTCTGATTTGCTCAGCTGCAGCATTGATCAAGCCAACTGTGTTGAACTTCCTGAACTGTCCCTTCCTTCACTGGTGCCATCACTGAGGGGAGTTACTGAGGTGGAGATGATGGCCAGCTCACAGGAGTGTCAGCTAAATGTTTTACCTAAATGTTATTGGCACCCATATGAGCTGGCTATTGATTGAGGTTGCAGCTTTGCAGATGTGCTCTGTTAAATCTTTCCTGCATCCTGCTTTTAACGCAGGAAAGTTTAAGCAAGGCTCTTTCGTGCTGTGAGATGGAAGGGTAAATTGCCACAAATTGTGGTACAATTTGATGTATTTAGTGAAGTGTGGAAAAAGCTGAACTAAAAAATGTCCCTGAAAACTCGGCCTAATTAAATTACATTTTATAATTTAACTAGTTGAAGAGCCCGTTACACGGGCCACAGTGCCACTGCTAGCGGGTCGCGGGACAGTCATGCACAGTAGAGACTGCCCACGCCGCAGCTAATACAGTCCCAGCCGGTCACGGTGCAGTCATTCTCAGTAGAGACTGCCCGCACCGAGCAGCAGTCTCTACTGCGCAAGACTGCATAGTTACACACGTTTTAGCGAATTATTATATGGGATGTTTGCTGAAACTCAGGATTGTTTGAAGAAAAAAAAATTGCAATGTATGAGTCTTAACCCTTTGAGTGCCCGAGAGGTATTCAATGCATTGCATTGCAATGCGTTGGATACCTCTATGGCACCAAAAGGGTTAAGTCAGAATTGATATCCCTTTAATTACAGGGGCGAGTAGCTGGCACCAAATCTTTGATGTTAAACATGCTGAAACAGCATGAAACACTGAGAAGTCAAATTAAACTGAGAAGAAACAACCTACTTGACACCTCTTTTGTTAATTATATTATGCAATTCCTTTTAATACAGTGGTGTGCGACATTGACTTATTACTGTGTCTCTGAGTTCACTGGAGGATGTTTTATTTTAAAATAAATTTATTCTTGATGGGGACTCTGAGGCTGATGTGAAGAAGTAGCTTAGACCTGGGTCAAACCAACTGCATTATAGGACACAAATAAAAAATCACATTTTTAAATGGGGCCTTTAACTCCTGAAATGCAAGAGAGGTCTCCAAGTTATTATGAGGCATTGATTTGGAGACCTGCTTAGCATTCAAAGGGGGAGATTCACTAAGAGGTGATAAAGAGGTGATAAAGCAGAGATACCTTCTTAAGTGATATCACTTCTCCAAGTCCTGTTATTCTATAGAGCCTGTTCACTAAGATCTCCAAAGTTGAAGAAATATTTGTGCCTAGGCGTCATAGAATAACATAGGAATTGGAGAAGTGATATCACTGGAGAAGTCATATCCCCTTTATCACCTCTTTGTCACAGCTTAATGAAGCTTCCCCAAGGTGTTAAAGTGGACCTTACTTACAGTGTTTCACTTTGCAAAGCACTTGTAACCCTTTATTGTCTAAACCCTTTGTAATGGGCCATAGGCCGTTACTAAAAGGAGACTGTTCGAACCCCTACGACAGCCAATCCAATGACTCACTTGGCCACTGGGCACCCTGTGGGTGCCATGGGAATTTACATTTACTGACTTATATTCGATAAAAGACTGTATTCTCGACACCAAGACGAGGTCCGCTTGATTCGCCAACTTTTAGTCGACCCGGAGTTGTAAGACTCCCATTCCATCGAATGGACTCAGTAGGCGGTCATTGGATTGGCTGTCGACTCGAGCGACGTCAGGAATGGTCACTCGAGGAGTAGAACTTTGTCAACGCCCAACAACCTTCCGCCCATTGGTCGTACTAATGGGCCAGTCAGATTACAGTGGACTTTTGTCTTACTCCAGTTCCCACTGGACGGGATTGGAGCCTCCTATGCTAAGTTAATTCAATCACTGGCGCCTTTTGTTCTAATGCTTACTGTTCTATTGTTTTATTGTTCTTGGTTGTGTATAAAAGAGCGTGAGGTTTTCCAATAAAGTGTGTTACTGCTTGGAACTCCGAAAGAGTGTGTCTCGTTATTTGGGTGGTTTAAAGAGTCCTCTCTGACTCCCATCTAAGGGTGAGACACTTTGAGCTGAATTCACTAGACTCCGCAGCAGCACCAAGATCAGGAACTTCGACTACTGGCTTAGTCGACCACACTGAGGGTGCGTATTTGACATTCGACGGGTTTTGGCGACACAGTTTGACTTTTTGACTCCTCATCAAACCAGGAAGTTTTGACTCGACGCTGCCGCCTTTGACAACCCCGAGTTTGACAGTGGGCTTGCACCTCCTAGCGAGGTCGAAGGAGAGGTGAGTGACACAACGGCATAGGACAACCCGGCGTCCTTTAACCTCCGTTTCACCATTTACTTGTGGGTACACTTGTGGCGCTATATAAATAAACATGTTCATTCATTCTTTTAACCTGTTGGTGACTTGGACTTTCCTAGCCCAGTGTCCCTCGTTTTAGAGATCAGTCTGAGTGCTATGTATATTAGTGTATCACATTGCTCCACAGCAATATAAGTCTCATTAACATTTGTTTAGACTTCAGTATGTTTGTAAATTAGTCTGTGTAAATAAAACATGTTGACATTGCTCTAAGTCATTTATTCAGCTGCAGAGATATCAGTAGTACATGAAGTAAACTAAAATATATGTTTCATGTTGTACACACCAGTTCTGCCCCAGCACAACTACCTAAAGCAAAATTGCATCCCTCTTTGGCCATTTTAAGCTTTTGAAGGCATGTTCTCTGCATCGCTCTCAGGAGAGGCAGAGAACAGTGACAAAGGAAATGTTTAGAAACATTGTCATGTGGCTCCATTTGCAGTGGTCTCATGTGTGGATCCAATGGGGAACCAATTTGACTGGTCTGGTACTGGAGCAGTCGGTTATAGTCTCCCACCACAATTATAGAGCACCTTGAGGAGTGCTGTGATCATTAGCCAATGAATTGTCAGGACCATGTCATAAAAAGGATGGTATTGTATGTGATGGTCCTGGCACATCATATAGTGTTAATTTGTTAAATCAATGGGATTTTTTTAAAATTAGTCTCCTGTGGTGCAACTGATTTGCTACAGAGTGGTGCCATTTCTACTTAGTACATCATCCTCACTGAGACAAAATCTTGCAGCAGGCCCTGTTCACATGGAAAACTTAAACAGCACTATGATGCAGCACTGTTTAAGTTTCCCATTATTGAAAGCAACTCACCACTGCTCTCCTGTACTCCCCAGTCTGAATGCACCAAGACTGCAGTATGCTGCAAGAAGGAAAAATATACAGAAAAAAGTGTGCCAATACAGACAGAAAAGTTCTCAACAGGAGGAGCACAATCCCCAATTAACAATGTATCTAGTGATATAAAGATGATTCTGTGAATCCTCAAAAAATATATATATAATGTGCACTATTGAGAAGTGTCTCTAATAGAGGGCCATCACGCGTAAGCCTTTCCTTACCCAAATAGAGCTAACTACAGCCCAAATGGAAAGACGTGCTACAGTACTGGAGTGCAGCTTCATTAGACAGTAACAATATGTGAAAGAGATAACACTATCAATGCACTCAGAATCACAGCAAGATCTAATCTACAACAATCCTTACACTTTGTCCACTTCAAAGGTAATGATATTTTTGAAAAACATGGAATTTCCAGATTTATTCAGCACCTACTACAAGCTTGAAAAAATGGTATCACACTAACATACCATAGAGGGTGCAAGTAGCACTAAACTACACTTATTACTTTAATTTTTGAAGTTGTCTACCTGCACTAAAATGGTCATAACAATTTCAGATGTAAAGAAAATGTAAACAGGGTATACCATTTTGGAGACAAGACAACTGTTACGGTTTTCTGACACTCAGACACTGGTAGAGTAAAAACACAGTTTTATTGAAATAATATAAATGAACAGCGCCCCTGGGGGCCAAGAATGGTAATGGCAAGATACAGGCCCAGATAAGTATAGCGTAAATATACAGCTCAGGAGAGCAAAATATACAGGGTTAAATGTAGAGAGATAGACTAGTTTAGTAAACTGATTGGCCAACGCCCAGAAGTTAATATCAGTCTCTTGATGGTGTAGAGAAGGGTGTATTGTGTGACTGAACTAATCACTCTCAGATACCTTTGCACTTGAACACCCAAATTGACCAACGCCTGACCAGAGCTGAGCCTATACCACCGTAGTGGGACAATCAGGAGTAAAGCCACTGCAGGAGCAAACGGACCAGAACCTGAATCGCCCTCAATACTCTCACGGATGTAACCCTGCGTGTGCCAATGGGACCAGAGCCATAAACACCCCGTGGGTGCCAGAACGGAGCAAACACTGCACAAGCAATAGTGAGCCAAAGTATATAGTAATACGGCAGATTGATTAACACATTGAGCACTTGATGACCAGAGCCGGGACACCCTACCGGTGTTGTACTGAGCACACACTGCAAGAGCCAATGGAGGTACCAACACCAACCGTCGCGGTTGCGGCGCTGCACGAGCACCGGAGTGGACAACTGCTCTGCTAGTGTGAATAGGTAGGCTAGGTCGATAAGGCACAGGCTCAGTAAGTGTTAACAGGCTCAAACGGAACACACTGGCTTGGCAAGTGAAAGTGAACAGGCTCAAATAACGGAGGCAACCGGCACAGCAAGTGTTAAGCCAGGTTCGGTAAGGAAGACTACAGCTCAGCAGCGCTAATGGACTGGCTCAGGCAACAGCTCTGTAGACTAGAGAGAGGATTAGCCAGAGCAACACAAACACAGTTCAGAATGTCGCCAGACGGCGACCAGAATCACACTGGAACTCGGGAACGATCACGGAGCAGGACTTCAGCCGGAACCGGGTCGGTACTCGGAGCAGGAAGGTCAGCAACAGCCGGGTCAATCACGGAGCAGGAACGTCAGCCAAAGCCGAGTCAATCACGGAGCAGGAACGTCAGCCAAAGCCGGGTCAATCATGGAGCAGGAACGTCAGCCAAAGCCGGGTCAATCACGGAGCAGGAACATCAGCCAGAGCCGGGTCAAATCATGAGCAGGAACAGCGGAATGGTCAAACTAGCCGGGTCAGTACACAGGAATGCAGAAACACAGCAACAAGGCGCAGACTCAGGAACACCACGAAAGGGCAACTGACAAGTGCACAAAACACAGTATATAGAGGAACATCCTGGGCGGGCCAATCAGCTTCCTCCAATGCACAGTAACAACAGCAAAGATTGACAGGGAATCACAGGAACCGTGATAACAATGCACTGCATAAAATGATGAATCACTTGCCTTTCTACCCCTAGCCTCGTGTGTATACATGTTTTCAGAAGATAACTAATTTCTACACCTTCAAAGGTACTATAATCTTAGAAAGTTATTGAATTTCCTACTGTAGTCATTAGCAGTTCTCACAAGAGAAATAACACATACAATGGTTAGTGTTAACGTACTATTGGGGGGGTTATAACCACAAAACTACCATTAATAAAATCTATTGTTTTTCTTACATTCTTCAAATAATAATTTGCCTGTACTAAAATGGCTGAAACAACTATATTTAGAATAAAGATAGATAGGGTGAATCATTTTGAAAGAAGACAACACACTGCATTAAATTAGGGGTCACGTGCCTTTCTACCCCTAACCAAGTATGCAGAAATATTACCAGAACATTCAATGGAACCCAAAAGAAAAATGAAGCACCCAATCATGAATACCATAATAAATAAATATGTTATTGTATCCAAAAGAGCTGTTGTACTCACATTTGTTTTTGGTCAGGCTACTGTTATCAGATAATCTGACATATGCGCATGTGAAGATCTTAACCCCGTCTCCACTTGGGTAATGTTCAAATGGACACCACTCCATACAATAACATGGCAGCTTGTTCAAAAGAAGTGGGATATAAAACTTTAATAAAATATTTCAAATATATATGTAATGGCTTACACGCTTAGCAATAAAGCCAATAACAATTAAAAGCTACAAGAAGAACACCAGAACATGGTGCTATAGAAAAATAAAGTGCAAAGCAATGAATTGCCAAAACTCTGGCACTCAAAGTGTTAAAAGCCCAATTTAAATCAATGGGAGTTCTGGAAATGTTTATTATTCCCCTATGATGCATTTGATGTGCCACAGTATTTCCATACCTGAGGAAATTTCCTATTTGGAGTCCTCAGAGATATATAAAAATATAAAATAACTAGTTGAACAGCCCATTACACGGGCCACAGTGCCACTGCCACCCGGTCGCGGATCAGTCACGCGCAGTAGAGACTGCCCGCGCCACGGCTGATACAGAGCTGAACGCTCCTTCGGAGCCGCGGCATGGGCAGTCTCTACTGCACATGACAGCAGCACGCACAGCAGTGTCTACTGAGCATGTCGCGGCATTACACACAATTTAACGAATTATTATATAGGATACTCCTTCAGGAACAAAGGATATACTCTTTATATCTAGGGTACTGGCGTCCAAGACCTGTAGGAAGGACATTAAGCAAAGTAACATCGGCAGGGAATGGGCAGGACACAAATCACGTCATAAAGTGGATTGGGCTTAATCTTGTGGATAGGCCTGAACTGGGATTGATAGGTGGAAAGGTGAGGTTTTGTATTAGAATGAGCTTAACCCTTTCAGTGCCAGAGGGATATGCAATGCATTGCATAGCAATTAGTGATGAGCGAGCACCCCAATGCTCGGGTGTTCGGGTGCTCTGACCGAGCACCCCCTGAGGCTCGAGTGCTCGGCCGAGCACCCGAGCCCCATTGAAGTCAATGGGAGGACTCGAGCATTACACCAGGCACCCCCTGCTCTGATGAGGGGAGGGTGCCTGGTCCATAGGAAAAGGGCAGAAAAAGATGGAAACACTACAGAAATGGTTCAGGGACAGCATAGGGAGGATGTCTGGATGCATCTTGGACTCCAACATCGCTGCTGGGAACGATCTTTCGCCCGTAGTACGCCATTTTTACAGACTGACCATAAAACACACAAAAAGGAAAATAAAAACGACTTTAGGCGAAAAATTGTTACCAAACAATATTTGCTGTATATTTACTTGTATATCATCTGCAAATTCTCCCAAAAATTTCCTTGATTTTCAGAACTGAGGCCATGATTAAGAGGGAAACGTGCGCAGAGGCAAATTCTCCCAAAAATTTCCTTGATTTTCAGAACTGAGGCCATGATTAAGAGGGAAACGTGCGCAGAGGCAAATTCTCCCAAAAATTTCCTTGATTTTCAGAACTGAGGCCATGATTAAGAGGGAAACGTGCGCAGAGGCAAATTCTCCCAAAAATTTCCTTGATTTTCAGAACTGAGGCCATGATTAAGAGGGAAACGTGCGCAGAGGCAAATTCTCCCAAAAATTTCCTTGATTTTCAGAACTGAGGCCATGATTAAGAGGGAAACGTGCGCTGAGCTGACCATCTAAAACATTATGGGTGAGGGTCTGCTGCAGAGCTGACCATCCTAAACATTATATGCGAAGGCCCGCTAGTGAGCTGACGCTATAAAACATTATATGAGAGGGCCCGCTAGAGAGCTGACCCAATAAAACATTATATGAGAAGGCCCGCTGGTGAGCTGACCTATATAAAAATTGTCAAACAGGGCCCGCTGGTGAGCTGGCCCTATATAAAAATTATATCACAGGGCCCGCTGGTGAGCTGGCCCTATATAAAAATTATAGCACAGGGCATATGGAAGAGGAGGAGGAGGATGAGAAGATTAAGAGTCAACCATATACCCGTTTTTTGGGTGGAAGGGGTGAATGGGAATACAGAGTATTCCCATCATTGTAAATAACATATATAAAGTGAGTTTATGTTCCCCCGGGGCTTTCCTCCAGTGGAGTGGAGAAGTCAGGGGAAATCCAGGCCTTGTTCATTTTTATAAGTGTCAACCTATCAGCATTGTCGGTGGAAAGGCGGATACGCTTATCTGTTATGATGCCACCAGCAGCACTAAATACCCGCTCAGACAGAACGCTGGCGGCAGGGCAGGCCAGCACCTCCAAGGCGTAGAGTGCCAGTTCATACCACGTGTCCAGCTTGGACACCCAGTAGTTGTAAGGCACAGAGGGATCATTGAGGACGCTGACACGGTCTGCTACGTACTCCTTCACCATCTTCCAAAACTTTTCCCTCCTTGTGACACTAGGCTGCGCATCAGGGTGAGGGTGCTGGCGGGGTGTCATGAAGGTGTCCCACGCCTTGGAGAGTGTTGCCCTGCCTTTCTCGGAACTGCTGTGTGCTCCCCTTTTCTCCCCTTCTCGGTTGGCCAAGGTAGCACGTACTCTGCCGCCAGCGTTGTCAGATGGAAAATTTTGGAGCAATTTTTCAACAAGAACCTTCTGGTATTGCACCATTTTGCTTGTCCTCTCCACCGGAGGAATGAGAGATGAGAAATTCTCTTTGTAGCGGGGGTCCAGAAGGGTGAACACCCAGTAATCCGTGTTGTCTAAAATGCGTATAACGCGTGGGTCACGGGAAAGGCAGCCTAACATAAAGTCAGCCATGTGTGCCAGAGTACCAACAGTCAAGATTTCGCTGTCCTCACCAAGAGGATGACTCTCAATATCCTCATCCTCTTCCTCCTCTTCTGCCCACCCACGCTGAAGAGATGGAACTAAAGTTCCATGGCTACCCTCTGTAGCGGAGGCAACCGTGTCTTCCTCCTCCTCCTCCTCCTCCTCCTCCTCCGCCTCCTCCAATTGTCGCTGAGAAGACGAAGTGAGGGTGCTCTGGCTATCACCTTGTGTAAGCTCTTCCTCCCCCATTTCCACCTCTTCCACATGCAAAGCGTCGGTTTTAATTGTGAGCAGCGAGCGTTTCAGTAGACACAGAAGTGGGATGGTTACACTGATAATAGCGTTATCGCCGCTCACCATCTGTGTCGATTCCTCAAAATTGCGTAAAACCTCGCAGAGGTCTGACATCCATTCCCACTCCTCACTTCTGATTACAGGAAGTTGAACGGAGAGGCGACGACCGTGTAACAGCTGGTACTCCACTACTGCCCTCTGCTGCTCACAAAGCCGGGCCAACATGTGGAAGGTGGAGTTCCAGCGCGTGCTCACGTCACACAGCAGCCGGTGAGCTGGCAATTGTAAGCGCTGCTGCAGCTTCAACAGGCCGGCCGAAGCTGTAGATGACTTACGGAAATGTGCACACACGCGGCGCACCTTGGTCAAGAGATCATGCACATTGGGGTAGGTTTTTAGAAATCGCTGAACCACTAAATTAAATACATGCGCTAGGCATGGTACGTGTGTGAGCTTGCCGAGCTCCAAAGCCGCCACCAAGTTACGCCCATTATCACACACAACCATGCCTGGTTGCAGGTTGAGTGGCGAGAGCCACTGCTCGGTCTGGTGACTAATCCCCTGCAACAGCTCTGAGGCCGTGTGCTGTTTGTCCCCAAGGCAGATCAGCTTCAGCACGGCCTGTTGACGCTTCCCCACTGCAGTGCTACACTGCTTCCAGCTACTGGCTGATGGGGGAGTGGCGCTGCGTTTAGAGAATTCGGAGGTGGAAACGGAGGAGGAGGAGCCAATAACGTAGGTGCTGGCGGAAACCCTGATGGAGGTAGGGCCCGCAATCCTCGGCGTGGGTAGCACCCGTGCCATCCCAGGGTCCGAGTCGCTCCCAGCCTCCACGACATTCACCCAGTGTGCCGTCAGGGAAATGTAGCGTCCCTGGCCACAAGCACTTGTCCATGTGTCAGTCGTTAAGTGGACCTTCCCAGTAACTGCGTTGGTCAGGGCACGGGTGATGTTACGGGACACATGGTGGTGTAATGCGGGGATGGCACACCGGGAAAAGTAGTGGCGGCTGGGGACCGCGTACCGAGGGACAGCTGCTGCCATCAGGCTGCGGAAGGACTCAGTGTCCACAAGCCTAAATGGCAGCATTTCGATGGCCAGTAATTTTGAAAGGTGTGAGGTTAGTGCTATGGCCTGTGGGTGGGTGGCTGGGTACTTTCTCTTGCGCTCAAATGCCTGGGGTAACGACATTTGGACGCTGTGCTGGGACAGGGAAGTGGATGTGGTCGCTGATGGTGCTTCAGATGGTACAGGTGCAGGGCGGGAGGTATGCGGGCCTGCGCCTTCGACAGGCGATTGGCCGGCACTGAAAACAGGGGAAGAGGAGGCAGTGGTGTGGCCTGCAGACACAGATGGGCGATCCAGGCGTTCCTCCCACTTACTACGGTGCTTGGATGCCATGTGTCGGATCATGCTGGTGGTGGTGAGGTTTCAAGTGTTCATGCCTCGGCTCATTCTGGTGTGGCACAGGTTGCAAACTACAATTCTTTTGTCGTCCGCACTTTCCTTAAAAAAACGCCATACCGCGGAACACCTACCCTTTGGCAAGGTAGATTTACGCAAGGGGGTGCTCCGTGGAACATTTGCGGGCCGGTTTGGTGCGGTCCGCCTTCTTTCTGTAGCCACACCACTGCCTCTTCCAGCCTGTTGCGGTGCTGCAGATGGCTCACCCTCAGGACTGCTGTCATCGCTCGGCTCTACACCTTCCCAGGTGGGGTCAGTCACCTCATCGTCCACCAAGTCCTCCTCCACTTCCTCACTCTGATCATCCTCCTCAAGTCTTGATCCCACCACATACTCAGTTTTTGACAACTGTATAACATTCTCCTCAACAAGGTCTTGAGACGGAAATAGTGGTTGATTTAATGGCAACTGTGTCTCATCATCATCATCATCATCCACTACTTCCTTTGACCTTAAATGCCGTTCACATCTGTCATCTTCTTGTGATTGGGTAGCCTCTAGAGGTTGTGAATCAGGGCACAAGATGTCATGTTCCTCTGCAAGCGTGCTTGGAGAGAGGGTCAAATGAAGGATTGGTGATGAGACGAGCTCCTCACTATATCCCAGTGTGGGATCACTTCTTTGACCAGACCGTGTATGGTGGGAGGAAGGATGATCAGAGTGAGGATTATGTTGACCAGACTCTTGGCTACTGAGAGTGGACTTGGTGGAAGACAGGGTGGTGCTTAACCGACTGGAAGCAGTATCAGCTGTCATCCAACCGACCACCTGTTCGCAGTGGTCGGACCTCGAGAGTGATGTCCTGCGACGCCCTGTAAAATTACACATGAAGCTAGGTATGGTGGATGTCTTTCTTTCTTGTGCTCTGGCACCAGGCACAGTTTCTCCGCGTCCTGACCCGCGCCCTGAACTTTCAGGATCACGTCCACTTCCCCGTCCCTTTTTACCCGCCTTCTTCATCTTACACAGAATATGTGACTTTAATATTTGAGTTTGAAAACTTAACAGTATTTCTTACTATTCTGCAACTCTGCAGAGTACACAGAATAGGCTGCTAAACGGCGGTGATACACACTGAATGGAATATGTGACTTTGATATTTGAGTTTGAAAACTTAACAGTATTTCTTACTATTCTGCAACTGTGCAGAGTACACAGAATAGGCTGCTAAACGGCGGTGATACACACTGAATGGAATATGTGACTTTAATATTTGAGTTTGAAAACTTAACAGTATTTCTTACTATTCTGCAACTCTGCAGAGTACACAGAATAGGCTGCTAAACGGCGGTGATACACACTGAATGGAATATGTGACTTTGATATTTGAGTTTGAAAACTTAACAGTATTTCTTACTATTCTGCAACTCTGCAGAGTACACAGAATAGGTTGCTAAACGGCGGTGATACACACTGAATGGAATATGTGACTTTGATATTTGAGTTTGAAAACTTAACAGTATTTCTTACTATTCTGCAACTGTTCAGAGTACACAGAATAGGCTGCTAAACGGCGGTGATACACACTGAATGGAATATGTGACTTTGATATTTGAGTTTGAAAACTTAACAGTATTTCTTACTATTCTGCAACTCTGCAGAGTACACAGAATAGGCTGCTAAACGGCGGTGATACACACTGAATGGAATATGTGACTTTAATATTTGAGTTTGAAAACTTAACAGTATTTCTTATTATTCTGCAACTGTACAGAGTACACAGAATAGGCTGCTAAACGGCGGTGAAACACACTGAATGGAATATGTGACTTTAATATTTGAGTTTGAAAACTTAACAGTATTTCTTACTATTCTGCAACTGTGCAGAGTACACAGAATAGGCTGCTAAACGGCAGTGATACACACTGAATGGAATATGTGACTTTGATATTTGAGTTTGAAAACTTAACAGTATTTCTTACTATTCTGCAACTGTGCAGAGTACACAGAATAGGCTGCTAAATGGCGGTGATACACACTGAATGGAATATGTGACTTTGATATTTGAGTTTGAAAACTTAACAGTATTTCTTACTATTCTGCAACTGTACAGAGTACACAGAATAGGCTGCTAAACGGCGGTGATACACACTGAATGGAATATGTGACTTTGATATTTGAGTTTGAAAACTTAACACTATTTCTTACTATTCTGCAACTCTGCAGAGTACACAGAATGTGCTGCTAAACTGCGGCGAAGCACACTGAATGGAATATGTGACTTTAATATTTGAGTTTGAAAACTTAACAGTATTTCTTATTATTCTGCAACTGTACAGAGTACACAGAATAGGCTGCTAAACGGCGGTGAAACACACTGAATGGAATATGTGACTTTAATATTTGAGTTTGAAAACTTAACAGTATTTCTTACTATTCTGCAACTGTGCAGAGTACACAGAATAGGCTGCTAAACGGCGGTGATACACACTGAATGGAATATGTGACTTTGATATTTGAGTTTGAAAACTTAACAGTATTTCTTACTATTCTGCAACTGTGCAGAGTACACAGAATAGGCTGCTAAACGGCGGTGATACACACTGAATGGAATATGTGACTTTGATATTTGAGTTTGAAAACTTAACACTATTTCTTACTATTCTGCAACTCTGCAGAGTACACAGAATGTGCTGCTAAACTGCGGCGAAGCACACTGAATGGAATATGTGACTTTAATATTTGAGTTTGAAAACTTAACAGTATTTCTTCCTATTCTGCAACTCTGCACAGTACACAGAATGTGCTGCTAAACTGCGGCGACGCACACTGAATGGAATATGTGACTTTGATATTTTAGTTTGAAGACTTAACAGAATGTGCTCTAATCTGCAACTTTGCACACTAAACAGAATGTGCTCTAATCTGCAACTTTGCACACTAAACAGAATGTGCTCTAATCTGCAACTTTGCACACTAAACAGAATGTGCTCTAATCTGCAACTGTGCACACTAAACAGAATGTGCTCTAATCTGCAACTTTTCACACTAAACAGAATATTTTTTTTTTTTTTTTTTTCCCCCCACACAAAATAACCTGCTGCCCCCACACACAGTAGTCCTAAAAAGGACTTTTGGTTCTTTTTTTTCACAATTTTTTTTTTTTCCTCCCTACACTGCCTTTCCCTTCCTATCCTCAGCTCTCCCTGGCTCAGACTGAGCCGAACTCGATGGTCAGGTGCTATACAGCACCCGACCACGGGTTCTGGCCAGCCAATCAGTGTAATGCCAGCAGCCAACATGGCTGCTGGCATTACACCGATGTCAGAGCCTCCCTGCACGTTTATTGGCTGCGCAGCAGCCGCAAAACGTGCGGGGAGGAGACCCGAACATGGCGGGCGAGCACATGCGGTACTCGTACGAGTACCGCCATGTGCCGAGCAGAGCGATGCTCGAGCCGATCCGAGCATCGGCCGAGCATGCTCGCTCAACACTAATAGCAATGTGTTACATACCCCTCTGGCACTGAAAAGGTTAACAGGGGATGTAGGCAGAATATATGAGAAGCTGGCAGAGTGACCTAGGAAACTCATCAAACCCTGTGTCCCCGGGGACCCGGTAATCAACTGTAAAAACTGTGAACTGTGAAGATCCGTATAGTTCCTAGGTATGATATTTACCACACTTCCCTATGAACTTTGGCCCCTTAGTGTATATAGCCCCTTTTCATTTTTGTGTTCATGTTTCTTTAAAAGTGATCAATTCTGCTTCCTTCCTTGATGTCTTGGATGCTGTAGGGAGATCTCCAAGACAATTATATACAATGCACTGGAGAAGCAGTGGGTCTAGTGAATGAGGACCCTGGTGCAAAATAATGATTAAGTCCTCAATTCACTGCAAACTACTGAAAACCCCTAACAATGTCTATTATCACAAATCATGAGCCCCTAAAGGTGGCTGGGCCCCAGGGTTTTGTACCTGCTGAACCAATGGTAGTTCAGCCCCTGTGTTGAAGACCTTTCTAGATTCCAAGTGGTTAACTGCTCAGCATGTTCGGTCATTTTACACACACACTCCATCCCTCATTTCACTTTCTCAGAAATGAACCTTTCCCAGTTCCTTATGTTTCAGTCTATACTGAGCACATGCTGAGGTTAAATCAGTGACTTTTACAAGGTGGAAATGTCTTGGTATGAAGAATTTCATTTCTATCACCCTATTATGTCTTCTTCCCTTTGACAGTTCTAACCTCTATCAGTCTCAGTCACTTGTTTTCCCCTTCAGGTTTTCCTCCCTGCTATGATATCAGATTGGATAAGGATAATTGGAACAAATCAGAAGCAAACCAAATGCACCATAATAAACAAAGTCCCATTGATTTAACCGGGGATTTTAACCCCTTCATTGCAAGAGTGGTCTTCAATGCATGACTGGTTTTCCCAATAGACAGACTAGGCAACTGCCTAAAACATCACATTTTTAGGGATTCCTGAGCTGTGTTGATGACACCCACATTTGGGGTTTAAAGCTTATCAATTACATTACAAGAAATATCATCTTTAGGTTTAAAGTAAAAGGTATTATGTGTGGATTCCCTAGACCAATCAGATGCTCTGGGAATATCCTCTAATCCTCCTCCAGCGAACAACACCTGAGAAGTCATATCTCCTCTGGAAAAGTGCCCTGAAGAGAGAAATGTTTATACTCGCTGATTGCATAATCCAACAATTCCTACCGGCTAGAGTGGCGGAGGTGACCAAAAGATTGGGCTTACGAAAGGAAATCAGCAATTGATCATGGCTGGGAAGCATCAGATTCTTTAGATGTAGCTGTCTCGTATGCACGTAAACAATGTACAACACAAAGTTTTGGGATATGACTGAAAAAAGGATACAAAATCCATCCAAATCTCCTAGAAATATAAACTAGTACTACTTTGGGAACAAAGGATATACTCTTCATATCTAGGGTAAAAGTGTCCAATCAAGCAAAGTAACATCATGAGTTTAGCTGAAAGTTGTTTAAGTTACAAGAGGTCCTTATAAAGACAAGAGTCTAAAAACGGTAATGTAGAAGTGACATCCTAAAGAGGAATATTTGAAAGTTGGTGGCCTGCATAGTCTTATACCCTTCATTAATCTGCAGGTTAAAGGGTGTTAGTCCACCAGACGACACTCCACTCAGAAAATACTGGATCCAGAATTATTTCCAAGCACCGACAAGACCAAATTGTCCAGCATGAAGAATAACATGCCCTTACACCTGGGGCCCAAGCTTCATCCATGAGGGACAAAAACATCTCTGAAATTCCTTCAGTAGCTCTGATCTTCTGGAGATCAACCATGCCATGAGATGTAATTGGTATGAAACCAATAACTTGTGAGGATTCCCCAAGGTCTCCACCAACTTTGGAAGATATCTGGGGTAATCTATTGATAGTTCCAGAAAAGGTGTGAACCATGGCTGTCCTGGCCAAAGGGTGCTATTAGGACTAAAGTAGCTAGTTGATTCCTGAAGAATGACTCTGGAATTTAAGGGGACCAGAGGAAAGTCATAGATCTTTCCTGATGTCCATGATTGAAGAAACACATCAGATGCCAAATCTTCTGTATCCGGTCTCTAACTGTAAAATCTTTTTAGCTGTTTGTTCAGCCATGATACAAATAGATCTATTTGTAACATACCCCACATTTGTTTAATTTGATTGAAAATTGTTCTAGGTGGCATCTTTGAAGTGTCTTGATTGCCTGTCTGACACTGTATTGGATAAACCTGGAAGAGACTCTGCTTACACTGAAATGTTTCTGTGCAGACAGAAATCCCCAAATTCCTTGGCCAAGTAGATTTGGTTCCTCCTAAATTACTGATATCTGACCGTCAAAACATTGTCCATTTTGAGGAAAATGAGTTTGTTGCATTGTAAGCAAGGCTCTTGATTAGGGATGGGTGAAAATTTTCACCTCAAACTGAAATCAGTGAATAACGGCACTTCCCGCTTGGTGAATAATTTCCTGTGAAAAGTGCTGTTTTTCCACTTTTTTTCCCCTAGTTCATTCCATTGAAATAAATGGGAACACTGAATTTACACACAACACATAGCAAATATTATTTTATTTCACAAAGGCATAGTATAAAAGGGACACGAGGGTGCCTGTGTTGGTGAGGTATGGAGAAAGAATCAGTTGAACAGGTAATTTTTTTTTTAAGGGTCCGGGGTCGTTTATTCGGATTGGGGGCAATTGATAAATAAAAAACCTTAAATACAATTACCCCCCCCCCATAAGACATGGTATAAAAGGGGTCTGAGGAGGGTGCCTGTGTTGGTGGATGGAGTCTGAAGAGTCTGGAGACTGAATCAGTTGAACAGGGAATTTGTTTTGGGGGGGTTCATAACTGGTATTGGGGGGGACAGTTAATAAAAAAAAAATCAATAAAATAAAATAAGAAATGTGTATGTAAAGTGATAGAGACAGTGACCCCCGACATAATCTTCCAGTGCTGTAGACTGATACTTGACACGATAGAGTATTTTGTAGAGGATGATTTGTTAGATTTGTTGTTAGAGGCCCAAGCCCTGAGGAAAAATTGATTTGTAGGACATAGATTGTTTGGCACAAGTCCTAAGGAAACATTGATTTTTAGGACTAAGGCTTGTTAGAAACAAACCCCAAAAAATTGTTTAATTTTTTTATAGGACTATGGTTTTTTTTTATTAATATTATTTTTTCTGCATTGTTTTTTAAGCACAAGCCCTGATAAAAAATGCCTTCTTGGCATAGTGCCAGCAGGTCACGTCATGTTGGCCAGTGGCCACTGTCAAATGCTCTAATGTAGATGCAGAATTACTACTACTGTTCTTGCTGCTGCTGCTGAGTTGTTTAAGCAGCAGGATGATTAGGCAGCTCAGAGGGAATGGGATAATAACAGCAGTAACATGGGTGATGGATAATGAAGGTTCCACTTGCCACAACTAGCTCCAGTGATGCGTCTGAGGCAATAGCAGCACAATAAGTAGCCACTAGAATATGTGGAGAAAAGAAGAAGCTGTATCCAAACACCATGACACCAAAAACCAAGTACTGCTGCTGTCATTATATCCCTTGTCTAGTCCCCACTAAGGATACATGATGACAACTTGCTGACAGTTTAATAGTAATGATGAACTCTCTCCTGCCATCTTAGTATATTTTGCTGGATGGAATCTCATCAGATTCTACTTGATGCCCTGCTTGCAATTCTCCTCCACCACACTGCCATGTGTGGTCATTGCACCACACAGTGTGCAATGGGTGGACATGAACTGCCACATCCTAACATATACAGGGTGGCTATCATTTGGAGGGGGAAGTAATGATGGACGAGGTGGACTGGCAGAAGATGTAGTTATCCTAGTGGAAGAAGGTGATGGTGAGCTAGTTGTTTAGCTCATCACTGAACTTCCAGCTTCTGCCTGGGTTTCTCTATTCTTCCTCCTCTTTGATCTCTGCCTCACCTCTTGTTGCCTTTCTGGGGAGTCAGGGGGTACAGTAACAGCGGTGCTTGATTTCTGTGGTGGGTGTTTGGGTTTAATGTGTTTGACATAAATGTCATGGTGTCTTGTTTCATGTGTGTTATCAGGGCGGTTGTGCCAAGGTGTTTTCCCTCTTTTCCCCTTCTCACTGACTTGCCACAAATTGTGCACAGTTGATGATGATGACTGCACTGTGCCTGCCCCAAGAGGAAGAGAGTCCCACACCCATGACTTCAGGGGATAGGGATAGGGAACAAGTGGAGAAGAATGGCCTCCTTCTTCTTGTCCTCTACATTCCCTTTCACTGTATGGGGCAGAGGATGATGTTGCTGCTGTTGCTGCTACTGCCTCAAAATCAGCACTGCAACTAGGACCAGGAGTATTGCTGCTGCTGGCAAGTGGAACCTGTCATAGTCCTTCATCACTTGTTGACCCCATTTCCACTGTGTCCATGGTGGCATGTGGCACACTAACTTGCTTCTCAGCATCCTGTTGCCCTTGCAATGCAATCCTTGCAGCAGGAATTAGAGCAATTGTTGATTCCAAAAGCTCACTGCTGGTGGTGGTGGTGTCTCCCATTCCTTCTCAGTTTGGGCTAAAAAGGCCATCAATGTGTCTTCCACCCCAGCTTCTCCACCATCATCACCACCACCACTAGTCCCTATGTGCTGCTGCTGCTCTATTACCGACATCTCACTGCTGGTTGGAGGAGGTGAGGAGCAATGTGACAGAGGGTACCCTAATGTAACACTTGCCATTTCTTGGTGACATGAAGAGGGCAGACTGGCAGCAGTAGCAGCAAGCATAGGCAGCTGATCTGTGTTCCTGGTATTATTGCTGTCATTGCTATCCACCACCAGTTCTGGCTTCTTCAGGATCATCTGGACTCCCAGGGCCAGAAGAATGATGTGGGCTCCCTTGACCGCTAGTTTGGATGCTCTCAAATGCTTCCCCTACCACTCTCCTAACATTAGTCCCACCGGCTGCTTCACCATTACTGTTACTACTACTACCAACAACCACATCAAGTTCAGACCCTTAGTCATCCACCTCACAGTCACTAGTACTATGAGGATATTGATTACCCCCTTCTTCACTCCTAACACTAACAACCTGCTGGACCTTCTTAGTAGTAGTACTAGCACTGGCGGCACTGCTTGGGGTTGGCAAGTGTTACTTAGGGTCGCCTGGTGTCACACTTGGCATCATCTTCCCCTTCCCCCATCCTCCTGAGTATTAAAAGACACACTAGCAGCAGGTTCAGCACTTGTGGCAGCAGGTTCACACTGGCAGCAGGCACAGCACTGGTGGAAGCAGGGGCAGCATGTCTGACAGCAGGTATAGTACTGGGGGCAGGAGGTTCAGCACTGGCAGCAGGTATGACACTGGTGGCAACAGGGGCAGCAATGGCAGCAGGCATAGCACTGGTGGCAGCAAGAGCAGCGCTTCTGACAGCAGGCACAGCAATAGTGGCAGCAGGGGCAGCACGTCTGACAGCAGGCACAACAATGGTGGTAGCAGTAGCAGGGACAGCACATCTGACAGCAATCACAGCACTAGTGGCAGCAGGGGCAGCATGTCTGGCAGCAATTACAGAAATGGTGGCAACAGGGGCAGCATGTATGGCAGCAGGTACAGGCAGCTAACCTGTCCTTCACTCACTACTACCCCTTGGCATTAATTTCCCAAAGATCCACTAGTATTCCTTCTTCCTCTGAGAACTGGAAAGAAGGAGTCGTCATATTCTGAGTAGGGTATGAATAAAATTATATCTGATAACCCCTTATTGTCTCTAGAATCCAGAGATCTGAAGTCATTTGTGACAAATAAAGGAAAAAGCGGCTATGACTACCACCCACTTTTTCTAGGGGAAAAGGGAAGGAAGGAGGGAGCTTACCTGAGAAAGGTCAGATCTGGAAGATCCTCTTGAAGCTTTTGTTCTCCACAGTCTGCTCCATTGAGGGAAAAAGGGATTGGGTAGTCATAAGGATAGTATCCTCTGCCATAAGTGGAGGAGGGGCCCTGTTCAATCATATGAGCTCCTTTGTGGAAACTCTGATGTGATTGACTGGGAAATGGCCCCTGACAAAAACTCTGGGGGCAAAAACTTTCTTCACTGAGGACTGAACCTTATCCAAGGCTGCAAAACTGTCACAAACTCCCCAAGATCTTTAATAAAGGTGTCGCCAAATAAAAGACTATTCACAAAGAAGCCTGTTTCTAAGGATTCCATTTCTGTTAACTTGGGATAAATTTTAGCAGAATACATCAGCATCTCCCTGTAGAGATGTATATATTAGTATTCCCTACAAAACAGATTGCCATTTGGATTCATGCCCTAAGAATATTAAAGAGGAACTATCATCTCTATACAAGTTTACCTTATTGTAATCATCATATAGAGATAAGCTTTAATCATTGTTTTTGTTTTGTTAAAAAAGCATGCTATGGCAAAATTTACATTATCAAAAATGAACCTATGCCTTACTTCTGGACAGATTGCGGTTACAGCTCTGCAGCATAGACTGTCAATGTTCTTCTGTTCCCTCCCCAAGTATGGTCGCTTTCCAACCAGCTTCCAAGGAGAAATCTTCCATCATCCGAGGAGGTTGGAATGTGCTAATTCATGGGGAAGAACAGAAGAAGATTGACAGACTGTGGCACAGAGCTGTAACCACAGTCTGTCCCGAAGTAAGGCACAGGCTCATTTTTAATAATGTAAATTTCACCAATGATTAAAACTTAGCGCTATATGAGGATTACAATAAGGTAAACTTGTATAGGGATGATAGTTTTGCTTTAATGTCAATGTATTATTGGTTATGACTACCTCAATTATATTGAAAATCTTAGCTAAGGGACCAATAATCTCCAATAATTTAACCTTGCAGACTTTTAAAGACCTATCTATCCATTTCCTAGGGTTTTTGCCTGATTTGGTCATATATTTCACCATATGGGAATCCAAATCAGATGTCTGACAGGATTTATTTTGTATGGAGGGTCTTGGACATTCAACTCATAATTACTGCTTGGACAATTTATTAAGTAGCCATCTGATCCAGTACTCTATGTGCTTGATAACATGGTCAATAAGGACCCATTCTCCAGACCTAGGATGTCTAATATTGTCTGGGTCACAAAGGGGGTTTCATTGTTCATGAAGTATAACTTTATTAGTATCATTGTCCCATTTTGTAAAATATTTTTTTTGCTCTCAGTAATGTTCTGATTATAATACGAAACAATGTCCTCTTTAGAGGATATAGAGGTGCCATCATAATTATTGTGAAATGAGACATCCTCAGTAAAGGAAAGGCAAGGACTCAATTTCTTCCTTAATTGGTCACAAGTAGAAGATATTGACAATGGTGGTAATCCACTTGAGTCATTTGGTCCAGAGGCCAATTCAATGTGAGACCTATTCTCACCTCTATCCTTAGAAATATATTTCTTACCTCTGTTTGGTTCAGGTTCAACAAACATTATGCTTTCTTTTGATGTCCTTTTTCCCCTGATACTTTCTGTTTGAGGGGATGGGTTAGACTGATATTCAAGATTTTTATTTACATCAATATTCTGAGTACCAGAAGGATTTTATTTGCTGACATTTTAGAAAATACCTCAGAAAGTGATTTCCCTGACATTTTAGTCATACAGGTATTTATTGACTGAGGCATCCATAATGGCCTGTATTTGATCCTCAGATGTGTGCAAAATGGGGCTAAAAGTGGCCAAATGGAACTGAGGGCTTTAGGATTAATATCCTAAGGTAAAAAGTGTTGGGGAATTTTGTTTGATTTCATGGAAGTGAAAGGAGTTAAGGACATAAAATGTAACATTATTAAGAATTAGTCAGCTCACCAAAGTTTTATTCAGAGTTGAGAAACACTGTAAATTGATGTAGACAATGCAACAAACTATATTTGTGCTAATTAAAATAGGTACATTTTTCACATGCTCAAATGGCAAGTTCAGGACAAAATGCCCTGTACAATCTGCTTTTCAAAGTCTAGCAGTCTCAGGTGGATGGAAGGGTGTTGAGGGACTGAGATGGTGGCTTGTCCAGGTGTCTTATCCCTTCACATAGTTCAGTAGTATTTGGCAAATTGTGAATGGTTTACTTTTACTTTTAATGTGTTACACTAGTTTTTTATATTATTCGATGAGTGTCTGTGCCTTATAAGACCTATATCATTGTGTTAAGATGAATACTTGATTTTGAGATAAGTGCTTGTTCATCTTTACAAATGTGAGTGGATAGCGGGAAAATGCTCTACGACATTTTATTTTGATAGTATTGAACGTTTTTCTATGTGTTTTTATGTCTTTTCCATGCACATTCCTGAAATGAATGGGAGTTGTGATATACATATTATGTGGCCACAAGCCACAAGTCCCATGATTAAATGCCTTGGTCTTGTTTCCAGCTTGGGACATGACTAATGCTAAACTTCCAACTAGTAATTGGGCATTTTCCTCCATACTGCATTAGGTTGATCCAAGAAAACCTGGGAAAGTTATATCTATATTTCTATATATCTATAGCCATACATCTATTTACAAATTCCACAGCTGGAACTGTCTGACTGAATACTGCTAGATGATTCAAACAGTAAGGTTATCACTGGATTTAGTCTCATAAATTCCTCTTATCATCTACAGTGAAATTTGGTGATCAATAATATACTGGCCAGTGGGATTTGTCAATACAAATGTCCTTTTGTTCAGTATATCTCCAGTGCTGCTTTGAAATATAAGTCCCACACTTTTCCTTAACACAAAACAATTATTTAAATCTTTATTTGTTTGTTTCTCTGAAAGAATAGGTTTATTTTTTACTAGAAGAATAATGTGACAACAGGAGATTCAAGCAATTACATTTTATCTTGTTGAGACTTTACTGGCATATTTACTGAACGTCACAAAGTCCATTTAGCCACAATATCTGCCTTGAATTAATGGATTCTCATTTAAATCACTAATTTACTAATGGAATTATTCCCAAGAACTTTTTTACAGTTTTTGTTTTTCACCCTTCCTCACACTTAATTTAATTGTAGCCCATGGCCTGAAAATTTTATTGAAGAAGATTTGACATTGTTCTGGGGCAATACAGCTGGACCATAGGGGACAAATAAAAATCATATTGATTCTAATTGGTCTTTTGATACTTTAAAGCTAGAGAGGTCTGCACAGAATTACAGAGCAATGTATTGGAGACCTCTTTAGCATTCAACTAGTCAAAAGCCCAGTTTAAATCAATTGTGATTTTGACAATGTTTATTGTTTTCTATAGTGAGCATGGCTTACTCCTGAGTTGTTCTAGTACATCTCTCTCTTTATCACTCCTCCTTTCTCGCACTCTTTTTTCCTAAAATAATAGTATGAAGAGGGATAAAAATGCAACTCTATCATTGGCTTCACTCTATAGGGTGGATCTAGGTCCCCCTACCTTCCTTAAAGTATTTAATAGAGGTGGACCTACAGTAACATATTCCATGAAAAATGTGTTAGCATGCAGAGTACATTTGTCCTTTGCCCACAACACTAACTTCCTGCTTAAAGGACTAGGGAAATATTCATAATGATGATGTCAATTAATAAAAAAAATAAAGTACAACCTACAGTGTGGCAGATGTGTATTGTAGTGGTGGCGGTGGGGGACTGACTGGTATGGTGTGATTTGTGTAATGTATATAGTTTTTACCATTGTCATGTTTGTGTCAAATCGCTATCCTCCTCAGATTATTTACACACATTACTTTTCAGTCATAGCAGTGGCTCCATGTGGGGTAGATGGTGGCAACCCTTCTTCACATGCCTCCTCCACCTCCTCATCTGTGCTTCTGTGAATATATTTGTCCTGGCCTTCTCTGTCATGTGTGGTTTCTGCTACCTGATACTCAGATGGTATGAGATGTTGGTTCATTTTTAAGAATGTTAGTCTCCCAACATTGCTGCTTGATAGCCGCGTCCTGCGGTCAATGAAAATGTAACCAGCCACACTGAAAACCCTTTCAGACTCAATGCTTGCTGGAGGACAACTAAGGGTTTCCTTTGCAGTATGTGTCAATGTTGGCCACACACACTGCTTTGTTTGCCAGTAGTTCATGGGGTTGTTGTTTCTGCCTAGAACATAGCTATCCTGCAAGTATGCAAAAACCATCTCATGTGCAGTGGTACCAATTCTAGGAGCTACACTGTGTTCCTGTGTGTCAGTTACCAACCCACACTCAGGGAGCAAGTCCCAAAGAGATGTGCCGCCACCACCACCACCACTACCAAGGTTGGATTTTGCCACCCCTGCTGAGACCCATGAATTGCCCTGTGTTCCGAATGGGATATTCTGGATGATGATGTAGCTGCTTCTGCTGGTTGAAATGATTTGTTGCCTTTTCATTATACTGTCTAGATTTTTGTTGTCCCATCACTTTCTCCCTCTAATCCTCTGCAATGCAACCTTCCACTCAATCAATAAGCATATCTCTATATTCTCTATATCTCTCCTCAGACAGTTGCTGCTGATCATCATGACTCCTTGTTGTAACAAACTGCTGATGGCCCTTTGGCAGAAATTTAGAAATTTTGTGTTTGAAGTGGGGGTCCAGCAAAGTGGCAAGAATGTATTTCTCATTGCTTTTAATAAACACTATGCGAGGATTTTGTTCAAATCACACTAACATGTCATTTACCAGCTGGTGCATGTCTGTGTTATCATTATGGTAAGAATCCTCTGCCATTCTCCTGATTTTTTTCTGCAATAAAAATATTAGTGGTAAAATTTCACTAATTCCTGCCCCAATGCGTCTCCCCAGCATGGTTGCCTCCTCAAAGGGATTCAGCAGTTTTGCTCACTAATGGCCTTATTCTGCTCGTACAAATGCTCTAGCATGTACATTGTGGAATTCCACCTGGTAGGGACCTCCATTTTCAGCTGGTGATGGGGCAGGTTGTTACCCTATTGTATGGAATATAGAGCATTGCATGTAGGAGCAACACTCTACACTATAGGATTGACTAAAATGGGCACAGATTTTGTAGGCAATATTAAGCATCTCTCTGAGGGTTTCAGATTCTGCCAGAAATCTGGTCACAAATAAATTTAACACATGGGCAAAGCAGGGCACACTGTAATGGTTTTATTTGACACTCTGACACAGTAGGTTAGGTAAAACACAGTTTTATTGAACAAACTCAGAATAACAATAACCCTCATGGGTCCAGTAATATATATATACACAATATAGTACTGACACAGAACAGGTTACAGTAATAAATACCCACACGGGTCCAGTATATGTACAATTTAGCAACAATAATATACTGACACAGGTCAGGTAAAGTTTGTGTGATACTCAAACGAGGCTGCAATGAATGGGTTATTATTAGGCCAGGAAGACTGGCAGGCCCTAATAGCACGAGGCCCTTAAGACTCTCACTCTGCAGAGAGTGCACAAATAGCGAATAATGCCACAGAAGTAAACGGAGGCCCAGGACAAGCTTTTGGACTGCTGTAGCAGTAATGGAGGACTGTGACTGTATGCCCGGAAGGGCACCCAACGGAGACTGAACTGATAGAAATCCAGTGGAATATGGCACCTTCCCCGAAGGGGTTAACGAACGCTCAGACCAATGTCGACTGCCCGATATAGAGAACAACCTGAGGCGCCCAGGGTAAGACCAACCTCAGCTTGTGGCAGTAAAAAGGGTCAAGGCTAACGTGGTGCACAGATGGATGAATCACACCGGAGTGTCGCCTGTGCGACACAGACTGTTTACCAAGGCTAGACTGCTGGAACGACAATGAGGCAACAGTGACTCAGACAGTCTGGGTCCGTACACAAGCAGGAACGGATACAGCAGAGTAGTCAGGCAGTCCGGGTCATACACAGAGATCACACGAGAATCTGGAACAAGTTCTGGAAACGGAAACACCACAAAAGGGCACCAGAGAAGTGACAAGGCCCAGTATTTAAGGACAAATACTGGGCAGGACAAAGCCACATCAACCAATAAGAGTCAGCAGGAAATAAAACTGACAGAATGTCGCCAGCATAGTACGGACACTGTGATACACATGCACCATGCCACCATTTCTCAAAGCAGAGATTATGTTGCCATTATCAGCAGACACAAAGCCAACTTTTAAGGAGTGGGGTATAAGCCATTCCTCTATCACCTGCTTTAGCGTACTTAAAACATCTACAGCTTTTTGGGACTATCTCTCAAAACTTTGCATGCACAAGGTGGCGTGACAATGGTATGGGCTATCTGGCTGCTTCTGCTGCTTTTTAATCACACTGCCAGAACCAGAAGCATGATTACTGGCTGCCACCTGATGATATAAGCTAGTGTTGTCCTCTGTTGGTGCTGGGAGGGAAACCCAGTGAGCAGTCACAGTCATTTAGTCTGTGCTCTGCCCACATGTCCACATATATGTTGTCCGGAGGATTTTCTTGCCATACGCACTTTTCAGCCCTTTGCCCACCACACTACCACCTGCTTGTACAATTCAGGCACAGCCATCCTGGAAAAATTACTGCGGCTTGGGATATGCCAGTGTGGAGCTACAGATGACATCAGGCATACTTTGGGATTGTTTTTGTGAAGTTTTTGACTCCTTCCCAGGAACTCAGTCAGCGTGGGTTGGCAGGACATGTCAGAAGAACCCTGGAACTTTATTGCTTAAAAAACATGACTAGAGGCGTTTATGGTTCTAGAGGCAGCATGTGTGGGCAGTCTATGACTCCTGCCATCTCCAACAGCAAAGCCAGAGTCATCATACTCCTCTGCAGCAGGAGCCATAGGTGTTATTTGAAGTGAACTAACTGTTGGGAGTAGCACACTCTCTGACACATAAATAACTTTGCTACTTTTTTTTCTGCCCTAGAGCCATGGGAACATTTTAGAGTGCTTCTGCTGCTGCTAGTTGAGGCATCTTTGGCCTGCTGATAGTGTGTCTCCCACTCAGACCTGTGGTTGTCCTTCAGATGCGACCTCATAGAGGAGGTGCCTAGGTGTGAGCCTGCTTTCCCCCTTCTCACGTGCTTTTTGAACAGACAACAGATAGCAACATGCTTAGCCTGAGGATCCTGAGTGAAGTATCTCAGTACTTTGGACTTCATGGACTGAGGGGTTCCTGATGTGCTACTGCTACTACTACTAGGGATAGATGTTGATGCAATTCTACTGCTAATAATATGAGTCAAATGTGCAGCCCTTCCAGCAGAAGCAAAGGCACTCATTATATCTAACACTGGGAATGTTAATAACCTGTGTTTTTGTTGTAGTTGCTGCTCGGTACTAGTCAATACAGGTATGTGTGGCTTAGTGGGTCTTGTACTTTGAAGAAGTGATGATGCTGATGATGACTGATAGGGTGACTGTGTACTTTTTGAAATGTTTGCTCGTCCAGGGTCAGACTTCCTCCACCTCATTTTCAGTGGTGGAGGATTCAGTCTTTGCCTTTCTGCTGACTTTATTGCCATGTCATCATCCTCACTCTCAACTTCATCTGTATCTGAACAAGAGAAGGATGCTGGCGGGACATATTCTAGATCTACATCATCATCAGTCATCATTAGGTTATCCTCAGCAGCATCAGCAGCATCTGACAATTCTTGCCCACTACCCTTATATTCCTCTAAGCTTTTAGAGGTCTCAAACAATTTATTTGTACTATTACTGTAACAAAGTTTGCTACTACTTCGAGGACAGGCGTTTTGGTGCTTGTTTGTCTCACTATCTGATACAGCAGGTGCTTCAGCTGCTACACCTTCCTCTTTTATGCTATTACCATCAACACTTGATGTGCTTATGTGCTTTTTTATTTGTACTGGCACTGGTGGTGCTGGAGGTTTTGCTGGGACCTTGATAAACTGCATCCTCCCTTGGAGGAGGGGCATCCTTATCATTTATTGCACACGCTGCAGCAACCATTGCTACAGTCAGTGTTTGAACTACTACTTTACTCTCACCTTCCTGCAATGCTCCACCCTTACCCCTCCCCCTGCCCCTTGTACGTTTGCTGGACATTACTCAACTACTCCGTGTGTTTATACTCTACAGTACACAACACAACTAATGGAGTATGAAGTCTTGCCTTATCCCGGTCAGCTGTCTGTCACTTAATATATTTAGTTCTTTGTTTATTTCTGTCTCATCAAAGTCTGTCAAAAAAAAAAAAAAAAAAAATATATATATATATATATATATATATATATATATATATATATATATATATATATATCTGACAAACAAAATCAACAACTTCTTTCCTCAGGTTTCCCTACCCAGCACAGAGATAATAACAGCAAGATCAGCAGGCAAGTAGGTCCCTAGCTGCCTGTGTCTTGCCAGTCAGTCACGTGGAATTTTGGGGTATTTGGGGGTCAACCTTCTTCCTCCATGGAAGTGCCATTATTTGTCGATTTCAGTTTGAGGTGAATACTTTCACCCATCCCTAGTAATTATGAAAACATACATCAATGGTGATTTTTATTTTTCTCCTCTATAGTGCAAATAATTTGCACGGAAATCATCCACTTTTACATGTGGTCCGTCAATTACTAAAAAAATCTCCAACATCTAAGTGCTTCAATCTATTTTTTGGATCAGAACAAATACAATTATTGAGACTCGTACTAAGTAGAAATGGATTGATTTTGAGGCAAACCAACTGCATGCACTGTAGGGGGTAAATGCAAATTCCCTAAATAACCATTTATTTAAATATCGTTTGCAATCCCTTGAATGCAAGAGAGGTCTCCAGTGCATTGCTTCACAATTCATTTGGAAATTCTTTAGCATTTAATAGTTTAAGTCAACAATAATTTTATTTGTCCCCTGTGATGCAGTTGGTTTGCCCTAGAATTACTCCAATCCAACTTAGTCCATCAGACTATTAGACATCTTATACAGGCACATCTGCTTAATTTTATATAAAACATGTTTCAATGTTGCAGAACTGTTTTGCTCCTGAATATTCTCAATATCGCTAGCAATATAAATTCAGACATAATAATGAAGTCCCATATCACCTCAGCAATTATACGTTTTTCATTGCTGAGTATGGAAGATGGGTTGTAACTCATTTGCTGATTTTGCTACAGCTACGATTTTTTTTTTAATGACACATTGGTTTTATCTATTGTCAGTCAACTGTTAAAGGAGCAGACCATATCATTTACATATCATACATAATTTTTAATATGTTGAGATGGCAGTGTTACATAGGCAGTATATAAGTTACCCACATTCCTGGGGGGAGATTCACTAAGGTGTGATAAAGAGGTGACAAACTGAACATGATTTCCCCAGAGATCTCACTTCTCCAGATCCTGTGTTATTCTGTGGAGAATAATCACTCCACAGTGCATAGACTATATAGAATCACATAAAAACCGGAGAAGGGATATAACTGGGGAGCTCATCTACACATAGTTACATATTTACATAGTGACATAGTAAACACATGGCACATAAGCTTATGATTAAGGGATTTATTCCTCAAACGTGTTAGGGCGGGGTGACCTGTTGTAACCGTACTGGAGTTCATTTATTTGTTGGAGATTTTTTACTTTTAAAAATAAAAGTTTATACTTTTTAATTACGACTGATTATTAGCACAAAGACGAGTGGATCCGTATGAGCACTCCCAGCCTGTGTCTTCTCGTTTGCTGAAGCTCGTGCTGGGGCTGTTGGGGGTTGCAATCGGGTCCACATGGGCCTTTGAGTCTGGGTGAGTGTATACTTTTATGTATTGATATAAATATTATTGGCAACAGTAGCAACCCAAGTTTGTTTATACTTTCATAGTGACATAGCAGTTTAGGTTGAAAATAGACTTGAGTCCAAAAAAACCCTTAATATAGCAATTTCAAATTCTGCTTTGAATTGGGGGAAATTCAACGATGTGCATATTTTTTTATGCCTACCAAATTAAATAAACTTAAAACTAAGTATTACGAGTCCCTTTAAGGGCCGGCCGTGTGTGCTTGTGGCCGTCACTTAAGGACCATGGAGACATTTTTTTCTTTCATGTGATCGGATTCAGGGCTCCCCGAATGGCGTGCAACAGCTCGGGGATCCCTGAAATCCATGACGTGCCAGGACCATCACTGGTCTCTTATGACAGTCCTGACATGTTATGGGTCTTTAAGGTGTTAAAAAGCCCAATTTAATTTAACCCTTTGAATGCCAGAGGGGTACGCAAAGCATTTCACACCCCTCTGCTACTCAAAAGGTTAACAAGGATTTTTATTTGTCAACCTGTGGTGCAGTTGGTTTACTCCAGTATAACTCCAGATTTCATGTATAAATACAGGCCATTGTTCTTTCACGATCCCTGTGTGGCCTGTTCCTATAAACATAAGACAGTTATTATCTATTATGACAAATCCGTTCTTATGATTGCTGGATGGGTACCTATCTCCACCTCTGACTTACCAATATGTGGGCCTTGGACATCTATAATTAAAGTGCACCTCATTAAGCATAAGAGGTGCAATTCTCTAGTAAACAAGCTGCACAAAATGAAAAATTCCCATTGAAATGGGTTATTTAACCACTCAACTGCCAGAGAGGTCTTCCACATATGGAGACCACTCTAGCATTCAAGGGGTTAAACCTTTGAGTGCCAGAGGGGTATGCATGCATTGCTTTGCAATGTGTTGCATACCCCTCTGGTGGTCAAAGGGTTAAAGACACTGTTTAAATCAAACCAAATGTTTAGTTGTCCACTGTGGTGCAGTTGGTTTGCCAGAGCACTGGAATGGTTTTACTTGTTACATTAACCTCAGTGTGTGCTCAGTGAGGGAAAATGACAGAACTCCCCACTATGCTAATGAGAAGTAGGTGATTTATTTTCTTTATTAATCAGTGACAGACTGTGAGTCAGGGGAGAGAGAAAATTACTGATTCCTCATAAGCCACTCTTTCCTAATCCCTGGGCCTTTCTGCTCTGCTCATTCATTGGCCTTTTGAGGCTGGCACAAAACTTGCTCCAGAACTGCAGCTCTTTAACATATTGAATTTAGTCTCTAGTGTCCAAGACAAATGAAACAATTATCTTTCTTCAATAGGACAAAACTGATGTCATTGTAGTAGCAAGGTACAGTGCCATGTGAGTGTTAGAGAAAATCTCCCTGATGCTGTATGTATTAAAAGAGTCTTCATGCTGCACTTCATCATGTGTTTGAATTGAGGATATTGGTAGAGGGTTTGGACATCCAGGGGGCACAACTACAGTGGGTGCTGGTGTGATGGGACCCATCCTCCAAGGGCACCCATTGGCCACAGGGTCCAAAAGATTCTAACTACCGCCCTGGGAGAATATGTTTACGTTAGGGGCCAAAAAATATTTGCACTAGTGCCCTCTAATTAAATAATTCTCACACACTGACACACACTTACACACACCTGGATATTTCTCTAATGGGTGACTCAGATTTGTGTGTTGTACTTTGGAATCATAGGTTACATACTACATATTTTTTTTCAACTTTATAATGTATGACACAATCTAACGTTTTGCCTTTTGGCAATAATGGCAAAGGTTAAAAGTGGACTAGAGAGAGAGGAATTCAAGACCAATGAATGTATATTACAATTTCAGAGACATAAACCCAGATGACATCTTCCAAGATGTCCTGTGCTTTTTTGGGAAAAAAAAATTAACATACTTTATTTCCAACAGTGAGTCCAGCTTCTTCCTCTGGAATGACAACTTCTCTGTCGTCCAATACAGGTTATTGGTAACTCTACTGGTAACTCTGGGAGGTGATCCACCCCTTTAAGTAGGCAGGAACATTTCTCTAAATGTATGCGGGGGTTGAGCCTCCCCTCCCTCCTCAGCTGCATCCTAGCCAGCTACTCCAGAATGATTTGTTCCTGGGTGTGAACACACCAGGTGGAGAACATCTCTTGTTAGTTTTAGTTTCTTTTTTATTTTTCTGTCAGATATGGAATACCACCATTAGGCGGGTTACCATGACTGACAAATGCCCTTCAAAGTGGCTAGCTCAGTGTCCAGGTGCTTTTTGGTGGACCTTAAGCCCTGAGGGGGAAAATCTTGGGTACAATTGCTTCCCCATGGATTACCCACTGAGGTAATTCTTACTACATGGTAACCTGAAGACAGAAGATCTGCAGGGAGTTCTCATTACACACTCCAGCACTCAATGGGTATATATGTGTATGTCTGTTGGGTATTTGGAGCAGGTTTATGTGGTAACTTAACCCTTTGTCTGCTGGTTTGACACATTTAGTGGGGTTTTCTGACACTTTCCTTACTGGGTTAGTGTTTTCTTAATATGCACACACGTTCCCTGTGGAGTCATGTTTTTACCTTATAGTTTAACTTTTATTACATTTATGTACCGTGCCTTTAAGAAGAACTTTACCGCATAGACACCATTGCTCCATTTGCTCTCTATGGGTCTACACTGTTTGGGATGTATCTCTGCAACTGCTTCACACAGCAACTTCAGAGTGAGCTCATTTTAATTGTTTACCCTTGTTCTATTATCCGGTTTATAGTTCAAGTGTGTTGGGGGGTTTGGGGGTACTTTTTGGGAAAAACTACATTTCCCATGAGAGCTGATTTCGCGCCGTTTTTCTGATTGGCTCCCGTCGCGGCAGCCATTTTGTGAGCTTTTCTCAGCGAGTAGCCTACGCAGGGCTTGGACTCTCCTTCTCTCCTCCGCAGATTAACCCTTCGCCTGCCAGATAAGTCTATATTTAGCATTTCTGGGGTGAAATATTAATCTAACACACCACAATTGGGTGATTTATTGTACAGTTGGTTATTTTGACACTGTGAGTATGTCTATACCGCTGGAGCTAGGGGCTAGACCTAAGATTAAGGAGGCTGGGGTGTCAGTATCCCCCATTGCGCATTGCTCTTCCTGTCACATAGGGCTAACTAGAGAATTCTCTGGTCATTTATGCCCAGCATGTTCTGAAAGTCCTGACAGCAACCCAGGGCCTTCCAGCCATGCTATTGAGCCAGTTTGGGTACAAGAGTTTAAGGCTGCTACTAGGGACCTTAGGTCCACTCTACAACTCTTTCCATCCCAGGTACAGGGGGCTCTTCAATTTTGGCAGACCCCCTCTACTATCAGATCCTCCCTGCCTAAATCACAGGGGGCATCTGATGTGTCAGATTCTTCTGAGGAAGAATTGTTACAAGATTCAGATGTTGAGGATGGTCCTGTTTTAGAGTCTTCTAGGTCCATTGGGGACCCTTTTAAGTCTGACCCTAAACCCTCTGCTGAGGGCCTGATCAGAGCTGTATTGAACACACTCAACATTCCCTTGGTTCAGGAGGTTCCCTCTGATCCCTCTGATGTTTTTCAGGTGCCTGCAAGCCCATTACTTATTTTCCTCCTAACCCAACTCTTGACCGTTTGGTTTCTGACGCATGGAAAAATCCAGACAAGTGCTCTTCAGTGTCCAGAAAGTTTGCTAAACTTCATCCCTTTTCTGAAACAGAAATGGCTAAATGGGTTCATCCCCTCAAGATGGACGCACCCATATCTAGACTGTCTAAATCTACTGCCTTACCTGTTTCTGATGCTTCTGCACTGCAAGATTGGACTGACAAGAAACTTGAAGTTTCCCTCAAATCCATTTTTGCTTCTATTGGCACTGCTATGCGTCCAGCCTTTGCTGTTGCATGGGTTAACCAGGCTATTGCAGTCTGGACTGAACAACTCATTACGGCAGTCCGTCATGATGTGCCTACTTCGGAGAAATTGCGTCTTCTTGTTAAAATCTCTGAAGCGCAACACTATGTTTCTGCTGCTGCCTTTGATGCCGTCCACATGATGGCAAGGGCCTCCACTACCTCTGTGGTGGCTAGGCGTGCACTTTGGCTTAAGATTTGGTCTGCTAACACTGCTTCTAAGAAAGTTTTGCTTTCATTGCCTTTTCTGGGTACTTCCTTGTTTGGATCTGAACTTAAGGAACTAATTAGCGAGGCCACAGGGGGTAAGAGCACTCTTCTGCCCTTGGTTTTTAAGAAAAAGTTGCCGTTTAACAGTAACCGGTCCTTTCGTTCCTTTCAAACTGAGACACGTGCGATGAACCAGGCGGTTCCATCAGCTTCGAGTCCCTCCTCCAAGCCTAAGCAGCAATGGAAGCCCAAGGCCACATCCAAGCCCAAGGCTTCCAAGACTGCTTCGGCATGACTCACCGAACCCGTGTCCGCATCCCGCTGTAGGTGTTCATCTCCACCTCTTCCGTGGGATTTGGGAGGATTCATTGTCGGACCCAATGGGTTTTACAGGTGGTGTCTCTTCCCCCTTTTTGCTTTCATCTTTCTCATTCTCCTCAGGAAGTCGAGAGAAGCCGTCTTTTCGAAGACGCTATTCAGGCTCTTCTGGACAAGGATATCCTGGAGCCGGTGCCTCCTTCAGACAGGGGTTCAGGGTTCTACTCAAACCTCTTTGTGGTGACCAAAAAGGACAGCGGATGCCACCCTATTTTGGATTTGAAAGATCTCAATTAGTGATGAGCGAGCACCCCAATGCTCGGGTGTTCGGGTGCTCTGACCGAGCGCCCCCGGAGGCTCGAGTGCTCGGCCGAGCACCCGAGCCCCATTGAAGTCAATGGGAGGACTCGAGCATTACACCAGGCACCCCCTGCTCTGATGAGGGGAGGGTGCCTGGTCCATAGGAAAAGGGCAGAAAATGATGGAAACACCACAGAAATGGTTCAGGGACAGCATAGGGAGGATGTCTGGATGCATCTTGGACTCCAACATCGCTGCTGGGAACGATCTTTCGCCCGTAGTACGCCATTTTTACAGACTGACCGTAAAACACACAAAAAGGAAGATAAAAACAACTTTAGGCAAAAAATTGTTACCAAACAGTATTTGCTGTATATTTACTTGTATATCATCTGCAAATTCTGCAAAAAATTTCATCGATTTTTCGGAACTGGGGCCATAATTAAGAGGGAAACGTGCGCAGAGGCAAATTCTGCAAAAAATTTCCTCGATTTTTCTGAACTGGGGCCATGATTAAGAGGGAAACGTGCGCAGAGGCAAATTCTCCCAAAAATGTCCTCGATTTTTCTGAACTGGGGCCATGATTAAGAGGGAAACGTGCGCTGAGCCGACCATCTAAAACATTATGGGTGAGGGTCTGCTGCGGAGCTGACCATCCTAAACATTATATGCGAAGGCCCGTTAGTGAGCTGACGCTATAAAACATTATATGAGAGGGCCCGCTAGAGAGCTGACCCAATAAAACATTATATGAGAAGGCCCGCTGGTGAGCTGACCTATACAAAAATTGTCAAACAGCGCCCGCTGGTGAGCTGGCCCTATATAAAAATTATATCACAGGGCCCGCTGGTGAGCTGGCCCTATATAAAAATTATATCCCAGGGTATATGGAAGAGAGTCAACCATATACCCATTTTTTGGGTGGAAGGGGTGAATGGGAATACAGAGTACATTGTAAATAACATATCTAAAGTGACTTTATGTTCCCCCGGGGCTTTCCTCCAGTGGAGTGGAGAAGTCAGGGGAAATCCAGGCCTTGTTCATTTTTATAAGTGTCAACCTATCAGCATTTTCGGTGGAAAGGCGGATACTCTTATCTGTTATGATGCCACCAGCAGCACTAAATACCCGCTCAGACAGAACGCTGGCGGCAGGGCAGGCCAGCACCTCCAAGGCGTAGAGTGCCAGTTCATACCACGTGTCCAGCTTGGACACCCAGTAGTTGTAAGGCACAGAGGGATCATTGAGGACGCTGACACGGTCTGCTACGTACTCCTTCACCATCTTCCAAAACTTTTCCCTCCTTGTGACACTAGGCTGCGCATCAGGGTGAGGGTGCTGGCGGGGTGTCATGAAGGTGTCCCACGCCTTGGAGAGTGTTGCCCTGCCTTTCTCGGAACTGCTGTGTGCTCCCCTTTTCTCCCCTTCTCGGTTGGCCAAGGTAGCACGCACTCTGCCGCCAGCATTGTCAGATGGAAAATTTTGGAGCAATTTTTCAACAAGAACCTTCTGGTATTGCACCATTTTGCTTGTCCTCTCCACCGGAGGAATGAGAGATGAGAAATTCTCTTTGTAGCGGGGGTCCAGAAGGGTGAACACCCAGTAATCCGTGTTGTCTAAAATGCGTATAACGCGTGGGTCACGGGAAAGGCAGCCTAACATAAAGTCAGCCATGTGTGCCAGAGTACCAACAGGCAAGATTTCGCTGTCCTCACCAGGAGGATGACTCTCAATCTCCTCATCCTCTTCCTCCTCTTCTGCCCACCCACGCTGAAGAGATGGAACTAAAGTTCCATGGCTACCCTCTGTAGCGGAGGCAACCGTGTCTTCCTCCTCCTCCTCCTCCTCCTCCGCCTCCTCCAATTGTCGCTGAGAAGACGAAGTGAGGGTGCTCTGGCTATCACCTTGTGTAAGCTCTTCCTCCCGCATTTCCACCTCTTCCACATGCAAAGCGTTGGTTTTAATTGTGAGCAGCAAGCGTTTCAGTAGACACAGAAGTGGGATGGTTACACTGATAATAGCGTTATCGCCGCTCACCATCTGTGTCGATTCCTCAAAATTGCGTAAAACCTCACAGAGGTCTGACATCCATTCCCACTCCTCACTTCTGATTAGAGGAAGTTGAACGGAGAGGCGACGACCGTGTAACAGCTGGTACTCCACTACTGCCCTCTGCTGCTCACAAAGCCGGGCCAACATGTGGAAGGTGGAGTTCCAGCGCGTGCTCACGTCACACAGCAGCCGGTGAGCTGGCAATTGTAAGCGCTGCTGCAGCTTCAACAGGCCGGCTGAAGCTGTTGATGACTTACGGAAATGTGCACACACGCGGCGCACCTTGGTCAAGAGATCATGCAAATTGGGGTAGGTTTTTAGAAATCGCTGAACCACTAAATTAAATACATGCGCTAGGCATGGTACGTGTGTGAGCTTGCCGAGCTCCAAAGCCGCCACCAAGTTACGCCCATTATCACACACAACCATGCCTGGTTGCAGGTTGAGTGGCGAGAGCCACTGCTCGGTCTGGTGACTAATCCCCTGCAACAGCTCTGAGGCCGTGTGCTGTTTGTCCCCAAGGCAGATCAGCTTCAGCACGGCCTGTTGACGCTTCCCCACTGCAGTGCTACACTGCTTCCAGCTACCGGCTGATGGGTGAGTGGCGCTGCGCGCAGAGAATTCGGAGGTGGAAACGGAGGAGGAGGAGCCAATAACGTAGGTGCTGGCGGAAACCCTGATGGAGGTAGGGCCCGCAATCCTCGGCGTGGGTAGCACCTGTGCCATCCCAGGGTCCGAGTCGCTCCCAGCCTCCACGACATTCACCCAGTGTGCCTTCAGGGAAATGTAGCGTCCCTGGCCACAAGCACTTGTCCATGTGTCAGTCGTTAAGTGGACCTTCCCAGTAACTGCGTTGGTCAGGGCACGGGTGATGTTACGGGACACATGGTGGTGTAAGGCGGGGACGGCACACCGGGAAAAGTAGTGGCGGCTGGGGACTGCGTACCGAGGGACAGCTGCTGCCATCAGGCTGCGGAAGGACTCAGTCTCCACAAGCCTAAATGGCAGCATTTCAATGGCCAGTAATTTGGAAAGGTGTGAGGTTAGTGCTATGGCCTGTGGGTGGGTGGCTGGGTATTTTCGCTTGCGCTCAAATGCCTGGGGTAACGACATTTGGACGCTGCGCTGGGACAGGGAAGTGGATGTGGTCGCTGATGGTGCTTCAGATGGTACAGGTGCAGGGCGGGAGGTATGCGGGCCTGCGCCTTCGACAGGCGATTGGCCGGCACCGAAAACAGGGGAAGAGGAGGCAGTGGTGTGGCCTGCAGACACAGATTGGCGATCCGGGCATTCCTCCCACTTATTACGGTGCTTGGATGCCATGTGTCGGATCATGCTGGTGGTGGTGAGGTTTCTAGTGTTCATGCCTCGGCTCATTCTGGTGTGGCACAGGTTGCAAACTACAATTTTTTTGTCGTCCGCACTTTCCTTAAAAAAACGCCATACCGCGGAACACCTAGCCCTTGGCAAGGGAGATTTACGCAAGGGGGTGCTCCGTGGAACATTTGCGGGCCGGTTTGGTGCGGTCCGCCTTCTTTCTGTAGCCACACCACTGCCTCTTCCAGCCTGTTGCGGTGCTGCAGATGGCTCACCCTCAGGACTGCTGTCATCGCTCGGCTCTCCACCTTCCCAGGTGGGGTCAGTCACCTCATCATCCACCAAGTCCTCCTCCACTTCCTCACTCTGATCATCCTCCTCATTTCTTGATCCCACCACATACTCAGTCATTGACAACTGTATATCATCCTTCTCATCAAGGTCTTGAGACAGTAATAGTGGTTGATTTGATGGCAACTGTGTCTCATCATCATCATCATCCACTTCCTTTGACCTTAAATGCCGTTCACCTCTGTCATCTTCTTGTGATTGGGTACCCTCTAGAGGTTGTGAATCAGGGCACAAGATGTCATGTTCCTCTGCAAGCGTGCTTGGAGAGAGGTTCAAATGAAGGATTGGTGATGAGACAAGCTCCTCACTGTATCCCAGTGTGGGATCACTTCTTTGACCAGACCCTCTATGGTGGGAGGAAGGATGATCAGGGTGAGGATTATGTTGACCAGACTCTTGGCTACTGAGAGTGGACTTGGTGGAAGACAGGGTGGTGCTTAACCGACTGAAAGCAGTATCACCTGAAATCCAACCGACCACCTGTTCGCAGTGGTCTGACCTCGAGAGTGATGTCCTGCGACACCCTGTAAACTGAGACATGAAGCTAGGTATGGTGGATGTCTTTCTTTCTTGTGCTCTGGCACCAGGCACAGTTTCTACGCGTCCTGACCCGCGCCCTGAACTATCAGGATCATGTCCACTTCCCCGTCCCTTTTTACCCGCCTTCTTCATATTACACGGAATATGTGCTGCAAATCTGCAACTTTGCACACTAAACAGAATGTGCTGCTTATCTGCGGCTAGGCACAGTGAACAGAATATGTGACTTTTATTTTTAACACTTTGCACACTAAACAGAATGTGCTGATAATCTGCAACTTTGCACACTAAACAGAATATGCTGCTTATCTGCGGCTAGGCACAGTGAATGGAATATGTGACTTTTATTTTTTACACTTTGCACACTAAACAGAATGTGCTGATAATCTGCAACTTTGCACACTAAACAGAATGTGCTGCTAATCTGCAACTTTGCACACTAAACACAATGTGCTGCTAATCTGCGGCTAGGCACAGTGAACGGAATATCTGACGTTTTTTTTTTAAACTCTGACCCCCAAAACAAAATATATCTGCTGCCCCCACACACAGTAGTCCTAAAAAGGACTTTTGGGTCTTTATATGTTGTTCCAACACTTTTTTTCTCCCTACACTGACTTTCCCTTCCTATCCTCATCTCTCCCTGGCTAAGACTGAGCCGAACTCGCTGGTCAGGTGCTATACAGCACCCGATCACGGGTTCTGGCCAGCCAATCAGTGTAATGCCAGCAGCCAACATGGCTGCTGGCATTACACTGATGTCAGAGCCTCCCCGCACGTTTATTGGCTGCGCAGCAGCCGCGAAACGTGCGGGGAGGAGACCCGAACATGGCGGGCGAGCACATGCGGTAGTCGTACGAGTACCGCCATGTGCCGAGCAGAGCGATGCTCGAGCCGAACCGAGCTTCGGCCGAGCATGCTCGCTCATCACTAATCTCAATTCTTTTGCAGTGAAGACTCACTATCGTCAGGAGTCTCTGCGCACAGTGATCGCTGCCATGTCTCCGGGGTAGATCCTTGCTTCTCTGGACCGTCAGGATGCATATTTGCACAACCCAATCCATCTAGAGAGCAGGCGGTACCTGAGTTTTGCCTGCGCCAGGGGTCATTTTCAGTTCACAGCTCTTTCATTTGGTCTGACAATGGCCCCTCAGGTTTTCCAACGGGTTCTGGGGGCCTTTATATCCGTCCTCCATCGGGACGGCATCAGAGTGACTCCCTACATGTATGACTTGCTTTTGAAAGCATCCTCTGCGGACCTTCTTCATCAGCAGGTCCAGACCTGCATTCAAATTCTTACACATCACGGTTGGATTGTGAACTTGGACAAGTCGGACCTTGTCCCATCCCAGCAACTGGTATTCCTGGGTCCTCAGTTCGATACTCAGAAGTGCATGGTGTTTCTACCAGATGAGGTAGCCCATCAAATTGCCCAAAGAGTCTCAACGATTCTATCCCGCGATCAGATCCCGGTTCTGAAGTTGTCTTCTCTGGTGGGGGAGTTCATTTCCACGATAGAGGAGGTTCCATTTGCCATGGCACACACCAGGGAACTTCAAAGATTTGTGATACAGACATGCAGGAACCGACCAGATCATCAGAAGCTAATGGTCTCACTTCCTCCTCATGTCGAGTTGAGCTTGGAGTGGTGGCTAGACCTTTCCAATCTCCTAAAGGGGAGATCCTTCCTGATGCCCTAATGGACCAAGGTCACGACGGATGCCAGCCTCTTGGGATGGGGAGCTGTTCTGGGTTGCTTCAGCACTCAGAGGAAGTGGTCCACAGAGGAGTCCCTTCTCCCCATCAACATTCTGGAACATCGAGCAATATTTCATGATCTCCGTCATTGGGAGTCTCAACTGTAGGACTGTCCTGTCCGAGTGGAGCCCAACAACGCCACAGCAGTGGCTTACATCAACAGACAAGGCGGGACAAGAAGTCTCGCCGTTTGGTTAGAGGTCAAGGCCATTCTTTCCTGGGTGGAGGTTCATGTTCCTGTCATTTCCGCAGTGCACATTCCAGGTGTAGACAATGTCATGGCAGACTTCCTCAGTTGTCACACAGTCGACAGCGGAGAGTGGGTGCTACATCCAGAGGTGTTTAAGCTCTTGACTCAGAGATGGGGGTGCCCCTAGTGGATCTGATGACAACCAGACACAACAGGAAGGTTCTGGCATTTTGCTCTCGGTGGAGAGACTCTCTAGCCCTGGCTGCCGACGCAATGTCCATTCCCTGGACATTCTCCCTGGCCTACATTTTCCCTCCTCTTCCAATGTTGATAAGGGTGTTACAGAAATTGAAGGTGGAATGTTGTCCAGTAATCCTGATCGCTCCGAATTGGCCTCGTCAGTCCTGGTATCCGGAGCTTCTGGCCCTTTCAGTGGCGGAGCCCTTCTCACTCCCCTCTCATCCAGATCTTCTTCGGCAGGGTTACCTGTGGAAGGAAGATGTTCATCGGCTCAATTTGACAGCCTGGAGGTTGAATCCTCGATTTTAAGGAAGAAAGGGTTTTCTTCCGCTGTGGTGTCTACTATGCTTAGTGCCTGTAAGCCTGTTTCTTCCAAGATCTATCACCGTGTCTGGTCGACATTTGTGTTTTGGTGTGCTGACAGAGATCTGTCTCATGACTTTGATCTTCCCACTGTCCTGGCCTTTTTGCAGGACGTTGTGGATAAAGTACTCAGTCTGAGTTCTATTAAGGTTCAGACTTTGGCGCTTTCTGTCTTTTTCCAGGAGTGCATTGCTATCCTTCCTGATGTCAAGGTTTTCTTCCAGGGTGTTGCTCATGTGCGTCCTGCCTTTCGGAGTCCAGCTCCTCAGTGGAACCTTAATTTGGTTTTGGGAGTTCTCCAACATTCTCCCTTTGAGTCTTTGGCTACTATTCCTTTACATCTCTTGACGTGGAAGATGGCCTTCCTTCTGGCAATTGTGTCAGTTCGCCGAGTGGAGGAGTTGCAAGCTCTATCCTATAAACCACCTTATCTGGTGTTTCATAAGGATAAAGCGGTGCTTCGAACCTCTAAGGAGTTCTTACCTAAAGTAGTCTTCGAGTTTCACATCAATCAGGAGATTGTGGTGCCCTCTTTCTGCCCTAACCCCTCCTCTGACAAGGAAAGAGATCTCTACTTGTTGGATGTGGTGCGTTGTCTCAAGTATTATGTTCATCTCACTGAATCTATCAGGAAGTCCGACGCTCTGTTCGACATTCCTGAGGGTCCGAGGGCAGGAAGACCTGCATCCAAGGTGACTCTTGCGTCATGGATCAAGTCCACTATTCGTAGGACCTTTCGGGTCATGGCTTATTCCATCAGGTCTATTGGGACCTCTTGGGCCTATAAGAATCAAGCGTCTGTTGATCAGCTGTGCAGGGCGGCCACTTGGTCCTCTGTGCAAACCTTTTCGAAGTACTACCGTGTGGATATGCTGGCTTCGGCTGATGCCAGCTTTGGGAGGAAGGTCCTAGAGGCAGTCTTGCCTGTCTAGGATCTTCTTCTTCTCAGTTTCTTAGTACTTCCTTACTGTTGAGCCCTGTTGGCTCTAGTTCAATGTGCTGTGTAACAGTTCCTGGGGTGTTTTTACCCCTGTTTGGTGTCCGTTGACACTTCAGTTTTGTTGGGATCTCTGACCGGTTGGTTCATAGAGGTTCTGGTGACTTTGGGGGCCTTGTGTCTGGTCCTTGCCTTCTTCCCGCCTCTGGGAAACTCAATAGTTGGACATCCCAGAATTACCAGTAACCTGTAATGGACGACAGAGAAAAGAGGATTTTAGTTTTACCTGTTAAATCCTTTTCTCTTAGTCCATACAGGTTACTGGTCTCCCACCCTGTCAAGAGACCATGCTTGGCTCTCCTGTGGCAATACGTGGGAGTCCTTCGGGGCATGCTCACAGGAGTCTTCTCTCCTATTTCTGGTCAGTTATTAGTGTCTCAAATCATTCTGGAGCAAGCTGGCTAGGATGCAGCTGAGGAGGGAGGGGAGGCTCCACCCCCTGCATACATTTAGAGAAATGTTCTTGCCTACTTAAAGGGGCGGATCGCCTCCTGAGTTACCAGTAACCTGTATGGACTAAGAGAAAAGGATTTAACAGGTAAGACTAAAATCCGCTTTTTTGCTCCTATAGGACTAAAAGTGTCATCATTGGAAAGGGGAGAGTCTCCCGTTTGCAATGATACCAGTGATGAAAGTGCTCATGTTAAAAGACTGCACAATCATCCAGTATGAATATAGATAAAAAAACATATGAGAGTAAAATAAAGTAGTGGGCTGTGTCTGTATCCAACATGCACATAGTTGGCATCGATGGAAAGGGGATATTTTCAATTCATCAGATAGCATATGTATATAAAGGCTTTGTTTTAAAGGGACGGTGCAAAAAGTTCAATCAGCTCCACCCCTTATTTCAATGTGTGTAGGTGAAACTTGGTTTAAAAAAAAAAGAAAAAAAAAGAAAAGGGCACTCTTGAGGTAATCTATGCCAGGGAATCAATTGCTAAACAATAAAAACTTTAATTCAGTCAGCTGTCCCTATCACTCACCCCTTGCTTCACTGAGTACAAGAATATCCTATTGGGGGATCAAACACTCCACATTCAGCTGATGGCGGTACTGGAAGTAATGATGTAGGATGTTCATATCTGCTAAAAAAAAAAAAAAAAAAAAAAAGTAACACCAGTTATGCATAAGTGGCCTCATACTAGTATATATGTGTGTATGTGTCTTAACTAATGCATTACAATACAAGGGGGGAGATGCACTAAGAGGTGATAAAGCATGATGACTACCCCACTTCTCCATTTTCTATGTAATTCTATGTAGCCAATGCACTATGAATTCACAAGTGAGTGAGATCTTAGTGCATACGCTCCAGAGAAAAATACAGTAATTGGAGAAGTGATATCAGTGAAGTCTCCTCCGCATTATCCCCTCTTTATCACGTCTTAGTGAATGTGTTGGCTACCTCTCCGGCACTCAAAGGATTAAAAAATTCCTCCAGCCAGCTAAAAAACAGCAAGTACAATATGATAAAACTTAATTTCTTGAATGCCAAAGACATCTCCATTGTTTGAGCAATGAGTTGGAGACACTTCCAGGATCCAAATGGGTTCATGGAAACCAATCTAAACAATCAAGCTAAAAAGGTGCTGCTCTGCACTAAACCAGCTACTATACTTGGAGGAGATAACATTTTTTACTGACATTTTCACAATTCAATGTATTTGGATTGCTCAAGAATTGAACCTCTTGGTGAATAAGGCCTGAAATGTAATTAATATTTTAGACATAAATAGTAGCATTTTTTTGGAATTTTTACTAGGATCTGTTTCTATAGTATAGTATAAAACTTTTATAGCTAGCTCTTCTTTGGAGCTGTATTTTTTCATTATGTCTCCTTTAGAAGTCTTTTGGAAAAAAATATAATCATTCCCACATCTCTGCCAAAGAGATTCAAGGCTGGAGAACAACAAAACACATATACTCCTGTCTTTTAATAAGAAAGAGAGAACACCCCAAGGCTCTAGTATTTATATCTAACATTTTAAATAGTAGCCTGAAGATAAATCCGCTCAAATTTTATAGCTTGCTTTGTGTAATGTTAAAAGGAGGATACAAGAAAAATAAACGTTAATATGGACTATGAACCTGACATTTTCTTTTAGGAACTACATGCATTTTTGTAGTTTTCATTTTTAAAGGAACATCAACACCTAAACATGATCTGGGGTTATACACATTTAATCCATTGAATGCCAGAAGGGTATGCAATGCATTGCTTTTCAATGCGTTGCGTACCCCTCTGGCACTCAGAGGGTTAAAGCGGAACTAACACCGCTGACAGGCAGGACGGAGCGCGGATATCTTGCCCTAGTGACGTCCGCGTGCCTGCGCTGTCAGTCCCTTCCGGAGCCGAATGGCTCCTAGCAACGCCTCATACAGCCTTCTGGGACTGACAGCGCAGGTGCGAGGACGTCACTAGGGCAAGATGTCCGCGCTCTGTCCTGCCTGTCAGCCGAGGATCACTTCAAATTTCTCCATGAAGAGGTAATAATTCTGGCGACTAGCGCTACTAAGCAGCTAGTCGCCAGATAGGGAATTATTACAGACAACGTTTGTTAGCGGTGTTAGTTCCGCTTTAAATACCTTGCACCCCATACTAGTCCCTGTAACAATTCTGATAACTACAAGCATTATACTGCATGCAAATAGCCCAAGAGAAGTAAAAGTCTTTCTGAAAAGAAAAAGGTGGTACCATTTTATCCAGTAGAGTAGAAGGGAATCAAAGTACTTTTATAATAAAGGACGCCAAGAGTGATGCAAAGGTGACTTCTTCAGGCATGGGTTAACAAACAAAGCTGGAATAAAATTGTATTTATATATAGAGGATGACAAACATTTTGAATAAATTATATGAAAACCATTAACTTATGAAACATGCATAGATATGATATGATATGATATGCGTAGGGTTAGATCAAAGTCTTGGGAACAAGGAAATACTCATTAGCACAGAGGTGAGAAGAGCCTGGGAGTTGGCAAGACTGTCTCTGTACAATTAATTATTCCAAGATGTTCTATCTATCATAAATATATGAGAAACCCATCCACATGTTCAGGCTTGTTTTTAATGTGTCAAACATAACCATTAATTTATTTTTTTTTTAAGATTTTTCTTTCCCTCTATGTTCCAATATTGCCTTTGAGTATGTTGATTTTCATATTTTTAGACTATGTTTTGGACTGCAAGAGTGCTGACCACTGGTGTGTCAACCTTTTTTTTTTTTTTTTTTTCTTTACTGTGCGGTGATGGAGATTCATCCTTTTCTTCAATGTCTGTCCTGTTTCACTAATATAGTATCCTCCCATGTTATGCGGTATACTACAATTAATGAGGGGCAAATTAAGGAACTGTAAATTTCATAATGTTGCTGTCTGCTTGGTGTTGGTAACTTTGCTGTGCGCAGGATGTGTAGACATCTTTTTAATCTACAGAAGAATTTTTGGTGGTTTATTGCAGAGAGCTGTTGATAATCATTGTCTTACAAAGACCAAAAGACATTACTAGGTACACGTAATTAGGGATCAGTGAAAGTTTTCACCTCAACACAGTTGAAAATGTCACTTCGTGCCTAGCGAGAAATTTCCTGCAAAAAGTGCAATTTTCCCACTTAGCTAATTGCATTAAAATCAATGGGAAGATTGAATTTCTCCCCACCACATGACAATTTTCTCTTCTTTTCCTGCAGACATATAAAATGGTGTCAGGCTCTCACAGCATGCCATTCTTTGTTTGTGAGAGGAAGAGAGAGCAACTCATTTTTTGAGTTAGAAAAAAGAGGCAAATAAATTGGAGTTAAAGCTTGATTTAGGGAGACTTTTAGGTAGGACACTTGTTCTCTGTATTAGAGGAGGCTGGGGGCACTCTGGGGGAGAAGAAGGGAGAAAGGAGGTTGACCCCAAATACCACAACATTCGGTGTGACTGACTAGCAAAACACAAGCAGCTGTGGTCCAATTTCCTTGCTGATCTTACTGTTATTATCTCTATGTTGGGCGAGTCTGGGAGCGTGAGAAGGGAGCAAAGGAGGTTGACCCCAAATACTCCAACATTCTGTCTGGCTGATTTGATTTGAAAGACACTGGGGGAGATGTATAAAACTGGAGATACAAATAAAGTGTCTGTAAAAGTGTCTCAAAGCAACATAAGTATAAAGATCTAGCGACATTTTGCTAAGTGATAACTCCAGTTAGTTGACTTTTTTGAAAAGTGGAGTAGAAATGGTCTTGGCCAAATAAGAATTGTGTCCCAGTGTATTTATAAAGAAATTTGCTAATTGCTCCAAAAATAAAGCCAGTTTTAGGGATTAAATCATAGCGCCAGGTAAAATCTGTTCTTATTGAAAGTATATAATACTACGTGTGCAAATATATATAATCGCAGGTGCGAATATTCGCAGAATATTCTTAGAATATTCTCAGATAGACGTATTTATAAACATGACTTTATTTCTTTATAAATATGACCAGGCGTTGTGAATTTTAGCGATAATTCTTAATACACTAAGAAGGCTTTTTATACATCACCCCCACAGTTCCTTGCTGATTTAACCATTATTATCTCTGTGCTGGGGAAGTCTGGGAAAAGAAGTTGTTGATTTTTTTGTTTTGTAGTTATAACTTTTTTTGAACAGTAATTAGATAGGGTGGACAACACAGTTTAAAAAAATATAAAATGAAATAAAAATATTAGGTGACAGACAGCTAACTGCGTGATTGAGACAGACATGGTAGATAGCAGACAAGATTGAGTATTTAGTTGAGGGCCAAAGCAAGACATCACACTCCATCAGTTCTATTGTGTTCTTTACAGTAAAAACACACACAGTAGTTGAATGACGTCCAGCAAATACACAAGAGGCAGAGGAAGGGAGAACTGACTGCAGCCATGGTAGCTGCAGCTTGTGTAATAAATGATGATAATCCCTCTCATCCCAGGGAGAATGCAGTTTGTCAAGGTCCCACCAAAAGTTCCACTAGTGCTACTACACTAAAAAACAAATATGAAGAACACTGCAGACGACAACGAGTCACATTCTAGCATTGATGATGGCATAATGCAGGAAAGTGTAGCAGCTGAACCAACTGCTGCATATAACATTGAGACAAACAAGCACCAAAACACCTGTCCTTGAAGTAGTAACAAACTTTGTGAATGTACAAGTAAAAAAACAATTGTTTGAGACCTCTAAAAGCTTAGAAGAATATAAAGATAGTGCTCAAGAAGAGGCGGGTGATGCTGAGGATGACTTAATAATGACCGATGATGATGTAGATCTACAATATATCCCTCCAGCAACCTCCACTTCTTATATACAAATAAAGTTGAGAGTGAGGGAGATGATAACATAGCCAGACATTTACCTGAAAGGCAAAGGCTCAATATTCTACCACTAAAAAGGAGCACTGTGCCTGTCTGTAAGCTGTTTGGGAAAACCATTGGAAACTTTGACCATATATAAGCAAATATGCCAAATAATACACAGTCATCATGTTAAAAAAAACTTCTAGACAACATAGTGGAAAAAATGGCAGCAAAAGCCTTTAGACCAGAAGCAGCAGTAGGAGCAGCTACCATTGGTGGAGGTGGTGGCACTGGCGGTGGTACAACCCCTTTTGACTAGCTCCTTGAGTATGGGTAGGTAACTGACACACAGGAATACTGTGTAGCACAAAGGAGTGTTCCCACTTCATACTTGCAAACAAAACAGTGTCGCCAGCATCGAAACACACTGCAGTGGAAACCCTTAGTTTTCCTCTTGTAAGCATTGAGTCTGAGTGGGTTTTCTGTGCAGCTGGTTACCTTGTGAATGACCATAGGATATGGCTATAAAGCAGCAATGTTGGGAGACTAACATTTTTAAAAATGAACCAATATCTCATATCATCTGAGTATCAGGTAGCAGAAACCACACATGGCAGAGAAAGCCAGGGCAACATGTATTAACAGCAGCACATATAAGGAGGTGGAGAAGAGATGTGAAGAAGGGTTTCCACCATCTAGCCTTCTTGGGCCCACTGCTATGAACAATAAGTAATGTGTATTAAGAATCTGAGAAAAAGTATAGCTTACATTTGATACAAACATGATAATGGTAATAATGACATTTATAATAAAACAAGCAGAAAAGGGGATGCTTTGGTCATAAGACACACATTAAGGAAGCACACATACAACATTCTGACACCAGACACTACTGCAAACTGCATGATACTCCCTCAAAGATATATATAAAGTAACTAATTGGATAATCAAGACTCCCAAGAACATTTACAAACATTTAGCATTTTATACCAAAGACCTCAAGAATATGCTGCCTAAAATGCAACAGGGGACCCCAGGAAGAACTGTCATCTGTGGGGTGGGGACACTAACTGAACACCCTAAAATCATCGTAAGAAGACGCACAGCCAGCTACATCCAAGACACTGCAAACCTACTAAACAAGTTGACTGCTGTAGTTCCTGTACCTGATGGAACCAACTTGGCTACTATGAATGTTGAATAATTATATAGAATATATCCCACATCAAGATAGCCTAGCAATATGCCAGGAATGTTTGAATCAGCAACATCTACCCACAGAGACTGATTGTAGAACTTCCAAAATTCATACTTATCAAGATTGGTGCTCCGATCACTATGACAGTTCACTTCCGGTTTTGGTGGTCAACTGATTCCACTAGCCCAGTGGTTCTCAATCTTTTTTTGTTCAGGGCACCCCTAACAAGTTATCTAGAACATTCGGGGCACCCCTTACATATTTAATGTACTTTATCAAGGACATAATCAAGGTACAATACATAAATATACAGCTATTATTAAGTCTTACAATCATAATAACAAAATTAACATAATGTGCATAACAGTTTCTATAAATCTTTATTTAAAAGTCCATTTTTGTTAGTCTTCATAGAAAACATGGGGCACCCTAAGCTGATGTCCGTGGCACACCAAAGTGCCACGGCACCCTGGTTGAGAATCACTGCACTAGCCAGTCGCTGGCATGCCAGTTCTGACATGATCTCATACCACCTGGCTCATTGGAGGAGGGCTTTCATAACTTCAGCAGCCTTTTTGAACTCCTTGCTTGATTTTCTTTACCATTTTGATTCTACAGCAGTGCTCATAATATTTGGAAAGATTCTCTGGTACCAACTCCACTAGTTTTCTCATTCCTTCTTCCCTTCATCCTTGATTCTGCAGAGGTCTTCAGTTAGCTTCTCTTCTTTACCCCTCTACCTCTGCCCTCCAGTGTCTTTGGCAATCTCCCATCCCTTCCTATTCAGCTGCTTGCTGGGCTTCACCTGTTAGTTTGCCTGCTTGTTTGGGCAGCTGTTCCCATGGTTTCTCTAGTTTGCTACTTCCAGGAAGACAATGCATCTTAGACACATGGCACCAGGTGTGTTCATCCTATCATTGGTCTTGGAGGCCAGCACCTTTACATGCCCTCAACCACAGCAAGGACACACGTGAGCTATGTTCACAAGCACTGCTCTCAAATCATTTCAATCAAGCCTCAGTTTGGTTACCTGTCTATCTGGGAGATAGACGCACAGTGACAGAAAAGTGAAAGATATGGATCCTAAGAAATCATGCAAATTATCCAGGATGGTGAAATGTCAGGATCAACAAGAATAAGCACTCTCAGGTCCCACTTCTCAGTTGCAGAATTTGGACCACAAACTTGATGGAGTATTGGAGATGTTGTGATCTGTTTCCATTCCTCCAGCAAAGCCCTCAGCTGCTGGACCCTCTCCTTCTCCAAAGATTTCATGGAGTCATTATGGCAGTTGTTGCCCTTCAGTGACTTAAAGGCCATCTTTCCTGGGTTTTCAAAGAGAATAACCCCCCCCCCCGCACTTACCTTATTATGACCAGTAAATTCTATTCACCACTGTGATTTTTTTTTCTTGAAGATATAACATTTTCAATCAGTCTTGGATATCATATCATGGAGGCAGACATGACAGTTCCTAAAAGGCCCAGAGGACATAACACTCTGCTCACTGTACATGGTAACCTTAACCCTTTAAGCACAAGAGGGTGTGTGCAATTCATTGCTTCCCACTGTATTGTGTAACCCCCTCTGGTCCTTTAAGAGTTAGGCTGGCTCGTTTACTTTGCTGTCTTCAGTTTGAAAAAACTTCCAGTAAATGTCATGTCTGCCTCCATGGACATGTCATCCAGGACTAACTATATATGGTATCTCTTAAACAAAGGCAAAATGGCACAATTCATAGTGGCCATTAGGATTTTCTGGCCATAGTAATGTAAGTGAGGGGTTATTATTAGAGGTGTTTTAACCCAAAGAGTGCCAGAGAGGGGACAATGCATTTCTTTGCAATGTGTTGCATACCCCTCTTGCACTAAAAGGATTAAGAAGGAAATGTGTAGACTCTCTCTTATGATTTGGGGCAATGAATAAATATGTACAAACATTCTGAGGCAAATAAACTGCACAAATAAACTGTCTCATTGATTTCAATGGAACCTTTGACTCCTTGAATGTTAACGAAGTGTCCAACACATTGCAAGGGTTACCTTTACACCTTGTATACTGAAGAGCCATAATGCCCACTGACTGCCCACTGTCTTCTCCCTGGCACAAACGTAGTTATGGGGAGGGATCCTGGTATATGTATTTTACTACACTGACGTTAGTCCAACTTAGGGACAGAAAATCAATTCTGTTGAATCAGGGCTGGATTTTGTATCCCAGGCTCCCACAGGCAAGGCACTTTAGGTGCCCTTAGTTTTGCACATGGCCACATCCCCTACTTCTCACATGATGCCACACCCAGTCCCATCCACTGTGTATTGGCACAAAAATACCCTTGGCAAATAACAAACGAGAACAATTAACCCCCTTGATTGCTACAGAAATCTCTGTAGCATCCAAAGAGTTAAATGATAGCATGTAGAGGAGTGTAAAACTGGTGCAGAGACATTGAGATTGCATTGGTCGCACCCACAATTGAGAATATGGAGGTGGAATCACAGCTGAGGAGCTTTTCAAAATTCAGAGCGCTAGGCAGTTGCCTGCTCTGTCAATTGGGAAATCCGACTCTAAACAGAATCCTGCTGTGCGTTCACCTTTTATGTTTTTATCCCCGTTGCTATCCACTACTCAGCACAGATTCATTCCACTGTCATGCAATGATATTTTATTATATCACAAAAGAAAATGGATTAGAAAAATGACAACTCAATTTGTATGTGTTATAGTTATAATACTGAGACTTAAAGGTGCTAATTGGGAGTGCAGTATATTTAGCAACTATATTTTCTAGAAAAACGTTAGTGCTGACAAAGGCAAGTAAAGAGCTCAGGTATTAAATTTATTCGGTACGATCACTGGCTTTTTTTTTATCCATTAACTCGTTCCTTCTTTGTATAATGCGAGGCTATGTAAAAAGAAAAACAGTAGCAAATTTGGAGAAAAGCACATTCACCACTGACAACACATAAAAATGTTCAAAACTGGCATTTCATTTAAATAGGGTGACTGAACCCCTTGAATGCTAGAAAGGTCTCACGCTGGAGATTAGTTGATAGTTGAAAATAGTTTAGCTAGTGGTTTGAATAAGGGTTGACCTCCTGCTTTAAATATTTCAATAGTGACTTTATCAGGTCCATCTGCTTTGACATTTTTCATTGATTTTATTGCAGCTTCTGCTTCTTCTACCAGAACTTCTGGCACATCTTCAGCTTCTAGCACTGCATTCAGTTGCTGTCCTTCATCCTTATAAAGATCTGAATAAAATTCTTCAACTCTTTTAGTATTTGTTGCTGCGTTTTTGCTGTTTTGCCATCTTCAATCTTTAATGAAAACATTTGGCTCCTATGTGTGGCCATCTTTCGTTTTCCTTTCTTTTGCCCTTGATTTTCTCCCAGTGTCCTCTTGATGAGCTCAACATTAAACTTGCATGTTTCTTCTTTTATGTGCTTCCTTATGGTCTTGCACATTTCTGCATATTCTAACTGCTTCTAATATAACTGTTTTGTTTAGTTTCTCATTGCTTTTTCATCATGGCAGCTGTTTCTTTTGATAATCGGATTGGTTTTTCTTGTTTCACAGTAGGTACAAGGGTATGGTTAGTATATACAATAGTCTCAATAACTTTTTCATTGTGGGCTGAACTGTCTGTGTCTTGAAGGTCTTGCAGCACACTTGAAGTGATTAGACAGTGCTAACTCTAAATTCGTAGGACTTTTCAATAGGTGGCTAGTGTCAGCCTTCACATTTGTTGTTTTTTTTCTTTCTTGCAGTCATTATTTGCTCTCACTAGATGATGGTCATTTCCAACATTAAAACGATTTAAGACTGAGCAGTTAGTGAATATTGTTTTATTGTTTACAAGTATGAAGTCAATTTCACTTGTATTTCCATTAGGGCTTTTCCATGTACATTTTCTCTATGCCTTTTTCCTGTAGAATTAATTCATGATGTACATATTTTGTTCTTCTATAAACCTGAACAGTTGGTTGCCTCTATCAGCTCTTTTTCCGGTTCCATGTGGTCCAATCGATTCCTTACCATTTTGGATCTTACCAATACTCACACTGAAATCTCCTTGTCCTGTTTGTAGAGGCATAATGAAACATCATAACATTCTTCAACTTCATCATCACTGTGGCTACTTATAGGGGCAGAAACTTGGAGGCTTTGAAGAACATAGTGACAGTTTAGTTTGATAGCACATGAATCAATTCTTTCAGAAACATATATATATATATATATATATATATATATATATATATATACACACACAACTGAGATGGAATGCACTCACTTTATTCTAGTAGAGATAATGAACTGTGTGCACCTCCAAAATGTAGATAATGCATACAGTTTAAGAAAATGGAAAGCACTCACAGGCTCCTTTGTAGATGAAACACCAGTGAGTTATTGATTTAATAAAGCACTGGTGTTTCATCTACAAAGGAACCTCTGAGTGCTTGCCATATTCTTGAACTGTATATATATATATATATATCACAATTTGCACTCACTACAAAGTTCGAATTTGCCTGGGTGCCAAAACGTTGATAAATAAACCAGCACTTTTTTTTCACCTGGAAAAAGACCTGTGAGTGTTCTCATTTCTTCATTTCTACATGTGTATATATATATATATATATATATATATAATTCTTTAGTCAATATATGTGTGTGTGTTAGTGTTGAGCGAGCATGCTCGGACGATGCTCGGATCGGCTCGAGCATCGCTCTGCTCGGCACATGGCGGTACTCGTACGAGTACCGCATGTGCTCGCCCGCCATGTTCGGGTCTCCTCCCCGCACGTTTTGCAGCTGCTGCGCAGCCAATAAACGTGCACATCGGTGTAATGCCAGCAGCCATGTTGGCTGCTGGCATTACACTGATTGGCTGGCCAGAACCCGTGGTCGGGTGCTGTATAGCACCTGACCATCGAGTTCGGCTCAGTCTTAGCCAGGGAGAGCTGAGGATAGGAAGGGAAAGGCAGTGTAGGGAGGAAAAAAAACAAAATTGTGAAAAAAAAGAACCAAAAGTCCTTTTTAGGACTACTGTGTGTGGGGGCAGCAGGTTGTTTTGTGTGGGGGGAAAAAAACAAAAAAACAAAAAAAAAAAATATTCTGTTTAGTGTGAAAAGTTGCAGATTAGAGCACATTCTGTTTAGTGTGCACAGTTGCAGATTAGAGCACATTCTGTTTAGTGTGCAAAGTTGCAGATTAGAGCACATTCTGTTTAGTGTGCAAAGTTGCAGATTAGAGCACATTCTGTTTAGTGTGCAAAGTTGCAGATTAGAGCACATTCTGTTAAGTCTTCAAACTAAAATATCAAAGTCACATATTCCATTCAGTGTGCGTCGCCGCAGTTTAGCAGCACATTCTGTGTACTGTGCAGAGTTGCAGAATAGGAAGAAATACTGTTAAGTCTTCAAACTAAAATATCAAAGTCACATATTCCATTCAGTGTGCTTCGCCGCAGTTTAGCAGCACATTCTGTGTACTGTGCAGAGTTGCAGAATAGGAAGAAATACTGTTAAGTCTTCAAACTAAAATATCAAAGTCACATATTCCATTCAGTTTGCTTCGCCGCAGTTTAGCAGCACATTCTGTGTACTGTGCAGAGTTGCAGAATAGGAAGAAATACTGTTAAGTCTTCAAACTAAAATATCAAAGTCACATATTCCATTCAGTGTGCTTCGCCGCAGTTTAGCAGCACATTCTGTGTAGTGTGCAGAGTTGCAGAATAGGAAGAAATACTGTTAAGTCTTCAAACTAAAATATCAAAGTCACATATTCCATTCAGTTTGCTTCGCCGCAGTTTAGCAGCACATTCTGTGTACTGTGCAGAGTTGCAGAATAGGAAGAAATACTGTTAAGTCTTCAAACTAAAATATCAAAGTCACATATTCCATTCAGTGTGCTTCGCCGCAGTTTAGCAGCACATTCTGTGTAGTGTGCAGAGTTGCAGAATAGGAAGAAATACTGTTAAGTCTTCAAACTCAAATATTAAAGTCACATATTCCATTCAGTGTGTGTCACTGCCGTTTAGCAGCCTATTCTGTGTACTCTGCACAGTTGCAGACTAGGAAGAAATACTGTTAAGTTTTCAAACTCAAATATTAAAGTCACATATTCCATTCAGTGTGTGTCACCGCCGTTTAGCAGCCTATTCTGTGTACTCTGCACAGTTGCAGACTAGGAAGAAATACTGTTAAGTTTTCAAACTCAAATATTAAAGTCACATTTTCCATTCAGTGTGTGTCACCGCAGTTTAGCAGCCTATTCTGTGTACTCTGCACAGTTGCAGAATAGTAAGAAATACTGTTAAGTTTTTAAACTCAAATATTAAAGTCACATATTCCATTCAGTGTGTGTCACCGCCGTTTAGCAGCCTATTCTGTGTACTCTGCACAGTTGCAGACTAGGAAGAAATACTGTTAAGTTTTCAAACTCAAATATTAAAGTCACATATTCCATTCAGTTTGCTTCGCCGCAGTTTAGCAGCACATTCTGTGTACTGTGCAGAGTTGCAGAATAGGAAGAAATACTGTTAAGTCTTCAAACTAAAATATCAAAGTCACATATTCCATTCAGTGTGCTTCGCCGCAGTTTAGCAGCACATTCTGTGTAGTGTGCAGAGTTGCAGAATAGGAAGAAATACTGTTAAGTCTTCAAACTAAAATATCAAAGTCACATATTCCATTCAGTTTGCTTCGCCGCAGTTTAGCAGCACATTCTGTGTACTGTGCAGAGTTGCAGAATAGGAAGAAATACTGTTAAGTCTTCAAACTAAAATATCAAAGTCACATATTCCATTCAGTGTGCTTCGCCGCAGTTTAGCAGCACATTCTGTGTAGTGTGCAGAGTTGCAGAATAGGAAGAAATACTGTTAAGTCTTCAAACTCAAATATTAAAGTCACATATTCCATTCAGTGTGTGTCACTGCCTTTAGCAGCCTATTCTGTGTACTCTGCACAGTTGCAGACTAGGAAGAAATACTGTTAAGTTTTCAAACTCAAATATTAAAGTCACATATTCCATTCAGTGTGTGTCACCGCCGTTTAGCAGCCTATTCTGTGTACTCTGCACAGTTGCAGACTAGGAAGAAATACTGTTAAGTTTTCAAACTCAAATATTAAAGTCACATTTTCCATTCAGTGTGTGTCACCGCAGTTTAGCAGCCTATTCTGTGTACTCTGCACAGTTGCAGAATAGTAAGAAATACTGTTAAGTTTTCAAACTCAAATATTAAAGTCACATATTCCATTCAGTGTGTGTCACCGCCGTTTAGCAGCCTATTCTGTGTACTCTGCACAGTTGCAGACTAGGAAGAAATACTGTTAAGTTTTCAAACTCAAATATTAAAGTCACATATTCCATTCAGTGTGTGTCACCGCCGTTTAGCAGCCTATTCTGTGTACTCTGCACAGTTGCAGACTAGGAAGAAATACTGTTAAGTTTTCAAACTCAAATATTAAAGTCACATTTTCCATTCAGTGTGTGTCACCGCAGTTTAGCAGCCTATTCTGTGTACTCTGCACAGTTGCAGAATAGTAAGAAGTACTGTTAAGTTTTCAAACTCAAATATTAAAGTCACATATTCCATTCAGTGTGTGTCACCGCCGTTTAGCAGCCTATTCTGTGTACTCTGCACAGTTGCAGACTAGGAAGAAATACTGTTAAGTTTTCAAACTCAAATATTAAAGTCACATATTCCATTCAGTGTGTGTCACCGCCGTTTAGCAGCCTATTCTGTGTACTCTGCACAGTTGCAGACTAGAAAGAAATACTGTTAAGTTTTCAAACTCAAATATTAAAGTCACATTTTCCATTCAGTGTGTGTCACCGCAGTTTAGCAGCCTATTCTGTGTACTCTGCACAGTTGCAGAATAGTAAGAAATACTGTTAAGTTTTCAAACTCAAATATTAAAGTCACATATTCCATTCAGTGTGTGTCACCGCCGTTTAGCAGCCTATTCTGTGTACTCTGCACAGTTGCAGACTAGGAAGAAATACTGTTAAGTTTTCAAACTCAAATATTAAAGTCACATTTTCCATTCAGTGTGTGTCACCGCCGTTTAGCAGCCTATTCTGTGTACTCTGCACAGTTGCAGAATAGTAAGAAATACTGTTAAGTTTTCAAACTCAAATATTAAAGTCACATTTTCCATTCAGTGTGTGTCACCGCAGTTTAGCAGCCTATTCTGTGTACTCTGCACAGTTGCAGAATAGTAAGAAATACTGTTAAGTTTTCAAACTCAAATATTAAAGTCACATATTCCATTCAGTGTGTGTCACCGCCGTTTAGCAGCCTATTCTGTGTACTCTGCACAGTTGCAGAATAGGAAGAAATACTGTTAAGTTTTCAAACTCAAATATTAAAGTCACATATTCCGTGTAAGATGAAGAAGGCGGGTAAAAAGGGATGGGGAAGTGGACGTGATCCTGATAGTTCAGGGCGCGGGTCAGGACGCGGAGAAACTGTGCCTGGTGCCAGAGCACAAGAAAGAAAGACATCCACCATACCTAGCTTCATGTCTAATTTTACAGGGCGTCGCAGGACATCACTCTCGAGGTCCGACCACTGCGAACAGGTGGTCGGTTGGATGACAGCTGATACTGCTTCCAGTCGGTTAAGCACCACCCTGTCTTCCACCAAGTCCACTCTCAGTAGCCAAGAGTCTGGTCAACATAATCCTCACTCTGATCATCCTTCCTCCCACCATACACGGTCTGGTCAAAGAAGTGATCCCACACTGGGATATAGTGAGGAGCTCGTCTCATCACCAATCCTTCATTTGACCCTCTCTCCAAGCACGCTTGCAGAGGAACATGACATCTTGTGCCCTGATTCACAACCTCTAGAGGCTACCCAATCACAAGAAGATGACAGATGTGAACGGCATTTAAGGTCAAAGGAAGTAGTGGATGATGATGATGATGATGAGACACAGTTGCCATTAAATCAACCACTATTTCCGTCTCAAGACCTTGTTGAGGAGAATGTTATACAGTTGTCAATGACTGAGTATGTGGTGGGATCAAGACTTGAGGAGGATGATCAGAGTGAGGAAGTGGAGGAGGACTTGGTGGACGATGAGGTGACTGACCCCACCTGGGAAGGTGTAGAGCCGAGCGATGACAGCAGTCCTGAGGGTGAGCCATCTGCAGCACCGCAACAGGCTGGAAGAGGCAGTGGTGTGGCTACAGAAAGAAGGCGGACCGCACCAAACCGGCCCGCAAATGTTCCACGGAGCACCCCCTTGCGTAAATCTACCTTGCCAAAGGGTAGGTGTTCCGCGGTATGGCGTTTTTTTAAGGAAAGTGCGGACGACAAAAGAATTGTAGTTTGCAACCTGTGCCACACCAGAATGAGCCGAGGCATGAACACTAGAAACCTCACCACCACCAGCATGATCCGACACATGGCATCCAAGCACCGTAGTAAGTGGGAGGAACGCCTGGATCGCCCATCTGTGTCTGCAGGCCACACCACTGCCTCCTCTTCCCCTGTTTTCGGTGCCGGCCAATCGCCTGTCGAAGGCGCAGGCCCGCATACCTCCCGCCCTGCACCTGTACCATCTGAAGCACCATCAGCGACCACATCCACTTCCCTGTCCCAGCACAGCGTCCAAATGTCGTTACCCCAGGCATTTGAGCGCAAGAGAAAGTACCCAGCCACCCACCCACAGGCCATAGCACTAACCTCACACCTTTCAAAATTACTGGCCATCGAAATGCTGCCATTTAGGCTTGTGGACACTGAGTCCTTCCGCAGCCTGATGGCAGCAGCTGTCCCTCGGTACGCAGTCCCCAGCCGCCACTACTTTTCCCGGTGTGCCATCCCCGCATTACACCACCATGTGTCCCGTAACATCACCCGTGCCCTGACCAACGCAGTTACTGGGAAGGTCCACTTAACGACTGACACATGGACAAGTGCTTGTGGCCAGGGACGCTACATTTCCCTGACGGCACACTGGGTGAATGTCGTGGAGGCTGGGAGCGACTCGGACCCTGGGATGGCACGGGTGCTACCCACGCCGAGGATTGCGGGCCCTACCTCCATCAGGGTTTCCACCAGCACCTACGTTATTGGCTCCTCCTCCTCCGTTTCCACCTCCGAATTCTCTACACGCAGCGCCACTCCCCCATCAGCCAGTAGCTGGAAGCAGTGTAGCACTGCAGTGGGGAAGCGTCAACAGGCCGTGCTGAAGCTGATCTGCCTTGGGGACAAACAGCACACGGCCTCAGAGCTGTTGCAGGGGATTAGTCACCAGACCGAGCAGTGGCTCTCGCCACTCAACCTGCAACCAGGCATGGTTGTGTGTGATAATGGGCGTAACTTGGTGGCGGCTTTGGAGCTCGGCAAGCTCACACACGTACCATGCCTAGCGCATGTATTTAATTTAGTGGTGCAGCGATTTCTAAAAACCTACCCCAATGTGCATGATCTCTTGACCAAGGTGCGCCGCGTGTGTGCACATTTCCGTAAGTCATCTACAGCTTCGGCCGGCCTGTTGAAGCTGCAGCAGCGCTTACAATTGCCAGCTCACCGGCTGCTGTGTGACGTGAGCACGCGCTGGAACTCCACCTTCCACATGTTGGCCCGGCTTTGTGAGCAGCAGAGGGCAGTAGTGGAGTACCAGCTGTTACACGGTCGTCGCCTCTCCGTTCAACTTCCTGTAATCAGAAGTGAGGAGTGGGAATGGATGTCAGACCTCTGCGAGGTTTTACGCAATTTTGAGGAATCGACACAGATGGTGAGCGGCGATAACGCTATTATCAGTGTAACCATCCCACTTCTGTGTCTACTGAAACGCTCGCTGCTCACAATTAAAACCGACGCTTTGCATGTGGAAGAGGTGGAAATGGGGGAGGAAGAGCTTACACAAGGTGATAGCCAGAGCACCCTCACTTCGTCTTCTCAGCGACAATTGGAGGAGGCGGAGGAGGAGGAGGAGGAGGAGGAGGAGGAAGACACGGTTGCCTCCGCTACAGAGGGTAGCCATGGAACTTTAGTTCCATCTCTTCAGCGTGGGTGGGCAGAAGAGGAGGAAGAGGATGAGGATATTGAGAGTCATCCTCCTGGTGAGGACAGCGAAATCTTGACTGTTGGTACTCTGACACACATGGCTGACTTTATGTTAGGCTGCCTTTCCCGTGACCCACGCGTTATACGCATTTTAAACAACACGGATTACTGGGTGTTCACCCTTCTGGACCCCCGCTACAAAGAGAATTTCTCATCTCTCATTCCTCCGGTGGAGAGGACAAGCAAAATGGTGCAATACCAGAAGGTTCTTGTTGAAAAATTGCTCCAAAATTTTCCATCTGACAACGCTGGCGGCAGAGTACGTGCTACCTTGGCCAACAGAGAAGGGGAGAAAAGGGGAGCACACAGCAGTTCCGAGAAAGGCAGGGCAACACTCTCCAAGGCGTGGGACACCTTCATGACACCCCGCCAGCACCCTCACCCTGATGCGCAGCCTAGTGTCACAAGGAGGGAAAAGTTTTGGAAGATGGTGAAGGAGTACGTAGCAGACCGTGTCAGCGTCCTCAATGATCCCTCTGTGCCTTACAACTACTGGGTGTCCAAGCTGGACACGTGGTATGAACTGGCACTCTACGCCTTGGAGGTGCTGGCCTGCCCTGCCGCCAGCGTTCTGTCTGAGCGGGTATTTAGTGCTGCTGGTGGCATCATAACAGATAAGCGTATCCGCCTTTCCACCGACAATGCTGATAGGTTGACACTTATAAAAATGAACAAGGCCTGGATTTCCCCTGACTTCTCCACTCCACTGGAGGAAAGCCCCGGGGGAACATAAACTCACTTTATATATGTTATTTACAATGATGTGAATACTCTGTATTCCCATTCACCCCTTCCACCCAAAAAACGGGTATATGGTTGACTCTTAATCTTCTCATCCTCCTCCTCCTCTTCCATATGCCCTGGGATATAATTTTTATATAGGGCCAGCTCACCAGCGGGCCCTGTGCTATAATTTTTATATAGGGCCAGCTCACCAGCGTGCCCTTGATATAATTTTTATATAGGGCCAGCTCACCAGCGGGCCCTGTTTGACAATTTTTATATAGGTCAGCTCACCAGCGGGCCTTCTCATATAATGTTTTATTGGGTCAGCTCTCTAGCGGGCCCTCTCATATAATGTTTTATAGCGTCAGCTCACTAGCGGGCCTTCGCATATAATGTTTAGGATGGTCAGCTCTGCAGCAGACCCTTACCCATAATGTTTTAGATGGTCAGCTCAGCGCACGTTTCCCTCTTAATCATGGCCTCAGTTCAATAAAATCAAGGAAATTTTTGGGAGAATTTGCCTCTGCGCACGTTTCCCTCTTAATCATGGCCTCAGTTCTGAAAATCAAGGAAATTTTTGGGAGAATTTGCCTCTGCGCACGTTTCCCTCTTAATCATGGCCTCAGTTCTGAAAATCAAGGAAATTTTTTGGAGAATTTGCCTCTGTGCACGTTTCCCTCTTAATCATGGCCTCAGTTCAGAAAAATCGAGGAAATTTTTGGGAGAATTTGCAGATGATATACAAGTAAATATACAGCAAATACTGTTTGGTAACAATTTTTCGCCTAAAGTCGTTTTTATTTTCCTTTTTGTGTGTTTTACGGTCAGTCTGTAAAAATGGCGTACTACGGGCGAAAGATCGTTCCCAGCAGCGATGTTGGAGTCCAAGATGCATCCAGACATCCTCCCTATGCTGTCCCTGAACCATTTCTGTGGTGTTTCCATCCTTTTCTGCCCTTTTCCTATGGACCAGGCACCCTCCCCTCATCAGAGCAGGGGGTGCCTGGTGTAATGCTCGAGTCCTCCCATTGACTTCAATGGGGCTCGGGTGCTCGGCCGAGCACTCGAGCCTCAGGGGGTGCTCGGTCAGAGCACCCGAACACCCGAGCATTGGGGTGCTCGCTCATCACTAGTGTGTGTTTATGTGGTGTGGTGGTGTGTGTATACATATATATAAAATACATGCATTAGTCAATATGTATGTACTTGTGTGTGTGTGTGTGTAACCTCATATATAGCTCTTGTATTATTTGACATATGGAAATACTCTATTGTCAAGTCTACTGATTTAAATAATATTTAATGAATTATATATGACTAGTATGAAAGCCCGTGTACATGGGCTAAAGTGTCACCCAGCGGCCCCGGCTTCTGCCCTGGAGCCGGGAGCAGCCCCACTCCAGAACAGCACATTCGGCCAGTCTCTACTGCGCATGACTGCATTGTTCCTGCAGTCTATACTGTGCATGACTGCATCATTCCTGCAGTCTATACTGTGCATGATTCCATTGTTCCTGGAGTCTCTACTGTGCATGTGCAGTCATGCACACAGGGAGCTTTGCAGGCTAGCGCTTTATATTATTTAGATTATAGAAAAAAGAGGAAAAAACAGATTTGCACTAAAATAGTTTCTGTAGTAGTTATTTTGAAAGTGCTTCTTGTGCTAGGAAGCCTATTGTATGACAAAAATGAGAACTCACTTTTCCTACTGTTTATTTGTATGCTAAACTGCATGGGATAGTCGGTTTTGTATGTTTACATGTATATTGGTAAGTAACACATGCTGTTAACAGAAAGACAATAGCTTAATACAAAATGAACAGAGAAAAGCAGCGTGCAGTAGTCAGAGGGGAAAGGTCTGGTTACACAATGATACAATACATTTTATTCCTAATAAGGGCACTTGGAGCTGAAAACTGAATATAATATGAATACATTATTCATTATGAAGAAATACATTTTGCAATGTGCTTATCCAAGCCTGATATGCTTGATTGAAAGTAAAGGGTTAGAGGAAAAAAAGAGAAGCCTTTATAGAAGGAAAAAGAAAAATCCCACATTGTCTAGCACTGTACCTTCTAGATAACAGGACATGTTTGTAAACTTAAAGTGCAACATGCACAAAAATGAACCAGTTCTGGAGCAAACTAAACGAACCACAGGGATCAAATTTAATTTCCCCAACGTTCACATTTTTTCCAACACTTCGTAAATAAAACATGGCACCCTAAGTGGATATCTGTGGCACACCAAAGTGCCACAGCACCCCAACTGAGAAACACTGGTGTAAGTTGACCATTTGAGTGCCATAGAGGTATCCAATGCATTTCAATGCAATTCATTGGGTACCTCTGTAGCACTTAAGTCTAAGCCATTGCTATGATACACATGCATACACAAACATAGCACATGCAGAAATGAGTCTTCCCCATAGAGTTCTGTGGGATCCATCAGCCTTAACCTGTCACATGGGACTGTTGGATTTACCAGGAACTCACTTGTGGATGGGTATCAGATGCAATCAGACACAAGTACAAGTACTAGGTATGCCCACTGATGAATTTGTGAATGTGCTATTAATTCTGAATATAAATTTGCTCAATCATCCATCATCCAATCATTTACTATTTGATGAATTCCAGCCATTATGTCACTTTTTATGTGATATGATTTTTGCTCCTTGGATATAGATTACATATGATCTCTCTTACGACTTACAAGTTGTTTTTGATAGAGATAATTCCTGAGTACTGAAGCCTGATGTTAGTTGCGAGGATGTGTGACCAACTGGCAGATGCCTGGGAGCATGTTAACAGTAAACAATTATAATGAGGAGAATTATGTATATATATATATATATATATATGTTTATTATATATATAATATTATATATATGTGTACCAGTAAGGAGGCACTCATGTCTCTGTCGAGATATCCGCCTGGGTGCCGATGCAAAAGGCCTACTTATATCCTCCAAATGTAACATAAGCATGCACAGGAATTCACAAATAATTCAAAGAGATAAAGAGTTATATTATATCAACGTTTCAGTTGCTGTATTAGCAGCCTTCCCCAGGATAAATCATAGTGAAACAAGCTCTCCCATAAATACCCCCACACTGTGTGTTAGGTGCCCAAAACTGGCGTTACTGTGTACAGTAACTAGTAAAAATCATAGAAGAGAAATAATGTCTTACATACACCAAGCCATAGAGAATCAGTTATCAAAAAATCACATTGTACACTGTCAAGTGCCCGTAATGATATGTCCCTTCCACAATTAGCCCATCATATGCTTAATCTATGTGTCTAGATGTGATGCGGCGGCAATACTGAACTATGTGTTGGGATGTATTCAATTAACGTAAAAAGTCTGCTGCGTTCAATGTGATGAGATAAATCATATAAAATTAAGTCCTGTTGTGATTCTAGACTGACAGATCCATTTTCTAGGAGTAGAGACTAAGAATAAATTGTTCGCTAATAGGTCACTCACTGACTGGGCACATACACACACATAGATGTGCCTGACTGTTGAATTAAGGATGATTGCTCAGGAAAATCCATCAGTACAACATAATAAGTCTTAGGTTGCAGTTTCCCTTTAAAATATTTAGGGCCACCTCTTTCATTTCTCATGAATTATTTGAAACTATAATTTACATTTTATTTTTGGCTACACTACCTAGATTATGGCAAGTCAGTCCTTGGCTGGATGGGGATGATGGGAGTTGTTGTCTCCCACAGCTGGAGTGCCAAAAGTTGCCTAATGACTACCTTGTTGTTGAAGCTCTTATCTTAGATGTGTTACAGCTATGCATGAAGTCAGAAAGCCGTGTGGTTGTATTCATTCCACTCCTTGAGTCAGTCACATCTTCCCTGTGGTTCTAATTTTGGAATAAAAATTGATTTTTACTTGAAAAAGAAGAAGCCAGACTCTTATGGGAGTATACAGGGATTTTCTGTTTGTAGGAGGGAAATGATATATCTGTCAATGTGATAAACTGTTGCTAAGAGCAAGAAAAAGAGAAACAATTTTGGAGCAAACCAACTGCAACACAAGGGGATAATCAAGCATTTTCTATTATATAAATGTTGGATTTAACCCTTTGCATGTTATCGAGTTTTCCATCACGTTTCTTTGCAATGCTATGCTTTGTAGCCTCTCTAGTATTCAAAGTATTAAAAGCCTCATTTTAATCAGTGGGAGTTTGGTTTATCTTTATTTGTTTTGCCTGGTGTAGCTGGTTTGACCTAAAATAGTTAGCTCCTCTTTGCCATTCCCGAACAGGACCTATAATGTTGAGGAACAAAATATGATTGTACCATTGATATTCCAATTATGTAAAAAGACTCCAAACACTCCATACTACTATACTCACTCATCTGGAAAGGAAAATTCAAGCAAAAAGGGGACGTATTAACAGTCAAGCCACCAAAGATATGGAGGTGTCAAGGGAGAGGTTCATAGTTTGTAGGAATGGAGAAATGGGGAAAATGAAATGGTACCTGAGCTTGGACTAGGCCTTCACTCCTTTGAAGGGCAGCATAAAAACTACTTGCAAAAATGAACTACCTACTTCCTTGTGAAAGAGAAAAACAATTAGATTATCAATTATGGGTGAATCCTTACAATGTTAGGTGTTAATAGGAGGAGTTGCGATGAAACAAGGAATACTATTTTGACTCATAAGAGTAGACCCATACTTTTTCATCTATTGGTGATCTTTATCTGATTTGCTGGTCTGTACATAAGTGTTTATCCAGCATATGTCCTTTGTGAGTATTGTTTTATTGCTGGTGGTAAGGTGTTGTGAACTACCTGAAGATATTGACAGGGAAGAGCCTTTTCTTTCTTTTCTCTTGCTTTATCTGATTTGGGAATTGCAGAGCTCATGCATGAGTTGATCCCTGAAGGGTTTCCCATATATAAAAATATCCCACACAAAATAATAGCCCCTTAATTACCTTACTTACAATGGCCACAAAATGCTAAAGACCACTATGAAATTTGCCCTTCCTCGGCTCAGGAGATGACATCTACCATTTGGCCTAGATGTCATATCCATTGAGGAAGACATGATGGTTGTAGACAGGTTTTTTTTTCTTTTCAAACTGAGTGCATTAACCTGCATAACATTTCCCTGTGCCGTGCTGAACTAAGTTAGATGCCTTTTGGATCTACTAGCAACTGCCAAGGACCACCTCTTGGACATCAAGGATTAACTGAAGATGTTATCTCTTGAAAAAATGAACAATGGCAAAACTCATAAAGACCATAAGCATTTTCTGACCATAAAAATTAAGTAGGAGCCTAGAAGGTTATTTTTTGGGAGGTGTTAGTGCTTGTTGAAGTAAAACAGACAATGTATTAAAATGAATGTTTAAACACAATTTACAAATGCAAAAGAATGAAAATCATACAACAGTAATCTACACAACTGACAACTTTTGTCAGGATCTCTCTAATCCTCTGTTCATTTAGGATAGGTCTCCAAGACATCTCACTGACCATTGTTCAAGTAAACTAAGCTCCTCCTTCCTAAATCATTTGAAATATGTTACTTTCTCAAAGTATGTAAATCATTGACCCTTTTGAAGTTAATACTGGCTACTAGCGATCACGGAAACTACACAGGATTATCTTTGGAGCGTGATAGTGACATACCTTTTAATCTTTGTTGCTTGGAAGCTGCTTTAACTGCATTCTTTTAACAAATTGTTTGTTTTAGACCCTCTCACTGGCAACTTTGAACTCTCTCCTATGTTATTTCTGCACTCTACTGATGTACTGTTTTTTATATAATAGTTTGATAGTATGTTGTCAATTAGTGACATATTTAAATCTATCTGAGCTGGGGTCTTTATCACCTGGTAAGAGGAAGATTGATTTTCTTTTGCCCTCTTTCATTTATAGCAGAAAGAATTATGCCTTTCAGAAATCAATTTATCTAATTTTCATGCCTTATATTACTATTAAATTGATTTCTATAGTACAATTCAAATGTCACCATGCTTTTTGCAAGTTTTCCTTCATATAAATTGAATTTATGTCATATTTGCAGTACTCTAATTTGAGGTATGATAATGTAAGAGGCGTGTTTGTCCAGTAATTTGTTTGAGAGTTCCAAGTGATAAGCCTCTTCGTTTGTGAATCAAGCAAGGTATTGATCTACTGCTTTAGGTGGAAAATGATTCTAGTGTGTTTCTGGGATAGGTTTATGTAAACATTCCAGAGTTTGAGTTCTATTTGCACATCATTTAGGGGAGGATATTTAGACCATAAAGCAGGGGTAGGGAACCTTTCACTCTCTAGGTGCTGGAGACTGCAACTCCTATGAGGGAATGGGGATGATTGAAGTTGCCGTTGTCAACAGCTCTAGGTTCAAAAGTTGACTACCCGTGCTTTAATGGTTTGTTTTTACAAGGGGCTGATGAGTAAACACACTAGAAAATGCACTAGTGTTTCTGTGTGTAAGGTTATTAGATAAAGGGTAATGACTACGTAAGAGCAAAATGTTTGCCTCAAAAGAAAAGTGTGACAAATTACACTTTTTTTCCTTGTTTGGGAATTTCTGTGAAATGTGCAGTTTTTAAATTTTCTTAAAAAAAAAAAAATCAATTATAATAATGCATTCCCCCTTATGGAGTTCCTCACATGTATCCCCACCGTACTAGATATAAAAGGGGTTTCAGTTTTCCACTTCTTGTCAGTTGGTGGCTTGGAAAGAGAGATACCGAGAGAGAGAAAATCTATTTGCATACTCTCTTACATATCAACAGCACTGTATCCCAGAGCCCCGGTAACCTTTAGGAGTTCTTCAGCTGCTGCTAGTGGTGGCACCTCTGACCTGTTGGTGGTGTGTGTCCCAGTCAGAGCTGTGGTTGTGCTTCAGGTCGGATCTCATTAAAGAGGTATATACGTGTGAGCCTGCTTTCCCCCTGCTCTCATGCTTTTTCACAGACATCAGATAACAACATACTTAGTTTTTGGATCATGAATGAAGTATTTCCATACTGTGGACTTCATAGACTGCGGGGTTCCTGAGGGGCTACAATGACTAATGGGGCTAGATGTTGCTGAAATTGTACTACTACTAGGTGTCACAGGTGTTGCACTTCCAGCAGCAGCAGAGGCACTCATCATAGCTAGGGTTATGTATACTGATAACCTGTGTTGTTGCTGGTTTATCAACACTAGCGGTGGTGTGTGGTTGAGTGGGACTTGGACTTGGAAGCTGTGACTGTACTGAGGCGGACTGACAGAATGGCTGTGTATTTTTTGGTATCTTTGCTTGTCCAAGGTTAGATTTCCCAACTGTTTTCTCAAACAGTTTATAGACAGGCACAGTGTTCCTTTTCAGTGGTGGAAGATTGAACCTTTGAGTTTCAGCTACCCTTCTGGCCATGTCATCTTTATCACATCTCTCACTCTCAACTTCATCTGTTATCTGAAGTAGAGGAGTATGCTGGAATTATATATTCTACATCATCATTATCATCATCATCAGTCATTAGGTCATCCTTGCATCTCCTGCCTTTTCTTGCCCGCTACTGTTATATTTCTCTAGGCTTTTATAGGCCTCAAACAATGTATTTTTATTTTTCTGCTTTCAGGGACCCTCCCTCTACCCGGTGTACTTTTTCTGGGCATTTTTCAGCTACTGTGTGCTTTTTACTGTACTGTACATAATACAACTGATTGTGTGTGATGTCTTGCCTTGACCATGTATAAAATACTCTATTTCATCTTGCATCAGTCTGCTACATATCAGGGTCTCAGTCTCCGAAATCTATCAATTTTATTTTGTCTTTTTAATTTTATTTATTTATTTATGTATTTATGAATGTATATTTATTACCTCATGTCCCCCATTCCCTATCACTGTAAAAAAAATCACATCCCCTATTCAACTACTTCTTTCCCCAGACTCCCCTAGGGCAGAGATAACAGCTAGATCAGGAAGGAACTTGGATCATGGCTGCCTGTCTTTCCTATCAGTCACACAGAATTTTGGGGTATTTTAAGTTATTTTCCTTGGCTCCCTTCTCATAGCCCCAGACTCCCCTAGCACAGAGATAAAATTCACATCAGGAAGGAACTTGTATTGCAGCTGCCTGTGTTTTCCCAGTCTGTCACAAAAGATTTGGGGCTATTTAGGGTCAACCTCCTTTCTCCAGTCCTGTCCCTCTGAGTGCTCCCAGGCTCCCCTAATACAGAGAACAAATTTCCTGCCTACAAGACTCCCTAAACTAAGATTCAACTTCACTTTATTAGCCTGTCTTCTCTAGCTGAAAAATGTGCTGCTTTCATTTCCTCTAACAAACATAGAATGGCCTTCTGCAGGAACCTGACACCCCTTTTATACTATGCCTGTAGGAAAAGAAGGGAAACTTGCCACATATTGTGGAGAAATTTAGTCAATGAGGTAGGCGAAAAAAGTGAAAAAATGCACTTTTCATGAAAAATTTTCTTTTGAGGCAAAAACTTTCTCCCATCCCTAGTTAGCAGCAGTGGTTTGAAGATGATATTGTGAAAGCATATACAGAAAACCTTAGAGAATGAGAGGAAAATTGCATTGTGGAGGCTGAGAGAAAGAAAACTACTAGAAAGCACAGTGGAATGGAAGTAAGGAAAAGGATTATGCCCTCAGCAGCATCAGCAGCAACAACAACATTAAAACATTTTGCAGAACACGTCATCATCATCATCACATAAAGAAATGAATGTGTTTTACAGGCAGCAGTCTAACATTTGTGGCGGCACTGACACATTTCTATTAAACTTGATCCCAGAAAATGGTTTAGTAACTGATGCACATGAGTACTGTCTGTCTCCAAGAAGTGGCCCCACTATATGTGAGATGATACAGCATATCTGAAACAGTGATCCACTTCAATACTGACAAACAAAGCAGCGTGTACAACCCTTAATTGTACACCAACAAGAGTGCAGTAAGAGCTGGTTTTCAGCACAGCTATTGACCATAGCACAAGTCTATCCAGCAGTGTGTGTAAACTTAAATCTTTACAAATAAACCAACACAAAATCCAAGACAGAGAAGCATACAGAATATGTAGTAAAGCAGCACTGATTAGGAGCAGGAGGGATTTGCACAGTTGCCACCATCTATGACAGTTGGGACCAGTGCTATGAACACTTATGAATAACTTTCAAATAATAATTGAGGGTTACTTTGGAATCATACATGATACTGTACAAACTGTTTCTAGCATTCCTTCATCATCATTATCATCATCATTATATATTCACCAGCCACATACACCATTAAAAACTTTTATTTTTAATTATCATTATGTTAGAGAATGGTATCAATGACAATTTAATGTAATCACTGTTTATGTTGTTTATTAATATATTTTTAAAATTACACCATCAAGAGTAATAGTATATTTTGAGTTTCAGAGTACACAGACATTATACAGAGTAATATTCAATAATCATTTGCGCACATTAAATCTTCAGCAATTTATAAAACTTCATTTTGGAGGGGGACTGGAAAATCCCTTCACTTATACTTCATCATTTTAATTTAACATATTTGTTTGCCTTTTCTATTTCTATTTTAATATTGCACTATCAGTGTAAGGGTATGCAGTGCAGTGTATGATCACTTTAATGAATAAAAGATTACACAATATACCAGTGTTTGACTTTAATGTCAGTAAACCCTGTATGCCTTCCCCAGAATATGTTCAGGGAAACTGTCAGTGACCAAGCTGCCTTTTCTATGTTAATACATAGCATAGATCTTGACACTTACTAAAGGAATGTCCAAAAACACCTCATTGTCCTACCTTTGGTGCTACTAGAGTTAAAGGGATGGGTTTTGACTTACATACCTTTGTACATTTGTGTTAGACAGGTGTAGGGGCTTAACAGCAATTCTAGTGCCTAATTTAGAGTGAAATCTATATCATTCATTTTACTTCAGTAGGATTTTGTAGTATATGGTGTAGTTGGTTTGCCCCACAATTGCTTCTCTTTTCCCCCCCAAGTTTCCTGTTGGCCAACTCACTTTATCATGATTTTTCTGTGAAAACAAATCACTCAACCCACAGCAGGTCAATATATTATGACATTTTCCAAGGTATCTTCACAGAAAACAGTTTTCTTCTGCTACCTAGTAGGCTTCATTTACATAAGAATGGTCTACTGATCAGCTATCATCTAAATAGGGTCCTGCTGTGGTTACTGGAGGACAGGATTGAGATGCACTCATCCAAGAAAGTTATTTTTATGCATTTTAGATTTGACTTTTTCTTTAATACACTTAGTCAGGCCACATAAACATAGTTTTCTATAAAATGAAAAGAAAAATGGCTTAATAATCTTATTACTATTTCTTAAGACTTTCTTTCCTTTGGTTGACCACTAAAGGTTAATTAGAAATATATATCTGCTGTATTTGTCATCAGAACATTTCATTTGAGAGTTTCAGCTGTTTTGTTGCCTTTTCTCTTGTAGCAATTATTCATTTAAACTATTTTCGATAGGAAAGTTTATAATTTATCAGATAAAATGATTATGCTGTATTTGGCACTCTTTGGGCTGTGATGTTCCCTTTTTTAATACAGATCATCTCTTAATGTTGGAATTGCTTTTCTGAGAACAAGGAATCTATTTTACATAATTTGTATGGAGGAGTCAAGTTGACATGACATTTTCATCCTAACATTGAACTGTGGGGCATAAATGGAATTAAAATGGTGTCCTTTTGTGCTGTGAATTTCCGTTTATTATTAATGTGCTTTAGGGATTCTTTAATGATAAATGACTAACTGAAGGATATGATCTGCAGAACTATGTCTTTATCACAGTGATGTAAATTAATCATTGACTAAATAAAAAGTTTCCAAAAATGACAGGTTAACTTTTTGAAATAAAGTGACATTTTGTTTCGCAGTTTGAATATTTTCTTCAGTATAAAATATTTACTTAATAGCAATTTTGTCAGGATTTTTTCATATCAAGAAGCTAATGCTTTGAAACATATTATAGCTAAAAATGTTAAATAAATGTTCTTTATTTTCTTATAACTGCAGTCAATGTAATACAAAATACTTGATCACATAAAATAATCCTGACACGCAGGCTGGAACTCTTGTTCTATGTTCTGCAGTACGACTTAGCTGGATCTTATAAATGTACTGAAACAAAATATTCCATATATCCATACTGTCCAGCAGTGGAGTTAATAGGGTTCCAAAAGACTGTTGCAATGGGTTGAATTCCTCTCTGGCACAGGTGAAATATGAAACCCTGGTCTTTAGGTCCCTCAGCCATTACCTTCTTGCTGCCAGTACGTGACTAACCACAGTCAGTAAATTCCTGTTAGGTGTTAATGGCTGAGGTCTCTCGGCCAGTTACTTCCCTGCTGTGCCGTAATTTTTTACTTAGTAGATAAGACTGCAAGGGCTAATTCAGTGTGCTAAATTATTGCAATTTTGGTGCAAATCTTCTGTACCATTGGGCAAATGAAATTTCTTTTTACTGAAATTTAACTTTTAACCCTGTGTTTGTTAGCATTGTAGACCTCCTTATCATTCAACCGGTTAAAGCCCCCATTTACATTAACAGTTATCTGAGGAATTCCCATATGTCCCCTATAGTACTGCTCGTTTCCTCCACCCATATATTTCCACACCTGGGGAACTTCTTGTAAAAAGATTCATGGAGAAACACTGTAGAGCTGAGAATGGGCGTGTCCAAATAATGTATTTCACATTACATTGTGGGTGGAGCTTAATTGGGTGGCTGTGGATTGGTGTTTGAAAGGAGTTTGTGTGAAATGGGTGAGAAAATCGACAAAATCTGGTAGAAGCGTGCTGAACAGACTAGAAAATGGAAGGAATTGTAGCTGACCGCACCAAGCCAGATAAGTAGCTTCTGTCCCTGGAGAAATAATGATTCAATCTGAAAACAAGAGTCTCAGCAGCAGATCCAGAGAGTTCCCTGGTATGTTGTTATGCCAAAGAGGTGTCCAACAACTGATTTCCAAACAGCAAATAATGAAAAGCTGGAGTAAACCATCAGCACCATAGGGAATGGATAGAAATGCCTATTGGTTTTAACCCTTTGAGTGCCAGAGGGATATGCAAATAATTGATTACAATGAAATGAGCACCCACTGCAATAAGATGCCTATGTATTGATTTATATGTTCTCATGTGTTCAATGCTGCTGAATTCTCCTGTTGACATACATACAATATACATAAATACAATTCTTATCACACACGCATGAAAACTACTTCATAAGCCTTTTCCTTTAGACAATTCCAGTCATGTTCCACGGACTAAAGCATTAACCTCTTAAAGGAGTATGCAGCACATTAAGAATCAATGTGTTGCAGAACCCTCTGTTTCTTGAAAAGTTAAGGATATTTTGCACAAACAAATGTCAAGTAAATATCAGACAAACTAGCTGGACAAAGCAGCAGAGAAATGTTAATTGATTTAAATTTGACTTTTGACCCCTTGAGGGATAGAGAGGTCTCTATTGCTTTGTGAAGCAACACTTTGGTGACATCTATAGCATTCAAATGGTTAAAACTCAATTGAATGAATGAGAATATGTATTCCCTGGTTTGCCCTATATTTGTCCCACTTTGTGCATACTGCTGTCAGTCTGACATAATCCTTTGAGTGTCCATGTCTATCCCAGTCATTTATAAATATCCTATATTGTAGGAGGCTCCACTGAGAGGCTATTCCATTAATCTTCTGCTCTGTAAGATAGTACTTAGACCCATTCCTCTGAATACTCATACCTCTGAATATTCCACTTTCTAACTTTATATCAGTTGATCTTGTTTTCTTATTCTAAATGTTCTTCAATCCCTAATATTTTAAGTTTTCTATTATATAATCCCTCTGGACCAGGGCTGGGCAACATGAGCCCCCCACAATTGTCATAATTATCATCCAACCCCCCCACCCACACACACACATACACAGCTTTGTTCCATAGCCATAGAACCACACATATTAACCTCCAGCTTTGCCTACTACACTGGTACAGCCAGAGCCACATAAACTCCTGTGTTGACCAGCAAAGTTCCTGTGGGAGAATTCTTGGGGTTAGCAAAAAGGAGGACATTTTGGGTGACAATGTGACTTTTCACTCATTCCTATGTTTCTAGATACCCAGAAACATGAGTGCAGTGTGCTGCATTAAGTGCATTGTACAGATCCCCTAGACATAAAATGGACATGCTGCAGAAGATGTAATGTGAGGCAAAAGGAAAAGGTTGTTTCTCCTTACACAGGTATCAGTGATAGAGTGAAGCTGGTGTACTATGGAGACCTGGAGCAATTATGCACAGTAGGGAACATTTATGAATTTCATTGATTTATTTGGGCCTTTTAAATCCTTGAATGCTGAATGCTGAAGAGGTCACCCACATATTCCAAAGACTTAGGGGGAGATGCACTAAGGCATGATAAAGAGGTGCTAAAACAGAGATGTCTTCTCCAGTTCCTGTGGTATTCTAATCTCCAAATCTTAGTGCATTGGCTCTATAGAATAACACAGGAAATGGAGACTGTATAACAAATACAGTATGTGGTTTTGAATGAGCTTTCAGAATCACTAATCTTTATTTTAGATATTTTAGATTTAAAATAACAGATTTTGAGCTCTTCAGTTTTATTTATTTCACCTTTTATGCCAGTTAGCTAATTTTGGCTGGCATGCCTGTCAGATTTTAATATTCCACACTGTTCTCCATCCCAACTGCCACTACCTGCCACACAGTGCCAGCTCATTTGCATTCACTGACAAATAAATAAACCTAAATATTTTATAAAATACTAGTTGAACAGCCCATTACACGGGCCACTGTGCCACTGCCACCCGGTCGCGGGACAGTCACGCGCAGTACAGACTGCCCGCGCCACAACTGATACAGAGCTGAACGCGTTTCGCGGCGTTCCACACTATTTAACGAGTTATTATATAAGATTGTTTAAAAACAACAAAATGGCTAACACAAATATAGGTGATTCTGATAGGCGATTGTAATTTCTATAAAAAAGTTTTGCTCCAAGTCTATATTGATTTTATAAAATGCAACGCTAAGTTTAATAACTTACTGTTCAGTAGTTCAAAAGATATTGAAGCTTAAATGATCCCCCTTCCACCCCTGCTGGCCGCATCATGCGGCCTTTAAGTGTGGCCCTGATGGATAGAGGCAAGGGATAATCTTCAGTAAGCAAAAGAAAAAATCTGCCCTGCTTCCAGAGGCATAACTAGAAGCCTCCGGGCCCTGGTGCAAAAAGCGCCATGGGCCCCACCCCCCATCTCCTACCTCACTGGAGTGGCAGGAGCCCGGAGAGGTGTGTTCATCTCCCGCGCGGTCCTCTTCAATAATGCAGAGCGCTGGGAGATGATGTCATCTCCCAGCACTCTGCATTATTGCAGTGTCAGACGGAGATCGCGGGCGCCAGGCAGAGGGGTTGCAGGGGGCGGCCAGGCCCCCTGGAGCGACGGGCCCGGTTGCGGGTGTGACCCCTACGACCCCTATAGTTACGCCACTGCTCCTTCATCAATACTTACTAACTGAAGACTGTCCCTCGCTGTATCCGTCTGGTCCTGGGACCAGATTGCAGCTCTAAGGGGAGGCAGCCAGAAGGGGCAGGAGGGGGATCATTTTAGCTTGAATAAATTTTGAACTATAGAACAGTAAGTTATTAAACTTAGAGCTGCATGTTATAAAAACAATATAGAAGACTTGGAGCAAAACTTTATTGTAGACATTACAATCCCTTTAAAATCACCTCTCTGGTATACTGGTATAAAGAGACAGTTTCACTTTGTCAATTAAATTTTTTTCTTGAAATTTTTTGTGGCCCTTATGGTGCAGTTCATTTTCTTCTGTATTTCTTCAATTATCAGCACATTAACCTTAGTTTAAATAATGAAAATATATGTTCATTTTAATTCAAACCTACTCCTCAGACACACTGCTTTTGTTTTGTTCACTGGTTAACAGTTATCAAAATCAGAAGGAGAAGAAGGATTACGATAAATCATTATTACTTGGTTTAAGCCTTAAATAATGAAAAGTGAGTGTTGTAGGAGATGTCCAGTCCATTACTTTATAATGTTTTGTGATGCATTAGGCAGCCCTTTAAGTTGATACATTCCCTATAAACACTTCATTTTTTTTTCCCTTTTTAGTTGATCTGTTTTCCATTTTTCTGCCTGTTTCCCTGTAATATACTTTTCTGAGCTCAATCCAAATAGACATGAAAGGAATGGACTGAACGTGTTTTAGTAAATCAATTTTTAGTAATTCTTTGTGTGTGATGTGTTTGTGATCTCCCTATAAGGAGCATTCAGTGAACTGTCAAGTGTTCAGTGCAAAGTGGATTGAAACAGCGTACACATCAATACAGTTTAATCCCTTAGGAAAGGACGGAAGCTCACAGTTCTAGAACACCTTAAATATATGTGCAAATAGTGACATTACTGATGGACAGCAAGGAATGCAAACATTCTACAATTAAAAGCACAAAAAAAGAAAAAGTAGGGATAAACTTGCACTATTTTGCAATAATTTCTTCATAGTGACCCTTTGCATTGCATATTTCACTGCTTATAATATAAATGTTCAACTCACTCATTATTTGAGTTTTGTTGTACAATTTGCCAAGATTTGTTTGAAGGGTTAGTAATGTTTCATTTAAGATTGCTGATCAGATCCGGAGCAGTTCTTGTCTTTATTATGGGAAATCCCTGTCACTTATTTGAGCCAGGAGCAGTGTTGGATGTCATGGTGTCACTTATTTTGCAGACCACTGGTGCTGGATGACTTATTTTGCAGACCTGCAATATTTCATAGCACAACCTCAGAAATTTGCGCTTTCATGCAGTGCAAGATTCTCAGGTCGCCATTTTTATGCTGACGACATGGGTAATGCGATATGTGGTTGCGCGCTCTTTTTCATGCAACCTTTTAAAAGTGAACCTGTACAAGGTGCTCTTTTAGCTTGGATTTGAAGTTATTGATAGTTGAGGCATTTAGGGCATCTTGATGTCTCCCAGCTACTGATATCCAATCCGAATGGTCTGGGAGATAAACAGAAGCGATGCAGGGGAGCAAGACAGCTCCCCTGCTTCCATTCTTCCCAGAGCCACAGGGAAAGAGTGATCTGAGAGGGTGTCTTGATTCCACCCACTCTTACCCAGCTCCAGGTTGAATAGAAGCAGGGGAGTTCTCTTGCTCCTCTGCTTCATCTCTATTGATCTCACAGCTGAATTGGCTGGGAAATCTGTAGCTGGAGGGCATCAGAATGAGTCTTGATGCCCCACCACGAGGTCTGACTTTTAATACAAGTTAATCCTTTCAGTGCCACAGAGGTATCCAGTACATTTTCCCCCTATAATTATGTTCCATAATTGCTCTTTTGCTTTCCTGTATGTTCAGCCATTTTGTAAAGACACCCACAGCAATTGGAGGGGCCTCATGTTGCCAGTCCCTCATCTACATTATGCTCCATTTGAATATGATCTCCCAGAGGCTGAGATACTAAGAGAACTGGAATAATTCTGGTGCAAGTCACTGTTCCATAGTGGATGAATAAAAATCACAATTGATTCACAATGGGCTTTTAACATCTTGAATGCTAGAAAGGTTTCTAACACATTGTTTTACTGTGAGCTTGAAAACTCACTGGCATTCAAAGGGTTAAAGTCCCATTTCACTAAATGAAATATTTGAGAATTTATACTTGCGCCCTGTAGTGAAGTTGGTTTGCCCCAGAATTACTTTTTCGTAGCCCATCCGCATCTCTGTCATCTTACATTATCATGAATTTATTGCACAATGTATCTCGTCCTGCATGATGTCTTTTGCTATTGAATCCTTGTAATGTCCTGGCTGGTGCTGTCGAATTAAACATATTCAACATAATTGTAACAATGACAAAATAGGACTCTCAGCATCTAGTCACTGTCTCTGTTTCAGCAAAAGCCCTCTCAGGGATGAGAATTGAAACAATTCATTGGACCTTATGTAGAAATACAAATTTAATGCAATTGTTTTAAATGGGGCCTTTAATCTCTTGATGTTAGAAAGGTCAGCATAATGTTTTCAAGTCCTCTCTAGCATTCACTGGGATAAAAAGATCAATTTACAGCAATGGGAATTGTTAAAATTTTAATTTGGCCCATGTGGGACAACTGTTTTTCCCCAGAATTGTTCCACTTTGCATTTATACATTGTGTTCATTATGCTATTCAAATAAGTATGTATTTATTACATTTTACCAGGATTCAACTGCTTCGAAATATATTTGCTAAGTGGCTACTTTTACATTCTGCTGATATTTCCACCTGCACATTTTTAAAAAGCCATTATGATCCAGGATTGTGTTTTTTTAACCAAATTCTAAATTGTAATCCAAGACCAAGGAAAGTGATGAGATATTGGCCACTTTTCTCGGTTTGGATGAAGCATAAGGAACTGGGCTGGTGGTAGTGGGTGGTGCAATAGCTAAAAAGAGAGCATTGTAAAGGCCAGCCTGCTACAATATGATAGCAGCCAGAATGCAATGCTACTGTTGGCCATTTTTGTAAATATACTTTTGTGGAAAAAAGGCTATAAAGGATCCAGGCATTCATAGATTATCAGCACAGATGAACTACTGGTCATGATTATTTCACCTGACAATTCGACAAAAGCATTAAAGATTTGTGCTTCAGTTATATGTTTTTACATATACTGTACTTGGTATTATGGGCTATACTCAGGAAGCTCAAGAGGTAAAATTCTGGGGCAAACCAACCTCACCATAATGGCCAAGTAAACATTCAAATTTGTTAATGTTTTTTTTTAACCCTTTGAGTGCCAGAGGGGTATGCAATGCATTGCTTTGCAATTGCATACCCCTCTGCACTCAAGGCGTTAACTTGTGAATGCTAGAGATGTTTCCAATATATTGAAGCTCAATTTAAAGGAACTGTAAACTTCTTTTAGAAATAATATATTTTATAGGGTTTTTGTGCTGTGTACAGCAAGGTACTCCTTGTTTGAACTGTAATGATTTTTTGAATGAAAAATCTCCAAGTGGGAGGGGTACCCTTGTTCTGTTCAGCATGGACAACCCTATAACATGATCTTTAATGCAAAGAAACTGCACCCTGAAATGAGAATTTGGAGAATTTTTATGCGTCCCCTTTGGAGCTGTTGGGTTGCTCCAGTATTGCTCCAGTATTGTTCGTCTTTACCTTATGGTATACGGCCCTATGTGTAGCTCCTTATGCAGGCATCATTTAAAAAAAAACCCAAAAAAACACTCCATGAACTGAATGACCTAGTATGAATGATCCACTTCATGGACTTATCACCTTCTTGGATGTTAGAGAGCTCATCAGTACATTGCTTCAAAATATGTTGTAAAATGTTTGAGTTTCCAAGAGGTTAAAGGGGAACTCTAACCCCGATATAAGATTTACAGAGGATTTCCGCATGTAAACTGGCCAATGAGAGTGTTCTAGGTTACATGCAGAAATCCTCCGTCATTGGAGGAGGCTGGATCTAGTGAGGGGAGCAGAGGAAGTGTGACAGACTGTGGAGCAGAGCTGTACCTGCAGTCTGTCCAGAAGGAAGGATCATGTCATTTCGGCCAAACAACGAATTAAAAAAATGACAATAGTTTTCCAGCTAGTCACTCCATAAAGTTATGTATTAGCCAAACATGTATAGGGGTGATAGTTTCTTTTTAAGGGGCATATTTTTTAAAGAAAATGAGAAGTGTTCTGGGGCAAACCATTTGCACTATAGGGAAGAACTAAAAAGTCCCAAAATGTCTATTGATTTAACCCCTTAAGCACCAGCTGCACATGCATGCGGCCGGCACTTAAGGACCATGGATGGAGTGCAGCCGCGTAGGGAGCCCTGAAATCCATGATGGTCCTGGCACGTCACGGGTCCTTATCGCATGTTGGACCCATGATGTGCCAGAACTGTCATGGGTCCTTAAAGGGACAGTAATACTTCGTTTTAACTTTATTTTATTTTGTAGGCATTAAAGAAATATGAAGAACTATATAAGTCTTATCTCTCAAACCTTTATGGTTTATGAGATATTCACAAGCAAAGTTTCCCCTCCCGCCCCTTTTACCTAGTGTAAGCCTCTCTTCTCAGATGTGGAATGCATTCCATAGACCAGACAGATAACAGAAGGGGACAATCTTCTTCCTATGAGAACAATGAAAGCCCTGCCTGCCTTGACAAGCTTTTCAGGTTTTTACCTTATCTTAATTGAAGATTGTCCCTCTGCGCAATCTACCTGGGCACTCCCTTCTGCTCTGGCTGAACAGTGTTACATCAGTAAAAGGGGCGGGAGGGGGACACTTTGTCATTGAATTACTCTTGAACTACAACTCTGACAGAATTGAAATAATACTCTCCAAAGTCCAAATACTATGATGATTAAATAGAGCTGCTTTTATTATGAAACATTACTATCCCTTTAAGGGGTTTAATGGGGATTTTAACTCCTTGAATGCTAGACAGGTCTCCAATGCATTGTTTAGCAATGCTTTGCAGACCTCTGTAATATTCAGTGGGTTCAAAGCCCCATTTAAATCAATGGAAATTTTCAGTTCTCCCCATAATGCAAATGGTTTGTTTTATTTAACCCTTTTCAAGATCAGACGGATGTACAATGCATTGCTTCACACACTGCAGTGTGTTTTGCATCTGGTCCTTAAACAGTTAAAAATTAAATGAATAAAAGATTGTTTGGGTCTCTTATTTCAGAAAAACAAAACTGCATGGTATACGTATTGAATGCAATCAAATGATTAATTTGTCTCCTAGTTTAAACCTAATGCATGAACTGTAAGTGCCAAAATCTAACCTTTAATCCTCTGAGTGCCAGATGAATGTGCTACACCTTGCAGAGCAACGCGTTGTCCACCCACCTGACACTCAAAGGGGCGAGAAAGTGAAAAATTACAAGACTGCATTTTCCATGGCTGAGCCAGTGACAGTGTATTCTCTGTACAATATACAAGGGGAGGATGAGTGTTTCTGATAGGGTCCTCACCCGGACCACTGAAAGATAGATACCTTGGGGTAATATATTTTATGTTATGTGTTCAACTGTAGGTTTCTATAGAATCTGATCCTGGTAGGTGGGAATGGTGGGACTTGCTCATCCTATATAATAATTTGCTAAAACGTGTGTAACGATGAAGTCATGCGCAGTAGAGACTGCTGCGCGTGCTGCAGTCATGCGCAGTAGAGACTGCCCGCGCCGCGGCTGATACAGAGCTGGATGTTTCGAAGGCTCTTCAACTAGTTGACAAATACATGAGTAACAGATATGATCCATCCAGGGATCAATTGTTGAATGGAGAATCAGAAGATTTCTATGTTCATACAACTTTTAGATGGATAGACCCCAAAGTGGAGAACAATTGAGCAAACCTACTGCGCCATAGTATACAGTCTTACTGCTCCTTATCTCAGTGGGATTTGTTAATTGTCCTTTTGGTGCAGTGGATTTGTCCCAGAAGTGCTGCACCTCTTTGTGCATATTGCTGCATCATCTTCATCAGCATTTCCACTGAAACTAAAATATGACATCACCTAGTTTGGCTCCCTCATTTTTTATTGATCCTCGATAGCAATGTAAAAATTTATATTTTCAAACAAAGTTGCCTTCAAGTGTCTGTCAAATCCTGTATGAAATTGATCTGACCAGATCCATACAAATGAATTTGGTGTTTAACGATTTATTCCTGTGATTGAATGCACAAATAAATAAGATTTAAAAAGTTCCCAGCTCAGTGCAGAGATGCAAGACAGACAAACAGAAAAGTAGAATACATTAATTACCTTGTTGTTGTCTGAGAGCAGACCAAAATGTTTAGATCTTAAGCGCATGTTAAGGACCATAGGGTGTGCTGTGTATTGCTTCACAATTCATTGCTCACCCCTCTGGTCCATAAAGGGATAGTAATGTTTCAAAATAAAAGCAGCTCCAATTAATCTTCATAGTATTGGGTCATGGAGAGTATTATTTCAATACTGTCTGAGTTGTAGTTCAAGAGTAATTGAATGATAATGATATCCCCTCCCGCCCCTTTTACCTAGTGTAACACTGCTCACCTCAGATGTGGAATATGATCCTGGGACCAGACAACACACAGCAAGGAACAAAATGAAAGCCCTGCCCCCTTGACAGGTTTTTCAGGTTTTTCCCTTATGCTTACTGAAGATTGTCCCTCTCTGCAAGCCATCTGAACACCACCTTTCTGTTCTGAGGTGAGCACTGTTACATCAGTAAAAGGGGAGGGAGAGGGATATTTTATCATTCAATTACTCTTGAACTACAAATCTGACAGTATTGAAATAACACTCTCCATGGCTCAAATACTATGAAGATTAATTGGAGCTGCTTTTATTTTAAAACATTACTGTGCCTTTAACCCGTTGAGTGCCTTTGCAAGGAGTTCTGTGCCCCTCTGTCATTCAAAGGGTTAACTTTTTGAGAGCCAGAGGGGTAAGCAACGCAATGCTTTCCAATGCATTGCCTATCCCTCTGGCACTCAAAGGGTTTAAGGGTCATTTTAAATACTGGCATAATCTTATCTAAGATAAAAAAACATGCATAGCTGCTAAAAGTTTTAGGTAAAAAACAACAGTTTAAAGTATAATAACTTTCCTATAAAACAGCTACCAGAAAAAAGTACCCTTATAACCTAATAATCAGTAATATTCATGTAATGTGGGGATGTACAAATTTGTCAGAGCAGCAATGTATCTTTGTAATATCTATGTACTACATACTTGGGGCTCTGGACTTGCTGTCATAATGTTGCAAATTTGTGAGTGTGCATTACAATAGCACCTTTACAATGCTGCTTGCATCAAAATTGCATATTTAAAATGTCATCAAATTAAAATAATGTGTCCCAAGCTGCTCTAACTTAACATAACCTAACTACCCTAGCCTAACCGAATTATCCTTAAAAAAACACAAAATAACCCAAACCACTCTCAAACTCTAACAACTGTGCCCCCATACTACCCTAACCTAACTATCCTAACCCTAGCCTAACCTACCATAAAAAATAATTAACCCAAATGAAAACCACTCCTACAACCTAACAACTGTACCCTAACCTAAAATACCCTATCTACTTTTAACCTATTTTAAACTAACTGCCCTAAAAAAAGTTACCCAAACCAAAATCACCACCAAACCCTAACAACTCTAGCCCAAACGCTACTCTATCCTAACCTACCCTAACCCTAGCCTAACTACACTAAGTACTGCTGAGCAGCATAATGTTGGATACTGCCTATTGGTTATAAAGTGGCATTTCCACTTTAAGTGGAGAGTTTTCAGCATAAATAGGTTAGTAAGTAGGTGACAGGCAAGCACAGCACCAATAAATTGATTCCAGGGCTTGTTTATACATAATCGTATCAGCATGTCCCTCTAATATATGTTTTTTACTGTCCCTTTAATTCTGAGCACAAAGGAGCTCAGTGACAAATGTAGGTTTCCCTCCATTACATAAGATGTTACATATCCCTTGTTGATTCAAGGACAATGACAAAAGCAGACAGAGGTTTATGGAAATCAGAAACACTCTACTGAATGCAATGATTATGTGGATGAACATAGGCTGCTTTGTACCAGTCTACCTCAATAAATGCTACAGGAAAAACAATAAATAAATAATCTATCTATCTATCTATCTATTAATACATAGATATAGCTGTTTCAAACCCTTGCTGTCTAAAATAATCACAATACTCCCCCTTATTTATTCTGATTCTATGCACAGAACTGCTTAACCCCGTGCCTTGCTTATAATTGATGCCCCAGATTGTGCTATGGAAAAATCTGCTGTGTCAGACCCTTTATCCAGTCTGCGTTTGAGCTGAAAGTCTGAGAAAAGGCCACTCTAACAGGAACTGCACTGTGCAGCCTTAGGGCCAATTTGGTGGTCATAGAACTGTATGCCCTGCTTCTTCACTTAGGGCTTTATATTCAAACCGGCAACCCAGCTGTACCATATTGTAGAAATAAAAAAATCCATTGATTAAAATTAGACTTTTAACCCCTTGAATGTTATAGAGGTCTCCAATGCATTGTGAAGCAATGTGTTAGAGCCATCTATAGCATTCCAGCGGGAGAAAGCCCCTTTTAAATCAATGGGAAGGTGACAGTACAGTATGGTATACGTTGTTTGCCCCAGAATTCCCCCACTTTCTTTTGAATATAAAGTTCTTAGTCTAATATTGACAGTTGCGTCCATAGAGCCACAAGTGAAAACTAAGACTTCAGTCCCTTGCTTCAGTTTTAGCCGTGTCTCTCAGTTTGCTTTTTTTTTTTTGTTTCAAAGAGCTTTATTGGTTCAAATGCAATCAATACAGAAAAGTACATAACATATAGGATCTCACAGGATCTAATGTAGGAGTATATGAAATAAAGAAATCAATAAGACAAAGTTCAATAATATAGAACAAACACAAAGACAACTGCAATAAAGAAAGCAAGCAATGGGCATCATCTAAATTATGGGGTCCCACGTGTGGGACCCCACAAAGAGGCATCAGGATCTTGTATAAGGAAGAAAAATTGCGAGAAGCATCAAGGTGGGGAAAGAAGAGAAGGAAGAAGAAAGCAACAGAAAGAGGGATAAAGAGAAAGAGGAAAACTAGAAGAAGAAGAGGAGAGGTAAACAGAAAAAGAAGTCCAGTAGGCGGGTCCACCACACCCAGGGAGCGGAAAGAGGAGAGTCAGGGAAGTACTACACAGCTCCCCCTAATTATGTTCTGTCCTGACCAGCATGGAAAGAAAGCCAAGGAAGCCAAATAATAATAATAACTAGTATTTATATAGCGCCTTTCTCCCAGTGGGACTCAAAGCGCTCTCGGAATTAACCAAATCAGCAGCTGAAATAATAGATGTTATTATTAACCAATTAATGGTACTCATTTATCGACCTCAAAAGGATGAAAGGTTGAGTTGACCCTGCTGGGATTCGAACCTGCAACCTTGCGGTTGGAATAGGCTCCATAGTCAGGGACTTTACCACTGAACTATCTCACCAGCATAAATAACATTGTACTTAGCATGGAGTCTCTCTGCGGAGGCTCTTGCATCAGTCCTCGAGTACCACTTTTTTGACCCTCACAATAGCTGACATGAGCTCTTTTTATTGGGATGCAATATGAAGCCCTTGGCTATTTATATACTAAGTTTTCTATGGGTGCCTTAAAACAGACTTTGTAAAATCTGGTAGTTGGTAATTCAGGGGACAGGAGACAAGGTCCTATATTACATCACAATACCCCTGCAGGATTTTATTACTATGCTGTGACATAAAGAAACTGATTTGTAAAATGTATCATATGACTCTGAGCACTATACCCCTTTGGCATGTAATATGAGATATATTGCCATATGCACAAAGTAAAAGAGAGGCAATTCTGCAACAAACTAACTGCACTACAGGTAACAAACAAAAATATCCAAAATTGTCAATGAGCCAAATGGACCATTTAACCCTTTGAGTGTCAGTGGGATATGCAACCCATTGTTTTGCAATGGGTTGCATATCCCTCTGACACTCAAAGGGTTAACCCCTTCAGTTCTAGGGAGTGTCTCACTGGAATGCACTGGATCCATTCTGGCAGCCAAAGGACTGAAAGTCCCACGGCACATTTTTGGTGCTCTTGGATTTTCTCTATAGTTGCTCCCACTTTTGCATTTGTGCATATGGTCTACTGTATGTTAAAAATGATAATTACTATTTTGCAGTTAATGTTAAGAAACTAAACATGTGCAGTTGTTGATGTGTGTCACATACTGAGCTATTTAGAATCTTGTCCATTGACCTCATAGGTACAACATATTTAGAGGCTAATTGAATGTGGCCTCTGACTAATTGATGTTTCTGTAAGTGGCATATAGAAAATTGGCATAACCCCTTGAGAACCAGAGGGGTGTGCAATGCATTGTAAAGTGAGAAAAGTGAAGTAAGTTTCTGGTAAAATATAACTTTATCTGGGATTATTCTTTGATATAATTGCTGCTGTCCAATGTACTATAATGCCTATGAAGGATCTGCCTTTTAGTATTCCTGCCTTCAGTAATGCACCTCTCTTACCTAGACCGCCAAGGAGCTTTGTAGTTGTTTGGAAGTGGTTTTAGGGAACTATGGGGGAGATTTATAAAAAAATGTTCTTGGTACTTTTTAATGAATTGTCATGGAAAAGTCATGGAAACTTGTAATAAAGTCAGGTCTGATTTATAAATGAGTAAGGGCATCATTATTGATTAGTAAGATGATGTTAATGCCTGTAATGCTTAAAGGGATAGTAATACTTAAAATGTAAAAAAAAATATGTTGTAGGGTTTATCCCCCTGAGTAAAACAAGAGTACTCCCACTGCTGAAAGGTGTTTCATTCTAAAGTTATTAATTTTCAAATTTGAATTTTTTAGGTGCAATATCACAGTAGCCTGGAATTGTACAGTGGCGCTGTTGCTACACCATCCTATGGAGATTTATGGTCCCGGGACCAGAGTTGTCCATAGGATCGTGTTGCAACAGCGCCACTGTACATTTTCAGGCCACTGTGATATTGCACCTAAAAAATTCAACTTTGAAAATTAATAACTTTTGAATGAAACACCTTTCAGCAGTGGGAGTACTCTTGTTTTGGTCAGGGGGATAAACCCTACAACATATTTTTTTTACATTTTAAGCATTACTATCCCTTTAAGAACAGATTAAACCTGGCTTTAAGATTCTGGTGAAAATCCACTCTCAAAATTGTTGCAACATTACTTTATACATTTGTAGAAATGTACCTACACCATTAACAAAAAAAACACACTGCATGGCAGAAAGTCCTTCTAAACTGGAGTTAATAGACACTATTACAGCCATGTTAACGCTTCTTTTCGCTTAACTCTTCTTTTATAAATCTCTACTCTATGAGTTTAATTTTCTTCCTACTTCTCTTGGGGAATAAAATATGCTTCAATATTAGAGCATCAAGGATGTGCTGGGTATAGAGAAGTATGTGAGAGATTTATAAAAGTGGAGTTAATGGAAAAGAAACATTAAAATGGCTGTAAGATTGTTATAGGTAGTTATAAAAGTATTAACCACAATTTAGGAGAACATAATGGCATGTAGTACGTTTTTAAAAAAAAAGAATAAGGAAGTTTGTAAAAAGTAGGACAGCGAATTTATAAAGTTGTTGTTGCTATTTGTAACATCATTTTCGCCAAATATTTAAGGCCATGTCTGACGTGTTCTTATTTTTGCGGTCACCACATTTATAAATATATCTAGAATACTTTATAAATACCAACACTCATAATAAGGAATAAGGAAATTTTAAAGATCCATTCACAAAAATGAACAAGAACACTTTTTATAAATCTCCACCTTTATTCCTTTCCATTTGAAAGACATCTGACATGAAGCCTTGCAATGGAAGGGCGTCTTAACGATCAGACAACACTGTTATAGACACATATTCCTGATTAGAAAGGAAACTTCCACCTGCCCTAAAGTTTTTTTGGGTGAATGAATGGGTGAAAAATTGCAGGGTATGGAATTATCCCTAGTAAGACCAACACAATTTCAGGACAATACCTTAAAGCAACAATTGGTTTAACCATGGGAACCATATTATGCCACTACTATATGGAAAATGCGTTAATCCCCTGTATGCTATGGTATCCAGCTGGCTAAGGGAACAGAAAAAGGTTAATACATCTCAGTAACTTTTGAATTTAAATTGTAAGGAGACACTCCATTGTTCCATGTCTGGTGAGTGTGAGAAAGGCATAATCAGGAGAGAACATCAGAAAAGAATGATGTTCATACGAGCAGTTCCATTGAGACAGATACATGTTTAGGCCTTTCATTTTATATATTAGCCTATATCACTTTGAACAAGTAAAATTGTAACAATGGATCTTCATGTATTTACATGCAACTAAAGTATATTTTTCTGTTTATTCAGGCAAGTAATTAAATCTTTCAGATTTGTCAATATTATGTGATTTATAATTGTGAACAAAGCCTGAATTATGTTTTCCAAGCTATGCCAACTATTGAATCTCTGGATGACTACGTCAATCTAGATACTTACACTCAAATGTCCTCTTATGAGAGTGAATATTCTTTTGATCTGGAATTAACTGTATTGATTGTATTGTGCATGTCTGATCTTATAGCCAAGATATCAACCTTGTTTTTCCAACAAGCTTTTAAGCTTGAAGCACTTTGTGAAGAAGATGATAAGGGTAAAAACCTTATTTAGAACTGATATAAGTAGCTCAAATCAAACAATGAATAAAATGGCAAAAAATAAAAAAGAGGTCATTCTAATCCAGGGATGAGCCTCATGTGACTATACAGCTGGCAGTGGACTCAGAGGCTAAGTTTTTCCCCTGTTCTGAAGTAACATTTTGGATTGAGTTTACACTATATTTTATTACTTGAACACTTTCTTGGCAAAATGCATATAGTGGAGAAAATACGAATCCGCCAGTTACCAGAAATAAATATTTCTCCACTTCAGGATATGTAAGTAAGCGGGTGGTTCTCACTCAGGGCACTGTGGGACTTTGGTAATGCACGGACACCAGCTCAGGGTGCCCCACTTTCTCCATTAAGAGTTTGAGAAACTTAGCTTTATAGAAATAATTATACTCAATATACTCCTTGTTGTCATTCTGAATCTGAGACCTAAGAAAACCTATATATTCATGTATTGTTCTGTTCATTAAGGCCTAGAAAAATTACCTATAAAATGTGAGGGGTCCCTTTCAAAATTCCAGATTGCATCACAGGGGTGCCTTGTGTGAAAATTATTCTTTATTAAGGGCTTCTACTGTGCCAAAGGCCTCAGAGGCTCTAAAACAGTGCTGGGAGGGTCATTTCTATAAAATAAATACATGCAATGATTATTGTATTTCAATCTAGAAAATACACTATATAGAATAATCATTGTAGAATTGTTATTTACACTTTGCTTTATTTCTAAAAGGAGCAATGTGTAAGAAACTCCTCTGCCACACAATGGGTGGTTGGTTATTACTGGAGTTATATGGGAGAGGAGACACCAGGCACATTAAAGGGATAGTAATGTTTAACAAAAAGAGCAGCTCCAATTAATCTTGATAGTATTTGGGCCATGGAGGAGAAAGGTCCACTGTGGAGGGCCACTGTCAGAGTTGTAGTTCAAGAGTAATTGAATGATAAAATATACCTCTTCCTGCCCCTTTTACCTAGTGTGAGCCACCTCCCCTCATATGTGGAATCTGGTCCTGGGACCAGACAGCTCACAGCAAGTGACAATCTTCTTCATGGGAGCATAAGGAAAATCCTACCCCCCCTCCCACTGACAGATTATTCAGGTTTTTTCTTATGCTCACTGAACACTGTCACTCTCTGCAATCCATCCAGACATTCTTGCTGCTCCAAGGTGAGCAGTGTTACATCAGTAAAAGGGGCAGGAGGGGGATACTTTATCATTCAATTACTCTTGAACTGCAACTCTGACAGTATTGAAATAACTCTTCATGACCCAAACACTATGAAGATTAATTGGACCTGTTTTTATTGTGAAATATTATTATCCCTTTAACCTTCCACTGACCCTAGTTGTTGTATCTATTATTTTAGCCCTTTAAGTGCCAGGGGTACACAATGCATTGCTTTCGTTGTGTGCCCCTCTGACATTCGAAGGGCTAAGACAGAAGCATCTAATTGATTGCACAGCATCAGTCACATAGTAGTAGTACAATTCATTATTTTAGTGATTGCATCTGATCTTGTAAAAACATGTCAGGAGGAATTGTGGAAAAAAAAAAGTAAAACAACTTCTGCTACATCTGTGCCTTGATTTAACTTACGTAGATTTTACAGCATTATAAAAAGTTGGATGTTTACTTGAACTTGACAAATGTACATAAACTAGTTTAAAAGCTCATCATATGCCATATGTGCAAACTAAGGTACCAAAACAAGCACTTGTAATTTGCTCTTTAAAATGTGCATTTTGTACTGAATGTCTGTTAGTTTTATGTCTGTTGCATTTACTCCAAACTGGAGCCTCCCACTAAAACAAGCATTGGTTTAATACACACAAACACCTTTATATTTATTTTATTTATTTGATAAAAGAAGATCAATGTGATATCTTGTTATATAATATTATGTCTATGGAAACGGCCACTGTTTCTTTAAGAGTACACACTGTTTCTTTGTAACCATAAAATTGTTCAGTCCAGGTAAAGGGCCAGCCTTAAATATCATTGCACATTTAATTATTACACCAGACCTCAGAAAATAGTGTTAAGAGAGATTTTAATCAAGCTTTAAAGATTTAGTGATATGCTTCCTTTGTAAGTCTTTGTCACTTAACAAATTCTTGATTTTTTAGTGAATAATGATCCCAGCAAATTCATAATTGAACAAGGTGTTCTGACCTCATTGATCATGCTACAATGCACTGAAAGTGCCAATATGCATTTAAAGTGAGGCAGAATATTGCAATTCATTTTCAGCTTCAGAGTAATGCAAAACTATACCAATATAGTCTCCTGTGAATCATCTCAAGTCTTTTGTCTCTTATTTATCTTAAGCCTTTGAGTGACAGAGGGGTATCCAATGCATTGCAATGCATTGGATACCCACCTGGTACTCAGAGGGTTAATGGATCACTGAAGAAAGCAGTCAGATTTACCAATCACATTGTTTTTGTTATGGTAGGCTTTTTTAAGTCATTGATTAACCTTTTGCAGTTTGATTATAAAAAAATGCTTTATCTCTTCATAATGCATTGCACACCCACTGGCTCTCAGCTGGTTAATTTCAGTGATTTGTCTTCATAATCAAACAGTTAAACCAGTGATAAATAACCAAGGCACTCTAGTAGTTGTGGGACTATGATTCCCATCTGGCTCAGGATGATGGGAGCTGTACACTGACAACAGCTGGAGAAAGATACCAGTTGAATATCCTTGAGTTAACCCTTTGAGTACCAGAGGGGTACTCAAAGGGTTAAAAAAGCAGTAAACCTCTTTCTGAAAATATATGTTATTGGGCCTCATACCAATTAAAATAAGGTTTCTCCTTGAGCTAGCAGTTGTTTCAGACAAAATTATCTACAGCTCTATTTTACAGTAACCTGTAATTTTCTATTGTGTTTAATAGGGGGAGCTGTTTGTATCACAAACTATGGGAAACAGTACACTATGACTCAAGCCATCCCATAAAGTGAATTATAAAAACAATTTGCCTTTTGGACACTAGCTGGTGCTGTTGCTAAAAAGTAATATAACAAATATGTTTAAACTATAATAACATTTGAATGAAAACTCTTCCAGCAGTGGGAACACCATTGTTTTACTCCTCCGGAGATGTCTTATAAATGATATTTTTTAATAAAAAGTTTCACTCATACTTTAAATTGAGAACATAATAAGTGGCTGTTCATAACACCTACTAACCTCTCTTGTGACAGAGCAGTATAAAATGAGTGGCATAGACCTCTGGCATTCAAGGGGCTAATAAACATGTAATGTCAATGTATTTTCAGTCACACTCAGTGAGATACCATACTTCTCATATGCTTTCAAGTCAATGACAGGCAGCTGGACTCCCCAGTCACAGAGAACAAGGGATTCACATCTGAGTGTATGCTTTACACTTAGAGTGACCCTCCGAGAATTTCAACAATCAAAGCCAAACAAATGAGAGATATATTTATATACACAAACACACACACTTTTTAACTCCCTGCACTTTTCCCCCACTTTTTCTCTCATTCCAACCCTTTTACCCACTCCCTCTCTTACTCACAGTCTATTAACCCCTCTTTTTTTCCTACTCACAGGCACTGTGGCTGCTTACTTTCTCCTCTTTCTCCTCCAACCTCTTTCATGACCTTTTTTTCCGCATCTCCCTATGCTTTTTCACTTTCCTATTATTTTTCCCAGTCACCATCTAAATCCATTGCCTCTTTCCCAGGCTCCTCTTCTTCCTCCATTTTTGTCCCCTCTTTTCATTTGCCTCACCACATATCTGGTTTTCATCCAGGGTCCCTTTCCTTGGTGGGCAATCTGAGAAGTGAGAGATATTTGCAGTTGTAGTCTCCGTGTGGACTGTGAGTGCAGGGTTCCTGGAGATTACATCATATCCCCGCACCCAGAATTAGCAGACCACATGAGAACGACTGGCCTTAGGTCAGGTGCTGCTCTATTTGATAATTGCCTGTATCTCCCTCTTCAACAACTCCCACATTCAACAGTGGTTTTGGGCAAAAGTTTATATTATTGTGAGTCCATTCCCTTTAGCTTTGGTATGCTCTCTAGACTGTAAGCTCTCTTCTGTTTGTGTGTTACGTTGTTTCACTGTGTTTACGCTTTTCCCACTTTGTATAGGGCCAAAGAATTTGCTGATGTTTTCAAAATAAAAGTTAATAAGGACAACATTTAGTTGATCCAGGCTTTGGCCGACTACAGCTCTCCGTGTACCGATCCAGGCTTGGGCTGACTACCACTCTCTGTGTACCGATCCAGGCTTTGGCTGACTACTGCTCTCTGTGTACTAATCCAGGCCTTGGCTTACCTCCGCTCTCTAGGGCACCGTCTCTGCATTGGCTACTCGCCTAGCATTAGCTTACCGCTAGTGTCTCTGTTGCCTCTGGTCTCGTGTCCAATAGCCATTTGCTCTACAGTTGCCAGTTGCTTAATATCAGCCTGTGCCTTAGCGGTCACTTGTGGTTGCACTACCTTTCAGCCTGCACCTATCCGTTGCCTCCGGTTGCGCTACTAGTCAGCCTGTAGCGGTTATCTCTGGTTGCACTACTATACAGCCTGTGCCTCAATGTATCTCTGGTTGCACTACTATACAGCCTGTGCCTCAATGTATCTCTGGTTGCACTACTATACAGCCTGTACCTCACTGTTGCCTCCAGTTGCACTACTATATAGCCTGTGCCTTAGCGGTCACCTTTGGTGGACTACTGTTCAGCCTGCACCCTTCCGTTGCCTCCGGTTGCGCTAGATACAGCCTGTGCCGTACAGCGATCTCCGGTTGAGCTATAACTACCAGTACCTTCCCATTGCCTCCGGTTGCACTGTTCGCCTCACGATTACCTCCGGTTGCGCTACCATACAGCCTGTACCTATTCCGGTTGCCTCCGGGTATAACCTCAGAGTAGTGATTTGAACCGTCACGTGGGCTGCCTATACCTGGTTCTGGGCAAGTCCAATAGAGTCTACTGTCTCCCTATTCCACTGGGGATTTCTGCCCTGCAGTACTTACCTCACCTAGGGCTCCTTCTGGCCAGTACTGCTGAGGTTTTGTTCCAGTTCCTATTCCAGTCCTACATTCTGCATTACTGTATTTTGTACATACCTGTCTCTGTTGTACCCTGACCTGTGTCAGATCCAGAAGAGCTGATCCTCTGTCTGGGTCTGGACCTGAGAAGGGCATTTCTGTTCTTTATTATTTATTTAATAAAGCTTCATTGTTTTACCTTAACCAAATTGTCTGAGTGTTCATTAAAACCGTGACAGTGGCATTCACTTGAGTAGTGTGAGAAAAAGTGTTCTATCAATAAGCAAGGCAAGCACAGTGGGGATGTATAGAAGAAATGAATAGAGCTCTGTAAATGATATAAATGCACTGCTTTATTAAACAAATAAATATATACCAGATATAGGAAGGTCTGGGTCTTACTTCTCATGGTCTCCCCTCACTTAATCATAGACAAATAACATCAGTTTTATTCTATTGTATCTGGTATGTTATTTTATCTGGTTCTTAGAGAATAGGCTATGTATTAATTAAATGTGCATTACTTATCATGGTTTTTATTCCCACATGATGTGATAAATATATATTATGAAACTAAATACAAAGGTGCGTACCCTAATATAACAGCAGTGTATTGCCAAGGCATTTGTAGACCTTCTCCTTATCATTAAAGGGGTTTATTAATAAAGTATGCATGTGATACATTAATCAAAATAAATATCTAAATAATGTGTTGTGTAGACTATACACATTTGAATTTTAATGAATTTAAATAAAAATCAGAAAGCTCTTTGGAATTGTCATGCTAGTGTTACCATTATAATTCTTTATTAGACACTAATTGAAGAGCCTGTTACACGGGCCACAGTGCCACTGTCAGCCGGTTGCGGGTCGAAGGAGCGTCCAGCTCTGTATCAGTCGCGGCACGGGCAGTCTATACTGCTCATGACTGCAGCACGCTCAGCAGTCTCTACTGCTCATGACTGCAGCACGCTCAGCAGTCTCTACTGCGCATGACTTTATCATTACACACGTTTTAGCGAATTATTATATAGGATAATGAGGTTCATATACTCAAACAAACAGGAGCAATTCTGGAGATAACCAAATGCACCATGAGGAACATATGAAAATTCTCCAAATTCTCATTGATTTAAAAAGCTTTAAACCCATTGGTGCTTATGCATTAGGGACCAGGGATGTAAGCTCCATATTTATTAGTGGGAATTTGGGCACCTTTTATTCCCTCTATGGTTTACTACAGAATTATTCCCATTTCTGCCATGTCCTGGTCTGAATGAGCAAAGATTTATACCTGCCTGGCCTGTCCTCAATGCTGGTTACTTTCCAACCTTGATCTGTAAAACGTATATGCATCTTCAGAATGAAAAATGCTATTCCTCTTAAATGTCTAGGTTTTTCAGGCCAACCAGTAACAAATTGCCCCATTTTTGTTTGATGCATTGCTTATAGATCTGAGGTATGGGAAGTGCAGTATTTTTATCCTGATGACTCAGCTTGCTTGGTGTGAACATATTCCTGAGTCCTGACCCTACTGTTTCAATCTTAATGTATCTAGGTTTTGTATACCTCTACCACTTAACCATTTGAGTGCCAAAGAGGTACCCAACACATTTTTTAGAGTAAGGAATTTCAGAGGATCAAGGTGGTTTGATAATGGCAAACCTGATTGATAATTTCAACTATTAACCATTTGAGTGCCAGAGGTGTGCTCAACGTATTGCAATGGAATGCTTGGACACCCATCTGGCACTCAAAGGGTTACTTTTAGAATAATATAAGATATCAAGTGGTTAAATGGAAGCTATATCTTGAGGCATAAGTGACTCAATCTTCTTAACAGCAGGATTTACCAAGGTATTTGATTAAACATAATTATTATTTTGGTTACCTATGATATAAACCCTTGCAAAGTCTTGCCTGCATCAAAGGGGTTATAAAGTAATTTGCAGTAATTACTCCTACTTGTCTGATGAGTATTATTTGCAGATGAGGAAAATACCAATAAATCAGTATTTGGTCAATTCTAAAAATATGAACTTTATGATCCCCTGTGGAGCAGGACTTGGCAACTTGAAGTCTTTCAGTTGTTCAAAACTACAAATCCCATCGACCCCATCCAGCCGGTGGTTGGCTGGTGAGGAAGGGATTTTTCTTGAACAGCTGGAGGGCCTCAGTTTGCTCACCATTTCTATACAGAAATATGAAGACTTATTTATATTGCAAATATGCTTTTATATAGACCAGTGAGCCTTACAGTAGATTAAACATGTTTATTGATGCATTAACCCCTCTTTAAATGATATGCACGTATTTTTATTCTACTGAATGAAAACAATCATTAACCATATGAATGCTGAGAGTTATGCAATGCATTCTCTATGAATATGTAACTCTTTCAAAGCCTGACTCACCTAGGGTTAAATGGCCTTAATACGGCAGGTATAGTGACCTTTGTTAAAGTCTGCCTCTAGGTCAGACCTCCTCACAGCACATAATAGGCTCCAATGGCATGCAAGGGTCATAGGTTTGTATCATATTGTAAACTGAAACAGCTAGCAGTAGACAGCTACAGATGTCAATTGCAAAATTAAAAATGTACAACCATACCTGACTATAGTTTGGAAAATACAATCCTAGGTAAGTCTTTCTGTTAACCAATTTAAGGACCACTTATCTCTAAGGTATATTTGCCCTTTAAGTGAAAATCATTTTGTTGAACTTGAAGTTGCATAAATTCAAGATTAACCCATTGAGTGAAAGAGGGGTATGCAACGTATTGCAAAGCAATGAGTTGCATACCCCTCTGGCACACAAAGGGTTATGTAACTATCCCCTACCTCCCCAGAGCTTCATTATGGTTCATTTAATTTTAAAATTCTCTAAAAATGATTTAATGGATTGAAAAATGAAAAGCACAAATTACAGACAGATAAAATAAATACATTTAATGAGACTTAAAGCTGGTTGTTAACAGGTCTATTTTAACCACTGAGATTTTAGTAAGGATCTCCTTTTTGCTATAATGAATTTAAAATTCTAGGGGAGACTCAAAATGTAATATGTGAAAGTGAACCTTGCCTTGGTCTTTTTGGGAAGACTCAGTTTATCTATCCCTTTTAATGATAGAGAGGTATCCAACACATTGCTATTAAACCTGCTCTTGGACTTAATGTCAGTTTTCCATGAAATATCTCTTTTGTGTTTGTATATTATACAACATGTAATCGTGGATGGGTCTGGGATGGGATCATAAAAGAAGGGTGGGGCAAGTAGCACCAATGGCAATTTACCTTTGACAGCCTATAATCTTAGTATTTTATTTTAAAGATTTAGCATTCATCTGTGACTGTAGCTGTTTCATTTTAGGACACATCATATTTTGAAGAAGCAGTAAACATTTTGAGGATATTATGGGGTAATTACACTGTTATGATTTGTTTCCCTCAGAAGTTTTTGCAGGACAGATACGTTTTTTTTTTTTTTTTATTAAACTGCTAATTTTCAATTCTGGGAACCAGGTGGTACTATTTCAATCACATACTATTGAGAGCTGTAGTCAGTGACTCATTCACTCCCATAGAGTGTACTATAATGCCAGCTAGCAATGCTGATTAAAAAACAACTTGAGCTGTAATGTTTTTAATTAAACCTTTCACAGCAGTAGAAGTGCACTGGTTTTAATCAGCAGGTGAAAGCCTATAAAATATATTTTTTCCATAACAAAAGTTAACTCGTCCTTTAAGCAACATAAGTATGTTTTATCAATATAAAAATTAAACTATATCTCGTTCATGGTCCTTCCCTCCTCAGGACATCAAGGAGATGAAGTTCACTGGCACACTAACCAATCACTTCTCCACCTATCCACTCCTGTCAGAATTACTACAGTAAAACTAACAGGGGCAGGGATTTTGAGAGGAGTGACCCAGGGGGCTTCTCCCATGGACCACACCTGTCTTAATCACTGCATCGAGTTTTTAGGGGTCAATGATTTGGACAGGAGTTCCAGGATGGGAGAAGGTCCCCTGACCACTCCTGTCAAAATCACTGCACTGAGTTCCCTATCTTCTTCACTGTTTGCTCTCCTTCTGTCTCTTGTCGTTCCCCTCATCACCTTCTCCTGTTTTTTCTTCTTCTTTCCCCAGTCCCCTTATTGCTTTTTCTCTTTCTCCTTCCTGACTTGCTCCCCTTCAAGTCAATTCCTGCCCCCACATCACCTTCCAACACCCCAAATCACTGCATTGAGTACCCTGCCTCCTCCCCTTGTCCTCCCTCCCTCTGCCTCTCACTGTTGGCATCATCGCCCTCTCCCATCATTCCTCCTTTTCTCCCCATTCACCTTATTACTTTCTTTCTCTATCCTTCCTAATTCACTGCCCTCACATCACCTTCTAGTGCACATAACAAAAAAGAAGGAGATAATCTAAATGTAGTAATTTATTAACAATATAATACCAAAAATATTAATAATGCACTTACAAGATCACTTCTTGGGCTTAAAGCATATAACAACAGGTCCTGTTTCTTGTAGCCTATATGAACTGCATCCTTGCTGTCATCCTGCCAAACTGGATCAATTCTCCTTTCTTTTTTTTTCTGTTGTTGTTGTATCTTACTTCTTGTGATATTATTGTAACCCAGAGAGTTAGGACTTGAGTCTTAGGATATGGCAGACATCTGAGCAAGTACCACAGGATGGGGAAAATGACGTTACCCAGGTGCCTGATGGAGAAGCCTCGTGGAGAGGCAAGTCTATACATTGGGAAGCAAATCATTTCAGAGAGGATAGGGGCGGAGTGGGGAAACTCGCAGGGGGTGTGAACAGGACATGTGACTTGAATGAATGTGACAGTGGCCCAAACGTTTTCGCAGGCTTACTGTCTGCTTTCACTAGGGCATATGGGAAAGAAGGTTTTTTTTGAATGTCACTGATGAGCTTAATTAGCATATGTAAATGTCACTGGTACCACACAGGTACTGCAATTAGAATACATTAGCATATGGTAACAAGTGTGAATATCGCCTTAACTACATTTGCTGACCCTTTGGCTAACATGATACAATTTTTAATGCAGTTATCATATATGCAATTTTGAATAATGGTGAAAGGTTTACTTTAAGCACCAGAGTTATGTGCAATGTATTGTGCACTTAGCAGGATAATGTACTATGCCTGCTTCAATATAGGAAAACTGCTAACAACTGGCATGTCTGCCTCCATGGACACGACACCAAGGAAAGATTGGAGAAGTTTAATCTTGAATAAAGGCACAAGGATCTTTAGACTTTTATGGACATAGTAAGGCAAGTGGGATGTTATTATTAGAAGGCGTTACCTAACCTGTACCCATACAACAAACAAAAGAGGGAGGATAATTTGGAAACAGGGTAAAAAGTCATTGGTAGAATGAATGGGTAAAGCACACTTAGGTTCATATGTGTAAAGTTAAAACTGGAACCATTATAGGGCAAACTAACTGTACCAAAGGGAACAAATATAAATACCAACTCATTGCATTGAAAAAAACAAAGGTTCTCCCACCATTCACAAGTAATCGCAATTCAAACTTTCAACAAGTGGTGGAGCTGTTGCCATCACATTTTGTGAAGACTACATCTCATTTCTCCTATAGAATACAATAGAAAAACAATCTAGACACCAGGTGGCAATGTTACAAACAACTTAACATAAAAACCAGTTTACTTTGAATGTTTTTTGCTTTTCCACTTTGCTAACAAAACTATGCACCTCCATCTACCTCTTGGGAATTGTTGTAATTGCTAGAGAAAGCCCCTTTTATTTTTTTTTCTTTCTTCCCTCCCCTTCCCTATCCTTCCTCCATTTCTCCCATATTATGACTCATTCACATACTTCCTTTCTACTCTATAGGAAAATTCCCTATACACTGTTTGCTCAGTGCTCATTCCGAGTTGTAATTTTCCTTATTGAACATCCTCCTTAATAAGCTTTACATGCATACTGACTTGTATTCTGATATGTATCTGCTTATCTACATTGTCTAAATATAACTCACTGTTATTATCTTCAATAAAGCTTTTAAAATAAAAAAAGTTTGAACTGTAATAATTTTGGAAAAAAGCATTTCAAACCATCAGGAGTGCCCTGGTTTTATTCATCCACAGGAACTGCCCTGCAAGATTCTTTTTTCATGATAAAATTTTCCGCTCCTTTTAGACTCTGTGGGATGGTAGCAGTTTTCAAAGCCACATCAAATTGGCAGTGTACTAACAGGAATTAGGTTTATCAATCCCATGATTACTAGAGAAATCTTTACAATCCAAGGAGTTAAATAATCTTGGAGTTAAGCATTTGAGGGCCAGAGGGGTACACAATGCGTTGTGTACCCCTCTAGCATTGAAAGGGTTAAACAGCATTTGCACCAGTAATTTTATTTATAGCAGTTTAGCAAACACGGAATATATTGTAAGGCTTGAAAATCAAAGATATCTTCTAGATTACATTTTATCTGAAAATATTGTGAAACAAATTTGTCACACACACTGACTTGCTTACATTCACATCTGCAGCTTAGATTTACGCAAGTGAAACATATTCATTTTGTATGAATAAAACATTGAATGAAACTTAACCTTAACCGTAGAGGCATTCCCTAGGCATTCCTAAAGAATGATTTGGAATTATCTGTATAGTCCAATACGTTGAAGTACTCACATTCAGGGGTGTCCGTAGAACATTTTCTGGGGTGGGGCAAAGCCATAATACGACCCCCAAGCCAGCCCATCCAGACCCTTTGTTTATATGTAGGGGGTAATTGTGTGTGTGTGTGGGGGGGCAAGTGACTCCCTTGCTCCCCCTCCGGACACCCATGCTCACATTGGATAACTATAATAGTTTCAAATACAATTGCATCTAATTAAAGTTGCTCTTTTTTGATGAAAAAAAATCATAATTTTAGGGCTTTTCCTGCTGAAAAATCAAGGATTATCCTACTTAAAAAGTTATATCAGTTCAAAAATGTATTTGTAAATTAAGCTTTTAGCAACAGTGCCAATTGGTGTCTAAATGGCATATTTTCCCATAATGAACTCAGTGGAAGAGCAGCTCCAATGAATCTTCATAGTATTTGGGCCAAAGAGAGTATTATTTCAATACTGTCAGAGTTGTAGTTCAAAAGTAATTGAATGATAAAGTATCCACCTCCCTACCCTTTCACCTAGTATAAGCCACATCTCCTCAAATGTGGAATCTGGTCAACAGACCAGACAGCTCACAGCAAGGGACAATCTTCTTACTGTGAGAACAATGAAAGCCATGCCCCCATTGACAGGTTTTTCCCTTACAGTAATTGAAGATTGCCCCTATCTTCAATCCACTTAGACACTACCCTGCTGCTCTGAAGTGAGCAGTGTTACATCATTAAAAGGGGAGGGAGGGGGATACTTTATCATTTAATTACTCTTGAACTACAACTATGACAGTACTGAAATAACACTCTCTATGGCCCAAATACTATGAAGATTAATTGGAACTGTTTTTTTTTTATGAAACATTACTATCCCACAGACTTCAGCTCTCTCTTTAACCCCTTAAGGACCAGCGGTCCCGGGGCATGCCGTCCCTTAAGGACCACATAGGAATCTTTGACGTGCCGTCCCACGTGACTGATTACGTGGGGCGGCACGTCAAATGGGGCACTGGAAGAGATCGCTCCGGTCTTGGAGCACGGTGAGTAAAAGTATGTGACGTGCCAGGACCGTCACTGGTCCTTAAGTGCCGGACCAGCGTGACGGTCCTGCCACGTCAATGGTCCTTAAGGGGTTAAAGTAATCGAAACAACACCACAAACATATATTTTGTTCATAAGAAAATGCATTAACCCCTTGAGTGCCAGTGAGGTATGCAACACATTGCAGATCAATGCGTTGAGTGCCTCTCTGACACTCAAAGGGTTAAACAAGGGTTAAATCCTTACAAGGATTTTTGTAATGTTTCAAAATGTTCTTTAACTACTGTGTTTTTAGATATTAGAGATATATTTGGAATCCAAGCAGTTAAAATATATACATTTAATAGGCACAGTGAGCCCATCTGTTCCATGATTGTCAAAACACTGCGTTCATAATATATAAGCATGTTGAATTGCTGAGAAAGCTTTGCAGTCAGTGTTTACTCTGCAGAATTTTTTGAAGAAGCCCTTAAGCTTAAGGGATTGACTAGATAACAGTTACTCTGTTTGACTATACTGCGAAAGGGCAGCTTGTAATTGAATGGAACAATTCATATTCCCCTGTAGTTTTGGCACCATACTGACTGTTAACAACTGTAAGTATATAAATAACGCATACCCTGCATTGGCAGTACAATAATGTAATTGTTGTAAGAATGGTTTTGTGGCATCCTTGGAGTATAACTGTAGACTGAGCATTGCTGTCTTCTATTGAGGGAATGTGACTGATGTTCTAATAAAAATTGGAGTAAATCTGGAGCAAACCAGCTGCACCAAAGGGTACACATAAAAAATCCCCCCAATCCCCACTGATTTAAATGTGAATCTTAAAGGGATAGTAATGTCCCAGAACATGTTTTTATAATTTTGTATGGATTAAAAAGTTGAGTTTAACGCAAAAAAATGTATCTCTCAAACCACTATGGTTTGTGAGATATCTTCATTCAACATTTGTGGTCTCCTGCTGACAGCTGTAAAGAACCATAGAATTTGACGGCAGATAAGAACCACTCAGCCCATCTAGTCTGCCCATTTTCCTACTGTAAAAACCTCAAACGTTTTTTGGTCCTCTGTCTTTTCTTACGTTAAGGACAGCCTTATGCCTATCCCATGCATGCTTAAATTCTGTCACTGTATTAACTTCTCCCACTTCTACTGGTAGGCTATTCCACTTATCTACTACCCTCTCAGTGAAGTAAATCTTTCTTACGGTACATCTAAACCTGTGTCCCTCTAGTTTTAGACTATGGCCTCTTGTCCTAACATTTTTACTCCTTTGAAATGTACTTCTCTCTTGCACTTTGTTGAATCCCTTCATGTATTTGAATGTTTCAATCATGTCCCCTCTCTCTCTTCTCTCCATGTTCAGATCCTTTAGTCTATCCTGATTCCTTTTGCTTTAAACCAGTCACCATTTTAGTAGCCCTTCTTTGAATTCTCTCTAGAGTATCTATATCCTTCAGCCGGCACGGAGGCTCTGCAGCAGAGCCGGAATCTCGTTTTTTAAACAGAATGACTGCATTGCAATGGTCTGCCAAATGTGCCTGGTTCGAATACACACTTAGTAGACCATTGCAATGCAGTCATTCTGTTTAAAAAATGCGATTACGGCTCTGCTGCAGAGCTTCCGTGTCGGCCGACACAGATCTCCTGTTGACAGCTTTACAGCTGTCAGCAGGAGACGTCACACTTTGCATGAAGATATCTCTCAAACCATAGTGGTTTGAGAGATACTTTTTTTTTTGCGCTCAACTCAACCTTTTAATCCCTACAAAATGATAAAAACATGTTCTGGGACATTAGTATCCCTTTAATTCTTTGAATGCTAGCAAAGCCAGTTATGCATTGTGAATCAATATGTTGGAGACCTCTTGCATTCATGGTAACAAATAAACATAGCTGAAATCCATTAACAAATCCATTACATTCAGTCCATTGGCATTTCACCCCTGTTCATCTTGAAGCATTTACAATTAAGACCCAAGTGGGTTAAAAAAGTCCTTCCTGGCTTGATATGGCAGTCGGGTATTTCCCTGGATCAACATCCTATCTGCTTTGAAACCAGCTTTCATAATTTTCAATATTATACTGCGCTACATAGGTATCCATTGATTTATTTTTTTTAAACAATTACAGTATCTGCAAGCATGGAAACCCGAGGCAAACAATTTCATTACTTTACCGCCCTTACTGTAAAGAAAATCTGTCTTTGTTTTCTTTGAAAGCATCCTCTAGTCTTAATGAATGACCTCACATTATTTGCTCAGCTCTGTGAGTAACTAGTTCCTTGGAGAGTTCTTTGTTCTGACCTCAAATATATTTGTAAATGGTAATCATATCACCCCTTAGACATCTCTTCTAATGTAAACAAGCCCCATTTGGCTCATTCCTCTTTATAACTGAGATCATCCAATCTCTTTATTAGTTTGTTGTACGTCTTTGTACTTTTTCCATTTCAGTAAGGTATTTTTTAAGAAGTGGTGCCCAAAACGTTACTCTATATTATAGATGAGGATTTACAAATAGGTGCAGTTATTTTCCCATCTTTTGTATATATACCCCTTTCTATACAGAATAGTACCCTATTTACTCTTGCAACAGTTGAGTGACACTGCACACTGCCGTGAAGTCTATCGTCAATCAGTACTCCTAAATCTTTCTCTAATGAGGATTCCCCATGTCGTTTCCCATTAAGTTTATGTGTAACATGTTTGTTTCTACAACCTGAATGCATAACCTTACATTTATCTATATTAAACCTCATCTGCCACTTTTCTGACCATTATCCAACTCATTATGCAGAGAAAAATGTCCTGCTCTGTATTTATTTCCTTACACAGCTTGGTGTCATCAGCAAAGACAGAAACATTACTCTCAATACCCACTTCTAGATCATAAATAAACAAGTTAAAAAGCATTGGAACCAGGACTGAACCCTGTGGCACTCCACTTAAAACTTTAGACCATTTACAACAACTCTGTGGCATCTATCATTTAGCCAGCTCTCTGTCAGAGATATCTCCTCCCAAACCAAAGCATTTAAATGTATACTGTAACTTGTGAGTATTAAAGGCTGTTGCAAAATCCAAGTAAATTACAGCAAAAACAATTCCCTTGTCCAAATTACCATTTGTAAGATGCAAGTAAAGTAGTTTGACATAATCTATTCTTCATTAGACCATGCTAGCTCCTTCTAATAATATCGTTGGTCATCACATAGTACTGAATAGGGATGGGTGAAAATTTTCACCTCAGACTGAAATAGGTGAATAATGGCACTTACCGCTTGGCAAATAATTTCCTGTGAAAAGTGCTATTTTCCACTTTGTCCTGCTTTTTTCGCCTAGCTCATTGCATTGAAATCAATGGGAAGAAAAAAATTTCCCCACCACACAAACATTTTCTCTACTTTTCTACAGCCATATAAAAGGGTGTCAGGCTCACATCATACCATTCTGTGTTTGTGAGAGGTAAAAGCAGCAGGTTTTTTGAGCTAGAGAAGATAGGGGAACTGAAGCTTAAGTTAGGTAATATTTTAGGCAGGACATTTGTTCTGTGTATTCAGAGAGTCAGTGGGGGCACTCTGGGGAGAAGGGAGATACAGTTAGGGAAAAAATTATTTGATCCCATGCTGATTTTGTACGTTTGCCCACTGACAAACAAATGATCAGTCTATAATTTTAATGGCAGGGTTATTTGAACAATGAGAGACAGAATAACAACAAAAAAATCCAGAAAAATGCATTTCAAAAAAGTTATACATTGATTTGCATTTTACTGAGTGAAATAAGTATTTGACCCCTATCAATCAGCAAGATTTCTGGCTCCCAGGTGTCTTTTATACAGGTAACAAGCTGAGATTAGGAGCACTCTCTTAAAGGGAGTGCTTCTAATCTCAGCTTGTTACCTGTATAAAAGACACCTGTCCACAGAAGCAATCCATCAGATTCCAAACTCTCCATCATGTCCAAGACCAAACAGCTGTCCAAGCATGTCAGGGACAAGATTGTAGACCTACACAAAGCTGGAATAGGCTACAAGACCATCGCCAAGCAGCTTGGTGAGAAGGTGACAACAGCTGGTGCAATTATTCGCAAATGGAAGAAACACAAAATAACTGTCAATCTCCCTCGGTCTGGGGCTCCATGCAAGATCTCACCTCGTGGAGTTTCAATGATCATGAGAACGGTGAGGAATCAGCCCAGAACTACACGGGAGGATCTTGTCAATGATCACAAGGCAGCTGGGACCATAGTCACCAAGAAAATAATTGGAAACACACTACGCCGTGAAGGACTGAAATCCTGCAGTGCCTGCAAGGTCCCCCTGCTCAAGAAAGCACATGTACAGGCCAATGAACATCTGAATGATTCAGAGGAGAAATGGGTAAAAGTGTTGTGGTCAGATGAGACCAAAATTGAGCTCTTTGGCATCAACTCAACTCGCCATGTTTGGAGGAGGAGGAATGCTGTCTATGACCCCAAGAACACCACCCCCACAGTCATAAATGGAGGTGGAATCATTATGTTTTGGGGGGTGGATCTGCTAAGGGGACAGGACAACTTCACCGCATCAAAGGGATGATGGATGGGGCCATGTACTGTCAAATCTTGGGTGAGAATCGCCTTCCCTCAGCCAGGGAATTGAAAATGGGTCGTGGATGGGCATTCCAGCATGACAGTGACCCAAAACTCACGGTCAAGGCAACAAAGGAGTGGCTCGAGAAGTAGCACATTGAGATCCTGGAGTGGTCTAGCCAGTCTCCAGACCTTAATCCCATAGAAAATCTGTGGAGGGAGCTGAAGGTTCGAGTTGCCAAACGTTAACCTCGAAACCTTAATGACTTGGAGAGGATCTGCAAAGAAGAGTGGGACAAAATCCCTCCTGAGATGTGTGCAAACCTGGTGGCCAACTACAAGAAACGTCTGACCACTGTGATTGCCAGCAAGGGTTTTGCCACCAAGTACTAAGTCATGCTTTGCAAAGGGGTCAAATACTTATTTCACTCAGTAAAATGCACCGAATCACTGAATGATAAGGAAATAATCACATCCTCTAGAATGTATCATGTCAACAATCTGATTGGCCATAGAATCAGCATTGCTGTAACCTGTGACCAGAGCATTAGAGTATCCAACAGCACATTTGAGGTAACTCAGTTCTACATGGGTGCAGTTCATGCAACATTAAATCTCTGAGGGCAGAGCAATGTGCTGCATACCTCTTTGGCATTCAAATGGTTAGCTACACTGCACTAAAGTCACCTGTGTCAAAAAAAAACCTTTATGTGCAAAACTTAATTCTGAAACATATCAACTGCACCATAGGGGACAAATAAAACATCCTAAAATGCCCATTGATGTAAATTGAGATTTTAACCCATTGAAGTGCTACTAAGGTCTCTTGCGCATTGCTTTACATTCAAAGGATTCAAATCCCAATTAAAATCAATGGATCTTTTATTTCTGTCCTATGGGGCAGCTGGTTCGATCCAAAGCTACTCCATTTTTTATACTACATCAGCCCCAGTGTCCCAATGTACAGCCATATTAACTCCACAGAGTCCTATTTATTAGTGTTGAGCGAGCATGCTCGGCCGATGCTCGGATCGGCTCGAGCATCGCTCTGCTCGGCACATGGCGGTACTCGTACGAGTACCGCATGTGCTCGCCCGCCATGTTCGTGTCTCCTCCCCGCACGTTTTGCGCCTGCTGCGCAGCCAATAAACGTGCAGGGAGGCTCTGACATCGGTGTAATGCCAGCAGCCATGTTGGCTGCTGGCATTACACTGATTGGCTGGCCAGAACCCGTGGTCAGGTGCTGTATAGCACCTGACCATCGAGTTCGGCTCAGTCTGAGCCAGGGAGAGCTGAGGATAGGAAGGGAAAGGCAGTGTAGGGAGGAAAAAAACAAAAATTGTGAAAAAAAAAGAACCAAAAGTCCTTTTTAGGACTACTGTGTGTGGGGGCAGCAGGTTATTTGGTGTGGGGGGAAAAAAACAAAAAAAAAAAAAAAAAAATATATATATTCTGTGTAGTGTGCAAAGTTGCAGATTAGAGCACATTCTGTTTAGTGTGCACAGTTGCAGATTAGAGCACATTCTGTTTAGTGTGCAAAGTTGCAGATTAGAGCACATTCTGTTTAGTGTGCAAAGTTGCAGATTAGAGCACATTCTGTTTAGTGTGCAAAGTTGCAGATTAGAGCACATTCTGTTAAGTCTTCAAACTAAAATATCAAAGTCACGTATTCCATTCAGTGTGCGTCGCCGCAGTTTAGCAGCACATTCTGAGTACTGTGCAGAGTTGCAGAATAGGAAGAAATACTGTTAAGTCTTCAAACTAAAATATCAAAGTCACATATTCCATTCAGTGTGCTTCGCCGCAGTTTAGCAGCACATTCTGTGTACTGTGCAGAGTTGCAGAATAGGAAGAAATACTGTTAAGTCTTCAAACTAAAATATCAAAGTCACATATTCCATTCAGTGTGCTTCGCCGCAGTTTAGCAGCACATTCTGTGTACTGTGCAGAGTTGCAGAATAGGAAGAAATACTGTTAAGTCTTCAAACTAAAATATCAAAGTCACATATTCCATTCAGTGTGCTTCGCCGCAGTGTAGCAGCACATTCTGTGTACTGTGCAGAGTTGCAGAATAGGAAGAAATACTGTTAAGTCTTCAAACTAAAATATCAAAGTCACATATTCCATTCAGTGTGCTTCGCCGCAGTGTAGCAGCACATTCTGTGTACTGTGCAGAGTTGCAGAATAGGAAGAAATACTGTTAAGTCTTCAAACTAAAATATCAAAGTCACATATTCCATTCAGTGTGCTTCGCCGCAGTGTAGCAGCACATTCTGTGTACTGTGCAGAGTTGCAGAATAGGAAGAAATACTGTTAAGTCTTCAAACTAAAATATCAAAGTCACATATTCCATTCAGTGTGCTTCGCCGCAGTGTAGCAGCACATTCTGTGTACTGTGCAGAGTTGCAGAATAGGAAGAAATACTGTTAAGTCTTCAAACTAAAATATCAAAGTCACATATTCCATTCAGTGTGCTTCGCCGCAGTGTAGCAGCACATTCTGTGTACTGTGCACAGTTGCAGAATAGGAAGAAATACTGTTAAGTCTTCAAACTAAAATATCAAAGTCACATATTCCATTCAGTGTGCTTCGCCGCAGTGTAGCAGCACATTCTGTGTACTGTGCAGAGTTGCAGAATAGGAAGAAATACTGTTAAGTCTTCAAACTAAAATATCAAAGTCACATATTCCATTCAGTGTGCTTCGCCGCAGTGTAGCAGCACATTCTGTGTACTGTGCACAGTTGCAGAATAGGAAGAAATACTGTTAAGTCTTCAAACTCAAATATCAAAGTCACATATTCCATTCAGTGTGCTTCGCCGCAGTGTAGCAGCACATTCTGTGTACTGTGCAGAGTTGCAGAATAGGAAGAAATACTGTTAAGTCTTCAAACTAAAATATCAAAGTCACATATTCCATTCAGTGTGCTTCGTCGCAGTGTAGCAGCACATTCTGTGTACTGTGCACAGTTGCAGAATAGGAAGAAATACTGTTAAGTCTTCAAACTAAAATATCAAAGTCACATATTCCATTCAGTGTGTTTCAACGCCGTTTAACAGCCTATTCTGTGTACTCTGTACAGTTCCAGAATTATAAGAAATACTGTTAAGTTTTCAAACTCAAATATTAAAGTCACTTATTCCATTCAGTGTGTTTCAACGCCGTTTAACAGCCTATTCTGTGTACTCTGTACAGTTCCAGAATTATAAGAAATACTGTTAAGTTTTCAAACTCAAATATTAAAGTCACATATTCCATTCAGTGTCTTTCACCGCCGTTTAACAGCCTATTCTGTGTACTCTGCAGAGTTGCAGAATAGTAAGAAATACTGTTAAGTTTTCAAACTCAAATATTAAAGTCACATATTCCATTCAGTGTCTTTCACCGCCGTTTAACAGCCTATTCTGTGTACTCTGTACAGTTCCAGAATTATAAGAAATACTGTTAAGTTTTCAAACTCAAATATTAAAGTCACATATTCCATTCAGTGTGTTTCAACGCCGTTTAACAGCCTATTCTGTGTACTCTGTACAGTTCCAGAATTATAAGAAATACTGTTAAGTTTTCAAACTCAAATATTAAAGTCACATATTCCATTCAGTGTCTTTCACCGCCGTTTAACAGCCTATTCTGTGTACTCTGCAGAGTTGCAGAATAGTAAGAAATACTGTTAAGTTTTCAAACTCAAATATTAAAGTCACATATTCCATTCAGTGTGTTTCAACGCCGTTTAACAGCCTATTCTGTGTACTCTGTACAGTTCCAGAATTATAAGAAATACTGTTAAGTTTTCAAACTCAAATATTAAAGTCACTTATTCCATTCAGTGTGTGTCACCGCAGTTTAGCAGCCTATTCTGTGTACTCTGCACAGTTGCAGAATAGGAAGAAATACTGTTAAGTTTTCAAACCCAAATATTAAAGTCACATATTCCATTCAGTGTGTGTCACCGCAGTTTAGCAGCCTATTCTGTGTACTCTGCAGAGTTGCAGAATAGGAAGAAATACTGTTAAGTTTTCAAACTCAAATATTAAAGTCACTTATTCCATTCAGTGTGTGTCACCGCAGTTTAGCAGCCTATTCTGTGTACTCTGCACAGTTGCAGAATAGGAAGAAATACTGTTAAGTTTTCAAACCCAAATATTAAAGTCACATATTCCATTCAGTGTGTGTCACCGCAGTTTAGCAGCCTATTCTGTGTACTCTGCAGAGTTGCAGAATAGGAAGAAATACTGTTAAGTTTTCAAACTCAAATATTAAAGTCACTTATTCCATTCAGTGTGTGTCACCGCAGTTTAGCAGCCTATTCTGTGTACTCTGCACAGTTGCAGAATAGGAAGAAATACTGTTAAGTTTTCAAACTCATATATATTAAAGTCATATATATCGTGTAAGATGAAGAAGGCGGGTAAAAAGGGACGGGGAAGTGGACGTGATCCTGAAAGTTCAGGGCGCGGGTCAGGACGCGGAGAAACTGTGCCTGGTGCCAGAGCACAAGAAAGAAAGACATCCACCATACCTAGCTTCATGTCTGATTTCACAGGGCGTCGCAGGACATCACTCTCGAGGTCCGACCAGTGCGAACAGGTGGTCGGTTGGATGACAGCTGATACTGCTTCCAGTCGGTTAAGCACCACCCTGTCTTCCACCAAGTCCACTCTCAGTAGCCAAGAGTCTGGTCAACATAATCCTCACTCTGATCATCCTTCCTCCCACCATACACGGTCTGGTCAAAGAAGTGATCCCACACTGGGATATAGTGATGAGCTCGTCTCATCACCAATCCTTCATTTGACCCTCTCTCCAAGCACGCTTGCAGAGGAACATGACATCTTGTGCCCTGATTCACAACCTCTAGAGGCTACCCAATCACAAGAAGATGACAGATGTGAACGGCATTTAAGGTCAAAGGAAGTAGTGGATGATGATGATGATGATGAGACACAGTTGCCATTAAATCAACCACTATTTCCGTCTCAAGACCTTGTTGAGGAGAATGTTATACAGTTGTCAATGACTGAGTATGTGGTGGGATCAAGACTTGAGGAGGATGATCAGAGTGAGGAAGTGGAGGAGGACTTGGTGGACGATGAGGTGACTGACCCCACCTGGGAAGGTGTAGAGCCGAGCGATGACAGCAGTCCTGAGGGTGAGCCATCTGCAGCACCGCAACAGGCTGGAAGAGGCAGTGGTGTGGCTACAGAAAGAAGGCGGACCGCACCAAACCGGCCCGCAAATGTTCCACGGAGCACCCCCTTGCGTAAATCTACCTTGCCAAGGGGTAGGTGTTCCGCGGTATGGCGTTTTTTTAAGGAAAGTGCGGACGACAAAAGATTTGTAGTTTGCAACCTGTGCCACACCAGAATGAGCCGAGGCATGAACACTAGAAACCTCACCACCACCAGCATGATCCGACACATGGCATCCAAGCACCGTAGTAAGTGGGAGGAACGCCTGGATCGCCCATCTGTGTCTGCAGGCCACACCACTGCCTCCTCTTCCCCTGTTTTCGGTGCCGGCCAATCGCCTGTCGAAGGCGCAGGCCCGCATACCTCCCGCCCTGCACCTGTACCATCTGAAGCACCATCAGCGACCACATCCACTTCCCTGTCCCAGCACAGCATCCAAATGTCGTTACCCCAGGCATTTGAGCGCAAGAGAAAATACCCAGCCACCCACCCACAGGCCATAGCACTAACCTCACACCTTTCAAAATTACTGGCCATCGAAATGCTGCCATTTAGGCTTGTGGACACTGAGTCCTTCCGCAGCCTGATGGCAGCAGCTGTCCCTCGGTACGCGGTCCCCAGCCGCCACTACTTTTCCCGGTGTGCCATCCCCGCATTACACCACCATGTGTCCCGTAACATCACCCGTGCCCTGACCAACGCAGTTACTGGGAAGGTCCACTTAACGACTGACACATGGACAAGTGCTTGTGGCCAGGGACGCTACATTTCCCTGACGGCACACTGGGTGAATGTCGTGGAGGCTGGGAGCGACTCGGACCCTGGGATGGCACGGGTGCTACCCACGCCGAGGATTGCGGGCCCTACCTCCATCAGGGTTTCCACCAGCACCTACGTTATTGGCTCCTCCTCCTCCGTTTCCACCTCCGAATTCTCTACACACACCGCCACTCCCCCATCAGCCAGTAGCTGGAAGCAGTGTAGCACTGCAGTGGGGAAGCGTCAACAGGCCGTGCTGAAGCTGATCTGCCTTGGGGACAAACAGCACACGGCCTCAGAGCTGTTGCAGGGGATTAGTCACCAGACCGAGCAGTGGCTCTCGCCACTCAACCTGCAAGCAGGCATGGTTGTGTGTGATAATGGGCGTAACTTGGTGGCGGCTTTGGAGCTCGGCAAGCTCACACACGTACCATGCCTAGCGCATGTATTTAATTTAGTGGTGCAGCGATTTCTAAAAACCTACCCCAATGTGCATGATCTCTTGACCAAGGTGCGCCGCGTGTGTGCACATTTCCGTAAGTCATCTACAGCTTCGGCCGGCCTGTTGAAGCTGCAGCAGCGCTTACAATTGCCAGCTCACCGGCTGCTGTGTGACGTGAGCACGCGCTGGAACTCCACCTTCCACATGTTGGCCCGGCTTTGTGAGCAGCAGAGGGCAGTAGTGGAGTACCAGCTGTTACACGGTCGTCGCCTCTCCGTTCAACTTCCTGTAATCAGAAGTGAGGAGTGGGAATGGATGTCAGACCTCTGCGAGGTTTTACGCAATTTTGAGGAATCGACACAGATGGTGAGCGGCGATAACGCTATTATCAGTGTAACCATCCCACTTCTGTGTCTACTGAAACGCTCGCTGCTCACAATTAAAACCGACGCTTTGCATGTGGAAGAGGTGGAAATGGGGGAGGAAGAGCTTACACAAGGTGATAGCCAGAGCACCCTCACTTCGTCTTCTCAGCGACAATTGGAGGAGGCGGAGGAGGAGGAGGAGGAGGAGGAGGAGGAGGAAGACACGGTTGCCTCCGCTACAGAGGGTAGCCATGGAACTTTAGTTCCATCTCTTCAGCGTGGGTGGGCAGAAGAGGAGGAAGAGGATGAGGATATTGAGAGTCAGCCTCCTGGTGAGGACAGCGAAATCTTGACTGTTGGTACTCTGGCACACATGGCTGACTTTATGTTAGGCTGCCTTTCCCGTGACCCACGCGTTGTACGCATTTTAGACAACACGGATTACTGGGTGTTCACCCTTCTGGACCCCCGCTACAAAGAGAATTTCTCATCTCTCATTCCTCCGGTGGAGAGGACAAGCAAAATGGTGCAATACCAGAAGGTTCTTGTTGAAAAATTGCTCCAAAATTTTCCATCTGACAACGCTGGCGGCAGAGTACGTGCTACCTTGGCCAACCGAGAAGGGGAGAAAAGGGGAGCACACAGCAGTTCCGAGAAAGGCAGGGCAACACTCTCCAAGGCGTGGGACACCTTCATGACACCCCGCCAGCACCCTCACCCTGATGCGCAGCCTAGTGTCACAAGGAGGGAAAAGTTTTGGAAGATGGTGAAGGAGTACGTAGCAGACCGTGTCAGCGTCCTCAATGATCCCTCTGTGCCTTACAACTACTGGGTGTCCAAGCTGGACACGTGGTATGAACTGGCACTCTACGCCTTGGAGGTGCTGGCCTGCCCTGCCGCCAGCGTTCTGTCTGAGCGGGTATTTAGTGCTGCTGGTGGCATCATAACAGATAAGCGTATCCGCCTTTCCACCGACAATGCTGATAGGTTGACACTTATAAAAATGAACAAGGCCTGGATTTCCCCTGACTTCTCCACTCCACTGGAGGAAAGCCCCGGGGGAACATAAACTCACTTTATATATGTTATTTACAATGATGGGAATACTCTGTATTCCCATTCACCCCTTCCACCCCAAAAACGGGTATATGGTTGACTCTTAATGTTCTCATCCTCCTCCTCCTCTTCCATATGCCCTGGGATATAATTTTTATATAGGGCCAGCTCACCAGCGTGCCCTGGGATATAATTTTTATATAGGGCCAGCTCACCAGCGGGCCCTGTGATATAATTTTTATATAGGGCCAGCTCACCAGCGGGCCCTGTTTGACAATTTTTATATAGGTCAGCTCACCAGCGGGCCTTCTCATATAATGTTTTATTGGGTCAGCTCTCTAGCGGGCCCTCTCATATAATGTTTTATAGCGTCAGCTCACTAGCGGGCCTTCGCATATAATGTTTAGGATGGTCAGCTCTGCAGCAGACCCTCACCCATAATGTTTTAGATGGTCAGCTCAGCGCACGTTTCCCTCTTAATCATGGCCTCAGTTCTGAAAATCAAGGAAATTTTTGGGAGAATTTGCCTCTGCGCACGTTTCCCTCTTAATCATGGCCTCAGTTCTGAAAATCAAGGAAATTTTTGGGATAATTTGCCTCTGCGCACGTTTCCCTCTTAATCATGGCCTCACTTCAGAAAATCGATGAAATTTTTGGGAGAATTTGCAGATGATATACAAGTAAATATACAGCAAATACTGTTTGGTAACAATTTTTCGCCTAAAGTCGTTTTTATTTTCCTTTTTGTGTGTTTTACGGTCAGTCTGTAAAAATGGCGTACTACGGGCGAAAGATCGTTCCCAGCAGCGATGTTGGAGTCCAAGGTGCATCCAGACATCCTCCCTATGCTGTCCCTGAACCATTTCTGTAGTGTTTCCATCTTTTTCTGCCCTTTTCCTATGGACCAGGCACCCTCCCCTCATCAGAGCAGGGGGTGCCTGGTGTAATGCTCGAGTCCTCCCATTGACTTCAATGGGGCTCGGGTGTTCGGCCGAGCACTCGAGCCTCAGGGGGTGCTCGGTCAGAGCACCCGAACATCCGAGCATTGGGGTGCTCGCTCATCACTACTATTTATCACATAAGAATATAGTAATAACTGTCAAATAAAATTAATTGACTAGGTTCGATATTCTACAACACAGATATAAAACAATAAAGCTGTTTTAAATGAATAGCTGATAAAGAAGTGTATTTGTTTGAAAAGTAGTTTTCATTCTTTATCGCAGCTCGGCATTACTGTGGATTGGTAATATTCCTTTGTGTGCACATGTACCATTTATCTCAGTAGTGTAAATATGCCAGTGGCCAGTCTAATAAGAGTCAGATAAAACTGTTTAGTGTAGTCTTGAAGATTTAATGTGTATCTCTTTATTCCTTTTATATACATATTCATAGATACAACACTGGAAGCTCTTGCAACATTTAATCTGCATTGAGATTGAAGTACTTTAATCAGAAGCCTCATAAAAATCTGTAAAAGGTTTGTCGTTAAAATAGTCACATTCAGAACACTGGTAAAGTTTGTTTTGTTACTATAAGAAAGAGGTTGATGTAAATTTCCATGAGATCCAAATCCTGTGCAATCAATATTCTATTAAATATAAATAGCTCACAAGATTGTATAAAACAATCTAACACTTACTGAGGACTTTAGGGAACTGTGAACTACAAATACAGCAGGCATTATTGTAACTTTTTCACCTTGAATCATGGGAAGTTTCACCATGATATTGAATGTAATGTACTATGATACAAAATTGTCTGGGATCAGGGACAGTTTTCACTGTGTTATAAAAGTGAAAATCTCATCCTATATAATAATTCGCTAGGATGTTTGTCAGAAGCCGTCATGCGCAGTAGAGACTGCCTGAACACATGGAATGCTGGGAGTTCTGTGCTGGGAGCATTCTGTGCTTTCGGGCAGTCTCTACAGTGCATGACTGCGTCGGCGGCAGGACGCAGAGCGGGACCGGCCTCTTAACATCACCCGAACCTTGGCTTTTACACTAGTATTTTATAAGAAGTGAATAAGAAACTCTATGGGACAAATGTTCAAAATATGTGGAGGAATTATAGAGCAAACCAACTGCACAATAGGGGATAACAGAAATTCCCTATTGATTTAAATGGAGATTTTACCCTTGTGAATGCTAGACAGGTCTCTAACACATTGTGAAGAGAACTGAATATCATTGACCATGCAGGAATGGGGAAATGCACATGAAATGATATGTCATAGGCAACTGGCTCTGGAAATGGGGGTGTTATCAAGGCCATGCCCCATCCACAGCCAATGTTCTATCTAAGCCAGGGTTGTGAATAATGGGGATCTCCAGCTGCTGTTGGACTACAGTTCCCATCATCCAGCCATTGAATGCTCAGAATGGCCATACATTATATTTAAACTATGGCTCAACCCAAAAGCAGCTTATGGTTTAAATTGTCAATGGGACTAGAAAAAGTTAATGAATTCCTTAGATTATAGAGTATTCTCCAAGTTGGGGTATTATTACAGGGGTAGAGATGATGCAGTTGTGATGGGACTCTAGCATCCAAGGTTCATCAACTCTTCACTAACCAGCAATCCCTGAAATCAAACTGGTTCCCTTTCTTTAAAATGGAGAAGAGAAAAGAATGGTGGAAATGTATACTACTCCCTCATTTACATTATCTGCTCACATTTTTTAAATACATATATTCTTTTCTGTTCTTCTTACATATAACTGCCAACCTAATGATGTTCTTAAGAATCTAGCTGCAGTTTTCTTAAAGTGGAGAAATTAAATGTCTTATTCATTTGAGAACAATAACAACAGGTGTGCAGTATTAATGGGCTTAAGGTGATAGTCCTGGTTATAAGTGCTAAGAAGACAATGTTTCTGTTATAGTTGCCTATCTTGGCTGATGGCTTCTAATATAATCAGGCATGACTGCAGCTAGCCTATACAATATGAATAGTATTTGTGTTCAATTGCCTGTAGATCAGCATACTATAAGATAAGGGAAACCTCATTCTAAGTTAACATTAAATTATGGTCATTACTGTTTATTTGTAAGCTAACAACATACTACACAGGGTATATTAATTACAAGCATAACTGTATTAAAATACAAATAGTGGCACATATTGTTGATGGATATCCATGAGACCTTTCAATCCGGCATAAACAGGTGATACGTGAAACACAATGGTAGTGAGAAAACAACAAGTAGAAATGCCTCAGTTTATCAGTGGGTGATATTTTTTTGTATTTACTCATTTATCAATGTGTGGGTACAAGAAGATATTCAAGCAAATCATGTGTCAGGGGTGTGGGTTAAGTTAAAGGGAAAGCAAGTCTGTGTTGGAAAGACAATCATTTTTGAGGTCTATGGGATTTAGAAAAAGGGTCTAAATAAAAATGAGCTAGAAAGAAGTTTGTGAGAGTGATTATGTTGGGCAAAATGAAATTTCGATTTCCAGTACAACTGGGCCATTTAGGAAGACTTAGAAATATATGTAGGTTTAATTCATTATATGAATTTTGAGTTAGGTTTCAAACATTAGAAAGCTGTGGGAGAGTTTTATTGAGCTTAGTAACCACATTCTTAGGAAGGGTGAGCCTCTGGGGAAAATTAAAGATCTGAGTAAAAGTGGGAGTTGAGAGAAATTATTCACATGGAAGAATCTGGGCAGATACTTGTTGGATATGTTGATTAAATACATCACCATAGACATTCAGTCATCACCTTACATTAGACAACATTAAAAAAAGCATTGTATGGATCTCGTATTGGTTCCTTCTATAACTTGACCAGTTCATGATTTCTATAGGTTGCTTCACAAATATTGGTCATATGAATGTTGAGATGTATAATTGATCTGCCTGTGGCTTTAAATATCCATGATGTTTTACCATACGTTATGCTATGTCAAAAGAAATGTCTTACTTATGAATACATATGGATAAATACTCCAGTTCATATAATCTTTTGTGATCCAAGGAAACATCTGTCTTTCCCCTCTATCCCCATCTTATATGCCTTGCCTTTGCATTTTTTATGTTCTTCCCCATTCTAACAGTTTTACACATTTCTATTTTTCTTAAAAATGTTATATTCTTAACATAATTTCTCAGTTAATTACAAAGTTAGGTAGAAATGTACTAAAATAGTAAAAGGAGGCAATTTCTCTGTACTAAGCCTGTCTCACTCATGTTTAATATGCTCTCTGCACAGAAAAATATCTTCTTTTTGCAGGTTTCTCCAAGATGAGAGCAGTGTGGGAGTGTGTGGGAGTGCATGGAAGTTTCCATGAGTTCAGGTTATCTGCTCATTGCTTAAAGGGATAGTAATGTTTCATAATAAAAGCAGCTCTAATTAATCATCATAGCATTTGGACTTTGGAGAGTGTTATTTCAATTCTGTCAGAGTTGTAGTTCAAGAGTAATTCAATGACAAAGTGTCCCCCTCCTGCCCCTTTTACTGATGTAACACTGCTCAGCCAGAGCAGAAGGGAGGTACCCAGGTAGACTGCAGAGAGGGACAATCTTCAATTAACATAAGGGAAAAACCTGAAAAGCTTGTCAAGGGGGGCAGGGATTCATTCTTTTCATAGGAATAAGAGTGTCCCCTTCTGTTATCTGTTTGGTCTATGGACTGCACTCCACATCTGAGAAGAGAAAGCTTACACTAGGTAAAAGGGGCGGGAGGGGGAAACTTTGCTTGTGAATATCTCTTAAACCATAAAGGTTTGAGAGATAAGACATATATCATTCTTCATGTTTTTGTAATGCCTATAAAATAAAATGAAGTTAAAACGAAGTATTACTATCCCTTTAATTCACTAACAAGGAGCAGAGAAAGTGATAAAAAGAAAAGTCAGTTTTATTGCACATGCTTCAGAGAAGGCATTTGTGGTCTAATGACATCATAGTCTTAACTATGGGAGGTATAAATTTAGTAAGACTGCAATTTGCATCACATCCTCTACCACTGACTGATCAAAGAACCTGCATCTGGACTGAGCTTTCTTATCTTATTTCCATTATAAACAATGTAATGTGTACATGAATTAAAGAGAGATGTTTTCATATTTATCTGTATAACATGCCTGAGGAAGAGACCTAACAGGTCTTGAAAGCTTGCATCCTAAATCTGTTTAGTTAGCCAATAAAGGTATCAACTTTACAACATTTTTTCTGTTCAAGGCACTCAACACATATTCCGGAATTTTCATTGAATCCCTACCATTTTATAGATGATTTGTAAATGAATTATTGAAAGTAATTAAACATAGCTATAAAGTTATTCTTCGGTCTTACAATCAGAATGACAAAATCTAACATGTTGTGAATATCAATTTCCATAAATATAAATTAGAAACTCAATATACACATTGTTGTCAATGTTTTCAGAGAAAAGTGCAACACCCTAAGCTGGAGCCCAGGACACAACCCGTGCCACAATATCCTGATGGAGAAATACTGGCATAGCGCGTGGGCCAGTATGCACAATCATACATACTTGTACATACCCCAAAGTGCAGCTGCATGATTTTTATGCCAACACATAATATAAGTGAAGACAACAAGGTGCACTGGAATAGTCATACTTTTTCTCTGTTATGTTGTGTTTGTTCTAAAAATATGTTTTCTGTAAAACAATTAACCCCTTATCGACCGGCTGATTGGCGTGACGCGGTCACTTAAGGACCACGGAGCATTTTTTTTCTTTTATTTTTCAAATTCCAGTTCCGGACTCCCCGAACGGCGTGCAGACGCGGGGGGAACCCGGAATTCCATGACGGTCATAGTATGTCATGGGTCGTTAACTCAGATCAACCCATGACTTACTATGACCGTCAAGAGTCGTTAAGGGGTTAAACAATAAAATAGGCATAGAGAGGCAAGGCTCAGCAGTGCTGTAGAGACATTGTAAACTAAGATGAGATTTTAAATCTAACCCATAAAGGAGGGCTACACCTTTAGCTAGTTGATCTTATAATTGGTACCTATGGAGGATGCTTACAGATAATGGATGTTATGGATAGGATTCAGTGTAGCAAAAAACTCACAAGAGAAATATGAAGGTGACACCTTTTAATGGCTAACCGAGGACATAGAAATTGCAAGCTTTCAGGACACTAAGGCCCCTTCTTCAGGCATGGGTTAACCCATGGCTGAAAAACAGGCCTTAGTCTTCTGAAACTTGTAATTTCTATGTCCTCGGTTAGCCATTAGAAGGTGTCACCTTCATATTTCTCTTGTGAGTTTTTTGCTACACTGAATCCTATCTACTCTACTGGCTAACACAGTACCATCTTTTTTTCTGGACCTTATGGATCAAAGTAAACTGGACCAATTCTGCAGGAATCCGATTGTAGCAGAGGGGAAGGAGTACTGTGTAAGCACAATGAGCTTTGTTGCAACTGTATTGTGGTTTATAATTCTCTAAACAGTAATTATAACTCCTTCAGGGCCATATGCATTAGGTTGAAGTGGAGCAATTATGGGGCAAACCAAACGCATCATTGGGAAAACATAAGCATCACCATAGATTCAAATGTGGCTTTTAACTCACTGAATACTTCACTTCAACGCAATGCCTTAGAGGCCTGGTCAAAGTTAAAAGCCACATTTGAATTAGTGGGAGTTTTGGGAATTTTTTTATAGTCTCTTAGGTTGCAGATGGTATGCTCCATAATTGATTGTTTATTTGTATGTAGTTCTTAGGGTCCTAAATACAAAGGGCATTATACACAAAAGAAAAGATGAACATTTCTGGCTCAAACCACCTACACTTAGGGGTGAAGCAAAAATTCCCCAAATTTGTATTGATCTAAATGAGGCATTTATCCTCTTGAATGTTAGGTCTCAAAACTTTACTCACACCAGTAGGAGGGACCATTAAAATACCCATTAATTCATTTATTAATTGACTAAAGCAATGTGTTAGAGATCACTTTAGCATTCAAGCACTTAACTCTTTGAGTGCTGGTATCCTATTGAAATGTTGCCATCGATATGGCAAATTAAAAATGCTGCAAGAATCAAAACAGCAACATCAGAATGCTGAGCCATTCAAACGATGTCGCTTACTTAATGGTCCCCAAATAGAGTGCGACATTCCATGTACAGATATGTCTTCATCTGTGCCTTAAACCACTGAGTGCCAGAGAGGTCTGCAATGCATTGCAAAGCATTGCAGACCCCTCTGGCACTCAAAGGGTACATTATACATTATATTTAACCCTTTGAGCACCACAGAGGGTTGCAATACAATGCCGAGTAATGAGTTGCTCACCTGTCTGGCATTCGAAGAGATAGGTGCCATTGCCTCTTTCTGCCTCCCCTTTGCCTCTTACAGTCTCCTCCTTCACCAGTTTCGGCTCCCCTTCTTGTCTCTTACTGCCCCCATGACAATTACTACTCCCCATTAGTCTCTTATTGCTCCTCCCTTTGTTTCTTACTGTTCCTCCCTTTGCCTCTGTTTGGACCCCCTTTGCCTCCTTCTGGACCCCCTTTTACCACTTACTGCCCCAATGCCTCTTACTGATTTCCCATTGCCTCTTATGTCTCCCTGCTTGCCTTCTTTCTCCCCATGCTGTGCTCTTCCTCCTCTCAGACAAGCAGACCTGAAAGGTGGACCTGAGAGGAGACTGAGATCTGTCGTCGACATCCCAGACAGATCTCAGTCTCTTCTCTGGTCCGCCTCTCAGCCTTAGCTTTGCAATGCATTGTGTACCCCTTTGGCACTCAAAGGGTTAAAGAAACCCTTTTAAATCAATGGTAATTTTGAGGAATTTTTTGCGTTCCAAGCTGGTTTACTCAAGAATAGGTCAACTATCTCTTTGTGCACATGGCCCTATGCGTCTCTCTCTAGAATGCAATGGATAAAGGTTACAAAAATATTAATGTACGCGGGAGACATTACTACAGTGTTAGTTACTGAATTGAAACAGTTTTGTAAAGTAAATTATTCCATTCATATGAATTATTAATTCATATGTCCATTTTTGTAATTACCTTCAATTATTTTAAATCATTTCAATTTGTTGTTGAACTGTGTTCTTTATCAAGTTAATTTAAACTTGCTATATAATTACATGGTAATTGTTTCTAATAAGAAAGCATTCAAATGTTTAAACAATATTTATTGTGCCATAAATTAAGAATGTTATGTTGAAGTCAGCAATGTTGAAGTTCAAATTATTTTTTTTGTTTTCCCTATTCTTCTGTTAATGTGCTATAAGCGTTGTAAATTGTATATTATTCAAGCAAATGCTTTATTTTTTTCTAATGAAAATTGCTTCTATTGAATGATTTAAACAGCAACCGGCAGTATAACTAGGAGCTAGCTGTGACCTAGATTCCACTGCAGTTGATAACTGGATTTATTTAAGATATCTATTGAAGTCTATGGGGAAACTGGCCTTTAGAACTGCTGATAAAGTTTTCAGCTGCAATGAAATCCAGGCCAGGCATTAGCTTCACTATGTGTTTTGCGTCTCCTTTGGTCCTTCTGCACAAAAAAAGTGATGAAATTCTGCAGCAAAACAATTGCATTATATGAAAAAAATGACACATTTAAAGAATTTCATGGCTATAAATGGGGAATGTAAACCTTTGGTTGATTACTATTGTATTCTGTGGAGAGGATGGTTCACCACTACCACAGAATGCAACAGCAAACCTATATGGACACCAGGGGGAAGATCAGCAAACTTATATGGACAACGGGGGGATCCACTTAGGTTCAATAAGGGGCCAGTCTGGTGATATTGTGGCATATTTGTTTTGAGTACAACTCAATATTTGCACTAAGATATCTTCTCTGTCATATCCCTTTGAATGTCCACAAATATGCCAACATTGCCATGCTTTTGACATGCCTCTTTAAAGTTTAAGATTTTGTGTGACTACATTGATAATTTGCATATATGAAAGCAGCTTAATGAGCCATTTTCATATTCCTGTGGGTGTGTTTATATGCTAATGTGGCATATTTTCATATGCACAAAGCTCTGATAGCTGCCTATGCTGTTGGATTGTCATGGTTTGTTAAGACTCTCAGACGTAAGGTTTAGGTAAAAACATAACTTTATTGAAAAGTTAAAGGTAATCCCATAGGGTTTCATACACATACAAACAATACATAGCAGATAATGACAATAGCAAATAGGTTCTACCGGCCTTGCCAATATACTGGGCAAAGCAACCCAGGCGAGTCTGGAACAAGAGGCTCTACCAGCCCAGCCAATATACCGGGCTGGGCAGCCTAACGGGATACCAGTGTAGTAGGCTCTACCGGCCTTGCCAATACCGGGTAAGGCAACCTTAAGATGGAATAGTATGTGGTTCTACCGGCCTTACCAATATACCGGGCAAGGCAGCCTGACGGAATACCAATAAGTAGGCTCTACCGGCCTTGCCAATACTGGGTAAGGCAACCTTAAGGTGGCAAAGTGAAAGGTTCTACCGGGCTTACCAATATACCGGGCAAGGCAGCCTAAAGGAAGGTGACAACCACAGTAACCTAATGACTGTCAGATGATAATGACAGTAAGATGGACTATAGAGGTTACCAGGTCAAGTGGTTTCACAGTGATCAGAAACTCTCGTGCCCGTATACTGTAGGAATCAATGCTGTTAGGACTGGACAGCGCACTCGGAACCATCAAGAACCTGACTGCAAGTCAGGGAGTAAACCAGCACCCTACGTTAGGAACATACAGGCAGAATGAGAGCCTCAAGTCTTAGTGGAGCAAACCAGCATCCGCACGCTGGGACCAACAGACTGAATGTGAGCAGCAAGGCTAATGGAGCAAACCAGAGTCCGCACGCTGGGACCAACAGACTATAATGTGAGCCACAAGGCTAATGGAGCGAACCAGCGTCCTCATGCTGGGACCAAGCAGACTGTAATGTGAGCCGCAAGGCTAATGGAGCAAACCAGCGTCCGCACGCTGGAACCAACAGACTGTAATGAGAGCCGCAAGGCTAATGGAGCAAACCAGCGTCCGCACGCTGGGACCAACAGACTGTAATGAGAGCCGCAAGGCAAATGGAGCAAACCAGCGTCCGCACGCTGGGACCAACAGACTGTAATGTGAGCCGCAAGGCTAATGGAGCAAACCAGCATCCGCACGCTGGAACCAACAGGCTGAATGTGAGCTGCAAGTCTTAGTGAAGCAAACCAGCGTCCGCATGCTGGAAACCAACAGGAGGAAATGTCGCCGAAGCAAATGAAGAACAATGTCGCCACAGATGCAGGAACTGGAAGCAGGAAACAACAGGAACCAGCAGAGAAGATCAACTGGATCAAGCGCGGCCAAGCAGACTGGCAACAGGAGCATCAGCTACTGATGAGAACAACCGGAACCGGACTGGAACTGACAAAGCAGGCAGGAACTCAGGAACAGGTTGACTCAGGAACTCAGGAACTCAGCAACAGGCCCAATCAGCTACTGCAGTAAGGAGGAAGTGGATGCTGTCAAAGACACCACGAAAGGGCAACCAAAGGGTGCCCAGACTAAGTTTAAAAAGGCAATGTGAGGCGGGCTGAAGGCAGACAGCCAATGGGAGCCCCCTACAAGTGATAGACACTGAATTGCAGCAATCACGGGCACCGTGATACGGATATCACAGGCCTCCTGAGACTGGCAAAATTAGGATATTCCCATAGCTTTCTCTGGAGCCAGAGGACAGTTTGCTGTCTCTTCTGGGGAGCAGAAACAGCAGCTACCATCATTTAACTCTTTTCAAAGCCACAGGGATGTTCTTACTTGAAACAGCTGATCAGCTGTTTCTTGTCCACAACAAACTATCTACAGATCAGCTAATTCATGTAAAAGTATGCCTTGCAAGGTACTCCCCTAAGCAAGCAGAATCATGAATCAGTTGATAGGTGGATAGGCTGTTGTGGACTAGGAACAGATAATCAGCTGTGTCATGTACGGACAGACCTATTAGAGAAATGAATGAACTATGAAGCTGGGCAATGGATTCATAATGTTATAACCCTTTCACTCTGACTGGGGTATGCAATGCATATAACTACGGCTCTTGCCATCCCTAAGATTTTTAGTTCGGCGGATAAAGAAGAGGAGTTTTAAAATGAGATTTGGTGTTACAGAAGGTTTTATTATGGATTGTTTGGAGATATGTTTTCAATAAAATAATATAATAAATTCTAGTTAGTAGGGCAGAGGTACATTTAAAAGGTTAGTAATGCCCAAAGATAACTTTATGTTTAATTGTAGATTTTAAAAAGAGAAATGATGTGCAGCAAATCCCATCTCTTAAACCTTTATGGTTTGAAAGATATTCGCCACTAAAGTTCCCTCTCTCCTGATGTCAACTATAAAGCTGACAGCAGGATATTCGAGCCGGCCGACTCGAGGAGGCTCTCTTCAGCAGAGCCAACATAGCGATCTTTAAAAAGGACTACTTCATTGGAACAGTCTACAAAGTGTGCTTTCAAACCAAGCACACTTTTTAGACCATTAGGTGCAGTATCTCAATGGTCTCAAATTTTAGAGTGGTGTTGTTACTACACCATCCTATTGACATCTCTGGTCAGTTAGCTGTAAACCTCCATAGGATGTTGTAACAATAGCGCCACTGAGAAATTTCAGGCCATTAAGATACTGCACCAAAAAATGTGATGTTGCGACCAGCAATAACTTTTTTTTTGTAAACTGTTTTTTATTGGAGGCACACAAGCACATGTATCGTACAATAATAACAATTGAAATAGAAGTAATATACATTACACAAATGGATAAACGTGTTAAAATGCTAGCATAGTATATGAGCACAGTACACAGTCCAGAGTAACAGAATAATACAAGACACGTGCAAGCCCACCCCCTACCACCTTCATTTTCCATTTTCAGAACAACAAAAACCAGTAGATCACCCCAAGCCCAAACACCGTACCCGTGCAGTCAATCAGATTCCCCCTTCAACGGCCAGGGACCAACCCTCCCATAAAGAGGTTGTTGATATATGTCTATTTGTGGATGAAGAAACAAGAAGGCCATTCACTACACGTAAAATAGACCCAAAAGATATAACCATCGGTCACTTCTACGTCTACGTCTGTGCAGCTAAGATTTACGTTAATGCCTCAAAATGCTAATGTAAGATAGGTTCAATAGAGGAACCCCAACATCCCCTAACGACCAGCAATAACTTTTTAATAAAACACTTCTCAGCACTGGTAGTATCTTGTTTTATTTAGGAGGATCAATCCTACATAATATATTTGTTTACAAAGGGATAGTAATGTTTCAGCAGCTTTAATTAACCATCATAGCATTTGGACTTTGGAGGGTGTTATTTCAATTCTGTCAGAGTTGTAGTTCAAGAGTAATTCAATGATAAAGTATCCCCCTCCCGCCCCTTTTACTGATATAACACTGTTCAGCCAGATCAGAAAGGAGGTGCCTAGGTAGACTGCAGAGAGGGACAATCTTCAATTAAGATAAGGGAAAAACCTGAAAAACTTGTCAAGGGGGGCAGGGCTTTCATTGTTCTCATAGGAAGAAGATTGTCCCCTTCTGTTATCTGTCTGGTCTATGGACTGCATTCCACATCTGAGGAGAGATGGCTTATACTAGGTAAAAGGGGTGGGAGGGGAAACCTTGTTTGTGAATATCTCTCAAACCATAAAGGTTTGAGAGATAAGACTTATATCGTTCTTCATGTTTTTCTAATGCCTATAAAATAAAATAAAGATAAAACAAAGTATTAATATCCCTTTAAGTGTTACTGTCCCTTTTAAATAAAAAAAAATGTGACAGCCAACAGAGTGATCCTTTTTTACTCAACAGAAAAAGTCCTATATCATATATTTTGTTAGTAAAAAATGTGTATGCTTTAATAATCATTTGTTTTTCTAAATTAAAAAAACACAAATATTTTTAGGGCTTTAGAAATAGTGCACGTTATTTCATCATGTGACACCTGACCTGTGCTTTCATTGGTACATTATTATATGGGACAGGCTTTCCACTGACAGCCAGCCACTTATATTGGTTGATATTTTGCAAAAACATGGTGTGCTAAGCATCCTTTTGAAGTCTATTACAAAGTACACTAATGGGGATTGTAAGGTTTTTTAATACTACATTTCAGCACTTTAACAGTGTTAGTCATATAAATAATGAATCATTTGGATGCTAGCAAGATCTCCAGTGCATTGCTTTGCAATGTGTCTGAGACCTCAGTAGCCTTTTTGTGTTTAATTAGTCCACCAGTGAGCATTACAAATCCTTGTTATCATCAACAAAACCCCCAAATAATGCAATGTAAATTAAATATATATTATACTTATGTTTGCAGTTACTCCCAATAACACATCAACATAAAAATCACCTCTTCTAAAAACAGAGTAATATTAATATTCACATCTTTCACTGTAGTGATGGGAATACATAAAACACTAAGGCCAGGATAAATTAACAGAGTTCATGTTTACCTTATTCCCATGCACAAATAGGAATATTTAATATAATGAACAACGTCAACAGCTCATTTGTATCTCTATGCGGAATACATTTTTATAGGTAAAGTTTTTGTAAATATTAAGCAAAACCTTCACACTATGCTTGTAAGAGAGATAGCAATGGTTTGTTTCAACTTCAGTTAAATTTATTATTTGAACATTAAGACAATGACTGATCTCAGTCACACTATTGAGATGTTTTCTTTAGATGATTATTAAAAGTTTATTACCCTGCTCCATTCCCCTGATATCAATCCCTTCTCTTTTGAATGGGCTTACGCAGACTGACAGAGCAAAAACAGAAGAAAAAAGTCATAATGATGGCACTCATTGATTAAGATAGTTTCTTTAATATGTGCATAGTGGAGTTTCAAGGCAGACATGGGGTAATCGGATGTGTTAATTAAAGGGATAGTAATACTTAAAATGTAAAAAAAAAATGTTGTAGGGTTTATCCCCCTGAGTAAAACAAGAGTACTCCCATTGCTGAAAGGTGTTTCATTCAAAAGTTATTAATTTTCAAATCTGAATTTTTTAGGTGCAATATCACAGTGGCCTGAAATTGTACAGTGGCGCTGTTGCTACACCATCCTATGGAGATTTTGGTCCTGGAACCAGAGCTGTCCATAGGATCGTGTAGCAACAGCACCACTGTACAATTTCAGGCCACTGTGATATTTCACCTAAAAAATTCAACTTTGAAAATTAATAACTTTTGAATGAAACACCTTTCAGCAGTGGGAGTACTCTTGTTTTACTCAGGGGGATAAACCCTACAACATTTTTTTTTACATTTTAAGTATTGCTATCCCTTTAACCATTATGCTTTTTTATTTTATTTTTGCTTTATTGTATCACTTGTTCATTAAGAGTGGAGAATAAAGAACTAAGTAAGTTAAAAACACAGAAAGGAAGATGCCCATGCAATGCAGCATTACATACACACTAAGAGTTTGAATTAGCCTTACTCATGCCCATATACTATTGAACAGGTGCAGAACCTTCTCGGGACAATAAAATTCAAATGTGTCAATGTTTTCTATATACTCAGACTGATAGTTGGAGCTGAGGTTGACAAGCTTATCCATTAATCTTACAATAGTGACATTTCACTGTGTCTGAATGTTTCAAACAAGTTCTGTGCTGTGGTTACTGCTTAGGACTTTGTGAAAGTACATGGAAACATTGGCCTCAAAAAATCACCATTAATGGTTTCCTCATCAAGTCCAACTCTTGCAGTCTGTTGACCAATCAGCCCCCTCTATGGACAATTAGAAAATTGATATATATATATATATATTTTTTTTTTTAAATATATTTTATTATCAGATCACTCCATACACATACAAAGAAAAAAGATACATGTAAGATCTTTCAAGTACACCAAAAGTATGTAGACATTTATAACAATAAAAGGAACATATGCAAATTAGTAGGGCGTACAGAGTTGACCTGAGGTTTTTATGATTATTTCAACCTTCGATAACCCGAACTCCTAGAATCTAACCTAACTGAACTTGTACTATACCCCTCGACCCCAATTCCTCTCTCCCCCGAGCCCGCAGCACACACACCCCTTGCCCACCAGCCAGTGATTTCACAGAATCCTGTTATGTACAGGATTCATACACAATGGTATGCATCAAGTATACGTCACAACCATCCACACAGCAAGCAGGTATGATCTCAGTCAACCATCTCCAGTAAGTTACACATCATCGGGTGCCACAATAGTATCTGCTCTAGTTGTCCACCAGGTCTGCCATCGTCTCCAGATCTTGTCAAACTTAGTCGGAGTACCTCTGTGCAAGTAAACCAATTTATGATGTGGGATACACTGTAAAACCAGGTTTATCCACGGTCTATAATTGGGAGCCCTGCTTGACATCCAGTTCAAGGCCACCACGTTTCTCGCCATCACCAAGAGCTCACTCAGAAGATATCTGTCATTTGCATCCTCAGTCTCATCGGGGAAAGCCGACAATAAACAAATCTTTGGAGTCACAGGAACAGGTCTCCCCAACACCAGGGCCACAATACACATTATTACTGTCCAAAACCTCCCGACTTCAGGACACTCCCAGATCATATGCAAGTATGTGCCTTGAACATTTTCACACCGAAGACAATAGTCAGTGCCAGAATTCCCCATTTTAAACAGTCTGACCGGTGTATAATAGATTCTATGTAGAATATTCAACTGTATCATTTGATGTCTAGTCGACGTCACCACCAGTGCTGGCCCCGCTTTAGCCAGATCCCATTCCCAATTCTCTAATGGACCCACATCCATTTCCCATTTATTCTGTGAAGGAAATTCCTGATACCTCATGTGAGATTCCAGCCACTGGTAAATTAAAGAAAGAGGTCTCGGAGGCCCAAGGATCAACAATCTAGCAAGAAGCGGTTATATATTATGTAGGATTGATCCTCCTAAATAAAACAAGATACTGCCAGAGCTGATTTTATGTATAGCCTGCATTACTGATGAAGCAGCGTTGCTGCGCTGCGAAACGCGTTTTTTAGTGGGTAACATATTATTTTACCTCCTTTTGGGAATATTTGTTATCTTTGTGAATAAATTTCCTTTTTTGGGATTACTGTTGGAGCGGCTATCTGTCTTTTTGGATTGAAAGTGGATAGTGGATCCGGTGAGAGCTGATTAAAGAATACCGAGCAAGGGAGGTAAGATATCCCTGCAAACGTGTTTAGCTGTGCGTGTACATAAGTATACATACAGCCACTCTTGAATGTGAGTGTAATTTATTTGACTTGTCATTGACATTCTGTTTATCAGATGTAAACACTTTTGGCACCCTCTGTGTGCATTTTTTGTCTTTTTAGGAAACGTAGAAATCATCGGGGCACGATCACCCCACTGAGCTCTAAGAGCATGCCTGATACACAAATACGAGCAAAAAAGATTGTGTGGTATATGGTACTTGTCATGTAATTGTGCAAAGGATTTCAGGTGATTATCCTGGTATAATTGTCCAAGGGTATTAATCCCAAATCCAGCCCACAAGGGACCAAACTCGCTACCAAATAAACGGTTATCACGGTGCCCGTGATTGTTGCACTTCCTTGTCAGTCACCATTAGTGGGCTCCTATTGGTTGTCTGCCTTTATCCCGCCTCAGTCTGTCTACTTAAACCTGGTCTGGGCACCCTATGGTTGCCCTTTCGTGGTGTCTCTGACCACTTTAGCCTTGACCATGTTCCAGTATTCGTTAGTACCTGTAGCTGTGTTCCTGAGTCCAGAATGCATCTTGTTCCTGAATCTCCTGTCTGCAGAATTGTTCCAGAGTGGTTCCGGCCTAGTCCTGAGAGGTTGATGTTTCCTGCTGATCGCCTTCACTGAGACTTCCTGGTTGCTTGGTTTCCTGCGAGTTCCTGTCGTCTCTTGTCCGGCTAGATGTATCCCTGATGCCTGGTCGCTTTGGCGACATTCTTAGCTCCAAAGCCTTGCGGCTATACGCATTACTGTTGGTTCCAGCGTGCGGACGCTGGGTTGCTCCAAAGCCTTGCGGCTATACGCATTACTGTTGGTTCCAGCGTGAGGACGCTGGGTTGCTCCAAAGCCTTGCGGCTATACGCATTACTGTTGGTTCCAGCGTGAGGACGCTGGGTTGCTCCAAAGCCTCGCGGCTATACGCATTACTGTTGGTTCCAGCGTGCGGACGCTGGGTTGCTCCAAAGCCTCGCGGCTATACGCATTACTGTTTGTTCCAGCGTGCAGACGCTGGGTTGCTCCAAAGCCTCGCGGCTATACGCATTACTGTTGGTTCCAGCGTGAGGACGCTGGGTTGCTCCAAAGCCTCGCAGCTATACGCATTACTGTTGGTTCCAGCGTGCGGACGCTGGGTTGCTCCAAAGCCTCGCGACTATACGCATTACTGTTTGTTCCAGCGTGCGGACGCTGGGTTGCTCCAAAGCCTCGTGGCTATACGCATTACTGTTGGTTCCAGCGTGCGGACGCTGGGTTGCTCCAAAGCCTCGCGGCTATACGCATTACTGTTGGTTCCAGCGTGCGGACGCTGGTTTGCTCCAAAGCCTCGCGGCTATACGCATTACTGTTGGTTCCAGCGTGCGGACGCTGGTTTGCTCCAAAGCCTTGTGGCCATACGAATTACTGTTGGTTCCAGCGTGCGGACGCTGGTTTGCTCCTAAGTCTTGCGGCTATACGAATCACTGTTGGTTCCAGTGTCTGGATGCTGGTTTGCTCCAAGAGCATTAGAAACGTACTTTATGTTGGGCGTTCCTAGAGTGAGTTCCTTTGGGCTGCCTTGCCCGGTATTGGTAAGGCCGGTAGAACCTGGTACATATTCCATCTGCAGGTTGCCTTACCCGGTATTGGCAAGGCCGGTAGAGCCTTCGCAAAGCTCATTTGGGCTGCCTTGCCCGGTATTGGTAGGGCCGGTAGAACCTGGTACATACTCCATCTGCAGGTTGCCTTACCCGGTATTGGCAAGGCCGGTAGAGCCTATTGTTTAGTATATGTGGCTGTCTTGCCCGGTGTATTGGCAAGACCGGTAGAGCCTACGCAAGTTCCTTTGGGCTGCCTTGCCCGGTATTGGTAAGGCCGGTAGAACCTGGTACATATTCCATCTGCAGGTTGCCTTACCCGGTATTGGCAAGGCCGGTAGAGCCTATTGTATTAGATTAACTGGCTGTCTTGCCCGGTATATTGGCAAGACCGGTAGAGCCTGTAATCCGTATCTCTTAATTATTGTATGTTGTATGTCATGTTGGAATCCTAAGGGATCATTTTTTAAATTATTTTCAATAAAGTTGTGTTTTTACATAACTTTGTGTCTGAGAGTCGTAACAAACCGTGACAATGGTGTAACCCCGCGGAGCCCCATAATGGAGTGTCCGGATCCATGGCTATATATCCCAGCAACTTTTTTAACTCCACCCACGCCTCATGTAGGGTTGTAGCTAATGGAGTTCGAATTTTAAAAACAGCGGGGCCGCCATGTAAAAATTAGGGCAGCTTATAAGCAGGCTGTAATAACAATGCATCTATTTGGGTAGTCTGATAACGAGGTTGGGGAGAAACAAAATGTAGCGCATATCGACATTGTGCTGCCAAGTAGTTCCTATAGAAATCGGGCAAGGCAATTCCCCCCTCACATTTTGGTCTCATGAGAGTAGTTAACTTGAGTCTAGCCCGACTTCCCCGCCATATGAAATGCAAAATAATTTTGTCTATTTGTAGGAAATATTTTTTAGGAATAGGGACCGGCGTATTTTGAAAAATATACAAAAATTCGGGCAAAAAGATCATTTTAATAAGATCTACAGTGCGAGCTTTTCCTCTCTGCCCTCTACACTGAGTCCGCGAATCAGCGGATTAGCACGAATTAGAACAGCCAGGGGCTCCAGGGCCAAGGCAAACAGGCCGGGTGAGAGCGGGCAGCCCTGCCTAGTGCCACGGTGCAAGGAGAAGGGCTGTGAACTCAGTCCACCCGTCACCACAGAAGCCCTGGGATTACTATAGAAAATATGTATCCATTTAATAAAGGATGGTCCAAACCCAAAACCCCGGAGTATGTGCCAAAGGTACGGCCATTCGACAGAGTCAAAGGCCTTAGATGCATCAAGAGACGCTATCACCCGAGTTCCGATGGCATTGTGAGGAAGTTGCAGGTGAATAAATAGTCTTCTAAGATTGTGTGACGTAGATTTGCCTGGGATAAAGCCAGTTTGATCTTCATGTACAATGGTTCCCAACACTTTATTTAATCTGGTAGCCAGAATTTTAGCCACGATTTTTGCATCCGTAGTCAAAAGGGAAATAGGCCTGTAAGAGTCGCAAATCTCCGGTTCCTTTCCTGGCTTCAGCAATACAATAATGGAATCATTATTCATTGAATCCGGAAGATGTCCGTCGTCAATAGCAGCATAAAAGGTATTCAAGAGATGGGGATCTAAGACATCCGCAAATTCTTTATACCACTCTGCAGGAAGACCATCCACACCCTAAGCCTTGCCCGCCGGTAAGCCACGAATAGCCTCCACTACCTCTCTAAGAAGTATAGGAGCATCCAGCATTTGTTTATGTTCTAATGAAAGTTGCGGAAGGTCACATTGATCAATAAAACAAGAAATCTGTGACTCAGAGCGGGTCAATCGAGATTCATATAAATGAGAGTAGAAGCGCTGAAATCGCGAGTTAATCATCTGCGGGTCAGTTCACCCCCAGGATCTCGGAGTGAAGAAACCAACGGAGTCCCCTTGTGCTGATGAACAAGATGAGCCAGTAGTTTCCCTGCCTTATCCCCATTTTCAAATATATTTTGTTTCAAATAAAAAACATGACGGGCATTCAGTTCAGACAATTTTATAGAATATTATAGCGAGCAAGAAACAAACTTAGCATAAGAGGCCGAATCCCCGCTTTCCACAAACTGTTTTTCCGCCTCAGCAGCATACGATTCCATTGCCTCCACCCCTCTAGATCTAAGTCAATTTTGCATAGATACAAGAGATATCAAAGAGTCCCTTGCAGTTGCCTTGGCAGCCTCCCAAACAATGCCCTGAGCAGCAGAATTAATATTATTAGCAAAATATTCACATAGATCTTCTCTATGCTTAGACACCAGATGCGTATTAGTCAACCATTCGGGACTAAACCTCCAGACTCTAGAGCTAGGTCTCTGGTCTCTCTGTAGAGACAATAATAATGGGGAATGGTCGGAAGCTACCCTGGTCAGAAAACAGCAATCCGTAACCCAATTCAAGGTCAGCTGGTTAGCAAACACATAAAGGACCTTTTTCCAATTTAAGTGATGGAGCACCCTTGCATTTTCCTCTTTTTCTCTCAATCCATTGAAGGACGAAGGTCTCCTAAGCAAGTTAAGAGTATGGACTAGGATCTGTCATGTTGGTCCAGTGTGGGTTGGTAGATATTTGACCATGATGGGGACTAGAACCTGCATCCCTGAAGTTTGAACAGAATCCACAGCTGGTGCATTGACCAACTGAGCTATCTCATGGGGTCATATATATGTATAATAGTGAATGGTGCACGACATTGTCATTACAAGTGTGACAGCAAGGGTCCCTAAATCACACTTGCCATTCCCAAGATGTCCTGCCAGTGCTAGTACTACTGATACTAAGGCCCAGGAGCTTGTGAAGGAAGGGGTAATCAACAATATCCTCATATTACTAGTGACTGTGAGACTGAGGAGTAAGACTCTGCGGCTGAACTTGATGTGGTTGGTGTTAGTAGTAGTAGCAGTAATGGTGAAGCAGCTGGAGTGGTAGGGGAAACATTTGAGAGCATCCAGACTAGCGGTCAAGGGAGCCCACACCATTCCTGGCTCTGGGAGTCCCCTTCCCTTCACTACAGTTTCCAAGTTGAACATGTTCCTCAAGAGGCCAGAACTGGTGTTAGAGGAGGAGAGCAGGCTGAGAATTAATACCACCACCACCACCAGCAGGAGCACAGATCAGCTGCCTGTGCCTGCTGCTACTTCTGCTAGTGCCAGTCTTCTTCAGGTCAAAAGGCAATGGCAAGTGTAACATTAGGGAACCCTCTGTCACATTGCTCGTCACCTCCTCCAAGCAGCAGTGCTATGTCTGGAATAGAGCAGCAGCAGCAACAGCATGTAGGGACTAGTGGTGCTGGTGATGATGATGGTGGAAAAGCTGGGGTGGAAGAGACATTGATAGCCTTTATAGCAGAAACTGAGAAGGAATGGTAGACAGGAATGAGGATGAGCATCACCACTACCACTAGCAAGGATGTCTTGGAATTAGAGGAATTTGCAACTGCTCTAATTCCTTCTGATGTTGAGATGCAAGGGCAGCAAGATGCTGAGGAGCAGGTTAGTGTGCCACAGACCACTGTGGACTCAGTGGGAATGGGGTCAACAAGCGATGCGGGACTAGGACAGGTTCCAATTGCCAGCAGTAGCAATACTCCTGATCCTAGTTGCAGTGCTGACTCTCAGGCAGTAGCAGTAACAGCAGCAACATTATCAGACAATGAAGGCGAATGTGGAGGACAAGAAGAAAGAGGTCATTCTACTCCACCTTTCCCCTTCCCTCTGAAATCATCATGGGTGTGGGACTATTTTTCTGTTGGGGTAGGCACAGTATAGACATCAGCAATGGCACTGTGCGCAATTTGTGACAAGTCAGTGAAAAGAGGAAAGGAGGGAACACACCTTGGCACAACTCCCTCATATCACACATGAAACACAGACACCTTGACATTTACTCCAAGCATGTTATAGCCAAACACACACCATAGAAATCAAGCACTGCTTTTGCTGTTCCTGACTCACCAAAAAGGCAACAAGAGGAGAGGTAGAGATCAAAGAGGAGGAGGAATAGAACAACCCAGGCAGAAACTGGAAGTTCCAGGATTAGTGAAACAACTAGCTCATCATCATCTTCTAGGGTAACTACATCTTCTGCCAATCCTCCTGGTTCATTACCTCCCCCACCAAATGATAGCTACTCTGCTGATGTTAGGATGTGGCTGTTTGTCTCTACCCATTGCACACTGTGTGGTGCACTGACCACACATGCCATTGTGGTGGAGGAGAATCGCAATCAGTGCATCAAGAGGCATCTGAGGAGATTCCATCCTGAAGAATATGCTAAGATGGTGGCAGGGAGGGTTCATCATTACTATTAAACTGTCAGCAAGTTATCATGTGTCCTTAGCGGGTCTGGAAAAGGGGTACAGTGACAGCAGCAGTACTTGGTTTCGGGTGTAATGGTGTTTGGATACAGTTGTGCACCCAGATGTTATTTACCACACTCACACTATGCACATTGCAGTTGCTGATGAGAACCACAGTTCCTGCTCTCAAGGGAAAAACATATATTCTAATAACAACATACCCATGATTTTGGAGGAGGGGCATGTGGAGAAGATTTAATGGCCAATTTCTTCTTTTCTCCACATTGACTGGGGGCTACTTATACTGCTGCTACTGCCTCAGGCACATCACTGGAGTGAGTCGTGGCAAGTGGAAGCTTCATCATCCATCTTCCATGTTACTGCTATTGTTGATCCCATTCCCTTTCAGCTGCCTAATCATCCTGCTGCTTAAACAACTCAGCAGCAGCAGTACGAACAACAGTTGCAACTCAGGAGGACATTTGACAGTGGCCACTGACCAACAAGACCTGCTGGCATTAGGCCAGTAGGGCATTTTATTTTTTTTCTCAGGGCTTGTGTTTTGAAAAAATAAATAAATAAATAAAAGAAAAAAACTAGTCCTAAAAAAAGATAAACAAGTTTTGGGGGGTTTGTTTCTAAGAAGCCTAAGTCCTACAAATCAATGTTTCCTTAGGGCTTGTGCCAAACTAGCTTAAGTCCTACAAATCAATGTTTCCTTAGGGCTTGTGCCAAACTAGCTTAAGTTCTACAAATCAATGTTTCCTTAGGGCTTGTGCCAAACTAGCTTAAGTCCTATAAATCAATGTTTCCTTAGGGCTTGTGCCAAACAAGCTTAAATCCTACAAATCAATGTTTCTTCAGTGCTTGGGCCTCTAATAAGTCTAAGTCCTACAAAGGCCTCTAACAGCAAATCACACAAATCATCCTCTACAAAATACTCTATCAAGTATCAGTTCACCCCAGTGGCAGCTTATGTCAGGGGGTCACTTTAAATACAAATGTCTGTCACTTTAAATACAAATGTTTCATTTTATTTTATTGACTTATTTTTTTAACTGCCCCACCAATAGCAGTCAAGAACCCCCCCCCAAACAAATTCCCTGTTCAAATGATTCATTCATTCACCAACACAGGCACCCTCCTCTGACCCCTTTATACAATGTCTTATGGTTTTTATTTTCTTTATTTTGTTTAGGATTTCTTCTTCATTAAGTTCCCCCCAATCCCAGTAAACAATCCCCCCACAATCATCCCCTGTTCAACTGACTAGACCCCACTTAACAATTTTTCTTTAAAACATTTAACTTTTAACATTATTTGGATCAAAATTAATCTTTTTTGCTTTGTGATAGTTATCTTGATAGAAGGTGTCCATATAAAACCTATTTAATAGATTGCTTACATCTGTTCCAATCTTGACTCCTTTATTTGAAAAAAAATATTAAAAGGATTAACCTATAATGGAGAAAGGGATAATAGAATATGCATCATTGTTTATGCTTCAAATCACAGATTTAATAAATACATATGTGCACATTTGTATTGACTGTTATTATTTCTTACATTTTATTATTTGTATTATGCATGTTTTTATATGTAAGAAGGGATTACAATGAGATTCCTACACCTGCTACGCGTACTGTACCAGTTAAGAATGTCATGAGAAATGCAGAGAAAGCAACAATGGCAGGCTATAGGCAAACAGACAAAATCACAGAATTTCCTCCATCATGTACAGTACATGACTTACAAAATCCAAAACAGACTGGAAAATGTTATGGTACATAAATAACCTGGACCTGATGGTATACACCCAAGGATACTTAAGGAACTTAGTTCACTAATAGCAAGACCATTATACTTAATATTTATTGATCCACTTTCCTAAGGCATAGTGCCCTGTGGTTGTAGGAAAGCTGATGTAGTATAATTGTTCAAAAAAAGGAGCAAGAGCCAAACCAGGAAATTATAGACCTGTGAGCTTGACTTCCATTGTTGGTAAGATATTAGAAGGATATTAGTAGGAGCTGGTTTTATGAAGAATAGATCATGTCAATCTAATTTATTTGCATTTTATGAAAGGGTATGTAGTAATTTGGACAAGGGAATTGTTGTTAGCGTAGTATACTTGGAATTTGCAAAAGCCTTTGATACAATGCCTCACAACAGATTACTGAATAAATTAAAAGGCTTTGGTTTGGGTGGTGATAGCTGGCAGAGAGTTGTTGTAAATGGAACCTTATCAAATTGGTTTAAAGTTAGAAGTGGGGTGTCACAGGGTTCAGTCCTGGGCCCAATGCTTTTTAATTTGTTTATTAATGATCTAGAAGTGGGAATTGAAAGTAATGTATCAATCTTTGCTGATGACACTAAGCTATGTAAGGAAATACATACAGTCCAGAATGTTTTTTTCTCTGCAGAAGGATTTAGATAAACTGAGTGAATGGGCAGAAAAGTAGTCATGTAATGTAGATAAATGTAAGGTTATGTTTTTGGGCTGTAGAAACAAACATGCTACATTTACACTAAATGTGAAGCTACTTGGGGGATCATCATTAGAGAAAGATTTAGGAGTACTGATAGTCGATAGACTTCAAAGCAGCAACTGCTGCAAGAGCAAACAGGGTACTATTCTGCACAAAATGGGGTATAGATTCAAGGGATGCAAATATAAGTCTAGATCTATATAAATCCTTGGTAAGGCCTAATCTAAAATATAGAGTTCAGTTTTGGGCACCAGTTCTTAAAAAGACATTGTTGAACTAGAAAAATTGCAGAGACATGTAACAAAACTGATAAAGGCATTGGTGGGTCTAAGTTATAAAGACTGACTAGACAAACTAGGTTTGTTTACAATAGAAAATAGACAACAAAGAGGTGATATGATTACCATTTATAAATGGTAATGAAGTATTTACTCAAAGAGCCGAGTGAAAAATAATAGGTTATCGATTAAGACTAATGGAAAGATATTTTCAACTAAAGCAAAGGCAAGGAGTTTTTACAGTAAGGACAGTAAAGTTATGGTATTCTTTGCCTTTGATGCTCTGCTTGCAGATACTGTAGCTACTCTAAAAAAGTAATGGATATCTAGCTAGCATATAACAATATTGAGATTTATGACAGTTGGCTTCAAAGCTGATAGTATATTGACCCAGGAAAATATCGGACTGCTATTTGGAGTCAGGAAGGAATTTTTTTTTTTACCACTTGGGGCTTAATTGGAAATGGCTTCCGTGTTTTTGTTTTTTTTTTGCCTTCCTTTGTATCAACAGAGATGATTTGGCATGGGCTGGACTTGATGGACACATATCTTTTTTTCAGCCTCATAAACTATGTTAATATGTTGCCAACCAGTAAGTGCTTAAATTTACCTCTCTGCTCCATGGTAAGTGAGCATGACAGTTCTTTTGTTATGTACTATGTTGACATTTAATTCACATATATAAGACTTACTTTGGTTGTTAGATGAACTGAAAGATCCCTTTGATGAATTTGTATCCAATTATTTATTTTGCTATTTATATTTATTCTTTTCTATTGTAACTTTTGGACCATTACCATTTTTAGATTTTTTTTTTCATTTTATACATATATTTTTACTGATATATTACTTAACATTTACTGTAATATTACTCTATGTTTTATCAATTTGGTAATATTACAGATGGTGTAAGGGGTAGAACGTCACTGCTTTGCTGCATAACTGCAATAAAATTGCAGCTTGCTGATCTTGGTGTGGTTATATGAGGCTACAATGTGAAATTTCGGCGTCTTAGAGGGGATATGATAACACTATATAAATATGTTCAAGGCCCATATAAAGGGCTTTCAAAAGACCTGTTCATTAACAGAACAGTACACAGGACAAGGGGCCACCCGCTTAGACTTGAGGAAAGGAGATTTAATCTACAACAGTGGAGGGGTTTCTTTACGGTAAGGACAATAAAGGTATGGAATTCACATCCGGAGGAGGTGGTGCTATCAAATACATTAGATGCCTTTAAAAGGGGCCTGGATACTTATTTAAATGAGCATAATATAGAGGGCTATGCACGTTAGTATTGGGATTAATATTTATTTAGGGCTTGTTGATCCAGGGAGAAATCTGATTGCCATTTGGTGTCAGATGCCTTCTTTTGGGTCAGCGATGGTAAACAGGAATAGGAAAAGGGTTGAACTGGATGGACGCAAGTCTTTTTTCAACCTAAATTACTATGTAACTATGTAACTATGTAAATAGCTCCATAGTCAATAGCTTTTCATTACTGCTTTGGTGTCACCCATGTGAAAAAGAGACCATCTTACAAGCTTATATTTATTTTTCTTTAATAAAACTGCATCAGTGAAATCTAGTTTGTGAATGATGACATATGCTCTGTATAGCACTAATTTATATTTATATTGATATCTTTAATTCTAGTAAAAATAGCTATATGACAATGGTTTGAATTCAACTACAGGTGATAAATGTGTCACTGGGTTTTATCTCCAAAATTTCTAAGCAAGTGAAAATTTAGACGTAAAACCAGTGATACATTTACAACTGTTGGAGACCTTTTAATCATCTACTAAATCAATGGGGATTTTGTTTTTTTATTAGTACCCTTTGGTGCAGTTGGTATGCTGTGGAATTGCTCCAGTGCTACTTCGTAAAGCACATTACTTTGCCCAAGAACATTTTTAGGCATTTTCAGAGAGAGAGAGAGAGGTTACCTGCCCTTGGACCAATCACCTGCATGCAATCTGCTGATATCTGGATAATTATCATCATAATCCTCTTTAGATATATCTATATTTTATTGTCTTACATCCACAACTTGAAAGAGCTGAGTTTTCTTTTCTACGTAAACCTTGTTACTTCTGCACATCCCTTAAGATCCTAGATCAACTGCGCTGCCCCAGAGGTTATGATTATAAACTTTATTTATGAGAGCTGAGACTAGAGGAATATCCTACATGAACAGCAATATACAGTAATCGTACAAGACACAACAGATGGGATAGTCCTCCATACAGACATCCATCTACAAGTATATAATCCATAATATAGAATAAGTTATTGAAATAATATTTTCAGATATGATCCGACTCTTTCCATTTCCCAGTTTTAGATAAAATAAATACACGCTTCAGATCTTTTAATAAAAGTATTGTTGATAAATGCTTTATCTTTATCTTTCTAGGCTTGCCATATATTTGATTCACAGATGAGATCATTAAACATATTCTAACCATGAATACAAAGCAGTTATAAAAACCAAAGAGGATAAGCATTTTATCAGTTTTATTAATATGACTGTAACTGTGAAAGTCGACAGCCAGTGTGGCATTCGTTATTGATTGGGAATTTGTTTTTCTATCAGGCTTTCCTATTCGTCATTCTAAGAGTTCTTAATGGTCTGTTTATTCGTTAATGAACAAAATACCATTGCCAATATCTCAACAGGTTCTAGATTAACAACCAGTTCTCTATTTCTTTTACAGAATATGCAAAACAACAATATTATAATAATATAATACAGCGCTCAAATGTAACCCTATTGAAGCTAGAGAGGTATTTAATTCATTGAGTATGATCCGTTGTTTATAGATCAGGGCAGAGTGTTCCGCATAGATGTGTATTCTAAGATTCTGGATCATTAAGGAACATTTAGAATGAATTATATATTTGTTGAAACCCGAATTGAAATTACAAAATGCAGTGCCTCTTCTGGTTACTTGTTCAACAGACAGTTGAATGCATAGAAACACCACTAGGATTAGATTTCTCAAGAGGCAAAGTAGGCAACAGCTTAGAGTAAGGGTTATCAAACTTGTCCTTAAGGAGCCCTAAGGAGATGTACTCATTCAGCTCCATGATTAACCAGGTGTTGCAATTTATTTTCTACTTCTGCCTAATATAAGTTTACTAAGCTACTTTATGCTAAAATTCTCTGCTTAACATCACAGGGGAGAAGATAGTATGAGAGTGCATCATTTTCCTCTGAGCCTTGTTTTACATGATGCATGAAATAAGGCTCAGAGGAAATGGAGTAAATGTACTCTATTTCCCTGTACATGCTACTGCAGAGGTGTGAATAGCTGACATTAAAGCCTTTACAACGGCTAGTACTTACCCTGAAGTGCAACCACCAATGGCTGTTTGGAGATCATGGGAATTATAGTCTCCGGCAACTGGAGTCCACAGATTGGCTACTGCTGACTTAAAATGATCTTAACTAATTAGGAAGAAAAAGAAAGTATAGCATTTAAAAAAATAATGAAAAATAAACTAACATTTTTACAACACTACAGCTACAGTAAATTTGCAATTTTTTTGAATAGTTTTCCTTTATGAGAAATGATGATTTAAAGAGCATATTAAATTGTAATGTGTACAACGGGATGCATCACAGCATTACAAAGTTGAAGGTTACCAGCTCTTGCTGTTAAATGTGTGTGTGGTTTTTTTTTATCTTTATTTGTTCTGAACTTTTTACTTCTAAAATATTGCCTGTGAAATATGTTGACTGTTTATATTATTTGTTGTAATTGATAGGAAAAAGCATTTCAAGCCGACTTCTTGTTAAAAGCCGCTCATTGTGCCTGGCTTATTTATTGACATTCTATTACATTATAACTGCTGTCACTAATTGTTACTTATCATTAAAGTCGCTATGGGTTTTTCAAGAGACAGGAGATGCATGCAAATTATAGCTGCACGACCTGTATAATGCTTTCTGATTGATTTTAATATCTTTTATAGAGGAAGCTAATTCTTTTCCAGTTTTACTCTGTTTCAAAAACAACACAAAGCTTAAGTTATAACCATTCCAGCAGTGAAGTCATTCTGAATGTTAAGTACTTTCTGTGAAATTACTAAACAAACCAACATTTTCTTTTAGCCCTTTTAACCCTTTGAGTGCCAGAGGGGTACCCAACACATTGCACTGCAATGCATTGTTTACCCTTCTGGCACTCATATGTTTAAAGCAGAATCAATGACTTATAGGATCAAGATCACAATGTGAGCAGTTTCATCTACTAAGTAATTTCACCGTAGGTGAAACTATAGCCCACATCTTCAGCAGAGACAAGGGAGAGCACAGCCATCTTTTCTCTGTTATAGTGCTCTCCCCATCATCTGCCTTCCCCTTTTCCTCCAGCAGTGTGTCTAAACAGCTCCCTGCAGGCAGCATCCACATGAAGGAGCAAGCTGGGCAATTATTATGTAGTAAAAAGCAATGCCTGCACTGATAAGTACAGGATGTTGCTTTTTACTGTATATTCATTGCCCGGCTTGCTCCTTAATGTTGATTCTGCCTACAGGCAGCTGTTTAGATGCACTACTGATGGAAAAAGGGAAAGTGGTGATCGGCATATAATGCCACAGGCTTGCCTGCACAGGCATGCTGAATAGTAAATTTCTGCAAGTGCCGTATTAATAAAAATGGAACAAATTAAAAAAAATTAAATTACTTTGTATGTTTATTTTTGCTCCTACTTTCATATGGGAGCAAGTTGTTCAAACATGATAGTTCCCTTTTAACACCACAGATGCTTGGGACATATCCAATGCAAACATGAGGGAAGCACGCTCAGGTTTGTATTTCTCATTAGGCAGAGTAAGCAGCTGACTAGAGCAGGAGTAGCTAACCTTGATCCTCAAAAGCTACCAACAATGCATGTTTTTAGGATATCCCAGTTAACGCACAGGGGGACTAATTGTTTAATTTACTTTAATTGGTCCACCTATGCTCATTCAAAGATATCTTGAAAACATGCACTGTTGGTAGTTCTTGAGGACCAGGGTTGGCTACTCCTTGCCTATAGCACTAGAGGAGTCTTAGCTGTGTTTGGACACTGCCACATTATGGGAGTGTCCAAATTATCTGCAGTGTTCCCCCAGCAGACAACTGGTATTGGTTTATGGTGGAAAGACTTTACCAGTTTATCTGACACTTTATTGATTTGACCCCATATTGTATGCTAGAGAGGTTTCCAATGCATTGCTTAGCAATGGGTCAGAGACCTCTCAGACAAAGGGTTAAGGTTTTTTAGTGCTTGTCACTGATATTCTAAAGGTATTTTCTGTGTAAGGGAAGAGTAAATGTAGGACAGTGGATGCCTCTGGGATTGGGGGTCATGTGAGGACAGGGCTGGAGCTAAGTGGAACAACGTTCCTTTGCCTCGGGGTACCTAAGATATAAATCTGTCAATACACTTGTATAAAATGTCACGTTATACTCATATCAATGAGATGCTAGTGTAGCAGATACTGCACCAGTATATCACATACAGTCAATATACAGCCTGTCACCATTCAGGTGTGCTCTGCTCTTAGTCCGGATGCAACTGGCAAACCTGAGAACTTTATTTCAGATAATGTAAGACATGTGAAACACAGAAGTTCCAATAAAGAACTATTTTATTTAGAGTCTCCATGGAAGATTATTTACCATGCTTAATAGTGGCTGAATTCTGCAGTACTACAAGCTGAAATGGCAGTATGAGATTATTATAAACACAAAACTATGAATAAGAAAATGTACTCAGGGAGTAGAATTCTCAATGGGAGACCAAACATGAACAAGTACAATAAGTGCAAAAATGTTATCTTTGTCAGTAATGTATCTGTTCATGCTGGGTGTACCGTTCAGCTCTCCCTTTGACATCAATAGGATACGTCTGGACTAAAACTCATAAAGAAAAGAAGTGAAACTGTTCTAGATATAGTTCAAAACCTCATCTGGGATTACTTAACTCTTAAGGACTAAAGGGATTGGCAAAACACTGTCCCTCGCCCTTTGGTCCTCAAAGGATTAAATAATATGAGACAACAGTATTGGCACATTGCCTTTTGGTAAATGATAGTTGGTATGTGTGCTTGATTCCTACAATATTTACGTGGTATAAGGAATTCCTGCTGTTTATTGGTTTTCCCTTAGCACGTGGGTCTTAACTTGCATCTTTTCAATTGTGCCCACATTTTACTTCTTATAATCCTAATTTATAGATCTGAAAACAGAAGTAGCAAACTAGCCATATTCACTCATATTCACTCAAAGTAAACAGAGAAACATAGAATTTGGTGGTGATAAAAACAAACTGACCTACTTAGTTTTTAATTTAACATTACCCTATAGTGGCCAGCTTTCAGTTGGTTATTCTATGTCATTTGATGGAGAGAGATGAATCACTGACAGCAGTTCTCCATAGAATGTCATAGTAACTGCTGAGTCACTTCCTGTCATTTTGAATTTTCTCTAATTAATCTCCCTGGATCTCTGTTTCTGGAGATTATAACAGTTTTGAACTGTTATAACTTTTCTCTTGTTTTTACAAAATAACTGTCAGCAGTGGAAAAATTAGTTTTACTCATAAAAACATGTTTACTGCTTCTTTAACCCTTTGCGTGCCAGAAGGGTAGCCAAAGAATCGCTTTGCAATGCGTTGGATACACCTCTTGCCTTCAAAGGGTTAAAGGGGAACTATCACCTGAATTAAAGCTGGCTTTATTTGAATGCTCATGTGCAAGGAATGTGTAATCCTTGTGTTTTTTTTAAATATAATTTGGTTAAGTCACTTCAGGACAGGCTGTGGGTATGTGCTGTCCCGCAGCCTGTCAGGCTTCATCTCACTGGAGGAGGTTGGAACCAGGAGCTACGTGGGGAGGGGAGCAGATGAAGATTGACAGGCTGTGGGGCAGCATTGACTCACAGCCTGTCCTGAAGTGACGTACTGGGCTGACGTTTTAAAGCAAGTATCTTTAATTATATTTAATAAACTACAAGGATTACAGATGCATTGCACATGAGCATTCAAATAAAGTCAATTTTAATTGAGGTGATAGTTCCCCTTTAAGTATGTTATGCAGCAAGAAATGAGCATTTCTGGGGCATACCAGCTATACAAGAGGAAATAAATATTCCCATTCATTTAAATGGGTCTTCTAACTCCCTCAGTGCTAGAGAAGCCACTAATTCATTGCAGTGGAGACCTCACCAGCTTTCAAGAGGTTAGACTCCCATTTAAAGCAACAGGCATTTATATTTGTGTCTGTGCAGTTAGTGTGTTTCAGATTTGCTCCAATTTGTTCCTGCATATGGCCCTTGAATGTAAAATTATTCTATAAGTCTGACACACTCAGGAGCTGGGCTGCTTTTTTTTTCATATTCTCCTCCAAATCCACATGAAATTAGAATGCACATGAAAAAACACTACAAATAAAATGCCTTGTGTAATAAAGTTTTGCATCTTTTAGGATTAAGACATCATAGGGAAGCTGTGTTCATTGTTCTTTGTAGTTAGTTCTTGTACTCACATACTCGACTTTTAATACAGTTTCCATTAGCAAAATCAAAGGCAGCTTTTCTGTACTCAGGTACTTTGTAGTGGTGCACTTCCACATGCAGCAGTGTATATACCTCATAGCTGGTAGAACTAACTGTTTATTTATGACAAGCAGGATGTTCATTCCCTATGATGATCTGCCGGTGAAAAGAAGAGAACTGCCAAGGGAAAATCTGCTGCAAATTCAGTCGGCAATAGTTTTTTTGTTTTTTATTTCTTGTTTACAAGAACAGCAGTTTTTCTCTGTGATTATACATTTGCTTTGAGTTATGTCACTGGGATCTAGAATTGATGATAGGTTGGTCTCATATAGTTCTTAACTTTGACTGCTGGAATTCGAGATAACGTTTGAAAGATTCAGTTCGATGGAGTCTGCAAATAGATATACAAAAATCAATTCTGTCTCTTAAATAAGTATCACTTGGGCAACAAAAGGGAGGTATGTGTGATATTTCATAGTATTTGTTATCCGTGTAAATGTTATTGTGCAACGTATCATAGTGATGATGACTTGGAATCTAGAGCACTTTGACTTTTCCAAAGCTGGTATGTTGTACAAATGCTATATATAGAGACAACACAGCATGTGTGATGGGGGAAGTTGCATTGAACTCTATGTGAGCTTATGTATGAGATGGAAAACATCATCTGTGCCAGAGAGGCACCCAAAGCATGTTCTGACACTCAAACGGTTAATACCTTGGATGCTGCAAATGTCTCCAACATATTGAGAAGCAATGCAATGGAGACATCGTTAGCATACTAGGGGTTAAATAACATGTGAAACACACTATAGTGCTGAAATGTATGAAGATAGGCTTATGTAGTAAGAAACTGGAGTAATTCTGAAACAAACCAGCTGCACTATAACACTTCCCTTGGAGTTAAATGGGACTTTAAAGGGTTAGTAATGTCTCATGATAAAAGCAGCTCCAATTAATCTTCATAGTATTTGGGCCCTGGAAAGTGATATTTCAGTACTGTCAGAGTTGTAGTTTAAGAGTAATTGAATGATAAATTATCTCCCTCCTGCCCCTCAGAGCAGAAAGGTGGTGTCCAGATGTATCATAGAGAGGGACAATCATAAGGTAAAAACATGTCAATGGGGCAGGGCTTTCATTGTTCTCACAGTAAGTCATGGGACCAAATTCCACATTGAGGGGAGGAGGCTTACACTAGATAAGAGGGACAGGAGGGAGGTACTTTATCATTCAATTACTCTTGAACTACAACTCTAACAGTATTGAAATAACACTCTCCATGACCCAAATACTGTTAAGATTAATTGGACTGTTTTTTTGTGAAACACCACTATCCCTTTCAAACCTTTGAATTCTAGATAGGTCTCCAATGCATTGCAAGCCTTCCATAGCATTCAAGGGGTCAAAAAACCATTAGAATTTTGGATGTTTTCGTTTGCCATGTGTGGTACAGTTAGATTGATCTAGAATCCCTCCATGTTCCTGGTGGAGCAGCCTCAGGGAGTTAATACCTCTGTGCGAACACTAACTTGACTGTTGCTTTGTTAACCCTAAAGATATGCGCAAATGCTGCAGGGTAATGTGTTCAGGAACTCTCCAGGGGACCTAAGTTGTTATTTGCTCAATGGAAATTTAAGGCTATGTCCACAAATTGAAAGTGGAGCAATTCTAGAACAAATGAACTGCACCAGATTAAGATGTTATATGAAATACAATGATACCTCATTGGAAAAAAAAAATAATTGAGACTGTATATTTAAAAATATGCTTGACAATGGGAAAGTCGTGCTAAATTTAACAACAAATATATGTTGAAATGTTGTACATCTGTAACGCCCCTTTAAGAAAACTCTACTTAACCCTTTGCAATGCTTTCCGTACCCCTCTGGCACTCAAAAGGTTAACCTCCTTAATAAAGCCCTAACAACTTATACTAGTAAAACAACAATTATATGAATGGTGAGAGAAAATTGAATGACCACTATGGGTCGATTCTGGGTGGATTTTCATAAATTTCCCTTTACTTTTAATTGCCAACAAGGTATCCAATGCATTGACTACAACTCTGGCATTCAAGAGGTTAATTAGTATTCATGTCCATGGAGGCAGACATGATCCTTTGTTGGAACCCAAATTCCATCCACTTATGTTGATCACTGGAGGAATTTGAGGTCCTGGAGTTTGCAGAAAAAGAAGTCATCTATGCTTTATCACCTCTTTATCATGTCTTTGTGCATAACCCCCCTGGTGTCATGTTTTAAAGAAGAGAATATTAGATGTGGTTATGTGCAGTAGCGGCACAGGGCAGCTGGTTTTCATGAGTCTGCTGCTGCTGTGTCCATGATGATGACTAGCGTGACATCAGGGTATTATGCACTAAGATGTGATAAAGAGATGATAAAGTGGAGATAACTTCTCCAGTGATATCACTTCTCCAGTTCTTGTGTTATTCTGTAGAGGCCATGCACTAAAATCTCCAAAGCTGGTAAAACTTTATGCATAGGCTCCATAGAATAGCATAGGAATTTGAGAAGTGATATCACTGGAGTAGTTATCTCCACTTTATCACCTTCCTATCACATCTTAGTGTATCTCCCCCCACCAGGAGCTATGTCACCAGCAGAGACATTAAGGTGACATCTGATTTATTTATGTGCAGTCAACAACCTTTTTCAACTTCCTCGTACCCTGAAATCATGGGTGCGGTATTATATTTACTGGGACAGGACTAGGGGTGGGTGAAAAGTGTGAAAAATTTCCTGCATGATTTTTCACGAAAACGTGCCGATTTTTCTCTTTCCCCACGAAAAATTTTGCCTTTCCGCCTATGCAAAAATTTCCTTCTTTTCGCCTGTTTTAAAAAATTTTCCACCTATGTTAACATATTTTTCACCTATTTTAACAATTTTTGGCCTATATTTCCTATAGGTACTACATTTCCCACTATAAAATTACTTCTTCTGAGGGCTGAAGTTTAGAAATAAGTGACTGAAAGTCAAAGTTGTGAGTCCTACAGCAACATATAGCTTGAAAAATGTGTTAGATGCATTTATATTTTGCCTACAACAATAATTTCCTGCTTAAGTGACACTGGCACATATTCATGATCAGGGCTCAAAATTTCCACTCGCCTCCTCGCATTTGGCGAGTAGAAATTGAGTGGGGGCGAGTGGAAATTGAAGCCCTGCTGTCCCGTCCACCTTAGTGTCTGTCTTCCATGCCTGACCTCAGACCAAAGACACCGGAGGCATCATACCGCCAGGAGGAGAAGAGGATAGCACCATCAAAAAAAAAAAAAAAAAAACGGCACTCAAAGGGTTAAGGTTGCTGCTCTGCAATATAATGAAAAGAATGGCTTCTTACGATGTTTGTGTAAACCTTTTGAGTGCAAGGGTTAACACACAAATATCATAAGAAGCCAGACTGAATAATGCCTTTACTTTACATTATATTGCAGAGCAGAACAGCGTATACATTAACCCTTTGAGTGCCGACAGGTCTGTGCCCCACGTCCAGAGAATTAGGCAGCCGCCTACGGTGCACCGGCCCAGGGGGCACAGTGTCCGGGCTCCAGGTAACTGGTAGGAGGGGAGCACACAATACAGCACTCCCCCTCCTGCCAATCACTTCTTGTAGCATGGCCACGCAGACCGTGGGTTGAGGATATTCTGTATCCTCTACCCAGTCTGACAGGAAGCGCTCACTAGGTGCAATGAACAGCTTCCTGTCAGACTGGGTATAGGATACACAAGATCTTCTACCGCGGTTCGCTCGGCCACGCTACAAGGAGGGAGGGGAGCAGGGAAAGGGGGAAAGAGACACATGAAAGGGCCTGGGGAAGGGGACAATGACAATCAGAGAGGAAATGGGGAAGGGAACACAGACACTCAAAGGGGCTCGGGAAGGGGACAGAGGCACACACAGAGGGGCTGGGGAAGGGAACAGTGACACGCACACACAGAGGGTAAGGGGACAATGACACACACAGAGGGGCTAGGGAAGGGGACACAGACACTCAGAGGGGCTGGGGAAGGGGACAGTGACACAGGGGATGGGGAAGGAGACAATGATGCACACAGAGGGGCTGGAGAGACAAGTTGTGCTCTAGTAACTGTATTTAAACAGCTTCTCTCAGATATTCTACTCTCTTTCTTTTTTTGTTTGTAATGTGTGGAGGACTACAGTGTGACCAGTGTGGGGAGTAGGACAATGTGGGGGTGGACAGTGTGTGGGGGGGATAGTGTGTAGGGGCAGTGTGGAGGTGGACAGTGTGGAGGTGGGCAGGGTGGACAGTGTGGAGGGGGCAGAGTGGACAGTGTGGGCTGTGTGGAGGGGGCAGGGTGAACAGTGTTGGCTGTGTGAACAAGGTGTGGGCAGTGTGTGGTGAGGGTGGGCAGTGTGTGGACAGGGTGTGAGGGTGGGCAGAGTGTGGACAGATGGTGAGGGTGGACACAGTGTGGGCAGTGTGTGAGAGTGGACAGAGGGTGGGCAGGGTTTGGACAGGGTGGACAGAGGGTGGGCAGGGTGTGGACAGGGTGGACACAGTGTGGACAGTGTGTGGAGGTGGATAGGGTGTGGGCAGCAGTGTCATTTCATCAAAGAGAACTTGAGATGGGTGCGATTAAAGGCGGAGATATGGGTGGGGTTAAAGGCACGGATATGGGTGGGTCTTCCAAAACATGCTGCTCTCTTCTCTCACAAACACAGAAGGGAATGCTGTGAGAGCCTGACAGTCTTTTATATGGCTGTAGAAAACTTTCCTGTGGAGGAGAAATATTTTTCTTCCCGTTGATTTCAATGGGCGGAAAAAGCGGAAAAATGGCAGTTTTCGCTGGAAATTATTCACCAAGAGGAAAGTGCCATTATTCTCCAATTTTAGTTTGAGGCGAAAATTTTCGCCCACCCCTAGACAGGACTGTGCAATTGTTGTCAACTGCAATGTGCACACTGTATGACAAGGTTGTGAAGGAGGGGACACACATTGACACATCTGCCCCAATAAAGCACATGCTGTAAAACCACCATGAGATGTAGGTTAAACATGTTCCATTAGGTATCTATGTTAACTCGCACATTCACGCAGGCTTCTGTTGTACAGCCAACATATTGAATTCCACAGCCACCCTTAATCACATAAATAGTATAAGTGGCATCACAAGCAATCAGATTTCTGATTTTAAAAATGTTATGATTAAAATGACTTTAAATTGTAATGGTTTGACTTGGAATAAAACTGCAATAGGTACATTTTCTGTATAAACATTTAAAATCTCATCATTATTTCTCCTACTTGGTCCTCAAAATATTGCTTTTCTTTATTCTTAAAAAATTCTATGTTTTGCCAGTTCTCTTACAAATCTTTTAAAGGGATAGTAATACTTCGTTTTAACTTTATTTTATTTTGTAGACATTAAAAAAACATGAAGAACGATATAAGTCTTATCTCTCAAACCTTTATGGTTTAAGAGATATTCACAAGCAAAGTTTCCCCTCCCGCCCCTTTTTCCTAGTGTAAGCCATCTCTTCTCAGATGTGAATCTGGTTGTAAGACCAGACAGATAACAGAAGGGGACAATCTTCTTTGTATGAAAAGAATGAAAGCCCTTCCCCCCTTGACAAGTTTTTCAGCTTTTTCCCTTATCTTAATTGAAGATTGTACCTCTCTGCAGTCTACCTGGGCACCTCCCTTCTGATTTGGCTGAACGGGGGGGGGGGGTATACTTTGCTTGTGAATATCTCTTAAACCATAAAGGTTTGAGAGATAAGACTTATATCGTTCTTCATGTTTTTTTAATGCCTACAAAATAAAATAAAGATAAAATGAAGTATTACTATCCCTTTAAGTATCAGAAATGAAAGAGAACTGATCAGGTGTAGAGGTGGGGCAAATTCCAAACCCCTCTTTACTGTGAGGTTTCTTCTAGAGAGGTAGAAGATTGCCCCTTTACTGGAATCAACTTGCAATTTTGATTCTTGCCTCTTTTTTGATTCTTTGATTATTACCTCGGCTTCCTCTCTTAATTGTCTTTTTCTTCTTCTCGTCCTTGTTGTGGATGTTACATTTTTTTCTTTCACCTTGTTCCTACAATCTGTTTCTAAAAAAGACGATGTCACCATATTGTCTTGTGTTTTTACAACAATAGCTCCAATTTCTGTAATTTTATCTCTTAGAAACACATGGGGTATCTCCTGTCTTTTGCATTATTACCCTTAGAGGGATGGGTGCTCTTTGTGTGTTTTTCTCTATTTTAAGATATAAGAGGTTTGCAACTACAGCTGATATAGTTGTAAAATAGAGTAAAGCCTTTGCAACATTTTGGGCCTTGTACTTCCTGATGACATATCTTTAAAGAAGAGCAAAGCATTTATTACATTATAGACCATTGTACTGCTTGATTTAAAAATGCTATTAGCTATGGAACAAAGTTTTTTTTAATATTTTGTGTCTTGCACCTTCAGCAGATAATGTAAATATGACTGGACCAGATGATAATATTTGTTCCAGTTTGGTCCCTTGTACAGCCAGGTGATGATATACCTGTAAAGAAGTATGAAGGAAAGTGTGTGCTATATTTTGGACCCTTGTACCCCAAATTGGTACAACAGTAGAAAACAAATCAAAACCTTTGTAACATTTTTTGTTCTTGCACCTCTAAATGACCTAAGCATAGAGTGAAGTGTCTGCTACATTTTGGATACTTGTATCTCCATCTTTCATATTTATAGAGTAGAATGGAGCAAAGCCTTTGCTAGATTTCATTATTAAGGCTCTGGTTACACAACTCTAGAGTAGGATAGAGCATAGTATTTGCTATATTCTGGTGCCATGCATCTTCTGTTAACTGTAGAATAGAATAGGCTGAAACCTTTGTGACATTTTTGGACCCTTGTACCTCCTGATAACATAATTGCAGAGTTGAAGAGTGAAACATTTGTGACTGCGTAACTTTTTGGACCATTCACCTTCAGCTGAAACAATTTTAGGACGGAATAGGGGAAAACCATTGTTACATGTTGGAACTTTCAAGTCAAGACCTACAGTATTACATCTCCCCATAATCTGAAAAGCAAGGTTCAAGTAATTGTGTAAGAATCTGATACTGATAACTTTATAGACCACATAAATTATTAATACAATGACACTTCTTTCACATGGCAATATAAGGCAGAAAGACATGAGTCAGGTACTGTGCATTATCAGTATTATAAATTATATATTTACATGCCCATACACAAAAACCTATATTCAAACACCAACTCAGCAAAATGTCACATCAATGTCTTAACTAGAAACCCAGCAGTATAAAGGCTTTTGACAGTTTAACCCTTTGACTGACAAAGGCAATTGCCCTGGATTGAGAGTTATGGTTATAAAAGGGTTATGTTGAAGGTCTCAAAGTCAATAGGGCACTGCAGAGATTGATGTCCAGCTGGGAAAATCATAGGTGAAAATGGATCATCTTTGAAGAATAAATGAAACATTAATTGGGAGCCATAAAAATGTACTGTCTTAAATGTTCCTATCATTTTTTTCTTTTGTTTTTGTTGCTAAATGTTTGTTCTCATGATAAATGATGAATGCCTGATGAATTGCATTTCATGATCAATATTTTCATTTATTTACAGTTGCCATACAACATGGAATTCAGCAGCAGTGGTTTCTCCTCCAAGGTAATCCAGATTGACTTTCAATTGCCTCTCTTCTCCCTTAATGTGGTCAACTATGAAACAGTATTCAATATGCCTAACCTGATTGACTAATTGCAGAAAATGATTAACTGCGGTAATGGCACTTTTACAGTAGATAATGGAGTTCTCATTTTAGGTCAGCCTTATGTTTTCATTCAAAACTTTAACTTTTGGCTGCAAATAATTTTCATTTTATAACAAGCATTTTTTTTATAAATTTCAAGATAGAGGTCAATATTTAATCTGAAGTTTAGCATTATAAATTAAGAAATCTTTATTATTCTGGTGCTAGTGTGAATCATTAATTTTTGCATTTTTTTTAAGTAAAAAATTAAAATTAATCCTATTTATTATGTAGTTTGGAATGTGTTAAAGGAACAGTAAATTTTCTTCAATTAAACTACCTGAAATGTTGATCATGTACTTCTGACTGCCTCTAACATGTTCTGGCTGCTCTGAGGTTAATACTTACATGGCCAATTCTGTGCTGCTTTTATTTGACTACGGAGCAGGCGCTTACACTTACACTCAACCTTCGGCGGCTGACATCACAAACCCTACCGTGTCAGGGCTAGATTCTATTGCAGGTGCTAAATGTTAACATTTTCCTATTGAAGTCTATGGGGAAAACCAGAGATAAAAGCAGTGATAAAATTAACACCTGTAATAGAATCCAACCCTCAGTGAGCTTGTGTAGGGCCAAGATGTTTACTGTTTCCTTAATATATTTTCAAAAAAATGTCAACATTTTTTTTATAAAGTATTTTTTATGAAAATCATGATGACTATATTTTATTATTTTATTATGATAATAACTGATTAGCAATGATATTTATAATTGGAACACCTAAAAGTATATAAAATAATTGCAACTGCTGAAAAAAAATAGGTTACTAATATTAAAAATGTGCTGCTAACCAACTGGAAAGTCTTTCCTCCTTGTACATGAATTATAAATGTTTCCAACTTCTTCTGTTTGATTCAACATAAAATAAGACGCTTACTCTTTTTATCACATAATAGCTGAAAATCTTCAGAGTAAGTGGAAATTTTATTCAAAGTGTTAACCTTGTCTTATTTTAGTTGAGGTTCAGGAAACACATGCTGAAAATACAAGCAACACATATAAAGTAATATGTTGCGCATACGTGGGTATATTTTTAAATTCAGAGATTAAAACTTTCAATAGGAGCAATAATTAAAGCGGACCTGTCACTCTCATTCAAGTTTGCATGTTTGAAAACTTCACCAAAAACTGATTATCTGTCACATTAGTCAAAAGACCAGCAAATGTATAGTGAAGGAGATATTCATACTTAGTACCGAATGCTAATGTATTCTAGTTGCTGTACCCATGCAGTTTCATATGCTAATCAAGATTTTCAGTGATATTTCATATGCTAATTAAGCTTTGTGCTGCACCAGGAGACTTTCACTTTTGCCAGAAATAAAAGTTTGGACTTATGGTTAACATGACACATTGACAGTTTTTAATGACGTTTTCAAATATGTAAAAACAATTTCAAGATGACAAGTCGATTTTAATAAGCATAAATTAAAAATGTGGGGCTTGTAAATCAATTATTCAGTATGGATATGTGTTTGTACTGTCTTTGGTAAAATGATGGTATAGTGGTTTCTATCCACTTACATAATATAAATGAGTTTAAGGGGGGTGGATATTTCCATTAAATAGTGCCTACAGTATCTAGTATTGATGTCCAGTTTTAAAGCAGAACTACCACCCATACAAACATGGCCCCAAAAATGTATTACCCATCTGGCGACTAGCTACTCAGTTGCGCTAGTCTGCAGAATTATTAGCTCATTAATGAGAATTATACACTGCTCCCAGACCGACAGGCAGGAAACAGTACAGACATCTTTCCATAGTGACGTCTGCACTCCTGCACTGTCAGTCCCTTCTGGAGTTGCTCCTAGCAACGCCTCTTAGCGCCGGCTGGGACCGACAGCGCAGGCGCGCAGACATCACTATGGAAAGATGTCTGCACTGTTTCCTGCCTGTCAGTCTGAGAACAGTGTACCATTCTCATTAACACGGTAATAATTCTGGCGACTAGCACAACTGAACAACTAGTCGCCAGATGGGTAATACATTTTTGGGGCCATGTTTGTAAGGGGTGGTAGTTCTGCTTTAAGTGTGCTGAAATTATATTCTCAATAAAAGGACATACTTTACCTACAGAAATCTGTGGCTTTGTATCTGCAGCTTGGTATACATCTACTGATCCCCACTTGCAGCTATATTTAACTCAAAGCTTCACACAATAAACAATCTTCTTCAATATTCTGATTAACCCTTTGAATGCCAAATGCATTACAATGCATTGGATAGCTATCTGGCATTCAAAGTGTTAAGCTAACCAATAATATAAGCCCCACCCACATTCCACAGTCAACAATTTCATTAAAGGGATAGTAATACTTTGTTTTAACTTTATTTCATTTTGTAGGCATTAAAAAACATGAAGAATGATATAAGTCTTATCTCTCAAACCTTTATGGTTTAAGAGATATTTACAAGCAAAGTTTCCCCTCCCGCCCCTTTTACCTAGTGTAAGCCATCTCTTCTCAGATGTGGAATGCAGTCCATAGACCAGACAGATAACAGCAGGGGACAATATTCTACCTATCAGAACAATGAAAGCCCTGCCCCTCTTGACAAGTTTTTCAGGTTTTTCCCTTTTCTTAATTGAAGATTGTCCCACTCTGCAGTCTACCCGGGTACCTCCCTTCTGCTCTGGCTGAGCAGAATTACATCAGTAAAAGGGGTAGGAGGTGGATACTTTATCATTGAACTACTCTTGAACTACAACTCTGACAGAATTTAAATAACACTCTCCAGAGTCCAAATACTATGATGATTGATTAGAGCTGCTTTTATTATGAAACATTACTATCCCTTTAAGTGGAAAAAAGTCCCACTTCAGAAAAAAGTATCTGTACCTACCTGTCTGCTGTACCAAGGGGCTTCTACTTAGATAAGTGCTTCTGTTTAATATTTTAAATTAAATTAAAACAAGGTTACTGCTACTGCTTCAGTGTACTTTATTTCACTTGTTATAGTGCCGCTTGGTATCTTAATAACATTTTATTGCTATCTATGGGACATCTGAGCCATAGACTATGCCTCTTCATAGAATATGGAAATAACAGCTAAATCTCTTTGCGACAGCTTTGACTGTTGTAACTTTGAAATATAACAGGTCCTAGTAGTGAGAATACACTTGTGCCCAGAGCAAAAACGCTCCTATAAAATTAAGAGATACTTATTTCTGTGGGTACCATTTCTCTTCATTGTTTATACAAATGCAAACTGAGCTACTCTAGAACATAAGACAGGGGCTGAGCAATGTAAGGAGGCCCTCCATATGCTGCTGAACTAAAAATCCCATTATCTCCCACCACAGAATGACTGATAAGGGATGACAGGAGCTGTACTCTGGTAACAACTGGAGGGCTTATGTTGCTTACCCCTGCTGTGAGACCACACATTTGAATACAGTGATATTGTTGGCCGGTGTCTCCAACTGCTCCCTGGTCCATTTAGGTGTCATAATATCCTAGAATGTATTGCAGAAATATCAAAAGAAGGAGACGTTATTTCTCTTTCTCCTTGAGGTAATGGTCATAATTGTCCCATTTCTTCTTTGGCTCTTACACTGTTACAGTGATGGCATTAACTCTAGTGGGCATCCTTCCGTATTACAGACTTTTAGTGCCTCTTAGCTTGAGGCATTTTCCGGCAACTTATCCTCTCGTACCAAGATGTGCTCTGTAAGCACTTTCCCCTCTGCTAAATGTGACATTGTCTTTTTCTTTCAGCTTGCAGGCCAGTTAGTTTGACCTGATTTCTATAGATCTTACTATACTTTATAGACAGAGCTAAGGGCCATATGCAGAGAAAAGTGAAGCTACCGTGGAGCAAACCAGATGCACTACAGAGAACAAAAAACATGTTCCACTGATTAAAGTGACACTACTGTGTAACATGGAATATATAATATATATATATTGCAGGGTTTATACTGCTGAGTAAAGCAAGGATATTCCCACTTCTAAGTGATGCTTTGTACAACAATTATTGCAGCTCAGGCTTGAATGTTTTGGGTGCATGACCTCTATGAGCGGAATTCAGTGGCACTTCAGTGTAACTACAGCATCCTGTGGAGGGATATTGGAGCTTATGTGTTTAGAAGAACTGAGACAGATGGATTAAGGTTTGATAAGGGTCCATTGTGTTGATATTTGATTGTGTTGTATTGCTGAAGTTGTGTTTTATATACATTACTATACACCACATGCACTAAGCTCAGCTGTCTATGCTGGCAGAGTTCACATAAACAAATGTGCCCACCTGAGAATGGTGAGTTTGTGATCTCCCCTTATGCAGCCACAGAGGACAGATTGATATGTCTACTAGAGAACAGAGAGGGCAGCAATCTTCCCTTCCTTTGAGTGTCACAGGGATGCGCATCACATTTTCTGCAATGCATCCACAGTCCCTTGCCCAGGAGACCTAACCGCTTATTCAGGTAAACACAAGATTGAGCCACACTACTCAAATGGAGTGCCTTGCAGAATGTAATTTGACTGTACTTAACAGTTTCTACATTGATTTCAGTCGGGAGGTTATTTATTGTTAAGGAGCTCTGCCCGCATACACAACGGAACTCTCACCACGTTGAACTACAGCCGCCAGAGCAGACAGCAATATGGAGCCATCACCTGGAAAGTTGGCCAGACTCTGAGCATTACAGCCACCTGGGTTGGCTATGCTAACGGTGAGAGTGTACTAAAAAAGGACGGGAGAGCTTGTCGTTATCTATATATTTACCTGCCCACATCTCGAAGAGACATATGCTTCCAGACGCACTAGATTAAAGTACAGGATTCACAGATTGCTCCAACATAATAGTGAACTTTTAATCCTTGTTTGGCATCTAATTTATATTCTGGTACCCAGGGCCGGATTTCTGAAGCACCCCCCCCCCCCGTTGGCCATTTCCACATTGCCCCCCATCAGCTCCACATTACCCTCATATTGCCCCATCAGCTCCAAATTGTCCCATCTGCTCCACGTTGCTTGCCCCCCATCATCCCCATATTGCCCTCACATTGCTCCCGTCATCTCCACATTAAGCCTCACATTTCCTACCTCCCTGGTGGTCCAGCAGCAGGAGAGATCTGTGCTTAGTAATGCAGAGCGTTGGGAGATGATGTAATGTCCCAGCGCTCTGTATTACTAAAGAGCCAGAGGAGCTCAGCAGCTACAGGTCTGTGCCGAAGAAGTCACAGACCTTACATGCGGCGGGTGGCGCGGTGCAGTGCGGCACAGCGTGACTTTCTATTGATTTCAATGGCAGGCGCCCCTCTGTAGGGTGCACCTGTAGGCAGATGCCTACTCTGCCTTATGGAAAATACGGCCCTGCTGGTACCAGTTATTTAGCTAGCTTGGGCATTTATATTGGTGTCTTTTTATATATATATATTTGTTTCATTCTGTATTTTGTAGCGCTTAGCCCTTATTTTTTTATCTTTCTTTTTGTTTTATCTGACCGCTAACAAATTAAGGGGCTGAATTGTGAACTGTATCTCATTATTAGTGCTGGTGGTTTTTGGACTACAAACCAGTGCTTGAACTCAGTGTTTTGGTATATATATATTTAAAAATTTAAAAAAATCCCTTTAAATTAGGCTTTTAACCCCTTGAATACTAAAAATCGCCCCATCCTTTGCTTCATTAGACAACGATTATATACATATCTAACGTTCAAGGGGTTAAATGTCTCATAAAAATTAATGGGATATTTTAGTTGTCCCTTAAGGTGCAGTTGAATAGCTTCAAAATTTTTCCTCCATTGTACATAAGGCTATATATATATATATATATATATATATATATATATATATATATATATAATATGAGGTTCTTTTATGGGGAAAGGTGTCTGCGCCAAGTGCTTTTAAATATACATGAACACGGTGCAATTATCCTTCCACAATTACATATCCCCAAAGTGTTTTACTGCACTTATGTTGAGAAACTAGTGATCATTTTTACTGGAAAAGAAAAAAAATTGTAGACCACAGGGAATGCAGCTAAGATCCTGAAAGTATTTGTATTACACAAAATAGCCCCTATGGATCTTAAAAGCAGTGCTCATAAGAGCAACAAAGTACTATGAAATAGCTATTTCCCTGCTATTGGATGATAACTATGCACACTTATCTGCCTAGAATGTTATCAGACTCAAGAGCTCTTGGCTGGAGTAGTGAAGCTGATATACTAAGATGAACTGGAGTAATTCTGGGACAAACCAACTTTAGAAAAAGGGGCAAATCAAAACCTCCAATTTAACTAAATTGCACTTTTAACCCTTTGAGTGGCAGAGGAGTACAGAACGCATTGCCTTGCAATGCGTTCTGTACCCCTCTGACATTCAAAGGCAGGGACGTGCACAGACATTTTGGGGGGCAGGGGCTTAAATGAAAAAAAAAAACACTTGTCATAATTATTTTTTTAATTTTGTTTTTGTTAAAAGGGCACAAGGGCACTTTGGATAAAAAGGGCAGGTGCTCAAGCCCCTCTTGGTGCCTATGTGTGCACGTGCCTGTTCAAAGGGTTAACCATTGAATGCCAGAGAAGTCTCAGACTCATTGGAAAGCAATATATTGGAGACCTTTCAAGCATTCCACCAGTTAAAAGTCCCTCTTGAAGGATGAGTGTGCTTTTTAAAAGGAAAAATGTTACAGTCTTTTCTTATTGCGTAATAAGGATATTTTTCATTCAAAAGTTAATGCGACTCAGGAAAATAAGTTTGAGCAATAAGACCTTGGGGTCGATATGGTGGATTATTAATGGCAATGAAAAGATGTCTTTGCCATCATACCCCTGTGACTATGCAGCTAATATCTATCAACGTCATGAATCTGCCATCACCAAGTTTACGATTCACCAGGTTTATGATTTTGTAATGACTTTTTTGACAATAGCTCATCTGCATGTTAAAATGCAGCTTCAAAGAGTCATTATCATATTTCTGCTGGTGTGTTTATATATAAAGGTGACTATTCACCACATGCACTAAGCTCTGATAGCTGCCTGTGCTGTCAGAGTTCTCAATCCCAACTTCATCAGGCTGAGGCTGGAGAAGTTAAAGGTATAGTAATACTTCGTTTTATCTTTATTTTATTTTGTAGGCATTAAAAAAACATGAAGAATGATATAAGTCTTAACTCTCAAACCTTTATGGTTTGAGAGATATTCACAAGCAAACTTTCCCCTCCCTCCCCTTTTAATTAGTGTAAGCCATCTCTTCTCAAATGTGGAATGCAGTCCATAGGCCAGACAGATAACAGCAGGGGACAATCTTCTTCCTATGAGAACAATGAAAGCCCTGTCCCCCTTGACAAGTTTTTCGGGTGTTTCCCTTATCTTGATTGAAGATTGTCCCTTTCTGCAATCTACCTGGGCACCTCCCTTCTGATCTGGCTGAGCAGTGTTACATCAGTAAAAGGGGCGGGAGGGGGATGCTTTGTAATTGAATTAATCTTGAACTACAACTCTAACAAAATTGAAATAACAATCTCCAAAGTCCAAATACTATGATGATTAATTAGAGCTGCTTTTATTATGAAACATTACTATCCCTTTAAGATTTTCCTATAACTCTCTATGGAGCCAGAGGACACCTTGCTGTCTTTACTGGAGAGCAAATACAGCAGCTGCTATCCTTTAACCTTTCAGTGCCAAATGGATGTGTATTGCACATCCCTGTAGCACTGAAAGGGTAACAGCAGTAAACCCCATTGCTACAACTGATTTATACAATGAGAGACCCATCAGAGAAGCTGTAATATATAACAGCATCTTTGCTGTTCTGGTAAACACAGGACTGTCATGACAATCTGCCTTGTGAGTCCTGTGTTTACCTGAATCGGCTGATTGAGGGATAGCCCTCTGAGTTATATCAGCCAACACAGTGTGAAGCAATACATTGGAGACCTCTCTAGTATTCAAGGGTTCTAAAAATCACCATTTAAATCAATGGGAATGATAGGAATTATTTTTCCTCTATACTGCAGTTAGCTTGGCACTGAATTGCTCCAGTTCACTATTATACAAAATACCCAGAATTCTTTAAGTTAAAGCGAATTTTATTTTACCCTGTGGTACAGTTGGTTTTCTCCAGAAATATTCCAGTTCTTAGTATGTCAGTATCATTATATTAGCCTTGTAATCTTGATGATATCTTCTCCCATCCAATCAAAGTATGCATATAACCATATTTCCTGTATTAAGTAAACAAAGAATCCCAGTAAGTCAGCTGAAGATCTGACTGATTAATGCGATTAGGAGGACACCTCTTTAGCACTCAATGAGTTAACTCAGAAAGACGTCAGTTAAGGACAGCTTCATATGAACTAACAGTTTCTTAAAGGGATAGTAATACTTTGTTTTATCATTATTTTATTTTGTAGGCATTAAAAAATCATGAAGAACGATATAAGTCTTATCTCTCAAACCTTTATGGTTTAAGAGATATTCACAAGCAAAGTTTCCCCTCCCACCCCTTTTACCTAGTGTAAGCCATCTCTTCTCAGATGTGGAATGCAGTCCATAGACCAGACAAATAACAGCAGGGGACATCTTCTTCCTATGAGAACAATGAAAGCCCTGCCCCCCTTGACAAGTTTTTCAGGTTTTCCCCTTATCTTAATTGAAGATTGTCCCTCTCTGTAGTCTACCTGGGCACCTCCCTTCTGATCTGGCTGAACAGTGTTGCATCAGTAAAATGGGCGGGAGGGGGATACTTTGTCATTGAATTACTCTTGAACTACAACTCTGGCAGAATTGAAATAACACTCTCTAAAGTCCAAATACTATGATGATTAATTAGGGCTGCTTTTATTATGAAACATTACTATCCCTTTAAATCCTATATAATAAAAGGCCAGAAAGTTTATGATACAGTCATGCTCAGTAGAGACTGCCTGCTTTCGGCCAGTCTCTACTGCGCATTATTGCATCTCTTGAGTGAGGCAGCACAATCTCGTGGATCAGTGAGGTAACGGCAGTACGCAGAGCAGGTATGGGTAATGTTAACCCTCTGAGTACCAGAGGGGTACGTAACGCATTGCTTTGCAATGCGTTGCGTTCCCCTCTAGCACTAAAAGGGTTATAATTACCTGGACCTACTCTGCGTACTGCCGTTACCTCACTGATCCACGGCCCGTGCACACAGGCTTTTACACTAGTAGTTTATAAAAGACGCTACACAGCAGAATATAGAGGCTACCTGTTAATACACATTAGTCCGTAAATCAAAAGGGTCTGTTTTAATGTAAGTCCATTTGCGTGTAATTTGGTTATTTATGGGAAGAAAAGAATGATAATATTACTTTACTTTTTAATTTTTTTTCCTGAATCACGGCCATAGAATTTCAAAACTCATTTATATTTTATAACGCTATCTGTAGTGCAACACAATGTTTCAGTGGTTTTTAGTCTTCAACACTATATGGAGAGTTGTGAGCTCTATCAAGGAAATATATTACATGGCAAGACAAAGTCTCATTAGTGTTATTTATAGTATTCTCAGACCTCATTAGAGGATGGTTTGGTGGATGCAAAAATGCATCCCAAGCAATGTTTTCTTTTGCGAGAGAGAAAATGTTTCTTTTCTCTCCCTGTTTCATTGGTTTAGTAGCATCCGCTGGGTACTGCAAGTTTGTACAGATAAAAAATTATCTAATAAATGTGACACGCTATATATATGTATGAAATATGGTAAATATAAAGTAATACAATGTAAAAATGTTTACTGTGCACCTCAGGACGACCCATCTCTTAATTTATAACTTACTGTTACAGCACCAAAAAAAAGGCATATTTTATATTACGGACAGCCTATTAAATCTTGGGAGTGTTTCCTAAACAATTGGTTGTGGGGGAATATCACAGACATAGTCACAAGTGAACATTACGCAGTGTGATATTTAAAGTAGTAGTAATATTTCACAAAAACAGCAGCTCCAATTAATCTTCATAGTGTTTGGGCCATAGAGAGTGTTATTTCAATACTGTCAGAGTTGTAGTTCAAGAATAAGTGAATGATAAAGTATACCTCTCCCATCCCTTTTACCTAGTGTAAGCCACCTCCCCTCAGATGTGGAATCTGGTCCTAGGACCAGATAGCTCACAGCAAGGGACAATCTTCTTACTGTAAGCATAAGGAAGCCCTGCCCCCCTTGACAGGTTTTCCTGTTTTTTCTTTATGCTCTCTGAAGATGGTCCCGCTCTGCGATCCATCCGGACATTCTTGCTGCTCTGAGATGAGCAGTGTTAAATCAGTAAAAGGAGAGGGAGGGGTATACTTTATCATTCAATTACTCTTGAACTACAACTCTGATAGTATTGATAACACTTTCAATGGCCCAAACACCATGAAGATCAATTGTAACTGCTTGTATCGTGAAACATTACTATCCCTTGAAGCAGAGACGAGAGGGATTAACCCAAGTGTGGTGAATGTGGAGCTCTCCAGCTGTTGCCAGACTGCAACTCCCATCATCCCCCTTCAAGACAGTGGCTGGCAAGGGATGATAGGAGGTAAAGTCTGGAAGCACCCAGAAAGACATTACTTACCCCTGCATTAACCCATCTTCAATGCATTTCAAAGAACTGTGTTGCAGACATCTCTACAAAGCTAGTGATTAAACCATGGATGGACGAATTATGACTCTTCCTTTGTTTTTGGATTTCTGCCATGATCCAAAGCCTACTGGCTGTACATGATAGAATAAAAGATAGAGATTCCCGGGTTGTTGAGAGTGCTGGCCATTTTAGCAGTAGAGCAAAATGGGCAGCTCTGTTGGGCCTGTTCGAGAAGGGGACCCCCACATTTGAGGATAAACTCTGAATGTCACATATCACACTTTGGAACCCTCTGGATCTCCTTCTCCCTGAAGATCAGGGACACATAATTCATTGAAGCCTCCAGGTGTGAAAACACTATATGGTATAAAAACGGGCCTGCTCACAATTCAGTATTATGTTAACCTACTGTAGGTCTAAGCACTTATCATTGTGTAAGCCTTGATGTGAGCACACAACATTCTGTTCTTATGGAACACTACTATAAGATGTAATACTTAATTTTTAAAGTAGGAGACATTCAGTTGCAATGACTATTGAATTCCTCAGATGAATAGAGTGTTCTACAACACATTGCAAAGCAGTGCATTGAAGAGACCTCTCTAGCATCTGTGGGGTTAAAGAGCCCACTACTTTGCACAGGGCCCACTTAGAATGACCCTGGTTGATGACTCCTGCATTTATGTGCAATTATAATGTTTTACATGCATTGGTGACCTCCCTAGCATGGGGTTCAAAGACACATTTGAATAAATTAATATGGAATTTTAATTTTAACCCTAGTGTGCAGGTGGTTTGCTCTACAATTTCTCATGATGACCAAGGCCCTCTGCCTTTTATGAGAGCAGATAAAGGCTTTAACCATTTGAGTGCCAGAGGGGTATGGAACACATTGCTTTGCAATGTGTTCCATATTCTTCTGGCACTCAAAGGGTTAGGTATATAAGTAGAGCCATTCTGAGGTTAAAGAAACTGCAAATTAAGGGACAAATAAAAATAAATATAAAACGATCATTGATTTAAATGGGGCTTTTAAACTCATATAATGTGTTGAGGACCTTTCTAGCATTTAAGTGGTTAAAAATCCCTTTTAAATCAATTAGATTTTTGTTGTTCCCTATAACACATTTGATTTCCTCTGTAATAATATATATGAAAGGTCTTTTTAAAACTGAATTATCAGTGGCAAAATACTTTGGTACCAAGTTCCAGAGATGACCACTTTTTATACAAGTTAACCCTTTGAGTGCCAGAGGGGTATGCAACGCATTGCTTTGCAATGCGTTGCGTACCCCTCTGGCACTCAAAGGGTTAAGACCATGAAAGACAATTATAAAGAAATGATTTTAAAAGTGGATGCAGACAAAAAGTGCTAATACTGTCACATGTTTAACCCTTTGAGTGCCAGAGAGGTACACGATGCCTTGCAAAGCACTCAGAGGGTTAAGAGTCATGCAAAATTGTATAGGCCTCACAGGGAATGAACAAAACCATAACTGTAGCCACTAGAAGGGATGGGCGAAAAGCCCAGTTTTTTTCCCACAGGAAATTTCACAAAAAATGCAGGATTTTCCACTTTTCCCATATCAGATTATATCCCATTGTTTGTTTCAGGCAGAAATTTCCCATAATTTGAAATATTTCCACCACCCTATATCTATTGATTTTTTGGAGGTGGGAATTTCCAGCCTCTAGGAAAAAATCCCTTAGTAATGTCTATATTAAATTTCTGCTTTGAGTCGTCTTTAATATTTTTATAACACAGCGGTGTGTTTAAGTACTCACAGTTCTGTAGTCCAAAAGATATTCATGCTGAAAAGATGCCCCTTCCTGCCCATTCTGGCTGCCTACCCTTAGATTTGCAATCCGGTCATGGGACCGGACGGATGCAGCAAGGGATAATCTTCAGTCAGTAAGTATAAGGAAAACAATCTTACCCCTTGACGAAGGAGGGAAGGATTTTCCTTTTGCTTACCGAAGATTGTCCCTTGATGCTCCCCATCTGGACCAGACAGAGAAAATCAGTGATGGGGCCATAATGGGCGGGACGGGGATATTTTCAGCTTAAATATCTTTTGACCTAAGAACTGCAAGTGCTTAAACATAGCACTACGTGTTATAAAAAGCTTAAAGAAAACTCGGAGCAGAACTTTAATGTAGACATTACTATCCCTTTAATTTTCTGTCAGCTTCTACCATAATAGCCAAGAATTCCCTGCACTTCAGTGTGGGTTTTGTTAGTAGTTATAGAGGAGTAGAGATTTTTCAGTACAGGAGAAAACTGATAAAAATAACATTTGTGATTTATGTAGTGTGTGGAGTGTTTGTGTGACTTTAGGGTTAGGTTAATGAGGGTCACTCAAGTGAGATTTAGTGTTTCTGTTAGGGCAGAGAGGGAGGGTCATTTAAATTGTGTGGCAGTGTTAGGGCAGTGAGGGTCATTCAGATTCCGTTAGTGATAGGGTAGTGAGGGCTATTAGTCAGTGTTAGGGCATTAAGGATCAGTGAAGCATATCATGTGAGTGATGTATGTATTTTCATTATTTTTGTGAACAATTTTTTTCATCTTTAATTTTTTTATATTAATAATTTTTCTAATACCTTTTTTTATTTAATTTGTCATAAGAAATGTGCTCATGTCTACCAGAAAGACTTGGTGGGGAAGCGGAGGAAGTGGAAAATCACCCTTATCAGTGGAGTAGGCCACACTTAAATTGGGGTACTCCCTCTGTTGTCAAGATGGAAGGAGAGGCACCAATTGTTAGCCGCAGTGAATATGCCACCACCAGCAGCAGCACTGCAGTGGCGCCCCAGCCTGTACCACCTACACCAACATTAGTGGTGACACCAGGTACACCACCCTTTTCACCAAGCAACCGAATAAACAGCAGATATGATTCCTTTCAATGCACTCCAAAACTTTCTTCATTAGATGAGCATGGAGTGGCATAGACAGGTTATAGAACTGGAAAGAGATTATTTGGATTCAGAAGACAAACTAGAACTGGGGACAGGTGTAGTAGGTGACAGACATCATCTTGTCAGTGGGCAGCAGGAGGATATAGTGAAGGATCCTGTGAGTGGGCAGGAATAAGAAGTGCAGGTTACTTTGTGGGTCAGGTTCTGGGCAAGTGAGTGGGCATGAAGAGGGGCAGAATATGTTGAGTGCTGAGAAGGAAGAGGGGCAGTTTCCTGTTAGTGGGCAGTAAAAGTGGTGGGTTCCTATGAGTGGGTCTGAAGATGTGGTGGTGGGCCTGGTAACAGCAGCTGTAGAGGTTGAGCAGGAGAATCAGAGAGGCAGAGCACAAAGTTCATCATGTGCTGGGTCAGACTCAACCTGTGTTTCAGACTCAACAACATCATCTCCTCCTCCTCCTTCTGCTACTGGGTGTGGGAATATTTATCCTTGGGCTCTGGAAAAGTGCAGGGAACTACAAATGCTTTATGTAGCCTGTGTGAACGCATGGCAAAGAGGGGAAAGGATGGATCCCACCTTGGCACAGCTGCATTAATTAAGCATATGCAGCATAGTCCCACTTCCATGCCACTTCTGCTGCTGCTACTGACCCTGCTAGCACTTGTACTACCCTTTTTCAAAAATGTGACCACAAGAAAACTTCCACTAAGAAGACTAAATTGGCTGCAGAGACTGCCCCCCCATCAGCCATCAGCAATCACCCATTAGCCTTTGCAGTAACCTCCACCAATGGCTCACCTTCCAAATTCCACACCCATCTGTTACAGGTTACCTTGACTTCAGCATCATCTGCAGGCGCGAGGCTTCAAGCACGATGCAGGCCTCTGTTTTATCTGTTTGCTTCCTGTAGTCTCCTCCTACCTACTTCCTTCCTCTGAGCTGATCCACCCACATACTTCCTGTGGAGGGGTTTAAAAGGCAGACTGAGTCCTGACTCAGTTGCCCTTGCATTGTTGTTCATAGCAGTTCTATTACCTTGGGCTCTGTGAATGACCTGGCTAGTCTTCCATCCATCCTGGCGCTGACCTGTGACTCTGTCTGACTATTCTTTTGCTTATCCCTATAATGGACACCCACCCTGGTGCAGACCTGTGGCTCTGACTGACTACCTGAACTGTGTATGACCTGGCTTGTCTGACTACCCCCTCTGGTGCTGACTTGTGGCTCTGTCTGAATACTCTTACATTTGTTCCGTCTACCTAGCAGACACCCAACCCAGTGGTGACCTGGGGCTCTGGTAGACTAAGCTCTGATACTGACTGAAGATGTGAGTCAGTTCGCTCCATACTGACTGCAGGCGTGAGTCAGTTCTCTCCATACTGACTGCAGGCGTGAGTTGGTACTCCCGTTACTTCGGATCAATATCCTGAGTTGCGGTTCCTGCTCCTGCTTCCTGTTGAGACTACCAGTGGCTAAGGCCTAGTCTCCAGCAGTGTGGTCTAGCCTTGCAGCCTATTATTCCTGATAATAGTGCTTGCTGGCTGGTAACCCTCTGCTTGTTCCTGTTGTATATATTGTTCTTTCTGTCATTTGTTAATAAATTGCATTAACTATACCGTCCTGACTCCTGAACTTCTTTGGGTAACCGTGACACCATCTAAATTGATCCCACTCAGTCCCAATCCCTCCACCAATACCATTACCTCCAGACAGGAATTCTGTGCAGGCAGGAATATGGCAATTTGTATGTACACATTGCACCCTGTGTGGTGCAATGAATACACACAGCAATGTTGTGTAGACGAGCAGGATGCAGTGCGTTATGCATTCTTCAGGATGCATGTTTCTTAGGTACTCTGTTATAGAACACCTAAGAAACATGTATCCTGCAGAATATGAGCACTGTTTTTTCAATTAATTTGTGTGAATTCACTACTGCAGAGCTGAGTCAGATTTTTTATGTTTACTTTATATATTTATGCTGCTTTAACTTTCCCACCTTCAAATAATGTTCCTTGGCTTGCTTTTGTGCAGGCGATTACAGAAACAAAATACATTTCTAGTCCTAATGTTAGGACAATTTTCTTGGTTAATGTGATCCAAGCAAGAAAACAATAAGATTTATACATCACAGTCACAACTATCATATTTATAAAATGACAAACATTCCTCTTTCTTGTGCCTATCAGCAAAAGAAATATTATTAAACAGGTACATATGAATGAATATGAATGGATGAATATGTTTATTTATATAGCGCCACAGTTGTACATATCAAATTGTTTGAAGAGCCTGCAAATTATATATGGCATAACATAATATAAGCAATTAATTTGCTGAATGTAAAAAATGATACAATTAATGAACATAATAAACATTGCTTACAAATGGCACATATATCCATATGCCATCTCAGCCCTGTTGAACAAGAGGAAGGAAAAAAAAAACTTTATAGCCATTTCCAATGAAGCCACAAGTGTGCCAAAAAATTCCCTTCCTGACTCCAAATGGAAGCTGGATATTTTCCTGCAGTTCAACATCCTATTTAACCTTCCATTATTAAAATATTGTTGATAAACATTAATCAGTGGTCTTAGCAGTGGTCCCAACAGTTGTATACAGTAACAAGTAGAACTCTCCTCTTCCTCTTGCTCAGTGCTGTTACTTTAAGGACTGGTGCTTTTACTCTCACTGTCAGGCACATCAGTTGGTTGAATTTCTACACCTTCCAGTGTCATACCATCAATACTAGAATGTGACTTGTTATCGTCTTCAGTGATCTTACATTTTTTAAAATTATTTCTGGTGGTGGTGGAACTTTTTATGGCACTGTGACAAACAGAATTTGGGGGTATTTGGGGTACATCTCCTTTGCTCTCTTCCCAAGTCACACCCCCAGACTCCCCGAGCACAGATATAATAGCCAAATCAGAGAGAAACATTGATCATGGCTTCCTGTGTCTTCCTGTCAGATACACAAAATTATGGGGCTTTTGGTGTTATTCTCCTTTGTACCATTTTCACGGCCCCAGACTCCCCTAGTACAGGGGTAACAGCCAGATGAGGAAGAAACTTGGATCACTGCTGCCTGTTTCAGGCAACTAAGATTTTGGAATATTTTGGGTCAGCCTCCTTTCTCCCTTTACCATCCCCTAAAGTACCCCCCAAAGTACCCTAACACAGAGAACAAAGTGCTTGCCAACAAGAATCCCTAAACTACACTCCAATTTCATTTGATTTACCTGTCCTAACTAGCTCAAAAGTGTGCTACTTTCTCTGGTTGTCACAGATACAGAAATTACATGCTGAGGGAACCTGACAGCTCTTTTACACTATGCCTGTGGGAAAAGAAGGGAATCTTGGCAGGTTGTTGGGGAAAGTCTTACCACTGATTTCAATGCATTAAGCTGCGGGGGGGGGGGGGGTGAAATTTGGCACTTTTTTGTGAAAAATTTCGCACTTAACAGGAAGTGCCATTTTTTGGATGAGATGTTCAAAAAGTCATCATTATGAAAAGAATTTGGCTTGTGAGTTGGTGATAAAGAAGGACAGTATTTTCATCTGTAAATCTGTCATGTTTGAAAATTTGTTATAAAGAATTAAAAATGATGGTAAGAAGGTTTTGATGAAATTACCCTTAAAAATTCTGATGTTAAAAATGTCTTTCATTTTTTCTTTGAAATCAAAATTTTCCAAGAAACAAAGACATTTTTGTTTTTAAAATGAGAAATTCTCAAAAACTTTTTTTTACAGTTAACAACATACTACTGCTTCTCACATCTGGTAATAGTACATTAATTTGTTTTTTACAAGTTTAGACCATTTTTATTTTGTCTGAAAAAATTATGTTAATCAGCCAAAAAAGACAGCTAAAAGAATACTGTATCCTGAATATACCTTACAATATGATGGAAGATTAAACTAAGCCCACTTTTAACACTGTTTTCCCTTTGATGAAGATGGCAGAACTGGATGCAAAAATAACAGTAATATGTCAGAAAATTTACGGACCACAGCGTAAGAACTTTTTCATTCTGATTTCAGACAATTTCAATTACCACAACTTTTTGAACATCTTGTCCTAAAATCTTTTTTTTTTTTTAAGAAAACTTTATTGAGAAAGAAGAGGCATTACAATAATGGTAAACTCATACATTCGGTAGATGAAAAAATGTCCATGACAAACTGAAATACAGAAACTTGCAAGTATAATAATCTAGTAAGGATTATTTGACACGTTAAGTGAGGTAAATGGCTGCAGAGGCTTGAGACAAATTGAGTGGCGTTGACGTGAAGGAGACTGAGGGAGCTAAGAACAAGCTGAAGGTATGAGAGAGCAAGAGAAGAGTAGAGATGAGAGGCGTGAGGGGGAGGAGGAGGAAGCAGATGTGAGGAGGGGGGAGGAAAAAAAACTGTGGTCTGTCCATCTCTGAGTAATAATGAGAGAATGGTAATATTATACTTTAACTGAGTAGGTGAGTTATAGATGGGGAGCCAAGGGATGCCTGGCAGCGGGATGGTAAGGGGAAGTAGCGTGTGTGATCCTAATATCTTTAAAAGGCACTATCACAGCAACAGATTGTGGGAGAAGACATGCTATAGAAAAAGAAAAAATATTATTACTTGTTCAGACACAAAATCATCCTACTCCCATGCTCATGAGCATCATGTATTAGCTTTCTAGTGCCATTACAGATGAGAAATTTCCATGTACATATCAGATTAATCCCACCCAAAAGGGCAAGTCTCCTATGTAAGAAAATGCCAGCTAAGTGCAAATGTATATTTCAGCCTTTTTTGGGCCTGGTCGGTAAGGTGCAGATGACTTCCCTGGGCACTGAGAGCTAGAGGTCCACATTTAGATTACAATTTACCCTTGGGGAGACATACAAAATGCTTTCAAAATCAAGACAAGATGAGGGAGGCTCACCAGGAATGAACAAGAGCAGATAATGTTTGTTTTTAAATTAGTCACCTTCCACTAGGAGCATCACATTTTAGTCGTACCAATACAGAGGAGACATTTTCACGTACATAACAAATGAATCAAGTTCTGGTCCAGCTCCTGAAATGACAGGCGAGTCTCCTCTGGATGAGAGTACCATATATTTAACACTTCAAGTGCCAGAGATATATACGTTGGATACCTCTCTGGCACTCAAAGGGCTAAGAGTGACATTATGATTTGAATATTCATGTCTAAGAAAATGATGCTAAAGGTGATTAGGTTTAGCTCAGCCTTTTTTTCATCATATAGCCCAATTAGGGTAGGTAAAAAGTGAGAACAATTTCCTGCAGGCCTTTTTGTGAAAAATGTACACATTTTTGCTTTTTTCATGAACGTTTTCTCCCTTTCGCTTATGCAAAAATGTTCCTCCTTTTCACCAATTGCAACAAATGGGATTTTATTTTGCCTTGATGATTTGCTCTACAATTCCATCTCTTAGGCTTCCTTAACCCTTGGAGTGCAAGAAAGTTTTGCAATGGATTGAAAACCAATGCGTTGCATGCTCCTCTTACTCTCAAATGGTTAGTAAAGTCCAGTGTAGCATTTTATTTGTGTCACTGTGGCAAAGAACATTGCCAAAAACTTTCTTCAGACTTGGAGCTTTCCATTGTCCATGACATGAGAATAACTAATGTTTCCTTCTGTGATTACAACTTTCATACAAAGTTCTAGCCTCAGATTAATTGGCACAAACTTCTGCCTGTATCTCTATACAAGAGCTGCCACTTCTCCTTTAAACCAATGAAATATTGAATGTATTTTGACTATATAAATTAGCAAGTTGTTTATTATTAATTTCTGTTTCATTAAAAGCATTTGACCCTACGCACAATGTAAATTGCCTTAGTGAATTACTAGGGGAGTGGGTGGATTTAATTGCTTTTCGTGCTGCTTATTCTTGATTTGTTTTGATTAAAGGTCCAAAACATTAAAAATGCTAAATATATGGTTTTTAATGTCAGTTTATATAGCTGACTTCACTTTCAATTAACTTTTCATTGGAAAATGTTACCTAGAGTTTATGCGTCAAGACAAATTTGATAATTAGCTCAAATAAATGTGCAACTGGTATTTGTAGGATAATAGCAATATTGTTATACAGTAGAGCCTTAAACCTCTTGTGAGGCTGATGTACTAGGGAGAAATGGAGTAATTCTGGAGCAAACCCACTGCAACATAATTAACAAATGTAAATGTCCAGTGATTAACCCTTTGAATGCCAGGTGGGTGTGCAATGTGTTGCACTCAAAGAGTTAAATGGATTCTGTAACCCCCATAATGTTAGAGAGGCCACCAACACAATGAAAATCAATACCTTGTAGACATCTCTGGCATTTAAGGGGCAAATCAAAAACCAAACTGGGACCTACCATATGAGTATTCTACCATATAAATATTCTGCCAAGTAAGTCTGCTGACCCCTCAGGGGTGGCACTAAGGTGTGATAAGGGGTGATAACGTGGAGATAACATCTCCAGTGTTCTACAGTTCCTATGTGATTCCCTGGAGTCTATGCACTTAGACGACTTGAAATATATGAATGAATAGGATGCCTAGAATAACATAGGAACTGGAGAGTTTATCACAGTGGAGTAGTTATCTCCTGTTTATCATGCCTAAATTCATTCAACCCCCCTTCCCCGTATAATGCCTGCATCTCTTCAGTCTTCCCTCAATAATTCTTCCTATCTAGCTTTATCCAGTTTACTGTTTGCACAAAGGAATATTTTTCCTTTGAGACAGTCCAGAAGAGGTTTGTATGCTCTACGGAGTTGAAGAGTTAGAGAGGATCTGTGTATAACTGGATTTCAGTTTCTTCATAGAGTTTCGGATGTGTTTGCCTTCCTTTGAGCATTAGAGTGTCCTTTTGGGAGAACAGTAGCTGGTTGCAAATGACATCTCTTGGTCTTTCTTCTTTCTGGGGACGCAGTTGCGATATATGGAGAATGCATTCTATGCGTATATCTCCGAGTGTTAGTTGGAGGATTGAGGAGAACATTTTCTGGGCAATATCAGAATGGTCTGACGTCTGGAACTTTTTTCCGGCAGGACTCTAATACATACATTATTTCAGTATCCTCGATTCTCGAGGTCGTCGAGATGCAAGTGCAGTTTCCGAATCTCAGCTATGTGCGACAATTGCTGTTGTTCCATTGCGTGTTGGGAAGAGAATATTTCTTTGGTGTAGTCTTCAAGATCTGCGACTCTGGTTCCTATTTGCAGTAGGTCTTGCTTGATGTCTCCCAGGTCAGAGTGGAGAGAGTCTCTTAGTTTGCATACTATATCCTACAAATATGTTCTGGAGGGAAGAGTTTTTATACCTTCCCTGGTAAGGAACGACGTAGATCAGCTCTGGTGGGAAAACAATCCAGGTTCACCTTGGTAAGGCTGATGATCAGGCCTGTGGGTTTTCTGTCTCTGCCGTTGCAGCCATTTTTCTTTTAGTGGGAGAAGTGGTGGGAGAAACTGAGCCAGTTGTTTTCTTGACTAATTCCGTTAGATATTCTGTGATTTTTGCGGTTTTCGTTTTCTTCCCAGACATCACTTGACTTGCCCGATAAAGTAGTTGATTTTTGATGAGGTTTAAGTCATTAAGCTCTGTTTTATCATATGTGAGGGCCAGGAACTCAGTCAGTGTACTGCCATTCTGCAGCGCTGCAAGCCACGCCCCATCTATACCCATTTTATACAGGATCGTACCCTATTGCTCTTGCAGCAACTAAATGACACTGACACTGCCCACTGTTGTGAAGTCTTTTGTCTATCAATACTCCTAAATCTTTCTTTAATGAACATTCCCCAATTAGTGTCCTATTGTCACAGTTTTCAAGACACTCAGACCAGTGGGTAAAAATAAAATGCAATTTTATTAAGAACAAAATAATGACAGAGAACGCCCCTATTGGTAGCACTGCAAAATAGCAGATAGGCAATAGTATGCACAGTATACAAAAATTTAGAACAGAGTACTGGCAATTGACAGGCACTGAGCACTGATATACAAAGGGTTAATGGAATAATCAGTCCGTCTCAGTTGTGTTGTTTGGCACTCCCAAGGTGTTAAAGGTGGAGAATAGTGGAGAAGACTCAGCACCCACAGTCTTATAATACTGAAGAAACTGTCCAGCAAATAGAAACCTGCCACCCAGCCTGCTGTACTTGAATGGTAGCCCCATGGGCGTATGAGCAGAGTGAGTAGACTGCCAGAGCTAGAGCGAATAGCCCACACGGGCTTAACGGAGACAACTGAGTTACCAGAGCTGGAAGCACTAGCCCCCACGGGCGTTGTGGTTGGAACTGGATTTCAAGAGCTTGGACCAATAGCCCCACGGGCGTTACGGAGACAACTTTGTTACCAGAGCTTGAGCCTATAACCCAAACGTGCGTAATGGAAGGAGCTGGATTGCAAGAGCGTGAGCCAATAGCCCCCACGGGCGTAATAGTAGAGACTGAATTGCAAGAGCTTGGACCAATAGCCCCCACGGGCGTAACTACAGAGACGGGCACAGAAGCAGCCAGAGCCGTGCGCCACCGGGAGCGGTAATGAGCTACACCGGACCTCAAGGAGAGGAACGGCTCAGCACAAAGCAACTCTCTCTGTATAGACTGGAAGGCCCAGTACCGGGACTCAGCTCTGCATGGGTTAACGGCTCGATAGTTGGAACACAGCTCTGCACTTGTAACAGCTCGATAGCTGGAACACAGCCCTGCACGGGTTAACAGCTCTGTAGTTGGAACGCAACTCTGCACGGACAGACAGCTCGGTAGTTGGGACACAGCTCTGCACGGGTTAACAGCTCGATTAAAGAAACACAGCTCAGCAGTAAGCAGCTCAGTGGCAGGAACCAGCACAGCACGGAGCCGTACTGAACAGCAAGTGGCACAGTCACAATGTCGCCGTGGCGACAAGGCAGACAGGAACGGAGACCGGCCGCAGAAACTGGAACAGGTCACGGAGCAGGAACGTCAGCAAGCCGGGTCGAATTACGGAGCAGTTTCTCAGACAAGCCGGATCAGGAAACGAGCAGGAACGTCAGCCAGGCCGGGTCAAATCACGGAGCAGGTTCTCAGACAAGCCAGATCAGGAAACGAGCAGGAACGTCAGCCAGGCCAGGTCAAATCACTGAGCAGGTACACAGGATCGTAGTCAGAGATAGCCAAGTCGGTACACCGGAGATCAGAAAAGCAGGAACACAGCACAGCAAAACTGGCTCAGGAACACCACAAAAGGGCAAATGACAGGTGCCACTAGCCCAGAATAAAAAGGTCACCAGGGGCGGGCCAAACAGGCTCAACCAATCGGAGCTCAGCACAAGTGAGAGTGACAGCACGAGAAGCTGCACCGTGATACCTATTTAGTGTATATGTTTGTTTCCTATATTGAAGCATATATTTATCTAAGAGCATTGTAAACTAATTCTATCTTTTTTGTGCATTATTTTCCTTTGAAGATTACATCCCATTTAATGTCCTTTAATACTGCTTTTAGCATGTAAAATCCACCTTTTTAAAGTTGAATATTTTGGTTAAACCCTTGTTAATGGGTTTTTCATAAATAATAATAAAGGTCACCATATTGTGGTCACTGATTCCTAAATGTTACCTTACCTGTATAGTCTTTACCATTTCAGAATTGTTTGAGGTCTAAGTCCAGCAGGGTATCTTTTTCTCTGCAAGTTGGGACATGAAATTGTCATTAAGCATACTATTATTTCCCTTTGTTGTGCTCTATGTCATATTTCTCCATTCGATATCAAGGTACTTAAAATCTCCTATTATGATTGTATAGTATTTCCTGACTGAGAAGCCTTTTCCATTTGTAGTAACTACTGGGCTTCTTCAGACTCACCAATACTAGGTGGCTTGTAGCAAATCCCAATTAAAATATTTTATTATGTGTGTCACCAGTATGTATTTCAACCCACAGGGCCTCTACATTCTCACTGGTTCATTATACTAGGTTTTAAGGCATGCTTTACATATAGGCATACCCTCCACCTCTTTTATTAACTCTATCCCTCATAAAAAGTGAATAACCCTCTAGATTGACTGTCCAGTCATATGTATCATCTAACCAGAATTCAGTCACACCAGTTAGATCATACTGTTCATTCATTGTAATCAGTTCCAGTTCCATCTTATAACGCAGTCTACGATCATATACATGCATAGATTTTATGTTACTGTCATTCTGAAGAATTGCATTCTTTAAAATATGTATGTGCTTTTTTCATGCTGTAACATAGGTACCTTCCTGTTAGATGAACTAGCCCATTCCCCCGTCTCCACCCTCATGCTGCTTTTCTAATCCCAGTTCCTAACTTATACTGCCTAACCCCATCCTGTACTGTACCCCTCTTTCCTAGTTAAACCTTTTGAGTACCAGAGAGCTATCCAATGTATTGCATGCATTAAAATCTCCTCCAACCCTCTATCCATCCTAACCCCTAGCACAGCAGCACCATTTCCATTAAGGTGCAATCCATCTCTACTATAAAGATCCCCCCCCCCCAGGAAAAGACAGCCCAGTGCTCTAGATACCCAACACCTTCACGCTTGCAACTCTTTAGCCATGCATTTCACTCCATAATCTCCTTCTGCCTTTCTGGTGTAGCATGTGGCACAGGTATTATTTCTGAAAACACTACTTTAAAGGTCCTTCACTTAAGCTTATAACCTAACCCATTGTAATTGGAACCAACATGTACCATGAATGCCATGTCAACCCAGCCCCTCCCAACAAGCTATCAACATGATGTACCACATGTCGAACATAATGAATCTGATGTACTAAGAAAACTGTTGCAATTTTGGTTCAATCCAACTGCACAATGTTGTGGTGAATTCTAGCATTCTAGATGCTAAAACTCCTATTTTAATCAATCAAAATGTTTTATTTGTCCATATAGGGCAATTGGTTTGACCCAGAATTGCACCACATTTTTATTGTACATTAGCCCCAATGTAGCATCTAGCATACAGCTCATTTTAATACTCAAACCTTCATAAATATATATAACTTGCTTCAAAAATTCATCATTTATGTGTTCCATGTGTGCATAATAAAGAAAATGCAAGGATGAATGCACCTGATGAATTGTAGGATACATCGACTTATTATACAGAATGTTGTGCAAGGGTCAGCACTTTTAAATTAATCTCTTTGGGTACAAAACATTGCATAGTTATCCTTTCTGCAAGCCAGAGAGTTTTGTAATATATTCCATGTAATAACCCCGAATCAGACCTCGGGTATACACAGGAGCAGAGCATCAAAGCAGACGTGGAGGAAAAAAAAAGAAAATCTTCAGTATGATTGTGAGGGCAAAACCAATATTTTCTTTCCATTAAATTAAACAAAACAACATACTGAATGACTAAATAACAGTTTGTGGGAAAAATGTAATTTGAAAAACAAAATGACTTCACAATTGCTCTTTCATGCAAAAACAAGCAGTTTGTATTTAAAAATTAGAAAACATAATACTCCTGTGCTAAAGAGGCTGGAGGGAGAGGGTTAGGGGTATGGAATAGATGCTGATTGCATGGAGGCTGTGGAAGGCTCCTAGAATCTGGGGAAGAGGGGGGTGATAAAGAGACACATGATGGAGAGAGTGAAGTTGGGGGGAGACTGGAGGGGGTTGTTGGCTGGGGAGGTGGGTAAAGAGGAAGTGGCTGGTAACAGAAATGCTGGGGAAGAAGAGTAGGGATCTGGGGTGAGAGAGGCTTGGGAAGAGTCTGAGAAGGACAGATGCTAAGGAGAGAGGATCTCTGGCCAAGCTACCTAACTCGTATGACATTTAACTCAAACAACCTTGTCTTCTTGCAGATTAATCCTATACCGTAGTTAAACCAGGAAAGATAATACATAGGTACTGCATCGGCCAGGTGAATATTTTCCTACAATGTACTGTTCCAAAGTCAGCATTTTTGTAGAGTGTGTGTCTGTATGTGCGTAAGCTAAAAAATACAGCATGAGTTAGTCACCCTAAGTGTATCTGATGATGGTGGAGAGCACTTTGTCTTGGAAAATAACTTAAGAAGCGTAAGTATGCAAGGGGACAGGGAGAAACATTGATGTTGATGTAAAGCTGCCAATGCATTGTAATGGCAGGTCTGCACAGCAATGAATTTCCCTGCGACAGTAGCCAAGAGAGAACTGGGAAGGTGAAAGGGAAAAGTGCAAAAGCATTAAAAGGCTGGGAGAAGGCAGAGGGTGGTAGGTGGTATAAGAAAAAAATTGATGTGGGTGAGAAGAGAGATTAAAAGAGTGTACCAAAGATAGATAGATAGATAGATAGATAGATAGATAGATAGATAGATAGATAGATAGACACATAAGAAAAGCTACCCATCCTGAATCAACATCATTTTAAAATAAATAAATGTGCAGGCAAGAGTCCCAGAAATGTTCTGCTGTTAGTTGTAAGCAAAGAGCTCATCTGGCTTCTGAACTGTCTGCAAGGTTAGTGCGGTGAATGTACAACATTGATTCTGTTCTAAATCAGGTGCTAGAATCACCATGAAGTCCCTACATCTGCTCAAAGCTAACTTACTAAGCTTCTTAACCCATAAAGCCATCCCGTAATGTTGCTTGTGCCAAGGGGAGGACAAGAGGGCAGTGGTTGGGAATTCCATGGTATTCCTCAAATCGGCAGCAACGCCCATACAATGTTAACATGGCGTAGACAACTTTGGTGCAACTTTGGTCACTTGTTGCTTCCCTGCAATTGCTATGGGCAGTTGGATGGAGTTTTCTGGCATTACAGTTTAAGGCTGGTGTTGTGTCCCCACTGGTATACACTACAGCATCATACTCTGTAGTTCATACCCATCAGTGCAGCCTCAAGCCTTAGAGGCTAGCACCATGTGGCTGCACTGGAGCATCCATAAATACGCCCCATGGTGCTTTTCTACATGTTCTTTGTTTACAACTAACATTTGATTGGCACCTTGCAATCTGCAGAGTGGGAACTCTGACTGATGCTTCTCTGTGTGATACCTTAGGTTTGGGACTTTGAAGTTTTGATTATTTCAATCAGACCATCCTTTGAGTAGCCACTTGGCTGTTTTTCTTCATCTTTTGTTTAATAAAGTTAAAATGCCTATCTTCTTTTATATCTTTGAAGAGAGATTATATTTGAGCAATATGGGTGGGGAGCTGACAAGGAGAGGGGCAGAGTGGATGTGTTCAACCTCTGACTTCAGCACCAAGAACAGCATCATCCCTTAACTATGTAAGTGCCAGAGGAGTGTGAAATGTATTGCTCTGCAATGCATTGCTTACCTCTATGGCACTCAAAAGCTTAAGAGATGCCAATGCTGTTTTTGTGCTGAATTATTTTCATGTCTGAGGATGGAGAACTGTGAGATATGGTTAACTGTAACCTGGGGCTGCATAGAAAGGTATGGCAAGGTCCCAAATTATTCAACATGTTTTTGTGAGCTCTGATGGCATTTGGAGCTTAGTGAATATGGCAAAAAGCCACATTGACTTATAAATATACTCAGGAAAATGAAACTGGCTCATTAAGCCACATTTCAGTATGTAAATTAGCTAATTGCAAAGGAAATACTAAAACATCATAAATCTGGCTAAGGCATGGTGATTTAGATGTATTTGTAGTCCCTTGCCACAATGCTGGGCTTTTCTCTCTTTGATGTGGCTACAAAGAGGTAGCTGTGCCAGTCCAAGTCATCAGGATCTGAGTAAAGAGAGTCAAAGGGGACTCTTCAGACCATTCCTAGAAGAAGACACACCACACATGTTGTTGTAGCCCAAGAACACTCTGTCAGCTTTACTCCCTCGTCTTCTTCTTGCTGATAGATTTTATCCATCAGCGGTGATTTTTGGATAAAGAGGCTTGAGCCTCATTACTCCATCTTCTCGGGTTGGGTATGTAGTCATGGGTTTGGATTCTTCTTGGTCTGTGTGGACTTGTCACAGCTGGGCTGGTTTCACAGGTTCTTCGCTGTGACATGTCAGCTTTACTGGAACTGGCCAGGGTTTATATAGCCACATTGCCAGGGGGAAGGGGGATGCAATCAGGACAGGAACACAATTAAAATACAATGGATGCAGGTTGTACAGACAACCATAGGTCCGTTACAGAGATAAGGGATAAGATGTAATAAGATGTGTGTAAGACAGACTGGATTCAGACCCAATTCACAATCACCAAATTTGACCCTTATCAAAGTTTAGCACATCTTGTCTGAGGGTTTTATTAACAAAGGCCCATAGTTATAAAAGCAAACTGTAGTTATTATGGGGTAAACCAACTGTACCATAGCAGGCAAATAAAAATCCCAAAATACCTAGGCACTTGAACAGAGCTTTTTAACACCTTGAATACTAGGGATGTCTCCAATCCATTGCTTTATAATGTACTGGGAACCTCTAGCAATAAAAGGGTTAAAAACACAATTTATTTTAACAAGAATTTGTATTATTTCTGTAATGGTCCGTTACCTGTGCATCTGTTAATACATGTAACGGATGCTGGACATCTGTTTTAAGAAAATTATTTGGACTACAAGTTTACATGGGCTTGCAGGGGTTAAATTTTGGTATTTTGTGGTCTCTAATTGTATGCATCTCACTGTCTGGTCCATGTTTGATTAGGTGTTACTTCCCTAGTCCCTTTACCACTGTTGTGTATTCACCATTGTTGTCTGTGCAACAAGATTAGTCTCTGCCGTGGTTGTCTGTAAAACCTACTTATTCCATTGTGTTATGTGTTAAAGGGATTGTAATGTACCAAAAAAAGTATACATGAAATTGTAGAAGCAAGAACAGAATACTTAATGCCCTTACTTGTATCTCTCAAACCTTATGGTTTGAGAGATAGAAGAAAATAAAGTAATCTGCTCTCTCCCCCTTCTCATACAACAGCTGTATAGCTGACGCATGAGATCCTGTTTCTGGGATCAGACAGCGACTCTTCACGTGCACTAACATGGAGATATCTAACTATAAATACTTCATCTGAATGGTCTACAACGTGTACCTGGTTGTAGACCATTCCGATGAAGTATTTATAGTTAGATATCTCAATGTCAGTGCTCCTGAAGAGCCGCGTCTGGTCGCCCAGCCAGATTCTGCCTCTGACAGCTTTACAGCTTGTCAGGCAGAAAGGGGAGGGAGTGGAGAACTCTATTTTCTTATATCTCTCAAACCATAAAGGTTTGAGAGATACGAGTAAGGGCATTAAGTATTTTGTTATTACGTCTACAATTCTGTGTATACTTTTGTTGGGACATTACTATCCCTTTAATTGTGTTAATCTGTTCCTGTTCTGAGTGCATGTCACATCTCCCTTCCCCTGGCAATGTGGCTATATAAACCCTGGCCAGTTCCAATAAAAGGCATAGTGTTTTTGGACTACACAACTTGTGTGGTGTGTCTGCTTTTAGGAATAGTCTGATAAGTCCCCTTCAACTCCCATTCCTCAGATCCTGGTGACTTGGACCAGCACGGCTTCCCTTTGTAGCTGCATAACAGCGAGAGAAGTCCAGCATAGCAACCAGGGACTACTCGGGTCTCCTAGTTTCTGTTACAGACTCCTCTGATGTAGTTGGTCTACTCCAGAATAACTCCAGGTGTACTGAAGTAACAGGAGCAAATAAACCAGTGCATGACTTCACTAACACTATGGACCTCAAATAACTAAATTCCAGTGGAGAATCCTATTTTGGCCTCAGAACCCCCAGACCTTGCCCACTCCCAAGATCCCTTTGCCATCTCCCCCACTCCTGGAGAAAAGCAGGCAGTCCACACACAATCTCATTCTACAGCCTTCACAAGGACAAGTATGGGGTCATTGAAGCAGATTTACTGAAGTGATTCTGGAATAAACCGAGTGCACCATAGTAGACACATGCATCATAGTGCACTATAAGGGACTAAGAAAAAGGTCTATTGTTTTTTTTTAACCCCTTGAAAGCTAGAGAGGTCTCCAGTGCATTCTGAAGCATTCAAGGGGTTAAAAGCAATCAGAATCTGGGGAATGTTTTTTACTCCTCTATTGTGCATTTGTTTTGTTCCACCATTCCTCCAGTTCCCTTTAGTGCATCATCCTCTTTGGGTCCTGCCAGAAAGAAAAATCTGCCCCCATGGCCATGTATTGTGAAACCAGTTGACATAAGGTTAATTTATAGTGGACACTGGAATTTTCTGATGAATTTAAGGTAATTGGGGGTTCATTATTAGGCAATCTTTATATTATTTTAATCCCCACTTCGATGATAGAGATGTCTCCAATGCATTGCAACACAAAGCTTTTTAGGTTTTTACAGCTTCCAAGGGGTTACTTGATCACAAATAACATTTTCGTATTGTTAACCTTTTGAAAACCAGAGAGTTGCAAAGAAATGCGTTTCGCACCCCTCTAGTCCTCAAAGGGTGAAACTGAAAACACGTGTAGATAGAAAATTCAGATTTATTTTGTAGGCTAACTGAGGAAGAGATAACAATTAGTGATGAACCATTATGACCTTGCTAATTAAATGCAGAAGGTGCCCTTTCAGAGTGGCTTCAGCTGATGCCTTTGATATGAAACCACTGATGGTTAAAGGACAATGCGACTAGAGGGAATGATGAACAAATATTCTACGGATGGACATGCGTAAGTGTCACTTATTCTTTTTTGCCATTAACGACATGAGATTAGAGGCCATATGTACAAAGACAAAAATGGGGCAATTCTGTGGAAAATCAAAAAATGTGACAAAGAAAAGTCTGACCAATTTTAATAGGATTTTTAGAACCTTGAGGATGAGAGGAGTGTGCAGTTCATTGCTTACCAATGTGCCATTCATCCCTCTGGTCCTGGAGGGGATAAATGCTCAGTTATATCAAATGAAATTATAATATTTTCCTTTGGTTTGACTAAGAATTGCTGCAGTTTTTGATTTGGTCTTATGGCCCTAGGGCAGTGATCGGGGTATACCAACAGACCAGGTTTAAGCACTGATCAAACACAAATAGCGCAATCACAATAATAATGACATAGAAGCATAGATTTTGGCAGCAGAAAAGAGCCATCTGGTCCATCCAGATTACCTAGTTCCCTATCCAATTAAAATACACATTCTTCCATACTTCTCAGAATTGAATTCCCTAAGACTATTAGCTCAAACCACCTCTGCTGGGAGGTTGCCCCATGAAACTTTCACTCTTTCCATAAAGCACATTAGTTTGCAATTTTCCTGCAACATTAAATCGTGATGTTGGCTATAGTATACTGATTCCCTACTGAATATATCCTGTAAATATTTAAAGGTTTCAGTCATATAACCACTCTCCCTCCTTTCTTCCAAGCAGTACATATCAAGTATTGATGTCTGGTACCATGTGTCATGAAGACCTTGCATCATTTTAGTGGCTATTGTTTGAATGGCCAGCAATTTATGAAAGTCCTTCTGAACCGTGCACAGTACTCCAGGTGTGAACTTACCAGTAATATATATAGAGGAACATTAGTATATCTTTCTTTCTGCTACTAATTTATCTTCCTGTGCAACCAAGAACCTGGTTTGCTTTCCCCTCTGCTTTACTGAATTTCTTGCCAAACCATGGAAAATAATAACTCCAAAGTCCATTTCCTTTGATGTTTTTCTTAGCAGAGTACCATTAAGCCTGTGCTCCACCTCTGGTGTTCTGTGTTTTAAAAGTATTATCTTTTCAGCATCAAACTTTAGATCCCATCCTCTTGTATATTCCTCCAGGCACATCTTACCATGAATGTCACTATTAATATCACTACAAAAGATATTGAAGAGAACAGGACCTTACACCGATCACTGTGGCACTTCGCTAGTAGCCCATCATAACTCATCTACTCATTACCGACCTGTGATCCATATATATATATATATATATATATATATATATATATATATATATATATATAAAAATCTGATGAGGCATGCCCTGAGGACTGCCGCTGAGAAATACTTATGTAGGTTTTCAAACTATAAGGTTAGGTAAAAAAAAACATTTTGCAGTGGGATGAAGTTGATGGAAAATTGGCTGATTTCCACTTAAATGCCATTTCCACAGAAATATGAGGTGTGTGAATATGAGTATATGCATGAGTGCTTTAGTGTGTGTGTGTGTATATGTGTGTGTGTGCATGTGTGTGTAGGCACATACAAGTTTTTGTGTATGTGAGTGTACATATGCATGCTTTAGTATGTGTCTATGTATGTTTGTGAGTGTGTGTGTGTGCATGTGGAGTGAACATTGCATCAGGAATGATGTGTGGGAGAATTCCCTTCCAAAAGAAATTTAGATTTTTTACCCATCCCTATTCAAGGATTTTGAACACTTCTTTATTAAATGTGAATTAGACATCTGCATTCATTTAATTGCTTCTCAAATGTATTTCTTAGTGGAATTCCATCATTATAAGAGAAACTCGATTTTACTTTAATCTATTAAACTTCACAAGGATTCCCGTGTAAATGAACCCTGTGTTCAGAGAATTGTACTTTCATTATCCATCCCAAAGCTCCTGTACAAAGTGTAAACTAACAAACTTTCTTTATTCAGTAGAGTTCATGCAACTCGCACAAGAGGGAGAAAGGTGTTGGGTTGGATTGACTCTTGAAGAATTAATAGATTCAATTTGTTCTATCCTTAATTGCAAATCCCCTGGGCTGGAATTGCTACCTATTCATACTTTATCACTTAAAGTACTGAAAATATTTTCAACATCTATTTCTAATCAGTACATACATTTCACAATGCAGTAGACAAGTATATTTCCACTGTTTAACCCTTTGCACTGCTCTGCACACCGGTTTTAAGGTTGTCAAAAGCCCTCTTCCTTGCTAATTAAAGGGATTAGGTAAAATCCTTTCCAACCATCTCAACAAAGATTTTGGTGCATGTTAGCCAGTCTTGGGGTTAACTGTGGAAAGTCTACTAGAAGGTCCCTTTATAACATTCAGGCAACTGTAAAAACATTAGTACATGTGTAGTTGTGGTATTTGATTCATTAAACAGCTTTTGTTATTTGTGGGATCCATAGCTAAATAGAACATCCTTGTCAAATGGGTTGGAGTTGTTTGATAGGAGTATTGGTGTTAGATAGTTGTTCTACAGCTTTGGTTGTGGAGGAAGAAAGGAGAATTAAAATAAATAAATGAATAAAAAAAATCATTTTTGAATGACAAGCGACAGACAAGCATTGATCCAAGTTTCTACCTGAGCTGGCAGCCCTCTGCTGAGATCAAGTGAGTGAATTACAGACACATTACTGACAGACATAAATACATCATAGATTAAAGACAGACAGAATCAGCTTGATATAGTGTGTTTACCTACATGCTCGAGAACAAGAAGATCAAGCATATACTGAGTGTGGGGGGAACTGCACTCTGGCAACAGATGCTGTTTGGCACACTATTGCAAGGTGCAAAATCTGAAGCTAACAGGTAAATCCTCATCATACTGTAAAAATGAACACTGTGGTCATTAGGAGAAAATGAAAAAGATGCTAAAATTTTGACAGTAGCTATGTGTAGAGATAGATAGTCAAAGATGGGGAGCTGGAATTGTTCACAACTGCATGGAGGGTGGATATGACCTTTTAATAGACAGTGCTTAATGGTGACAGTTTTAAAACATGAACTTTTGACTGATAGGTGACAAAAACAAGCAGAAGACCCTTCACCTGAGTTATGACAGAGACTGACAGTGACAGATAATAGACTAACAAACATCACACATTATTTTACCTGAACAAAAACATCACTATATAAGTTAACAGGTTTGTCATTTATGTTACAGTGTCATTATATCTATCCAACGTGCTTTGGAAAGGGGTATGGAGAAAGGGATAGCAGGAATGCTCAGACAAGTTGGTTGTGGCAGTAAAGTTGCAATATAGTGAAATATTGTACAATGGAGTCAGTGCTGACACTCGTATCTCACCAATACAAATAGCCCTAAAAAAGAGAGAAATACATACACCAGTATATTTCTCTAAATAAAACACAATATCCTAAAAACTGTTGCAATAAAGTGATATAGACCAACATTATGCAAAAGATGTTAATATAAATATTTATTCTAATGCATATTTATAAATCATGCCAGAAAGGAAAGCACATTAAAAATGTACAGGCGGCCAATCAACAATGTAAATTTAGGTACCTATTCTCTGCTTGAGTGTGAAAAGCGTTTCAGTTCTATGTATTCCTTCCCAGCTCAGGGTCTACACTGTGCATTGAGAAACATCGACAATATTTGTCCATGTAAGTCTTGACTTTTTGTATTTTTATTTTTTAGTATAGTGATATTTATTATTTCATTTTTTATTCACTTTTATGTTCAGTAGAATTTACATTGTTGATTGGCTGTCTGTCCATTTTTAATGTGCTTTCCTGCCTGGCATAATTTTTAATTCTTCGTTAGAATAAATTGTTCCCTGTCCCTTTAACACCATACTTTAAAATGATACCAATCAGAAACACATATAAGGTGTTCTTGCACAAGGTTAAGATAGTGGATTAAAGTGGATCTGTCACCTTAAAGTGTTAGTAATGTCCACAAAAAAGTTTTTTGCATTTAGAAGAGCTCAAAAAGCTGAGCTAAATGCAAGAAACCATATCTCTCAAACCGCTATGGTTTAAGAGATACAGGCGTTTAAAGTCTGATCTCTCCTACTGACAGCTGTAAAGCTGTCAGCAGGAGATCCGTGTTGGCTGACACGGAGGTGCTTGAGAAGTGCCGCAATCTTGTTATTTACCATGAATCCCTTCATTGGAATGGTCTAAAACGAGTGCTTGAAAACCAGGCACACGTTTTAGACCATTCCAATGAAGGGATTCGTGGTAAATAACGAGATAGTGGCTCTTTTCAAGCGCATCCGTGTGGGCCGACACGGATCTCCTGCTGACAGCTTTACAGTTGTCAGTAGGAGAGATCAAACATTAAACACCTGTTTCTCTTAAACCATAGCGATTTGAGAGATACGTTTTTTTGCATTTAGCTCAGCTTTTTAAGCTCTTCTAAATGCAACAAACTTTTTGTGGACATTACTAACACTTTAAATTGTTTTGCATATTTGAAAACCTCTTTAAGAACTGCCCATGTGAACCAAAAGTCCAGCAGATGTATAGTTTAGGAGATATTAACACTATTTCTGAGAAAAGTGAAAGTAAATGTCTCCTATTGAAGCACAGAACATCATTAGCATGTGAAATGTCACTGAAAAGCTTAATGAGCATGTGAAATGTCACTTGTACCACATGTGAACCACAATTAGCATGCATTAGCAAATGGTACCAAGTATGAGTATCTCTTTAACTACACATGTGTTGCCATTTTGGCTCATATGACAAATAGGCAGTTTTTAATGAACTTTGCAAAATATGTAAATTTGAAGCAAGGTGACAGGAAGAGAGCGCTAACTGCATGTAGCCTGTAGCAGAATCATCTAGATTACTTTTCTCTAGATATATTCAGTATCTAGGGAATATATATTTATCTGTGGTACCAAAAGAAAGCTTGAGGATTGACCTGGGGCTCCCCTGGTTTAGTGAGATTAGTTGTTGGAAGTACTAGCTTGATATGATGAAACCTCTGTGATCAATGTGCAGATCAATTTGACGGACTTGGAGAAACGTCTGGGTCTGTCTGAATACATTTGGACAGGATCTAGAAGGTATGCGGAGGCCAGAAAGGAAGAGGTAGAGAAGGGAGAGGGAAGGTACAAGAGTGCACAGGTGGTGAGCTCATATGAAAGACATCACATGATCTATTTCCCGGCTATGTGACTGGTTAATTGGGGAAACAAAACGAGAATTGAAACCCTTGTTTCACAAAAAGTTTCGTATGAGCAACAAACGTACAGAATCCTTTTGCTCATCCCTTGTCCTTGGTTTATATAACATTGGCCTACCCTTATGAAATGGGTTAATATCCCTAAAAGAAAACATGTTCCAATTGTCCAATATAAAAGATGTATAAACACATAACCACTTTTTCTTAAAGCGTATAGAACTATGAATAAAACATGTGTGTTATGTTTTATTGTGTACAAGTATTCCTTCAATATATTATTTCTTTAAATACATCGAGAAATTGGACAGCCCTAGGGTCAGACTCAGAGTAGTGGAAGACATAATGAAGGTCCATTGCTGTGTCAATGTTTTATCTTTTCTTCTCCCAGCGACAGTAGCCTCAGATAAAATAGTAATGGGACACACAAGTCCCTGTAGGCCATTTATTTAGCATAACATCAAAACCAGTGTAGACTCCTAGCATGTAAGATGCAGATGCAGCAGTTGTGGACACTGTATCATAAAACACAAAGGGCTTCAAGCACAAAAGAAAAGACGAGCAATTCTGGATCAAACCAACTGCACCTTAGGGGAGATATAAAAATATCCATTGATTTAAATGGGACTTTTAACCCCTTTCTCCAACTCATTATACTAAGCACCTCATCATAATTCATCAAGAGGTTAAAAGCACTGTTTAACCCTTTGAGTGCCAACTGGTTAAATCAATGGCAATTTGGTAATTTTTTTATTTGTCTCCTATGCTGTAGTTGGTTTGATCCACAATTGCCTCTCTTCTTTTGGAATAAGGCCCTGTGTTTCTTACCGAAGCAGCATTTAACCCTTTGAGTGCCAGAGGGGGTATGCAGAGCATTGTTTCAATCTCCTCTGGCACTCAAAGGGTTAACCTGTTTCTCATTTGATTTTCAAGTCACACTAATTATGGGCCCACCTTCAAGAAGTGCTGCAATTCAGGAGCAAACCATCTGCATTACAGAGGACAAAGGAAAACTCCCACAATTCACATTTAGTTAAGTTTAACCTCTTGAATGCCTTGTGTTTGAGACTGGGTTAAATGTCCTTTGGAGTAAATGGGGATATTTATATGTTCCCTTTGGTGCAGCTGGTTTCCTTCATAATTACAATACTTTAATTTCTTGAATGTGCTCCTATATTTCCTCCCAACTCCCAATCCCCCTTGTTTCATTTGTTTCATATTTTCTACCCTTCATGAAGCTTAAATAATTAAGTATTTATTTTTTTAAGGGCAATCATCACTTAGAGTGATAGTTGCCAGATCTGATCCCAAGGAAGCAAACTCGCTGATGAAGCTGGGAATATATTGTGAGCAACGGTGGACAACCTGGGAAGAAGAATGTGCCCCCCCCGGCTTCCTCTATGGTCCCATGACTCAACTGCAACACTGATATCTCACAGTTCAGAATCATTGGGCAGCAACCTAATTAATTCCTATCCAACAACCAGGAACTGGCAGAGTTCACCCAGGAAATTTCTTGGGGCTAGAGAAAGACAGAAATTTTAAGGGTTTATAGGAGCAGAAATTTTCACACCACCTTTCTGGCAAAATTACAGCAGGGAAATAATGTAACTTTTCATCCATCCCTAGTTACTGGGAAGCAAAGTTTCCCAATACTGTCCTCAAGAAACTCCTTAGAGTTTCTTGAGGACACCAATGAATCAGATGAGGTTAGTTATGGCATCAGTTATTTTGATGTTCTTCCCTGTGTTCAAACAGGAAAATCCTTAAATTCTGGGCTGTTAGTAGGGTTGCCACCTTTTCTTAAAAAAAAAAAAAAAAACGGCCATGGCATTCCCTCCATAGACTTAACATTGGACAGAAGCCAATTTTTTACCGGCCTGCCTGTAAAATACCGGCTGGGTGGCAACACTAGCTGTTAGGGATTTCTTGAAACTGCGTTTTAGGTGCTAAGGTTGTGTTTTTATTCAAAGCTGATAAGCAGCCAAAACAGCAAAAAAGAGGCTTACCGTAAAATCTCAGGTATAATACGCACCTGTGTATAATACGCAGGTGCAAATTATACCCAAGATTTTGGGTAAAAGTGTAGTTCCTATGTATAATACGCACCCCCATCTGGAGGCAGCGGGCGGCATCCCTGCGCTCACCGCCCTCTTCCTCTGTGCAGAAATACTGTGTAAAAAAAATGAAATGCCCACCTTGATAACCAGGATTCCCCCTCTGTACCTCTAAGCAGCCGTCAAGCAGAGACAGCGGGCGGCATTCTTGCACTAGCCGCCCGCTTCTTCCTCTCCTCGAACTCCTCTGAGCAGCCCTGTCAGGACCTATGGTAGTAGGTCCTGACAGGGCTGCTCAGAGGAGTTCGAGGAGAGGAAGAAGCGGGCGGCTAGTGCAAGAATGCCACCCGCTGTCTCTGCTTGACGGCTGCTTAGAAGTACAGAGGGGGAATCCTGGTTATCAAGGTGGGCATTTCATTTTTTTTACACAGTATTTCTGCACAGAGGAAGCGGGTGGTGAGCGCAGGGATGCCGCCCGCTGCCTCCAGAGAGGTTGCTGGACATATTTGACTTTAATTTTTTTTTTTACTCGTGTATAATACGCACCCCCCACTTCACATAAGGTGAAATGGGGTAAAAATGTGCGTATTATACCCGAGATTTTACGGTATGTACTAATCAGAACTGAAGCGGGATTGGCGCAAAATAAGTGCAGTGTAGGGACAAATAAAATTGATTTAAATGGGGTATTTAACCTTTAGGAATGCTAGAGATGTCTTCAGTGCACTTAGTTGGAGGCAATGAATTGCATTGCGTACCCTTCTGGCACTCAAGGGGTTAAGAGTTTTAAAGCTCCAATTACAGAAACATTAACAATAGCTCTCTTTTAGGAATTAACTTAATAATCATAATTAATAAATGATTACTTTAATCATTATAATTTAACCACTGAAAGAGTTAAACATTTAAACATCATTTTAAGTTTATCTTTTTTTTAATGTATATTATTTTATATAACAGGTCATAGCCCTTTCAGTTCCAAAGGGGTACGCAACTTATTGCTTTGCAATGCATTGTGTACCCCTCTGGCAATTAAAGGGTTAATGTGCATTGGGAGGAATTACCGTTTTTATGCTTCATCATATTAACAAATTACATTTTTCACATAATTTAATGTACGGGGGCCTACAACTTTTTTTGTTCTCTGTCAGTTTATTGTTATTATTCCTTATCCTTTTTTGTGTAAAAAACTGCATTAAATGGGAACGATAATCTTTAATGGGGAGACTCTTAATTAATCCCTTGGGGAGCAGAGGGGTGTGCAATGCATTGATTTTTTTGAGTGCAATGCGTTGTTTTTCTCTCTGGCACTCAAAGGGTTCAAGGGGGCACCTAACCCTTTGAGTGCCAGAGGGGTACACAACGCATTGCAAAGCGTATAACTCTGGCACTCAAAGGGTTAATCCATTGAATGTTAGAGAGGTCTTAAGTGCATTGCAAAGCATTCAAAGGGATAAAAGAGACATGGGAATGTGAGGAATGTTCATTTGTTCCATATGGTGCTGTTGGTTTGTACACAGAATTGTTCCACATTTGACTTTATACATGTGTACCATGGAAGTTGAAGGCAGACAAGAATCAATTCCATCTTATCAATGTGTGAAGATGGCTAGGAATGCTCAGTGGGATGGATATTAGTCCACACTAACATACACAAGGGAACTGATTTTTCTTGTCCTGTAGCTGTCTATGTTTTATTTACTAAGCTATTTATGCCAAAAATGAATCAGTCCTTAACCTGTTTGTCCCAAGACAGAGGTAGAGTATATAGGCTATGCCCCCTGCCTCCTCCTCTCACGTCTATCTATCTATCTATCTATCTATCTATCTATCTATCTATCTATCTATCTATCTATCTGTCTATCTCTCTATCTATCTATCTATCTATCTATCTATCTATCTATCTATCTATCTATCTATCTATCTCTCTCTCTCTCTCTGTCGATATATATATATATATATATATATATATATATATATACTAGTTTAAAAGCCCATGTACACAGGCCACAGTGCTACCCAGCAGCATCGGCTGGTGCTGGTGCTCACCAAGCGGCCCCAGGAAAGTGCGCAGAGAGGACTCCGGTCCGAATTCGGATCACCCCACTCCATATCAGCCGCGGCGCATTTGGGCAGTCTCTACTGCACATGATAGCTTCTGACAAACATCCTAGCCTTTTATTATATAGGATAGAAAAAGTAGAAATGGTAAGAAGCACTCTCAGGACTTAATGATTATGTGAAAATGCAGTGAATTTTGAAGGTTACTGTTTGTTAACTAAAATGTTGATCTGTAAATAAAACTTCACTGATTTTGCACATAATCAAGTCCCGAGAGTGCTTACCATTTGTACTTTGCAGTTTCTGGCATGTTTGAGAGCACCCAGGCACTTATCCCTTTGAAGCATGAGTGCTTCCTACAAGTATATATATATATATATATATATATATATATGTGTTGAGAGTTGTCTGTAATTCCCTAGCTGAAGTGTACAGATGAATCATGTTACCCCACTACACCTCTCCCTCTGAGACCTGCAGCATGTAGACGAGAGATGGGCAAAATGCAGCCCACTAATTAGCATACACAGTACACAATATCGTAAAGTTTATGTTTATTACAAATATGTTTTCTTTTCCAACTTAATTACTGATGTGTTGCTGTTAATTATAAGTGTAAACTCATAGCTATCCATATGTTACTTTATGAGTTTCACTCCAGGCATTTCATTTAACACATTGGGCCGTATATTCAAAAGAAAAGTGGAGGAGTTCTGGGGCAAACCAAAAGCACTATAGGGAGAAACTAAAAATTCCAAAAATTCACATTGATTTAAATGGGGAATTTAACCTTTTGAATTAAAGGGTTTAAAATCAATGATGATTTTTTGTTCTCCCCTATAGTGCAAATGGTTTTCCCAAGAGCTCCCCCACTCTTCTTTTGAACATAAGGCCCCATGTCTTAAATTACAATAGAACCTTTTATCTTAGGCCATATTAAAAAGAAATGTATTGCCCCCAGTGTCATCTCTCAGATCTTTATGGTTTGAGAGATAATCGCTCCTAAAGTTTCCCTCTCCCTCCCCCTTCTCCGTAGTCAGCGTTCTAGCTGACTGCAGGGAAGCCTGTTGTATGACCGTCAGGCGGCTCTGCAGCACAGCCAGGATCGCGTTAATAAAAAATAAATCTTTCACTGAAATGGTCTTCTACGTGTGCTTGGTTTGCAGTGTGCTTGGTTTGCAAACACACGTAGAAGACTGTTTTAGTAATTTTTTTTTTTTATTAACGCGTTCTCGGCTCTGCTGCAGAGCCGCCTGATGAACGTAAGACCAGATTTCCCTTCAGTCAACTACGGGGAAGGGTGAAGGAGAGGGCAACTTTAGGAGCGATTATCTCTAAAACCATAAAGGTCTGAGAGATGACACTGGGGGCAATACATTTCTTTTTAATATGACTTTAACATAGGGATTAGTAATTATTAAGTATTACTATCCCTTTAAGGACAGATTTGAGACATAGTATAGAGCAACACAATGCATGAATTAAAACAGTGATGCCACCACTGTATCATTCCCGGCATGCATAATAAATGCAAAAAAACAGAAAGGATATATGAAAACATGGTGCAATCAACCTGAAGTGTCCATAAAAATGTTTTACCTTATTTAAACCAAAAGCCACCCCCCCAAAACAAATTAAATAAGGGGGGATCACAAAAGGAGGCCACACCGACCACCACCCCAAATGTCCTCCAGGAACATCACCATCCCCAGTGTGAAATCTAGGGGGAGGAGTTCAACGCAAAGCTTTGGGCGAGATGTTCAAAAAGTCATCATAATAAAAACTTGTTGGATCATGAGTTGGTGGTAAAAGAAGGACGATATTTTCAGAAGTAAATCCGTCACGTTTGACGGTAATAAAATCTTGCCTTTAAAAAATTCTGTTAAAAATGTCTTTGATTTTGTCTTTGAAATTAAAATTTTCAAAGATAAAGACATTTTTTGTCTTTGAAAATACAAATTGTTTCTCACTCCTACTAACAGTACTTTAATTTGTCTTCTCCAAGTTTAAACCATTTTTATTTTGTTGGGAAAAAATTATGTTAATCTGACAAAAAGTGACGTTGAAATTAATTTTTTTTCTGAAAATATCTTATAATATGAGAGTAGATTAAACCACAACCACTTTAAAGACAGCTTTTTTTCTTTGACGGAATTGGATGCAAAAAATGACGGAAACATGTCTGAGAATTGACGGATCATGGTGTAAGAACTTTATTCTGATTACAGACAATTTCAGTTACCACCAGTTTCCACAAATTGCCTGAAACCTGTACAGGCTTCCTGTATGGGTGTATACTTAGTGGTAGTGTGGAAGATTCTAGGCCATGTGAACATGTGAGGGTGGGGAGGCTGACATCCACACCATGGTAATTATCTTATAGGGGAACTACCACCCAACACAATCTAGGAGGTGTTGCTAGGAGTCATTTGGCTCCGGCTGGGACTGACAGCGCAGTCGCACAGATGTCACAATGGCAAGATGTCCGCGCTCTGTCCTGCCTGCCACTCTTGGGAGAGAGGAGAAATCTATTAAATAAGGTAATTATTTTGCCGACTAGTGCTACTAAGCGGCTAGTCGCCAGATGGGGATTTAGTGAAGGTAAAGATCGTGTTGGGTGGTAGTTCCCCTTTAAGTGCTATCCAAAGTCTTTCTCAGAAACCTTGGCACCAATTTTACTTCACTCCACTGGATGAAAGTATCTACATTATAACAGACTAAATGAAAGCCTTGTGAAAAAGTCTGCCTTTTGGTAATGAGCAAGTGTCTACCAATACGTTATAGTTTTATCTGTACAAAGAATAAGGAAAACCACAAAAATCAACTTTTTTACTTAGCTGTAGCTAATGGTATATAACCCAATCCTTGAGAAGCAATGCAGTTGCAGCCTGTCAAGTTTTCCAGGGGATAAAGAGATATAAATGCTTAAAGGGATAGTAATGTTTCACAAGAAAAGCAGCTCCAATTAACCTTCATAGAATTTGGGCCATAGAGAGTGTTATTTCAGTACTGTCAGAGTTGTAGTTCAAGAGTAATTGAATGATAAAGTATCCCCCTCCCGCCCTTTTTACCTAGTGTAAACCACCTCCCCTCAGATGTGGAATCTTGTCTCTTGACTGGACAGCTCAGAGCAAGGAACAATCTTCTCACTGTGAACATAAGGAAAACTGAAGTTTGTCCCTCTCTGCGATCCATCCAGAAAATCTTGCTGCTCTGAGGTGAGCAGTGTTACATCAGTAAAAAGGGGTGGGAGGGGGATACTTTATCATTCAATTACTCTTGAACTAGATGTCTGACAGTATTGAAATAACACTCTCCATGACCCAAATACTATGAAGATTAATTGGAGCTGCTTTTATTGTGAAACATTACTATCCCTTTAAAAGCACACACTTTAACCCTTTGAGTGCCAGAGGGGTATGCAACGCATTGCAAAGCAATGCGTTGCGTATCCCTCTCGCACTCAAAGGGTTAATAAAAAAAAGTAATTGTATGTTTTTCTCAGCTTCATAAAGATTTGCATGTCTGCATTTTACAGCAAGAGCAGAGAAACATGACACTGCTGCCCTTTGATGTGTCTTTGACTTCCACACACACACACACACACACGAATTAACCCTAGAACCAATCACAGTGAGGCAGGGACATCTACATGTCAGCGACTCTGTCATCTGCTTACGCTAAAGCTCTTGTCATGTATCTGCATAAGCAAAACTGCAAATTAAAAAATAAAAGATGTGATAATGATTAGCCATACTTTATTGGCTTGAACCAGTTAAAGAATTAACTTATTTTAATTTAAAGAAGAGTACAAAAATGGAAAAATTATTCCTACACCTTTAAATACCCTACTTAGCTTTTATAAAAAATTAGGTTTTGTGCATGAGCACTAAACTGTGTGATGGCTGGTAAGGAGATCAGGAACTGAAGAGTGAATGGGGGCACGGTGAGGTTAGACAGAGAAGGATAGCCAGCCAGGGAGCACTAAAGCGAGAGGGGAAAGAGCAGCAGCTCAGGAGAAAAAAGATGGAGGGAGAAAGATGGAAGAGAGAGTAGGGGAAAACAGGAGGTAGAATGAGGAAGAGAGACATCCATCAGTACTACCAGAAGTGTCCATTTTACCTGACCCAGATGACTGCAATAGAAACTAGCGGTGATTGATTCCTAAGTGGACATGCTTTATTTTCTCTGATGGACATCATATGATCACGTTTCCAGCTTTCTGATTATTTTAAATCACCATGAAATGTGAAAATGAAACACTTGTTTCACACGATGTGGTCCAAGGTGTGATAAAGATGTGATATAGCGGAGATGACTTCTCCGTGACGTTACTTCTTCAATTCCTATGTTATTCTATGGAGCCAATGCACTAAGATTTTTCAAGTGGGAGAGATCCACAGAAGTCTTCTCCACTTTATCACCTCCTTATCACACCTTACTGCATCTCCCCAGTATGTTATATATGACTTACAGAAAAGTGTATTTCATCCCTACTAGCTACTCATGGGGGGGGTTATGCACTAAAAGGTGATAAAGTGGTGATAAAGTGGAGATGACTTCTCCAGTGATATCACTTCCCCAGTTCCTATGTCATCCTATAGAGCCTATACTATTCTATGGCGCCATAGAATAATATATAAATTGGTGAATTGATTTCACTGGGGAAGTTATTTCCGCTTTATCACGCCTTAGTGCATCTCCCCCTAAGTAACCTTAACACTAATGACAATGGATGCTTCATGAATCTGCTCTCCACAGAGTGTTTTTGACATCATATAATTACTTTTCCTTTGATCCCATTGGTTGAAACTATTCATGACTAAACCTAAAACCAATCAGAGAAACTCGCTTTGAGTGTCAAGAAACAATTTGCACCCAGGGCCTTATTTCCCTGTAGGCAGAATAGGCAGCTGCCTAGAGCTACACATTTTGAAGGGCACCTCAACTGTGCTGGCCACACCCACATTCTAAATTTTGGGTGTGGCTAGAGCAGTCTCAATGTCCCTGCACCAGTTTTATACCACTTTGCTGGCTGTTATTAGAATTTTCCTTTTAAATATGAATTCCTACTTTAAGACTTTGCACCCATGCCTAGTGGTAGTTGTATACTTCCATTATGCACGTAAAAGGGGTTTTATTCCTCAAGCTTCAATGCACATTTCTGCACCATAGGGAGGAAATCTTAATTCCACAAATTAAATGAGGATTCTAACCCAAGTAATGTAGTGGATAAATCTCCACAGTTCAAGGGGTTTGATGCCCCATTTAAATCAATGGGCCCAAGAGGTTGCATTTTTCGGGTGGTCCTATATAGGAATCCTGGCAGGTTGGAATGTACTTTGGAAGCAAAGTGACTTTTTAAATGCAATGCACATTTGAAGGTGTTTTTTTTTATCAGTATTAACCCTCTGAGTGCCAGAGGGGTAGAGAATGCATTGCTTTGCAATGCTTTCTTTACCTCTCTGGCACTCAAAGGATTAACCCCTTCCATGCTAAATATATCTTCAACACATGCGTATGAGATGTCTATAGTAAACAAGGGGTTAAATATTTAAAAGAAATTTGTAATTCCATTTGTTTTAACTTGTCATTTTAAAATAGAGACACCCCAGAAAATACATCAGTTTTTCTTTGATTCATTATCAAGTATTTGTACACTTATAATAAGGAAAAACAAGTATACACCACTTAATTAAGAAAAAAATACTCTAGCAGTCAAGGGGTTACAGCCTTTTGTGTCCATTCTTGTTATAGGCCAAGGATATTTTCTGTGACAGGAAGCAGAGGATGGAACTGAGGGCGGGGTCATATGAATAGCGAGGGTGTGGTCATGGGTGGAGCTAAGGTAACCTAGAGTGCTTTACCTAGGAGCACCTGTGATATAAATCCAGGCCTGTTAGTTTCATATAACAAATCTGACTGAAGCATTTTGCGCATCTTTTGCTGCCATATTTGCAAGAAAATAAATAGTCCTATCAGATTATTGAAAAGCAGCCATCATGATACTAGGATACCATCATATGAAGTACAGTTTGTGATTTACAGTGTTACATGTTGAGAGCAATTTGCCATTTCCTTCTTCTTTTCTTTATGAGTCTAGTAACAACTACTGACAAGCTAGAAATGTTATTACTAAGGATATTTTTTACACAAATTAGTGTTTTAAAGACCAATTTGATAATATAAAGTCATCCTATTTCATATATTACGTTTCATTCTATTTTCTGACAAACTGAAGACAGCAGTTGGCAGTTTATATTGCCTAAAGCTTCATGATAACTATGATTGAACACTGAGGCTTAACAGTTTGAGTGCCACAGGGGAGGGTAACACAAGATGAAGCAATGTGTTGCTCGCCCCTCAGGAAATGAAAGAGTTAAATGGCAGCTAGTGCAGCAAGTAGCAGCAACGATAAAGATGTATGTTCTGTGCATTCACAGCAAATTATTGTAATGCTTTGAATGGAAAATCTATTACCTTATAAACTACTCTTTATTAATAAGTGTCACACATGTATTGATCTATGCCAGGGCTTCTTTATTTGTCCAAGGAAGACTAGATCAGGCTTTTGCCTTGTTAAAATACTTGCATTTTTGATGTATAGTATATTAAATAATAATATATTAATATAATTGGGCAAATTCAATAACACTGTGTTATCAGTTGCAGGTGAAGTAGGTAATAGCATTTAAAGGGATAGTAATAAACGTGATAAGTGTAGTACCTCAGGGATCTGTCCTGGGTCCTCTTCTTTTTAATTGGTTTATTAATGATCTCCCAGAGGGCATAGGGAGCCATGTATCAGTGTTTGCCAATGACATAAAATTAAATAGGGTAATAAAGTCAGAACTGGATGTGTCTTCATTACAAGAGGATTTGGACAAACTGGGTAACTGGGCAGGCAAATGAGATTCAATCTAGACAAATGTAAAGTTATGCATTTTGGTTATAATAATAAAAATGCAAAATATAGTTTAAATGGTGTTTCTCTGGGGAAATCTACTAATTAAAAGGATTTGGGAGTAAAGGTAGACAATAGACTTAGCAGTATTGTGCAGTGCCAGCTGGCAGCTGCAAAGGCCAATAAGATATTGGCATGCATTATAAGGGGTATTGACTCAAGGGAGGAAGATATACATGATGATACATTGCTGTGTATGTATGTGCAGGCAGGCAGGCAGGCAGAAGGTTAAACCCATTTAAATCAATGGGCTTAACCTTTTGTACATAGACTGCATAGGTTTTCAGAAAGAAAAGTCACATTTTCAATTCCCACTGTAAGACAAATCAACTTTGCACCCATGCCTAGTGATAGTTGTATGTTTTGATGATGCACATATATGAGAGGTCAATACAAGGATCTCTCTGGTGAACTATTCATTTCAAGGCCTTATCAAATAACCTGGGGTCACCCCTTAAGATTAGAGGAAAGGAGATTTGGACTTCAGCAGAGGAAGGGGTTTTATTTCAGTAAGGTCTGTTAAATTATAGAATTCCTTGCCCAAGGATGTAGTAATGGCAGATACAATGGATACATTTAAGAGAAAATTAGATACATTTCTTTCAAAGGGAACATACAGGGTTATACTTTGTATTGGTAGGCAAATCAGGAAGTTCTGATAAAGACTAACTTATTTGGAAGCAGGAAAGATCTATAGTTCTCATGTCTCTGGGATATAAAGGAAAGGTTGGACTTTGTGTCTTTTTTCAACCTAAAGTACTATGTTACTATAAAGGGTTTAGTCATTAAGCTAAAAATGTGCATTTCTGTGGCAATCCAACTGCACCATAGGGGAGAGTTAATATTTCCCCAAATTAAATGAGGCTTCTAACCCAAGTAATTAATTGGAGAACTCTCTCAAAGGGTTAGAAGCCCCATTTAAATCAATTGGTGTTTTTATTTGGACCCTATGGGGCACTTGGATTGCTACAGAATTGATGTTCTTTATTTTAATCATTATGGCCCCAATAAGTTGCATTGCTCGGTTGGCCTTACATAGAAATCCTGGCAAGTTGGAATGTATTTTAGAATAAATATGACTTTCAAAATACAATGCACATTTGTAGGTGTTTGGTTTTTTTATTATTAACCCCTTCCATGCTAAAGATATTTTCAACAAATCCATTTAAGATGTCTATAGCATGCAAGAGGGTAAATATTTAAAATACATTTCTAATTAAATTTGTTTTGCTTTGTCCTTTTAAAATATGGCTTAATTACATTTGCCATGTATGGTGACACTTACTAAAGGATTGAACTATAAACACACCAGAAAATACTTCAGTTTTTCTTTGATTCATTATCAATTAGCTGTAAACTTGTCATAAGGAAAAACAAGGATAAGACACTTATTTAAGAAAAACCACTAGTATAAAACCTCCACAACTAAAAGATGCATCTGTGCTTGTATTCTGTCCTTGTAGTAGACATGGACTTTCTGAGACTGATGTACTAAGAAGAAGTGAAGCAATTCTGGTGCAAACCAAGAGACATTCTGATCAATTTAAATGGGCGTTTTACCCTTTGAATGCTACTGAGAACACAAATTAATTAAAAAAGATATTAGGGGTTTAAAGTGCCATGTAAATAAGTGGAAATGTGAGAGTTTTCTTTGTCCGCTTTGGTGACTTTTGTTGGCTCCGGAATTGCTCCTCTTTTATATTACTCATAGAATGTAATGACAGATAACAACTAAAACAGTTACACTTAGATTGTAAGCTCTACAGGGCAGGGACCGTTATCCTTGTGTATACTCGCCTAGTGTTCCCCTTATGGCGGAATGCAGGAAACATGTGCAATCACTATTTCCCATTTGAAAACCACTAGGGAATAGGTTTGCGCGTGATTTTGTTGAATTGCACATGAAAAATCAAGATTAGCGAACAGCTGCGCATATTTATTTTTTGTGGGCGTGGCCAGGATTAACGTGTGAGTGGAATAGCGAATGCACCTAATGCAGGAAGTGCTATTGCGAACAAATTTATACGTCTGTGTAGTGTCGTAAAAAATAATTTTTTATACGCAATTCAAGAAGCGTTCGGTATCAGCTTCCTGGATTAGAACATGCACAAAATCTATCTGTTAACAAAAATGCCTTTAGCAGATGCACACATTTTTTGCATCGAGCCATTAATTACCACACTTATTGTACCCCTTCTATATTAAATGTATACTGTAAAGTGCCAAGTACACTAGTTGGCGCTATATAAATAAAAATATACAATACAATACAGTGTGATAAGCTTTTGAAGATGTGTGCAATGTTTCTGGAGATTGGAGTTCAGTGGCAGGTAGCTCTGATCCATGTAGGGACAACTACTCACTCCTTGGGGGGTGAGCCCCAGAGGTTGTTCTGACACCAATGGTCAGAGATAAAAGTCCAAGGCAAAAAAGGACAAAGATAGAGCCATAATCAGATGGTCCTAGGCCAGGGTCAGGTTCTTCAGGGCAGGCAGCAATCAAGGGGAGTCCAAGGAAGCAAAGTGGGTCAATGTTATGTAGACAGAAACACAGATTTAATGTGAAGCAGCAAGGAGGGAGCTGAGACAACTAAGAATTGCTTGATTTTGTCTGGGGATTTTTTTAGTTGAAACTTGGAAACAAAAGCCAATGCTGTCTGGGAGTTATTGTTCACTTCTGATGTACCCTCCCACTGGTGACATACCCTCGTGACTGTGCAATTTTGCAGTGCTAAACTGCTGTTCTTCTGTGTTAACATTCAATTGCACTGTAATCACCACAATGTCATGTTAATGATACTGCAGCATACCTGGGATGAGACAGACATAAGAAACCTGGGCACTATCTTGTCAGGCACCATCGGAATGATGCCATCTTAACTTTGCCCCCTCCAAAGGAAATTTGGGGTGCAAAATATCGAAACCAATGTAGTAAAACAAACAGTGGGCAGCTGAATGCGGTTCCTAGGAGCATTCAGCAGGCCCTTACTTTTAGCCCACGGTCTAAATCAGTGGTTTTCAATAGTTTTTGCTCAAGGCACTCATATCATGCAATTTGTAATTATCAGGTCACCTCTCACATTTTATGAGTAATTTCTCAAGGGCTTAATGAAGGAAACAGTACTTAAATGTAGAGTTATTCTTAGGTTTCACAGTCAGAATGACAGGGAGCATATTGTGCATAATAATTTCCATTAGTATACTTTAGAAACTAAACTTTAGCATTTCTTGTCAAAATTTTTATGAAAAAAGTATTGCACCCTGTGCCCAGAGACCACAAAAGTGCCAGTGGGCAGAGCTCCCTCTGCAGGCCAACCCATCTCCTCCCTCAGTTTATGATGTGTTCTTCAGGCAACTCCCCCATTAGATGGGTTACCATTACTGGGATTCCTGGAGTGGATTGACCACTGTGCAGCTGCTATGTGTCCATTGCAGTCCTGTGGGGAGAATCTTGTAACCCCAGCAGTTCCTCTCTTAGGCTGTGATTCATTTACAGTGGTAACCTGAAGACAGGTATACTTTATTCCACTTGTACCTCTTGTACAGGGGTCTTTTCCCTTGAGCCTTAAGGCTCTTGGGTATTTTATTACTATTCTACTTTTCTCCCCTGAGTTATGGAGCATGGATGGCTGCACTGGAACTAGTTAACCCCTTGCCTGCTGGTTTCACCAGGTTGGGGGCTTTAACTGGGCTTTTCCCTTCAGGCGTCTGCTCTTTAATATCCCCCTCATGTGGCCCCTACTACTCCACTGAGTCCCTCCAGCACTGACCAAGAGCCAGCCTGGGTTAAAACATTGTTGTCCACTATGTCCCAATTTCCTCTCTCCATCCAAGGGGTTCTTCAGTCTTGGAATACCTCTACCACCTTTAGGTATGCGACCCCTAGGGCTCAGAGTAGGCCTGGGCTCATTGGGGTCTCCTGTGAGGAGGACTGTTCTGAGGATGGATGTGAGGAAGGGGAATATAAAGATATGGATTTTTCCTACTCCTATGGGGACTCTTATGAGACTGACCCTCTGCTGAGGGGCTTTTCAGGGCTGTTTTGATGACCCTTTAGTTCCCCCCCACACCCCTGATGAGGGTCCATCCTCTACAGATGTTTTACAGAGGTGTAGAAAATCCTTGTTGTGAGCCTGCTTTCCCCCTCTTCACATGCTTCTTACACAGACAACTGATAGCAACATGCTTAGATTTCTGAACGTGCGTGAAGTATCTCCATACTGTGGACTTCATAGACTGTGGGGTTCCTGAGACGCTGCTACTACAGCTGGGGCTAGATGTTGCTGAAATTGTGTCAGAGGTGCTGCACTTCCAACAGCAACAGAGGCACTAATTATAGCTAAAGCTTTGGATGAAGATAACCTGTGTTGTTACTGGTTACTCAACACTAGTAGTCTGTGTGGTTGAGTGGGATTTGAAAGTGGTGATAATGCTAATGATGACTGACAGGATGACTGTATATTTTTTGGCCTTTTTTGTCCAGGGTCAGACTTTCTAATTGTTTTCAAACAGTTTATAGACAGCACAATGCTCCTTTTCAGTGGTGGAAGACTGAGCCTTTGCCTCAGTTAACTTTCTGGCTAGATGGTCACCTCTCTCACTCTCAACTTCATTTGTATCTGAAGAACAGGAGGATGCTGGAGGGATAGATTCTAGATCTACATCATCATTCTCAGTCATTAACTCATCCTCAGCATCCCCCCATACTTCTTCCCCATTACTTCTAATTCTTCTAGACTTTTAGAGGTCCCGAACAATTTATTTTTACTTTACTCCTTTGAGGGATATTCACAACATTCACTACAACTTACTTTCAGGACAGGTGTTTTTGTGCTTGTTTGTCTCAGATGCAGCAGTTGGCTGAGCTGGAATGTGACTCATTGCTGTCTTCAGTATTTTTAGATGGATTATTAATAATGCTGGTGCTTCTGTTCTCAAATAACCCTTTGAGTGCTAGAGGGGTATCCAACGCATTGCTTCGCAATGCGTTGAATATCCCTCTATCACTCAAAAGGTTATAGAGGTTCTCAGACAGGTTGTACAAAAATAAACATGATTGGCATCTGTACACATGTGAAGAAATATTAGGGTTACACACTCTTTCACTATGACTTTCTCTTGAGTTATCTTGTAGGTATTAGTCTCTCCTTTCCATGAATAGCTATAATGGGAGGAGTTAGTACATGCAACATGTCTTGCATATCAATTGTCCATTTTTACTGTAATAACTTTAGAATGGGACATTTCCCAGCTGTGTCAGTACTTAGCAGGAAAAGGCTGAATATATTTTTTATTTAAAAAATGGCTATGGCTATGGCTATAATTTCCTTTATAATTTAAAAAAAAAAATTATGTAATCATAGTAACAATGTAACACAGTTGACAAGTCTGAAAAAAGTCCAGCCCATGCCAAAACACCCCTTTTGATCCAGAGGAAGACACCCCCCCAAAGCCATTTCTAATTTAGCCCTAACTGAGTAAAAAATTCCATCATGACTCCAAATCGCAGTCAGATAGTTCCCTGGATCAACATTTCATCTGCATTGAAGCCATCTGTCATAATTTTCAATATTGTTCTGTGCTCAATAGGCATTCATTGCATTTTTGAAATCAGTTACATTATCTGAAAGTCCAACATCCCTAGCCAAAGAATTCCATAGCTTTACCACCCTTACTGTAAAAAATCCCTGCCTTTGTTTTAGTCGAAAGAGCCTTTCCTTTAGTCTTAATGGATGACCTCTCGTTCTGAGCACAGCTCTTTGAGTAAGTAATTAATTGGATAGTTCTTTGTATTGACCTTGAATGTATTTGTAAATGGTCATCATCATCATCACCTCTCATATGTCTCTTCTCTAACTTAAACAAACCTAGTTTGGCTAGTCTCGCTTTATAACTCAGATCCTTGAAGAACTAGTTGAGAGCCCTGTTATATTTGAAATCTCTAAAAATTCTATTGTTTTTTATGGGCAGTTAAACGTACTGACACATGCAATGAGATCCTGGACATTTAAGACCATTTTTCAGCTGTAGGCTCTTTCTAAAATCATCCAAATTATTTTATCTTTATTCCTTCTGATGCAAACCTGGTCCATGTCATAGATATGAGAGAGATCTATAATGTACTGTAACATCTGGTACTTGAGTAGTATACCCCATGGATTCTAAAGCTATAGTTTTTATTAAGGACAAAAAGAGAAAAGGGCCCCTAGTGCAGAAAAACCTGGATGAGGTTCAATAACCCAAAAATGCTTCTTATAAATGGATATTCACAAGGAGATTGGCTGAAATCTCACTCGTGAGTGACAGCAATAATCGTCTCTGGGATTCTAGGTTGCCCCAGCTGCAGTAAACCAAATTGGCTTCTCCTCAAAAGCTTGCTCTCCCCAAGCAGAAAACCATATAATGACAACAAAAGACAGAGAGAGAGCCCATAAAGTATAATACAGTAACAACAGCAAATCCTCATAGAAATCCAAAATTGCTACTCACAAAGGAGGTGGTCAGGTAACAATAGGCCTGACAACAGCCAGGCAGAGAGTATAAACCCGTCTCTACTTGGGGTGCTCTGATGGTGATAATGAAGGTGAAAGGCTATAGGATATATTCCAAATCATTTAATAATCAGAAATGGATTAAAAGAGATCAATTTCTAAAAATTAAGAAAAACATTTTTAGAATAATAACTTTACCCAGGCAAAAAAAGTTATGGCTAAAAGACCTGCTTTTTTTCTGAAAATACCTTAAAATGGGACTAAAGATTAAATCACACCCACTTTTAAGATTTATTTTTTCTCTTTGATTGATATGGAGGAATTGGAAAGCAAAAAACTGACTGTAATATGTGTGAGAATTGACCAACAACGGAATAAGAACTTTTTCATTCTGATTACAGAAAATCTCAGTTACTCCAAGTTTTTGAATGTCTCACCCTTAGCGTTAGGTCTATTTTTATTGAAACAGACATGACAAGATTACTATCATAGTTGAGCTCTTTGAGATGAGAGAGACCTTTAACCCCTTAACGACTGCATGACGTACTATGAACATCATGGTCCTTATACCCTTAAGGACCGATGACAGTCATAGTACATCACTTACTTTTTACTTACAGCAAAGTAAAAATAGGGCCTAAAATTGACCGCTCCAAGACTGGATCAATCTCTTTCAGGCCCCAAAGCAGCGTGCTGATACACGCAACAGGTCACGTGTACCGGCGCCTCGGCAAGGATCAAAGCGGTCCTTATGGGATGGAAACGTTCCAGAACCGATGGTCCTTAAGGGGTTAAGGACGTCCGAACTCGCATGCGGCCGTCACTCAAGGACCAAAGACCTTTTTTTTTTTCCACATCCGGTTCAGGGCTTCCTGAACGGAATGCAGCCACGTGGGGAGCCCTGAATTCTATGACAGTCCTGGCACATCATGGATCCTTAATGCAAATCTACCCATGACGTGCAAATCTACCCATGATGTGAAAATCTATCCTTGATGGTCCATCAAGGGTCATTAAGGGGTTAATGCATTACACCATTTGGTGTTTGTTAGCGTATCCCTTGGATGCTTGAGAGGTCTCTCTTTGGAGACTTTTCAAGCATCCAGTGAGTTAAACTGAAGTTATACTAAAAGATGTATTATATCACGTTTCCTAAGTTGTCATCACTTTGCCAAGTTCAGCTATAGCCAGCAATGATGACTCTTGGCACTCATTGCAATCGTCATCTTATGAGCTACTACCAGGTGTAGATTTTTTTGGCAGCATGTCTGCAGAGAATGGGGAAAAAAGAAATCAAAATTAATTTTCAATTATGTTCTTGCAGTGTCTGTTAAAATGTGGATAAAGTCAATAACTGAATTTAAATTAAATTAGCATGAAATTATGTTTGATCTGTGTTACAATGATATCTATAAAAAGATGGCAAGCAAGCCAGTTTCTAGACTGCAAAGAGTTCATTTAAAGATTTCTGTAATTGGTTTTCTCTTCTGCTTTTGAGACACTGTTATTGTGATTTAGAGACTCTTAATATAGCTAAGTAGGTCAAATGAAAAGATAACGTAGGAAAGAATGATATTTTGAAATTGAACAATAATTTTTGAGTTAATTAGCTGTAACGGCATACCACACATCTTATTTTAAGTTCTGCAAATAGGTAAATTTTATTTATTAATGTAAGGAAGAAATAATGTGTCACTTGGCCAATAATTCTCTGTATCTTGACAACAGTGAGGCTTATGTACTAAGAACAAGTCAAGCAATTCTGGGGCAAATTAATTGCACCACAAGGAGCAAAAAATCACCCCAGAGTCCCTTTATTTTAATGCACCTTTTAACCACTTGAATGCTAGAGAGATCTCCAATGCATTCCTACGTAATGTGTTGGAGGCCTCTCTAGCATTTTACGGATTAAATATTCCATGTAGGTCAAAATGTGTCATGGTATGAATGGCACAACATGCAAGGAAATAAGAGAATTTCCTTGTGCATTAGCTATTGACTTATTTAGTCATATCTTATTCATCAATATGGCCAGATAGATCTGGTAATTCCATCTTCCAACTTCAAAATGGAGGATTCCATTATAACCAGTGGGAGTGATCACACACACACACAAACACACACACACACACACACACACACACACACACTGGACACTCATATGACACCCTATTACCCAGTGCTACTTATAGCATTCTCACACAAAGCATCTGTTATTTTTTTAGTATTGATTTGGTTTTCCTGTCAATCTTTATCTCTACATGCCTTCTAAATTCTCCAATGATTTGTTCACATGAGCTTAACCTATACACTATCACAGATTCCTGGCTCTCACATTCTGATTCTTCTGTTGAAACTCCAAACTCCTATGGTTGCTATCTTTTTTCACACACACCTCTTTCTGACCACAGGGGTGGTGGTGTGGGTCTTCTTTTCACTCAGTTCTGCTGCTATAGACCTCTGTAACTGCCTCCATCAGTCTTCTTCACCTCCTTTGAAGTTCATTCAGTCCAAGTCTTCACCCCAACTCCCCTCCAGGTAGCTGTGATTGATTTATCAACCACCGAACAACCTTTTCTTTTTCCTCTCCGACTTTGAAATTTGGCTCACCGTTTTTCTGCCCTCAGACTCTCCTTCATTGGCAACTTCAACTTCCACTTTGATGATTTGTCTCATCCAGTGCTTCCCTGCTTTCTTTCTCTGAACCTGTCCTATGGCCTTCAACAGTGGACTTCTGCCAGCACTCCAAGAGAAGGCTACTATATGGACCTAGTATTCACCAGAAACCGTTTAGTTTCTAATGTCACGGTTTCCTCATTTTATTTCTTTGATCATCATTTTATCTCCTTCACACACTCTCACACACCTTCCCCTACCCCCAAAACACATTTCATCACCAGAAACCTACAAATTGTAAACCTACCAGACCTAGCATCCACTGTGCAAATGTTCTTCTCTTCACTCTTCCCTACTACTAACCTAGACTCTGCTGTCCAATGATATAACACTTCAATAACTTCTTAACTGGGACCAGGAAAATCTGGGTGGATTGCACTTCAGGACCGGAGCTATTCTGACCTTTTTCACCATGTTTTTGTTCAACAGTGTTTTCTCTGTAAGTCGTTTATTCCATCCACATAAATTATATACCCTTTTTTTAACCACAAGTAGGTCTTTCTTTTGATACAACATTTACATGGATAACCTACCATTTACTTTATTAGAATTAAAGAAACCGGTTAAAAAAAAAAATGTAAAAAAATGCAATTTTTATTTTTTCTCTTGTGATCATTTGGGGCGCAATAGGTTAAATTTTTATGGAGACTGCATGAAAGGTATGACCAGTCAGTCATACCTACAGAATGGCCAGTATTAAGTGGGTACTGTCCCCATTGGGTGAAAATCCCCATGTCCCTCTTTCCCTCCCTATTTCCCCACATTTTTATTGATAGGATATGGTGGTGAGTATAAGCGTATTACATGGCTCCACAACAATCACCCCCCCATTATTTTATATTTACACTCAGCATGTTTATTTTATGACGATACTGTTTATATAAAATATTTTGTAGTTTTCAAATTTATATTAAAAAAAAGTTGATTTTAGCAGGTCAGAAATGGACCTTCATCCAGCCAGCCTCCAGCACCAGCAGGGGTTAATTGGCACATTTTATTTAATTATATGTCTGCTCTCTGCTTCTCTCTTCCTTACTTTAATAGGAAGAGAGAGGCACAGGGCAGACACAAAGGCAATGTGTAAGAGACATTGCCTGTTTCAATGAGAATGCCGGTCCTAGAGCGATCACCTGTATCCGCAGATGAGACACGGACTAAAACAGAGAGTCCCAGTCCCGGAGCGCTCAGTTTCAGCTCTCTGGTCTTCCTGTCTGTCATCTTTCTCCACTATGTTCTCAATTCAACTCCAAGAATAGATATATTTCTCACAGATACCTTCCTTCTCACCTGCTCCTGAAATCTTTCTCATGAGATCTGGTATATCTTACAAAATTCTTTCATTTAGGCCATATTTCCCTGCTTCACATGTAGAAGACAGGGATATATGAAAGATCATTGATGAATTTCCAAAAGTATCCATCAACAGTGGCAGCAAAGTGCTGGTGAAGAATAGCATATTTGACATGCTGCTTTTTTTTCAGCACTTTGATGAATTTTGACCTTAATTTATGTGTATCCTATTTTAAAGTTGTATTTTTCAACAATAACTGAAGTTCTTCATAGTACATCATCCTAAAATGTTGTGTAGGAGAAAGAGGAAAGTACAGAATGCCTGAAAATGAAATTAAGTCTACCATCAATCATTATATAAAAACAATTTTATTAATCAAACACCCTAAAATGTCACCTGGACTTTGTTCCAGCTATACATTTTATTGGTTCTTGGAAGTAGGTACAATAAATTACTGTACTCTATCTATTACATATACTGTGACTTTTACAAGATTCCAATAATAAAACCTTAAAAGAAAACAAATATAATAGACATATTTATATAAAATAATAAATGTGATCTACCAAGCCCAAAATAGAAAGTTTGAGAGGATAAAATTCTGCTAATCTCTCATGAAATATTGATGATTAATTATTTTGTTGCTGAAGGGAATATTAATTGAAAATAAATTATTCAATCAAGTAAATGCTGCAGTTTCCTATGTGCATTAACGAAAGATTTGTAAAATATGTGAGTTGTGCATTTTCCTGTTCCATGCAAAGATTATAGTTAAAAATTGAAAAAACCTCCATAGATACAAATGTAATGAAGATAGACATATTTCTTCTTAAAGGAAAACTATCAATTTATATATATTTATATATGACTAAGAAATCATTACATTTTCTGAATATATTTTAAACATATTTCTTGTTTAAAACAAAACATATGTACTTTCTCTAATCTGACTTTAATCTTTTATCAACGTTTCTAAACATAAATTTATATGTGAATATGAAGGTGTAAGTAGCATAATAACTTAAACACCAATAAAGTCAGTGTTATTCCTAGATGAAAAGTCCTGAAAGAAGCCCTAAAAAGCTGTATAAATGTGGGTTATTAATATGAATTCACTTTTAAAAGGTTTTCACAAAAGATAGGGAGGAGCTGTGTTTAGGGAGGAGCTGTGTCCATGTGGTACAGTAGACAAAATTAACCCTTTGTGGACCAGGGGATGTGCAAAACATTACTTTTCAATGTGTTGGGGTCAAGTAAATAGATTGTAGTGTTCATATTGGACTATATAAATAATGTAAATTTGGCTTGACTTTTTTCTAATATTAATTAAAAAAAAACCTGGTGCTCTACTCTTTCCATGATGTACCTACCTAAATTTTGCCAACAAAATATGCACTACCATGAGCTTATCTACCATTATTTTTTCACCAATCCAGACCCATCCAATGCAGCAAGAGACCAGACATCTTAGAGGGACCAAGAAAGTTACAAGTTGAATAACTGGGATATGGAATGATGATGATGAAGATGATGATAATAAGTTCAGTTGTAGGAAGTTTGGGGTAGATACTTAGGGCAAGATGTTCAAAAAGTGGTGGTAACTCAAAATGTCTGTAATCAGAATAAAAAAGTTCTTACACCATGATCCGTCAATTCTCATACATGTTTCTGTCATTGTTTGCATTCAATTCCTACATCTCAGTCAAAGGGAAAAAGCTGTCTTAAAAGTGGGTGTGGTTTAATCTTCCATCATAATGTAAGGTATTTTCAGAAAAAAATATTTGTTTGAACGTCATTTTTTTGTCTGATTAATGTCATTTTTTCCCAACATAATAAAAATGGTCTAAGCTTGGAGAAGAAAAATTTGTTTCACAGACAAAAAAAGTCTTTCTTTGAAAATTTTCGCTTCAAAGACAAAATGAAAGACAATTTTTAAGATCATAATTTTTAACGGCAATGTTCAATAAGATCTTCTTGCCGTCATTTTTAATTCTTTAGATTCATTTTCAAACGTGACGGATTTACTTCTGAAAATATTGTCCTTCTTTTACCACCAACTCATGATCCTGCAAGTTTTTCATTATGACAACTTTTTGAACATCTTGCCCTTAGAGATTTATCATTAATCATATGTTTACCAGATGAAGCATTCACTGAAGCTGATGTAATAAGGAAAAACTGGTATGATTCTGGGGCAAAGCAACTGCACCACAAACAGAAATTCCCAAAAATGTCATTGATTTAAATGTGTTTTTTTAAACTCTTGCAAGCTAGAGGGGTCTCAGACTTTTTGTATTGGTGGATACCTTTAGTTACAGAAGAAATTCCTTTTGAACCTCAAAAATTAATCCCTTTAACCTCTTCGATGTGAGAGAAGTGTAGAATGCATTACTTCAGGTTAAACCTAGTATCATTATCTAATGTATTTCAGTGGTAGCCGGCAACAGAAAATTTATTTGATACATCTCATAATAATGTTTTTCTCAGAGTTGTAGGCCACAGCACTCGTTACAAGTGAAAAGAGAAAGTATAATTGCACAGTTTGAAACATTTCCACATTTTAGAATTAAAGGAGCAATAAACTTTTTATGAAAACATATATATTGCAGGGCATTTCCTGTTTAGTAAAATAAGGGCGCTCCCACTACTGAAAGATGCATTTTTCCAGAGGTATCACAGTTTAAATCTGTGTTTTTTTACATTAGCAGTGCCCTCTAGTTGTCAAATTCCAATTATTTATCCTGCTAAAATTTTAATGAAGAAGAAAGTCAGTGACATACAGTTCTCAATAGAATGTGATAGAAACAGTCACTTCCTGTCAGTTAGAACTCTCAGGAAGTAAACATACCGTAAATTCACTTTCTGATTATTTGAACTGTTATAACATTTGAATAAAACAACTGACAGCAGTGGGAATACACTTGTTTTACTCAGCAGGAAAAGCTCCATAACATAGGTTTTCATTAAAAGGTTTACTGTTCCTTTAAAGTAACCACAGGGACACATGCTGCTAAATAAATTGAATGAATTGATTTTGAGTCCATATGCTTGCCTGGTGTACTAAGTGATGTACACCCCAAATCCTCGTCATAATGCCTCTGACTCCAAAGGAAGGACAAAGGGGGCAGTCATCTGTGGGCATCTCAGGGCAATATTTAATCCATAGCTTGTTTAAGTCCATGTACTAAGAGAGGACAGGAAGTAGAGGAAACGGTGTTAGCGTGCAGTAAAAATGGCACACACTAATGCAACTAGCATTAACACTTTGAGTGCCAGAGCGGTACAAAACGCATTTCAAAGCAATGCGTTGCGTACCGCTCTGGCACTCAAAGGTTTAAAGACTAATGTTAAAGTTTCTGCACTGGTGAAGCCATTGATTCACATTACTTGCCCAAAAACAAAATGAAACAATTCAGGGGAAAACCATTAGTACTCGAGGGTGCAAATAAATCTTACCATTGATTCAGATTGTGCTTTTAACCAATTAGATGCTAGAAATGTTTCAAATGCATTGCAAAGCAATGCACTGGAATGATCTCTAGCATTCAGAGGTTAAAATCTCCATTATAATAAACTAGTTGAACAGCCCGTTACATGGGCCACAGTGCCACTGCCACCTGGTCGCGGGGCAGTCACGTGCAGTAGAGCCCGCGGCGTGGGCAGTCTCTACTGTGCATGACTGCAGCACGCGCAGCAGTGTGTACTGCGCATGTCGCGGCGTTACACACAATTTAGTGAATTATTATATAGGATGAGAATTTCGGGTATGGATTCTTTTCTCCCATGATGCAGTTGGTTTGTGCTAGAATCGATCTACTTTGTTTTTTACTCCTGAATACTAGCGAGAACTACAGCTCATTGCTTCACAATGCTTTGGAGATATCTCTATAATTCAAGGGTTAAAAAACACATTTAAATCAATGGGAATGTTTATTTGTTCCCTACAATAATGTTAGCTTGCTGCAGAATTGCACCATTTTTTTTCTATATCAGCCTCATTACTGTTTGCCACTTATCCACTTGTTATCCTTCCCACAATTCCACAAATGTATACAAGGCTGCTGCCCAGCATTTATACCCTGGCAAATGGCAATGGATGGTATTTTAAAATCTGTTGAAGGATACATGATGAACACATGTGAATGCTGCAAAAAAAACCTGGTAGATCTAAGGGCCCCACCCACTGTGTAGCTGGTTTGTTCCAAAATGTTTCATCTCATGCTTCTTGCATAAGTCTTTTTAATGAATTTTGTTGTATATGCTTCTTTCTTTTATTGCTATTGCTTTGGTGCATCTTGTTTCCCTATTCCTAACCATGCCAAATGATTTTTGAAGAATCAAGACACATAACTGTAATTCAAAAGTGTTTGTTAACCCTTTAAACACCAAATGCATTGCACATCCCTCTGGTTCTTAAAGGGTTAAATGTGTGACCAGCAATAGTAAAATGAGAGCTAGTGAACAGAAGAATATGAGCACCAGCAGATAATGAAAAGAAATGTCTACATCTGGAAAACAAAGAATAATAAATATGAGAACATTTTACAAAAATGAAAAAATATTGATAAATGTATCTTGATTTGTTATTACTAGGTTAATCAAACTCTTCATGGCAAAGTGTTGTGGCTCAGTATCGTTAAATTGAGGTTGATGTGCTAAAAAGAACTGGGACAATTCTTGGCCAAACCAACTATACCATAGGGGACAATATTACTTCTTCTGGGGGCCGTACTGGAGAAATAAATAGCTGAAAGTAAAAGTTGTGAGTCCTACAACAACGTACGCCTCGAAAACATTACTAGCAGGCTGAGACCCTTTGTCCTTTGCCCACAGCACTAACTTCCAGATAATGTAACATTGGCATAACCATCCTTGAAAAATAGTTGAGGCTCGGTATATTGGAGCAGGGTGCAACACATGATAACAGTTCTTTAAACCTCTGTTTTCAACAAAAGAAAAGGACAGCATGTCAACTATCAACATTTAGGCAAGTTTACTATTTCATAGGCATTGTTTATATTATGTTTCTTCAGGTTTTGACTTCTTTTTAAGAACTTAGTAAGTGTGGGATGGCAGTACATAGTAGAATAACTGTGTAACTTTATTGCTTTAATTACATCACTTGTGGAGGTGGTGGGGTGGTAGCAGTATGTGTAGGCACTCTATAACTCTTTTCATCTCCTGCAGCAAACACAGAATCATCATATTCCTCTGCAGCATAAGCCATAGGTGTTATGTGGAATTATCTAACTGTTGGCAGTGACACACTCTATGACAAATCAATAACATCATCACTACTGTTATCTGCTCCAGAGCCCTGGGAATTTTTTGTAGTGCTTCTGCTGCTGCTAGTTGTGGCACCTCTGACCTGTTGATAGTGTGTCTCCCAGTCAGACATGTGGTTGTGCTTCAGGTGGGATCTCATGGACAAGGTACCTAGGTGTGAGCCCGCTTTCCCCCTGCTCACAACGCATTGCCCCACTCTGGTCCTTAAAATAATAAAAGCATGAACAACAATTGTAAAAGGAGAGATAGTAAATTCAGTGTTTCCTCCAAATAGAATATTTCTCATCACGGCAAAAAACTTCTACCTTTGACTCATCTGTCCAGAGAACATTGTCCTTGGATCATCTATTTGATATACAGTATGGTGGACTTTAGTCAAGTAGCAATGTTCTTTTCAGACAGCATTGATTTCTTCCTAGATATCCTTCCACGGACACCATTTTTGTTCAGTCTTTTTAGTTCATCAGTCATGAACATTTGCATTTGCCGAGGTGAGAGTGGCCTTCAGACCCATGAATGTTACTTTGGAGTTCTGCTTGACTTTATGGGTACCCATATGTACTAATAATTATGTATTCAAGGGAGGAACAGAGACACTACTAATGTTAAACTACTCAATAGCAGTATATTTCAAAGTTCTTCACCCTTTCAGTCTTATGTGAGGTTTCACAATGAAGAACTTTGAAGTACAACTTTATAGAACACTAAAAAATATTCCAGTTACTCATGTGAGGTGGTGTATTTGAATAAATACAATCTGAGGCTTGTGTAGAAAGCTATGACAAATTCAACATTTCACCAGCCTCAGAAAGGAAAGTTCTTCAGATACAATCACTATCACATTCACAAACTATCACCAGCTATTGGATCTTAGTGAGGAATATAAAAATAACTAATTAAGTGAAACTTATAGATTCAAATAATGCATTGCCAAAGAATACACTTAAGCTGTGGAAAAATGGTGGAAAGGTCATATTTGAGGCATAATCAAAGGGTTCAAAATGCAGTTTTATTAAACAGATAAGGAAAGATCTAAAATACATTAATTTTATCACTGGATAGAATGGAAAAATAACATTTTTAATAACATTTTGATGAACTATCCCTTCTAAATTTTTATTTTGAAAGTGTGCTGTTATACTTTTTGATGTGTTTTAACAATGTCCCTAAATCTCAATGTTCCTCATATTATTAGTTGCAACACTTGGCAAGTCTTTGTTCATTGAGTGAGTTATTTCTTTGACAAAATTGTTGAGATTCTGGTTCTGCACCCACCCGCTCATCCTGCTGACCATTGTGTCCCTGGTGCCAGTCATACAAACTATGGCTGTCTGTTATGATTACATTCACAGTGCTAGGAGACCTGCAGATCACTTAAGTAATGGGGTCAAAATGAAAATAAAATGATTTTTGAAGCTGAAGAAGTGATATTTTGCCTCATTAAAATGGTAAAAATATATTTCTGTCAACTGGATTAAAACCCCGCAATTACCTTCGTGGCCTGCTTTAGAGCATGTCAAAAAATGGTATGGAGCTTCTATTAAAAGCCCGTAAAATATGCAAACTCTCTGAGCATTTCTTTTTCAGAGGTTTTGATGTAGACTATTTATGCTGAACTCATCATCATTCAAAATGTTTGAAGAATATCTATCAGTTTCTGTGTTGGAACACTTAAAGACAACTTACCATAGGAATAAATTTTGCTTCAATTAAAGATTCTCTGAGGCTAAGTGCTATGAAGAATTAGTGTCATTCTGGAGCACACCAACAGCACCACAGGGGACAAATACAAATTTCCAAATTCTCCATTCATTTAATTGGGTCTTCTATTTTTTTTGAATTCTAGAGATGTCTCCTGTTTATTGAATAGCAATGTGTTGGAGACTTGTCTAGTATATAAAGGGTTAAAAGTCACATTTAAATCAATTAAATGTGGATATGCAAAGAGCAGTTAGTTTGTCCCAGGATTACACCAATTTTTTCTTAGTACATCAGCCCCTCTCATATGTCCTTCATGTAACAGTCATGTATATTTCTTTTCTTTCTTCATTTGCTCTCAGTTGTAGACTGCTGTAAGTTAGTTTCACTTTTCACTCTGGTAAAGACAACTAACCTGTATGAACCAGTCAGAACTATTGAAACCTATTTGCTCTGAGAAGGTGTGTGCAAAAGGCAGATTACAACAGAAATTGCATACAGGCAGTTGCAGTCAAAATGAATTATAGATTCAGTTGAGTCGTGGACTCAGTGTAGCCTGGAGGCAGAAGGAGCTCTCATGGCTGAAAGTAGAAGAAAAAGAAGAACCTAAGTAGGGGATACAAGGTGCATATAATTAGGCATGGGCAATATCATTTTGTATGTTTGGTCTGGAAATTGGAAGATGAGAAACATCTTGTGAAACAGGTGTTTCGTTTTGCATTTAGTTTCCTGTTTTAACAAACTGATAGCAGGAAACGTGATGGTGTTATGTCCAGGAAAGAATAATGAAGCAGATTTACTTATTTGCTGGTGTTAATCAAGTTCCAGTCCAGTTTAAGAGCAAGATGTTCAAAAAGTCATTATAATGAAAAACTTGTTGGATCATGAGTTGGTGGTAAAAGAAGGACCATATTTTCAGAAGTAAATCCGTCACTTTTGAAAATTCACCTGAAGAATTAAAAATAATGATAAGAAGATCTCATTGAACATTGCCGTTAAAAATTCTGATCTTAAAAATTGTCTTTGATTTTATCTTTGAAACAAAAATTTTCAAAGAAACAAAGACATTTTTTGTCTTTAAAACTAAACTTTTCAGTGAAACAAAGACTTTTTTTATTATGTCGGAAAAAAATGATGTTAATCAGACAAAAAATGTCGTTCAAACGAATATTTTTTTCTGAAAATACCTTACATTATGACGGAAGATTAAACCACACCCACTTTTAAGACAGCTTTTTCCCTTTGATGGAGATGGCAGAATTGGATGCAAAAAATGACGGAAACATGTCTGAGAATTGACGGATCATGGTGTAAGAACTTTTTTATTCTGATCACAGACAATTTCAGTTACCACGACTTTCTGAACATCTCGCCCTATGTGTCTGAACAAAATAAGAGAACTTGTTTGGTGGGTAGCAGGACTGCTAGATGACTCTCCGCCTTGATTTCTCCTATCCTTCCCATGCTCATTGCCGCTGTCTCCTCTTAATCTATGCTCCCAGAAGCTACTGCCAGTCTACCCATGTTTCCTACTGAAGTTTTATCTTCTTCCATGCTCATTACTGCTCCATTGTCTTTCTACAGACTCCCTGCTCCATTTTCCATAGTCCCTCCTAATTCTTCTCTTTTTGTGCTCTTCACAAAAAGCTCCCAGCTACTGCTTATTCTTTTCTTTTCTGCTTTCATATCCCTGATTCTTCCTTCTTTCACCCCACGATTCCTGTTACTACCTCATCTCTTTCTTGCTTGCTTCTTACTCCCTCTCCTTCTCTCTTGTGCGTGGTCATACCTGTCAACACTTGTGTCTTTTTTGCTGTGCAGCACCTTCTCTCCCCACGATGAACTCTCTGTCATCAAAGCAGTTAAATAATTCAGAAAATTCAAGTGTATTGCATGGCCCTGTGCAATTTATTAATTGTCTTTTTAATAGATATACAATTTATATAATTGTATTATAATGTCATCAGACTGTGACAATCTCAGCTGGATATCTTTCAGTGTGAATAATAACATATTTGCATTATTTTCTTTTATGGTTTTAATTATCTTCTGAAGAATTCTATAATTTCTGCTGTCATAATTGGAGATGAATATATAGATTAAATGAGGAAACCTGATGTGTTGGCAAAATGAGTTGAAAGAATGTGTGTGTGTTTGTGTGTATTAAAGTGTAGATGTATGTGTGTGTCACTGTTTATAATTGTGTGTGTGCATTTCTGTATGTGTATCTATATATCTATATGTAGAGTTAAGATTGTAGCCATATTAGTCCAGTGATGTAGATGTAAAACAACAAACAAAATTATTATCTTGTAATACCTTTTTTATTGGACTAACAGAATTATGGATTGACAAGCTTTCGGGATAAACTCCCTTTCTCAAGTCTAAAGCATTTCTGTGTCCTTGGGCTTTACATCGATATCTATATGCATATTTAATATGGGTGTGTTTGTGTGTGTGTGTATACATTATATATATGTGTGGGTGTGTACAAATGTGTACATTTGCATCTATATGTGTGTATGTGTATAAATGTACGTGTGTGTCTTTGTATATGGGTGTGTGTGCATGTACGTGTCTCTAAGTATGTGTATGTCTGTATACATGTCTGTAAGTGTGCATGTGCGTGTGTATATGTGGGTATGTGTGTCTGTTTATACATGTGTATATTCTTCTCTATGTGTCTAAAATCCAGTTATTATTTACCTAGATTTCCAGTGGCACAACAGGTTAGCGCACAGTATTTATACACTACAAGATATATGTAAATAGTAAAAGTAGAACGTTTCCGGGGCAGACCACCTGTACCATAGTAAACAACAATTACCATTGATCAAATGGGGTTTTTAAAACTAGCTGTCTCCAGCGCATTGATTTGCAATCTGCTCAAGACCCGTCTGGTATTCAAAGGATTACAGTTCAAATTTAAATCAGTGGGAATTTTTATGTGTCTCTTTCCTTATAGTGCAATTTGTTTGCCCCATCACCAAGTCTTCAGCATCTCCCCATCTGAGAGAAGAGAGTAGGTGGAGTATATCTGATGTGCTCTGTTTTTGCATGTGAGAGCAATACTTACCATTATAAGCACTTTAGATAGTTATTTTAAAGGGATAATAATGTTTCATAATAAAAGTAGCTCTAATTAATCATCATAGTATTTTGCCCTTGGAGAGTGTTATATCAATTCTGTCAGAGTTGTAGTTCAAGAGTAATTCAATGACAAATATCCCCCTCCCACCCCTTTTACCGATGTAACACTGTTCAGCCAGATCAGAAGGGAGGTGCCCAGGTAGACAGCAGAGAGGGACAATCTTCAATTAAGATTAAGATTAAAATTATCTTAAAATTAAGATAAGGGAAAAACCTGAAAAACTTGCCAAGGGGGAAGGCAGGGCTTTCATTGTTCTCATAGGAAAAAGATTGCCCCCTGCTGTTAACTGTCTGGTCTATAGACTGCATTCCACATATGAGAAGAGATGGCTTACACTAGGTAAAAGGGGCGGGAGGGGGAAACTTTGCTTGTGAATATCTCTCAAACCATAAAGGTTTGAGAGATAAGACTTATAGCATTCTTCATGTTTTTTTAATGCCTACAAAATAAAATAAAGCTAAAACAAAGTATTACTATCCCTTTAAGCAATATCATATTCTTTTCCACTCTCCTTTTGTTTGCTTCTCTATGTGGTGTATTGATCTTGAGAAATTGATGGGTAGCAACAAACAAAAGGAAGCATTATATGTTGATTTCTTTTATTTTTCACACGTGGTGTGGTGTTTTACACATTTCCTTTTGTTTGATTCTATCAAGGATTTCCCAAGAAATTTCCCATTTAGTGTATATATAGCATGTTTTTTTCTGCAACCCAAATGCATAATCTTACATTTATCTACATCTGCAACTTTTCTGCCCATTCACTCAGTTTATCCAAATTTTTATGCAAGAAAAAAACATCTAGTTCTGTATGTATTTCCTTACAAAGCTTAGTGTCATCAAAATATATTAAGACATTACTATCAATACTCACTTCTAGATAATTAATAAACACTTTAAATTACATTAGACCCTCTGACACCCAACTTACAACTTTAGGTCAATTTAAAAAAGTTCCATTTATGACAACTCTCTACCATCTATCATTTAGCAAGTTCTCTATCCAGGCACACATTTCACCTCCCAAGTCAAAGCCTTTTAACTATGCACGTTCCTAAAAACCTTCTCATCCTTGGTCCCTGGAGCAAACACATTGGGTTGGGGTAGGAGCGTCCAAATTACACAATTAGCCCATCATGTGGGTGGGGCTTAATCACAGATAGGTGGTGTCAATGGGTTTGTGAGTTTAACCTGAAATGGACTGAAAAGTGGGTGGGAGTGGGTAGAACTGGAAGGAAAGCAGGCGGAGTTACCACCAAACTCCCCCAGCTGGTGAATGAGCCTCTATTCCTGGAGACAGGTACTATAACTCAGTCTGAAAACCTAAGTCTGCAGGGTAGATACGGAGGGTTCTGAGGTATGGTTATGCAGCAACCTTTTGTGAGGCACAGAATCAAAGTATTTTGCAAAATCCAAGTACACTACATCAATAACAATACCCTTGTCCAGTTTAACCTTTCATAGAATGCTAGTAATGAGTTGAACATGAACTATGCTTCACAGAAACTTAGAAACATGTTGAGTCTTACTAATAATGTTACTGGTTAATTATCCTTGTAATATCTTGCCCACTATGGAATTGGAATGTAGAATTGTAGACTGTTTATTAGCCCCTTAAGGACCAGGCGGACCAGTGGTTTTGTGAACTGGTGGACAAGGCTATTTTTTTTTGGAGAGCCAGCACGTGGGAGAAATCAGATGTACAGGCTTGCCGTGGGATAGGCTAAAACTGACTGCTCTGGTCTTGGAGCAGTCATTTTAAGACTCCTAGCATGATTACAGCATGCCTGCAGGAGCATTTCAATAAAACATTTATGACATGCCAGCACAGGCAGCCGTGACCATCCTGGCATGTTCACGGTCCTAAAGGGGTTAATATTAAGGTACTATTTATTTTAACTCATTAAGAGTGTATGTGTATTTTGGGAGAGCCAGCCTAGGGTGTCCAATACATTTGCATTGTCCCTACAGTGACTTCAAGTGTATAACAGTCACTTAAGTCACCATAGCAACCCTGACCTGACCCTGAAATATAAGTTTCCTTGTTTTAGACAAAGAGAACTTTATTTATCAGGTAAAAAGGTGCAATTTTGGAGAAATCCTATAGTACAAAGGGGTTGAAATGAAGATTCTAAAATGTCTCTTTGATGGTTTTAATCCCAAGAATATTTGAGAGTTCTCCAGCACTTTGCATTCAGGGGCTTAACCCTTTAGGTGTCAGAGTGGTATGTGTTGCAATTCGTTCGATACCTCTTTGGCACTGAAAGGGTTAAAAATGCAATTCAAGTCAACTGGAACTTTTCTCTCTCTCTCTCTCTCTCTCTCTCTCTCTCTGTTCTTATGTTCTACATAATCTTTAGCAAAAAATAAAACTGGCCACCCTGGACTCTCTGCAGTTTCTGATAAAGATGTGCCTAGTAACATTGTGTCGATAATCATTAAGTAGCAGTATGTGATTGACTATGATTGCAGACTTGCCCGAGCATGGATTTCTTCCCCCACTGTGTCTGTTTGTATCATCAGCATGTATTTGTACTATCAACACTTGTTTTTTTTATCATCATATTATATATTGCTGGGGAATATGCTGGCACTGTATAAATAAATTAATTATAATAAGTGATGAGATTGTGTCAGCATTATATTTTTTTTCCTTGAGAACACAATCTGCTCTGTTCTTTCCTGCTGCAATATTCAGATATAGCAATTACAGCAGCTGTCTTGATTTGTTTGGTGCAGGTGAATAGCTTTTAGCATGTTGGATTCTAGAGACGTCTCTAGCACATTGGTTCACAGTGCTCTGGAGAAGTGTCTAATATCCAAGCGGTTGGATAATTTTTTTGTTAAGTATTCTCTAGATCTTGATATTATTCTCCAGACTTAGACAACCCATTTATAACCAGCAGACATTGTAATCATACCTACATGTTTTCATTTAGACGTTGCCTGGTAATGTCCCATGCCTCCTTTGTGTCTATTAAAGCAGCTGAATGCTTCCTGCCTTCGTATTAATTTACCTCATGCTGTCTTGATCTAAAAATACAACATCCACACTTGTAACTGTATCTGGTGTTTGTGCTGTCATTATGCAATTTAAGTAGCATCTCATACTTTGCTGAAAATCATTTTTAGCAGGGAAAATGAGGATTCACATACTCACTGTAAAATGAAAGTGAAGGTATCAGTTAAAAGACAAATGCCAACTGTTAATGACCTTTGAGAAGCACATTTTTGGGGTAAGTCACACGGTCAACATTGTTGCCTGATCTTACATTTGCCTTGGCAGATTACAGCTCCTTGCAAAATGTGTTACTTTGTAACACCTGCCAGAATGGGGGCAGGCACACAGATGGCATCAGAAAGATTTGATTGACTGATGTCTCATGCAACCCCTGGCAGTTAGTCATTATGATACGAACTGTAACAACACAGACATTACTATTCCTGTCTCCTCTACAGGTCAGTAAGTTTATCAAAAAGTGACATTCACAGTGAGGCTGTATTTGTTTGTTTGTCTGATACAACTGACCCATCTACAATATTTCATGCATCTGTCAACATAGAGGCAAGGTATGCTAGTCTAGATTTGTATTTTTCAGGCACTTTTGCAGATGAGTGGTGGTGGGACAGAAATGTGCAGATATAGATTCTAAGGAGAGAGATATAGCCCATGTATTGAAGTTTCCCACCCACTCACTGCAGGGGTTTCCCTAATGGCACATCATTGAGTGAGTTCCAGAATGTTGGTGATTAGGAAGATAGGGAATGAGGAGCTCCTTCAGGCAACAGATGCCCTGGTCATGCAGAGATTTGTATCTCAGCATAAAAAGCTTGAAGTGCTTGTGATGTTTCACAGGAAGCCAATGTAGACTATCAAAGATGGGTTATGTGGCAGTAATATGGATGGTTTGCTAATAACTGGGCAGCAGCATTCTGTATCAGTTGCAGTCTGTGTAGCTCTTTATTTGGATGACATTTCATTATTCCAGTATTGAGCATACAAAGGCAAGAGGCATTGTGTGGAGGTCTTCTGGAGCTATAAGGTGCTTTATCCAGGTTATGTTTCTCAGATGGGAAGAAGAATTTGTTCACAGCTGATAACTGATATTTGAACATCAGGCCGCAATCTAAGAAAACACCCAACAACTTCAGTTGTTATTAGATATTATCAGATGGAAACAAGGTCAAGTGTTTGACCACATGTATGGGTATCAGAGGGAATGATCCACTTTATGACTAAGCCATCCATGATAGTAATGAGATTTTGAAATAATTGTTAGAGATTATCATCAACACAGGCACTGACGACCCCAGAAAAAGGCAGCAACATTTTTTGGCAAAAACTGTTTCCCATCTCCAATGTGTAATAGATTAGAAGGATTCAGAGACCTATACCTTTAGTACTCCTGGTAGGGATGGGTGAAATCAGTGAATAATGGCACTTTCTGCTTGGCGAAAAATTTCCCAGGAAAAGTGCAGTTTTTTCACTTTTTTCCTCCTTTTCTGCCCATTGAAATCAATGGGAAGAAATATTTCTACACCACACAAAAGTTTTCTACAGCCATATAAAAGGCTGTCAGGCTCTCGCAGCAGCCATTCTGTGTTTGTGAGAGGAGAGAGCAGCATGTTTTTTAGCTAGAGGAGATAGGCAAATAAAGGGGAACTGAAGCTTAGTTTAGGAAGTCATTTAGGTAGGACATTTGCTCTCTGTATTAGGGGAGTCTGGGGGCACTGTAGGGGATAAGAAGGGAGGAAGGAGGTTGTCCCCCAAATACTCCAAAATTCCATGTGACTGACAGGCAAGACAAAGGCAACCTATTTGCTTGCTGATCTTGCTGTTATTGTCCCTGTGCTGGGTGGGGAAGTCTGGGAAAGACATTGTTGATTTTCTTTTTCAGTTATAATTTCTTTTGGACAGACTGTGATAAGACAATAGGGTGGACAACTTCAAAAAATAAAATAAAATAAAAAAATAAAAAAGAATTAAAAAGAAATATCTTAGGTGACAGTGCCAGACAGCTGACTGGGCTTAGACAAGAGATCATACAGCTCCATCAGTTGTGTTGTGCACTGTACAGTAAAAAAACACAGTGTAGTTGCAGAATGTCCAGCAAAAGCACAAGGGGAAGGGGGAGGGGTGGAGCAGTTTAGGGTCGTGAGAGTAAAGTAGTAGTCCAAAAACCTACTGCAGCAATGATTGTTGCAGCATGTGCAATCAATTATGATGATCCCTTTACTCCAAGGGAAGATGCAGTTTGTCAAGGTCCCAGAAAAACTAGTTCCAGCACCAACAGTGCCAGCAGAAATATAGAACCATATAAGAAGAACACTGAAAACGACAACAAGTTGCATTCAAGTGTTGATGATGCTGGCAATAGCATAACAGAGGAAGGTGTAGCAGCTGAACCGCCTGCTGCATCAGATAGCGAGACAAGCAAACACCAAAACACCCATAGTAGGGAACTTTCTTACATTAAAAGTAAAAAGAAGTTGTTTGAGACCTCCAAAAGCTTAGAACAATATAAGGGTAGTGAGCAAGAATTGTCAGGTGATGTTGATGCTGCTGAGGATGACCTAATGATGACTGATGCTGATGGTGCAGATCTAGAATATATCCCTCCAGTATTATTCTCTTGTTCAGATACAGATGAAGTTGAGAGTGAGGATGATGACAGGGTTATAAGGTTAGCAGAAAGTCAAAGGCTGTATCTTCCGCCCCTTTTAAGGAGCACTGTCCTGTCTATAAACTGTTTGAGAAAGCCATTGGAAAGTCTGACCCTGGACAAGTAGATGTCAAAAAGCACACAGTCACCCTATCAGTCATCCTCAGCATCATTGCCTCTTCAAAGTCCAAGTCCCAATCAGCCACACACACCTGTTTTTAGTACCCAGCAACACAGGTTATGTTAGATATGACGAGTACCTCTGGTGCTGCTGCTATAAGTGCTGCACCTTTGACACCTAGTAGCAGTGGCAGTAGAATTACATCAATATCCAGCTCCAGTAGCTGTAGTAGTAGCAGAAACCACACATGACAGACAAAGCCAGGACAAATATATTAACAGCAGCACAGATGAGGAGGTGGAGGACAAATGTGAAGAAGGGTTGCCACGATCTACTAGTTTTATTAGTTTGTTGGGAGAGGAACGGGTGGGTTTTTGCAATGTTGCAGAGCAAGAAGAGAGATGTTTTAGTCACAGAGTTAATGTGGGGGGAGAAGGAAAGAGAGAAAGCAAATATGGCCCCAAGGCAGCATTCTGAGCTGACTTGATCAATGTCAATTCCATCAACTGTAATGGCGAAGCTGGGTGTTGGCCAAGGTTTTGGAGGGAAAATGAGCAGTTCAGTTTTGGACATGTTTATCTTCAGCTTATGTTGTGCCATCCAGGAGGAGATGGCAAAGAGGAAGTCTGAAATTTGTAGCTGGATTTCAGGTGAAAGATCAAGAGTGAAGAAGTAAATGTGGGTATCATTAGCATATAGATGGTACTTGAAGCAAAATTAATTAATAAGTTCACCCAATGAAAGGGTGTACAGTGAAAAAAGCAGTGTATGTATGTATGTATGTATGTATCTTTATTTATATGGCGCCACACAGTGTACGCAGCGCCTTACAATAGACATATGTTACAATAAATAAGAGGGGATGAAATAAGTGCGACATTCATAGAAACAATGGGAAAGAGGTCCCTGCCCCAAGGAGCTTACAGTCTAAATGGATAAAGGGAGACATACAATGGGGTAAGAGGGTGTTAAGTGCTGAGATTACAAGTGCTGAGTTTGGCCAAAGGCAGTGCATGGTCCTAGTGCTCCAGAAGATAAGACTTCAGGGTAGACTTAAAGACAGAGGGGGATTTTTCTAGGCGTAAGGAGAGGGGTATGGAGTTCCATAGGTATGGAGCAGAAAGCGAGAAAGGTTTGAGACGGGAGAGGGCAGAGGGTGTGGATGGTGCAACAAGAAGTGCATTGTGTGCTGAGCGAAGGAAGCGGCCAGGAACATAATAGGAGATGAGGGAAGAGATGTAAGGAGGGGTAGCATATCATTAGCATATAGATGGTACTTGAAGCAAAATTAATTAATAAGTTCACCCAATGAAAGGGTGTACAGTGAAAAAAGCAGTGTATGTATGTATGTATGTATGTATCTTTATTTATATGGCGCCACACAGTGTACGCAGCGCCTTACAATAGACATATGTTACAATAAATAAGAGGGGATGAAATAAGTGCGACATTCATAGAAACAATGGGAAAGAGGTCCCTGCCCCAAGGAGCTTACAGTCTAAATGGATAAAGGGAGACATACAATGGGGTAAGAGGGTGTTAAGTGCTGAGATTACAAGTGCTGAGTTTGGCCAAAGGCAGTGCATGGTCCTAGTGCTCCAGAAGATAAGACTTCAGGGTAGACTTAAAGACAGAGGGGGATTTTTCTAGGCGTAAGGAGAGGGGTATGGAGTTCCATAGGTATGGAGCAGAAAGCGAGAAAGGTTTGAGACGGGAGAGGGCAGAGGGTGTGGATGGTGCAACAAGAAGTGCATTGTGTGCTGAGCGAAGGAAGCGGCCAGGAACATAATAGGAGATGAGGGAAGAGATGTAAGGAGGGGTAGCAGTGTGGAGAGCGTTAAAGGTGAGAAGAAGGACTTTGTAATTGATGCGCTGCTGAATTGGGAGCCATGACAGATGTCTGAGAATTATGTGGGCAGGTTCAGTTTTTGGGGAGAGTGTGGTGATTCATGCAGCTGAGTTTAAAACAGATTGCATAGGTGAAAGATGAGTAGCAGGTAGGCCAGTTAGTAGGATATTGCAATAGTCTAAGCGGGACAGAATGAGGGCACGTATAAGAGTTTTAGTAGTTTGTTGGGAGAGGAACGGGCATATTTTAGCAATGTTACGGAGAAAGAAGTGAGATGATCTAGCCACAGAGTTAATGTGAGGGGAGAAGGAAAGAGAGGAATCAAATATGGCCCCAAGGCAGCGTGCTGAGCTGACCGGATCAATATCAATTCCATCAACTGTAATGGTGAAGCTAGGGGTTCGGCAAGGTCTTGGTGGAAAGATTAGCAGTTCGGTTTTGGCCATGTTAATCTTCAGCTGACGCTGTGCCATCCAGGAGGAAATGGCCAAGAGGCAGTCTGAAATTTGCAGCTGGTTTTGTGGTGAAAGATCAGGAGTGGAGATGTAAATTTGGGTATCATCAGCATATAGATGGTATTTAAAGCCAAATGAACTAATAAGTTCACCCAATGAAAGAGTGTACAGTGAGAAAAGCAGAGGACCCAGAACGGAGCCTTGAGGCACCCCCACAGAAAGAGGGACCGTGGAGGAGGTGTTATTGTTAGAGGACACAAAAAAGGAACGTTGTGAGAGATAGGAGGAGAGCCATGAAGCAGCTTCATTTCGGAAACCGAGACTGTGGAGAATTTGAGCAAGCAGAGAATGGTTAACTGTGTCAAAGTCAGAGGATAAATCGAGTAGTATAAGTATTGAAAACTGTCCTTTGGCTTTTGCAGTCTGGAGATTATTAGCCACCCTGCAAAGAGCGGTCTCAGTTGAATGACCGCACCGGAAACCAGACTGCATCGGATCCAAAAGACAGTTAGAGTTGAGGAATTTGGTTATTTGGGAGAAGACCAGGCGTTCTAGGAGTTTTGAGGTAAGAGGCAGAAGGGAGACAGGTCGATAGTTAGAGAGACAGGAGGGGTCAAGGTTAGTCTTTTTGAGCAGGGGTTTAATTTGTGCCTGTTTGAAGGAAGAAGGGAAGGTGCCTGTGGAGAGAGAAGTGTTGAAGATGTGTGTTAATATAGGTGTAAGGACTGGTGCAAGTGGTTTGAGTAAGTGGGAGGGCAAAGGGTCCAAGGAGCAGGTAGTGAGGTGGGTAGATAGGAGAAGTTGAGAAACTTCTTCCTCTGTTATTGGGGTGAAACTATCAAAGTATGATGAGGGGGGTTTGGGGAGAGAGAGTTCGGAGGCAGATGGAATAGTAGGAATCTGTTTTTGAATAGATTCCACCTTGTGCTTGAAGTGATCTGCAAAAGCTTGAGGTGAATGTATGGGGTGAGAGGAAGCAGTGGAAGGATGGAGCAAGGAGTCAAAGACTGCAAAGAGACGGCGCGGGTTTGATTTATTGTTGTGGATTAGTATGGTGTAATATTCTTGTTTAGCTTTTGATAAAGCAGAATGCAGGCAGGACAGCATAAATTTGAAGTGGATGAAATCTGCATGTGAGCGAGATTTCCTCCAAAGGCGTTCAGCAGAACGAGTGCAGGAGCGTAGGAAGCGGGTGTGAGAGTTGAGCCAGGGTCGTGGATTGACTTGACGACTCCGTTGCGGTTTCAGTGGGGCAAAGGAATCAATAGCAGAGGATAGAATGGAGTTGTAGGAGTTAACTAGAATGTCTGTGTCAGAGATGGCTAGCAAAGAGGAAAGATTGGAGTTAAGTGAGGCGCTCATCCCAGCAAGATCAAGTGAGCGGGTATCCCTTATAAATCTGTTGGTGGGAGGGATGGGGGAAGGGGCAGTGTGAGAAAGAGAGAAGGATATAAGATGGTGGTCTGATAGAGGGAATGGGGAAACTGTGAGAGAGGAAAGGTCCAGACCCTTAGTAAAAACAAGATCGAGGCAGTGACCAGCTTTGTGAGTGGCACTGTCGGTCCACTGCTGGAGATCAAGGGAAACGGTTAGGTCTAGAAGACGGGAAGCCCAGGGGACAGAGGGGTTGTCAATATGACAGTTAAAATCACCCAGAATAAGGACAGGATTGTCAGTGGAGAGAAAGAAGGAGAGCCAGGATTCAAAATCTGAGAGAAAGTTTGAAGGAGAAGAGGAGTTAGTAGGTGGCCTGTATATTACAGCCACGCGCATAGACGGGGTAATAGAGCTGGATTGCGTGTACTTCAAATGAAGAAAAGTGCACACATGGTGGGATTGAGAGGGTCTGGAAGCGGCAGCGGGAGGAGAGAAGGAGACCTACCCCCCCACCTCGACCAGTGGATCGAGGGGTGTGTGAGAAGCAGAACCCTCCATGAGAGAGTGCAGCCTCCACAGCTGTGTCCTGTGCAGATAACCAAGTTTCTGTGAAGGCAAACAACTGCAGTGATTGCTCACAGAAACAATCATGAATGGGGGTTGTCTTGTTAACTATGGAGCGGGTGTTCAACAGAGCACAGGAGAAGGGGAGAAAGGAAGGTGAACAAAGAGGAATGTTTATGAGATTTGAGGGGTTAGAACCCTCCAAGTTGCGGTGGGAGGAAATGGTGGGCCGTGGCTGATAGCAGGTGGGTATGGGGATTGGGCCGGGATTGTGAGCAATATCCCCTGCAGCAAGCAGAAGGATAAGACAAAGGGCAGAGATGTGGGAGTGGGATTTGTATTGGTGTTTAGGAATAGGGACTGCAGAGGCAGAAGGGGTTAAAATCTGGAGCAGTGTGTAGGAGCAGACAGGTGTGAAGGGGAGGAGAGAGGGAGAGATGTGGATGTAGTTTGTAAAGTCAAGGGGAGAGCTGAGGCTGACAAGAATCCTGGGGAGCACTGAACATATAACAACAAAATAAATAGCAGATGTAAACATTGCAAGTCCAAATCTGATGCCAGAGAAGAAATATCTTTGCTGATTATCTTCTTACAGGTGCTCTTTACAGGTAATGCAGGATTTCTGGTGCCTTGTGTGTTGCCTTGTGTGTTGTCCTTGTTGTTGAACTCAGTTGTTAAACTCTTGGAGACACTTTAGAAGATGGGCACTTAGGAAGAGGGGCACAAATGCTCTGCCCCCAGCAAATGCTTTCCCCCACAGTGTGTCCAGATATATAGGCCACAAACTATTGATTAGCAATCAAACTATCAACATGTCAAAGGATGGAGCAAAAGGCTGAGGGAAATGGAAGGTGTGAGAGGGAAATTAACTCTCCAAGGGAATGCAGACACACAGTCTATGAGCTAGCAGGGTTGATAAATTAGATACACAAGATGTTAATATCTGTTCATACCAAGACAAATATAGCTCCAGACGCACCAGGCACACAAGGGGTTAATATGTCAACAAGGCAGATGATACAATGTTCATACCAAGACAAATATAGCTCCAGACGCACCAGGCACACAAGGGGTTAATATGTCAACAAGGCAGATGATACAATGTTCATACCAAGACAAATATAGCTCCAGACGCACCAGGCACACAAGGGGTTAATATGTCAACAAGGCAGATGATACAATGTTCATACCAAGACAAATATAGCTCCAGACGCACCAGGCACACAAGGGGTTAATATGTCAACAAGGCAGATGATACAATGTTCATACCAAGACAAATATACCAGAACGGAGCCTTGAGGCACCACCATAGGCAGACAGACTGTGGAGTAGGTGTTATTGACAGAGGACACAAAAAAGGAATGTTGTGAGAGATAGGAGGAAAACCATGAAGCAGCTAGATTTTGGAAACCAAGATTGTGGAGAATTTGAGTAAGAAGAGAATGGTTAACTGTGTCAAAGGCAGGTAATAAGTAGTAGTATAAGTATAGAAAACTGTCCTTTGGCTTTTCCAGTCTGGAGATCATTAACCACTCTACAAAGAGCTGTCTCAGTTGAGTGACCACACTGGAAACCAGACTGTAATCGGTCCAAAAGATTGTTAGAGCTGAGGAATTTGGTTATTTGGGAGAAGACCAGGCATTCTAAGAGTTTTGAGGTAAGAGGTAGAAGGGAGACAGGTCGATAGTTAGAGAGACAGGAGGGAGTGATGTTAGTCTTCTTGAATAGGGGCTTAATTTGTGCCTGTTTGAATGAAGAAGGGAAGGTGTCTGTGGAGAGAGAGGTGTTGAAAATGTGTGTTAATATAGGTGTAAGGACTGGTGCAAGTGGTTTGAGTAAGTGGGAGGGCAAAGGGTCCAAGGATCAGGTAGTGAGGTGGGTAGATAGGAGAAGCTGAGAAACCTCTTCCTCTTTTACAGGAATTCTGGAGTAAAGCAACTGCCCCAAATGGGGCAAAGTAACATTTCCCACTGATTTAAATGAAGGTTTTTATCAACTGAATGTTAGAGGTGTCTCCATTGCAATGCTTCTCATTGTGTGTAAGACCTTTCTTACGGTTGAAAGCCTTTTTAAAATCAATGGACATTTAGGAAATTCTGTTTGGTCTCTATGGTTATGGTGCATTTGGTTTGTGCCACAATTGCCTTTTCATCTATATTCTTCCTGAACATGGCCTATAGCCACCAGTGTGACCAATGTTTTAATGTTGGCGTCTTTGGCAAAAAAACAAAACACAAAAATTGCAGCACAGAAACTCTCTCCCCCCCCCTCACTAAGAGCAATTTTCTGATTCCAGAGCAGAAGAAAGGTGGGTCAGCCATCCTGAACCAATTAGTTTTGACTTTCCTAAAACTGGGGTTTCTTGGCATGGTAGGCAAACTTAAACATATTTGGCTAAAGTATGCAAAAAATTTGAACATAAAAATAGTGTGTTACTAAGTTAATGTTATGTTATAAGCACTAAAATAGGCTGAACAGAATCTGAAGCAACCTATCAGTTGTGACAAGTTCATATTCAATAACTAAAGATGAACAGTTCTGAGGTAAACAAACTGCATCTAAAATAACATGAATATGGCTCATTGTCACCAGTGTGATCAAGGCCTTTATGTTGGTGCACTTAAAAAAAACATAAAAAATAAAGCACAGAAGCTCTATGTTCAAAAGAAAACATCAGTAATCCTCTAACCAAGGGGACAGATACAAATTTCCTTTGATGAAAATAGAGCTTTTAACTCCTTAAATGCTATAGAGTTCTCCACTGCTGACTCAGCCATTGATCCTCCATTCTGCTTCATATTCAATGAAAGTGAATGTTCCCTTACATACCTAGATGAACAACGTAGATGTACTTGGACTCTACTTTCCACCTCCCACTTTTTATTTCTTCAAAAATATCAACAGGCCACATTTTCAATACATTCCTGCTTATCCACAGGTGAATAATATGTGGCCCGTTCGTTTTTTTTTTAATATTTGAAAAACTTTATTTGAAATCAATAAAAAGATCAATAAGAGTACAAAATACCAAGAGAATCAGCATAAAACATTACACAATAAAATACAGTAAGATGTTACACTTCTCATAAGTACAAGAAGAGAACCATAACTGATAGAACCCTGAACAGTGTCACAGAAGAAACATTTAGTTATCGCATCATATCAAGACATGGTATATGGGGTTTCAAGTATCATAGTAACAGTAAAAGAGAGAATAATAGAAGATAAAGAAAGAAATATATAGATGGATAAGGACATAGAGTATAAAATAAAATGAGAGAAAAGAAAGATTGCATAGTACCTCCCTAAAGAGGGACCCAGAGGGCAAGGAAGGGGTACACGAGATGGGAAGGAAACCAGGAGTAGGCCACATTACAATTAAATTTAGTTAACTCCCTCCAGGCCAAACTAAAGTTGCATAGTGAGGAACTGAAATGTGTCCTGTGGAGATAATGACTAAGATAATGTTAAAGAATAGGGAGAACATTACTGAAGTCAAACGTTAATATCCAAGAAAGGGTTAAACAAGAGAACATATTAGGTTGGATACCTTCACATAAATAGATAAAATTAAATTTCAGAACTTTGCACTATATTAGGTATTGACACGCTACTTCACAGTAAAGAATTGATTAAAATAATATATATTTGTGCAAAAATATATATATAATTTTTTTAATTACAATATACTATATAAGTGTAACCAACAATGATATAAATGAGTGACCAGCAACAACAATAGATATACAGTAACTCAATCCACAATTATAACCATTAGCATTACCAGCAATTAAAGGGTTAACCGCACATAGGTATATTCAGAGATATTATATAACAATAATTCAACTCAACTGCATAGAAAAGGATAATTGATCCCATAATTAATTAAAATACAATTGGCAGCAGTATATATGAATACCTCTGCCCAGAAACCGTATAAACTATGCTAATTGAGGTTTAAGGTATACTGTCAGGTGAATAAGCTTTAATATTAAGCCAATTCCCTTATACCATATATAATAATCAAATTTAGAGACTAATTGGAGTAAAATCCCAGATATATATCACTAAATTTAATTATGTACTGATTTCAAATATTACATACCTTCTGAATAAAACATATAAGTTGCAATTAATATAGTCGATGATAGATTATACCAAGAATATACTTAGAATCAATCCAATAATATATGGCTAGACAGTATATTAAACTTCGTGCAACATATATCACAAATATGACTATAGCAGTCCTATGTAAAACCTATAGGGTACTCCAAGGGTTAAATCACTAGTAAAATATAGGATGCCATACCCAAGATGGCTACTTCTTTTGTTTAGTGAGATGCTTAAAAACTTTTCACTGTACAAAAGTTTAGACCCAAAACATACACAAAGAAATCCAAAGAAACACCACAAAATAAATACACAAATAGCAGTTAAAATAAATAGACAAATAGCAGTTAAAGGGTTAATAAATTAATTCAAAGAATTCCCCAGATCAATATTAGCTATTATAACCTTTCCAGAAACACAATATATTATTCTAGAAATACCAAGAATTATATTAACTAATATATAACCAAGCTATTTAACTATATTACATTTATCTGGCAAAATATAACAATTTACCAATAAATTAATGAATTTTGCTTAATTCAGAATTACTACAGCTAATAAAGCTTATTATAATTGATCCCAAATGGTTGGCCAGTCCAATTAAGACAAATTATAAGAAACATTAAGTTTCTTCAAATATAGAAGAAATATATATTTGATTCTGAATTTTGCAGAATTTAAAAAAGAAAAGATATATAGTTACCAGTCTAATAAGTGTGGATTTCTTAAAATTTCTTTAGCAGGCAGTCAGGTATATAGCAGGAATTGAAAAGCCAGGAGCCAAGAGGAAAAATCCAAGACTCAAGACCCCTTTTCTCGCTAAACTTACATATTTATAATGTAAAATTACCCTTATCAGGATCTCCTTTGATTGGATAGAGATCAATCTCATTATGCAGTGACATCATATATATTATTATGGAAAAATTTAAAAGCACTAGAAATAAGGCTATATATCCTAGAGATGGCACTCTTACTCCACCTAAAATTTTAGATATGATAAATTTTGTGTCATCAGTGATGTATTGAAGAGGTCATTAGACGTCATATAAATATGTCATCCTACCAGACTTTCTTCTTCCCAGAATTTGAGATTTTCTCATAAGATAATAATACTGTTTGAGACTATGGTTGTCTGCAATTCGATATCAATCACCATAAGTCACCTAGATATTTTTCACTCCCATCTAGGTAAATAGAAGCCCCTTTTGTCCAGAAGAATAAGCTAATTTAAACATAGATTTTTAGAAAATTTGGTTTAAAAGAAAAATTAACCATTTCCTCCCCATCATGGCAATGTCTCTGACAAAACCCATAACCAACACTCTAACACGGTAGCAAACATCCGTCATCAACTAGAAGACTCATCTCAAGGTCTATGGACATGAGCTCAGTAATATTACACAAGAGCAATATAAAATATCATCCTTCAGGTCCCAATGAGAAATGTTATCTAGAGGTCTATGTTTTGGATCTTGTATCCCAGAACATTTTCCATGGGAACCAAGCCTTCTCAAAGGAATCAAGAGGACCTGTGGAAAGAGCATGCAGTTTTTCAAGTTCATAGGTCCTGTTCACACCAGCCATCCACTCTTCCACAGACGGACGAAGAGGCCACCCTTCAATGTTTCAGGATTAAGTGTCTGGCGTGATGCAGTAATAGTTTGAGCAAGAGTTTAAAATGAGAAAGGATCAAGGGAGGAGTTGATAAGGCGAGAAATAAACAGAGAAAGGGGTCAGCCATCAAGGAAATTAAAAGGTCCACCATAGATGAAATAGAGTACCCTCTGCTCCAGAGCATCTCCAACATAAAGAGGATATTGTAGGTGAGATCCAATGGAGACGTACTGGAGGGTCCATTCATTTTGATTGCACTACCTCTGCCTAATTAAGGATATCCTGAAAACCTGTTGTTGATATGTTCTAAGAACTGGAACTAAAAATCACAGATCTAAACAAAAGCTGATACTTGTCAGATAGGGAGAAAACACCAGAATGCAGAATTACATTTTTTATGTCTAAATCTGTAGCTATTAAACGTTAAATTAACAAACTATGAATTTTGACATTAATCTCAGTGGTGGCCAATGTGAGACTCTAGCTGCTCAGAGACTACAGCTCCCATCATCCCCCATGGCCCTTGGCTTGTGGAGATGATGGGACTTGTAGTCTGGCAGCAGAAGCAGCAGCATCAGGGCCTCCTGTTACCCATCGCTGCATTAAACCATCATTTCTTCAAGGGCTACCTGAGGAAGTGATGGCTTCATTTCACAGAACACCTAGAACAACATTTGTTTCCTATTATTTACATGGAAATCATCTAAACTTGAACTCTGACATATATATATGTGGTATAAGATGATGTAGGTTTGTGGTTTCAGCACAATTTTGATTACTTTTGGCAAAACATGGTAAAAAACGTTTTAGTGTACATTTTATATAATTTATACTATATAAATACAATAAAGTTCAACATGTAATGTCAGCTATGTTAATTGTTTGTACTTGTTTTTCACAATATAATTTCTTCAAAATGTGGCTGTGGCACTGAAAATGTATTTATACTACCAAAAAATTGAAATCAAACAGAAACGTAATTCTTTGCACAAATTCTAATATCCTTATTCACATAAACAAATAAAATTTAGGATTAAATTACTATTTATAAATTATTCAGTAATTTCACATTATAACTTGTTTTCCCCTAGACAACATCTAAATGAATCTTGAGTCAAATTTAGGAATCTAAAGATAAATAATTCTGGAGTAAACCAAGTGTACCATAGGGAAATAATAAACAGTCACTCAATTCCTATTCATTTATAGTAAATGACCCTCTTAATTCGAGTTATCATCCAATTTCTTCCCTTTGACAAAGCAAATCCTATCAGGGCAGACCTGATATTTTAGCCAATGTTGTGTTGCGGCTGGCAGCATGATCAACCAGAGAGCTAATCTGTGGGTCAAGAAACTGATCACTTTGGCTTTATGGCAGATCCCACAGATGAACTGAACTTTGAGACTTGGTAGTCGTCTTGTCCTCGTTTCAGTGAAATAATGTACAGTCCTCTAGACAACAAGGGCCTTATGCAGGGAACCAATATGGTACAATCCTGATACATAACAGCTACATCATAGGAGGCAAATTGAAAATTTCCCATATTCCCATGGATTTAAATGGGGTTTTTAACCTCTTGAATGCTAATGAAGTATCCGATAATACGGTAGTTTGCTCCAGAATTGTATATTTTTAGCTTATTGAATATGTCCCCAAGAGCCTTGTACTGCTGCATATGAAACATATGAAGTTCTTGAGTTAAGTCACATTTTGTACTTGTTTAGCCAAGACCTCTGCCTGCAGCTGGGGTCAATTTTTGACTCTCAAAATGCCAGTTATGAACTGTGAGTGGTCTGTACAGAACAATTCCAGGCTTTTTACTAAGTCTGTTCAATAGGAAACAAACTTATCAAACTCCTACAACATTATGCTGCTTTAGCTTATGGTGACGCAACACAAAATTATGGGAAGAAACTTCCATTGCTTATATTCCATTATTTATATTACCTCACTCCCATTAAGGGACTGGTGTTGAAAGGGTGCATTCTCTCATCAAAACAATCTTGCTCTTTAATTAGATGCAATATTGTTGCTCAACTCCAGTCATCAGGGAACACTAATAGGCCAAGGTTTAAGGAAATCCCTGCATGAGCTTAAGTAGGTTAATGAGTGGTTCTCTCATTTTAATTGCCAAAGCAGTGCTCCAGCAGGGCTATATCCTTAAGACATGGCTTGTTAGTGGGCCTCAGGGACTGGCTTTGGAAAACCTTAATTAAAGGAACATTAATGATAAAATACAAGCGACTCTTATGTGGAAGGCCATGTTGTAGTATTCACAGACAGATACTATATAAGAGTCTTATAAAAGCTATTTATTGTGCAGACTTCAAGAACAGGATTTTAACTCACTTTAGAGCAATTGACCACCCCTACTTTAGAGCCTTTGTCAAGATGTGAGCCTCAATCTTCACCTTGTATTTTGAACAATAAATAGATTTTATAAGACCCACTGAGTGCAGTTTCTATGAATGTTTGTGTGTGTGTGTGTGTGTGTGTGTGTGTGTGTGTGTGTGTGTGTATGTGTGTGTGTGTGTGTGTGTATGTGTGGTATGTGTTTGTGTATGCACATGTATGTGTGTTGTTTGTGTACATATGTTTGTGTGTGTGTGTTTGTGTGTGTGTGTGTGTACATTATATCTACGTTTTGATCCCTTATGGGATCAGACTTAGTAAAATGCCAGGGTCTGCACTATACAAACACAAAACAATTTCTAAAAGCTGTTTGGGGTGACAATGAGTCAGAAAAGTGGTGGCAGCAGGTTCAGCACTGACAGTAGGTTCAGCACTAGCAGCAGGTTCAGCACTAGCAGCAGGTTCAGCACTAGAAGCAGGTACAGTGCTGGTGGCAGCATGGGCAGCACGTCTGGCAGCAGGTACAACACTAGTGGCACCACATCTGGCAGCAGGTACAACACTAGGGGCTGCAGATACAGCAATGGTGGCACTGGCAGCAGGGGCAGCCTGTCTGGCAGTAGGTACAACACTATTGACTGCAGGTACAACAATGGTGGCACTGGTATCAGGGGCAGCACGTCTGGCAGCAGGTAAAACACTTGTGGCTGCAGGAATAGCAATGGTGGCACTGACAGTAGGGGCAGCACGTCTTGCAGCAGGCACAGGCAGCTGACCTGTCCTGTTCTCACTAGTACTACCCTTTTCTCCCTTCCTTCCCATTCCCTTATCTCTCTTCCTTCCCATTCCCTTTTCTCCCTCCCTTTCCATTAACTTCCTCAAGATCCCTTGGTTTGATTTAGGGGGACGGGACAGCATTGGTTCAGTACTGCTAGTCGCTTCCTCCTCCTCCTCCTCCTCAGACTCAGTGGACACATAATAAAGGTCCTTCTGGTTCCTGTTTTTGCTGCTCATAGTGATAGGGGTCACTATGAGCTCTTCTACCTCAATTTTTGCAAAATATCACAGCAGAACAGTACAGCACATCTACCTCACTCTGTAGCTGCTTCTATTGTGTCTGCCTTCAGCGAAAACATCACATTTTTATAGCAGAAATGCGAAATCAATGTTAATCAATGGGCGGAAACTTTCTAGCCATTGAAAAAATGCCGAAAGATTTTGGCCAATGGGCGAAAGATGCGAAAATTTTAAGCGCTAGTTTTAAAGCGAATTTTCCCATGAAAAAGAGGATAACAATGTGGTTTTCGTGTAATTTCTCGCAGGAACACGGCAACAACTTTCGCCCATCCCTATTCATCAGCAGGATTGTTTCCAGGAAAGCTGATCTCCCGATAATGTCAGATTTCATTTGATGCTTTGCAAAAGACAATGTTTGCTTGCACTCAACGTTTTCTGGTCGGGATTCTATACTCTACTCTGTAAAAAAAAATCATCCATGGTTGCACTCATCTCTTTGTTATTCTTTACTGACGCCATCCAATACTTCTATTTTATTTTGTATAATAAGTTTAACTTCTTGGAATCTGGAGATGCCTCTTAGTGTTGATGTACTAAAAATTTGCGCTTTTGTCCCACTTGCCCTTTGGGATGGGCAGTATAGGAATGTATGGGTGTTTCACAGTGTCTGTTCCTCTGTGCCTTGTTTTAACCCTTTCAGTACCAGAGGGCAGAGCCGGGTCATGGGAAAGGCACCCTAGACACTCGCCTAGGGCCCAGTGAAGTTAGGGGCCCTGCCATTCCAAACTGTGGGAAGGTCAAATTTCCCCATATCTGACTTGAGCAGACCAACAAGTAAAATGCTGCCTTGAGTATGCTTATGCCTTAACCTTTTAAGTGCCAGAGGGCTATACCAACACATTGCTTCACAATGCGTTGAATATTCCTCTGGCCCTCAAAGAGTTAAGTGCAGCTGATTTCCCCACCTTTGCTGTTCCTGCTGTCTCCTGCTTACATAGAGCCAGTGACAGGAGCTGTTTGCTGTATGTGAGACCTCCGCTATAACACTCGGAACGTGCCGGGCTTTCCTTCACTGTTGGAGCACCATTTTCAAACTTGCTCTGTCAGGACAACTGATTTGAAAATGGCACTCCAACAGCACAAGGAAAACCGCAGCATATACTGCGCATCATAGCGGAGCTCTCACATACCGGTCCCCAGCTCCTATGTGACCAAACTGAGAGATTGAGGGGGGGTCAATTTGAGATCCTGCCTTGAACCCAATAGAGTCTCAATCCGGCTCTGCCAGAGGGGTACGTAACGCATTGCTGTCACTCAAAGAGTTAAGCCATGTCCTAACAAGACACAGGATACATTTTGTCCTCTCTCTTATATACACTATGGAGAGTTAGTGTAAAAACTTTTTTGCATTAGTCTCTGTGCACCATTATGTTGTACTGTATTTAAGGTTTCACAACATCTCTATAGGTGCTACAGTTATGTATTAGTTAATCAAAAGGGCTGCATGGACAGATTTGAACATTCTCCCTAATGTATCTTTACTAAAGAAAAAAACTCAACAATTCCTGTTTTGAGACTCATCTATTTCTCTAAAACAAATCACAAAAGCGAGTGTAATTGACTGCAATGTACTTCTGGTATTCGGTGTTATTTTCCCATTACTACACCAATTCAGGAATGAGTTCATTATTTGCACATGAATTACTATTTTAGCTGTGAAGCTGAAACATTAAATGAGCACAGTGAACTCTCATACTGCGGCAGCGAACTCGCTGGACCAGTCGGTAAATGTCATAGTAGCAATTTTTTTCCCCTCCTCACAAATCTATTTACACGTGGGTTCATTTGTGTCAAAAATTCCCATCTTGTAGCCTGGCATATTTTTTTTTTTTTGATGACAGTCTGCCTGTGAACTGCACTTGCTTCAGCTTTTCTAAAGAGCTGACAATGAAAGAACAACATCCAGTGGCCATATGAGCTACATCAGCTATGGATGAAACATCTCCAGCAGAGGACAGAGACCTAGGAGAGGACTGGATAAAAGGGCTTCTGTACGGAGCATCCTGGCAGGTTAGTGACAGAGAGAAGACTGGGGAAATGTAAACTGATAGCAGTGTCTTTCTGCCTGCTTGGTTATCATCTGCTTTTCAAATCTCTGCATTAATAAACAATGAGCTTGCTTAACTCAGGTGTGTAGAACACTGGCAAATTCAACTGTGAGTTTATGTTGTATGGTGTCTCTGAGGCTGATTTAATAGGATGGAACTGGAATGATTCTGGAGCAAACCAACTACACTACAGGGGATGAAAAAAGTCCAAACATTCCCATTGATTTAAATGGAGTTTTCAACCCTTTGAATTATACAGAGGTGCAATTGGTTTGCCCTAGATTTCCTTATGAAATCAGCCACTCTTGGTTTAAAAAAATGTACTAAAAAAGGTAACCCTTGCAGCACCAGACGGGTGAGGAATGCAATGCAGAGCAATTTGTTGCTCATCCCTCTGGCAGCCAAATGGTTAACCCTTTGAGTGCCAGAGGGGTACGAAATGCATTGCAAAGTAATTTGTTGCATACTCCTCTGGCACTCGAAGGGTTAAATACTCTTTGTCTACTCTTCCAGACTGAGGGATAGAAATGTCCTGTATTCTAAACATAGATTAATTGTAACTATTTATGTCCTTGAAAAACAAACACTCTGCTTAACCTATCTTTATTTTTAACACGAGGGGGATATTATTTAATTTGTTATATTAATACAACTAAAAAACACTGAGCAATCACTTCTTATTTTTAAACGTAACAACAAGAAAGTTGCACAAAAGAAACAGCTAGATGAAAAGCTTTTACAGCCCGTGGGGAATAAAAAAAACTGTCATTAGCCTCTTCTTAACACTTTAACCCTTTGAGCGCCAGAAAGATAGCCTATGAAATGCTTCGCAATGCGTTGGATACCCCTCTGGAACTCAAAGGGTTAAAGGCCAAAGAGGGCATGCTACACATTGCCTTGTCTCCTCTCTGGTCCTAAAGGTGTAAATTTAAGTAGATTAGCTGCCTGCATCTACATCTTAAATGTCATTTTAACAGTTTAAGTGCCGGAGAGATGTGCGACTTATGTGTAATAATTTGTGCGCCACTCTGGCACTCTAATTGTTAAACGTTATATATTTTAGCAGAAACAGTGAAACATTCTGAGACTGATGTGTTTAGAAGAACTTGAATGACTTTGGAGTAAACCAACTGTACCACAGGGGAGAAACAGAAATCACAAATTATTTAAATGGGGCTTTTAACCCTGTGAATGCTGAAGAGGTCTCCAAAGCCTAGCCTAACAAGGTATTGGAAAGCTCTCTAGCATTCATAAAGTTAAAAGTCCCATTTAAATCAATGTACATTTTATTTGTCTCCAGTGATGCAGCTGGTTTGCTCCAGAGTGATAAAGTGGAGACTTCTCCAGTAATATCGCTTCTCCAGTTACTTTGCTATTCTATGGAGTCAATGCATTAAGATTGTTCATGTGGGAGAGATCTTAGTGCATTGGTTCCATAGCATACCATAGGACTTGGAGAAGTGATATCACTGGAGAAGTTATCTCCTCTTTATCGCCTCCTTATCACACTTTATAGTATAAGCCCCATGTTCTTCTTAAGACATCAGCCTCATAGATTATATTTAAAAAGCTCAGTGCAAGTTGAAACTGAGCCACTGTGACATGTAATGCCCATCAGATCATACTTCTTCTAAATGCTAGAGATAAAGCAGTGGGGAGAACTCTCTAGCATCCGATGGATGAATAAATTAATATCTGTGCTGGAGGCATTGGTTGTTAACTCCTTCAGGACCAGAAGCAAGGCACAATGCATTGCAAAGCAGTGTCACACACCCTTCTGGTCCCCAGGGGTTTAAAAATCTCTTTCATCAGAAGTTCTTAGCACATACACAGTTAAATGAGATGTTTCTACAAATAGATATGATCCACACATGCCAGTCATCCACACTCATCACTTTCAAGCATCTCCTCAAAACCCACCTGCTCAAGGAGGCATCTCAATAGCAATATCCTCCTCTTGCACACCGATAGTGACATCAGAATCCTTCTGCATTTCCTTCACGACACCTTGTACCTGCACTTATAATCCTCCTCCTACTGTCTCTGTATATCATGAATTCTAAATAGATTGTAAGCTCCCTGGGGCAGGGTCCCTTTCCCAGTGTATTTTTGTACTGTATTATTTCAACTTATGTCAAGCACTGTGAACATGTATGGCGCTATATAAATAAAGATACATACATACATATAAGGCTATGTAGACAGTTAACACTATACTTTCACTTTTAACAAACAATCCTTTTTAGATACTTGAGCAGGATTTATATAAAGAGTTAGAAAAATTAAGATTTTAAGTAGACTTAAAAGGGCATTTACAATGGAAACTGACCTGTCCTAAAACAGCTTCTGTCATCTGTTCGGGGTGGCAAGAAATCTCACCTACTCAGCTGGAACAAACCTGGCCAGACGTGGTTCTCAGCCACAAACTCCTGGATTGCATGAGCAGGCTTCATAGACCTGCTGTGTCTGGCTTTCAACCCAGATAAAAAACCCAATATATTAACCTGCATCGGACAGGTAACTGAGCTGAGAAATTCAGTCATGCAGTTCTGGGAGCAACAGTGGCTGTATCAGGGGTCTTTTTCCCAGACACCTGTTGTGCTGCCCCATTGGTCTACCAGGACTCACAATGCAGCTTCCACTTTATTGACCAGTCTGGTCCCAAGGGAGCAGACCGGTGATAATGTTGCCTTTTTAAAGGGACAGCGAAATGGTTACACAAAGAACAGAATGTATTCCTGTTAATCCCTTGGATGCTATATGCAGTGCATTGAGATGCAATTATTGAGATGTCTCTAGCATGCAAGGAAATAATAGATATGTTACTGTATTTAAAGTGGAACTTTCACCCTCAAGAAACTTTATCTTATTGGATGTATCTACTAAAATTGTCTGTAGATTGTACTTTTTTAAGTTGTCATACTTTATTAGTTATAAGCTTTTATAATTTCCCAGGTATGCCACCAGTTCCTCTTTCTGTGATACAAGCAGTACCACACAGCTTTGCAGGATGTCCCCATTCCTAAAATCTCCTCCCGCCTCCCTCCTCACCTCTCCTTGGGAGTGCTCTTGTTCCAGCTTCCCTTCATATACAGGCACATGATGTGCCAACCTCAACCTGCCTTCCTGCACATGTAATAATGATAAAAAAAAATTACCTGGCTTTTAAGAACTTAAATCAACATTGCTTTGAGTGTTGTTCTTATGGCTACTGGTAATATGATCAAGGAGCAGCACTGCAGCGTTAATTAACTTTGAGTGTGGAACCCTTTGATTGTGACATACATCTTTACATAGAGGTTTTTATAAAGCAGAGTTAAAGTGGAACTGTCAAGTTCCAACACCCCCACCCCATCCAGATTTGTTTGTCCCCTCAACTAGCTTAAAAAACCCCATGAAATCTTAATAATTGTTCCCCCTAGAATGAAAAGTCTACCTTCCCTCTTTGGTAGCAAGAGGGAGAGTGCTGCCATCTTGATGACATTTTGAATGATTTGCAGCACTCTCCCTCCACCCTCTACCATAAGCCCGACCCCAGTCTTTCTGGGCTATGCACTACAGCTGACCTAGCTGTTACCATGATACATTCTCACATACTGAGATTACCGCAGCTCTTCCCCAATATATATTTAGACTATGTCTATGACTAGGAACGTAGGTGAACAAGCACCTGAATATTTTAGTCATGGAAGAGGAAGTATATCACATAGTGTCTACAGTTACAGGCACACATAAATGTAAAATATTCAGGTGCTTGTTCATCTGTGTTTCCAGTCATAGAAATAGTCCAAAAATATCTTGGCGCACAGCTGTGGTAATCTCAGTATGTGAGAATGTATCATGGTAACAGCTAGGTCAGCTGTAGTGCATAGCCCAGATAGAAGAAAAACTCCATAGAATAACATTGTAACTGAAGAGTTTATCATAGAGACATTGGGAGAAATGCACTAAGGTTCGATGCTGTGACAATGTGTGTCTGGAGATTTGTAGAGAACACATCACCTTGGTGATGTACACACAATAAGAGTTAGATATGCAAGGGGGGGGAAGGAGAAGTTCCTTATTAGCCTACAGGGTTGACAAACTGCTGGGGATGTGTACGAGATGCCCTCCCATACACATCACCAACAGTCCGATAACTCTGTAGCCTGAGAACATCCTATCTGCTTTACCACTCATTCGTTTGGGGGGAGAGGAGAAAATCCTCTCAGACTTTAGCACCACAAACAGCATAATTCTCTTAACCCTTTCAGCGCCATTTGGATGTGCACTGCACACCCCTCTGGCACCCAAAGGGTTAGAAAAGTACAGTATAACAATAGACAAACCTCCTCTCAACTCTAATTTTTTCTCTCTTTCTGTATACTGCACTCACAAAATGATTTAAAAAATGTATATTAGGATTCAACCCCTTGGTTGTTGGAGATGTCTCCAACTCATTGTTTTGCAGGTTAACCTTTTGGGTGCCAGTGAGGTATCCAATGCATTGCAAAACAATGGTTTGGATACCTCTCTGTCACTCAAAATGTTAATTTAAAAACAAACAAACAATGGTAATAACTTTTGAATTAAAAAGCCCACAGCAGTAGGACACCCTTTGTATTATTCAGCTGGCAAATCCCTACAACATCTATTTTTCTTAAAAAATGGATTAATGCTCTTTTAATCTCTTCTTATTTTTAAAATGTTGAACCTGATCCCATGTAACTGATCATAAATATATTGTGAACAGGTATCCTTCTAAATACAGGACACTTATGTACATGTAACTCTGCATGACTGCTCAGGAATCAGTGCAACCCTGCAATGTGTGTTTCCCATAAGTGTCCTTCATTTAACCCTTTAAGTGCAAGAGGGGTACACAGTACATTGCTTCACAATGCATTGTGTACCCCTCTGGCACTCAAAGGGTTGCATTGGTATCTGGACACCTTACAAAATTATCACCTCTTTAAAACATATTAAAATAATTAAATACTACACAGTTTACTTCACAGACTAACCCAAATAACATGTATTTAATCATTGCTACTTTAATAGATTTACTCTTGTACAAATGTAGGGTTTTTTTTTTACAGATAAAGTTTCTGTTGTATGAATCAGAATATGTTATTCTTATCCAGATTAACCCTTTGAGTGTTAGATGGGTACACAACGCATTGTGAAGCAATGCGTTGCATACCCCTCTGGCAGTCAAAGGGTTAAAATCAAGACTATGGTAGAGTTTCCTTTCTCTTTTTGTTTGTTGTTAAATTTTGCTTTTATTTTATTTTTTTAAATAATGAATTATCTTTGTAAGACTAGTTTGCTCTCGCTATGTTAGTTTTTAACTGGCAATCACCTATCCTATTCATATTATAACAGGATGGCTAAAATGATCAGATACAAAAGTAAATACCACTACCCAGAATCCTTTGCATATAAATAAGAAGGGAATGTACTTCTCTTTCAGCATTTTTGTTTTCTCATTACCATATAAGAAACAATTTATTTTTGATAACATTTAACCCTTTGAAAGGGTTAAAAAAGTAAAGAAATTATATTACCATTATGCAGGTAATCATTTATGTCAACGATTTTTTGTTTAAACCTTTGGTTGTTAGAGAAGCCTCTAAGGCATTGCTTTGTAATGCACTGGAGACTTCTGTAGAATCCATGGGGGTTAATCTTGTATTTATCCTGGAATTCGGAGTACACTTTTGGCCATGTGTTAAAAAAAAAGACGATCTGAAAAAAGTACAAGAGAATACAACAAAACTGACAAAAGGATTGGAAGATTTTCATTACAAAGAGAGATGAGCAAAAGTGGATTTTTTTACTTTAGTGAAGAGATATCTAAGCTGTTTTCCTTAAAGGGATAGTAATACTTCATTTTATCTTTATTTTATTTTGTAGGCATTAAAAAAACATGAAGAACGATATAAGTCTTATCTCTCAAACCTTTATTGTTTAAGAGATATTCACAAGCAAAGTCCCCCCCCCCCTGTTCAGCCAGATCAGAAGGGAGGTGCCGAGGTAGACTGCAGAGAGGGACAATCTTCAATTAAGATAAGGGAAAAAGCTGAATAACTTGTCAAGGGGATAAGGGCTTTTATTCTTTTCATTCAAAGAAGATTGTCCCCTGCTGTTATCTGTCTGGTCTTACAACCAGATTCACATCTGAGAAGAGATGGCTTACACTAGGAAAAAGGGGGGGAGGGGGAAACTTTGCTTGTGAATATCTCTTAAACCATAAAGGTTTGAGAGATAAGACTTATATAATTCTTTATGTTTTTTAATGCCTACAAAATAAAATAAAGTTAAAACGAAGTATTACTATCCCTTTAAGGGCACAAGGAGCTGTTGCAGCCCCCTGTAACAGTTTTGTCCTCGTGTTCTAACATTACCTCTCTTGCATTCCATCACTGATTGGGAAGCAGAGCAGGAGTGTCTTCTGGCTGGCCCACCCTGGTGCCAGCCAGTAATATTAGCTGGTGCTCACGTGGGCTAGCCATTTATATACAACACAGCTTGTGTGAAGTCTGCTGGTAGACCCATAAGCTGCAGTGTAGACCTTTCCTAAAGCAACTTTACAAAGTTCCCGAGTGAAGTAAAGTTGCAGCATGGTGGATTTTGATGCAATTACATGAGGTGAAAGTTACCATAGTCCATCATGGTACTTTTAAACATGGGTAACAGATCCAATGTAGCATCCCTGTGTTGTGTTACCCATATGAAAGGATTTTAACTGGGGATATGATTACTATTTGCAATTATATCTGAGGTCTTTACAAGGCTCTCTCTGGGGAACTCTTTACTGAAAGAGGTGAGCAAAAAATAAGGAGACATTGGGGGAGATACACTAAGGTGGGATAAATAGGTGATAGAGCAGAAAGGACTTGTTCGGTGATATCATTTCTCCAATTTCTGTTATTCTATGAAGCCAATGCACTAAGATTTCTCCAACATTAGAGATCTTAGTGTATAGGCTCTAAAGAAAAACATGAGAACTGGATATGTGATATCACTGGAGAAGTTATCTCTATTTTATCATAGGGTGACCATATTTCAATTCTGCCATTCAGGGACAGAGAAGAGCACACCCCAGCATTCCAATCACCAGAGGGAGAACTGCCCATTGACTGCTGTGACAAAAAGCGGTGCACGTGGTGGACTACAAGAAAATGTACATCAAGCCCAAAGCTTTAGATTAGCATTACACTACAACAGCATTGCACTGCAGCTCCTGATTGATGTCAGTATCAAGGCTCAGTTCTCTCGCTAGTGTTTAGAGCTATGTCTCGAAGCCATTTTTCTGTAGTACAGTAGAGACATCACTTTGTGACAGCAGTCTATGGGTCATTCCTTTTCTAGTGCTTAGACCTCTGAATTCAGGAATCTTCATTCAGGGACTTTGTACTGTCCCAGAAGGGGGCTGCCTGGGACAATGGACAAACATTTAAAATCCAGGACTGTCCCAGGCAATCCTGGACATGTGATCACCCTACTTTATCACCTCTTTATCACACCTGGAGGAAATGTGTTTTTATCTTAAACAAAGGCAATAAAGATGTTGAATTCCTTGCCTTGAGAGTCTGTGTTGACATATAATGAAGATACTTTAAAAATGTATTGGATATCTTTATAACGCAGAACAATATAGATAATTATGGTGACAGCTGGTTTCAATTCAGGTTTATCCAGAAAGAAGATATTTGACTGCTTGTGTTGTCAGTAAGAAATGTAGTCACTCAGGCATTACTGGAATTGGCTTCAATGTTTGTTTCCTTTTTTTTGTTTGTTTGTTTGTTTTGTTTGGTTTCTTTCTTCTGGACCAATCAAAACATGGACAGAAGTTGGTCTTGATGAACACATGGATTTTTTCAACCTCATCAAGTATGTTACTGTGTTACTTTACTATAAGGCAGAACGGGGGTAGGCAACCCTGATCCTCAAGAGCTACCAACAGTTCATGTTTTCAGGGTATTCCAGCTGGAGCACAGGTAGACTAATTAGTGACTCATTGACTTTAATTGATCCACCTGTGCTCATTCAGGAATATAGTGAAAACATGCACTATTAGTAGCTCTTAACCCCTTAAGGACTAGTGACTGTCCTGGCATGTCGCCAGTGTCCATGCCTTAAGGGCTGGTGATGGTCCTGGTACCTCATGGATTTTGTGACTACAAAGATTCTTCAGAATTTTTTTTTTTGATGAGTCGGTATAGTGATGTGTGCCGGCTCTCTGAATGCCGTTTATATGGTCCTTAAGGGTAATCCTACCCCAGGACCACCATGATAGGCTTCACCTACTGTACAATATTGATGGATGTCCAGTTCAGGTTATCAAGACTATGAAGAGGGATCTCCTCATATGAACACAGAAAGATCAATCAGTGGCCCATTCATTCTGAAGGAATTACAAGTACTAATGGTAGAGCCACCAGAGCTCAGTTGAGTATATCATAAAAATCCTAAATGAGAAAATTTACTGCCTATCAGGTTGTCCACACTGGCCATTTCAACCCATGCAAATATAGCCAGTTGCACCATGCTGTAACAAAAATTAGCAGAGCTGGTCAGCCTCGCTATGTAGATGGTTCACATAGGTGATAATGGAAGCTGATGCTCACCATCAGCGTCTCCTCCACCAAGTCCCAGATCTAGATCATCACTGTGATAATGTAAGATGGTGTGGATAAGTAAAACTGGTGATTTAATTAGGGCAATAGCACAGCTTGTGTTCAAACTGACAGTGTGAACATAGCCTTACCAGGGATTGGGGGCAGGTTAAGCATTTCTGATGCCAGAAAACTCTAACTCATGGATATAATATTTTAATTGCATTTCCCTACACTGATCCCTCTCTCTCTCTCTTACACAAATCTGGGCATAAAATCAATTATGTGTAGGTTAGTCCCTCAAAATGATTATTTAATTAACACTAGATATCTTGTTCATGGAGGAAGACATGATTATTTGTTGTATTAGTCCCAGACCCCAAACTCCTCCCACTGAAGACTTCAGATGAACATAAGTGGGATGAGTTTTGGATAGAGTTTTGCAAAAAAGAATAATGTCCATCTTTGTGAATATGATATCCAGTACGAATTAAAGATTCATTTTAGAAAACCAAACCAAGTAGAATTGATTCATAGCGGCCATTATGCTTCTCTACTTGATTAAAGAGCAGGGGGTTATTTATTAGTAATTGTTAGAATTCTTTTGAAAATCAGTAGCCAACCTGCAGTGTTTTCTGCTATTTCCATGGGACAGGTAAAAAGAGATCAGTCTTCTAAGCCCCTCTGTGAACAGGAACTTAAGAGCCTTAAAACCTCTGTTCCCTGAGAACTTTACATTAAATCTTGCACTAGAGTATGCTATGCTGTCTGGAGGAGACTGCAAAGCTCATGCACATCTGATGTGATAGCTAATATTGTATATCATATTTCAGTTTTTTAGGTGTCATTTTTTGTAATCCAGTACACAAATTGTTCTATGAATTATATGTATTTAACCATTTACATTTGATGGCATTTTTGTGGGTATGTTTGGGGGGTTCTAACAATGATATTAATATTGATAGTCATTCTAAAATAATTTGATATTGATAGTACCATTTATAATTGGAAAAATATGTGTGGCCATTTCACCTCTCCATTAAGCAAAGGTGCCTCCACCACTAGGAAATACTTCATTCAAAAGTTATTCTTATAGAAGAAAACTGAATGTGGTGAATGCAATGTTTATAGTGGCAGTTAAGCTCTCCATAAACAGCAATGTCTTCTCCATATGAAAAGATTAGTATACTAATCATGTTGATGCAATATTTCCCCAGATTGCATTGCAATGAGATGCAGAACTCTTGAGTGGGTTATATTATAGATGCATGCATTTGTCTTTATAACTAGACCATTTTTAAGCTCCAATAAAACAATTTGCATAGTAGTGAATAATGAAACTGTCATAAAGAGAAATTATATAATTCTATTAGTTCCAGTTCTAGAATCTTGTACCTTCAGTCACACCTTGGTGAATGACACATTCTGAGCAATATAAGAATTAGAATTAATAACAATGATAAAACCTACTGCAGTAATTGATATTAAGTAATTATCAGTAACCATGAATGAACCTTTTGAGCACCAAGAAGTTATTCAACACTTTACCACTCAAAGGGTTAGCCCGTTGTGTGCCAGTTGGGTTTTAATGGTCACTCCTCTGGCACTCAAAGAGTTTAAGGGAGAGTAATACTTAAAATGTAAAAAAAGTGTTGTAGGGTTTATCCCCCTGAGTAAAACAGGAGTACTCCCACTGCTGAAAGGTGTTTTATTCAAATGTTATTACAGCTCAAAGTTGATTTTTTAGGCGCAATATCACAGTGGCCTGCAATTGTATAGTAGCGCTGTTGCTACACCATCTCATGGAGATTTATGGTCTATGGACCAGAGCTGTCCATAGGACGGTGTAACAACAGCACCACTGTACAATTTCAGGCCACTGTGATATTGCACCTAAAAAATTAAACTTTGGCTGTAATAACTTTTGAATAAAACTCCTTTCCGCAGTGAGAGTACCCTTTTTTTTACTCAGGGGGATAAACACTACAATATATATTTTTTTACATATTAAGTATTACTATCCCTTTAAATTACAGTATAATACTTTGTAATGAGTGATTTGTAATTAAATTAAATTCTGTGCATCAATAAAAGTCATTTATCTTTATGTATAATGTTTATTTATGATATTGTGTATTAGTTTTTGGTATGCATTTACATTCCCTTCCATGCACCCCTCATTAGTTCAATGCTGTAGACTTTTCAAGAAGAAAACTCAAGCACTGAGTTTTTTTTGACACTTAAATAAATCAGGGCTTTAGAACAATATAGGATCTGAGAAATCTAGACCAATATGTTTGACTTGAAACAAAACAAGTGATAAAGACAAAGTGCAATAGTCATACAATGGATCACTTACTAAAAATTGATATTTAACCTTAAACCAATTTGTTTCTACATTGTTGTTGTTAAAGGAACACTAAACCTTTCTAATATTAACTCCTCATTTAATTTACTATGACTTAATGGTCTATATGAATTTTACTCTGGCTCCTTGGTTCAAGAGATAACATAATAAGTTTTTCCTGGCTGTTATATCCAAGATGGCGGACATGACAGTTGTAGCAGAACTACTGGACATCAAACTCTACCCATTAGAACTGCCTTCCTACTTTTTATTGAAACAGACAGAGTGCGTGAGCTGAAAAAGATCTGCATGCTCAGTGGGAGGAGTTTGAGGTCAGTACTTTCTGATAGTAATGAGCTGTGGAATATCACCATTTTCTGTGGGAAGAGTTTGAGGTTCAGTACTTTCTAACAGTAAAGAGATGCAAAATATCACCATGTGCAGTAGAAGAGTTTGAGGTCCAGTATTGTCTGCTAGTAATTTTCATATTCACTTCCATGGACTGGTTGAAAATGTTATCTTTTTAACAAAAGTGAAAAGAAAAATGTCATAGGGATCATTTGGATTATCTGGCGTAGCAAAGTAAGTGAGGTTATTATTAGAAGGTGGTAGTATTCCAATAATTGGTTGAAAAAGCTATGATGCCAGATAACCAGGAATCTAATTTTTCTCTGTAATGTGTGAAGCTCAAGAAATCTTTGCCTAAGGGTAACTGGAATCTAAATCTGGCCCTGGTGGCCCTGGAGGGAGATTCAGATAATGGTGGAAAAATATAAAAAACTGACTGTATATTTATATTTCATTTGTCATAAAATTATACCCATTCTTCTTAGTACTTCAACTTCATTAGCTAACATTAGACAAGACCAAAGCCAAGAAATCGGATACAAAAAGCAAACAAAAAGCTCATTTTAACACAGCTGAGTTGTTGATGTAATCAGAATCTATTTCAAATGATGGCAATGAACATACATACAATACAGGCACTGTAAATGACAAGCAAAGTAAACAAATACATGACTGACCAAAATACATACGTACACACATATACCAAAATGAACCACTGCAAATTGATATATAGTCAGAGCATAGATATTTTAAAAAAAGAAAATTCCAGAAGCAGTTTTCCTGGGCAGTCAAATTACTGAGTGTCATTATTGGTCCACTGCACAATGTAGAGTGACACTCCATACTCATACAACAGGCATTAACACTTCTGCAGCAGAATAGACATTTGTCTATGAACTCATAGAAATGATTAATGTTACCATGTTTGAAGCTCATCACTTTTTAAAGTGATAGTAACACTAAATCTGCAAAAATATATATTTTGTAGAGTTTGTTTAATTTTTTAAGTTGCAGTATCTCAATGGCCCGAAATGTTACAGTGCACTGTTACTACACCATTACTGTTACTACACCATTACTGTTACTACAGCTCTGTTCAGCTGATCATAAAACTCTATAGCAGGGCTGACCAAGTTCAGTCCTCAAGGGCCGCCAACAGACCAGGATTTAGGGATTTCCCTGGTTAACCCTTTGAGTGCCAGAGTGATACAGAACGCATTGCTTTGCAATGCATTCTGTACCCCTCTGGCACTCAAAGGGTTAAACACAGGTGAGTTAATCACAGGCTTATTCCTTGTGACTGACACACCTTTGCTTAATCAGGGAAATCCTTACATCCTGGCCTGTTAGTGGTCCTTGAGCACTGAAATTGGACAGCCCTGCTCTATGGGATGCTGTAGAAACAGCACCACTGGGAAATATAAGGCCATTGCGATACTGCAACTAAATATGTAAAGTTTGAGCTGCAATAACTTTTGAATAAAACACCTCTCAGCAGTGGGAGTACCTTTGTTTTGCTCTGGAGGATAAACCCTCCTATACTTTACATATATATATATATATATATATATATATATATATATATATATATATATATATATATATATATATATATATATATATAATATATAGACAGTATCTATTATTGTTACAGCATACTATTTTATATAAGAATAGCAACTTGCTTATGAGCATCTGTGGAGTATTGTTCTTTTCTGCTTAACCCCTTGAGGACAAAATGGTGCGGCACTTATTGCGAATCAATGCTATTCACACCCCTTTGATACTCAAAGGGTTAACCTTTTGAGTGCCAGAGGGGTACGCAATGCATTGGTTTGCAATGCGTTGCTTACCCTTCTGGCACTCAAAGGGTTAATAGAGGAGGAGGACAAACATTTCTTTAAATGGATAATAATACTTAAAATGTAAAAAAATATGTTGTAGGGTTTATCCCCCTGTGTAAAACAAGGGCACTCCCACTGCTGAAAGGTGTTTTATTCAAAAGTTATTACAGCTCAAAGTTTAATTTTTTAGGTGCAATATCACAGTGGCCTGAAATTGTACAGTGGCGCTGTTGCTACACCATCCTATGGACAGCTCTGGTACCGGGACCATAAATCTCCATATGATGATGTAGCAACAGTGCCACTGTACAGTTTCAGGCCACTGCGATATTGCAACTAAAAAATTCAACTTTGAGCTGTAATAACTTTTGAATAAAACACCTTTCATCAGCGGTTTTACTCAGGGGGCTAAACCCTACCACTATTTTTTTACATTTTAAGTATTATTATCTCTTGAACTGTAACAAAAAGGCAGGAAAATGTAACCTTTCTTCTTCTATAGGAATTCTCGTATAAGGTCCATTTTATCCCATTGAAATAAATGGGAATTGTTGAAAACATTCAGACAAACACTAAAGATCTTATTCATCAAGCTAAAGAGATGCAATTCTGAAGCAAACCAGCTGAACCATGAGAAGAAATTAAAATTCCCATTTATATAAATGGGGCTTTTAACCTACTGAATGCTAGAGAGATCTCCAGGTCATTGCAAAACATTTGTTTTCATCCATCATTTCTCCTTAGTCAATGTACCCTGGTCTGCTTCTAATGGGAAGATACCCTAAGCAGGGCCAGGGCAAGTTTGTATGTTACTCCTCTAAAAGAACTCATGGTTCAGCCTGTCTGCTCACAAACTTTTGATTGCCAGATGGATATCCAGCTCATTGCCAAATAATGTGTTGGACACCCTTCTGGTATTCAAAGGGTTAATGAGTGATAAGACAATCTAAAAATAATAAAAAAAAATTAAATTGACAATATGATGAAAAGGGAGAAAGCAATAGGATGTCTGTATACCTATAGAACTGGTCATGCTGCCACCCCTTAACCCTTTGAGTGCCAGAGGGGTACACAACGCATTGCTTTGCAATGCGTTGTGTACCCTCTGGCACTCAAAGGGTTAATAATACCATGCTAGCTGGCCGCTTAGTTTACCTAGCGGTTGCACAGATCCAGACCATCACATTATACCAGTCTATTTCCATGGTATGCAGTCCCTGAAAAGATGTTTTTTTTTTTTTTCTCCAGAAAATTATTTTTCTTCCATTGAAACATTGGGAATTTAGTAAAGCTGCAGTACCGTTTTGTCCTTAATACCACCTCAGCTGAGTTAGCTGCGAGTACTGCTTGGTATGCCTGAAGCATGCTTCTTGCGCACTGATAATAGAAATTATAATATCGCTCATTTTCACTTACCATGCAGGCTTTTTCAGCATAAGTAATACACACTAATTTAAAGGGGGAACTATGCCCTAAGAATAAGAGGCTCTTAACTGGTTTATCTATAGTACTTACTTAAGTAGGTGTCCTTCAGTCAGCAGTCATTTATTTCCAATTACTGTTTTTGTTTACATTTGATCTCTGTTTTAGTGTACTGCTAGTTGTTTCAGTTTCAATCAGGTTCAATCTGATAACAACTAGGGTCCCTTGAAACCCATTCACTTTCTATTGAAGACCATTGTTTGCTGTGAGGAAGTGTGATTTTAGGGCCAACTTCAATAGAGATCATGATAAGCAGGAAACTGCAGATATAATTACATATATATATACTAGCAATGTGGGACGGCGCTGCCCGTCAGGATATATAGGGAATTAATGCACACACACGGATGCAAGACAAACACACACAGAGACACACACGCAAATGCACACGCATGCACTGAGATGCATAAAGAGCGACACAGTCATACACACATACATGCAATGCACAACATACAGATACATAGAGTGTGATACAGACTTGCAACACACATAGTGAGGAACACACAGGCACACACACAGAGACACACACACACAGAAGTGAGTCATAAGGGGGTGACTTATGTGTAATTGTAATGAGTTTGTGTTTGTACTTATGCCTCCACTGTGGCATTCATTCATATAGTTGAAATGCATGTTGTAATTGCACATACTATGGTGGAAGGTGGATTGCGCTGGCTCCCGGGTTGTGAGTGAGTATGAGTGAGTGTGTGTGAGTGAGTGGCATTCATTCATGTAGTTGAAATGCATGTGGTAATTGCACATACTATGGTAGAAGGTGGATCATGCTGGCTCCCAGGGTGTGAGTGAGTGTGAGTGAGACTATGGTGGAAGGTGGATCGTGCTGGCTCCTTGGGTGTGAGTGAGTGTGAGTGCGTGTGAGTGTGAGAGTGAGTGATTGCGTGTGAGTGATTGCATGTGAGTGATTGCGTGAGTGTGTTAGTGAGTGTGAGTGATTGAGTGAGTGTGTGTGATTGAGAGAGAGTGTGTGAGTGTGAGTGAGTGTGAGAGTGTGTGAGTGAGAGGGTGTATGAGAGTGAGTGTGAGTGAGTGTGTGATTGAGAGTGTGAGTGAGAGTGTGTGTGATTGAGTGTGAGTGAGAGTGTGTGAGTGAGTGTGTGAGTGAGAGTGTGTGAGAGTGTGAATGAGAGAGTGTGAGTGAGAGAGTGTGCGTGTGTGTGTGACTGAGTGTGTGATTGAGTGTGTGAGGTAACATAGCAATATAACACACGGTGGCTCTTCAGTTGAGGCAGCACAGCAATATGCTGTGGGAACAAATAGAAAGTGGTGTCTGAGGCTTGCCCTCTGTAACATACAGCAAAGCATCTCTCTCCCTTTAAGTAGAAAGGGCGGGAATCAGGAAGCAGGAAGTGGAGGAGTGACAGTTGAAAACAGACAGTTAGTGAGGTTGACAGAAGAGATGAAAAGAGTTAAATAAAAGAGTTGCTATTAAGTTTATCCCTGAGTTTGTATTTTATGGAAACATTACACCCTCGTACTGAAACAGAGTGTATGGAGGGTTACAATTATCTGTGGGAGGTGAAACAGTGTGTTTGTGGGGTCATGATCCTGAGTGAGAGTGTGTGTGAACCAGGAGAAGTTATTGATATCCCCTTCTTCAGGGGAGAGTGGCAGCTATATTTTTTTTTGTCAGTTGGATAGTGGTGGGCGGGCTGGAGGGGGCAGGCCAACTCCCTGTATGATAAACATGCCCCCATTGAATCACCCAATGGGAGCAGTAAGTCCCCATTGAATCACCCAACAGACGTTGTGTCTCCTAATGCGACATAAATTATGTAATGAAGCATTCTGTTCAATGTGTGTTTGTTTTCTGAGGATACATAAATTATGTTCTGTGTGTGAGGTACCATAAATAATGCAATGAGGCTTATTCTTTTATATGTATACTAGCAATATGGGACTGCGCTGCCCATCAGTATATATAGGGAATTAATGCACACACACACGGATGCAAGAGAAACACACACAGAGACACATACGCAAATGCACACTCATGCACTGAGATGCATAAAGGGCGACACACATATACATGCAGTGCACAACATACAGACACACAGAGTGTGATACAGACATGCAACACACACAGTGAAGAACACAGAGGCACACCCAGAGACACACACACAGAAGTGAGTCATAAGGGGATGACTTTTGTGTCATTGTAATGAGTTTGTGTTTGTACTTATGCCTCCACTGTGGCATTCATTCATATACTTGAAATGCATGTTGTAATTGCACATACTATGGTGGAAGGTGGATAGTGCTGGCTGGTGTGAGTGAGTGTGAGTGAGACTATGGTGGATGGTGGATCGTTCTGGCTTCCGGGGTGTGAGTGTGAGTGAGTGCGTGTGAGTGCGAGAGTGATTGCGTGTGAGTGATTCCGTGTGAGTGATTGCATGTGAGTGATTGCGTGAGTATGTTAGTGAGTGTGTGTGATTGAGGTATTGTGTGTGAGTGACAGTGTGTGAGTGTGAGAGAGTGTGAGGGTGAGAGAGTATGAGTGTGAGAGTGAGAGAGTGTGAGTGTGTGTGATTGAGTGTGAGTGAGTGTGTGAGAGTGAGAATGAGAGAGTGTGAGTGCAAGAGTGAGTGATTGCATGTGAGTGATTGCGTGAGTTTGAGAGATGAACCTGGGGGCTATTAAATTATTTTACAAATATGTACAATATGGGGGATAGTAATAATAAAGTATTACTATCTCTTTAAGTCAATGAGAATTTTTCTTTTGGTCTGTGTGATATTTTTTTAGTTCAACAGCCAGCGTTCCCTCTAAGGTGCTCATGGTTGGGCAAATCAGCCCTGAAAGAGTTAAAGAGGACTATTTCAGCAGAGCTGTATTAGAACAACAGGTGCACCTGCCCAGTTGTAATTGCTCTTTTAACTATTTCAGTGTTGGGTTGTTCCTTCCTGGTCATCTTAGAAGGAACACGGCTCAGAGCCTCTTTATCGTTCATAGTTAGATAATAGGAATTTACACTATCATTTATAAAATCAATAGTAATTATAGAACAAAAACTACATGGTCAAAAAAAGCTGGCAATCAAGTTTCATGAAGCAGCATGGCAGGGTTATTGCTTAAAAGAGCAATTTATGTTCAAAGCAAATAAAATGTTGACTCAACATTAAAATGAACGTTAATCATCTTATATTGATGTTGACTAGAACCTCAAACTTTTGACCTTATCAAGTTCAAAAATACAGAAAATTGCTGCAACTTTTTTAAAGTATGAGTGTGCTTTTCAAATAGAACCTATGGTTTAACCCCTTGGTGGCTATAATGATCGCAAACACATTGGTTTCACATTCTTAACAACTATGATGTTAATCCTTTGAGTGCCAGAGGGATACGCAACGCATTGCTTTGCAATGCATTGCATACCTCTCTGGCACTCAAAGGGTTAAACTCAGCAGTAAGTAGTTTTTTTATATCATTTTGTAAATATTTCCTTAAAGTCTGATTTTAACAGACACATTTTTATGATCATTTCCAATTTATTGTATTAATTATTCTAAGCTCCCTTCTTTAAAGGAACGCTATATACATCCCTCTTACTTTAACCCTTTGGGTGCCAGAGAGGTAAGCAACACTATGAATCAATGTGTTGATTGTGCCCCCCCAATAAAATCTTTTGTTACTACTGAATACCGTGTCATCTGAGGTGGACACTCAGGGCCAGATTTCCCAATAAGCAGAGTAGACAACTGCCTAGCGCTCCAAATTTTGAGGGGAGTCTCAGCTGTGTTGGCCACATCCACATTCTGAATTGTGGCTGTGGCCAGAGAAATATCAATGTTCCTGTTTTATACCACTTTACAGATTATTATTTAACTCCTTGGATGCTAGAGAGATGTCCAATACATTGTGAAGCAATGCATTGGGCATCTCTCCAGCAACCAAGGGGTTAACACTTTTTTTTTTTTTTCCCCATGCTTGTTATAGGCCAAAGAGTATTTTTTATGTGCCAAGAAGTAATAGATGGGATTGGGGTGGAACCATGTGAGGAATGGGGGGGTGGCAATAGGTGGAGTTAAGGACACCTAGAGTGCCTTACCTAGGTGTGCCTGGGATGGAAATCCGGCCTTGTGGATATGATTATTTTTTGACAGACCTTATACTCCCCTCATTGACAGCATTCCCTTTAAGTTGAGGAATGAGCAACCCAAAAATTAATGCATTAAAGGACCAATTAAAAATGGGCAGCGCTGCACATCATCTTGAGGGGTTTCACATTTAGGAACTGATGTGCCCTGTGAACATCTGGGTCTTCTGCGCTCCACCATCGGTCTCCCCTTCCCCCTTAACCTTCCTACTCTCCTTTTTTTTTCTCTCTGCCTCATCTCTCTCTTACCATTTCAGGCTATTCCACAATCTCGTTAATCTATTCAGCCTCTATCTCCTTTTGACGAATGCAATTGCACCACTTCGCTCTCCTTCTCTCAACTTACTGTAAAAGATGTTTACTTACTTTTCCGAGTATATGGCGTGGGCCAGCATTACACACTTAGTAATTATCTGGCAAGCTATGTAATTCAGTTTCCACTACATTATCGTAACTCCTTGTGCATAGAGATTCATTTTCTGATTATCATTGTTACAGTTTTATAATTCGTGTACTATGTACTCTTTAGTATTTGTTGTACTTTTTCTCTTTTTGAACTTAATAAAGACTTTAAAACAAGACTTCAGTAGAAGGAGTTTCATGAGCAAACCAAAAGGGGGTTTCCATTTGCCCAGAAACCCTTCTTGAATTTTGTGGCCCTTATCAGATCACAGAGAAAGACAAAGCTGCTCTTATCCATTTGGATAGACTGCCTTTTAGCTGTAAGAAAAGGAACAAGACATGTCCTCACACAAAGTTCAGTTTAAGCTCTGCTGAGCATTTTTATTAAAATCAGGTGTCACCTGCAGGGCCGGTGCAAGGATTTTTGTATACACAGGCGAAGGTGCATTTTGATGCCCCCCCCTGACCCGGACACAATCCACCTGCCCCCCCCCCGACCTTGCCACAGTCCCCTGCCCCCGCCCACATATTCACCACCACAATGCTCCCTTCATCTCCACATTGCACCTTCCACAATGCTCCCTTCATCTCAACATTGCCCCTTCCACAATGCCCCTTCATCCCCACATTGCCCCTTCATCTCCACATTGCCCTTCCATAATGCCCCTTCATCCCCACATTGCTCCTTAATCTCCACATTTCCCCTTCCATAATGCCCCTTCATCTCTACATTGCCCTTCCATAATGCCCCTTCATCTCTACATTTCCCCTTCCATAATGCCCCTTCATCTCCACATTTCACCTTCCATAATGCCCCTTCATCACAAAATGCCCCTTCCACACTGCCCCTTCATCTCCACATTTCACCTTCCATAATGCCCCTTCAGCTCCATAATGCCCCTTCAGCTCCACAATGCCCCCTGATCCCCTACCTTGAGTCCCTGGTGGTCTAGCCATAAGAGAGCTCTGTGCCTCCTTCGGCACAGAGCTGAAGCTCCCAGTGATGTTCTCAGTAATACAGAGCGCTGGGAGATGACGTCATTTCCCAGCGCTCTGTATTGCTACAGAGCCTGTGTCCTCTGCGTTGTGAGCGTCCCATAGACGCCGCGAGGGAGCGCTTGGTAGTGTAAATCAGCGCTCCCTCGCGGCAGATATATTTAAAAAAAATAAAAAAAAAAATAATCTCAGCGTCTCCCTTTTCGGCGCCCTAAGGCAGCCGCCTGTGCTGCCTTAATGGTAGCGCCTGCCCTGGTCACCTGGCAAATTCCCCAAAACGTTGTGTTTTGCAAAGTGATTTCAATAAAAATGTTCAGTAGGGCTTAAACTGAACTTTGTGTGTGGACACCACATTTTCCTCTTCTTACTATGTTTGACCATCAGTAGCACTGGTCTCCAGTATCCTGCACCAAGCTGCATGGTGTGTTAAGGGTAACTCACAAATGTACAAGCTGTTTAGCAGTTTATGGGCTATTTTAGTCCTACAGCAACTGGATAGGCCACTGCTTTCCCACTCTTGGTCTGTGCACAGTTAGTTAAAATTGATTTTGGTTATAGAATGGCACACGACACGTTATACATATTGTTACTGTGCACTTATTTTACTGTTTGGAAACATTTGGAAATTCTAGTCTGAAGTTTCTAGCCCTCTGCTTGCTTATCACCAATCTAGTAAGCTACTTGCCCCAAGGGGAGAGCAATGGGATAGTCTATAAGTGTTTTTGGACTATTCTTTCGTCCACACCTTGTTTAACTCCATGGGGGTTATGCACTAAGGAGTGATAAAAAGGTGATAAGTGTAAATGACTTGACTAGTCATATCACTTCTCCAGTTCCTATGTTATTAAGTAGAGCATTGGTTCTCAACTCCTGTCCTCAGGACCCAATAACAGACCAGGATTTGATGATTTCTTTGTTAGAGCACAGGTGAGTCAATCAATGTGAATGAGCCTCTGATCACCACACCTGTGCTCTAGCAGAGAAATCCCTAAGTCCTGGCCTGTTAGTGGGTCCTGAGGACAGGAGTTGAGAACCACTGAAGTAGAGGCTATGCACAAAGATCTCCAAAGTTGGAGAAATGTTAATGCTTTGCCTCCATAGAATAACATAGGAACTGGAAGTGATATCACTGGAGTAATCATCTCCACTTTATTACCTTCCTATCATACCTTAGTGCACCCCCCATGTATTAAACACCCTTTTCCTGTGCATGCTATAGGGAATGCATAAGAGCGTTGATGGCAGTAAAATCTTAACCCTTTGAGTGCCAGAGGGCTTAGTGAATGTATGTATGTATGTATGTATGTACTAATGTGTGTATCATACTCTGTAGAAAGTACCCTAAAGATCAGCCTCTGGCATTAACCCTTTGAGTGCCAGAGGGAGGTACGCAGCGCATTGCTTTGCAATGCATTGCGTACCCCTCTGGCACTCAAAGGGTTAAGGGCTAACTCCATTAGAGTGACGCTACTGGATTCGGACATTCACCCCTCTCTGTGTTTGCCCCTGAAGTTTGGGATCCTGAAGTCCAGCCACAAAGAATGACGACATGATATCCAGTACAAATTTAAAGATAAGTTTTGGGGAACCAGTCCATACAAAACTGACTCATAGAGAACATTAGGATTTCTACATATATGAATATCAGTGAAGAATTATTATTTGGAGCTGTTTGTTCCTTTAATAATTTTTACTGCACTTTAATGTACTCTATTGATGATGTGGTCCTCAAACAAGGTGAACGTATCACAGACCAGCATCTCAGCATGCCAATTAAATGCTTAACTCATCATGGAGCATTGAATTGAGCATGTCTTTTCCACTCAAATGTTTAACCCCTTAAGAACCAGAACTGTGTGGGAAGGCATTGTTTAGCAACAATTTGCTCACCCTCTGGTCCTTAAAGGGATAGCAATGTTCCAAAATAAAAGCAGTTCCAATTAATCTTTATAGTATTTGGGCCATGGAGAGTGTTATTACAATAATGTTGTCGTTGTAGTTCAAGAGTAATTGAATGAAAAAATTACCCCCTCCTGCCCCTTTTACCTAGTGTAAGCCTCCTCCCCTCAGATGTGGAATCTGGTCCTGAGACCAGACAGCTCACAGCAAGGGACAATCTTCTTACTGTGAGCATAAGGAAAACCCTGTCCCCATTGACAGGTTTTTCAAGTTTTTCCCTTATGTTCATTGAAGATTGTCCCTCTCTGAGGTGAGCAGTGTTACATCAGTAAAAGGAATGGGAGGGGGATACTTTATCATTCAGTTACTCTTGAACTACAACTCTGACAGTTTTGAAATAACACTCTCCATGGCCTAAATACTATGAAGATTAATTGGAGCTCCTTTTATTTTGAAATATTACTAGCCCTTTAAAGGGTTAAGTCCTTTACTGCTTGAACACAGGTGTGTGAATCTAAATGACTCTGTCATAGATGGTATAGCTGCTAGGGCAAGGCAAGGTGAGTTATTTTTATTCACGCACCTGTATTGAAGCTGGGATATCCAAAGACACTGGACCAGATGGACAAGGAAACTGTATAAAATCTGGGACAAGCCGTTTACACCACAGGAAATAAATGCAAATTACACAAATTATTTTTCTTTAAATGGGGGCTTTTAACCTCTTGCATGCTACAGTGGTCTCCAAGGCATTGCCTCACAGTGTGATAAAGATTTATTTAGCATTCAAGGGTTAAAATTAAAATTTAAATCAATGGGGGTTTTATTCGCCTCTTTTGGTGTATCTGGTTTGCCCCAGAATTACATCACTTTCTTTGTGCATACTGCCCACTGTGCTTGCCAGCTACTTGGAAATTCTCAGGATATGTCCCCGAAACTCTGTTTTTCTGACTTAATTACCAGGTCTCTGGGGAAAGTGGGTGATTCTCTGGGACTCCCCCCTAATTGTGACACGATTCCTGTCATATGGACATTCTCACCTCCACCTACACTTGTCACTGTGGAACTGCTGCCAGCAAAGCTTCCAGGTATTCTTGTCAGATGACTGACTTGAGTGTCACGGCTAAGGCCTTGCATCTTTAAAGCAAAGTTTTCTCCCCATAAGAATGTTGTGAAGCATTTCACAGACTTGCCTGCAGTCAGGGTTACCTTTGTCCAAATTCTTTCAGATGGAAACCTGTGCTTTCTACTGATGAACCCACATTTACTGTCACACAGTGATGTCCTTCAGCCATTGTTATCTGTCTAATAAGCACTACTGTGTACTATTTAACTTTCTGAATGCCAAAGGAGTACAGAATGTATTACAAAGCAATGTGTTGTGTACCACAGTGGTACTCAGAGGGTTAAATGAAGGTGGGATACCTGAAACAACTGAATAATTAAGGACTGCAATTCCCAGGGGATAATGGAAATTGTAGTCCTTAAAAGCTGGAGGACCTAACGTTGCCCTCTTGTGATTTAAATCCAGCTTTGGTGGTGCAAAGGTTAATTGTAACACCAAGTGAAAATATCCAATTACATATGTAGCCATTAAATCCTTGCATGATATCACAGTGAGTTATGTACTTCCACTGACTTGCATGGAGCTTTTAACACTTATATACAGATGTAGCATGTTATCTAAATAACATAAATCGCTAACCTGTGAATCTCCCTGTATGCGTAACCGCAGATGCGCAGTAGGGACTGGCCGAACGCGCGGATCCGGAGAGGGGAGCTCCAGACGGCTCACTGCCTGTCTGTGCTTCCAGCTCCGGGGCAAAGCCGAGGCCGCTGGGTGGCACTTTAGCCCGTGTATAGTGGCTTTCATATTAGTTGTTAATAATTCCCCACTACCAATTGTTTTATACAGAGGCTACTTTCAGATTGCATGCACTTCTCATTTCTTCTTTTTACTGTCCAGAAGCATACTTGTCCTTTCCACTAGTGCAGATATGTGGGAGGGGACACTATACATCACTGGACATCAGTGGACAATCTGCTTTTTCTCTGGCACACAGCAGAGTTCTAAACACTAGAGGGATAACTGCCCACTGACTGCTGTGACAGAAAGTAATGCCTGTGGTGGGCAACAATTTAATATACATCAAGCTCGAAGCCTCAGACTAGCATTACACTGCAACAAAATTGCACTGCAGCTCCTGTTTGATGTCAGGATCATGTCTCAGTATTCTTTCTATTGTTTAGAACTCTGTCCAGAAGAGGCATCACTTTCTGTCAGTAGGCAATGGGCAGTTCTCCTAGTGTTTAAAACTCTGTGATTTGGAGTCTTCATTCTGAGACTTTTTACTGTCCCAGAAGGGGCTACAAAGGACATGGGGCACAATTTAAAATCCATGACTGTCCTGGACAGTCCAGGACAAGTGCTCAACCTATGTGGAGCATTAATGTTCAATACCCCTGGAGAATAGAACCATGTTGAGGTGGGAGTCTTCTAAAGACTTGATTTGCTTTTTAAAGGGTGTGGGGTTTATATGAAGCAGGAAGAGGAATGAGTGGGATAAAGAGGGTGTATGAGGGGGTTCTGTGAGAAATTGGCCAGTGGGAAGACCTGGAGTAAACTGTGTAAGTTGAAAAGGAACTCAGAACTGGAGAAAGTGGCTTAGTCACTGGAGACCTGAGGTGAGATGCACTAAGGGGCGATGCTATGGTGATGTATGTCTGGCTGTTTGCAGTGAGCACATTAACTTGGTGATGGAGATACACATCGCCATATGCACTAAAAAAATTCTTATCAGCATGGAGGATTGTCGAACTGCTGACTATTAGTGTTGAGCGAGCACCCCGATGCTTGGGTGTTCGGGTGCTCTGACCGAGCACCCCCTGAGGCTCGAGTGCTCGGCCGAGCACCCGAACCCCATTGCATTAAATGGGAGGACTCGAGCATTACACCAGGCATCCCCTGCTCTGATGAGGGGAGGGTGCCTGGTCAATGCCCCCCTTCATCTCCGCAATGTCCCCCTTCATCTCCGCAATGTCCCCCTTCATATGTCCCCCTTCATCTCCGCAATGTCCCCCTTCATATGTCCGCCTTCATCTCCGCAATGTCCCCCTTCATATGTCCCCCTTCATCTCCGCAATGTCCCCCTTCATATGTCCCCCTTCATCTCCGCAATGTCCCCCTTCATATGTCCCCCTTCATCTCCGCAATGTCCCCCTTCATCTCCGCAATCCCCCCTTCATCTCCGCAATGTCCCCCTTCATATGTCCCCCTTCATCTCCGCAATCCCCCCTTCATCTGCGCAATGTCCCCCTTCATATGTCCCCCTTCATCTCCGCAATGCCCCCTTCATCTCCGCAATGCCCCCTACCTCCAGTCCCTGGTGGTCCAGCGGAGCGTCTGCAAGATCTGTGCCTCCTCCGGCACAGATCCCTGCCACCCGAACATGGCAGGCGAGCACATGGCGGTACTCGTACGAGTACCGCCATGTGCCGAGCAGAGCGATGCTTGAGCCGATCCGAGCATCGGCCGAGCATGCTCGCTCAACACTACTGACTATGTTTAAGCGATGTCCTTCCTTACACATCTCCAGCAGTTCAACAACCCTGAAGTCTGAGAGCATCTTCCCTACTCCCCCACTTGCCAAATGGATGAATGGATCCTCTCACAAATCCTTCCAGTGCAATTCCAGTGCTTTGCATTCCCCTGTGGCACTGAATGGGGTAAAACAGTTGTAGAAAACATTTGTGGCAAAAGTCTTGTGCCTTAACCCATTGAGGTTCAGAGGTAAGCAACACAATGCATTGGTTACCTCTCTGGCACTGAAAGGGTTAAAGCCCTGGACAGTATCGTTGGTACTTGCTACATGATACAGTAGCTAACAGACTATAGTTGAATCAAAATAGTGGTTTAGTAGTCAACACGTCTGTGTGTTTTCACACTTTCACCAAGGCATGAAATCCCCACAACAGTGAGGCTAACCTTGTTTTACCTATCAGGAAACACCCTATAAAATATATATTTTGTCACTGTAAAATATCACTGCTCTGTAATATTAGTATTATTATGTATCTGTTTTACCTTAGTCTCATATGAGGTGTTGGGACTGTGAACTACGACAGCAAAAGTTGCTATCAGAACTTGGTGCATGTGGTGGGGAGCCACATTAACATATAAACCCACCTACATGAATATGAATATGTCTCATTAAACTGCATTTCCATATGAAAATTAGCTATTGTCAAACAGAATCATAAAACCTGACATACCGGATTCATGGAGATATTGGCAGATTGTGTTGGATCCACAAAGATATGAAGGAGAAGACATCTTAGTGCATGCTGTTGATATGTCATTGCCAGATATTTGCCACCATATCGACATCACAGCCCTTATCATTCTTTAGTACATCTCCCCCTGATACTGAGTATAAAATATTTCAGTCTCCAAGCAAATGCAGAGAGTTCTCAGGTCTGCTTCTACTTAAGCAAGGTTTATTTTGTTTTGTTTTTTAAAACATTTTTATTGAGAGGACAGTAAGAAAACATTACAAATTCAATGAGAATGCACATAGTAGTCAAATAAAAGAAACAATGCATACAGTCAAGTAGGTATCATAACAGAGTTACAGCTGTCCCATTTTGATTTTTAAAGTTTAAGAAGCTAAGCTAAACCAAAGCCAAAACTACCCACCCCTATCTCCACCCCAAACCAAGACTCTAAAAGAACTCATCCTGCCCACCCTTCCTCCCTCCCCGGGAGACGAGCACAACACCTCTTTCGTTAAGTAATTATAAATGTAGCAGATAACAGCATAGGCAATCATTTCTAAATAAACATATAGATAGAGTGATAGGTATCCATTAGTGTTGAGCGAGCATGCTCGGCCGATGCTCGGATCGGCTCGAGCATCGCTCTGCTCGGCACATGGCGGTACTCGTACGAGTACCGCATGTGCTCGCCCGCCATGTTCGGGTCTCCTCCCCGCACGTTTTGCGGCTGCTGCGCAGCCAATAAACGTGCAGGGAGGCTCTGACATCGGTGTAATGCCAGCAGCCATGTTGGCTGCTGGCATTACACTGATTGGCTGGCCAGAACCCGTGGTCGGGTGCTGTATAGCACCTGACCATCGAGTTCGGCTCAGTCTGAGCCAGGGAGAGCTGAGGATAGGAAGGGAAAGGCAGTGTAGGGAGGAAAAAAACAAAAATTGTGAAAAAAAAGAACCAAAAGTCCTTTTTAGGACTACTGTGTGTGGGGGCAGCAGGTTATTTTGTGTGGGGGGAAAAAAAAAAAAAAAAAAAAAATATTCTGTTTAGTGTGAAAAGTTGCAGATTAGAGCACATTCTGTTTAGTGTGCACAGTTGCAGATTAGAGCACATTCTGTTTAGTGTGCAAAGTTGCAGATTAGAGCACATTCTGTTTAGTGTGCAAAGTTGCAGATTAGAGCACATTCTGTTTAGTGTGCAAAGTTGCAGATTAGAGCACATTCTGTTAAGTCTTCAAACTAAAATATCAAAGTCACATATTCCATTCAGTGTGCGTCGCCGCAGTTTAGCAGCACATTCTGTGTACTGTGCAGAGTTGCAGAATAGGAAGAAATACTGTTAAGTCTTCAAACTAAAATATCAAAGTCACATATTCCATTCAGTGTGCTTCGCCGCAGTTTAGCAGCACATTCTGTGTACTGTGCAGAGTTGCAGAATAGGAAGAAATACTGTTAAGTCTTCTAACTCAAATATCAAAGTCACATATTCCATTCAGTGTGTTTCACCGCCGTTTAGCAGCCTATTCTGTGTACTCTGCACAGTTGCAGAATAGTAAGAAATACTGTTAAGTTTTCAAACTCAAATATTAAAGTCACATATTCCATTCAGTGTGTTTCACCGCCGTTTAGCAGCCTATTCTGTGTACTCTGCACAGTTGCAGAATAGTAAGAAATAGTGTTAAGTTTTCAAACTCAAATATCAAAGTCACATATTCCATTCAGTGTGTATCACCGCCGTTTAGCAGCCTATTCTGTGTACTCTGCAGAGTTGCAGAATAGTAAGAAATACTGTTAAGTTTTCAAACTCAAATATTAAAGTCACTTATTCCATTCAGTGTGTGTCACCGCAGTTTAGCAGCCTATTCTGTGTACTCTGCAGAGTTGCAGAATAGGAAGAAATACTGTTAAGTTTTCAAACTCAAATATTAAAGTCACATATTCCATTCAGTGTGTTTCACCGCCGTTTAGCAGCCTATTCTGTGTACTCTGCACAATTGCAGAATAGGAAGAAATACTGTTAAGTTTTCAAACTCAAATATTAAAGTCACATATTCCATTCAGTGTGTTTCACCGCCGTTTAGCAGCCTATTCTGTGTACTCTGCACAGTTGCAGAATAGTAAGAAATAGTGTTAAGTTTTCAAACTCAAATATCAAAGTCACATATTCCATTCAGTGTGTATCACCGCCGTTTAGCAGCCTATTCTGTGTACTCTGCAGAGTTGCAGAATAGTAAGAAATAGTGTTAAGTTTTCAAACTCAAATATCAAAGTCACATATTCCATTCAGTGTGTATCACCGCCGTTTAGCAGCCTATTCTGTGTACTCTGCAGAGTTGCAGAATAGTAAGAAATAGTGTTAAGTTTTCAAACTCAAATATCAAAGTCACATATTCCATTCAGTGTGTATCACCGCCGTTTAGCAGCCTATTCTGTGTACTCTGCAGAGTTGCAGAATAGTAAGAAATAGTGTTAAGTTTTCAAACTCAAATATCAAAGTCACATATTCCATTCAGTGTGTATCACCGCCGTTTAGCAGCCTATTCTGTGTACTCTGCAGAGTTGCAGAATAGTAAGAAATACTGTTAAGTTTTCAAACTCAAATATTAAAGTCACTTATTCCATTCAGTGTGTATCACCGCCGTTTAGCAGCCTATTCTGTGTACTCTGCAGAGTTGCAGAATAGGAAGAAATAGTGTTAAGTTTTCAAACTCAAATATCAAAGTCACATATTCCATTCAGTGTGTATCACCGCCGTTTAGCAGCCTATTCTGTGTACTCTGCACAGTTGCAGAATAGGAAGAAATACTGTTAAGTTTTCAAACTCAAATATTAAAGTCACATATTCCATTCAGTGTGTTTCACCGCCGTTTAGCAGCCTATTCTGTGTACTCTGCACAGTTGCAGAATAGTAAGAAATAGTGTTAAGTTTTCAAACTCAAATATCAAAGTCACATATTCCATTCAGTGTGTATCACCGCCGTTTAGCAGCCTATTCTGTGTACTCTGCAGAGTTGCAGAATAGTAAGAAATACTGTTAAGTTTTCAAACTCAAATATTAAAGTCACATATTCTGTGTAAGATGAAGAAGGCGGGTAAAAAGGGACGGGGAAGTGGACGTGATCCTGAAAGTTCAGGGCGCGGGTCAGGACGCGGAGAAACTGTGCCTGGTGCCAGAGCACAAGAAAGAAAGACATCCACCATACCTAGCTTCATGTGTAATTTTACAGGGCGTCGCAGTACATCACTCTCGAGGTCCAACCACTGCGAACAGGTGGTCGGTTGGATGACAGCTGATACTGCTTCCAGTCGGTTAAGCACCACCCTGTCTTCCACCAAGTCCACTCTCAGTAGCCAAGAGTCTGGTCAACATAATCCTCACTCTGATCATCCTTCCTCCCACCATACACGGTCTGGTCAAAGAAGTGATCCCACACTGGGATATAGTGAGGAGCTCGTCTCATCACCAATCCTTCATTTGACCCTCTCTCCAAGCACGCTTGCAGAGGAACATGACATCTTGTGCCCTGATTCACAACCTCTAGAGGCTACCCAATCACAAGAAGATGACAGATGTGAACGGCATTTAAGGTCAAAGGAAGTAGTGGATGATGATGATGATGATGAGACACAGTTGCCATTAAATCAACCACTATTTCCGTCTCAAGACCTTGTTGAGGAGAATGTTATACAGTTGTCAATGACTGAGTATGTGGTGGGATCAAGACTTGAGGAGGATGATCAGAGTGGAGGAGGACTTGGTGGACGATGAGGTGACTGACCCCACCTGGGAAGGTGTAGAGCCGAGCGATGTCAGCAGTCCTGAGGGTGAGCCATCTGCAGCACCGCAACAGGCTGGAAGAGGCAGTGGTGTGGCTACAGAAAGAAGGCGGACCGCACCAAACCGGCCCGCAAATGTTCCACGGAGCACCCCCTTGCGTAAATCTACCTTGCCAAAGGGTAGGTGTTCCGCGGTATGGCGATTTTTTAAGGAAAGTGCGGACGACAAAAGAATTGTAGTTTGCAACCTGTGCCACACCAGAATGAGCCGAGGCATGAACACTAGAAACCTCACCACCACCAGCATGATCCGACACATGGCATCCAAGCACCGTAGTAAGTGGGAGGAACGCCTGGATCGCCCATCTGTGTCTGCAGGCCACACCACTGCCTCCTCTTCCCCTGTTTTCGGTGCCGGCCAATCGCCTGTCGAAGGCGCAGGCCCGCATACCTCCCGCCCTGCACCTGTACCATCTGAAGCACCATCAGCGACCACATCCACTTCCCTGTCCCAGCACAGCGTCCAAATGTCGTTACCCCAGGCATTTGAGCGCAAGAGAAAGTACCCAGCCACCCACCCACAGGCCATAGCACTAACCTCACACCTTTCCAAATTACTGGCCATCGAAATGCTGCCATTTAGGCTTGTGGACACTGAGTCCTTCCGCAGCCTGATGGCAGCAGCTGTCCCTCGGTACGCGGTCCCCAGCCGCCACTACTTTTCCCGGTGTGCCATCCCCGCATTACACCACCATGTGTCCCGTAACATCACCCGTGCCCTGACCAACGCAGTTACTGGGAAGGTCCACTTAACGACTGACACATGGACAAGTGCTTGTGGCCAGGGACGCTACATTTCCCTGACGGCACACTGGGTGAATGTCGTGGAGGCTGGGAGCGACTCGGACCCTGGGATGGCACGGGTGCTACCCACGCCGAGGATTGCGGGCCCTACCTCCATCAGGGTTTCCGCCAGCACCTACGTTATTGGCTCCTCCTCCTCCGTTTCCACCTCCGAATTCTCTACACGCAGCGCCACTCCCCCATCAGCCAGTAGCTGGAAGCAGTGTAGCACTGCAGTGGGGAAGCGTCAACAGGCCGTGCTGAAGCTGATCTGCCTTGGGGACAAACAGCACACGGCCTCAGAGCTGTTGCAGGGGATTAGTCACCAGACCGAGCAGTGGCTCTCGCCACTCAACCTGCAACCAGGCATGGTTGTGTGTGATAATGGGCGTAACTTGGTGGCGGCTTTGGAGCTCGACAAGCTCACACACGTACCATGCCTAGCGCATGTATTTAATTTAGTGGTTCAGCGATTTCTAAAAACCTACCCCAATGTGCATGATCTCTTGACCAAGGTGCGCCGCGTGTGTGCACATTTCCGTAAGTCATCTACAGCTTCGGCCGGCCTGTTGAAGCTGCAGCAGCGCTTACAATTGCCAGCTCACCGGCTGCTGTGTGACGTGAGCACGCGCTGGAACTCCACCTTCCACATGTTGGCCCTGCTTTGTGAGCAGCAGAGGGCAGTAGTGGAGTACCAGCTGTTACACGGTCGTCGCCTCTCCGTTCAACTTCCTGTAATCAGAAGTGAGGAGTGGGAATGGATGTCAGACCTCTGCGAGGTTTTACGCAATTTTGAGGAATCGACACAGATGGTGAGCGGCGATAACGCTATTATCAGTGTAACCATCCCACTTCTGTGTCTACTGAAACGCTCGCTGCTCACAATTAAAACCGACGCTTTGCATGTGGAAGAGGTGGAAATGGGGGAGGAAGAGCTTACACAAGGTGATAGCCAGAGCACCCTCACTTCGTCTTCTCAGCGACAATTGGAGGAGGCGGAGGAGGAGGTGGAGGAGGAGGAAGACACGGTTGCCTCCGCTACAGAGGGTAGCCATGGAACTTTAGTTCCATCTCTTCAGCGTGGGTGGGCAGAAGAGGAGGAAGAGGATGAGGATATTGAGAGTCATCCTCCTGGTGAGGACAGCGAAATCTTGACTCTTGGTACTCTGGCACACATGGCTGACTTTATGTTAGGCTGCCTTTCCCGTGACCCACGCGTTATATGCATTTTAAACAACACGGATTACTGGGTGTTCACCCTTCTGGACCCCCGCTACAAAGAGAATTTCTCATCTCTCATTCCTCCGGTGGAGAGGACAAGCAAAATGGTGCAATACCAGAAGGTTCTTGTTGAAAAATTGCTCCAAAATTTTCCATCTGACAACGCTGGCGGCAGAGTACGTGCTACCTTGGCCAACCGAGAAGGGGAGAAAAGGGGAGCACACAGCAGTTCCGAGCAAGGCAGGGCAACACTCTCCAAGGCGTGGGACACCTTCATGACACCCCGCCAGCACCCTCACCCTGATGCGCAGCCTAGTGTCACAAGGAGGGAAAAGTTTTGGAAGATGGTGAAGGAGTACGTAGCAGACCGTGTCAGCGTCCTCAATGATCCCTCTGTGCCTTACAACTACTGGGTGTCCAAGCTGGACACGTGGTATGAACTGGCACTCTACGCCTTGGAGGTGCTGGCCTGCCCTGCCGCCAGCGTTCTGTCTGAGCGGGTATTTAGTGCTGCTGGTGGCATCATAACAGATAAGCGTATCCGCCTTTCCACCGACAATGCTGATAGGTTGACACTTATAAAAATGAACAAGGCCTGGATTTCCCCTGACTTCTCCACTCCACTGGAGGAAAGCCCCGGGGGAACATAAACTCACTTTATATATGTTATTTACAATGATGGGAATACTCTGTATTCCCATTCACCCCTTCCACCCAAAAAACGGGTATATGGTTGACTCTTAATCTTCTCATCCTCCTCCTCCTCTTCCATATGCCCTGTGCTATAATTTTTATATAGGGCCAGCTCACCAGCGGGCCCTGTGATATAATTTTTATATAGGGCCAGCTCACCAGCGGGCCCTGTTTGACAATTTTTATATAGGTCAGCTCACCAGCGGGCCTTCTCATATAATGTTTTATTGGGTCAGCTCTCTAGCGGGCCCTCTCATATAATGTTTTATAGCGTCAGCTCACTAGCGGGCCTTCGCATATAATGTTTAGGATGGTCAGCTCTGCAGCAGACCCTCACCCATAATGTTTTAGATGGTCAGCTCAGCGCACGTTTCCCTCTTAATCATGGCCTCAGTTCAATAAAATCAAGGAAATTTTTGGGAGAATTTGCCTCTGTGCACGTTTCCCTCTTAATCATGGCCTCAGTTCTGAAAATCAAGGAAATTTTTGGGAGAATTTGCCTCTGCGCACGTTTCCCTCTTAATCATGGCCTCAGTTCTGAAAATCAAGGACATTTTTGGGAGAATTTGCCTCTGCGCACGTTTCCCTCTTAATCATGGCCTCAGTTCTGAAAATCAAGGAAATTTTTGGGAGAATTTGCCTTTGCGCACGTTTCCCTCTTAATCATGGCCTCAGTTCAGAAAAATCTAGGAAATTTTTGGGAGAATTTGCCTCTGCGCACGTTTCCCTCTTAATCATGGCCTCACTTCAGAAAAACCGATGAAATTTTTTGCAGAATTTGCAGATGATATACAAGTAAATATACAGCAAATACTGTTTGGTAACAATTTTTCGCCTAAAGTCGTTTTTATTTTCCTTTTTGTGTGTTTTACGGTCAGTCTGTAAAAATGGCGTACTACGGGCGAAAGATCGTTCCCAGCAGCGATGTTGGAGTCCAAGATGCATCCAGACATCCTCCCTATGCTGTCCCTGAACCATTTCTGTGGTGTTTCCATCCTTTTCTTCCCTTTTCCTATGGACCAGGCACCCTCCCCTCATCAGAGCAGGGGGTGCCTGGTGTAATGCTCGAGTCCTCCCATTGACTTCAATGGGGCTCGGGTGCTCGGCCGAGCACTCGAGCCTCAGGGGGTGCTCGGTCAGAGCACCCGAACACCCGAGCATTGGGGTGCTCGCTCATCACTAGTATCCATGATCCCGTGGAACATCACAAATGGAGCACAAAGCAATAGTTATGTGTCACACAGCCTTCATTGGTAGAGAATTCTAGAATTACAATAAGAGGTCCATAGACCCCATATTTGGTGAAATTTGTTCAGTGTTCCCCATTTAAGCAAGGTTTTTAGACTCTTTGATATGGACGAATCATAGAGTGACAGACATTAGGGTGCTTCTACTTTCTTGCTGGAATGTTCTCCCTGCTTTGTGGATAACCATCTTTTTCAGCCTCTTGGATGCTAGCAACTTCTCTAAAGCATTGGTCTTCAATGTGTTAGGGAAAGTTCAAGCATTCTAGGAATTAATTCACTGTGAAGCTATTTTTGTTATCAATAAATTGGATACTTTTTAAATTCCTCCAAATGAGAATCTCTCTGGATTCTGCCAATGCACCTTTTATATAGAATTAATAAAATGTAGATGTGAGTATTAGCTCGCTTTACTGATCTAATGTCAAAAATTTCTGACTTTCTGACTCCAGAGTTTCAACTGCAAAAAATGTTATGATTTAGACAATTGCTATTACAACTCTCATGTACATTTACAGCCTAGAAATCACATTTTCATCCCATTTAGAGAAAGAAATAAAAAGGTATTCAGTCCATAAGATTTTAGATTTGCAGGGAAATATGCTGTTTATTCTGAACAGTAGTACAGTTATTTATAGTGATACACACTGTTTTATTGCTATTACTACAACATTTGCATTGATAAAGAAGGGTAACTGATTTTCAGGCCCCTTTGTATGTGATATGCCCGTTACAGGAGTCTGAGTTTTCTCCTTGCAGGAGTTTCTGTAGAAGCTATTTTTCTCCTTCTGTAATTTCCACTGCAAAGCTTACCTGTATAAGATAAAGCCTAGTATGGAACATTTTGGTGGTGTGTTCCTGTGTTGTGTTCTTTCCGCACCACATTCTTTTTTTTTTTACATTTCTGCATTTCTGACATCACCATGCATACCTCATCTCACAAACATGCACACATACTCATACACGCGCCTTTGTTGAAGAGATTGACATGAGATTGGGAATTCCTACTATTACTAATAACTTCCCAAGTCAAAATGATCCACACAACCCTATCAATTATACCGTCTCTTCCAGAGGTGGAATTAGAAGCCACCAAAAATTGCCATAGGCCCCCCGACCACATTGCCCCCCCATTGGCCACCTCCACATTGCCCCCATTGGCCATTTCCACGTTGTCCCCATTGGCCATCTCCACATTGCCCCCATAGGCCACCTCCATTTGGTCACCCCATTGGCCACCTCCATATTGCCTTATTGGCCACTTCCACATTGCCCCTATTGGCCACCTACACACTACCCCCATTGGTCATCTCCACATTGCCCCCAATTTCCACATTGCCCCAAATTGCCACCTCCACATTGCCCGTATTGACCCCCCAGTGTCCATCTCCTACCTCCCTGGTGGTCCAGCGGCATGGCCAGAGGGGTCTATGCCTCTTGCACAGACCTCTATTAGCAACTCGGAGCTCCCGCGTGGTCCTCTCTCTAGTAATGCAGAGCTCTGGGAGATGATGTCATCTCCCAGCACTTTGTAATGCTATAGTGCTGAAGAGGGAGCTCAGCTGCTAGAGGTCTGTGCTGAAGAATGCACAGACTTCAGCTTGTTGCAGGAGCCGGGCGGGGGGGGTCATAGGGGGCGGCTGGGCCCCTCGAGTGACAGGCCCGGTTGCAGGTGCGACCCCTATTGTTACGCCACTGTTCTCTTCATCTCCATCTCAATTTACTCCCCTTTTTTCCTTTAATAATTTCCTAATCCCTTGGATGCTAACGATGTAGCCCACCAATGGCATATCTAGCATTCTTGTTCTCTCTACCCTGTCTCATTATCACAGATGAGCAACCTCTGAGTTTTTAGCTACTTTTTGACTGCAATTCCAGCCAGTGGTAAAATAGAGATTATATGGGTTGTAGTTCAGCAGCCCTGGAGAACCACATGTTTCCTACAACTACACTATCTTCTCTGAGACAGTGGGCTATAATGAATTGTAACACAAGATATATGACAGACGCCTCTCCCTGCCTGTCTCCCATTGGCTGGATACACCTCTATATCTGCCAGTGACTGAAGGGCCAGTGATCTATCGGTAATAATTAGTGTTGAGCGAGCATGCTCGGCCGATGCTCGGATCGGCTCGAGCATCGCTCTGCTCGGCACATGGCGGTACTCGTACGAGTACCGCATGTGCTCGCCCGCCATGTTCGGGTCTCCTCCCCGCACGTTTTGCGGCTGCTGCGCAGCCAATAAACGTGCAGGGAGGCTCTGACATCGGTGTAATGCCAGCAGCCATGTTGGCTGCTGGCATTACACTGATTGGCTGGCCAGAACCCGTGGTCAGGTGCTGTATAGCACCTGACCATCGAGTTCAGCTCAGTCTTAGCCAGGGAGAGCTGAGGATAGGAAGGGAAAGGCAGTGTAGGGAGGAAAAAAACCAAAAATGTTAAAAAAAAGAACAAAAAGTCCTTTTTAAGACTACTGTGTGTGGGGGCAGCAGGTTATTTTGTGTGGGGGGAAAAAAAAAAAAAAAAAAAAAAAAAAAAAAAAATATTCTGTTTAGTGTGAAAAGTTGCAGATTAGAGCACATTCTGTTTAGTGTGCACAGTTGCAGATTAGAGCACATTCTGTTTAGTGTGCAAAGTTGCAGATTAGAGCACATTCTGTTTAGTGTGCAAAGTTGCAGATTAGAGCACATTCTGTTTAGTGTGCAAAGTTGCAGATTAGAGCACATTCTGTTAAGTCTTCAAACTAAAATATCAAAGTCACATATTCCATTCAGTGTGCGTCGCCGCAGTTTAGCAGCACATTCTGTGTACTGCGCAGAGTTGCAGAATAGGAAGAAATACTGTTAAGTCTTCAAACTAAAATATCAAAGTCACATATTCCATTCAGTGTGCTTCGCCGCAGTTTAGCAGCACATTCTGTGTACTGTGCAGAGTTGCAGAATAGGAAGAAATACTGTTAAGTCTTCAAACTAAAATATCAAAGTCACATATTCCATTCAGTGTGCTTCGCCGCAGTTTAGCAGCACATTCTGTGTACTGTGCAGAGTTGCAGAATAGGAAGAAATACTGTTAAGTCTTCAAACTAAAATATCAAAGTCACATATTCCATTCAGTGTGCTTCGCCGCAGTTTAGCAGCACATTCTGTGTACTGTGCAGAGTTGCAGAATAGGAAGAAATACTGTTAAGTCTTCAAACTCAAATATCAAAGTCACATATTCCATTCAGTGTGCTTCGCCGCAGTTTAGCAGCACATTCTGTGTACTGTGCAGAGTTGCAGAATAGGAAGAAATACTGTTAAGTCTTCAAACTCAAATATTAAAGTCACTTATTCCATTCAGTGTGTGTCACCGTCGTTTAGCAGCCTATTCTGTGTACTCTGCACAGTTGCAGAATAGTAAGAAATACTGTTAAGTTTTCAAACTAAAATATTAAAGTCACTTATTCCATTCAGTGTGTGTCACCGCCGTTTAGCAGCCTATTCTGTGTACTCTGCAGAGTTGCAGAATAGTAAGAAATACTGTTAATTTTTCAAACTCAAATATTAAAGTCACTTATTCCATTCAGTGTGTGTCACTGCCGTTTAGCAGCCTATTCTGTGTACTCTGCAGAGTTGCAGAATAGTAAGAAATACTGTTAAGTTTTCAAACTCAAATATTAAAATCACTTATTCCATTCAGTGTGTGTCACCGCCGTTTAGCAGCCTATTCTGTGTACTCTGCACAGTTGCAGAATAGTAAGAAATACTGTTAATTTTTCAAACTCAAATATTAAAGTCACTTATTCCATTCAGTGTGTGTCACCGCCGTTTAGCAGCCTATTCTGTGTACTCTGCACAGTTGCAGAATAGTAAGAAATACTGTTAAGTTTTCAAACTAAAATATTAAAGTCACTTATTCCATTCAGTGTGTGTCACCGCAGTTTAGCAGCCTATTCTGTGTACTCTGCAGAGTTGCAGAATAGTAAGAAATACTGTTAAGTTTTCAAACTAAAATATTAAAGTCACTTATTCCATTCAGTGTGTGTCACCGCAGTTTAGCAGCCTATTCTGTGTACTCTGCAGAGTTGCAGAATAGTAAGAAATACTGTTAATTTTTCAAACTAAAATATTAAAGTCACTTATTCCATTCAGTGTGTGTCACCGCAGTTTAGCAGCCTATTCTGTGTACTCTGCAGAGTTGCAGAATAGTAAGAAATACTGTTAATTTTTCAAACTAAAATATTAAAGTCACTTATTCCATTCAGTGTGTGTCACCGCAGTTTAGCAGCCTATTCTGTGTACTCTGCAGAGTTGCAGAATAGGAAGAAATACTGTTAAGTTTTCAAACTCAAATATTAAAGTCACTTATTCCATTCAGTGTGTGTCACCGCAGTTTAGCAGCCTATTCTGTGTACTCTGCAGAGTTGCAGAATAGGAAGAAATACTGTTAAGTTTTCAAACTCAAATATTAAAGTCACATATTCCATTCAGTGTGTGTCACCGCCGTTTAGCAGCCTATTCTGTGTACTCTGCACAGTTGCAGAATAGGAAGAAATACTGTTAAGTTTTCAAACTCAAATATTAAAGTCACATTTTCCATTCAGTGTGTGTCACCGCAGTTTAGCAGCCTATTCTGTGTACTCTGCAGAGTTGCAGAATAGTAAGAAATACTGTTAAGTTTTCAAACTCATATATTAAAGTCACTTATTCCATTCAGTGTGTGTCACCGCAGTTTAGCAGCCTATTCTGTGTACTCTGCACAGTTGCAGAATAGTAAGAAATACTGTTAAGTTTTCAAACTCATATATATTAAAGTCATATATATCGTGTAAGATGAAGAAGGCGGGTAAAAAGGGACGGGGAAGTGGACGTGATCCTGATAGTTCAGGGCGCGGGTCAGGACGCGGAGAAACTGTGCCTGGTGCCAGAGCACAAGAAAGAAAGACATCCACCATACCTAGCTTCATGTGTAATTTTACAGGGCGTCGCAGGACATCACTCTCGAGGTCCGACCACTGCGAACAGGTGGTCGGTTGGATGACAGCTGATACTGCTTCCAGTCGGTTAAGCACCACCCTGTCTTCCACCAAGTCCACTCTCAGTAGCCAAGAGTCTGGTCAACATAATCCTCACTCTGATCATCCTTCCTCCCACCATACACGGTCTGGTCAAAGAAGTGATCCCACACTGGGATATAGTGAGGAGCTCGTCTCATCACCAATCCTTCATTTGACCCTCTCTCCAAGCACGCTTGCAGAGGAACATGACATCTTGTGCCCTGATTCACAACCTCTAGAGGCTACCCAATCACAAGAAGATGACAGATGTGAACGGCATTTAAGGTCAAAGGAAGTAGTGGATGATGATGATGATGATGAGACACAGTTGCCATTAAATCAACCACTATTTCCGTCTCAAGACCTTGTTGAGGAGAATGTTATACAGTTGTCAATGACTGAGTATGTGGTGGGATCAAGACTTGAGGAGGATGATCAGAGTGAGGAAGTGGAGGAGGACTTGGTGGACGATGAGGTGACTGACCCCACCTGGGAAGGTGTAGAGCCGAGCGATGACAGCAGTCCTGAGGGTGAGCCATCTGCAGCACCGCAACAGGCTGGAAGAGGCAGTGGTGTGGCTACAGAAAGAAGGCGGACCGCACCAAACCGGCCCGCAAATGTTCCACGGAGCACCCCCTTGCGTAAATCTACCTTGCCAAAGGGTAGGTGTTCCGCGGTATGGCGTTTTTTTAAGGAAAGTGCGGACGACAAAAGAATTGTAGTTTGCAACCTGTGCCACACCAGAATGAGCCGAGGCATGAACACTAGAAACCTCACCACCACCAGCATGATCCGACACATGGCATCCAAGCACCGTAGTAAGTGGGAGGAACGCCTGGATCGCCCATCTGTGTCTGCAGGCCACACCACTGCCTCCTCTTCCCCTGTTTTCGGTGCCGGCCAATCGCCTGTCGAAGGCGCAGGCCCGCATACCTCCCGCCCTGCACCTGTACCATCTGAAGCACCATCAGCGACCACATCCACTTCCCTGTCCCAGCGCAGCGTCCAAATGTCGTTACCCCAGGCATTTGAGCGCAAGAGAAAGTACCCAGCCACCCACCCACAGGCCATAGCACTAACCTCACACCTTTCAAAATTACTGGCCATCGAAATGCTGCCATTTAGGCTTGTGGACACTGAGTCCTTCCGCAGCCTGATGGCAGCAGCTGTCCCTCGGTACGCGGTCCCCAGCCGCCACTACTTTTCCCGGTGTGCCATCCCCGCATTACACCACCATGTGTCCCGTAACATCACCCGTGCCCTGACCAACGCAGTGACTGGGAAGGTCCACTTAACGACTGACACATGGACAAGTGCTTGTGGCCAGGGACGCTACATTTCCCTGACGGCACACTGGGTGAATGTCGTGGAGGCTGGGAGCGACTCGGACCCTGGGATGGCACGGGTGCTACCCACGCCGAGGATTGCGGGCCCTACCTCCATCAGGGTTTCCGCCAGCACCTACGTTATTGGCTCCTCCTCCTCCGTTTCCACCTCCGAATTCTCTACACGCAGCGCCACTCCCCCATCAGCCAGTAGCTGGAAGCAGTGTAGCACTGCAGTGGGGAAGCGTCAACAGGCCGTGCTGAAGCTGATCTGCCTTGGGGACAAACAGCACACGGCCTCAGAGCTGTTGCAGGGGATTAGTCACCAGACCGAGCAGTGGCTCTCGCCACTCAACCTGCAACCAGGCATGGTTGTGTGTGATAATGGGCGTAACTTGGTGGCGGCTTTGGAGCTCGGCAAGCTCACACACGTACCATGCCTAGCGCATGTATTTAATTTAGTGGTTCAACGATTTCTAAAAACCTACCCCAATGTGCATGATCTCTTGACCAAGGTGCGCCGCGTGTGTGCACATTTCCGTAAGTCATCTACAGCTTCGGCCGGCCTGTTGAAGCTGCAGCAGCGCTTACAATTGCCAGCTCACCGGCTGCTGTGTGACGTGAGCACGCGCTGGAACTCCACCTTCCACATGTTGGCCTGGCTTTGTGAGCAGCAGAGGGCAGTAGTGGAGTACCAGCTGTTACACGGTCGTCGCCTCTCCGTTCAACTTCCTGTAATCAGAAGTGAGGAGTGGGAATGGATGTCAGACCTCTGCGAGGTTTTACGCAATTTTGAGGAATCGACACAGATGGTGAGCGGCGATAACGCTATTATCAGTGTCACCATCCCACTTCTGTGTCTACTGAAACGCTCGCTGCTCACAATTAAAACCGACGCTTTGCATGTGGAAGAGGTGGAAATGGGGGAGGAAGAGCTTACACAAGGTGATAGCCAGAGCACCCTCACTTCGTCTTCTCAGCGACAATTGGAGGAGGCGGAGGAGGAGGAGGAGGAGGAGGAGGAGGAAGACACGGTTGCCTCCGCTACAGAGGGTAGCCATGGAACTTTAGTTCCATCTCTTCAGCGTGGGTGGGCAGAAGAGGAGGAAGAGGATGAGGATATTGAGAGTCATCCTCCTGGTGAGGACAGCGAAATCTTGACTGTTGGTACTCTGGCACACATGGCTGACTTTATGTTAGGCTGCCTTTCCCGTGACCCACGCGTTATACGCATTTTAAACAACACGGATTACTGGGTGTTCACCCTTCTGGACCCCCGCTACAAAGAGAATTTCTCATCTCTCATTCCTCCGGTGGAGAGGACAAGCAAAATGGTGCAATACCAGAAGGTTCTTGTTGAAAAATTGCTCCAAAATTTTCCATCTGACAACGCTGGCGGCAGAGTACGTGCTACCTTGGCCAACCGAGAAGGGGAGAAAAGGGGAGCACACAGCAGTTCCGAGAAAGGCAGGGCAACACTCTCCAAGGCGTGGGACACCTTCATGACACCCCGCCAGCACCCTCACCCTGATGCGCAGCCTAGTGTCACAAGGAGGGAAAAGTTTTGGAAGATGGTGAAGGAGTACGTAGCAGACCGTGTCAGCGTCCTCAATGATCCCTCTGTGCCTTACAACTACTGGGTGTCCAAGCTGGACACGTGGTATGAACTGGCACTCTACGCCTTGGAGGTGCTGGCCTGCCCTGCCGCCAGCATTCTGTCTGAGCGGGTATTTAGTGCTGCTGGTGGCATCATAACAGATAAGCGTATCCGCCTTTCCACCGACAATGCTGATAGGTTGACACTTATAAAAATGAACAAGGCCTGGATTTCCCCTGACTTCTCCACTCCACTGGAGGAAAGCCGCGGGGGAACATAAACTCACTTTATATATGTTATTTACAATGATGGGAATACTCTGTATTCCCATTCACCCCTTCCACCCAAAAAACGGGTATATGGTTGACTCTTAATCTTCTCATCCTCCTCCTCCTCTTCCATATGCCCTGTGCTATAATTTTTATATAGGGCCAGCTCACCAGCGGGCCCTGTGATATAATTTTTATATAGGGCCAGCTCACCAGCGGGCCCTGTTTGACAATTTTTATATAGGTCAGCTCACCAGCGGGCCTTCTCATATAATGTTTTATTGGGTCAGCTCTCTAGCGGGCCCTCTCATATAATGTTTTATAGCGTCAGCTCACTAGCGGGCCTTCGCATATAATGTTTAGGATGGTCAGCTCTGCAGCAGACCCTCACCCATAATGTTTTAGATGGTCAGCTCAGCGCACGTTTCCCTCTTAATCATGGCCTCAGTTCTGAAAATCAAGGACATTTTTGGGAGAATTTGCCTCTGCGCACGTTTCCCTCTTAATCAAGGCCTCAGTTCTGAAAATCAAGGAAATTTTTGGGAGAATTTGCCTCTGCGCACGTTTCCCTCTTAATCATGGCCTCAGTTCTGAAAATCAAGGAAATTTTTGGGAGAATTTGCCTCTGCGCACGTTTCCCTCTTAATCATGGCCTCAGTTCTGAAAATCAAGGAAATTTTTGGGAGAATTTGCCTCTGCGCACGTTTCCCTCTTAATCATGGCCTCACTTCCGAAAATCAAGGAAATTTTTGGGATAATTTGCAGATGATATACAAGTAAATATACAACAAATATTGTTTGGTAACAATTTTTCGCCTAAAGTCGTTTTTATTTTCCTTTTTGTGTGTTTTATGGTCAGTCTGTAAAAATGGCGTACTACGGGCGAAAGATCGTTCCCAGCAGCGATGTTGGAGTCCAAGATGCATCCAGACATCCTCCCTATGCTGTCCCTGAACCATTTCTGTGGTGTTTCCATCCTTTTCTTCCCTTTTCCTATGGACCAGGCACCCTCCCCTTATCAGAGCAGGGGGTGCCTGGTGTAATGCTCGAGTCCTCCCATTGACTTCAATGGTGCTCGGGTGCTCGGCCGAGCACTCGAGCCTCAGGGGGTGCTCGGTCAGAGCACCCGAACACCCGAGCATTGGGGTGCTCGCTCATCACTAGTAATAATGTAAAAGCTGCAGCACTTCTGTGGTAATCCAACTGTGTTATAGGAACAAATAAAATACCACAAATACCCAGGGGTTTAAAATGGAGTTTTAACCCTTTCAAAGCTAGACTTGTCTTCGATGCATTTGAGGCCTCTCTAGCATTTGAGAGGTTAACCCTGTGGGGTATTTGTTGCATACCCCTCTGGCACTCAAAGGGTTAAATCAATGTGGATTTTTATTTGTTTCCTACAGCTCTGTGGGCTTGAAGCAAGGTGTCAAGTATTCAGTTTTCCAAACCCAGTGGTGTCAAAATAGGCAAATTTAGAAATGTAACTCTTTAACCCTTTGAGTGCCAGAGGGGCACACAACGCATTGCAGAGCAATGCGTTACGTACCCCACTGTCACTCAAAGGGTTAAAATGCATCATTGAACTACACTTCTGTTATTTTTAATGAGAGAACAAAATTAATATGTTCAAAATGCATTTCCAATTGATATGTCCAATATTTTTTAAAAAAAGATTTAGGGGTGTATTCAGTGACATAAAAAAGTGGATTTCAGGTATAAATCAAGTGCGCTAAACAGAACAATTGAATATTTTCCAAAATCCCCACTGACTTAAAGTAGTTTTTTTCATCTTTGTAACAAATAGGTGATTTTGAAAGATCTTTTGAAAAGCACCTATATTTATATTGGTCAGTTTTTATTTAGAACAGTTATGGTGTGTTTATCTTTATTTGTCATTTAGCATATGTGGCAGGTGCTGGCACACTGCTCTCTACCCCAACTGCCAGTTCCTACCAGGAAGTACTAGCTCATAAACTTACATACAAAATATGTTAAATATTTCATTAGCAATTTTTCAAATAAAAATGGATAGCAAAAGATATATGTGCTGTTTAAAGCTCTTTCAAAATCACCTATCTGTTAAAAAGTAACAGTTCATCTTTTATTGGTCATTTTAACCATTCCTCTCTGTAACATTCAAGGGTTAAAAGACCAAATTATGTTGGAACTAACAATTTATAATGAACTTTCAAAATCATCTATATTTATATTAACAGTGTTCTTATTTATATCTATAGTTTATGAGATACCCAACTATTTATTTGTAAATTTATGCGAATAACCAGTATTTTCTGTAGGAAATGGCAGTTGAGAGGGATAGTGGAATGTTAGTATCTGACACACAAAACTGTACCCGTCAATAATGTCTAAATTACATAAACATATAAATAAGTAATGGCAAATAAACTCTAAACTATTATTTTAAATAAAGAATGGTTATTATGTACATAAATGATTTTGAACTTCATTCAAAGTATCCTACATGGTTATAAGGTGTTAGTTCCAAGTAAATCAATGGGGACATGTCCCTTATGATGCAGAAGGGTTTCTCCAGGATTGGTTGTCTTTCACTTACTAAGTACGTTTATTAATCCATTGAAAACTACAAAGGTCTCCTATTTATTAAAAGAGCTTAATGGCGTCAACTCATTTATTATGTTACTCTTTACTGACAATATACTCATATTCATGTGTAGCTGAGATGAAATTATCACAGATTGTTGCTTCGCATAAGACTGAAAGTTGACAGTATGGAAGCAGTGGTGTTTTCAGTATAGTTGTGGTTTACAGTGCCCTACAGCTAAGGGAACATCAGAGAATTACTCTTGTGTTTTATCTGCCTTGGAGATGATAATCTTGTATTTCTCATTAACTGCACTACTGTTTAAAATGCCCAATTTTGGAGATGAAATTGTATCAACAACTCTGAATGTTGTAGGCAAGTTATCAAGTACTTTGTTGATCTAACTGCTATAGCTATTGCTGACAGTAAATGGATATTCATTTGGTCAATAGTATTTAACCCTTTCAGCAATGCATTGCACACTTTTTGGTCCATAAAAGGTTAACAGAACATCAAAGCTTATTATAATATACATCATTCAGGGCTAGCCAACCCTAGTACTCAAGAATTACCAAGAGATCAATGATAAATATCTTATTGAAGATTTAAAGGGATAGTAAACTATGATTTAAAAATGTCTGTTATTGTAGCTATTGACTATAGAAGTAGAATAAGCTACTTCCCATTTTTCAAAACATTATAGTTTTTGCGTTTGTAGCATTTAAAGTTCCCCCTCCCTCCCCTTTCCCATACATCAGCCCTTTACCTGACTGAGGCAGATCCTGGTCCCGGGACCAGAAGAGGCTCTTCAGCACAGCCGAAATTGCAATATTTATGAAGAAATACTTCATTGGAACAGTCTACAAAGTGTGCTTGCAAACCAGGCACACTTTGTAGACCATTCCAATTAATTATTTCTTCATAAATGTCGCTATTTCGGCTCTGCTGAAGAGCCTCTGCTGGTCCCATGACCAGGATCTGCCTCTGTCAGCTAGACTTCTGACGTATGAGGAAGGGGAAGGAGGAGGAACTTTAAATGCTACGAACGCAAAAACTATAACGTTTTGAAAAATGGGAAGTATCTTATTCTACTTCTATAGTTAATAGCTACAATAGTAGACATTTTTAAATCAAAGTATTACCATCCCTTGAAGCAATGATATTCAGAATAAATCTATTCTGCACTGATTGAACCCTGAAAAACTCCTGTGCATGCTGATGTCACTGTCTCCTATATTCCTGAACTATCTGACACCCAGCGCCTTATTCTGGGTATCCTCACTGGTTTCATTCTAAATGTATTACAGTTTTATTAATTATAATCATAGCATTTCATAAAGGGATCACCAGGAGGAAGTGTTGCAATTGCTGTCTACGGAGAGCTTTAGTCAGTGATAAAAAGTATCTGTAGACAGCAGTAGCACCATTAATGCACTCTATATATGTGAGATAAAAGTTCTAGCCAGGTTTAACATATCGACCCCTATCTCATTAATTGATATAGCCTGCTCACGTAACATTCCAGCAATATTCCTCTCAACAGATGCAGTGAAAGCTTTCGACAGAGTCAATTGGTCATATATGAAAGGTATTCTCGAACACACAGGACTTGGCCCCAGGATGCTAACTGGAATTCTTAGCCTCTATTCTAACCCCTCTGCTCTCCCTTTTTCTCTCTAATTCTTTTCAGATCACAAATGGCACTAGACAGGGATGCCCCCTGTCACCAATCATTTTTTGAACCCCTTCTAAATAACATACGCAATTCCCCACACATTCATGGGTTTACTCTGGGAAGAGAGTCCTTTAAGGTTGTTGCATTTGCAGATGACGTTTTTTACTTTATTACGAAACCTGTGCTTTCTCTTCCACAGCTTATCTTGATACTTGAAGATTATTGCTATATATCTCAGGCACTTATGAACTACACAAAATCTGAAATACTCAGCATCTCTCTCCCTATAACAAGAGCATCAAAACTTAGTTCCAAATTCAAATTTAAGTGGTCCACAGATACTATTAAATATTTAGGGATACAGTCTTCTCCTGCATTGGAATCCATAGCTGACCTCAATTTTGGTCCTCTAATAGCAGGTATTCAACACGACCTCTCATCATGGGCTTCATTACCACTGTCTTGGCTGGGCAGAATTAACATAATTAAAATGATGATATTACCTAAAATCACTTTTCTTCTTAATGCTCTTCCTATCAATATTCCATCAAAAACTTTAAAACGGTTGGAGACGATTATCACCTCATTTGCATGGAAAGACAAGACTCAGAGGATACGATATTCAGTACTTACATCTAGTACAGATAGAGGTGGACTTAACCTACCTGACATTGGCAGGTATTATTCAACAGCCGCAGTGGCCAAACTTTTTGATTTCGTTATTCATAAAAACTGTAGATAGCCAAGAACTGTTTCTGAAATACTAATAATACCCATTACAAATGTGTTGATCTAGTGGTTCACATATAAAAATTGATCAAATACACAAAAACCATATAATCCTAGGTCACATTTTCTCTCAATGGTTATATGCTAACAGTAATAATGCTTTTGGTCCATATCCATCTCCCTTACTATCGGTTTGTGGTAATCTGGACTTACAGTTTGGTTGTTCTAATCCAACTTTTTCCACTCTTAGATCCAAAAATATGGATAACTTAGGTTTCCTTTACACTGCAAACGGTATTCTTTCCATGGAGCAAATTAACCCAGTTCAACAGGCTACTACTATTACTTGTTGGGCATATTTCCAAATACGTCATTGGTTTAATTCAATCCCCGAGATTGACTCCTCACTACGACAACATACTCCCTTTGAATAAGCCATCACCAAACATCCACCAAATCTTCGCCCTCTTTCCTTTTGTTACTCGTATATATGTAAATCAGTTCCGATCAGTAAATACTATTTCTTTCGCCAATGGGAAATAGAGGTTAAAATAGAGATAGACCCTTTGGAGTGGTTTCAAATAATTAATAGAATTTATAAATCAGCTAGAGATAGCAAAAATAAGGAGTTGAACTATAAAATCATCACAAGATTGTATGTAACGCCCCAGAGACAATCTGCCTTTTCTAATGACATCTCAAATCAATGCTGGAGATGCGGCAAAGATGTGGGTTCCATGCTTCATATATGGTGAGCATGTCCTCTTCTGGATGCATATTGGTCCCAAATTTTACAAAGCATTAACTCCACTTTTAAAACTGATGTCCCACTTGACCCTCTGATATGTATTTTCTTTCACAGTACTCATAAACAATCTCACTGGGGAAAATAATGTTACTCTTAAATGTAGCCAAAGCACTCATTCCCCTTTTTTGAGGATCTCACACCCCTCCATCTCATACTACTTGGTTGAGCGCAGTGTCCTCCTATCTAAAAATGGAGGACTGCCATGCTAAAGCTACAGATAGTTATACTAAATTTCTGCTAGAGGGGGAAAGGTGGTATACAGACCACCCTATAACATGAAGCTTCAGACCAGTTCTGTCTTCATACTGTCCCAAATTTAGTTCATATTAGCAGGGTTGGGTTTTCTGCATTGGACGTTGAACCTCAAATGCCTTTGGCGCCTTCTATACTGATATTACACATAGTATTCTCCTCAGTACGGGAGACCGAATCGGTTATCCATCCCCCCACCTTTCTCCTCCCTCCCTCTTTTTTTTTCCTTTTATTTTCATGAACATACTCTCAGTCCTCTCCACGATGTTAGTTCCACAATTGTGCTAATGAGCCTTCATCTCATAGTGCTTGATGTTTATTGTTTGATTTCCAGAATGTTACTAATGTCACACGTCTTCTATTAGTAATATATGCATCTGTTATCTTTTTGCATTCAGCCTTCCTTGCAGAACTCAGAATGTATTTTTGTTATTTTCTGTTCATTCTGTAATACTCTGTACTGTTTGTACAATTTCAGGGATGTGTTTACTATTGTATTCAACTGCTTTTATTTGTTGTATTCCTTGTAGATTTCAAATAAAGCTTTTGAAAAATTAAAAAAAAAATGCACTCTCTATATTTTGAGGGGGGATTAAGAAGGTATTTTCTATGTAAAATTATCATAATGATTATGTCCATTAACCCTTTGAGTGCCAGAAGTGCAAGCATACCCCTCTAGCGCTGAAAGGGTTAAGGGGTAGGGGTATGTTCTTAAGGCTGTTACGGGAAAACATTATAGTTTAACTGCTATATAGCTATGGTAGATTGAAAATGTATTAGGGACAGGACACACAAGTTTATTGCACATAAAATCAAGCAGGGCCACTGCTGCTGTTATTAGCTCACATAGAGGCTGATTTAGGCCTGGATTACATTTATATAATTATCAAGGGTTTTATCTACAAATTTGAGGAACTCTTTCTTAAATGGTGCCACATGTTATTATAAGTAATGTGAGTGACAGGTTGGTATTCAGAAGACATTGCTCTATGACACATTATTAACCTGTCACAATTTCTACCTGAGAAATCCACATCATCACGTAGAGCCATACAGCTTGATAGTCATAGAACCACAGTCAAAACCACAGTGACACATGCATCCACAAACACCACCACTGACAACATATACATAGATATCCACACTAACATCACACACCACACTGGTTCATACAGAGACAAACTCCAGTACCCACAGATGCTTACTAATGCAGACAAAAACAGCCATGATGACACATAAATCCCTAAACAGTTCCACTGATATTTATAATTCAGATCCATTGATACACATGACCATAGAACAGTCACACTTACATGCAGAGGAACATTCAGAGAGAAACTAAAAAGCCATAGAACCATATAAACTCTGCCACGTGGAGCCATAAGGCATAGAAATTCAGCCATGTACACACATAAAGCAAAAAACAGCAATAATTACTAGCAATCAAATCCAGTGACAGAGCTTCACACAAAAGCCACTGGCAACCACCCAGCACCAGTGACACAAAAAAGCCATGCAAGGAAACACTGAGCTATAGACATTGTTAGCTAAAGTCTTCTTCCTCAACCAAATATGTTGATCTCTGATGTGGAGATAAAAGTATTACAAAACAAAACATGCTATGCAGGCCGGGGACTGAAGTGATGACTATTAAAAAATAGTACGACGATTGTCCTCGTCATTACTGACACTGAAATAGACAGTGTGTTGCATATAAAAAAATAAAGGCCGATACATTTAATCAGACACGTTAGTGTATATATCAAAGCCAATCTACAATAAGAACATGAACAATGGACATCTGTCTTAAGCTAGAACATCAAGAAAACTAGGGTCATATTAATCAATGCAAATGTTTTTATCACATCTGAAGATTCAGATCACATCTGTGCACATCAATGTTTGTTAGTGCAAAGTTCAGTTTGTGAAGATTAACAATTATACGTTAATTTGCATTCCATTGTCATTAGAACCTTCATGTGACCTTCAACCCTACAATGAACAAACATGAATAGGTAAATGATTAGATGCAATACATGTTAATACAGAAATGGAATTGACAAGGATCAGGGATGACCAAATTGAACAAATAACAATACCAAAGATAGATAGATAGATAGATAGATAGATAGATAGATAGATAGATAGATAGATACTTACATACATACATAGACTGTTTTTCTTCATAAATGTGCACATGGTACATTATAGACCATTCAAGAAATAAGCACCCCTAACAATCTCAAAAACCTGAATTTGAAATGCCATTACACAAAACACAATAGACATAATGGGTAATTGTGTTTACTTGGCCAACTAAAGATCCCCTAGAATATTTTTTTTTATTTAAAAAAAAAATTAGGCACTTGTAAGCTAAAGTTTTATTCCACCCTATAGTAAGATGAAATCAGCACCTCATAATTGGTAACATTCTTTCTTTCTTTCTTTCTTTCTTTCTTTCTTTCTTTCTTTCTTTCTTTCTTTCTTTTTCTCCTCTTATCGGACCCCTTCTCTTTTCCCCTCATTATCCATTGAATAAGATACAACCAGTGACTTACACTATAGGTTAATGATACAGCCATGCAATGTTTTCTTGTTGTATTTATCAAATATTAACTTAACTAGACTCTTTACTATTACAGTTAGTTTTCTTGTGAGTACTCAACTTGTTTACTACTGTATTTACTGTCAGCTGTATGTCTCATTTTTCAATAAATTGTTTTGAAAACTAAAAAATAATAACAATAATAATAATTGGTAACATACAACTACTTGTATTAAATGTATGTACTGATTTGCATAATGTTCTCAAGAGTCACAAGTCACCTTTACATAAAAATCTAAAATCAATAGGACACCAACCAGTAGGTCACCTTGAAAGGAATGATGGAGTATTACACGTGTGACTATATACAGTGCTTCCTTACCAGCTCATCAAGTCTGGGAATCCCTTAGAATTGCCTGTGAATCCCTTGGATGTTAGAGACGTTTCCTTTGTATTGTAATACATCGAACAAGTTAAACATCAAGTCAGTAAATGAGGATGTTATGGACTCTTGCTCCAGATTTCAGAAGACATTATCTGGCTTATTCCAAAAGGAAAAAAACAGAGTTAACATTGGTGATGTTCCCCCGCAATAATTCAACATGTTGCCACACAGTTAAAATTTGACACATGCTGCCTTCACACATTAAATCTGACATATCATGCCCTTTCATTTGACACATGCTGCCCTCTCACTGTTTAATACTTGTGTTATTGCTGTGTAAATAGTTTAAAGTGATAGTAATGTTTCACAAAAACAGCAGCTCCAATTAATTTTCATAGTATTTAAGCCATAGAGAGTGTTATTTCAATACTGTGAGAGTTTTAGTTCAAGAGTAACTGAATGATAAAGTTTCCCCCTCCTGCCCTTTTTACCTAGTCTAAGCCCCCACTCCTGAGATGTGGAATCCAGTCCATAGACCAGACAGCTCACATCAAGGGTCAATCTTCTTACTGTGAGAACAATGAAAACCCTGCCCCCCTTGACATGTTTTTCAGCTTTTTCCCTTATCTTAATTGAAGATTGTTTCTCTCTGCAATCTACCTGGACACACCCTGCTGCTTGAACTGAGCAGTGTTACATCAGTAAAAGGGGTGGGAGGAGGATACTTTATCATCCAATTACTCTTGAACTACAACTCTGACAGAATTGAAATAACACTTTCCAATGCCAAATTCTATGATGATTAATTAGAGCTAGTTTTATTATTAAACATTACTATCCCTGGAAAATAAAATCAGACCTCGTCGGGGGCATTGGGACTCCTCTTGATGCCCCCTGGAATTGATGACCTATCCAATAGGATAGATTATCAATGAGGCGACTAGAAAGGCAATTACTTCCTTCCTCTACTTACTGCTCAAGTCAGCTGCTTTTTTATCAATGACCATCTGGAGTAGGACTACTCCTACGTTTTGTGACTGACCATGTGGCACAATTTATGATCCAAAATGTGTCAAACTTAAAACCGAGAGTCACATGTGAAAAACGCCAACCTGTGTGCATCTACCTCGGACTGAGACTGAGACTACTGGACGTCACCTTGAGTTAAAGGGTACCAGTGACAACAAAGAGATCGAGTGAGGAGTAAATGGGACAACACATCAGGAGACCCAATCAGGGCACCAGACTCTGTGATTTGTTAAGAGGCAATGCAAAAACTCACGTAAGAGGCCACCCAGACACTATCGAGTCGGGGCCATTACTTTTCTATATTGATGTTGATGACTTTTCCTCATTGATGTTGATGACTCAGGACCTTACCTGCTAATACTGTATCTCTAACAGTCTACTTCTGTGTATATGCTGCACAGTTATATCCTGATAGACTTCACTATATCACTCATCATACTACTACACACCAGTCTCTCCACTTGTGTGACAAATATAGACCCACACATTCAGACTGTGACCAATGCCCAGCAGGAGCTGGCTATATACGATATTATACTGCATTTCACATTGGAGCTCACGCTTTTAGCCCATATGTTATTGCATTGAATTTCATTCCTTATTTTTATTACTTCATTTTGTGTTATATTCATTGATTTATAAGTTTCATATGCACTATTAAACAATACTACACTTAGATGGTATATCTTGTGCTGTCTTTCTTTATTTCTACACTAGTTGAAGAATCCGTGTACATGGGAAACAGTGCCGGCCGATCGAGGTGCAGTAGAGACTACCCGTGATGCAGCTGATATGAAGCGGTGCACTCCAAATTCAGATCATGGTCCTCTCTGCGCACCCTTCGGTCCGCAGAGAGGACCACGGTCTGAATTTAGAGAGCCCCGCTCCGTATCAGTTGCATCACGGGCAGTCTCTGCTGCTCATGACTGCAGCACGTGCATCAGTCTCTACTGAGCATGACTGCATCATTACAAACCTTTAGCGAATTATTATATAGGATATCCATCTACTTCAGAGAGATCAGACTGTGTTCTATAAGTATAAGACAAGCAGCAACCGTGTGCGTGACATAGGTTCCCAAAACTTTTTAGGGATAGTCCAGGTTACCCATTAAAGACTAAACCTCGAGCTCAATTCTTTAGAATTGGGACATTATCTCTATACTAAGGGGACTATACACTCTTACTATATCATATTGAATGATATTTAAACTTATTGTTCATTAAACTGAACGATATGTATATACAGAGTGGGTGCTATTCATTTGGCACTTAGCTCTGAATCTACATATATATTTATTTCTATCACTGAACCTTTTAAAAGTTGTTTTTCAGGCAGTGAGCGCTGTGTACTAGTGTTGAGCGAGCATGCTCGGCCGATGCTCGGATCGGCTCGAGCATCGCTCTGCTCGGCACATGGCGGTACTCGTACGAGTACCGCATGTGCTCGCCCGCCATGTTCGGGTCTCCTCCCCGCACGTTTTGCGGCTGCTGCGCAGCCAATAAACGTGTAGGGAGGCTCTGACATCGGTGTAATGCCAGCAGCCATGTTGGCTGCTGGCATTACACTGATTGGCTGGCCAGAACCCGTGGTCAGGTGCTGTATAGCACCTGACCATCGAGTTCGGCTCAGTCTGAGCCAGGGAGAGCTGAGGATAGGAAGGGAAAGGCAGTGTAGGGAGGAAAAAAACAAAAATTGTGAAAAAAAAAGAACCAAAAGTCCTTTTTAGGACTACTGTGTGTGGGGGCAGCAGGTTATTTGGTGTGGGGGGAAAAAAACAAAAAAAAAAAAAAAAAAAATATATATATTCTGTTTAGTGTGCAAAGTTGCAGATTAGAGCACATTCTGTTTAGTGTGCACAGTTGCAGATTAGAGCACATTCTGTTTAGTGTGCAAAGTTGCAGATTAGAGCACATTCTGTTTAGTGTGCAAAGTTGCAGATTAGAGCACATTCTGTTTAGTGTGCAAAGTTGCAGATTAGAGCACATTCTGTTAAGTCTTCAAACTAAAATATCAAAGTCACGTATTCCATTCAGTGTGCGTCGCCGCAGTTTAGCAGCACATTCTGAGTACTGTGCAGAGTTGCAGAATAGGAAGAAATACTGTTAAGTCTTCAAACTAAAATATCAAAGTCACATATTCCATTCAGTGTGCTTCGCCGCAGTTTAGCAGCACATTCTGTGTACTGTGCAGAGTTGCAGAATAGGAAGAAATACTGTTAAGTCTTCAAACTCAAATATCAAAGTCACATATTCCATTCAGTGTGCTTCGCCGCAGTTTAGCAGCACATTCTGTGTACTGTGCAGAGTTGCAGAATAGGAAGAAATACTGTTAAGTCTTCAAACTAAAATATCAAAGTCACATATTCCATTCAGTGTGCTTCGCCGCAGTGTAGCAGCACATTCTGTGTACTGTGCAGAGTTGCAGAATAGGAAGAAATACTGTTAAGTCTTCAAACTAAAATATCAAAGTCACATATTCCATTCAGTGTGCTTCGCCGCAGTGTAGCAGCACATTCTGTGTACTGTGCAGAGTTGCAGAATAGGAAGAAATACTGTTAAGTCTTCAAACTAAAATATCAAAGTCACATATTCCATTCAGTGTGCTTCGCCGCAGTTTAGCAGCACATTCTGTGTACTGTGCAGAGTTGCAGAATAGGAAGAAATACTGTTAAGTCTTCAAACTAAAATATCAAAGTCACATATTCCATTCAGTGTGCTTCGCCGCAGTGTAGCAGCACATTCTGTGTACTGTGCAGAGTTGCAGAATAGGAAGAAATACTGTTAAGTCTTCAAACTAAAATATCAAAGTCACATATTCCATTCAGTGTCTTTCACCGCCGTTTAACAGCCTATTCTGTGTACTCTGCAGAGTTGCAGAATTATAAGAAATACTGTTAAGTTTTCAAACTCAAATATTAAAGTCACATATTCCATTCAGTGTCTTTCACCGCCGTTTAACAGCCTATTCTGTGTACTCTGTACAGTTGCAGAATTATAAGAAATACTGTTAAGTTTTCAAACTCAAATATTAAAGTCACATATTCCATTCAGTGTGTTTCAACGCCGTTTAACAGCCTATTCTGTGTACTCTGCAGAGTTGCAGAATAGTAAGAAATACTGTTAAGTTTTCAAACTCAAATATTAAAGTCACATATTCCATTCAGTGTGTGTCACCGCAGTTTAGCAGCCTATTCTGTGTACTCTGCAGAGTTGCAGAATAGTAAGAAATACTGTTAATTTTTCAAACTCAAATATTAAAGTCACATATTCCATTCAGTGTCTTTCACCGCCGTTTAACAGCCTATTCTGTGTACTCTGTACAGTTGCAGAATTATAAGAAATACTGTTAAGTTTTCAAACTCAAATATTAAAGTCACATATTCCATTCAGTGTCTTTCACCGCCGTTTAACAGCCTATTCTGTGTACTCTGTACAGTTCCAGAATTATAAGAAATACTGTTAAGTTTTCAAACTCAAATATTAAAGTCACATATTCCATTCAGTGTCTTTCACCGCCGTTTAACAGCCTATTCTGTGTACTCTGTACAGTTCCAGAATTATAAGAAATACTGTTAAGTTTTCAAACTCAAATATTAAAGTCACATATTCCATTCAGTGTCTTTCACCGCCGTTTAACAGCCTATTCTGTGTACTCTGTACAGTTCCAGAATTATAAGAAATACTGTTAATTTTTCAAACTCAAATATTAAAGTCACATATTCCATTCAGTGTGTGTCACCGCAGTTTAGCAGCCTATTCTGTGTACTCTGCAGAGTTGCAGAATAGTAAGAAATACTGTTAATTTTTCAAACTCAAATATTAAAGTCACTTATTCCATTCAGTGTGTGTCACCGCAGTTTAGCAGCCTATTCTGTGTACTCTGCAGAGTTGCAGAATAGTAAGAAATACTGTTAAGTTTTCAAACTCATATATATTAAAGTCATATATATCGTGTAAGATGAAGAAGGCGGGTAAAAAGGGACGGGGAAGTGGACGTGATCCTGAAAGTTCAGGGCGCGGGTCAGGACGCGGAGAAACTGTGCCTGGTGCCAGAGCACAAGAAAGAAAGACATCCACCATACCTAGCTTCATGTCTGATTTCACAGGGCGTCGCAGGACATCACTCTCGAGGTCCGACCAGTGCGAACAGGTGGTCGGTTGGATGACAGCTGATACTGCTTCCAGTCGGTTAAGCACCACCCTGTCTTCCACCAAGTCCACTCTCAGTAGCCAAGAGTCTGGTCAACATAATCCTCACTCTGATCATCCTTCCTCCCACCATACACGGTCTGGTCAAAGAAGTGATCCCACACTGGGATATAGTGATGAGCTCGTCTCATCACCAATCCTTCATTTGACCCTCTCTCCAAGCACGCTTGCAGAGGAACATGACATCTTGTGCCCTGATTCACAACCTCTAGAGGCTACCCAATCACAAGAAGATGACAGATGTGAACGGCATTTAAGGTCAAAGGAAGTAGTGGATGATGATGATGATGATGATGAGACACAGTTGCCATTAAATCAACCACTATTTCCGTCTCAAGACCTTGTTGAGGAGAATGTTATACAGTTGTCAATGACTGAGTATGTGGTGGGATCAAGACTTGAGGAGGATGATCAGAGTGAGGAAGTGGAGGAGGACTTGGTGGACGATGAGGTGACTGACCCCACCTGGGAAGGTGTAGAGCCGAGCGATGACAGCAGTCCTGAGGGTGAGCCATCTGCAGCACCGCAACAGGCTGGAAGAGGCAGTGGTGTGGCTACAGAAAGAAGGCGGACCGCACCAAACCGGCCCGCAAATGTTCCACGGAGCACCCCCTTGCGTAAATCTACCTTGCCAAGGGGTAGGTGTTCCGCGGTATGGCGTTTTTTTAAGGAAAGTGCGGACGACAAAAGAATTGTAGTTTGCAACCTGTGCCACACCAGAATGAGCCGAGGCATGAACACTAGAAACCTCACCACCACCAGCATGATCCGACACATGGCATCCAAGCACCGTAGTAAGTGGGAGGAACGCCTGGATCGCCCATCTGTGTCTGCAGGCCACACCACTGCCTCCTCTTCCCCTGTTTTCGGTGCCGGCCAATCGCCTGTCGAAGGCGCAGGCCCGCATACCTCCCGCCCTGCACCTGTAGCATCTGAAGCACCATCAGCGACCACATCCACTTCCCTGTCCCAGCACAGCGTCCAAATGTCGTTACCCCAGGCATTTGAGCGCAAGAGAAAGTACCCAGCCACCCACCCACAGGCCATAGCACTAACCTCACACCTTTCAAAATTACTGGCCATCGAAATGCTGCCATTTAGGCTTGTGGACACTGAGTCCTTCCGCAGCCTGATGGCAGCAGCTGTCCCTCGGTACGCGGTCCCCAGCCGCCACTACTTTTCCCGGTGTGCCATCCCCGCATTACACCACCATGTGTCCCGTAACATCACCCGTGCCCTGACCAACGCAGTTACTGGGAAGGTCCACTTAACGACTGACACATGGACAAGTGCTTGTGGCCAGGGACGCTACATTTCCCTGACGGCACACTGGGTGAATGTCGTGGAGGCTGGGAGCGACTCGGACCCTGGGATGGCACGGGTGCTACCCACGCCGAGGATTGCGGGCCCTACCTCCATCAGGGTTTCCACCAGCACCTACGTTATTGGCTCCTCCTCCTCCGTTTCCACCTCCGAATTCTCTACACACACCGCCACTCCCCCATCAGCCAGTAGCTGGAAGCAGTGTAGCACTGCAGTGGGGAAGCGTCAACAGGCCGTGCTGAAGCTGATCTGCCTTGGGGACAAACAGCACACGGCCTCAGAGCTGTTGCAGGGGATTAGTCACCAGACCGAGCAGTGGCTCTCGCCACTCAACCTGCAACCAGGCATGGTTGTGTGTGATAATGGGCGTAACTTGGTGGCGGCTTTGGAGCTCGGCAAGCTCACACACGTACCATGCCTAGCGCATGTATTTAATTTAGTGGTGCAGCGATTTCTAAAAACCTACCCCAATGTGCATGATCTCTTGACCAAGGTGCGCCGCGTGTGTGCACATTTCCGTAAGTCATCTACAGCTTCGGCCGGCCTGTTGAAGCTGCAGCAGCGCTTACAATTGCCAGCTCACCGGCTGCTGTGTGACGTGAGCACGCGCTGGAACTCCACCTTCCACATGTTGGCCCGGCTTTGTGAGCAGCAGAGGGCAGTAGTGGAGTACCAGCTGTTACACGGTCGTCGCCTCTCCGTTCAACTTCCTGTAATCAGAAGTGAGGAGTGGGAATGGATGTCAGACCTCTGCGAGGTTTTACGCAATTTTGAGGAATCGACACAGATGGTGAGCGGCGATAACGCTATTATCAGTGTAACCATCCCACTTCTGTGTCTACTGAAACGCTCGCTGCTCACAATTAAAACCGACGCTTTGCATGTGGAAGAGGTGGAAATGGGGGAGGAAGAGCTTACACAAGGTGATAGCCAGAGCACCCTCACTTCGTCTTCTCAGCGACAATTGGAGGAGGCGGAGGAGGAGGAGGAGGAGGAGGAGGAGGAGGAAGACACGGTTGCCTCCGCTACAGAGGGTAGCCATGGAACTTTAGTTCCATCTCTTCAGCGTGGGTGGGCAGAAGAGGAGGAAGAGGATGAGGATATTGAGAGTCATCCTCCTGGTGAGGACAGCGAAATCTTGACTGTTGGTACTCTGGCACACATGGCTGACTTTATGTTAGGCTGCCTTTCCCGTGACCCACGCGTTGTACGCATTTTAGACAACACGGATTACTGGGTGTTCACCCTTCTGGACCCCCGCTACAAAGAGAATTTCTCATCTCTCATTCCTCCGGTGGAGAGGACAAGCAAAATGGTGCAATACCAGAAGGTTCTTGTTGAAAAATTGCTCCAAAATTTTCCATCTGACAACGCTGGCGGCAGAGTACGTGCTACCTTGGCCAACCGAGAAGGGGAGAAAAGGGGAGCACACAGCAGTTCCGAGAAAGGCAGGGCAACACTCTCCAAGGCGTGGGACACCTTCATGACACCCCGCCAGCACCCTCACCCTGATGCGCAGCCTAGTGTCACAAGGAGGGAAAAGTTTTGGAAGATGGTGAAGGAGTACGTAGCAGACCGTGTCAGCGTCCTCAATGATCCCTCTGTGCCTTACAACTACTGGGTGTCCAAGCTGGACACGTGGTATGAACTGGCACTCTACGCCTTGGAGGTGCTGGCCTGCCCTGCCGCCAGCGTTCTGTCTGAGCGGGTATTTAGTGCTGCTGGTGGCATCATAACAGATAAGCGTATCCGCCTTTCCACCGACAATGCTGATAGGTTGACACTTATAAAAATGAACAAGGCCTGGATTTCCCCTGACTTCTCCACTCCACTGGAGGAAAGCCCCGGGGGAACATAAACTCACTTTATATATGTTATTTACAATGATGGGAATACTCTGTATTCCCATTCACCCCTTCCACCCAAAAAACGGGTATATGGTTGACTCTTAATGTTCTCATCCTCCTCCTCCTCTTCCATATGCCCTGGGATATAATTTTTATATAGGGCCAGCTCACCAGCGTGCCCTGGGATATAATTTTTATATAGGGCCAGCTCACCAGCGGGCCCTGTGATATAATTTTTATATAGGGCCAGCTCACCAGCGGGCCCTGTTTGCCAATTTTTATATAGGTCAGCTCACCAGCGGGCCTTCTCATATAATGTTTTATTGGGTCAGCTCTCTAGCGGGCCCTCTCATATAATGTTTTATAGCGTCAGCTCACTAGCGGGCCTTCGCATATAATGTTTAGGATGGTCAGCTCTGCAGCAGACCCTCACCCATAATGTTTTAGATGGTCAGCTCAGCGCACGTTTCCCTCTTAATCATGGCCTCAGTTCTGAAAATCAAGGAAATTTTTGGGAGAATTTGCCTCTGCGCACGTTTCCCTCTTAATCATGGCCTCAGTTCTGAAAATCAAGGAAATTTTTGGGAGAATTTGCCTCTGCGCACGTTTCCCTCTTAATCATGGCCTCAGTTCTGAAAATCAAGGACATTTTTGGGAGAATTTGCCTCTGCGCACGTTTCCCTCTTAATCATGGCCTCAGTTCTGAAAATCAAGGAAATTTTTGGGATAATTTGCCTCTGCGCACGTTTCCCTCTTAATCATGGCCTCACTTCAGAAAATCGATGAAATTTTTGGGAGAATTTGCAGATGATATACAAGTAAATATACAGCAAATACTGTTTGGTAACAATTTTTCGCCTAAAGTCGTTTTTATTTTCCTTTTTGTGTGTTTTACGGTCAGTCTGTAAAAATGGCGTACTACGGGCGAAAGATCGTTCCCAGCAGCGATGTTGGAGTCCAAGGTGCATCCAGACATCCTCCCTATGCTGTCCCTGAACCATTTCTGTAGTGTTTCCATCTTTTTCTGCCCTTTTCCTATGGACCAGGCACCCTCCCCTCATCAGAGCAGGGGGTGCCTGGTGTAATGCTCGAGTCCTCCCATTGACTTCAATGGGGCTCGGATGCTCGGCCGAGCACTCGAGCCTCAGGGGGTGCTCGGTCAGAGCACCCGAACATCCGAGCATTGGGGTGCTCGCTCATCACTACTGTGTACATATTTCCCTCGTCTTAGTGCATCTCCCTCCAGGTGTCATAATTATCTATGTTGTTTTAGCTAAAAAAGTATACATTTTTGTACATATATACAATACCTAACAGAGCTTATCAAGGAAGGAATTTCATATCCTTACTGTTCTTACTGTAAAATATATTTTTCCTTTACTTCAGTAGAAAGTTACTTTAATATTGTTGAAGCCACCTTTTTCTTTGCTCTCCAGTGAGTTATTTTTATTGATCTTGAATATATTTAGATATAGTAGTAATTTCCCCCTATAGACACCTCTTTATTAATGTAAACAGACCCAATCTGGCATAACTACATGCAATAAATATGTTAAAAAATAAGATCCATAGTACTTAGCCACATAGTTGATGAGGTTGAAAGACACAGGGCCATCAAGTTTAACCTTTTCTAGATGTTTTTTGTTAATAGAGAGGAAGGTAAATACAATCCAAATGAAGCCATGCTCATTTATACCCCAAAAGGTTCAAACAATCTTCCTGAGTGTAGAAGATAACTGGGTTTCATCCCTGATCAACATCTTATTTGTATTTAAAACAACTGTCATTATCCTATATAATAATTCGCTAGGATGTTTGTCACGATGCAGTCATGTGCAGTAGAGGCTGCCCAGTAGAGACTGTCTGCATTCGGGCAGTCTCTACTGTGCATCACTGCATTGCGTGAGTGAGGCAACGCAGACTGCATCACGTGGAGCAGTGAGGTAGCTGCCTCTTAACCCTTTGAGTGCCAGAGGGGTACGCAATGCATTGCAATCAATGCGTTGCATACCCCTCTGGCACTCAAAGGTTTAACATTACCCGGACCAGGGGCATTGTTAGGTTCTAAAAAGATCTGGGGCTAGAGCCCATGGCAAAATTAAACAATGCGCCCACCGCTCTCAGAAGTGATGATATTGTTGTAGTGAGAAGTGGGTTTTCCTCACACAATGTAACTTTTAATTTTTACTAATTTCATTCTAATGCAAGGCAAAGAATTAAGAAGAAAGTCATTTTATGGTCAACTCTTGCCATTTTTTGTTCTAACCCATTGTACTTGAGGCAGTTTTGTGTTAATATATAGTACAAAAATTAAAGGTATCTGGGTATCTGTATAATTACTGTGTAAATAAGGACGTACCTAGGTAATTATATAGATACACCTGACTGCTGTATGATGGACTCCTACCTAGGTAAGTACTTCTGTTACACACAATAATTACCGTTTATAACAGAAGCACCACTCTCTCAGGCTTGCTATGTCTGCAACTTCCTAACTCAGCAGCTCACTTAGTCTTAAAGCATAACCCATTCTGAGAGTTTGAAAACTAGAAAGACCACAAGACTTTTATTTATTCCTAATCATCACAAAGAGACTATAGACAGATCCATCCATTGAGGAAATCCCTAAGGGTCTCATTTATACTATTCAGTTGGGTGTTAATTGTTTTTTTCCCCCATTTAATGGACTTAGTTCCATTTTTAATTTTCATGTATATATACTCTCCAACAATTCAGAGAGTTACCTGGGTTGGTTACCATTTTAATAGAATTAATAAAGATTTACTTTTAATACTGACTCTATATTTATATGGTCATTTGATGGTGCAGAACTGGTCTCCTTTACATCACTTAAACCAAGCTTTCTCTACTAGTACAAACTTAGCTGAGTTTAGCTGTAAATTTCTCCCTTCTTTAGTTGTTTAAGTAGATTGAGACCTGCTGCACAGATTACTACACAAACACCTTGTTTCAAATTAACTGTTTATCTAAGTTAACATGCAAAAGTGGATAGAGAATACTAGTTTACTCTTATGTAAAAAAAAAAAAAAAAAAACTGATTCAAGGAGTAGGATAAAATGCTTCCTATTGATCCCCATCCCCAAACAGGATATAGTGAAGGTGCAGACCAAACATGCACGTCCCCTGAATGATTGTTTCAGAAGTTTCCTGTGTAATGCAAGATCAGTGGCATGAACAGGTCAGTATTCCATCCACTTTCCCCTCATATGGTTTTTCCCCAATAGAGCATCATACTCAACTCACTTGTTCAGTTAGCTCAGTGGAGACAGGGCTGGCTGGGATTTTAGGGAATAAGGCCTCCAATCCTCCAGCTTGTGGTCTGCACTGCTCCTTCTTCAGCCAGGCCATGCAGCAATGTCACTGCTCCGCTCCGTTACCATAAATGCACTACAGCGATGAGTCACTGTCATACGCACTTGACAGCCAATGAGAAAGGAGAATCCTGGCAAAATTCTCCTCTCTCATTGGTTAAAGTGCGTCTGCAACCTATTGGAAAGGTACTGGATGGCAAGGCACATCTTTGGTAATGCTGTCAGTACCTTGCTTCCTTGTTTGTTCATATTATTTAGGGGCAAGCGACAGAACCACTATTAAATACAGTTTAATTAAGGCTGAAATAAGAGTGGCCACAACATTCGGGGCTACCCACAGGGCCACAACATTCGGGGCTGCCTGAAGCTACACTCGGGGCTTCAGACCCCTAGCGACGCCCTTGACCTGGACTTTGGCCCATGTACATGGGCTTTTACACTATTTCTATAAAAAGATATCCAATACATTTTTAAATAGCTACAATATCTGCCAATACAGTCTCTGAAGGGCCAAAAATTCCACATCCTTGCTGTTCTTCCTTTAAAAAACCTAGCTTTCATTATAGTTGAATGTGCCTTTTCTATACCATAACATTAAGTTGATATTATTTTGTTCAACAAGACTTTCTTAGGTAGATGTCCTTCAATCAGCACTTAGTTATGTCTATTTCCTGTTTTTATTTGCATTTGACTCTCTATATAGTATGCTGGTTTGATTTACATCTGATAAAGATCAGCGTCCCTTACAAGTTATCCAGGTATACTTAAGCCCATTGTTTGCTGTAAGAAGGTCACTCAATGGCAATTATTACATACTAGTTGAAGAGCCCGTTACACCGGCCACAGTGCCACTGCCAGCCGGTCGTGGAGCAGTCATGCACAGTAGAGACTGCCCATGCTGCAGCTAATACAGTGACAGCTGGTCGCGGTGCAGTCATGCACAGTAGAGACTGCCCATGCTGCAGCTAATACAGTGACAGCTGGTCGCGGTGCAGTCATGCTCAGTAGAGACTGCCCGCGATGCGGCTGATACAAAGCGGGATGCTCCTTCGGAGAGCCCCACTCTGCATCAGCCGCGGCACGGGCACTCTCTACTGCGCATGACTGCGTTGTTATACACGTTTTAGCGAATTATTATATGAGATAGGAAGCTGTACACATAATTCAAAAAATAAATACACCTGATTGCTGTATGAAAGACACCTACATAGCTCAATCAGTTAAATCACATATTCTTTGGTAAAATTCTGTTTTAAAGGATGCCTTTTTTTTTTTTGCTCATCCAAATAAAGAGGAATCTAACTGGATTAGCATATATTAATTACTGCATATGAATTCTCTCTAGAAACGAAAGGGTTACGTTCACTTTTATTGTGAACATTTTATATTGAGCACTTTATGCACTTTTCAGAGTATAATTGAGCCAGTACATCTGCCACTTGCTAAAGGTCAGTCAAACAGAGCAATATAAAAAGACATTGTGCTTAAAACCTCATCATTCATGATGCTTTTTATATGTTGTACTTTTTGGCAAAGCTAAGGAGACTTTTACTTAAATAATTCAGATTATTTTAAGTTTTTTTTCTTGGCAATCAATATAGAATGAGCATCTCACGTTAAAACGCTCTGGGGTTGAACTTCCCTCATTGATTTTATTAGCTACAGGGCAGATAATGAAAAAATAAGAAGATTCCATGAGGATCTCAGAAGTAATGCTAGGCTTTTCCTACAAACTAACTGATTTTTATGATTACAGATATTAGAAGGAAAAAATGTGATTTTAACTGAACTGTTTAGCGTTATTGAAATTACTGTGGTTGATGTAGTGGGAAAGTGAAGCAATCCTGGAGTAATCAAACTGCAACAAAGAAGCAAAAATAGTTCCCAATATCTTCTTCGATTTAAATACAGCTTTTAACCCCTTGAAATCTTTCCGAAGAAATGCATTGGAGACCTTTCACACATTCAAGTCATTAGAACTAGACTTGTACCCAGCAAAAAATTGTTTTGTCCAAATGATTAAAGGGATAGTAATGTTTCATAATAAAAGCAGCTCTAATTAATCATCATAGTTGTTGTACTTTGGAGAGTGTTATTTCAATTCTGTCAGAGTTGTAGTTCAGGAGTAATTCAATGACAAAGTGTCCCCCTCCCGCCCCTTTTACTGATGTCACACTGTTCAGCCAGATCAGAAGGGAGGTGCCCAGGTAGACTGCACAGAGGGACAATCTTCAATTAAGATAAGGGAAAAACCTGAAAAGCTTGTCAAGGGGGGCAGGGCTTTTATTGTTCTCATAGGAATAAGAGTGTCCCCTTCTGTTATCTGTCTGGTCTATGGACTGCATTCCACATCTGAGAAGAGATGGCTTACACTAGGTAAAAGGGGCGGGAGGGGAAACTTTGCTTGTGAATATCTCATAAACCATAAAGGTTTGAGAGATAAGACTTATATCATTCTTCATGTTTTTTTAATGCCTACAAAATAAGATAAAGTTAAAACAAAGTATTACTATCCCTTTAAGTACATTTTTTACCCAGTCAGATAAAACAAATTTTGTTAAACCCTCACCCTGTTCGTTAGTAAGAATTTCGGTGAAGATTTTCGTTGGTAAATGAAATGTGTTCACTGTTATTCTGCCCTTACTTACCTTGATGTAGGAGGTCCAGCAGAGTCTTCAAAGTCCTGAGACTCCAAGATGTTATGTCAAAAAATAAAGCAAAAAATAATTATAAACACTGCAACCACCATCCTTGCTGCCTCCTTTAACCCCTTAAAGGGGATGTATCGCCTCTATAGAACTTAGGCTAAATAGTTAGGTTATATAGCAAATCTGACTAAAATTGTGTTAAATTTGTTTTTTAAAGCTGTATAAAGTCTAGGCTGCAGCTGCTTCCACATAGACTGCAGTTACCTGCTCTGTAACCAAAGTCCGTCGCTCTTCCTCTGTTCCCCTCGCTTTATGCAGCCTCCTCCCATGACGGAGGCTTCTGTCTGTAAGCTGGAGTGGTCTCATTGGCAGAGATCGATATCTAGCCAATGAGACTGCTACAGCTTATAGGCAGAAGCCTCTGTCATTGGAGGAGGACAAAAAAAAAATAACAACACAATTTTAGTCAGATTCGCTATATAACCTAACTATTTAGCCTAAGTTCTATAGAGGTGATACATCCCCTTTAAGGACTGTGTGATGTGCCAAGACCTTCACCATTTTTTTTCCCTTAAGGCACATCACATACTTTTTACTTACATCACTCCTGTGGGAGAGCTGTATGTAAAAATGGGATCTGAAATTGACCACTCAAAGACTGGAAAGGTGTCTCTCAGACCCCTGCTCAGTGCACCGGTAGATGTAACAGGTCATGCGTACCATCACGTTGGCAGAAATCAAGCAGTCCTTAAGGGAAGGTAACTTACTTGGACGGCTGGTCCTTAAGAGGTTAAAGTAAACTCACATTAATTTAACCCCTTAACGTCCGCTGGTCCTGGGCCGTTTCCGTCCCATAAGGACTGCATTGAACCACGTGGACGCGCCGGTAAACGTGACCTGTTGCGTTTATAGGCGTGTCACTATGGGGCCTGATAGAGATCGCTCCGATCTTGGAGCGGTCAATTTCAGGTCCCGGTAGAGCGCTGTAAGTAAAAAGGACGTGACGTACGATGACCATCATCGGTCCTTGAGAATTTCAAGGACCGTGACGGTCATAGTACGGGACATGTCGTTAAGGGGTTAATCCTGTTGGGCCTTTGCCTGATCCAGAATGAGGACAAATTGTACAGGGATTGGCTTTCATATGGCCATCCCTGTTCAAATTAATTTGCATGCTCTCATTGGCTGGGATTGTGGGATACACATAACATCACCCCGTCCATTTAGCAAATCTGTTAGCTATGCACACGAAACAAGATAAAACATAAAAAGATTATTTTTGTCAACTGTACTATTGTGTTATTTAAACTGTATCTATACATAAAATACTGACATCCATAGACAAACAGATTTAACACAAATAATTGATCTCTACATGTTATAAACATAATGACCATACTGTAAAATGAGGGGACCGGCTCAAAATATTGGGTAAAAAAATTTTGATGAGTTATTGAATAGAGCAAATATACTCAAAAAGCATGTAACGGTATATAGCAGAATATATAAAACAAGGTGCATCAAAAAGAGATCACGGTAGATGCATTCAGGGCTCAAATGTACAGGAGACATGAGTCTAAAAACACCACAAGTCATGTTCTTTATTTATGCTTATTGGTGTCATTGTTTCAAGCTTGAATATCCCTTTAGTCTCCTTTTGTGCTAATTTTGTGTAGCAATGTCCTCCTCTCATATGTGGGGCAATGCGGTCAATTACAGTGAGTCATAGACCTTATAATGTTCTTTTTAATATGAAGGTTTAGTTTCAAATGCAAATGTGTGGAAATTTCTCTGAAGAATGACTCACGTTTTTCTCTGCGTGTTTCATGATCCTGATTGATGGACCTAAGCATAACTATTTTAGATCTTCTATTCATTACACTGTTGTGCACCAGAAATACGTCTGGGGTGCTTGAAAATTCCGCTCTGTGTATACAAAGTGCCTTTAGTGAAAAACTGTGAACCACACACAATGCTAAGTATCAATACCTGGAACAAAAAAAAATCATAACTGAAAATGAAAAGCAATTTTCTGAGACAAAAAGTACAGTAACTTTATATTTATCATATGTTAACCTCTTGTGGACAAGAGGGGAGTGCAGTGAAGAGAAGCATTATATTGCACCTCACCCCTCGGTCCTCAACGGGGTTAATTACATTTCTAATGTTTAGAGAATTCAAAGGTACATGATGTATATGTATGAGGACAAAAGTGGAGCAATTTTGGTGCAAATTAACAATACCACAGGTAAGAAATGAAAATTCCCATTGATTTAAATTACTTTTTGATGACTTGGAATCTAAACAGCCCTCCAGCACATTACTTCTCAATGCATTGGAGACCTCTAAACATCCCATGTCATAAGGAGAGGGTATGATCCCTAAGAAAGCTTTATGCAACTACTTCCAATTGCATTATTATTATTCAACCATCCTATAATATAAAAGGCCAGATGTATGTTTGTCCGATGCAGTCATGTGCAGTAGAGACTGCCCGAATGCACAAAATGCTGGCCTGTGTACACAAGCTTTTGCAACCATGCTCAGTAGAGACTGCCCGAATGCACAGAATAGTGCATATAGTAATAGTAGTAATAAATAATTAGTCATTAATCAATCATTAACAGACAGTCCTTGCCAATCCACATTCTTTGAACTCCAAGCATGGCCAGATTTCATGGGCTCATGCTACACTCAATATATTCTTCAGCAATACAGTTGACCCCAACATTTGTCAGCACTTACATCTGATTCCACCACTATTCAGCACGTACAGCTGACTCCCAAGGAATTACCCGATTGGCCATCCACTTTAGCTTCAATGGATAACGTTGCCACCCTGCAACCTGAGTCCGGGGCAACTCCCAAAGGGCTTCCACCCAAGGATAATATACTCATAACTTTACCATATCAGTTATCAACCTCTGAAAACCATGCAAGGACCATCTGTCTCCCCACCATGACATACAACCAAACAACCGCACAAACACACCATCATAGGGAGAGAGGGATGCTTTGTCTTGTCCTCTTTTCACTGAACAACAGCCCATATTCTGCCCCCAGACTAATAAGCCTTTTCCCTTTACTCCACTCTTAGCACACACACCTTTTGTCAGGATCAACCCTACCTATGCTTCCCCTCTTTGCACACTGCATTCCTGTCTGGGGAAGTCTTTTAACCCCTTAAGGACCCTTGACGGTCCTGGTACGTCATGGCTGGATTTGCTTTAAGGACCAGTGACGTACCAGGACTGTCATTGAATTCCGGGCTCCCTGTGTGGCTGCACACTCTTCAGGAAGCCCGGAATCGGATTCAATAAAAAAACAGAAAATGCTCCGTGGTCCTTAAATGACCGCCGCATGCATGCGCGGCTGGTCCTTAAGGGGTTAAATCCTGGAGGATTAGTATTTGTCCTCTGTGGTACAGCTGGTTTGTTACAGAATTGCTCCAATTTCTGTTAGTGTATAAGCTTTACTGCAATTCCCCACCAAGGGTCTTTAACCCCTAGAGGACCAGATGGGTGTGCAATGGCCCATAAAGTGTTAATGAACCCAACCATAAAATTTGCATGGGTCAAGAATTGGCCTATTGAGACACCATGAATGAGTACTTTGATAAACAGGTGATAAAGTGGAGATGACTTCTCCATTGATATCACATCTTCATTTCCTGTTATTTTATGGAGCCAGCGTACTAAGATCACTAAAGATGGAGAAAATTTGAGTGCATTGAACCATAGAATAATATAGGACTTTCAGAAGTGGTTTAAATGGAAATCGTCTAAGGTTAATCACATCTTTATCACATTTAGTGCATAATACCAAACTATTATATGTCAAAATTTTGTTTCAATGGAATGTTTTCACTGAAAGCTTTATGGTGAAAATAATTTCTTCTTAACCTTATGAGCACCAGAAGGTTGAGAAATGGATTTCTCCGCAATACATTGCATACCCTTCTGGCAATCAAAGGGTTTAACTGTGCAATGTTTTAAAATAACTGTTTTCTATATTAAATGCATGTTAATTATTCAACTTTCTCCTACGTGCACGAACGTCTATAAGTAGCGTGGCTATATTCAGCATAAGACTGGTACAAGGGCTGAGCTAGTTGACTCACATATTAGCATACATCGCTGTCATTCTTATGCCTCATTTCAATTACAAAGTTTGAGATTACTTCAAATTTGCATTCTTAAAAAAAGGTACATTCAGTTTATCAAGCTTGAAAATGTAGCTCTGTATTCTGAGACCAAACATTCAAAGTAAATCTACCATGACATATTTATATTTGTTCCTTAAAGCAACACTATGTCTCCTAAAAATAAAATCCCCTTTTACCTTAATCTTGGCAGGCAATCCTAATGGACTTTATGAATTAACTCTGCATGGACTGCTTCCCCAAAATGTACCTTTAATTAGTACATAATATCATGACTGTGAAGGTGGACGTTTTTCTTTGTTGGCAGACTTCAGAAGAATGGCCATTGGGAGGAGTTTGAGGTCCTGGAGTATATCCACAAAAGAGTCATGTCCACTTCTGATTACATTAGAGCCAGTACTAATTAAAGTGATTGTATTGTCTATTTAAAATTAGTAGCCCAAGAAGCACTGAAGACCCGCTGCCCGCCCCTTCTCCCCATCTCACTCTGAATCTGCAGTCTGGTCAGGACGGCTGCAGTGAGGGACAAACTGCAGTAAGCAAAGGGTAATCCTGCCCTCCTTCATCAAGGGGGCAGGATTTCCCTTACACTTACTTACTGAAGTTTGTCCCTCTCTGCAGCCATTGAGTTGCACGACCTGGGAGGTGTATATTTATTCCTTCATAAGTTTTGATCTACAAAGAAGTAAGCGCTTAGATATAGCACAATCTGTTCCTTTTACTATACAGAAGACTAGGGCAAATAATTTTACATAGACATTACTATTACTTTAAAGACTTCTACAGTGATATCACTTCTCCAACATATGTTATACTATGAAACCTAATCCTATATAATATTTAGCTGGGATGTTTGTCAGAAGCCATCATGCACAATAGTGGCTGCCCGAACGCACAGAATGCTGGAAGCACGGAATGTTGGGAGCACAGAATTCCATGCTGTTTAACCCAAATGCTAAAAGCTAATAATCTTAAAAGTATAGTAATACTTGCAAATTACTAATCCCCATATTGTAGCTTTGTTAAAAAGAAACTTCTTGCCCCCCGTGTAATCTCTCAAACCCTTATGGTTTGAGAGATGATAGCGCTCAAAGTTCCCCCCTCCCTCCCCCTTCCCTGACTGAATGCTGACTGCAGGGGAAGCTGTCGTACAACAGTCTTATGTGCATCAGGCGGCTCTGCAGCTGAGCCGAGATTGCGTTTATAAAAAATAATTATTTCACTGAAACGGTCTTCTACATGTGTTTGGTTTGCAAGCACACGTAGAAGACCGTTTTAGTGAAAAATGTCTTTTTTATAAACTTGATCTCAGCAACGCTGCAGAGCCGCCTGATGAAAGTAATACCGGATATCCCTGCAGTCAGCGTTCATCGTTCAGTCAGGGAAGGGGAAGGGAGGGGGAACTTTGAGCGCTATCATCTCTCAAACCATAAGGGTATGAGAGATAACATTGAGGGCAAGAAGTTTCTTTTTAACAAAGCTACAATATGAGGATTGCAAGTATTACTGTCCCTTTAATTCTCCATTTGCTATAAATCCCAATCGGCACTATTAACCTCTTAAAGACCAGTGACGTACCAGGACCATCACCGGTCCTTAACGCCCAGACCAGTGTGATAGTCCTGGAGTTTCACTGGTCATTAAGAGGTTAATGGTGCACATTCCAATTTTTTAGCAAGTGGAGAATTAAGTTTAGTAGGTATTAGCATTTGGGTTAAACCAACAAAGTGCAGTATAATTTAAAACAACATACAACTCACGGTCCTTATTTTGTTTCTCACTGAGAGCTATTGTCTATGAGGAAGTAGCATAAAATGAAGGAGATCTGGTTAACCTTGGTACCTTGCCTCTACTCCCTTTGTGTTTGTCTACAGTGGAACACTTTTGGTTGCTTCCAATAAATGTTTGTTATACATATGGATTTGTTATACATATGGAGGGAAATCTCTCTTTAATTTAGTGAGTGTGGGATATCTTTCTGTTCTGCTGGAGTCTTTGTTAATGTGGCTTAACCACAACCTACAACCTGTATGAAGATACCATCTAGCAGTAAGGTACATGGATACTGGATGTTTAGCATGTCTTAGTATTTAACCTTTGAGTGTCTGAGGGGTACGCAACGCATTGCAGAGCAATGCGTTGCTTACCTCTCCGGCACTCAAAGTGTTAAGCTCTTTGAGTGCCAGAGGATTATCCAGTGTATTGATCTGAATTGCAAAGGACCCCACTCTGGAATTCAAAAGGTTCACACATTGTCCATTGAGTAAACTGCAGGCTGGAGTCTGAGTGTCATCTTTGTTTGCCCCTTTTTATTTCTCTCTTGTTATATGTTTTAATATTACATTGCAGTGTCAGATCCATTTCCTATCTCTAACAGGACAAGACAGGGTTGCCCCCTTTCCCCCATTCTTTTTGTCCTCTCACTGGAACCCTTTCTTAATTTGGTTCGCCTGACTCCCTCCATTCATGGTCTACGATCCAAAAATGAAAATTTCAAACTTTCTGCTTATGCTGATAACATTCTTCATTTACTCACGCGTCCTGAATCCTCTCTTCCTTCCCTACTTAAACTTAAAGACGAATACTCCTACTTTTCTTAAGCGAAGATCAACCATCACAAATCAGAGATCCTAAATGTTAATCTACCGATTCACCGCAAATCATAACTCCAAACGCATTACGCCTTCAAATGGTCGTCTTCCCACATCACGTATTTAGGTATTAAATTATCTCCGGATCTCCATACCTTAGTTGATATCAACACTAAACCTTTGCTATCCTCATTGGAGGCTGACCTGACTAAGTGGGGGAACACATTTATTTTGTGGTCTGGCAGAGTGAATACTGTCAAGATGATGGTCCTTCCTTGCCTTCTGTACCTGTTCAACGCTCTCCCCATCTCCTTTCTTCAGCACTTTTTCTCCTCTCTCAACTCAATTCTTTCTGCTTTTATTTGGAAACAGGCCCACGTTCGACTCCGCTTGGATATCTTGTGTAGACATTGGAAACTCGGTGGCCTAGGACTCCCTGATTTCCGTAGATATTACGAGGTTGCGGCCCTGGCCAAGATCTTAGACTTTTCTTCTCCCTTTCCTATCCGTTGGGTTCAATCCCTTGCCCATGCGCTGAATGGAACAGACTTTATTCAACTTCTATGGTCTTCCTCCCCGACGACTCTATCCCATCCGATCCTCAAACATATCCTCTTGGTTTGGGGATGATGTAAAGGTCTTCATGACCTCTCCAATTCACCTTCTCCTCTCATTTCCATACTCGGAAATGCAGACTTCTCCCCAGGATTAACTCCTAACTCCTGACTCGTTTGCACCTCTAGTACACAATAGTCTTCACACTCTTGAACATCTTTTTCCTCTTCTTTCCTCTTCTAATACCTCTGGTCCCTCTCCGATGCCGAATCCTACCCCGCTTGACTCTCTCTCACGCTTCTCTTACCAGCAGCTGCGCAGTTGGTTCCTTACCACTTGTTCTAATGGCTCTCTTCCTCGTGACTAGTGTTGAGCGAGCACCCCGATGCTCGGGTGCTCGGGTGCTCTGACCGAGCACCGCCGGAGGCTCGAGTGCTCGGCCGAGCACCCGAGCCCCATTGAATTCAATGGGGCGACACGAGCATTACACCAGGCACCCCCTGCTCTGATGAGGGGAGGGTGCCTGGTCAATGCCCCCCTTCATCTCCACAATGCCCCTCTTCCACAATGTCCCCCTTCCACAATGTCCCCCTTCCACAATGTCCCCCTTCATCTCCGCAATGCCCCCTTCATCTCCGCAATGTCCCCCTTCCACAATGTCCCCCTTCCACAATGTCCCCCTTCATCTCCGCAATGCCCCCTTCATCTCCGCAATGTCCCCCTTCCACAATGTCCCCCTTCATCTCCGCAATGCCCCCTTCATCTCCGCAATGTCCCCCTTCCACAATGTCCCCCTTCATCTCCGCAATGCCCCCTTCATCTCCGCAATGCCCCCCTTCCACAATGCCCCCCTTCCACAATGTCCCCCTTCATCTCCAAAATGTCCCCCTTCATCTCCAAAATGTCCCCCTTCATCTCCACAATGCCCCCTACCTCCAGTCCCTGGTGGTCCAGCGGAGCGTCTGCAAGATCTGTGCCTCCTTCCGGCACAGATCCCTGCCACCCGAACATGGCGGGCGAGCACATGGCGGTACTCGACGAGTACCGCCATGTGCCGAGCAGAGCGATGCTCGAGCCGATCCGAGAATCGGCCGAGCATGCTCGCTCAACACTACTCGTGACCTCACCACGTTTGAAAAACTGATTTCTGGTTGTATTCGGTCCCGCCGTCCACTCTCATTTCTGTACAATCTATTGGCGGTCTCCCCCTCCCCCCACGAAACCCTATTTCTTCACAGCTTGGGAGAATGACTTATCTATTTTCATTTCTTCTGAACTGTGGACCAAGATCCTTTCTCTTAATTGCCGCCTCCCTAGAGGTTCACAGTTTAGGGAAATGAACTATAAACTTATTTCATGCTGGTATATGATCCCACACAAGCTAGCTTTAGCTTTTCCTCATACGTCTTCTTCTTGCTGGAGATGCTCAGCAGCTGTAGGTGACATTTATCACATATGGTGGACCTGCCCCATACTCACTCCTTTTTGGTCTGCAATAATTTCGCATATTAACTCTGCTTTATCGCTAACTCTCCGTCCCTCCCCTCTCCTGTGCCATTTCTTAGTAGACCAACGCACCTCTTACCCTCCACATCTCACTTCTGTGCTCCATTCTCTTCTCCATCTAGCTAAATCGCTATTCCCCAACAAATAGAAATCCTCCTCACCCCCCACGGTCTCCACTTGGTTTGACGCAATTGATTCCTGGCTTCATTTGGAACGCTGCCACGCTATTGCTACACATTCTCTATCTTTCTTTGAAGAAACCTGGCGCCCGTGGTTCACCTACCGATCCTTTCTCTCACCAACAACTCCAGTCCTCCCGTAATCCACTTCACCGTACAACCCTTGGCTCCCCCTCCCCGCTTTCCGCTCCTAGTTGTTTGTCTCCCTTAGGCTGGCACATTCTCCTCTTACCTGCACCCATCGTTGGTTAGACCACAACTACCCACTCCCCCCTCCTTTCCTTGACTCTCCTTCCCCCCCCCTCTGAAACTTTCTATCTGTTCTGCAGTCCTTTCTCAGACTTACCACCTTCCACTACCCGCTTTATTGACACGCGCCTGACACAGCTTCTTACCGCTTTCTTCTCGCCCTACCTGCTCTTTATTCCTTGCTCCCATTCTCTCATTATATATTCTCTTACTTACAATGGATCATTATAGTTTTGTATCCAATGTCCTATAAAATTAGTTTTATTGCTGATTGAGACTGCATGTATCTGATGTGTATAAGACCTGGTTTTGTACTACTATTTTGCTCTTTAATAAAAACTTTATAAAATTTAAAAAAAAAAAATTACATTGCAGCTCCTCGTTTTATTTAAGCATGTGACGTGTTTTTCTGCATTAATACAACATATATGTTAAGGTCTGTTCAGCCCATTATCCATAGAGATATACTGATACACAGGGCCTTAGCCAAAAGTGAAGCAATTCTGGAGAAATTATCAACATCACAGGAGTGAAATAAAAAAAAAATCACTCATTTGAATGGGGATTTAAACCACTGGAATGCTGAAGTAGTCTCCATGTATTGACTTGTATTGCACTGGAGACCTCTCCACCATATGTGATGTTTAACCCTTTGAGTGCCAAAGCAATGCTTTGTGTATCCCTCTGGCACTCAAAAGGTTAAAGCCCTATTCCAAACAATGGGATTTTGTAGACTTTTTACTGTTCTCTTTGACACAGTTGGCACTTCATTTGCCCCTGAACTAAGCTGTTTTATTTTATGCACATGGTCCACAAGGTCAGTTATTCTGTATTAGTTTACACAGGCCACAGTGCTACTGCTGCAGTCATGCGCAGTACAGACTGCCCGCGACGCGGCTGATACGGAGTGGGGTGCTCCAAATTCAGACTGTAGTCTTCTCTGTGCACCTTCCTGGAACCAAGCAGTCCCATGAAGGTACGCAGAGAAGAGTCCAGTCTGAATTTGGAGTGCCGTGCTCTGTATCAGCAGCATCACGGCAGTCTCTACTGTGTGTGACTGCAGCGCGTGCAGCTGTCTTTACTATGCATGACGGTTGCTGACAAACATCCTTAGCGAATTCTGCCTCCTGTGAGAGTTCCAATGGAACGGTGTCTTCCCACCAACTTCTTCCAGGCTGTGGCACAGTGTGAATGAATGTGTGAGTTTGCATGTGTGCATATTTGGTTGATGACGTGCATGTGTGTACTGTGAAAGCATTGTGATGTCATCACAGAAACATAGGAAATGTTGAGTGGGGCTATCAGAACCCAAGAATGCAGAAGTTGAAGTGGGAACACCTGAATGGAAGGTTTTGCACCTTCCATTGGTAAATATCACAAATTTCCTCCTGAGCAAATTTCTACAAAAAGGAGGAATACAGGCCCCTTTTTTTGTGGAAATTCATGTGAAGAGGAAAATAGATATATTGCACATTCCTAGTTAACAGCAATAAACTAGGATAAAGTTTGAATCAGACTCTAAAAAAAGCAGGCAGCAGCATATCATATAATTATATGCAAATTCCATCGCTTTGAAAAGAACACTATAACAGTTAAAGGATCAGTAACGTTTTATTATGAAAAACATATAATTTAGCTTTGTCTGCTGAGTACAACAAGGGTACTCCACTGCAGGGAGACGTTGTATTACAGTTTAACCCTTTGAGTGACAGAGCAATGCATTGGATACCCCTTTGGTACTCAGAGGGTTAATATAGAACTAATTCTTTTTACGAGATATTTAGCTTTATTTCAGTTTAGGCAGATTGTCTATTACTTACTGGTAAGAAGTAGCAGTTGGAATGGAGAGCAAAATGTTAGTATCTAACACAACAGTCTGAGCCAGCCAGCGCTGCTTACTTGGCATAAATTGACAAAAATATGAAATTATATTTGAATATTTTAAATTAAAGAATGACTAAAATATACATATAGGGTATTCTGAAAGCCCCTTCTTAATCACACAATTAATTCTAACATGTTAGTTGCACTTTAAACTGTCACTAAGTGGGGAGCTGTGAATGTGACATTCTATGAAGAGCTATAACCAGTGGCTCACTTGTATCAGAGAATGTAATAGAATAACTGTCAGGAAACCAGGTGCACTGTCTAGACAATAGGTGGCACTGTTATTAACAGTTTAAATTAAATAAAAACTTTGAACAGTGATAATTATTATATGAGGAAACCCCCCACAGTAGAAGTATCATTGTTCTAATTATCAAGAATAGCACTGCAATTGAGGCAGATAATTTTTTAGTCTAAATGTGTTAGGGACTAAAACCCTCATCATTCCCAACCATTCGCTGGCTGTGGATTAAAGTTGTAGTCCTAAGGCTGTAGGTCCAAAGGCTGTCTAAACCTACAATATATGTGTTTTTCATAATAAAAGTTTTACTGCTCCTTTAAAAGAACATTAAAGGGATAGTGTGACGGGGGGTACAGGGGTTACAGATTGGTAGGTCGAGGGTTAAGCGATTTATCCAGCCAGACAAAAAGATAATAAATTGTATTTATTAGGGTTGTCACGGCACAAAACATAGGACAACAATTACAGGCAAACAAACAGGGGTAAAACATAAAAACTAAGCACTTCTGCTGATCTCTTCTTAGTAGCATAACTTGCCAGGGGTTACAAATAATACTCACAGTCCATTTTAGCTTAATGCTGGAGCTTATTCATAGTCCCACTAGAGGCAAGAGTAGGCATCCTGCCCACTCCACATGCTGCAGGATTCCATGAAGGTTCCTTGTATCTTTTAGTCCTGGCAGAGGAGTTGGGGCAGACATCCTAACATCCTTCAGGCAGGAACATCAGGGTACTCTCTCTGTGTCTGAAGCCGCCTTAACTTACAGCCCACAACTGAAAAGGGGACCTGGTCCTACAGTGCCCGCTCACTCTAACTCTTCTGGTGAGGGCACTCACCAGTCCCAGTTTCTGCAGTGCTGCTTTAGGATGCCCAGGGACCCTAGGCCTCCCACCATTATGGAGAGGCCCTTTCTCCTGGTCCTACATTTTGCAACTCTCCCTCTGTCTCTCTCTCAGGTTTTTCTCTACCCACCCCCTACAGGATGTGATCTCACAGTTCCCATCTACCAGGTCTCTCTCTGCTTAGCCTAATGTGAGGGGGGAAGATGCACATCCCCCCTCCATCTAACCAACACTGTTTATCTCATAGCACAATCTCTGGGTTTAGCTAGACTGCATGGCACCATCCCTCTGTACATCATACACCCTAACCAACCCATTCACTGCTGGTAACTGGACAACCCTCTCTAATGCATGCACACACAGGGGACATTAAGGTTTCAAGAATGGGAACACGTTAAGACAATGGCAATCACTGAAAACAGACACATTTCATTCTCTGGGTGACACCCATTCCGTCACAGTCAGTAATACTTAAAATGTACAAAAAAATATGTTGTAGGGTTTATCCCCCTGAGTAAAACAAGAGTACTCCCACTGCTGAAAGGTGTTTCATTCAAAAGTTATTCATTTTCAAAGTTGAATTTTTTAGGTGCAATATCACAGTGGCCTGAAATTGTACAGTGGCTCTGGTCCCGGGACCATAAATCTCCATAGGATGGTGTAGCAACAGCACCACTGTACAATTTCAGGCCACTGTGATATTGCACCTAAAAAATTCAACTTTGAAAATGAATAACTTTTGAAAGAAACACCTTTCAGCAGTGGGAGTACTCTTGTTTTACTCAGGGGGATAAACCCTACAACATATTTTTTTTGTACATTTTAAGTATTACTATCCCTTTAACACAGAAAATTGAAATTGGTTCACATAACTTTGACTATCATAAAATAAGACATATGTAATAATGAATCATTCATATTACATTCACATGTTTTTAATGTGTGTAAACTGTCCTATTCAAGGATCATTTATTTAATTTGTTGTGCTGTTTGTAATATGAGATAATAATCTAAATCCAGTTTATTGATTGTGATTAATGTCTAGCACGATTGTGTTCAGAACGGTTGTTATCAAAGCCCATTTAAAGACAATCGTGGACCATCAATGGAAGTCCTGGAAAAAGCAGGAATATCTCCTCACACAGAGGCCCAGGAAACTAATTTTAAGAATGCTAGTATGAACTACATGGTATTTAAGTGTATATAACCCACATTAATTTTAGGCACTGAAAGGGTTAATGTTACTTTAAGCGTAAAACGGATTCTAAAATTGCAATAATGGTTTCCCCTTAATTAATGTGCAGTGTCTCAGAAGCATTCTTGCCTGCTTACAAAATTTAGCTGACAACAACTCATTTATTACTAAGTGATGGTATTCTAAATACAAGCCTGCATTCTCCTGAGAAATATGTTAAAAAAGAGAGAGCGAGAGAAAAAAAAAATACATGGCTACATCAAGCATAAAATGAATAGCTTTAAACAATAATTATATTTTTGATAGGGTTAGAACCTGATATCAAATAATAAAATAAAATTAAAGGAGGTAACATTTTATAGAAGGTGTTAAATTGCTGATTAATCAAGAAAGTTACAGGAGCATCATAAAATAATCCCTCAGTGGCAGAAAGCAAAGGGAAAAGAAAGCGAGTTCACTTAGAGCCATAACAGAGGAAAAGTGGAGTAATTCTTAGAAACACCATATGGTCCAGCTTACAAGGAGAAATACTCCATCACTGGAGGAGGCTGGATTGAGACACTACGTGGGGAGGGGAGCAGAGGAAGATTGACAGGCTGTGGTGCAGAGCTGTAATGACAGTCTGTCTGAAAGCAGGGCCGGATTTGCCATAAAGCAGAGTAGGCATATGTCTACAGGCGCACCCCACAGAACGGCGCCTGTCACTGTAATCAATTTTTTTTTTTTTAATATTTCTATTCACAGTGCTCGCGCTGCGCACAGAGGCAGCAGTAACCAGCCGCATAGTAAGATCTGTGCCTTCTTTGGCACAGACCTGTATGCTATTGCTCCCTCGTGGGCTCTTTATTAATGCAGAGCGCTGGGAGATGACATCATCTCCCAGCGCTCTGCATTATTGAAGAGAAGACCATGCAGTAGCAAAAGCATACAGTCTGTGCAGAAGGAGGCGCAGACTTTTCCTGCCCTGGACCACCATGGAGGTAGGAAACAGATACGGGGGCAATGTGAAGATGATGGGGGCAGTGTGAAGATGATGGGGGCAATGTGAGGGCAAGTTGGAGCTGATGGGGGCAAGTTGGAGATGATGGGGGCAATGCAAGTTCAAGTTGGAGCTGATGGGGGCAAGTTGGAGATTATGGGGTAATGTGGAGATGATGGGGCAATGTGAGGGCAAGTTGGAGTTGATGGGGGCAATGTGAGGGCAAGGTGGAGATGATGGGGGCAAAGTGGAGGCAAGTTGGAGCTGATGGGGTAATGTGGAGGTGATGGGGCAATGTGAGGGCAAGTTGGAGCTGATGGGGGCAATGTGAGGGCAAGTTGGAGATGATGGGAGCAATGGAGATGATGGGGCAATGTGGAGATGATGGGGGCAATGTGGAGGCAAGTTGGAGCTGATGGGGAAAGATGGAGCTGATGGGGCAAGATGGAGCTGATGGGGGCAATATGGAGCTGATGGGGGGGGGCAATGTGAGGGCAATATGCTTATGTGGGGGGTAATGTGTAGATTTGGAGCGTTGTGTAGGTGTCCAGTGGAAATGGCCCATGGGGGGGTGGCGCTTCAGATTTCTGTGCCTACAGGCTCCTGAGATGTAAATCCGGCCCTGTCTGAAAGTAAGGACCTGGGTCATTTTTCAAACTTAAAACTGAGCCATACCATGAATTTTACATAAAATTAAGTATCCAAGCTAATCTTTATATTTAGCAAATTATTAGCCAGATTTATATAGGGGTGATAGCTCCCCTTTAATTCAGTGGGTCATTTAATTTCTCTACTATATTGCATCTGGTTTACTTCAGAATTGTTCCTATTTTCTTTGGTACATAAGGTGCAGTATGTGCAAACCCATACAGTACTGCATGACAAATCAGGACATATGCAGATTTATGATGAATTGAACATAGCAGTCCATAGACTGCTGGGAACACTATTCACCAGGCAATGAAAGTGCTGAATCTGAAAAATGCAAGTTTCAGCTGTAATAAATTTTAAATAAAACATCTCAAAATTTGGAGTTCCCTTGTTTTACTCAGCAGGATAAACCCTGCAATATGTTTTTTCCATATTAAGTGTTTCTATCCCATCAACTAAATTATAGCATTCTGATTTAACCTCTACATCAGGTGGGGGTCAATCTGAAGTCCTACAGTTGTGGAGGACTATGACTCAAATTATGATGATGGGATTGCTTTAGCTCTTCATTATCATGGTTTCTCATTGAGAAAACCTCTGTCAAGTCCCTTGGTTGCTAGACTTGTCACCAAAGCATTGATTTGCTATACCCTGGAGACCACTCTACCAGATCAGAAGTCAAGGATGGCTTACCCATAAAGGAGCATAGGCAACTTCCTAAAGAAGGGGTGGACACCTTGAGGCCCTCCAGCTCACATCGTCATTGTTGGATGCTTTGCTTAACCCTTTAAGGGCCAGAGGGGTCTGTAACACATTGCTTGTAATTGTAGCCCTCTATGAAGTTAAAAGCATGTAGAAAGCTTGATTTATACAAAAAAGACATTTCATTTCCAGGATAAGCACATTCCCAGTGCGGCTTCTTGTGTCACTTTACTTATTGGTATAATTCCTAAAATGTGTACTTTTCTTTGTTCATCAACAAATAAAACACTAGGGCATATTCTCATCCTCTCCTGTCTTGCTTATTGTAACTTATGGCATAATGACTTGCCTAGCTCACATCTTTCTACTCTTGAGTCAATCCAAAATACTGCTGTTAGAATAAAAAACAGTATCCCCTAAATCATTATCTTTTTCTTATATGTTGAATATGCTATTAAATTTTATATCCATGACAAGAAAGCTTCCAAATTTCAAAGCGCTTCCATTACTTGTCCTACTTTTATGTATGTTAGCTCTAACCTTAAAGATAAGCAAAGAATCAGTGATTCATTTCACAAATCAATTCAGAGGACCCATAAATTCAGAATGAATTGCAAATGGAAAGTGGGAGGAGGAGAGAGGGTCAAAGGAAGCATGAAAGAGAGAGGAGTAGGAGTGTGAACGAGAACACTGTAGAGGGCAGGAGACAAAGGGTATGAGTAGAGTAGGTGGGAAGCAAGCAAAACAAGAAGTGGGACCACAGTAAAGTGGGAAATAGGTAGAAGTTGAAAATGGAGAGAGACAGTGTATGGGAGATGTAGAAAGACACAGAGCAAGAATGTGTGAGACAGAGAAGGGAAAAATAAAAGGGGAAGATTGTACAGAAGATTTGCCTGCCTACATTTAACATGTTCAGACATGACTTGGACAGAACCCCCCCCCCAGTACATCACATGACCAATTATCCTGCAATGTGATTCATTAAAACAACAGACAAAAATGAAACAAAACACCTGTTTCACAAGACATGCTTCTAGAATTGCAAAATTGCATGTTTTGTACAAATTCCCATATCCCTAGGTCCTCTTTTATAGCCACATATGTTAGTAACAGTGATTATTTATGATGATGATGATGTCATCAATGGCACTGCGCCAACCTTTCTAGTTGCTTTACCCTTATATATTCTTTACCCATATATATTAAAGAGTATTTCAATGCAATTGACAAATGTTAGTTGTATTGTATTTTCATGGGTTGTTTTGGTCCTACACTATACAATGTGTTTACTTCTGCAGCCATGTTGACTAGCATCACTTCCACAGTACATACCATATCCCAGACCCTACATGCTCAGCCTCCTGGATGCTACAGATGTCACCAGTGCATTAATTTATAGTGCTTTGGAGACATTTCCATCATGCAAGGTGTTACTTATGTAATTATATCTAGAATAATCAACCTGATGTTAAGTATATCTTTCTATATGAATGTTAAAGAAAAAAAACAGAACAGGAGAAAGTGCATAGTAATATAGTAAAAACCAATGCAAATAAAACTGCAGTGACAGTGACTTGCAGAAGCATTTATACGAACCCTCGTGGGCCAATCACATCAGTCTAGGAATGCTGTGATTTAGACTGGCTATAGTTAGCTAGCTATGCCATACTGTAGTCAACAAACCCTACCATGATATAGTTTACCAGTGCTCACATGCACAGGAGTCAACAAGGTTATTAAGTAGAGGGCCCTACATATCACTCTTTCCTTAGACAAGGGTAAAGTGGTAAGTCTGATTTTTAACCATATCCTGTCTTGTAGAGGACTAGGTATTTTTATTACCTGATATTGCACAAGACCAGTTGCATCATTTATTTTGTTGTACTGTCTTACTGGTCTCATATAATACATTGCTAATTTTATATAATAGTTTATTATTCTTCTGGTCTCGTTTAGCTTATGTGCTGGTATATTGCTGACATATAACTTATTTTGCCAAATTTCCATACTTCTCTTTCTTGCTTCTATCTCTTCCATTGATCAATCTGCCTAACACGCACACTTACAGACACTGTCAGACAGACACATGAACACACACACACTTACAGACACACATACACAAAGAAGACACACATGCACACATACACACACACTTACACATGCACACATACACATGTACCCATACACACTTACACAAATGCAAATGCTCACACACACTTTGGCTAATAACGTATACTGGCCAATAATATGGGCAGTAGCATATCTGACATCCAAAAATGAGTAGATCCTTTGTTTTAAGACATCACCCGTGTTGATTATTGATCTTCTTACTCCCTGTGCAAGAGTAAATGTAATTTTTTTATTTATCTTAATCTCTCTAATTTCTGGGGGTCCGGATTTAATTCATTTTCTGTTCCACCAGTAAGAGCAATTCTTGAATTTAGTGTATTTGGGTACTGGTTAGGTCTCAGCAAAATATGCGGTGATGTTAAAATGAACTGGCAAATGTGATCCAAACAAGAGATTTGTTTACAATTAGAATTTCAGGGGATGGATCTCCAATACTCCTGGCCCTGATTCTGGTTATTTTGTGAAATAAAGTGTTTGATACCTAACTGCCACTCAAAGGGCATAGTCTTTTAGTTAACTGAGACAAATATATTAAAAATAACTAACTCAATTCTGGAGCAAACCAACAGCAACAGAGTGGACAAACAAAATTCCCTTGGGAAGCACAAACAGTAGGTTCTATTATATTCAAACATTAATCACACAGGTTCCTGTTTTGATCATTTATCTGTAAGCCAAATGTGAGAGACTTGAGCAAAACATAGTTAGTTCTTCAGCTAGTCGCTGCTCAGGAGCATCATGTTTTAGCACTCTGGTAAGAGAGCAGAAATTTCTGTGTGCATATCAGATTAGTCCTTCTCAAAAGGATGGTCTAGTTAGATGTAAATTTGCCTTGAATGAGATCATCAGGTAATATGAAATTTACATTTCTGCCTTTTTGGGCCTCATCAGTGAGGTGCATTTGGTTTCCTTAGGCGCTGAGAGCAAGTGGTCTACATTGGGATTACCCTTCATTGTTAGGGAGACATCCTAAGAGTTTTCAAAACTGGAAGTCAAAAATGTTAGAGGATCACTGGGAATGAACAAAAGCATAAATTGCTAGTTATTTGGCACCACCACTCAGGAGCATCAAGTTTTAGATCTCTAGTGTTTGCATTCATTTGAACAACAAGCAAAGAAGAGCAGTGCACACAGCCTTTAAGTATGTATCTTCATATGTTTGGACATCTCCACCAAGCACCCTTATGCTTTACAAAAATTTGGTCACAATTTTGAAAGGCAAAGTCTTGTCCCTCGTTTTCTCACATGCATTGGTAACACCTCAGGCTGGTGATGCACTGGATCCCCTTTGTACCTTCTCTCTCTCTCCATAACCTCCTCTCTCCCCATGATCCCGGCTCCCACCTCTTCTTTCTGACATCCTCTCCATTATCAGTGTATACTCCTGCCCCCTCTAATTCTACAATCTTCTGTCTTCCACCATGTACTCCAGTCCTTTTCTCCCCCAACTTCATATGCAGTATTTTCTAAACCAATGTAGTCAGACCCAGATTTATCCCAGGTCCTGCAAATTGATTAGAAAAAGCAAATCACAGAGGTTTCACTTATCTCTATTCAAAAGGTTAAAATCCCTTTTTAAATTAATGGGAATATCTATTTGTCTCCTATGGGACAGTTGGTTTGCATCATAATTACTCTAGTTCTTAGTACATATGTCTTGATATGTAACTGAGCTTTACTGCACAAATGCTACATTGTTGTATCCTAAAGTGGATTCACATTTTCCTCTTACACTATGCATTATATTTTATGTGTTGTACCATCTCTCATTTTAATCTACCTTCAGTTCTTCTATTTGAGATATAATTTGTCTTGCATGTTCCTGTCTATAAAAGAACCTCATGCTGAATTTGAAACGTCAAAATGTACTTAATATGCCGCGGTAGTACTTCATTTTGTCTTTATAAATAATATCCATTTTAAGTAAGTAACTGTGCCTGCTTAAAGGACTACTAAAAAATACAATTTCACTGGTATTATATGCACTTAAATACCTTATATTTCATGTCAGTATTTGAGGAAATTCAAAATATTTTTTCTAAAGCCTAAAATGTAGTCTTACATATTCTCTCTGACGGCAGCCATTCATGCCTTGTCAATGGCTTTTTGACTCCGGACTCCCTCTAGCAGACATTCACTTTTAGTGGCTTCTAGTGGCTAGTTTGTTTACTAGTTTATTTACTAATTTGGCAGCATATTTACCAATTTACATACCCCCTTTATAACGTTATTTAAACCCTTGGCAAGGGCTTAAAAGCTTTGTTGTGTTTCTGTGTTGTTAAAGGCCAAGAGTATTTTCCATGCCAGGCGAAAGAGGGTGGAATCATGTGAGGTATGGGGTGGAGCCATGTGTGGGACTAAGCACCCCTATAGTGCCATGCCTAGGAGTGCCTGCCATGGAAATTTGTCCCTGTTTATACATCTGCGTGTTCTATAAAATGGTAATCACTTAGGAAGCCTGTAGTTGGAGGCACTTGGGGTTCTATGGAGTTAAAAAGTCATTCTCCTAAGTAAGGAGATTATTATTTTTTTATTTATACAATGATGAAGTATGCTTGGAACCACAGAAGCACTCAGATTCCTAAGGGGAAGGTTTAATTACCAACCTACAATCAAAGTGGGTTTAAACTTTGAATGCCAGAGTATACACAACAAATTGGGCCTTCTGTTTAAAAGCAAAGTGGTTCAGTTCTGGGTCATACCAACTGTACCATAGGGAACAAAATGAAATCCCTAAATTCCCATTCATTTAAGTGGGACTTATTAATTCCTTGAATGCAAGAGAGGTCTCCAACACATTTCTTTGCAATGCATTGGCTACATCACTAGCATTCAAGGGAATAAAGGCCCCCATTGAAGCCACTGGGAATGTCTATTTGTCTTGTATAGTCAATAGGTTTGCTGCAGAATAGCACCACTTTGCTCATGCAGCCTTTTACGTCTATTTGCTAAATTTTAGTTATAGTTTTGACAAAGACAAATGTAACTATGTGGAAAAAAATAATTAGTAAATAATCAAGGATAATTACATTATAAATATGAAGTACATATCCATGTATTGTATAGGAGGCAAATATAGTAGTTGATACCTGTATTGGCTAACTAAACAGATTTAGGATCCAAGCTTTGAAGAAATCTCAGGTCTCTTCCTCAGGCATGTTATGCATGCCTAAGGAGGAGACCTGAGATGTCTTGAAAGCTTGCATCCTTAATCTGTTTAGTTAGCCAATAAAGGTATCAACTACTATATTTGCCTCCTGTGTTATTACAGCTAACACGGTACCAACTCTCATCTGTTATCATCACGTATTGTATAGAAATAAGTATTAAGAAGGAAGAACTAATGTGATCCCATGTTAAAGCAGAACTTTCACCGATGTACATCTCACCAACAACAGATGTCCACACCACTTAGCAAGGCATCTATGCCATTACGTGGGACTTTTAAATACAGCCCCTTTTTATTGTGTCCAGACATGAAGAGAAATCGATCTATGAGGAGGGATAGAGGGCAGGCTGTATGAGCATAGGGGAGGGACAGCTAAACTGTACGATACAGCTTATATAGCAAAGAACAGCCGGCAAGAATACAGTCTTCGTTAAATATGTACGTTACAATGTTGAAATGGGAAAAAAACAAGCGATTTGAGTTCATTGATAGATCTGAAACCTACAAATGAAAACTGTGTTTGTGGTGAAAGCTCCGCTTTAAAATAACCACTGAAATTAACTTATTGGTGCTGCTTTGCCTATTTAATAAAGAAACTTGTTTTCATGAAAAAACAAGCACTTTAGGCTTTTCCTATTGAGTAAAACAAGGGTAGTTCCACTGCTGGGACATTTTTCATACAAATATTATTATAGATTTTGATTTATTTTTGTTTTCTAATGAAATTGCAATTTTCTATTCTGGTCACCAGGTGGTGCCATTCATATCACATACTATGAGGAGCCATAGCCACTAATTCTAGCTCTCCCCCATACAGTGCATTATGGTGATGATAGATAGATAGATAGATAGATAGATAGATAGATAGATAGATAGATAGATAGATAGATATTCACACATCTGCTAACAAAGTTGAGAGGAGAGGCTTGTTCTCATTAAATTCTTAATGATGGTTGAAAGTGTGTGTCATTATAAACTAAAGAGATCATACACACTTGTATATACCCTGCAATTGATTTTAGGCTGTGTAAGTGCAAAAAATCAGCCGTGTTGCCATTTTCATATAATACCTCCAGAATGTTTGCAAATGGCATCACTTTTCTTAAAAGTAAACCAGAACAAAAATAAGGCATTAGTTTATTTCGGATGATCCGTAATGATATTGTCATACATTTGGAATATAATACATTTTATGGGTTTGAAATTCCAAACTAAATATCACTTTACCAAAGGACCTATGTCTGTTTGCTGAATGCTTTAAATACATTATTTATACAGCACATACCAGAGAACTGATATTTCTCTAATTTCAGACTCTCATTTTGATCAACATAAACAGATATTGGAAATGTCTGTTTACCTAAATCACACAGACAGATCTCAGGCTCTTTATCTGATTACCATAAGCACATTTTGGAATTAACTAAGAAAAGCTTTCATGATACTGGAGCAAACCAACTGTGCCATAGAGGACAACTAAAAATGATTATTGATTTAAATAGAGCTTTTGACCCCTGGAATGCTAGAGAGGTTTCACAATGCTATGGACACCTTAGCATTTAATGAATTAAAAGCCTTGCTTAAAATAATGGCAACTTTGGGATTTTTTGTTTGACCACTATGTTGCAGTTGGTTTGCTCCAGAATTGCTTCAGTGTGCATCTGCCTCTCTGTCTATCCAAAAGAAACAGATATTGGAAAAAGAGGTGTAGAATATCCAGTAGCTGGATGACATCAGCAGAAAACAGAGTCTTCTGTCTCAGAACAAATTCCCATTGGATGGTCCCTTTTCACCAACTTCTTCCATGATGAGACATCCATGAATTGTGAGTTCCTTGTAACATCATTGTGGAAATTTCTGAACTATATCACGGAACATCATAACTCGGTGCAGGAACCTAGAATTCAGTGTGGGAACATATAATCTACAGGAAATGCACTTTCCAGAGGCAAGATTCAATAGCATTTCCTCCTAGTGATCATTTCAGAAGGAATATTGCTCCCTTTTCTATGGCTATTCCCTAGAGGAAGAATATAGATCTTCCACACATCCCTAATTACATTTTCTTTCCCACTGAAAATAAAATAACGGAAGGGGCAAACCCAGAATTTCCAGACAATCCTTTCCAAAAAAATAAACTAAGTACACAGCAATAATATTTAGATCTTATTTCTATAATTCTGCATACACAACCTTTTATAGTTAAGTGAATATAGCCCAGAAGTGACGAACCTGTGGTCCTTCTCCAGCTAATGCCAAGCTAAGGATAATAGGAATTGTAGCATAACAGCTGGAGGGCTGCATGTTTCTAACTTTGGTACATACCTCCCAAGTGTCCCTCTTTAGGAGGGACAGTCCCTTTTTTAGACTTAAATCCCTCTGTCCCTCTTTCCCACCCTGATGTCCCTCTTTTTAGGAGATCAGACTGTGTGGTGTGTATATAAGTGAATCACATTGCTCTACAGCAATGAAAAACACATTAATGTTTGTTTAAACGTCAGTGTATGTGTTTATAAATTAATCTGTGTAAATAAAATACTTTGGTCTTGTTATAAGTAGTTTATTAGGTTACACAAGGAGGTGTCAATAGGTCATGAAATAGCCTAAAAATTCTTGGTAATGCCCTGCCCACCATCCACACTCCCAGCAACACCACCTAAAACACAAGTGTCCCTCTTTGCCAATTTAAAATGTTGGGAGGTATGTTAGTACATCCATAAAATGTCTTGTTTCTCAGGGGCTAAATCATTATTTTCTCTCTTACCTGATGGGGCAATAGAGTGCAAAGGAGGGGGTTCTGGGCCACTAGAAACCCTCCTCAGATTGTCCTGCACTGGAATACCTATCTTGCTGCTACAGATAAAAAGGTCTAGTTGTAACACAGCAGCAGACTTTTCAAGTTTTAACCCTTTGAGTGTCCGAGAGATATCCAATGCCTTGCAATGCAATGAGCTGGATACCGCTGTGACACTCAAAGGGTTAAAGGAAAGCTCTGGCATCTCTGGAACCCCTATCACTCTGTGAGCTACTAAAACAGATGATGGAATCTCTCACTCTCATTCGTATTGACACAGTATACAGAGGGGAAGTTGACAACATATCCCTTTAATACAGTACACATTTCATTGTGCAGAATGAACAGGGATAACTGCAACCCAGTAGTGTGTGCATAAGTGCCAAGTGTCCGGTCCCTCTTTGGCCATTTGAAATGTTGGGAGATACAGAATATGTGTGTTTTTATGTGTCCTGGATTTAAAGGGATGTGGTCACCTTAACTCTTTGCAATGTTTTGCGTACCCCCTCCGGCACCCAAAGGGTTAAGAGAGCCTTATTCCTCCAGAAAAAGGGGTGACATTCTGGAGCAAAACAGCTGCACTTTAGGGAATAAACTAAACATCAAAAAATGTGTTTTCATTTAAATGGAACTTCAACCCCTTGAGTGCTAGTGAGGCCACCAACAAGAGGACCTCTCCTGAGCACTCAAAGGGTTAAAATCGCATTTAAATCAATGGGAAATTTCAGATATTCTCCTAAGGTGCAGTTGATTTATAATTGAACCTCTCTTTATCTTAACCCTTTGAGTGCCAGAGGGGTACGCAATGCATTGCAGAGCAATGCATTGCGTACCCTTCTGACACTCAAAGGGTTAATGAATAAATCCCTTTATTAATAATGTAGGTAGCATCGAGGTGCAGTTCTGGAGCAAATCAACTGCACTGTAATGGAAAGAAATTCCTCAAATTACCAATACCTTGGAGACCTCTTCAGTATTGAAGGGTTTAACATCCCCATTGAAGTCAATGGGATTTTTTTTTTTAATGCATCCTCTATGGTACATTTGGTTCGCTCCAGAAGTTATACTTATATCCTCCTATATAAGGCCCAATGTCTACATTTCTCATTTCAATAGATTGTTTAACCTTTTTCATTCTCCAGTTGACACAGATTGAAGCATATTTATACCTCTCAGATTGTCTCAAACAGATCACTGACTTTCAGTCTTTGTCTAGTCTGCATGAAAAGCTTCCTACATCTCACTCTCGTTCAGACTGACAGATTGCAGATCTCTGTCTCTTCCATGACACAGAATGCTGAATCAGTATTTATCTCCAGTCAACTCATATTGTAGTATATCTATGATTCCCATACTGAAGGAAACAGCTTGTTTAATCTCTTGGATGCTCACAACATGTACTGTTAAATGTACTTTGGACCGTGACTGAGAAACTGTGTAGTAAAGCATATGACCAGTGGTTCTCAAGCAGCGTGACATGGGCACCAAGCTTAGGGTGCTGTGGTTTCTTTATGAAGACTTTGACAAAAATGAAAATGTCTATCTATCTATCTATCTATCTATCTATCTATCTATCTATCTATCTATCTATCCTCTTCTTTACTTCACTGAAAAACATTTGGGGTACCCTTTGTACGTTAGGTCTGTCTTAAGCAAGATTGAGAACCAGTGATGCTTTTGTGAGTACCAGCACAGACACTCTGCCATCTTTACAAATGTAATGCAAATTAGCCCAATTAAGATGCAGCACTGAAAAAGAGGTTCTAGCACTTAGTTTAGTTTGGAATCGTATTTGTACATTCCCGCTGATGTCTCCTGAACTCTATAAAACAAACTGCTAGTAGGCAGACCCTGTTGGTAGCTGTCATGCTGAGCATCAAATATCATTAGCTTGGCAGCCTATTTGCAACCATATCTTTAAAATCAATAAAGCAGGCAAGGAATGGAAATCTACAAGTTATTAGAGATGACAAATATCACAAATCTACAATAAGAGTGGGAATTATAATGGTACTGTTATTACCTAATTTTCCAGAGAAACTGTGAGAAGGATAGTGTGATGAATCAATATTTGAAAAAGAAAAAAAAATGACTACATAGTTCTTATTTTTAATGCTTACAAGTTTATACATATTTTTCATAAAATGCAGATTTTGAAAAAGAAAATTCCCCAAATGATATAAAGTAGATTATGAGGTTTTTCACATCTCTGGTAATTAACTGGTAGATGAGACTATAGAGAGGTCTTTAACACATTAGGAGAAATACATAGATACCATCATGTGCATGTCTAAAGCCCGTGTATAAACTATGTAAGTAAAAAACATCTCCCCTTTACATTACTTCTGCCGATGGGAGTAAAGCGAGGAAGTGTCTCGGCATTTTGGGGAATTCTGTTTCTCTGCACCTCGTTCCCCACTATATACTAACAAAGAGCAGAGGAATTTGATGTAAAAGTTTCCTTTTTCCTTCACATGTTATAGGGAAAGCATTCAGGGCTTGTTTGCCTTAAAACCATAAAGGAGAAGTAACACCTGCTAATAGTAACCCCTCCCACTTACCTTACTATGGAATGAAAACCATAACAGCGTCTCTGAATTTTGCCCTTGTGACTTTGTTCAGGAGATAACGTCTCCAGTCAGTCCTGGATGCCATGTCCATGGAGGTAGTGTTTTTCAAATTGAAGCAGGTAGGGTGAATCAGCCAGTATAATCTTTATTTAATTCTTTAAGGACCAGAGGGTGGGTGTAACACTTTTTTTGCAATGCAGTGCACACCAACATAAAGAGATCATAATAGTTAATATTGAGAAAAATGTATTGCAAGGATCATCTTGCTGAGTCAAACAAGGTTACTCCCACTGCTGAGATATTGTATTCCAATGTTATTGTAGCTCAGTCTTACACTTGGTGGGTGAAGAACCTCCATGATCTGAAATGTTGCAGTGGTGCTGTTGCTACAGCATACCATAGAGGTTTATGATCAGCTGTCCAGAGCTGTCTATCGATTGCTGTAGAAACAGTACAATCATAGAATGTCAGGCCATGGATATGCTGCACCGAAAAATGAAAGTTTAAGCTTTAATAACATTTGAATAAAACATCTCCCAGTGGTTGGAGTACTCTTGTTTTACTCAGCATGATAACCCCAGCAATATAAATGTTTTCCAGATAAAGTGTTTGTCAGCTGCCGGCTGATGCCTGCAGGGAAGGGAGTGCTGGCTTGCGGTGCTGGGGAGCGGTGCTTGTGAAGCGTTGGCTGCCAGTAGACAGGTGGAGTAAACGGGGTTCGGATCATGCCACCTACTGACAGCACTAGCTCCCCTGCAGGGGGGAGTAAAGGCTGGGGTTCGGTGAGTTGAGAACGTGGCTAGACCATGTCGACCTATACAAACCTGAACTCCCCAAGTTGAAAGAGTAACGGGATCCAGAGACTGGAGGAATACCCAGTATTGCACAGTTCAATGGGCTATGGGGTAGTCGGTACCAGAGCCAATGGTCAGACACGGCAGGAAGGATGAGCAGGAAGGACAGAATCGGCAGACAATTGCAGTAGTTGGGGTCCGGAGCCTAAGGTCATACACTAAAGGTCTTAGGGGCAGAGTCGGCAGACTTGAGGAGTAGTGGAATCCAGAGCCAAAGGTCATACATGGGTTCAGCTAGAGGAAAGCAGAGACCGGTGTTAGCAGGACTCTGGGACTGAGCTTGAGCAGAGGGTAGGAGCTAACTGGACTGAGAAGCTCGCTAGTGGAGTACTAGAGCCTGGGAACAGATACACGCTCCAGGGAACACTGTGAAAGTGCACCGAGGTGTGGAGACGTTGCCTAATATAGACACTTACGCTGACGTCAAAGGGGAAAGACGCGAGGGATGGAACGGGCGGAAGAAAGACGCAAGGACTGACAGAGCGCCTACTGGAGGGATAGTAATACTTAAAATGTAAAAAAAAATATGTTGTAGGGTTTATCCCCCTGAGTAAAACAAGAGTACTCCCACTGCTGAAAGGTGTTTCATTCAAAAGTTATTAATTTTCAAAGTTGAATTTTTTAGGTGCAATATCACAGTGGCCTGAAATTGTACAGTGGGGCTTTTGCTACACCATCCTATGGAGATTTATGGTCCCGGGACCAGAGCTGTCCATAGGATTGTGTAGCAACAGCGCCACTGTACAATTTCAGGCCACTGTGATATTGCACCTAAAAAATTCAACTTTGAAAATTAATAACTTTTAAATAAAACTCCTCTCAGCAGTGGGAGTACACTTGTTTTACTCAGGGGGATAAACCCTACAACATATGTTTTTTTTTTTACATTTTAAATATTACTATCCCTTTAAAGCATTAAGATTATCATGTACAGTGAGCAGAAGTTGAGGTACTGTGACCTTTGTAGCAACTGTCATGTTCACCTCCTCAGATCGCAGAATGGATGGTCCCCCACACACAACAGAAACAAAAACACACTTGGGCTGTACCTGCACAATGCTCACAGATAGAACAGGAAGATAGAAGATGGTACTTGACTTGAAGCAGATTATACTGTGTGTTTATTAGGTACGTTTAGCACAACATGTCGGAGGTGAGCCCTTCTTTCATCTGGTGCATATATCAAAAACAAAGAACACAATATTGTACAATATATGTTTCAAAATATTTAAATAAGAGATAAATACCAAATAATAATGTACAGTACAGGTACATTTTAAAAAAAAGATACAGGTGTATCAAAGAGAAGAGGATATGCCTCAACCTGATATACCAAAACTACAATCTGCTTTGAATATCAACCATCTGATGCTATATTGCTCATTCAAACCCATCAGGGATTTGGTATTTATGGTATCAATATACCTAATTTCCTGCTATAAAAGGATCTGCTCCTCCACCCCCGATGAAAATTATTACACCATGTCAGCTGAAACAAGAACATCACCAACTTTTTGACCTCTCTAGTATGCAAATAGTGATTTAAAAAAAAAAAAAAGAGAATGCAGTTTGGTGTCTCTTTGAAGGATAAAGGAATGCTTGAGCATAATGGATTTAGTTTTCTCTAAATTTTTATTGAAGATGTGTCATTGTGTTGGCGCTCTGTGGAGCTTCTGGACACTCTTTCTGGCTTCTTCTCCTTGTTCTCCATGGTTCAAGATTGGGTGCTTAAAGCAGAACTATCATCAAAATTAAATTGCCCCCCAAATCCTTATTAACATAGCGATACACGTATACATACATGTACAAAGGAACTCCATTCACCAATCCTGGAGGTGAATGGAACGGACAGCACAGACCCGCAGATGCCTTTTCTGCAAGATGTCTGCTGTGTTGCCAGCTGATGCCTGCCAAACGAGTTATATTTCTCAGTAATGCCAGACTTATTCAGCATAATAAATGTATGTATATGTGTATCGCTATGTTAAGGATTTGGGGGACAATTTAATTTTGATGATATTTACACTTTAAAGGTGTGTCATCCAGATCTTTCAGTCTTAGCTTCCTTCCTGCCTGATTCTTCTGTGCCAGATCCTGTCCTCTATATCCATTTTTGCCTTTTGAAGATAACCTGTTATTGACCATTTCCTTCATTTTCCACTCTATTACCTTCTGTCTTGTTATCTTCCGATATCCTGTTACTGACCATTTCTATCACTTGACAATGTACTTGGTTGCTAACGATTGCCTCCACGTGACCTTTCTATTGCATTCTTTCCCGAACTTTGTTATTTTTTGTCATTGAAGAGTTTCTCACTCCAGCATGGCTCAGTAAAAATCACTCTTCTTCTGTCTGTGGAGTATTACTCTATCCCTGCTACCTAATCTTGAGTATTTTTCCAGCTCCACTGAGAGGTGCTATCCAACTTTGCAGCTGGCAGTGGTACTGGGCCTAGGCTGCAGCAAAGTCAGGCAGTGAGAAGCCACCCACTCGAGCCACGTTCTCTAGCACCGACCCGCTATCCCTAGATCTGCTACTGTGATAAAGTATTTGCAAAGGGGATCCTCTTAATATTATTTCTATCAACCTGAGGCCTGAGGAGATGCTGGGGAAGATATGGTAGATCTATCTTGCTCTTAGGTTTCCCTACACTGTCAAAGCAAGTTTTAAGCTCACATGAGCACACTGATGGCCATAAAGGAGATCTACCTTTGTGTTTGAGGATGCTTACAATAGTATTTTCATACAAGAAAAAATATTTAATTATTACATATTGTGGTGGTTGTTTTATTTGGAGAGGCTGAATTTCCCCCAGCCTTCATTATTCTTCTCCTATGCCTATGTTCATTTAACCTAAACATTGTGTGTGATTCATGGATCCTGCACCAAAACCAACAGTAAAAATATGCATACCTTATTGGGGAGCATCAACTATCTGATTACTATTGGATATCAATACGGTGACCTGGAAGGCACTCACTGCCCCCCTTCCCCCTTTGGTGCAAGGCCAGAATTCCTGATAGGTAGAGTAGGCTATACCCACATTATGAATTAGGTTCACCAATTTTACATTCTTTTACAGGTTGTTATGTAGCCCATTGGATGCTAGAAAGGTCTCTAATGCATTATCAGACATTCAATCAACACCTGGGGACATCAGCAGGGCTCTTATGCAATCCCAATGAGATCTGAATAATAATAATTGTAAAAATAAAAAAAATGGGCTAGAGATGTCCAACACATTTTTTTGCAATGCATTGGACACCCCCTCTGGCGCTAACATACACTGTCTGCTTCCCAATTCTTGTTCCACTGTCCACTGATAGTTACATAAGCAGACATACACTGTCTGACCTCCCAGCTTTGTTCCACAGATAGTCAAACAACCTGTATAAATGTTCTTCTTCCCCAGCCTTGTCAACTGTTACACTTTTAGCCATACAACCACATATACACTGGCTGACACACCTTGTCCAACAGATGCACTTTCAGACACACCAGCCTTGTCCTAGAGGTAGACATTTTCTTGGTACTGTATGTTAACCTAAACCAGTGAGGCACCATTTTTCTCAGGCTTGCACTAGGTACTAAATACAATAGGAAATGCCACTGTGTTTAAAGGTTTCTGTGACTTTGAAGTGAATGAAGTATGAACAATTTTGTGTTTTTCATGCAGCACCACTATATGGAAATAGTTATGCAGACTAGCCTAGTGGTAAAAAGTCAGCTGATACCTCATTTGATGTGGCTGGTTTTTATATTTAAAAATGGCATGCTTTGTTTATCTTTTTTCATTTCTTAAATTGCTACAACCATTTTAGCACAGGCAAATCATATTTGAAAATACATGACAAATAAGAGACTGCATATGGTGTAATTTTCAGCTTCTGGCAACCCCTGAAATATTAGAAAAGAAAATGTGGTATATATTCACCACTCAAAACACCAAAGGCAATCTGTATGTGTGGGATGGAGGAATTGGGAGTCAATTAAAAAGTTGTACTATGTATTGGGAATGGTCTGTCCCAGAGACTAAAGAGTCTTGTAGTCAATCTTCATTTGAACTCCCCTGCTGTTTGTCCTGTTGCCCATATATAGAGACTCCACAGTCCACAGCAGTGTGCGTGTACTGTGACACATTGGTGGAGGCTCCATATATGAACAAAAAGACAACCCCAGAAGTATGTCAGCATATAAAAATGGAATGACATTTTTCTTGAAAGATCAGCAGGTAGTGATTACAGTAGGAATGTTTGCAAAGATTTCCATACCTTTTAGTGATGTAACTAGTTCAATGCAGGGCCCTGGTGTAAACATTTTTTGTTCTTACTATAGCAAAAATATTTTCACAGATGCTTAACCAGAACCAGTTGGACCCTGGGGCAGATGGATGCTGAGCCCTGGTGTAACTGTACCCCCTGCACTCTGTGTACTTACATCTCTGGTACCTTTGAAGAGGTGTAAATGTACAAATCTCCCTATTATTTTCTTACCACCATATTCTTGAAATATTTGTGTGAATCAATCTAGGGATACAAAGGCAACTGTATGAGTTTAGAAATTATTTCGGGGCTATGGGTCAGTATTGCATTCAGGCTATGTTTAGTGCATTTTGGTTATCAGCATGACAATAGCAAACTAAATTCTGTTACTTCTGTTACTACTTTAGGACCCCAGGGAATGACAGGCATTTGTGCACTTATACATGTTTGGTATCAGTATACTCAGTAGATACATGGCATTCATATTTCTTTCTTTTTGGTCTGTTACACTAAGTTTGCTTCAGGTGTTTTACAATACATTGTAACTTTATTGTAAATTTCTGAAAAACCCTATTTTTAAAAAATGTCCTTGCTTTCTCATTTCATGAAGAAACTTTAGCCAGGTCTTATAATTTTAAGTCCTTTGCTACTAGCCAGACCTGAAAAGTAACTCGCCACTGTAAGCCATAACATACCCACCAGGACTGAATTTCTACTCGCCAGGGCTAAATTTTCACTTGCCATTGGCTAGTGGCGAATGGAAATTTTGAGCCCTGCTTTATCCATGGTCTGATTTGTAAGTTAGTCTACTTTCAGGAAATATATACCTTTAAATAATTCTTCAGCTGTTTTAGGACAATTTTACCATGTATGCAATGGAATGTTAATTTTAGTTCATAAAGTTAAAAATACCCTTTTGTATTTGCAAGTAAACAAATTCATACTTGTTACTGGTGTACTTGAAGGCTTCAGGGCTTTGAAAAAATAGTTGAAACTTTTCACAAACAACATGAATGTTTTTGATATATTGTATATGATTTAGCAAAACCTATAAACATTTTCTTACTTTTTAGAATTTTGGACATCATAAATTTTCATGATGCAGAATTAACTTGAAGTACCATGAAAAAAATCCAGGAAAAAAACAAACACACAAAGAAACAAAAAACAACAAAAACAGTATATATAATTTTCCATATATAGCTATAAAGTTAACTAAAGGAATTATACCCAAACCCAAACACCTTTTTAGTCAAAGCAAACAGCTCACGGAAATTGTCTCCTCTGTTAGTATATTTTGACTCCCCACATATATAATCATCTGAGGCAATCCTAAGAAACCACAGCAATTGTCTGTAAAGTAAAACAGATTAAAGATGATTGTGGTAAAAATTTATTGTTAACAGTAAGTGTTCCTGTTAGTGTTTTTGGAATAAAAGTCAGTGGCAGTGCTGTTATCTTTCTTGAAGATTTTGATGTTCATAATCATTTTACATATCATACTTGACCATGAATTTGATACTACTATATGAACATCTAAGATATCTAAAAAAAGTGAAAAAGTTTAGATTCTCTTGCCTCACGAAAAATATATCATCCACAGACATCAAGTATTTATTCATTTTGATCATATTCTTGGATTCTCGAAAATAGATTGTTTCTCCAATCTATGTATAAAGCTATTTGCACATCTGGAGCATATATTTGTCCCTATTTAAGTCTTAAGTAGGGATGAGTGTGTTAAAAGGTAAAAGCAATGTACAGATCCAAAATCCTGTGAGATTTCAGCCCTACACACTCTTACTGGTTCGTAGTCTCCCATTGTGCCAGTTGTTGATCAGACCTACTAGTTGACTCTCCTTCTGTCTAGGTACCAGAAGACATAATAAAATCGACAATGCAGCTAAGTAATTATTTACCCCAAGCTAACAGAGCATGCTAATGATAGCCATGGACATGTAACCATTAGTTTTGTTAGTGTAAGATTTTGGGATTTACTGCTCTTTTAAGCAGAGCTGCAGTGGACGTAGTTTTGGCATTTTCAAATATAGGCAGGAATTCCACTGAAGGTGATCAGGAGTTTTCACTACATACTTCTTCATACATTTTAGTGTGAATCTTTTGGTTAAAACCAGTTGCTAGCACTCATCAACAGCAACGTACTCTAGACCATTCAGCCTACATTTTCCAAGTTAGTAAATGTAATAATATGAAGAGGCTCTTCAATGCTCAAGATTTCTCTGTCACATTGGGGAGATGAATAAATTAATTAATATATTTTTATAGCTCCACAAGTGAATGCTTGACTTCACAATTTGAGGTGTGGACAAATTAGAGTGACAAGTGCTTAGCAATGGGAAACAATGTAAGTTTGGTCCCTGCTTGAAAGCTTAATGGGTTGTACACATAATAGTTAAAATGCAAGCTGTGCAAAGTATAAGCACGCTTGTTCCTATATTTTACAAAGTCCATCATTTGAGTTTAAGTAGGTAAAAGTAAAAAAAAAAAATGAGTAAGAGGAAAATAGAAAGCATAAGTAATGTATTAAAAAACAGTGCTATTTGCACTACAGATGATATACAGCAAATTTGTATACTGATTAAACATGGTCTAAGGAGCAGTGCAGCTGATTTATAAAACAATGCAGGTACCTTGATACATTTTATGGTAATTGCATTTATATGACACCCTCATTATTGTCATGGCCTGAGTTTATATCTCAACCTAAGTGTCCCCCACACACACATACACACACACAAACTTAAACTGAACTCCTTGGATGCTAAAGAGGTGTCCAAAGCATTGGACACCTTTCAATCATCCAAAAGTGTTTGGAAAAGAGGTATATAAACTGGTAAAGATAAATAATTTGGGAATTTTAACCAAGTTGTGATTTCTGGGGCAGAGGAAATGGGATTTAACTGGCTATAACAACAACTGAGAATGTAGCTGTGTCAAAAACAGGTGAGGTCCTTTCAATATTTGAAGCTTCATGCTCTTGCCTAAACTACCTAATGAGAAATCATCCTGATGTACTAAAGAAAATTGGAGCACTTCTGGAAATCATCTGAACCAAATTTCCTTTTATTTAAACTGGAATTTGAGGCAATGCATTAAAGGCCTCTCTAACATGCAAATGGTTAAAGTCCCCATTAAATTCAAATGCATTTTTTTTTCTCTGGCCCCATGTCCTTGTATTTCCCCAGAATTGTTCCATTTCCACTTAGTACATAATCCTCAGTGTGTTGAATGAGTAGACTGTAATTAGTTTTGCAGACTGATTCAATAAAGCCATTGACAACTATTGATATTATGTATTGTTTGTTGTGCAGGGAAATTCATCATGAGACAAAATGTTCTGTAAACTGAACAAGTTGAAAAGAACCAGCCATTTTGTTCTAGAATGATTCTTCTTTTCATCACAACTGTAAAGAAAACAATATATATCTGGCTAAAATAAACAATCAATTTCAATTTTCATAGCACTGTCAATAAGCAAATGCAAAATGAATAATTTTGTTTCTGCAAATTGTTCAGCTTAAAGAAACAGAAACAATTAGTAGAAATCTGAAACTTAAGGAGACATTTGAAAATGAGTAGGGTTCATATCCTTTTAAATTTCATGTACCCTATCTGTCAATTTTAAAAAGTATTTCCAATCCATCTGGAGGAAGCTGTGCTTGATCATTTAACCCCTCTTTGTTCACACAAGGAAAAGTGCAATGTATGACATGATTTAGGTAATCAATAAATAAAAGAAAAGTGTTTCTGTGAAATGAACCAGTTGGTTTCTAATCTCAAGAAATTACCTCTGTTTATACTGTTATCAGTTTTTAAGATGCATGATACGAAATGATTCAAAGTGGCAACTTTAACTGTTTTAATTTTTAAACATTTTAGAGTTTTTTTAACCAATTTGAAAAAAGAAAAGAACATCGTCTATGAGTACGTACTATTTTAATGAACTTGGGTCATTTTTTTTGTATATATTTTTTATGCTGGCCCCTTAAAATGGCAGGTGAAAGGTAGAGCCGTGTGGAGTGTTAGTATCTGGCTGCAGAAAGTGTTAGTTGGGAGGAGATTATGTTTAGAATAACCACCAATTAATTGCTGGTAATCCGGAGAAGTGCCTTTCAATATAAGGTACAAAGTTAATGAGGTGTATGTATAAACCTCATCAAATTTACAAAATTACAATACTTACAAGGGAAATTTTGAAAAGGGGTTAACAAAAACATATGAAAAATTTAAAATACTAAATCAATAAAATTCTAATACATTTATATAGTTCCAAAAGATATATATTATTCAGTATAGTAAATCTACTTAGATGTCGTTGCTGCTCAGCTAATGTAGGTTGGACTCCCTACACATTGTAATACATAGTAACATAGTAATTTAGGTTGAAAAAAGACTTGCGTCCATTTAGTTCAACCCTTTTCCTATTCCTGTTTACCATCGTTGATCCAAAAGAAGGCAAAACCCCCCCCCCCCCTTAATATAGCAATTTAAAGTTCTGCCTTGATTGGGGGGGGGGGAATTCCTTCATGATTCCAAAGGGCAATCAGATTTCTCCCTGGATCAACAAGCCCTAACTAAATATTAATCCCAATACTAACGTACATAGCCCTCTATGTTATGCTCTTTTAAATAAGTATCCAGGCCCCTTTTAAAGGCATCTAATGGATTTGATAGCACCACCTCCTCAGGAAGTGAATTCCATACCTTTATTGTCCTTACTGTAAAGAAACCCTTCCGCTGTTGTAGATTAAATCTCCTTTCCTCAAGTCTAAGCGGGTGGCCCCTTGTCCTGTGTACTGCTCTGTTAATGAACAGGTCTTTGGAGAGCCCTTTATATGGGCCTTGAACATATTTATATAGTGTTATCATATCCCCTCTAAGACGCTGTTTCTCTAGTGTGTACAGGTTTAACTTTTCTAGCCTTTCTTCATAACTAAAACTTTCCATTCCCCTTACTAGTTTTGTAGCCCTCCTCTGCACTTTCTCTAGTTCCATAATGTCCTTTTTCAGAAAGGGCACCCAGAATTGAACAGCATATTCTAGGTGGGGTCTTACCATGGACCTGTAAAGAGGCATAATTATATCTTCCTCCCTTGAGTCAATACCCCTTATAATACATGCCAATATCTTATTGGCCTTTGCAGCTGCCAGCTGGCACTGCATGCTACTGCTAAGTCTATTGTCTACCATTACTCCCAAATCCTTTTCATTAGTAGATTTCCCCAGAGAAACACCATCTAAACTATATGTTGCATTTTTATTATTATACACAAAATTTAAGGTATAGATGATTGGGATTGATTTATTTTAAAATTATAATATAATTAGCATCAATAATAAAGTTTATAGCGTTGAGTAGAGAAAATGTTCCATGTCATATATGTATGTGGATTCTCCTAACAGCTGTTAAATAAATTACTTTTAGTTATTTATCACGTTCTCTACTAGCTTTAAATATAAGTATACATATTACTAATATATTGGATATGTGAGTCATATGTGCTTCCTTGTTTGTACGCTAGCTTTAGAATCCATAAGAAACATAATGTGGTGAGAATTACTTAAGGTGGAACACATAATATCTGAATGCGTGCCTGACGCATACTCGCTGAACATCTTGCAGTTGGGAGGGCAATGCAAAATGTTAGTATCTGATGGGAATAGAGTGGCAGGTGGGAGGGAAGGTTGTGTGAAATGTTAGTATCTGACAGGCAAGGAGTGGCAGGAGGGAGGGGTGTGTGAAATTTTAGTATCTGGCTGGCAGGAAGTGGCAGGTGGGAGGGAGGGTATTTAAAATGTTAGCATCTGGATGTGAGTCAAGGTTGTTGTGTATCTGGCTGGCAAGAAGCAGTAGGCTATAGGGAGGGCACTGTGAAATGTTAGTATCTGGCTGGGAGGGATTGGTAGGTGTTAGGAAGCTCTGGATGAAATGTTAGTATCTGTCTTGCAGACAGTGTCAGGTGTGAGGGAGGGCTGTCAGAAATGTTAGTATCTGGCTTGCAGGGAGTGTCAGATGGGAGGGGTGTGTGAAATGTTAGTATCTGGCTTGCATGGAGCGGTAGGCTATAGGGAGTACAGTGTGACATTTTATTATCTGGCTGGCAGTGAATGGTAGGTGGTAGGAAGGGCAGTGTGACAGTTTAGTATCTTGCTGGTAGGTGGGGAGTGCTGTGTGAAATGTTAGTATCTGGCTGGCAGGGAGTACCATGTGTGAGGGAGGGCTGTCAGAAATGTTAGTATCTGGCTGGCAGGGAGTGGCAAGTGGGAGGGAGGGCTATGTAAAATGTTAACATCTGGCTGTCTGGTAGTGGTAGACAGTAAAGAGGTATGTGTGAAATTTTAGTATCTGGCTGGCAGGGAGTGGCAGGTTGAAGGGAAGTGTGATATGTTAGTATCTGACAAGCAGGGAGTAGTAGGTGGGAGGGAGGCTGGAGTGAGGTGTTAGTTTTGACTAGAAAGGAGTGCCAGGTGGTAGTGTGGGTTGTATGAAATGTAAGTATTTTGCTGGCAAGAAGCAGTAGGCTGTAGGGAGGGCATTGTGAAATGTTAGTATCTGGCTGGGAGGGAGGGCTGTGTGAAATGTTAGTATCTGGCTGACAAGGAGTGGTAGGCAGTAATGTGGGTTGTGTGACAGAAGTATCTGGCTGGCAAGAAGAGGTAAAGTGTAGGGAAAGCACTATTAAATGTTAGTTTCTGGCTGGCAGGGATTTGCAAATGGTAGTAAGAGCTGTGTGAAATTTTATCATCTGTATGGCAGGGAGTGGTAGGCGGTAGGGAGGGCTGTGAGAAATGTTAGTATCTGGCTGGCAAGGAGCAGTAGGTTGTAGGGAAAGTAGTGTGAAATGCTAGTATGTGGCTGGCAGGGAGTGGTATGCGGGAGGGAGGGCTGTGTGAAATGTTAATAGTTGCCTGGCAGGGAGTGGTAGAAAGTAAGGTGAGTTATGTGAAATGTTAGTATCTGGCTGCAAGTAGGGGTAGGCTATAGGGAAGACGGTGTGAAATGTTATTATCTGTCTGGCAGGAAATGGTAGGTGGTAGGGAGGGCAGTGTGAAAGTTTAATATCTGGCTGGCAGGTGGGGAGTGCTGTGCGAAGTGTTAGTATCTAGACTTGTGCGATTTGTTTCACCTAATTTCTGTATTTGGACGAATAAGACGTATTCAGCATCATTCGGACCTTCCGAAAGCCAAGGTCCACCCAAAAAAAAAAAATCAGAATCTGAAATGGACCTAGTCTGAAATTTCGGTGTAAATTTTGGAAATTCAGGCAGTGCTTTCCCTCCTGAAACCATTACAATGTTGCTACATGCTGCTAAAAATAGATCTGGTAAAACAGGTGCTTTACAGTTCATGCAAAGTGCAGATATTAACCACATAAGGAAACAAGCAATTTTGGCATTTTTTGCTATGTGCGTGTTCAACCATAATTCCTATCTTTTTCATTTATTGCACAAACACATATTATATACCATTTAGGGCAGAAAGGGCTTTAATTTGATGTGACATATAGGGGTTTATAAAATACTCCTTCCTGTCTCATTAGAGATTTAATATTATTATTAGTTTAGTTTAATGTATTTTTGATATTTTTATTTCATTTTAATTTTTTTATTGAATACTAGTTGAAAAGCCCGTTACACAGGCCACAGTGCCTCTGGCAGCCGGTCGCGAGGCAGTCACACGCAGCAGAGACTGCCCACGCCACTGCTGATACAAAGCTGGATGCTCCTTCGGAGCGCCCAGCTCTGTATCAGCCGCGGCGCGGGCAGTCTGTACTGTGCATGACTGCCGCACGCGCAGCAGTGTCTACTGCGCATGTCCGGCGTTACACACAACTTAGTGAATTATTATATAGGATTTTACTTTTTTTTTTAATTCGGTCAAATAATTCGGACTATTGCCTAATTTCATCCAAGTCAAACAGGTCCGGTCCTAAATTTGAATCCTCTGAATGGAAAAAAAAAATTTGTTCGAAATCGAATTTTAACGAAAATTTTTGCCGTGCACAAGTCTATATTAGTATCTGGCTGGCAGGGAGTGTCAGGTGGGAGGGAGGGCAGTGTGAAATGTCAGTATCTGGCTGGCATGCCAACCAGTAGTCTCTGATTTGCAAAAACTGAATAAAGAAATGTAAACATCTCACAATCTATTGTTTTAATAAAAATGACTAACATAATATATAGGTGATTGTGAGCACTATTTTAGCAGTTATAAATTGTATCTATTGCTTTAATCAATTATTTACCCATCTGTATTGGTGTTCTCTTTGTCCTTAGACCATTCTGGGGCAAGCCAACATGTAAACTCACATAAAACATCCATTCATTTAAATAACGTTTTTAAACCATGATAGAGAGATGCTTATTGCAAAAGCAATGAGATTAGGGGGTTATGTACTAAGGTATGATAAAGTGTTGATAAAGCAGAGGGGACTTTTCCGATGATATCACTTCTCCATGTCCCATGTTATTTTATGGAGCCAATGCAATAACATTTCTCCAACTCTAGAGATATTACTGCACAGGCTCTATAGAATAATATAGGAACTGGAGAAGTGATATCACTGGAGAAATCATCTCCACTTTATCGCCTCTTTATCACACCTTAGTGCATTTCCCTCTAGGCTTTTCCATCATTGAAGTGGATAAAGTCCAATTTAAATCAATTACAATTTGGGGAAATTTTTGCCCAGCACTGTAGAACCTCTGTAATTTATTGCACAATGCACCTGTAACTTAACCACTTGAATGACAATGACACCCTGAATGTAATATGTTGAACTCTCTAGCATCCAATTGGTTAAGGAGTTGCCACATTATCCATGATCTGATTGCAACTAATAGGGTTGTATGTTCAAAAGAGCAGGGAAGAGATTCTGGATCAACCCACATATACCGTAGAAGATAAGTAAAAAGTTCCAAGGATTTAAATTGAGATTTAACCCATTGAATGCTACAGAGGTCCCCAGTGCATTGCTTTGCAATTCATTGGAGACCTCTGTAGTATTCAAGGGGTTAAAATCCCCAATTTAAATGAAAGGGATTATATGAAATCATTTTTTCCCCTTATAATGCAGTTGGTTTACTCCAGAATTCCTTCACTCTTCACATACGGACATTAATAAGCTACAACAATAGGAACTTATCTATGAATCATCACGTAAGCTCCTGGTGAATCAATTTTCCCATATGTAATAGACTAATAAACACAGCATAATATGTCAGAGAAATGTGTGCAAGGCAAGAATGTGTGCAATGCCCTCCCCTGGCCTCTGCATGTCTGCATGTATGCGCAATATAATTGCCGAACACTTTGAGATCCTGTATTTTATATGACAGTGAAAATAAATGTTCCCAGTATTTATTTTAGACAACTCCAGTGAATAATGGCTATGTGATTGTGGGAGAATTATATGAACGCTAACCTATAAGGAAATAATCAATTTTATGAATGGCTTTCGGTACCGTAAGCATAAACAGTGGAACTCTGGTGCCTAATAGAGTATTTTTTCTTTCTGGAGAGAACAACCTCTATTAAAAGATAAACCCCCTGGTGCTTGAAGGTTCTTCTGTGATATAGTAGAGTAGCAAACCCATAGGCCAAACGACTCTGCTGCACAGTCACTTCCTTCCAGTAATAGTGAAGAATTCTAATTTATAACCATTTGTGTGCATTATCTGATTCTGCCTTCAAGGGATGAGATGTTCAAGCTGCTGTACAGACTGCGCGATTACTTGGAATGGGGAAAAGAATTCACATTTCATTGCCAAAGAAGATTAAAGCAAAATAGGTCTGAATTTTCCATTAGGCAGAGCAGCAAACCACCTAGATCTCTTGTTCTGAGGAGAATCTCAGCTGTGCTGGCCCCACCCATGTTCTGATTTGTGGGTGTGGCTAGAGACATCCAATTTCCCCAGGTTTACGGCAGACCATTTATTTATCAGTTTTCCTGCTCCTATTACAGTCCATTGTTTAACCCTTTGAGTGCCAGAGTGGTACGGAATGTGGTTAAAGGGACTTTCACCTGAGAACAACTTTGGTGATTCTGAAAGCACCTTTCAAAATCTCATATTTGTTGTATTAACCATTTCTATTTAGAAAACTAGTTTCTGAATTATTTAACCCTTTCAGTACCAGAGGGATACGCAACGCATTGCAAAGTTAAAGATTATGCTAATTAAGGCATGCCATGCTGGCTCTTTCTGTTTTAGTCCTACATTCCTTCCCCAACTCATTGACACATAACCCATTTTTTGTTAGGGGAGGTGAGTGTAGGAGGTAACATTGCACTAAAGGAGTTAGCGGCTGCATGCCATGCTTTAATTAGCATAATCTATCAATCTAAATAATTATTAAAACAGCGTTCTAAGTAAAAAAATATTTAATACCACTGACAGGTGATTTTGAAATTACCAGAGTTGATAAAGGTGAAAGGGTCACTTTAAAGTAACAATAATGTCCCATAGCAAAATCTTCTTGTTTTATGGAGTTAAAAAAAAACTATGTGGCACAAATCATATCTCTCAAACCTTTATGATTTGAGAGATAGTCACATCTAAAGTTGCCCCTCTCCTGATGTGAACTGTAAAAGCTGACAGCAGAAGATTCCAGTCGGATGACTCGAGGAGGCTCTTCAGCAGATCCGAAATCCCATTATTTAAAAATAATTACTTCATTGGAATGGTCTACAAAGTGTGCTTGCAAACCAGGCACACTCTGTAGACCGTTCCAATTAACTAATTCTTAATAAATAATGCGATTTCAGCTCTGCTGAAGAGCTGACGGCTGGTCCCCAGACCGGGATCTCCTGCTGTCAGCACAGCTCTGATGTCACAAGAAGGGGAGGGAGGGGGTAACTTTACATGTGAATAGCTCTCAAACCATAAAGGTTTGAGATAGGATTTGTGCCACATAGTTTGTTTTTTTAAACTGTACAAAACAAGACATTTTTGTTATGGGACATTAGTGTCCCTTTAACGCTTTGCATGCTAGTGAGGTCTCAAATACATTTTGATACAATGCATTGGAGACTTATCTAGAACTTAAGGGGTTAAAAGCCCCATTTAATTATAGGGATTTATGACTTCTATGCTTATCCTATATAATAATTCGCTAGGATGTTTGTCAGAAGCTGTTATAAGCAGTAGACCCTGTGCGCGCTGAAGTCATGCGCAGTAGAGACAGTCCCAAGAAGGTGCGCAGAGAGGACTCTGGTCCAAATTCGGAACTCCCTGCTTCTTATCAGCCATGGCACGTTCGAGCACTCTGTACTGCGCATGACTGCAGAGCGGGCAGTGAGCAGAGAGGCTCCGGGCACCAGCCGAGGCACTGTGCCCCGTTTTCATGGGCTTTTAAACTAGTTTGTTATAGAGGAAGACTGCTAGAGTAAAAAAATTATACCATTATTGGCTAACTGAGTGGCTCTAGGTACTTGTGGCATGATGCACAAAATGTGTGCAATCGCTATTTCCCATGTGAAAACCACTAGGGAATAGGTTTCTGCATGATTTTGTTGAATTGCACATGAAAAATCAAGATTAGAGAACAGCTGTGGATATTTATTTTTTGTGGGCGTGACCAGGATTAACAAATCTGTGTGAGTAGAATAGCGAATGAGCCTAATGCAGGAAGTGCTATTGCAAACAAATGTATATATCTGTGTAGTGTTGTGGTAAAAAAGATTTTTCATTCGCAATTCAAGAAGTGTTCGGTATTCAGCCTCCGGGATTAGAAAATGCACAAAATCTATCTGAACACAAAAATGTCTGTAGCAGATGCGCACATTTCTTGCATCGCGCCATTGGATCATGGAGCCAACACATCCAATAAAGGTATTCACTACCAGTCTCCTGCGTTTTCTATGGCTAGCACGGTACCACCCTTTACCTATTGTAGGCTGTACATTTTCCATACCAGGCAGCAGTGGGTGTGGCTAGGGTGGAGTCATGTTAAAAGCAGGGGTATGAGAATAGGATTGGGCTAAGGGCATTTTGGGTGCCTTTGGCAAGGGGTGCATGAAATGTAACTCTGGCCTTGTTGACGTATGCTGGTTCAGTAGAAGTGGGGACATCTCCATGGCCTGAACAGTCTAATCAGATAATGTTGTGCTAAACTGTACAGCAAGGGAAGGACATTGGTATGCTTTTGAAAGCAATAAGTAATTCAGCTTTTTTCATTTTAGCAGATAATAAATGTTATGGCAAAGGCAAGAGGAAAAAGATTAATTGCATAAAGAAAAGGTATCATCAGATCTGTTGAAGGAGTTCAGATTTCAGGTCAATAGTAAATGCATAAAATATGAAGAAACATCTGTTGCAGGAATCTTATCACAAAGTGAGGGGAAGCATGCAGTCGAAGAATAGCTTTATTTTTTATCTCACTTGACATAATGCAATTTCATTTTGTTCTACAGAGATTTTTCAAAAATGTTCCATTGTAAACCCCCTTTGATTGGACCTCCTGATCATGTGAGTGAGTTAAAAGTTGCCTTTGTTCCCTATGGTGAAGTTAGTTTTCCTGAGAATTATGCCCACCACAGTGGACAAAACACAATGCCAACTGGTTGAAATGTTTTTGTAACCCTTTGAGTACCAGAAAGGTACGCAACACATTGAGTCCCTCTGGCACTCAAAGGGTTAACTTTATGAATGCTAGAGAAGTCTCAGTTGCATTGCAAAGCATTATTATTATTATTTTTTTTTTTTTTTTAAAAAGCCACATTTAAATGAATGAGCATTTTATGTGTCCTGTGAGGCGGAGCTGGTTCGCTCCACAATTGCTCCATTTCAGCTTAGTACAGTGGTTCTCAAGCTTTTTTTGCTCAAGGCACACCTAACACGCAGTCTGGCATTTTCGGGGCATCCCTATAATTTTATGTAATTTGTCAAGGGTATAATGAAGGTTACAAATACATAAATATAGCATTAATATATAATATATAAATAACCATATTGTATCGTAATATCCTTAAATATACAGTTGGAAGTCTATATTCACATTTTTGTCATAGCATTATAGATACTATGGGGCACCCCATGTGGATGTCCGTGGCACACCAAAGTGCCACGGCACCCTGGTTGAGAAACACTGGCTTAGTACATCAGGGTTAGTGAGGCTAAGATACTGAGAGGAGCTGGAGATGTTTCTAGAATGAACCAACGCCACAGTGCAATTAAAATAATTTATATTCATATAAATGGGATCCATTCATGGTATTAAAAGATCCGTTTAACCCTTTGGTCTCCAGAGGGTACAATTTGAGGCCACTCTGATACTGCAACTAAAAAATTAATGTTTGAACTGTAATAACTTTTGAATAAAACACCTTTATGCACTGGTAGTCCCTTGTTTTACACAGAGGCTTAAATCCAACAACATATTTATATATATATCCTATATAATAATTTGCTATGATGTTTGTCAGAAGCCGTCATGAGCAGTAGAGACTGCACAAACACACAGAATGCTGGGAGCACAGAATGCTGGGAGTTCTGTGCTGGGAGCATTCTGTGCGTTCGGACAGTGTCTAAAGCGCATAGTGTGAGTGACGGGCCTTTTAACCCTTTGAGTGCCTGAGGGGTACGCAACATATTACAAAGCAATGCGTTGCGTACCCCTCCAACACTCAAAGGGTTAACATTTCACAGACCTTACACTAGTAAATATATATTTTACATTTTAAGTATTACTTTCCCTTTAAGCAAAACATTTTACTTACATCATGTACAGTAGACGGGCTTAAAGTAACAGGGGATTCTCCACTCATGGTGCTGTATGAATGAAATGTCACTAGTAAAACATAATACCAGTGTCCAAATAAAAATGGATTACTCAATAAATTAAATAAACAAAAACAATGCATTTTAAGTACATTAAAAGGACAGATCAAAAGAAAAGGGCTTTTGAAAATGTTTATTTGACCCCTATGGTGCAGATGGTTTGCTCCAAAATTGCTTCTGTTTTCTGTAGTACGTAACGCTCAGTGTGACCTTCTAATCCTCCTTCGTAATTGAAATGTAAGTGACAATGACAGAAGATTAAGTCCGGTTGCTCTCTGTTTTTCTGATCACACAGCAGCACACACAATGTCTCAATGCTGGCTCTCACTGTACTGTGAGAATGATACATTGTATAAAACATATGTTTTGTGGGAAAATGTATCATTCAAACCTCCTCCGAGAAAACCTGAAGTGATGTTTTTTCAGTATATCAGAACTTGCTGTTTGTGTACAGCCAGGCCCAAGTGCCACATTAGATTGGCCAGTGGGCCATATTTTGCCCATCCCTATTGTAAAGAGTAAATCTGAAGTTTACAAGTGAGATTTCCCATAGAGGGCACTGCAATATGATAAGTGATCTCAATCTGTCTTTCACAGCACAATTCCAGGAACTCTGACAGTCTGAACAAGATGTGAAGATTAAACTGTCATAAGATGACCAAATCGTCACCTTCAGCTATAATTTGTATCACTTGCCCTGATTTATGACTGCACAAATTCCCTGGATTTAAGTGTTCAATAAATCCTTACTATAACCCTTTGAGTGCCAGAGGGGCATCCAATGCATTGCAATGCATTGGACACCCCTCTGGCACTCAAAGGGTTAAAATATAATACTTACATTTTTGTCTTGTTGAAGGCTTCCATCATTTAAGAATATACAAAGAGCATATGGTTGTCATTTAAAGGGATAGTAATACTTAAAATGTTAAAAAAAATATGTTGTAGGGTTTATCCACCTGAGTAAAACAAGGGTACTCCCACTGCTGAAAGGTGTTTCATTCAAAAGATATTAATTTTCAAAGTTGAATTTTTTAGGTGCAATATCACAGTGGCCTGAAATTGTACAGTGGCACTGTTGCTACACGATCCTATGGACAGCTCTGGTCAGTTGACCATAAATCTCCATAGGATGGTGTAGCAACAGCGCCACTGTACAATTTCAGGCCACTGTGATATTGCACCTAAAAAATTCAACTTTGAAAATTAATAACTTTTGAATGAAACACCTTTCAGCAGTGGGAGTGCCCTTGTTTTACTCAGGGGGATAAACTCTACAACATATTTTTTTTTACATTTTAAGTATTACTATCCCTTTAATAAGACCTTTCAACTGTTTGGTTAGAAAGGCATTACCAGGCTGGTGTGATAGCTCAGTGGTAAAATTCCCCTGACTGCAGAGCCTGCTTAAACCTTAAGGTTACAGGTTCACAACCTGGCAGGGGCAGCTCAGCCCTTCATCCTTCCAAGGTCAATAAAATGAGTACTATTGATTGGGGTAATAATAACACTTATTCTTCAGCTGCCACTTTGGTTAATTCCGAGAACATGTACTAAATGCGCTTTGAGTACCCCTGGGAGAAGGGTGTTATATAAATACAAGTTACAATTATATGTTGGAGATGTCTCTAGCATAAAAAGGTTTCATATTGTCTTTTTACTCATATGTCTCTGAATTTGCTTTGTGCATTGATTTAATGTATTTATGAACTAAATGAATGAAAGGGAGATCTGCAATACATTACATAGAAGTGTAGCAGTGATCTGTCTAATGTGCAAGGGGTTAAAGGAGCCATACATTTTGTATAGTAAAAGCTATATAATTATTTTCCTACACACACTGCTAGGAGACTTTTCATTAAAAAGTAATTATATCCCAAACTTATCTTTAATCCTTTAAGAACCAATGACTTGCCAAGACTGTCACGTAATTCAATCCTGTAAGGACCAATGATGGTCGTGGCACATCAAGACTTGAGCAGTCAGTATCAGCCTTTTCCCAGTGGCTCCTCATATGTGAACACTGCTACAGTGATCACATGTGCCGGTATGGCCACATGACAAAGGCAATGCATGTAATCACTGCCTTCATTACTGTTCTCTGCCTCTCTCTAACTCAGTGTGATAGTGAAGAAAAGAGAAGCAGAGAACAGAGGTCCAACACATAAAATGGCCAAAAATGTGGGGACTTTTTACTTAATGTGGTAGTTCTGGTGGTAACACTGGGGGAGGTGTGAATGAACATTTAGAAAAATAGTATATTATTTCTGACGCTGTATTAAAAAAACTTGAGGGAAAATATGGCTGAACAATAACACAAAAAACACCAGAATTACTCTGATCATCTAGTGTACAAAAATCCCTGGTCAACAAGGTGTTAATAAACAGCAATTTTCAGTTGCAGTCACTAGAAAGAGCTGTTCCCATCACTTATTAAATATACAGTCTATGATTACAAGTTCTCCAACAGAATACATTATTAAAAGCATTGTCTTCTGGACACCAGGGGGTCTATTTAATAAGATTTCTGCACCATAGCATAACATTGGAACTAGAGAGTTAATTACACTGGAGAAGTCATCTCTACTGTATCACCTCTGTAGTGTATCTCCACTAGGTGTCACCATTGCTAAGAGTTAGATTTAAAAAAAAGATTTGTTTCATCTGTAATAACTTTTACAGATGACAAAGTATTTATAGGTTTTTTTTTATGTGTTGGCATTTTGTCTGTATCTATGTGCACTAATAGTAACTCATCTGTTAAGAGGAGTAATAAGCAGAGTGGAAACTTACAAATCATGCTACAACATGAAAACTGATTTTTATTCTGGCACTGATATATTTAAAGGGATTGTAATACTTAATATGTACAAAAATGTATATTAGAGTGTTTATCCCCCTGAGTAAAAAAGGGTACTCTCACTGCTGAAAGGTGTTTTATTCAAAAGTTATTAAAGCTCAAAGTTGGATTTTTTAGGTGCAATATCACAGTGGCCTGAAATTGTACAGTGGCGCTGTTGTTACACCATCCTATGGACAGCTCTGGTCCGTAGACCATAAATCTCCATAGGATGGTGTAGCAACAGCACCACTGTACATTTTCAGGCCACTGTGATATTGCACCTAAAAAATCAACTTTGAGATGTAATAACTTTTGAATAAAACACCTTTCAGCAGTGGGAGTACCCTTGTTTTTCTCAGGGGGATAAACCCTACAACATATTTTTTTTTACATTTTAAGTATTACTATCCCTTTAAGGAAGCCATTCTGGCATAGTCATATCATGCTGGCTTAGTCATATCATGCTGAGCATGTAGTGATGAAATAGGCACTGTAAGTAATTGCTCTCTACAATAAGTGCTTGGCATGTTAGGATATCATATATAATGATTGAGGATGATGTACTTCAAGGGTATCCAAGTTCGATCCTCAAGGACTAGCAATGTGCCAGGATTTAAGAATTTCCCTGGGTAAGCACAGGTAAGTTAATCAGTGGGTCATTAATTTTGAGTTGCATACCCCTCTGACACTCAAAGGGTCAAATCTCGGACTATTGGTAGCTCTTGAGGAGAGAACTTGGCACCGATGTACTTCAAAGAACTGGCATAAATTAACCATGAGAGTAAATAAAGCTTCCCATTGATTTACATGGGGCTTTAACCTCTCAATTGCTAGAAAGATCTCCAATGCATTGCAATGTGTTAGAGACCTATTTAGCAGTCAAGGGATTAAAAGCCCATTTATACTAATGATAATTTGTGGACTTTTTATTTTCCCCCTATAGTATAGATGGATTGCTCCAGAATTACTCCAATGGGGTCTTTTTACTATATCAAACTTACACAGTCTCCTATATGTTATTACCATCAGAATATATTACTGTCAAATTTTCAGCGATGACTCACTACACTTTTTCTCTAGTTAAGTCCATGAAAGGTTATTTTTAAAGGGATAGTAATACTTCGAAACAAGTATATTTAATTCTATAGGTATTAAAAATATAAATTACTTGCACCAAGTCCTATCTCTCAAACCTCTATGGTTTGAGAGATATAAGCTGTCAAAATTCCCCTTTCCCTCCCCTTGCACGTACGTCAGTTTTCCGCGTTAGAGAAGGAGATCCCATTCAACAGACTGTCCTGCCCTCTTCAGCAGCTCCATGATCACGCTAGTTAGGCAGAAATACTTCATTTGAACGGTCTACAATGCGTACCTGGTTTGCAAGTCTGATTTGTTTTGAAGTATTACTGTCCCTTTAAGGAGGATGAAGTTTTAGAATTGGGCATGAAAAGTCAAGATTAGCGAACAGCTGCGCATATTTATTTTTTTGGGCATGGTCAGGATTAATAAATCTGTCTGAGTGTGAATGCACCATTGCAGGAAGTTCTATTGTGCAGGATTTAATATGTTTGTGTAGTGTTGTTGATATAGCTAATTTTTATGCACAATTCAAGAAGGTTTTGGTATACGGTTTCCTTGATTAGAAAGTGAGCAATATCTACCTGAGCGGGAAAAATGTCTTTAGCACATGAGCACGTTTCTTGCATCCACCATTAGTACTAAAACAAATCAGATGATCATAAAAACTGATGTTATTAACTCCAGTTTTAACTTTAAAATTGATGTCCAAAATCTGGTGCTAAAATGTCTGTATAAATAACAATGCTAATTTATATATCCATCGTATTTAAAAATATCATATTCTAACAAACAGTGCTAATTCTGTCACATTTTCAAAAGTACATTATTCTCTTGAACATTTTGGCCTAAAAAATGTGACAATGTGGCAGATATTCAAAAAAGGTTGTAAGATAGAGCGGCATAATGAATACAAATTCGATTATGCATAGCTTTCATTGACTACGAAAAGGCCTTTGACTCAGTGAAAATGCAAGCAATAATCGATGCCCTGATCAACCAAGGAATAGCTAGTGTTTACATCAATATCCTATAATCAGTATATGAAAATTCAGCTGCATCAGTACAGGTCAACAATGATAAAGTCCTGATCAACATAAAAATAGGTGTCAGATAAAGAGACATAGTCACCCCAAAACTATTTCCTGCTTTTTCAGAAGAAATTTACCTACATCACTTGCAGAAGTCCTGAAGAACTTTTAAAGGGATAGTAATACATAAAAATTACTTATTGCTATTTTGTAGCCCTTAAATATAGAAGAAAAATGCCACCAGCCGCATCTCTCAAACCCTTATGGTTTGAGAGATAACCATTTACAAAGTTCTCCCCTTACGGACGTCAGCGTTCTAGCTGACAGATTTGGAATCCGGTCCGCAGACCGGCTGGTTGCTCTGCAGCAGAGCCGGGATTGTGTTAATAAAAAATAAATCTTTCACGGAAAAGGTCTTCTACGTGTGCTTGCAAACCAAGCACACGTAGAAGGCGTTTTTAGTGAAGGATTTCTTTTTTATTAACGTGATCTTGGCTCTGCTGCAGAGCCGCTGGTTGATCTCATGAGAGGATTTCCCTGCCGTCAGCTAGAACTCTAGGCAGGGGAGAACTTTGTAAGCGGTTATCTCTCAAACAATAAGGTTTTGAGAGATGCTGCTGGTATTAATATCCCTTTAAGAACACATTGAAGCGCTGCAACAGGAAACTAAAAATTTTGGTCTGAAGATGAATATCAACAAAATGCAAGTCAATTTACCATAATAAAGAAAATCATGGTAGATGGACAAAAACTAGAAGAAATGGACAAGTATGTTTGCCTTGGACAGGAAATATCAACACCTGGAAACTTCATGATAGGCAAGAAACTGAGCAACGGGGGCGAAGAAGACCAAAGACAAGAACGGTAGATGAAATTAACAAATTTGTTAGTAAACAGTGGGTGGCAAGAAAAGCACTAACAAAAAGACTGAAGTTGTTGGAGACTTGAGGCAGACTGTAGGCCTTCCTTCTGCAGTGGATCTACAACAGCTGAAGAAAAAGAAGATGATGATGATAATATATGTGTGTGTGCGTCTGTGTGTGTTTGTGTGTGTGCGTGTGTGTGTGTGTGTGTATTCATTTAATTAATCATTTTGGAGTATTCTTTATCAATATTATACTTACTTTTAATGAGAAAGCCTTATAACAGTTGCTGGTAGGATCACAGGACAACAAATTCTGCTCACAGTGTATGGTAATCTATACCATTTAAGGACCTGAGTTCTAACAAGTTGGTACTTAAAAGGTTAAGTAGACTCATGCCTGAAGCTCGTATTTACCCTCATGGACATGATATCCAGGACTTCCTGCAGATGGTATCTTTTGAAGAAAATCACAAGGACAAAATTCATTGGGGCCATTAGGGTCTTTTGGCCATTTTGAGGTTTTCAGGGTTATTATTAGTATGTTTTAAAATCACCAAGGTGAGAAAACAGAAAGAGCGCTGGTAGTAAAGATATGCAATGTTTAATAATAAAACAGTAATAAAAATATATTAAGGGTACCCTTGTACAAATAACGAGTATACACTTACAAAATATCAATATACAAATATAAAAAATGATAAATATCAATGCAATGATCTCAGTCCGGCTACAGTATAATACCGGTTAAAACCGGTCTTACCACCCAGGTAGAGTGAGTCCTATCTATCCTTGATGTTTCACAATTGCAGAATAAGATAATTCTGATCGTAGTTAATGAGTGACCACGATCCGAAGAGTTGCAGTGAATGTATCCAGGTGAAAGAAACAGTGTTGCAATCGGAGATATTGCGGGCAGATGAAGTGTCAGAATCTCCCGTCTATGATGTTACTCTTCTATTGCTCCGTATAATGTCAGACTTCTTACTTTCTCGGAAGTCACAAACCGAAAGAGGGGTCTCCGCTAACTTTCCCGACTCCCAAAAGAAATAAGGCGGGCAAAGCAGTGGACCTTCTCTATGAATGCTCCCGGTATACAAAAAGAGAGGTCTCTGCTAACTTTCCCGACTCCTAAAAAGACTAAAGCGGGCAAAGTAACGGACCTTCTCTATAATGGCTTCCAGCTGGCTGTTGTGTGCAAAGGGAGAGGTCTCTGCTAACTTTCCCGACTACTAAGAGAGATAAAGCGGGCAAAGTAGCAGACCTCCTCTGTAAGAGCTTCCGACTAGCTGTATAGTCCACCCAGATATCTTCTCCGTATCTAATACTGGTAGTCTCTCTCAAATATAGCAAAACTGGTATGCAATGATATATTAAAATAAAATCCAATATAAAGAAACTTCAAACATGTATAGTTCGTACTCAAATATCAACGCGTTTCGTGTTAACTAAGAACACTTTCTCAAGACTGGTACTGAACCAATGGTATACTATAATAGTAAGTGTTTTGACTGATTTATATAGAAAAACCGCCAAAGAAATTAAATAAGAACAGTTGCACGTGATAGGTGTAATTGAATGTTATTTTAACCCCTAAATTACCAAACTTAAGAATAGATGAAAAACACACATATATATCTATATCACACATAACAGACTATACTAAACATATCTTATCCCCAATTAGTTATTAATGGGGATCTATATCATATATACACATATATATATATATATATATATATACATATGTATGTTTTCTTAACATCCCTTTATATGAAGGTGGAAACATCAAGCTTGTCATTATGACCTGCTGGAAAGAGAGTGTCACATTTGTATATCCAATATGATTCACGTTGACATAGTCTGGTAAAACGATCTCCTCCCAGATAGTCATTAGTTACTTGTTCCAAAGGTATAAGTGAAGTTCCTATTAATTTTCTTTGATGTATATCAGTATAGTGTTTATACAAAGGAATATCCCTACTTCCCTTTAAGATGTTTCTCCTATGTTCCAAAAATCTCTCCCTTAAACGTCTCTTGGTTCTGCCTATATACATAATGTTACAAGGGCATTGAATGCCATATATCACATGATCTGTATTACATGTAATGAATTGTTTAATATTACAAATTTCCCTATTATTACTCATAAAAAACGTATTTTTATGTGCTATAAACTGACAAGTAATGCAGCGGGTACCATTACATTTAAAAGAACCTTTAAGAAATTTTTTATTTTGATATTTAATTCTACATGGTTTATTTTTAGAAAAAATGTTTTTTAAATTTTTATTTTTAGTATAAATCATTTGTGGTGCACTAGGAATATACTCTTTCAAAAGTGGATCTAATGTCAAAATGTGCCAATGTTTGTTTATAATACTTTTTATCTTTCTATAAGACATATTGTATCTAGTAATAAACTTGGGAAATGTGTCATCTACAGGTGAACCTATATCCTTCTTTTTATTTCTATATTTATTTATATTTCGATTTATATTTTTACTTTTACCTTCTATATTCTTATTGTTATCTTCATCATCTACTCTTTTATTTTTATTTTTATTTTTATCCTTATCATAACTTATATCCTCTTTTACAATTCCATTGCTTGTTTCACTACTATTTAATTGTCGGTGTATACTGTCATCTATAATATTTTTATTTTTATTTATGTTTACAACTTCCTGTAATATATTGTCTATCAATTCTATGGGATATCCTTTTTGTATAAACTTGTCTTTCAATATTTGTGCTTGTTTTAAAAAATCTATTTCTCTAGTGCAATTTCTTTTTAAACGTGTAAATTGACCTTTTGGAATATTAGTTTTCCACTTTTCTAGATGACAACTATTATAATGTAAATAACTATTTGTATTTGTTTTTTTAAAAAATGTTTCCGTAATAATTTTATTTTCTTTTATAGATATTTTAAGATCCAAGTAATTAACAGAATTTCCATCTATCTGGTAAGTAAACTTTAAGCCTTTTTCATTGTTATTAAATCCTTTAATAAAGGTCTCTAATTCTTCATATGAACCATCCCAAATAATAATCAGATCATCTATGAAGCGGCCGTAGAGCACCAGGTTTGCTCCTGCCCGAGAGTCCCATATATATTCTTGCTCCCAATGTCCCATATAGAGATTCGCGTAGCTGGGAGCAAACCTGGTGCCCATCGCCGCTCCCCTAATCTGACCATAAAACTGTCCTTCAAAAAGAAAATAGTTATGAGTCAGTATGTATTCTATACTTTTGAGAATGAACTGATTTTGTTTATGGGATAAATTTATATCTGTATCTAAATAATGTGCTATAGCCTGCAGTCCTTTGTTGTGCAGTATTGAAGTATATAGAGCTGTAACATCTATAGTTGCTAATAAATATGTATCTTTCCATTCTACTTCTCTAAGTTTCTGTAATATGTGACTGGTATCTTTAATATAAGACTTTAAATTAGTTACATATTTCTGTAGAAAAAAGTCCACATATTGTGATAAATTAGATGTTAAACTATTTATTCCTGCTGTAATGGGTCTACCTGGTGGTTTATATAAAGTTTTGTGTATTTTCGGAACTATATAGAAGTAGGGAACTTTAGGATGCTGGATATCTAAAAATAACATTTCTTTTTTACTTATTATTCCCTCTATTAGGGCTTCCTTTAATATGTTTTGTAGTTGTATTCGATATTTAATTATATATTAATAAGTAAAAAAGAAATGTTATTTTTAGATATCCAGCATCCTAAAGTTCCCTACTTCTATATAGTTCCGAAAATACACAAAACTTTATATAAACCACCAGGTAGACCCATTACAGCAGGAATAAATAGTTTAACATCTAATTTATCACAATATGTGGACTTTTTTCTACAGAAATATGTAACTAATTTAAAGTCTTATATTAAAGATACCAGTCACATATTACAGAAACTTAGAGAAGTAGAATGGAAAGATACATATTTATTAGCAACTATAGATGTTACAGCTCTATATACTTCAATACTGCACAACAAAGGACTGCAGGCTATAGCACATTATTTAGATACAGATATAAATTTATCCCATAAACAAAATCAGTTCATTCTCAAAAGTATAGAATACATACTGACTCATAACTATTTTCTTTTTGAAGGACAGTTTTATGGTCAGATTAGGGGAGCGGCGATGGGCACCAGGTTTGCTCCCAGCTACGCGAATCTCTATATGGGACATTGGGAGCAAGAATATATATGGGACTCTCGGGCAGGAGCAAACCTGGTGCTCTACGGCCGCTTCATAGATGATCTGATTATTATTTGGGATGGTTCATATGAAGAATTAGAGACCTTTATTAAAGGATTTAATAACAATGAAAAAGGCTTAAAGTTTACTTACCAGATAGATGGAAATTCTGTTAATTACTTGGATCTTAAAATATCTATAAAAGAAAATAAAATTATTACGGAAACATTTTTTAAAAAAACAAATACAAATAGTTATTTACATTATAATAGTTGTCATCTAGAAAAGTGGAAAACTAATATTCCAAAAGGTCAATTTACACGTTTAAAAAGAAATTGCACTAGAGAAATAGATTTTTTAAAACAAGCACAAATATTGAAAGACAAGTTTATACAAAAAGGATATCCCATAGAATTGATAGACAATATATTACAGGAAGTTGTAAACATAAATAAAAATAAAAATATTATAGATGACAGTATACACCGACAATTAAATAGTAGTGAAACAAGCAATGGAATTGTAAAAGAGGATATAAGTTATGATAAGGATAAAAATAAAAATAAAAATAAAAGAGTAGATGATGAAGATAACAATAAGAATATAGAAGGTAAAAGTAAAAATATAAATCGAAATATAAATAAATATAGAAATAAAAAGAAGGATATAGGTTCACCTGTAGATGACACATTTCCCAAGTTTATTACTAGATACAATATGTCTTATAGAAAGATAAAAAGTATTATAAACAAACATTGGCACATTTTGACATTAGATCCACTTTTGAAAGAGTATATTCCTAGTGCACCACAAATGATTTATACTAAAAATAAAAATTTAAAAAACATTTTTTCTAAAAATAAACCATGTAGAATTAAATATCAAAATAAAAAATTTCTTAAAGGTTCTTTTAAATGTAATGGTACCCGCTGCATTACTTGTCAGTTTATAGCACATAAAAATACGTTTTTTATGAGTAATAATAGGGAAATTTGTAATATTAAACAATTCATTACATGTAATACAGATCATGTGATATATGGCATTCAATGCCCTTGTAACATTATGTATATAGGCAGAACCAAGAGACGTTTAAGGGAGAGATTTTTGGAACATAGGAGAAACATCTTAAAGGGAAGTAGGGATATTCCTTTGTATAAACACTATACTGATATACATCAAAGAAAATTAATAGGAACTTCACTTATACCTTTGGAACAAGTAACTAATGACTATCTGGGAGGAGATCGTTTTACCAGACTATGTCAACGTGAATCATATTGGATATACAAATGTGACACTCTCTTTCCAGCAGGTCATAATGACAAGCTTGATGTTTCCACCTTCATATAAAGGGATGTTAAGAAAACATACATATGTATATATATATATATATATATATATGTGTATATATGATATAGATCCCCATTAATAACTAATTGGGGATAAGATATGTTTAGTATAGTCTGTTATGTGTGATATAGATATATATGTGTGTTTTTCATCTATTCTTAAGTTTGGTAATTTAGGGGTTAAAATAACATTCAATTACACCTATCACGTGCAACTGTTCTTATTTAATTTCTTTGGCGGTTTTTCTATATAAATCAGTCAAAACACTTACTATTATAGTATACCATTGGTTCAGTACCAGTCTTGAGAAAGTGTTCTTAGTTAACACGAAACGCGTTGATATTTGAGTACGAACTATACATGTTTGAAGTTTCTTTATATTGGATTTTATTTTAATATATCATTGCATACCAGTTTTGCTATATTTGAGAGAGACTACCAGTATTAGATACGGAGAAGATATCTGGGTGGACTATACAGCTAGTCGGAAGCTCTTACAGAGGAGGTCTGCTACTTTGCCCGCTTTATCTCTCTTAGTAGTCGGGAAAGTTAGCAGAGACCTCTCCCTTTGCACACAACAGCCAGCTGGAAGCCATTATAGAGAAGGTCCGTTACTTTGCCCGCTTTAGTCTTTTTAGGAGTCGGGAAAGTTAGCAGAGACCTCTCTTTTTGTATACCGGGAGCATTCATAGAGAAGGTCCACTGCTTTGCCCGCCTTATTTCTTTTGGGAGTCGGGAAAGTTAGCGGAGACCCCTCTTTCGGTTTGTGACTTCCGAGAAAGTAAGAAGTCTGACATTATACGGAGCAATAGAAGAGTAACATCATAGACGGGAGATTCTGACACTTCATCTGCCCGCAATATCTCCGATTGCAACACTGTTTCTTTCACCTGGATACATTCACTGCAACTCTTCGGATCGTGGTCACTCATTAACTACGATCAGAATTATCTTATTCTGCAATTGTGAAACATCAAGGATAGATAGGACTCACTCTACCTGGGTGGTAAGACCGGTTTTAACCGGTATTATACTGTAGCCGGACTGAGATCATTGCATTGATATTTATCATTTTTTATATTTGTATATTGATATTTTGTAAGTGTATACTCGTTATTTGTACAAGGGTACCCTTAATATATTTTTATTACTGTTTTATTATTAAACATTGCATATCTTTACTACCAGCGCTCTTTCTGTTTTCTCACCTTGGTGATTTTAAGCCACTTTTGTAGATTTTATACAGGGCACGCACCCCTGTTTCAGGAATAGTAGCGCTATTTGTATATTTTATGCAATAGATTATTGTAGTATTCCTTCCCCTTTGGACCTTTTCTCCTGGTTCCTTACGATACAATATATACATACATTTTTAGGGATCTTTCAGCGCTCCCCCTTTTCCCCTTCTTTTGAAGGGTTTTGTAATTTCCATTGTTATTATTAGTATGTGTTCATTTTCTTTTATATCTATCCAAGTTTAGTGGTATGCAATGATCTACATAGTTCACAGCCATTTCATTTCCACCTTGGACTGCAAATACCACCCTGGTCACAACTTAGATTACAAGGGACAAAAGTAAAGGCCAACCTACTTGAAAGTCAGCAGACAGAGTACTACATCAAAGTACACAGTCTGTTCTATTAAAATGCCATAGAGCACATACCCAGCCTTGCAACATGCCCTTCTATCCCTGCACTGGTTCTTTATGAAATGTCATATTTATTTCAAGATGGGGATCTTGGCATACACAGTTTTAGCAAGGGGCTAGATATTTGCAGGAGCTTCTGGTGTCCTATAACTCAGCTGATAACTCAAACCCACTAGGAGACTTAACAATCCAGATCATCTGCCTCTTTTTTGTATGCAACTTTTTGACATGGTGCAGATCTGAACTTAGCACACCGATGTACCATAGTTACATTCAGACAGGGATGTCCCTCTTCTCCTGTCATTGGTGACAGTAGACCAAAAACACAAAGAAAAAGCTAAAAGCCTCAGCATTTTAAGGATTTATACTATTTCCTAAACCTCTCCCTTCCCTGCTCATAGATGTGGGAATTGCTGTATTTAACTCTGGAATGACAGGCAAATGAGCAGAGCTCTGGGAATGGATCATCACTCATGGTCCATGTAGCATAATGTATCCATTCAAATTAAACAGCTTCACTGTTTGCTGGCTCTGGCTATGTGAGACTCAAGTTATATGCAACTGGGTTAGAAAGAAAAGTGGTAGGTGTTCATCTTGCTTCACATGGAGGAAATCAGGAGGAGTACAGTATGGTTCATAGAGGAAGGGGTGAAGCTTGTACATGCTTTCTGCAGCCAACTTAAACAGTGAGTGGTGCAAGCATGTTGAGTTCAGTCTCTACATAGTATTCAAAGCAAACAGGTAAGATAACCAGTTATCAAAATATTTAATTATGCTATAGAGGGTCACATAGGTATGGTGTCAAGCAGAACAATAACAATTGTGAATCTTTTGCAAGATTTATTGTACTGATGTTTTCTGTTGTAAAGACTAGGGAAGAGTTGTCAGAATACAAAGGTGGGGATTAACCACCTCAAACATCTGGAACCCAAAGATTTAATAGTCTTTGAACTGTAAATTGTCTCAGGACAGTATGCACTGTCCCTTGAAATCAGTCCAATAGCTCCTGTAATCTGACATTAGGCAACCTGTGCAGGAGGAGAAGAGGAATACTTCTGAAGCAGCCTAACTGCACCTTAGGGGTAACATGGCAATTCCCAACATTTTTCATAAATGTAAATGTGTTTTAAACCCATGAATGCTAGACAGGTTTCCGAAACAGATCCCATGAGTATTCAAGGGGTCCAAAGACCCCTTTAAATTAATGTCCCATAGAGAACGTTTTGTTTGCTCCACTTTTCTTTGTACATAAAGTCCTAAGGTTCAGAGTCAAAACATAAACAATGGGAGGAGGGGTGGTAGCACCATGCCAGTTTCATTTGCCTTGAACTTCAAGGTTTCTGATGTCTAGTGTCATCAGCACATATGACAATGGTACTGTCACTAGTGTGCAGAGTGCTACAAAATGAGACAACATGCTGATATGCAGCACTCACCCTCATGTACGTCCTACACCTGTGTTTTTGCTCCTCTCTCTGAGATACCTGAGAAACATCCTTAGCAGTGTTAGTGATTAACAAAGGATGTCAGCCAAAAGTCCTTTTCAGAACAGTGGATAAATTGCCTAAATTCACTTCTGTCCTAATTTATATCTTGTCTTCCCCTACATCAGTATGGCTTATAGTTTAGGAATAAATCTTGCTAGGCTTTGTCACATCTGACTTTTTTGTATATTGTTGAAGCTTTTATCTACAGTACTCTAATATCCTTCCTTGTTAATGTTTCAAAACGTGTGAGTCCAGTTCTGGACCTTGAGGTAAAGTTTGGGGCACATTCAGAAAACAAAAGAAAAGCAGATCTGGACCAAACATTCTCACTGATTTAAATGAAGGCAAAAAATTAATTCTTAATTTTTCCCTACGGTGCAGTTGGTTTGCCCCAGAATTACACTGCATATTAAAGACAGAATTCAAAGAGTTAAAAGCCACATATAAATAAGGAGCCCCCTATAATACATTTGTTTTGCCCAAGAATTACTCAATTTCAATCTCACTGACTCCATTAAATAACTTGTTGCCAGAAATGAAATCCTCTGTACTGGTAGAAGGTCTTTTACACCTTCCTTAAACACTGTTTATGGAGAAGTTCACCAGTTTAGAATTCCCTGACTGAAATCATGTTCTCTTTAAAAACATAAATAAATAGAGAGAACACCATATCTGCTTTCCACGAATCCCATGGCAAGTTGCCTTAGGTAACTGACTCCTTCAAGATTATAAACAGTGCTCTGGCTTGAAATTAGCCACATTCCAGAATCAGTATTAGAAATGAATCATGTGCCAAGTGTTTTATGTCCTTTAAATTTATCCAATCTCCTTTGGACTTCAAAAACAGCATTTGCCAGCTCAGAGTGGCACAGTGCCTGAGGGAATAGATTTCTTCTTATGTAAAAATAGTCTTATGGTTATTGGTGAAGTAAGCTATCTAGGCACCATCAGGTTATAATCTATTGGACAGGTGTTTATGCAATTTAGCATCAGCCATTTGTTTTAGGACTTAAAGGAACTTAATTCCACATAATTCCATAATAACAATCCACTTTACCTTGCTTTGGCCAGAATTTAACCTTTGAACTTTGGTTCAAGAGCTAACTTCAGTCAGTTCTCAATATCAAGCTCATTCAGGTAGACATTAATGTCACTGCCATATACTCTGCCTACTTCAGTTTGAAAGAAAAAAAAACAATATCCAGTGGGTGTAGTTTGGGGTTCAGGGGTCCTGCTAGCAAGAGTCATGTCCATCTCTGTGAACGGACAAAATTTATATTTGGTTCTTCAGATTTTTTGGCCATAGAAATGTAAGTGTAGATTATTAGTGGGTGTTGCTTTTCCATGAATGAGTACAGATGAAAAAAGCTTCTTGCTGATTTGCAGTTTGCAGTGAACCAAGCTAGATCTCTGGAGGAAAAAGGAGTCCACAACCCACACAATGACTACCTGACTCATTCAAAATTAGAGAATTTTGGGGAAGTGACAAGGTCATTTTTTAAATTTTGCATCTCAGGCAATAATTTTATCAATGACATGGACCTCCACGGGGAGCTGGCCTGTGCGTCATATTATGGCTTCACCTATCCCCACTGAAAAATTTCTGTGGACTCTCTTCATCACTGGTTTTCTCTACAAATTTCGCCATAGACTTCAATGGGAATTCGCAAGATAAAATCAGTGAAAACACTTATAACCTGAAATGCCTTTATCTTTCAGTTTTATTTTCTATTTTCCCTTCTCTGTCCATTTAAAATATGTTTGAATTTCTCACTACTTATAAGTAGTTCCTATATGCTTTTTGACTTACACAATTTAAATACCTGTATCTTGTATATATCCATATTTAATTACCTTTCTTATTTAGCTACTTGTTTAATTAACGTCTCTTAAATTTGGACAATAACTCTTTTTACTTAAGAAAGCATATACGCAAAACAGTGTTGAAGTGCATTTTCCTTCTGTGTTTCCCCTGTTGAAGCAATATCCTAATTGAAATGTCCACTCCAGGTTCCCACTCTTCCATTGGTTGAGAACTTTCATCTCTCATTCCCCAAGATTTTAAGGACTCGTTCTAATATAATGCATCTGTCCAAATTTTTAGAATATATAGTAGATTTATGTACTACATAATTAGTCTGACACAGTTACAGATGTAATTCCTTTTATCTAAGAAACATCAAACTGAGTGACATGGAATCTAAATAAATAGCCTTCAGGAAGACATTACTATATGTGTTTGTGTGTCAAATTAATATAGGAAAGTGTAAAGTTATGTGTATGAGATGAACAAATAGGCATGCTGATTATGAACATTGCTCCATGTAGACTACAAATTTGGAAATAGTGATCAGTGTCAAACAGCAGTAGCAAAAGCAAAAAAGTATTGTCCTGCATAAAAGGATTACAGAAACAACAGTGGCTAAAATAATTTTTCCATGGTACAAATCGGTGGTGAGAGCTCACCTCAAATATGCAGTTCAGTTTTAGGCACTATTTCTGAAAAAATGATATTCTGGAACTGGAGAGAGTAAGGAGATAGGTAACAAAATTATTTAATCGAATGGAAGAACTGAAATATGAAGAGCATCTAATGAAAATTGGAAGGAGATGCACTAAGGGGTGATAGGAAGGTGATAAAGTGGAAATTAATTTTATATTGATATCAATTCACTTCTCCAATTCCAGTGGAGACAATGCACTACGATTTCTCCAACTCTGGAAATCTTAGTGCATCTGCTCTATAAAATAACATAGGATCTGTAGAAGTGAAGACAGTGGAGAAGTCATCTCAACTTTATCACCTCTTTCTTTAGCACATCTTAGTGCATAACTCCCTCGGTCTCAGTAGTGTCTCAGGCTCACTCAGACAGCTCTGGTAGGAAGGATGACTTCACCTGTCTGTCTGACTTTGACTTATCTGTCAAATGGTAGTGGCTACCATCAACACTCCATGTGGAAGGAAATACATTATCACCATTAATTTCAATGCAGTGAAACAAAGTAGGGAAAAAAGAGGAAAAACAACACTTTTCACAAGAATTGTGATTCGATGTCGAGGTGAAAATTATTCCCTACCATTAACCGTGGCAAAGGTTGAACTTGAATTACTTATATTTTGTAACTTAGGTTACTAACTATGCAATAGGGAATACCTACTAAGTAGTACAGCAACATCTGCCATTTGCTTTGCATTGCTACATGCCAATATTGTGTCCTCCTGTTTAAAATTCTTAATAGAAGCCATAGATGATTGGGTATAGTCACGCTTAAAAGGACCATAAGTTCAAAAGAAAAGTGGACAAGTTCTAGAGCAAACCATTTGCATTATAGGGGAGAACTCAAAATTCACATTGTTATAAATGGGGAATTTAACCCCTTGATACAAGAGAGGTCTCCATCAATTTGCTTTTCATTGCATTGGAGACCTTTCTAACATTCAAGGTGTTAAATTCCCTATTTAAATCAATGGAAATTTTGGGAATGTTTAGTTCTCCTCTATATTGCAAATGGTTTGTCCCAAAAATCCACTACTTTTCTCTTGAACATACAGCCCTTACAGTTAATTATTTTTTACTAGTGTAAAAGCCCGTGTACACGGGCCAAGATCTTGGTAATGTTAACCCTTTGAGTGCCAGAGGAGTATGCAACGCATTGCTTTGCAATGCATTGCGTACCCCTCTGGCACTCAAAGGTTAAGCGTCCGCTACCTCACTGCTCCACGTTATGCAGTCTTGCACAGTAGAGACTGCCCGAACATGCGCACTCTCTACTATGCATGACGTCTTCTGACAAACATCGCTAGCGTTTTATTATATAGGATGTTTTTATTAGACAGAGTATAGTACATGTGGATATAGGCACATTACACGCTATGGTACAGTATAAGACAGTAAACCATGCAAATATGTACAACAATATATAAAAATTCAGAATATATCTCTGCCCGGTTTTAGGGTTTACAGGAGAAAAAAACCCTCCAAAACATGGAGGGAACAACCCAGTACAGAACCCCCCCCCCCCCGCGCAACCATCCCTGCAGGCAAAGCAGCCCCCCATCTCCCAGTATCCAAGGGCCACAGCATCAAGCACCACTTATATCCCCGTTCATTACCCAATTTGTGTAGAAGCAGGCTTATTACTAGACCCACTCCCCTCCATGTATTTATGTATTTGTTTATTCATATTTGTTTTTTGTTTTTTTTTTCTTTTGTTTCATCCACTCAGGCATGTAGGTCCTGGTGTGAAGTCACATATGCATACACTAGTGCATGTTACAATTCCTCCCTTCCCCTGTCCCCCAGCCACCACCCTAGAAGATACATATGATACCCAGTCTGTCCAACTGGTTGGAACTTTCTAGGAGACCCCTTGTGAGCACACAGTGCCCTATAGAAAGGGAGATTACTAATTACAAGTTTGATACAACAAGCACACACAGGGGGCTTCTCCGCCATCCGCACCATAGCCACAACCTTCCGTGCCATCACTAGTAGTTCCCTTATCAAAGTATAGTTTGCTGTGGCATGTCACTGATCGGGAAGAACAGAGAGGCGGCCAACCTTATAGTTAAATTGAATTCATTTTGTACAAAACTTATGCCACTGGAGAAATGGTGACTCTTGCCTTGACGAAGCAGTAATATGTACTGAAACACTGGCAATAAGTTCACTGATGAGATATCTATGAAGTTGGGTATGTTACCATGTTACTAGGTAGGTATTTTCATTAGGAAATTTTAACTATCCCATTTATGTTAACCTCCTTCAGGAACAGTGGGTTTAGCTAATTTGTGCTGAAAATTACACAGTGTCAAACATTTTCAGTAATAAATATGAGAATTGAAATATTGTGCTTTGAACAGTTGTCTTCTTTGCTACACTGAGTTAATCAAACTGCTTCCAGAAATACAATACATTCTATATATCTCAGGCACAGCAAGAGGTAAAGTAGACATGTTACCTACAGCTTTGTTTCTTTAAATGTATCTATTTGAACTGATTATATTTTGTGATTTTTATTTTCCAAACAGGTTAATAGTTTTAGAGATTTTGGTATAGTAGTTGGGGAAAGCTCATTTCAGCAGAGCTTTGTTCTCTGCCTTGATCAGATAAAGCCTGTATATGTTCAGAAAATAGCCTCTCTTCACCTTTTAAGAATCAGTCTCTGCCAGGGGGTAGAATAAATGAAGAAGGAGCAATAATTACGTAAATCCTTTCAAGGTGGATGGGACGACTTGTAAAAGTGATGTGCCCTATTTAAAGTTGCTTCTTTTTAGTACTGCAATTTTAACCCTTTGATGCCGGAGATGTCACCAACATCTCTGGCATAAAAAGGGCTTTGTGAAAGATACTAAATCACAGTACAGATAAACATAAATTCAATCCTTCAATTTTCTTGACAAAGTGAAGGCAAAGATCAGAAACGAACTGTAGTTTATCTTAACGTGAGGAGAATGAGGCAACACTGATTGAAGACTTTCAATTCCAGGTTCTAGAAGACCAAGTAGTGACAAAAGATTACAATATACTTGGTGAAAACAAAAGAAGATTAAAGGGGAATGTTTTCATAGTGTAGAATCATCAGCAATTATAATTATTAAACACATGGGGCCATATTTATAAAAGCAAAGAAGAGTTATTCTGGAGTAAACCTTCTGCCCCATAGGGGCTAAATTAAAGTTTCTGTTAAATTTAATTGGACTTTTAACCCATTGAATGTTAGAGAGGGCTCAGAGACCTCACTAGCATTCAAGTGGTTAAAAAGACCTATTCAAATGCATGGGGATTTAAGGATTTGTATTTATCCCCTATGGTGCAAGAGGTTTGCTCCAAAATAACTCCAGGGTCATGGGACTATAATTTGTCTGGTTTGCCCCAGAATTGCTCCACTTGTATACCACAAGCAGTTATGGCTTAAGTATGCATATTCTGCAACACATACATGACATCAGTTTATGTCATACTAGTTTAAAAGCCCGTGTACACGGGCCACAGTGCCACCCAGCAACCTCGGCTGGTTCCCGGATCCTCTCTGATCACTCCAGTCTGAATTTGGAGAACCCCGCTCCGTATCAGCTGAGGCGCGTTCTGGCAGTCTGTACTGCGCATGACTGCAGCACGTGCAGAATCTACTGCACATGACTGCAGCGAGCGCAGTCTCTACTGCGAATGACTGCTTCTGACAAACATCCTAGTGAATTATTATATAGGATGTCAAGCCAATGTTCTCCATTAGAGCTAGAGAATCACACAGTAGAGTTCACATAGAAAAGATAAATATGCCTGAGATACACAATCAAAAGAGGATTTACACCTTGGGCTCCCCTAGACAAGAAACCTTGGATGACTCCTGCCCCACATGTGGCCAAACCCCGCTTTCATTTCATGACCCTGTCTGCTGTCAAATTCCATATTTCTATGTTTGGCCAATTTAGTGTTACTGGTACCTTATTCAGAAAACACCCTTAAGAACTAACATAGTAACATAGTAACATAGTAGATAAGGCTGAAAAAAGACATGCGTCCATCAAGTCCAGCCCATGCCAATAACACCCCTGTTGATCCAGAGGAAGGCAACAAAAAAGCCCTCTGGAGCAATTTCCAGTGTAGGTGTGTGTGTGTGTGTGTCAAATAGTTCCCCGGCTCAGTATCCTATTTGCTTTGAAGCCATCTGTCATAACTGTCAATATTGTTCTGTGCTAGATAGGCATCCATTGCTTTTTTGAATGCAGTTACATTATCTGCAAGCACAACATCCCGAGGCAAAGAATTCCATAGCCTTACCGCCCTTACTGTAAAGAATCCCTGCCTGTGTTCTGCAACTAAAGGAATACAACAGATTTGGTGTTTATTTCTATATCCAAGTTATTGTTTAGTGCACCAGGTAAATAATATTTAGTTTTTTTAGGAAAATAATATCAAAGCATTTTACTAGGAAGGATACAATGAGATTGTCTCTCATTTTCTGGTACTTCCTCAGGTATAGATGACTGTTAGCCAATTTAAAGGCACTTTCCCTCTGAAGGATGATTGGCTGAAGTGATCCTACTGGCACTAGAACAGTTTAGAACTGATTCTACAGCTGGTGCAACAGCCAACTGAGCTAGCTCACCAGCATTTTTTTACCATAGGTAAATCTACGGTCCCTATTTTTATTGATAATTATATGTAAATCTGCAGGGGGAAATATGGATTTTGCCCCTTGCAAAATGAGTGCCGTAGTTTTGAAGGGATATCAATGTCTTAATTATAGAAAAATTAAGACATTACTATCCCTTTAAAATCTCCCTAAATAAATGTGGCTAATCCTCCTGTAATTTTCCCCACAACACTTCACCCCTCTGCCATCCATCATCTACCAGTAGAGGGCAGGAAGTGCTGGTAGAGACTACTATTCCTCCTCACTGCTGTATCTTCCTCCTATAATATTGAGGATGCTGGAAATTGTAGTTCAGCACTGGTTAAAGAACAGCAGGTTGACTATAGCATAATTATGGGATTTATTTTTCATTATAGCCACAAGTAGCACTGAGCTTTTGAAGCACTATTTTATTAAATTTGGTCATAAAACTCTTGACAACTGTATTTGTTTTTATTAGACAGCTGGAATAAAAGGTCTGCCCACCTCTGAAATAGCATGGGCTATCACCAAAACCACAGGTCTATGCATAGTTCTATTTCTGTGACCACAGCTAGAAATACAGATTGATCTGTTTATTCAATGGATGATGATCCATTAAAGAACAATTAACACCAATTAATCAAATTAGGTTACATACATTTAAATATCATGCACTCCAGGCCTGCGTCAGTATAACATATTTCTATAGCGCAGGAGCCTTAACATTTGGCTTTAGCCATATTTCATGGAAGCAGCCATGCAGGATCATTGTTCTCTTATGCAACTGTCCAATAGTTTCCAAAATGATGCTGTAATGTTTGTAGAGATAAGATAAAACTGTTTCTGGTTTTCTCTGAGCAAAAAAGAAAAAACAGAGCCTTGAAGTCAATCAATTATCTCCTTTAGATCTTGTCTCTGATTGCAAGCTGCAGCAAACATAAGTAATCAAACAGCGGCTCTGCAGCACAGGAGAACCACATTAATAAGAAAACCAGGACAAATAAATGATCTTAATATTCCAGAACTAAATATAGCCTGTTTGTACATGCTGACTGGGACCACAGGATGAAGTTAAGAAAGTGGCCAGATTTGCAGTATAACCTTTTGAGTGTCAGAGGGGTGTACCCCTTGGATGCTAGAAGTGTATACAATGCCTTGAGAAGTAACGTGTTGCATCTAAGAGGTTAATATGTTTTTACCTAAGAGGAGTTGGAGCCATTCCGAAGCAAACCAATAGCACCATAGAGGACAAATAAAATGCCCATACCCTGGGAACTTTGCTTTGTGGGGAGTCCTTTGGTGCCTCTGCGGGAGATCATCGATGTGATTTGTGTCAAAAAAGGGGTGGGACTTAATCATGAGTGGGAGGAATAGGCTGGGGAAGGAGGAGAAGTGGGTGGGGAGTGGGAGGAACAGACTAGGAAAGTACAGAAGTAGGCAGAGTTTCATCAGAATCTCCCCGCATCCAGAGAATCAGCTTCTGCCCCAGAGACTAGGTAATTAGAAGCCAAAACCACAGTCTCCAGGGCAAATCCCTGGCTATGATATTGCCTCAGATTCTCATTGATTTAAATGTGATTTTTAACCCCTTGAATGTCAGAGGTCTCCAATGCATTCAAGGGGTTAAAAGTCCCATTTAAATCAATGGAATTTTATTTGTCCACTTGGTTTGCCCGAGAATAGTTCCAGTACCTTTAAAGGGATAGTAATGTTTCATAATAAAAACAGCTCTAATTAATCATCATAGCATTTGGACTTTGGAGAGTGTTATTTCAATTCTGTCAGAGTTGTAGTTCAAGAGTAATTCAATGACAAAGTATCCCCCTCCCGCCCCTTTTACTGATGTAACACTGCTCAGCCAGAGCAGAAGAGAGGTGCCGAGGTAGATTGCAGAGAGGGACAATCTTCAATTAAGATAAGGGAAAAACCTGAAAAGCTTGTCAAGGGGGCAGGGCTTTCATTGTTCTCACAGGAAGAAGATTGTCCCCTGCTGTTATCTGTCTGGTCTATGGACTGCATTCCACATCTGAGAAGAGATGGCTTAAACTAGGTAAAAGGGGCAGGAGGGGGAAACTTTGCTTGTGAATATCTCCCAAACCATAAAGGTTTGAGAGATAAGACATATCGTTCTTCATAGTAAAACAAAGTATTACTATCTCTTTACGCAGTTTACCTATAAGGTGAGTAGCCTAGCACTGAAAGAGTTAAAAGAGTAATTGGAAAAACCTGCAAGGCCTCATGATGTATACGTTATTCCAGTGCAGCTCTGCACAAAGTATTTTTCATAAACAACCCTCTAACACTCTCACTACTAGGCTGATCATGTTAGATGGACCTTAATACATCAGCTTCCTATGCATCAAACAAGCATTATTCCTTAAGTATTATTTTACACCTATAGAATGTACGCCTCTTAAGGATATATTAAATGTCACATTTTATTTAACATTGCCATTTTTTATATTATTCCCCTTTAATAAATCTTAGCTTATAGCTTTCATTAGGCTCTTACAATTTACAAGCCATATAAAATTGTTTGTCTTTACATGCACATTATTGAAATTTGCCTTCTCTTCCATCTGGATTCAATTGGGTCATATCAATAATTAATAAACAGGATATTTAAGTAAGCAGGCAGCTCCACATGTTTTGACATAGCGGTGAGATGCTTAATAATAACCTAGATCACATTTTAATAAAACATGTAACTCATCTGAGGCTTTTTTATGATATATATACGAATGACAGGCAACCAGTTTAAAATCTGTGGCAGTATATGAGGTCCCTTGCTCTCAAAAAGATTTTCTCAGCAAGTTTAACTCTTGATTAAACACAGGGGAGTTGGTAGATTCCCAAAATAAAAAATACCTGGGGGTTTATGCACTAAATTGTGATAAAGAGGTGATAAAGAGGAGATAAGTTCTCCAGTGAAATCCCTTCTCCAATTTCCATATCATTATATGGAACTTATCCACTAAGATCTCTCCCATTAGGAAAATCTTAGCTCAGAAGTTCCATAGAATAAGACAGGAACTGAGGAACTTATTTCACTGGAGAAGTTATCTCCTCATTACAACTTACTGCATCTTACAATTGATGTTTTCTTTGAAAAGACCTGGGGTTTAGGCTATTATTAGTGCAACGTGTAGTCCAATCTCACCATTGCTTTAAAGCAGGTTAGCACAGTTAAATGTCCTAAGGTGCAACAAGATCCAGAGCTTTAAAAGGCAACTTTCATCTAACAGTTCACTATCAGCTGAATTGGTGCAGAACTGAGAGCTGTGGTGGGCCAATGAGGAAGCACAAATGGGTTCAGAAAAGAGACCTCCAGTGCTCCTCCAGTTCTGCAATACTCAGTAAACTATCCTGTTCTACATGATGCAAGTTCCCATAGACCCTCTGAATTGGGCTTGAAGTTGGACTATGGGGAATGTACATACAACCCAGACATTTGTGGCTGATAGATATAAAATTCCTGATTGGGTTCCAGGTCAGGGTGTTGGTTTCTGCACCCCCCCCCCCCCAATAGCTGATAGGATCCATAGGAGAAGACTTGGTAAAACATGATAATTGTCCCATAAGCATGTGACCTGGGACATTAGCTCCTTAAAAGAGTACTTTGTAACTGCAATGGGTAGATTGGCAAACAAAAATCTTTGAGCTTCCTAGAGACTAAGGGAAGGCAACGTTTGGCACTCCAGCTGTTTGTGACTACAACTCCCAGTGGCTAGTTGGGGGCGATGGGAGTTGTAGACCTGAACAAATAAAGTGCCAAGCATTTATTTCCCTTGACATAGACAGCAGAAGGGAATTAAAGTAGAACAATCAACATATGAAGGATGAAATATTGTAAGTCAAAAGACAGAGGATTTTTGATTTTAGAGTAAGGTAAACACTAAAGTGTGTATGTGATGTTCTTACTGAGTAAGGAATACTTCATGAACAACATTATTGCAACAGTGAGTTTCATACAATAGATATTATTGATTTCTTTGAGTTAGGTCACATGGGTAACTTTTACAGCTATAGTCATTTTCAAGGACAGCTTTGTGTGGCTACTACAACATGCAACAAAGTCATCCATGTGAACAGGACCTTAAGGTCATATCAAAAGCCTCTGCAAGGCCCTCTGTCTACTTGTTCCCCATTACTTGTGTATACTATAAATTAGGGGTAAGTAATGTTGGTCTTCAAGTGCTGTTAACAGCAAGGGGAAACAAACAGGTTTTCTAGTTGCCTAGAATGCCCCCTTGTGTTCTTTTAACCCTATAAGATCAGAGAGATACCAAATTGCAGCACCTCAATAATGAGTAATATTTTCTCCTACTAAACATTTGACTTTACTGGGAGGGGCATGTTGCTTCCATCCAGCTGTTGGTTGACTGCAGTTCTCAGCTTTTTCAGATGGTTATTGGTCAACTGAGCATGATGGGAATTTTAGTGCAACAACAGCTCGAGGGATACTGATTGATCATTCCTGGACTAAGCAAAGAAAATTGCAATTGGTTTTGGATAAAGAATGACACAAACCCAGTTGTAGGCATCTTTATTACATGTTTTTTTTTGTTTTTTTTTTTTTGCAACGACTCTCTGAAAGTCTTGTGTTGAATAGTTCGTGTTTTCAAGAGTTTTTTGCCTCATCATGCTTTGGAAACCTCTCAATCATTTAGGAGATTTAAAGGGATAGTAATACTTTGTTTTATCTTTATTTTATTTTGTAGGCTTTAAATAAACATGAAGAACGATATAAGTCTTATCTCTCAAACCTTTATGGTTTAAGAGATATTCACAAGCAAAGTTTCCCCTCCTGCCCCTTTTTCCTAGTGTAAGCCATCTCTTCTCAGATGTGAATCTGGTTGTAAGACCAGACAGATAACATAAGGGGACAATCTTCTTTATATGAAAACAATGAAAGCTCTTCCCCCCTTGACAAGTTTTTCAGCTTTTTCCCTTATCTTAATTGAAGATTGTCCCTCTCTGCAGTCTACCTGGGCACTTCCCTTCTAATCTGGCTGAACGGGGGGGATACTTTGCTTGTGAATATCTCTTAAACCATAAAGGTTTGAGAGATAAGACTTATATCGTTCTTCATGTTTTTTTAATGCCTACAAAATAAAATAAAGATAAAACAAAGTATTACTATTCCTTTATAGCCCCATTAAATCAATTAAAATGTGGGGAATATATACTTGCCCAGGTTGTGCAGTTGCATTACTCCAGAAATGCACCACCTTAGCTAACTGAATTGCAACTTTTGGTGGCAATTATTCTGACGTGCATGAGGGCAATTTGATGATATAGAATCAAAGCATCAAGGAAAAATGTATACTAACCTTGAGAGAAATACTCTAGTTACAAATTCTAAATATTAGGGTTCACAAAAGACTAATGCTGGATACTTAATCGATTTAATGAGAAAGTATCTGTTGCTATTAAAGATTAATCTGCTTTGGAGGTCTCTTCCTGCTGATTAAAGCAAAGATATTCACAGTGCTATAAGGTTCAACGGTAAGAGCAAAAATACATTTTTATGTACAGTGTTTATTTGGCCAGGCTACTTTATGGTGGCACTTTTCCTATTATTATAGATGGCTATTGTGTCTATTGTAGCTGATAATAGCTTGCTTGCCTTTTCACTGTCTCCCTCTCTAATATGTTCTCTTTTCATCCTGGTTCCTTCACTCTGTTGCCAGCTTATGTGAACATGGCAGAATTGCAGCTCCTGCCCTTATATGGTCTTCTGTTTTGTCTACAACATGATCAAATAAATATGGATTCATTTTTGTGCTTTCAGTACCTACATCTTATTGATTTAGATTGGCTAAGTTCAGAGGAGTTAACATTTTGTGAATTCTATAATACTCTTATCTTCAATTGCTTTCTGAGCAAAATGAAGAAGACTACAATTTATAGAAATGAGGCCAATCAAATATAATTTATGAATTTATCTGTCAACATGGTAGAGTGTTCTTCAGTACACTCTGTATCAATGTGTTGGAGAGCTCTCTAGACAAATGGAATAATTCAGCACTTACAGGAGCTGGATTTCCCATTAGCAAAGTGGACTCTGGACATCTGCCTACAGATTAAAATTTTTAGTTCCTCCTCAGCTGTGTTGTCCACACCCACATCCTAAGACTGATGTACTAATAATAACTTCCTGGGGGGGGGGGGATGCACTAAGGGTTGATGCTGTGGTGATGTGTGTTTGTAGAGCACATTGCCTTGGTGATGTCAGGCACCAATCTTGGCCAAGCATATGCTTCAATACATACAATCAACTGATATTCTGACACGTATAGATGTCCTCCATTGGGGACTTTAAGTGTTCGGATAGCATTCTACTCGTGTTTTTCACTTGCAGTTTCAGGGTGGACTCTGTTACATGTGGTAGTCTCCTTCCAGCACGTTTCGAAATCAATATCGACTTCTTCCTCAACAATTGCTTCTCCTCCATCTTAGATGTCAAGTTATACCTGTGGTAGACTCTTCCATTCTTTTACCTATCATACACCTCTATATCCATATTTAACCCCTACCTACCACTCATGGTCAATGTATGACCCTTAAATAACCATAAAACTGCTAGCTATATTATGATACAAAAAGCTAAATAAACATCTATAATAGTACTGACAGAATATATATATAGATGTACCTGTAAAAAAATATATACCATCGTCAGCACTTCTATATAATGTTAATAACAAACATCTTATGTATGTCAGTCTCACCGACATATGACCCACATCCAACATATATTAACAATATGGTTGCTGCCATCCACTCACCTTCCCTAGTGACTGGAATGGTGAGCGGATATGAAAGGATGGCAGCTTACCCAAGTGGTGCCTCCTCTGACTGTGTATACTTCATCAAGTTGTGTGCCTTCTTGGTGAAGCATGTTCTGCCAGAAGAAATCCCACTTGGCGAAGTGTCGGCTGTTTGGTGCTCAATTGAGCATGGGACTGTTATTCTGAAGCTCCAAATCTGAGCTATTACCAAAATCTAACCTTCCTTCTATGGCGCTTTGACTATTACATTCACCAATTTCCATACTGCTCCATTTGGAGGCATTACTTTGGTAACATAATTATGAGCTCCTACACTCATAGTATGAAGGTATTTGTAAACATGCTGACACTCCATCTTGGTTCTTAGGTACAACACAGTGCAACCTAATGGTTACATTGTGATTATTTCTGGGATTAAATTTTCATTTTGCATACAGAGGCTACTTATTTCTTGTAATCTATACTTTAGACTAAGGAGCAACAGCTCTTTGTGCTTGATAGAACAATTGTTCTCTAAGGTAAAAGCTCAATCACTGGAAAGTTATACTAGCATTTCTAGGTTGCGAGTATTTTAAGACATTACTCTTAAGATTTTAAAGTCAGCACTTATACCAATTCTAGCACTTTATTTAAATAAACACAATAAAATCAGCATCAACGACTGATGACATGCTACGACCATCATCAACGAATTTGACTTATAGTCCGATGACAGTCCTGGCACATCATAACAAACAAACAATAGAGCAGGAAACCAAGCAATATAACACATATTAATATTTGTTTAAGTACCAGTGGTGCAGGGAACTTCCCTTCCCTTAAGGACCGCTTTGATCCTTGCCAACGCGCCGGTACATGTGACTTGTTATACTTACCGGCGTGTATCTTTGAGGCCTAAGAGAGATTGCTCCAGTCTTGGAGCGATCAATTTTAGGCCCCGTTTTTACTTACAGCACTCCCGGTAGAGCACTGTAAGTAAAAAGTACGTGACGTGCTATGACCATCACTGGTCTTTAAGGGTATGAGGACCGTGATGGTCATACCACATCACGTAGTCCTTAAGGGGTTAAACTTCATTATATGTGTTTATAAATTAGTCTCTGTGTAAATAAAATAATTTGCACTTGCACTAAGTCCTTTATTCAGTTACACAATGCGGTGCAATAAAATATAAAATAACCTAAGCTGTCTCTGTAATGCCCCCCCATCAAAGGCCATTTGAAATCTTGAAAGATATGCAATTATTCTTAGCATATAAGCTTCATTAATTAATGAAAACATCTAATTAATTAAGTTGAAAACTCAGTTGATCAATACAATACATTGCACACACAGTATATGTAGCGTGGGCCTTAGGTGCTAGCCACCTGCACCATGGGGAGAAATACAAATCCCCAAATCTCCCTTTAGTTTAAAAAGGACTTCAACACCTTTAATGCTAAAGAAGTTACCAACCTCTTTAGCATTCAAGGGGTCAAAATGTACCTTTTAAATCAATGGGAAATTGTGTTTTCCCCTAAGTGCAGTTCATTTTCTCAATATTTTCTGCTCTTTTCCTATGTACATATGGCCCAGTAGGCATGATGTACTGATCTACTATAATAAATAATAAAAAGCTACCAGCTATCAGGGGTTTGATACTGTTCTTCCAAGTATTAGTAAAGTGTTCAGTGGTTACAAACATAATCACAGAGGTCATAAAAGAACTGAGTGTCCTTCACATCTTCTTCCATTTAGTCCTGGGGGGGAACAGAACATCCTACAGACCTGTCCTAACAGAAATGAATATATTATATAGGTTTTCCTGTCTTTTCTGTTAAAGGAACATTAGCACTAAAATAAAGTATGTTCTACATTCACAGATATATATTAATGTTCCCATAGCTAGCTAGAACTAGAGATTTGATATTTAATTTGCTAGGGGATACAGTTTTCCTTGGCATTCATCACTTTATATTGTGCCTTATATAATATGGCAGGGGCCCTAATGAAGCAAAGAAATGTGATGGACATTTCCCTAGAAACCTAGGCAATAAGGTGGTTATGCAGTAAGGTGTGATACAGAGGTGATAATTAGGGATGGGTGAAAATGTTCGCCTCAAACTGAAATCGTCGAATAATGGCACTTTCCGCTTGGTGAAAAATGTCCCGCTTTTTTCCTCCTTTTCAGCCCATTGAAATCAATGGGAAGGAATATTTCTACACCACAGAAAAGTTTTCTACAGCCATATAAAAGGCTGTCAGGCTCTCACAGCAGCCATTCTGTGTTTGGGAGAGGAGAGAACAGCAGGTTTTTTAGCTAGAGGATATAGGCAAATAAAGGGGAATTGAAGCTTAGTTTAGGAAGTCATTTGGGTAGGACATTTGTTCTCTGTGTTAGGGGAGTCTGGGGTTACTCTAGGGGAAAAGAAGGGAGGAAGGAGGTTGTCCCCCGAATACTCCAAAATTCCATGTGACTGACAGGCAAGACACAGGCAACTTATTTGCTTGCTAATCTTGCTGTTATTGTACCTGTGCTGGGTGGTGAAGTCTGGGGAAAGATGTTGCTGATTTTGTTTTTCAGTTATAATTTTTTTTAGACAGACTGTGATAAGACAACAGGGTGGACAACTTAAAAAACTAAAATAAATTAAAAAAAATGAAAAATAATAAATAAAAAAACGAAATATCTTAGGTGACAGTGACAGACAGCTGACTGGGCTTAGGCAAGGCATCATACAGATCCATCAGTTGTGTTGTGCAATGCACAGTAAAAATACACAGTGTAGTTTCAGAATGTCCAGCAAACACAAGGGAGAGGGGGAGGGGTGGAGCAGTGTAGGGACGTGAGAGTAAAGTAGTAATCCAAAAACCTACTGTAGCAATGGTTGAAGAACACTGAAGATGACAACAAGTCAAATTCAAGTGTTGATGATGCTGGCAATAGCATAATAGAGGAAGGTGTAACAGCTGAACCGCCTGCTGCATCAGACAGTGAGACACCCAAACACCTGTCCTCAAAGCAGTAGTGAATTTTGTTATAGTAAAAGTAAAAAGCTTAGAGGAATATAAGGGTAGTAGTGGGCAAGAACTGTCAGGTGATGCTGATGCTGCAGAGGATGACCTAATGATGACTGATGATGATGCGGATCAAGAATATATCCCTCAATATATGTCAAAAAGCACACAGTCACCCTGTCATTCATCCTCAGCATCATTGATCCAAGTCCCACTCAGCCACACACACACCTGTTTTGAGTACCCAGCAACAGCAGCACAAGTTAACATCCACAGTGATAGATATGAAGAGTGCCTCTGGTGCTGCTGCTGTAAGTGCTGCACCTTTGACACCTAGTAGTAGTGGCAGTAGAATTATATCAACATCCAGCTCTAGTAGTAGTAGTAGCAGAAACCACACATGACAGACAAAGCCAGGGCAAATATATTAACAGCAGCACAGATGAGGAGGTGGAGGACAGATGGGACCACTGCTATGACCGAGAAGTAATGTGTGTCAATAATCTGAGAAGGAGGATAGAGTATGACAATGGTAAAAATACATACACAAATCACACCATGCCCGTCCCCCCCCCCACCGCCACCACCACTAAAATATATATCTACAACATTGTAGGTTGTACTTTATTTTTATTACTTGATATCATCATGAATATGTGCCAGTGTGTCACTTAAGCAAGAAAGTGTTGTGGGCAAAGGACAAATGCATTCTGCATGCTAACACATTTTTCAAGCCATATTTGACTATCGGACTCACAACTTTGACCTTCAGCCACTTATTTCTAAACTTCAGCCCTCAGAAGAAGTAATATTACAGTGGGAAATGTAGTACCTATAGGAAATATAGGCGAAAAATGTGTTAACATAGGAGGAAAATTTGTTAAAATAGGCAAAAAGTCGAACATTTTTGCATAGACAGAAAGGCAACATTTTTCACGGGAAAAGTGAGAAATCGGCACGTTTTCGTAAAATTTTTCGATGGAAATTTTTCACACTTTTCGCCCACCCCTAGTGATAACGTGGAGATGATTCCTCCAGTGTTATCACTTCTCCAGTTCCTATATTATTTTATGCAACGTATGCACTAAGATCTCTCCAACATGAGAAATCTTAGTGCATAGACTCCATAGAATAGTGATTTCACTGGAGAAGTCATCTCCGCTGTATCACCCCATAGTGAATTCCTCATAGAACATTTTTAATAACTTGTTGGTTACAGCCTAAGGATTTTTTTCTGTATCAGAGTACAGTGCATAGGACTGGAGTCAGGGTCATTTGAGGTTTGAAGGTGTGGTCATGAGTGGAGCTAAGTGTGCCTAGGGTGCCTTGCCTTGAGGTGACTGAGATGTAACTATAGCCCTAGATAATCATAAAAAAAAATTTAAAAAATAAATTTGCATTTCAGTAAAGGATTGAAGGCTGGTGTACTTGCTCCTCCCGGGTTTGGCCAAAACGTAAGAACAGTCATATATGACTAATTTATAATTAAATTAATACTCACCGATGTTATGTTTTGATATGATTGATGTATTTCTGCTGATGAATATTGATATATCATTTGTAGGATTATGTTCTGTAAACTATTTGATTTATGTGTTTTAGTAAGCAACTTTTCAAACAAAAAAAGGAAGAAAAAAGAAAAATAAGTGCTGATACCTTTTTTGAGAACAGCAATGTACTGTTTCAGTAGGATGTTTAACCCTTTGAGTGGCAGAGAAATAAGCGCTTTTCAGTGCAGTGATGGTCAAGTCAAGTAGTAGTTCTGTTTGGGAGAACAAGAGGTAGTGATGGGGTTGTAAGTAGGAGAGGATTGTAGAAGAGACCGAGAGTGAGTAGAAGTTGTACAGGCTGTTGTCTGCGCTTGCTTATATTGGTTATGGGGGTAGGTGATAGGTTTCCCTGAGGTGGTGAGTTTTCAGGGTAGATCTGAAGGCTGATGGGATGGGGGAGGGACTTCCAAAGGCTGTAATAAAAGCTGCAAAATGAGAAGAAGCAATGCAATGGATAACCCTCTGGCACTCAAAGAGTTAACATTTTGAGCTAACTAGCACCTCTATCAAACAGAATACTAAGTAACAAATAACTTACATTAGTCAGTGTTTCAATAGAATAGAATAGAATAGAATAGAATAGAATAGAATAGAATGAGAGTGAGTAGAGGTTGCACAGGCTGTTGATCTGGGCTTAATTATTATTGTTATGGGGATAGGTGATAGACTTCCTTGAGGTGGTGAGTTTTCAGGGAGCTTCTGAAGATCTGAAGGCTGATAGGCATACCTGGGAACTTGACAGGCAAGGCTACCAGGAGGGTAGCACTGCCAGAGCCGATCGGGGAGAGAAGTGACGCGATTTGCTTCATAAAAGGGGCGGGGCTTAGTCATGAGGGGGCAGGACAAAAAAAGGGCAGAATATATATTGAAGGAGGGTAAGAGGGTGGGTAGTGGGAGGAACCAGGATGGGATGGAGAATAAGTGGGCAGATTTTCTGCTGAAACTGCCCACCCGGAGATTGAGAGACTGCTCCGGAGACCCGGTAATTCACTGGGAAATCCAGAGTCTCCGAGGCAAAAGTGGAGAGTTCCCAGGTATGCTGATGGGAAGGGGGAGGGATTTTCAGAGCTCAGGTGCAGCATGGGACAATTCCTGAATGCGGGAATGGGAGGCTGTAATAAAAGTTGCAGAAAAAGAAGAAGCAATGCATTGGATAGACCTTTGGCACTCAAAGAGTTAAAATTTTGCACTAACTAGCACCTCTATCAAACAGAATACTAAATAACAATAGCCATCATTAGTCAGTATTTCAATATAAATAAATACATAATCCCATATAAATCGGTTTTATATTTAAAGTTAATATTTTCTGACAACATGTGCATTTTTTAAAGGAAGTGCCACTACCCAATAATAACCCCCATTTACCTTGCTAAAGACAAAAAATCCTAACGACCCCTATGAATTTTGACCTTGTACCTATTTTCAAAAGATATCATCTTCGGGCAGTCCTGGATGCAATACACACCCCTCTGGTCCACTAAGGGTTAAGGTTACCATGTGCCTTGGGCAGAGTTCGAGGCCCTTTGGTCTTGTTAGAAACTGTCATGTCCGACTCCATGGACAGGACATTCAAATTGATTGAAGATGTAATTTACTGAGAAAAGACTCAAGAGCAAAATTCATAAGGGCCATCTGGATTTTCTGACAATAGTAAGGTAATTGGGGAATTATTATGAGGTGGTAGTTCTCTATCAACACAGGTAATCACTTTTATTAGTTTAGTATATTGTTATTATAAATCTCTTACATGCTAGAAAGATCGCCAATGCCTTGCTTTGCAAGGGGCTGGAGATGTCTGCAGCATATAAGGGGTTAACCCTTTGAGTGCCAGAGGGGTACGCATTCAATGCTTTGCAATACGTTGCGTACCTCTCTGGCACTCAAGGGTTAATTAAGTCCATGCCTATGACAAAACAAACTCACAACATTGTGAATGAGTTTTATTCAGACAGTAAGGAACTAGCATTTATACTGTCTACTTGTCCTATTCCATAAATGTCTAAATTCTAGAGCGGAATCCCACAGTCCATATCATTTATTCATTTTACAAAGCTTATTCAAAAGTAAAGTAACTTACAGTCAGTTAACATTCCACACCATCCTTCTGAAGATGATGATCATTTGTGGATGGTGTCAAAATCTACGGTGATCTTTTTATAAACATTCCGTAGTGGACAGGTTGATGTATTTTACTGAATAAAATTATACAGAGAATATTCAAGTTTACAATGCAATGAGATATCGCCTATATACCCCAGAGTCTCCACATCAACAAAGGGTTTAGATGTTTTAAAGAAAGTGACAGTGAAAAATTTGGTTACTGGAGCATGAAATAAGAATAAAAAGGGAAAAGATAATTGCTGTTACCCCACTGAAAAAGCTTTGGGGAATAATAACAGCCACAGTCTTCTTATGTGCATCATGATAATACGGGAAGGGGGGATTATGAATTTACCAGCACAAATAATTTTATGAGTTTATAAAAATATCATTCACTATGGATATTAACCAATACTGCACTGGCACACACAATCCACCCTAGATAAGACTTTAAAGGGATAGTAATGTTTCATAATAAAAGCAGCTCTAATTAAACATCATAGTATATGGACTTTGGAGAGTGTTATTTAAATTTTGTCAGAGTTGTAGGTCAAGAGTAATTCAATGACAAAGTTCCCCCTCCCGTCCCTTTTACTGATGTAACACTGTTCAGCCAGACCAGAAGGGAGGTGCCCAGGTAGACTGCAGAGAAGGACAATCTTCAATTAAGATAAGGGAAAAACCTGAAAAACTTGTCAAGGGGGGCAGGGCTTTCATTGTTCTCATAAGAAGAAGATTGTCCCCTTCTATTATCTGTCTGGTCTTGCAACCATCTGAGAAGAGATGGCTTACACTAGGAAAAAGGGGTGGGAGGGGAAACTTTGCTTGTGAATATCTCTCAAACCATAAAGGTTTGAGAGATATGACTTATATCGTTCTTCATGTTTTTTTAATGCCTACAAAATAAAATAAAGATAAAAAGAAGTATTACTATCTCTTTAATGTAAGCAGATCTCAAAGTAAGTACCTGTACCATGTTCAGGAGAAATATATAACATTTCTCCAAATTCCTCTGCAACTTGTTAGCACATGATGCAAAACAAGACGCAAATATTCCTATGCTACACTTCCGTTTCTGCAGAATTTTGACATATATATGTTGGAAAATAGATTTTAGGCCATTTTAACATGGAAGGACATTTGTGCATTCCTTGAAACGGTCGAGTCATAGGACAATACACTATTGTGTTTTTCTTCCAGGAAAATAATTGTTCATACCCCTTCTCTGAAGTGATATATTTAGGTTAATTTTACAAGAATAATAAAGGTTCTATACAATGTTAAAACCTTTTTAATCCTTTCTATGGACATGACAAAGGTGGATATAAATGTATGCTGACTTTAGGTATTTTTTATGAGGCTGTCAATGTTTAATCTTCCCCAAAAAGGTTACATTTCAGGAACTATACAATACAATTGGCAGCTCCATATTGAGTCTTCTTTTTTTTTCTAAAAACAAAACAATCTCCAGACAGGACTGTATAGGAAAAGCATTTACTTACTTCTACTAATGGAAAACTGTGATAACAATCTTTGAATAATAGGTTTTAGAAACATCAGCCACTGGGCCTTGTATAGCAGTTTTATCAGTCAATACTGCCATCCTCTCTGAAAACAGAACATCATAAGAAAAGATGTGCTATATATATATATATTTACTCCATACATTTTTAAGATACTTCTGTTTTTCTAGTGTACTAATAAATGAAAATGACACTTGAAAAAGGAAATATGATTATTTTCATTTAGAGATGCTGATTAGGAAATTGCTTAGTTCCACTCAGAGGCCACTTCTGTCAACTTCCTGGAGCGTTTCATACAAGTGAACATGATACGTATGGAGGATGAAATAGAACTTCCTATAATCCCCATTGGTTTAAGCGAGTGATTTAACCCACTGAATGCCAGGGAGGTCTCCAACACACTGCTTCACAATTAGGTGGAGACCTCTCTAGCACTCAGGGGGTTAAAAGCTCCAGTCATAGTGCTATTGGTTTGCACTAGAATTGTTTCAGTTTTCTCTTAGTACATCATCCTTACTGTATCTCAGCTGAATGATTTTTCAATTAGTCTGCTGTTCCCTGGCTGCATTCCTTCAGTAGTCATATATTGGTGAAGCAGAGCAAATGTTTAGCACAATTTATGATCCTTAGAGAGGCTGTTTGTCAAGAAACAATATCTGAAACAACTATTATTGTGGAAATTCAAAGTCGTGTCTTTGCGTATTTTATAGCATTGTTTTTCTGGAGTGCTACAAAGATAAACATCATCCAGTTTACCTTTTTTTTTTAGCTGCAGAGTAATACTTTTGATATGTCGAGTAATCTGGAAGTCACACATTGGTTAGCATTTACTAAAGAGTGAAAAGCCCCTTTACTTACATTGTTACCAATCGAGGGAAATGTACTATTCCACAAAAGGTGGAGGTCAGAGATGCTCAACTAGGCTCATGAGCCTGCAAGGTTTTGCAAAGAGCTCAATTAGACTGGTGTCCTGCACCCAGGGTGCAATCTCCTTTAGCTCACAAGTGCCATACACAGAGATGAAATATTCCGAAGCAGCATATCATACTGGTCCTGCCCAAATGACAGTCCAGTCATGAAATGCTGGACAATTCATCCCTGAATGAGGGAAGCAACTAACCCACAACTTACATTCCTGCCTTATTGTGCCTTTTCAATGAGATGCAGCCGATCCCTCTAGTCACTTGTGAGCAAGGGGTCCATGTCTCGATTCTCCCATTACTCTTAGGGTGACCAACCTCAAAAGCAATTTACATGCAAAAGTAGAAGTCAGAGATGCTCAATTAGGCTAATGAGCCTGCAAGGGTATGCAAAAAGAACTCCCTAGGACTGGTGTCGTGTGCCCAGGGTGCAATCTATTTTAGCTCACAAGCAGAGGCGTAACTAGAAGCCACCAGGCCCTGGTGCAAGAATTGTCATGGGCTTCCCCCGACCACATTGGCCCTCCTCAACTACATTGGCCACCTCCATATTGCCCCTTCCACAATGCCCCCATCTCCACATTGCCCCTTCCACAATGCCCCTCATTGTCCAGAGTGCTCCTTCATCTCCACAATGCCCCTCATTCTATATATTGCCCCTTCCACAATGCCCCTTCCACATTGCCCCTTCAAGAATGCCTCCATCACAATGCCCCTCTTTCTCCACAATGCCCCTCATTCTCCACAATGCCCCTTCCACCTTGCCCCTCTTTCTCCACAATGCCCCCATCACAATGCCCCTCATTCTCCACATTGCCCCTCTTTCTCCACATTGCCTCTTCCACAATGCCCCCATCTCCATATTGCCCCTCAATCTCCACAATGACCCTTCCACAATGCCACTCATTCTCCACAATGCTCTTTCCACAATGCCCCCATCACTCTAGCTGTGTGTGAGATGACAGATCTGTGCCTCATTCGGCACAGACCTCTGTCTGGAACTCAAGCTCCCGCGCGGTTCTTAGTAATACAGAGCGCTGGGAGATAATGTCATCTCCCAGCGCTCTGCGTTACTAGAGCGCCGGCCGCCGGCAGATCAGCTGTGCTGCGGGCGCATGGCGAGGGGGTCACAGGGGGAGGCCATGCCCCTATTGTTACGCCACTGCTCACAAGTTCCATACATGAAGAATAAATATTCTGACGCATCACATACTAGTTCTGCCCAAATGATAGTCCAGCTAGAAAATGCCAGACAATTCCTCCCTGAATGTGTATAGCCTGGAGGATAAAAAGGATTGGGTGATGTGATTGAAAACTTAAAATTAAATATCCAGGAGGAATCCATTTTAAGAATAAAAATTAATAATAGAACAAGAGGACATGGCATAACACTGTAGAGATGAAGAATAAGATGAAGAATAAGAGGAAATTAAAAAATAAAACTACTTTACAGAAAGAGTGATTGATGCATGGAATAGCCCCCAGCAGAAGTGGTTGAGTCTGAAATAATATATGAATGTCAGAACTCATGAGATAGCTATATTCTTATTCTAAGAATAAAAAATCTCAGCTAACTAGATAGGGAATATGGCAAACTAGATGGGTCAATTGTTTCTTATCTGTCATGAAATTCTCTGTATGCCTTTATGTGGATAACTAAGTATATACACACTTGTCAATAGTTCCAGAAGCTACAGATAAAGATGGAAACAAAATATCCATTTGATCAAGAAGTACTAGGTTACCTACGGCAAACATGCAGTGTGAAGATGTGTGAATTATGTTGCTTTAGCAACAAAAGCATGAAGTGAAGAGATCAGAGGTGTTTTAAAATGAGTTCATATAGCTTTTGAACCCTGCAGACATCTCATCACTGCTCTTTTATGAGAACTGTTTCTAAGATGACATTTGGAAAATTTTGATATCTGCGCACAAACTTAAGGTTGACTGCCATGCCTTCACTTCAAACCGTATAGTGTAATGGGCAATGTCTTTTTTTTCCTGTACAAATGAAAAATTTAAGTGTGTTTAAATTAAAACAGATTGTACTATGTCCTCACAGCAGACTTCTACATTTCTAGAATGGTTATATTTTGAAGTATACAGATATGCTGTCAAGGTTGTTTTCAGTGTATGATAGCTGCTGACAATGTAAGAAGATTAAACAAGGCCTGTTTACTGTCATATAAACTGTTGGATAAGCTAAAAAGGAAAGACAATTAGGCAAGCATTGAAGGTGAGGGCAATATACAATCAAAACACTTTCTTATTTAGAAATTAGATTTATTTGGACTATGTATATATATATATATATATATATATATATATACATACAAATATATATATATATAGATATAGATATAGATATGTGTGTGTGTGTGTGTGTGTGTGTGTATTAAGATTATTTAAATATTATGGTTACAGCCTGGAATAAAGTAATATCCACTCCGAATAATGATAATAACAATAATTACCCTACATCAGTGCTATTAAATTGCAGAACCTCCAGCCATTGGACACTACAACTCCCATCATTCCCAACCTAACATTTATCTGGTTGGTGATAATGGGAGTTGTAGCGGGGGCCAACAATCGACTACCCTTTCCCTGCATACAATAATTCAGAGCTTATCAATGTGAGGCAGATTATCTATATAAGCAAGGGTAAATATGTAGAGGTCAGTGTTCAATCTCAGACTAAGGCTTCTCCCAACACAATCCCACCTCAAAAGGATAATTATATACTTTTGTCCACAAGAACATTTGTGAATGTTGATGTGGTAACTACTCGCTCCTGCCACATTCACAGGATGGACCTATGCGCTCCATTAGAAATGTTGATGTGTTTCAGTTGGCCACTAGGCCTCACACGCTGGATCTGTACATTGGGTTTTCAGGTACCACGCTCAAAATAATAATTTTGTTGATTTATTACATACAAACTATGTCTTTCCCCTCTATTAACACAGGAAACAAATTACAAAGAACTAACACATTAAAACATTATGCAACAAAACAGCTTTTAAAATCATATATTTATGACAACATTTTTTAAATTTGAACCAATAGTTTATGAGCTATTCAGTTTTATTAGTCAGTTTATGCAAATTAGCACTGACTGACATAAGACAGATATTAACCTTACATACTCCCTCACTCATCCTAACCGCCACTCCTTACAAGCCAGTACTAGCTAATAAGTAGGGATGGGCGAAAATTTTCACCTCAAATTGAAATCAGCGAATAATGGCACTTTCCGCTTGGCGAAAAATTTCTGGGAAAAGTGCAATATTTCTGCTTTTTTCCGCCTTTTCCTCCCATTGAAATCAATGGGAAGAAAAATATTTCTATACCACACGAAAGTTTTCTACAGCCATATAAAAGGCTGTCAGGCTCTCACAGCAGCCATTCTGAGTGTAGGAGGAGAGAGCAGCATGTTTTTGAGCTAGAGGAGATAGGAAAATAAAGGCAAATTGAAGCTTAGTTTAGGGAGTAATTTAGGTAGGACATTTGTTCTCTGTATTAGGGGAGTCTGGGGGCACTCTACGGTATAAGAAGGGAGGAAGGGGGTTGTCCCCCAAATACTCCAAAATTCCATGTGACTAACTGGCAAGACACAGGCAGCTAGGGACCGATTTGCTTACTGATCTTGCTGTTATTGTCTCTGTGCTGGGTGGGGAAGTCTGGGAAAAGAAGTTGTTGGTTTTGTTTTCAGTTATAATTTTTTTGGACTGACTGTGATAAGACAACAGGGTGGACAACTAAGGGAGGATGCAGTTTATCAAGGTCCCAGCAAAACTAGTTCCAGCACCGCCAGTGCCAGTAGAAATATAGAACCATATAAGAAGAACACTGAAGATGACAACAAGTCGCATTCAAGTGTTGATGATGCTGGCAGTAGCATAACAGAGGAAGGTATAGCAGCTGAACCGCCTGCTGCATCAGATAGCGAGACAAGCAAACACCAAAACACCCATAGCAGGAAACTTTCTTACATTAAAAGTAAAAAGAAGTTGTTTGAGACCTCCAAAAGCTTAGAAGAATATAAGGGTAGTGAGCAAGAATTGTCAGGTGATGTTGATGCTGCTGAGGATGACCTAATGATGATTGATGCTGATGGTGCAGATCTAGAATATATCCCTCCAGTATTATTCTGTTGTTCAGATACAGATGAAGTTGAGAGTGAGGATGATGACAGGGCTATAAGGTTAGCAGAAAGTCAAAGTCTGAATCTTCCACCACTTTTAAGGAGCACTGTACCTGTCTATAAACTGTTTGAGAAAGCCATTGGAAAGTCTGACCCTGGACAAGCACAGATGTTAAAAAGCACAGAGTCACCCTATCAGTCATCATCGACATCATCTCCTCTTCAAAGTCCAAGTCCAACTCATCCACACACACCTGTTTTGAGTACCCAGCAACAGCAACACAGGTTAACATCCACAGTGTTAGATATGATGAGTACCTCTGGTGCTGCTGCTGTAAGTGCTGCACCTTTGACACCTAGTAGTAGTGGCAGTAGAATTACATCAACATCTAGCTCCAATAGCAGTAGTAGCAGAAACCACACATGACAGACAAAGCCAGGACAAATATATTAACAGCAGCACAGATGAGGAGGTAGAGGAAAGATGGGACCACTGCTATGACCAAGAAGTAATGTGTGTCAATAATCTGAGAAGGAGACTAGAGTATGACAATGGTAAAAATACATACACAAATCACACCATGCAAGTCACCCAACACCACCACTAAAATATATATCTACCACATTGTAGGTTGTACTTTATTTTTATTACTTGATATCATCATGAATATGTGCCAGTGTCACTTAAGCAAGAAAGTGTTGTGGGCAAAGGACAAATGCATTCTGCATGCTAACACATTTTTCAAGCCATATTTGGCTATAGGACTCACAACTTTGACTTTCAGCCACTTATTTCTAAACTTCAGCCCTCAGAAGTAATATTACAGTGGGAAATGTAGTACCTACAGGAAAAATAGACAAAAAATGTGTTAAAATAGGTGAAAAATGTGTTAATATAGGCAGAAAATTTTTTAAAATAGGCAAAAAGGAGGACATTTTTACATAGGCGGAAAGGCAAAAAAATTTCACAGAAAAAAATCTGCAAGTTTTCGTGAAAATTTTTCGTTGGAAACTTTTCACACTTTTTGCCCACCCCTACTAATAAGCATCCACTGACAATCATGGAATTCCTGCCAAGATGGCTGTTCCCACAGAGGTGAGAATGTGGACTTATGTGCACACCAACCAGCACTAAAGTGTTACATGTCAAAAAGTGAAAACTGTAATGAAGATCTAGAAAATGAAATACCTGCAAAGCATGCTTTAATTAACATAAATACAAATAACCTGAAAATGTGTTTTCTAATTTAGAGAAAAATGCTAATACTACATATAGGTGGGTTTAAAAGTTGTGTCAGAGTCACCAACATTCTTTTTAGGTGAGGTTCTCTTTAACAGCAACCTTTTTATATCGGCATAATTCACCTTTAAATGAATTGCAGTCATTTCTGATGTCCCACACGTAAGTTTAAATCAAACAATTTTAAGGTAGTAATCCCTGAAGACTAGCGAGAGATCTAATCCGCTACAGGAAAGGTAAAGTCAGAGGTGAAGAACTATAGAAATGTTAAATTACACTTTTTCCATTGTTTAATAAAATACCATCTTTCGTAGATAAAAAAAAACTGTTTTATCTTAGTTTATGTCACTTCTGCAAATAAGTTTTGTCAGTTAACCCCTTGTATGAGAGATGCTCAGCACACTACTATGTTAAAAGCATAAAACTAAATATTTTGTGTTTAATAAAAATAAGAAGAAATGATCACTGTGTTTGAAAGCACAAACTGGATAATTTTAGGAGCAAATTGTGTATGCGAAGAGGGGTTAACCCCTTGAGTGCCAAAGGGGTATGCAATGCTTTGCATACCCCTCTGTCACTCAAAGGGTTAATCATGGGTGCCCCTACAGGACTGCAGAGGGTGCAATGACATTATCACACATGGTTCCTGCAAGCCAGTTACCATATATAAGCATAGTGTCAGTGAGCCCCTCCCCTTTTCTTCATTAATCCTTGGGCACCAGAGTATCTATATGGAGCATTATTTTAACGTTTGAGTGGGCCCAACTTCAGATGTTGCACCAATAGATTCTAGTTTGCATTAGTAGATTGTGTCTTTAGAAAACTGGTGAAGTCTTTACAAATTGAACCCATACAGTTACCTACACGATATAGAATATACTGGTATCTTTAATATATTCAGTGTTAGTACAGGACTCTTGAGTCTGACTCAGCTCTTATGCAGGCTGCTAGCAACTGCTGTAACAAATCAGCAAGAGAGTCATATTTTCTAAAGAAAGTGGAGTAATTCTAGGACAAATCAACTTCACTAAAACAAAAAACAGAGTAGCACAATCTCCTCTAAATGCAGCAAATGTATGCACCTTTGGGGAGAAGTGAAATGTCCCATTCATTTAAATGGGGCTTTTACTGTGGATCACATGTGCTGCTAATCTCTTTCAAATCCTGACTCACCAGTAGATGAAGGATCCAGATTTCTCTACAAGCTCCTTGATCCAAGTACAATTTTTCAATTTTCCCTAAGTCAAGGTAAGGTTCCAACTCCCAGATACAACATCCTCCATGCGTCTTGTAACCAGTACTGGATAGCTTCTATGCTTCTGTCTCTTTATGTTTTGATACAGATTGTGATAGTGATTTTCTAAATCCATTATGATGAGGGTTCACATTCAAACCATCGCCCAGTACTGGGCGACCAACCAAATGCCACATTAAACATGCTGATGGCATTAAAAGAGCAACATCAGAATACAGCTTGAATCAAAAGGGTGAGATTCAGAAGTTGCGTGCTTAAACGTCGCACATTTCAATAGTAATGTTATGGGCGATGTGCCTGCTCTTTGGCTCTGGTGTACACACGTATGTGGGCGATATAAAAAGAATATGCAGTAGTAGGTTAATTCTCTGGAATGAAAATAATCTCTTGACAGTATTGAGATGGTGAATATAAACTGCAAATATTAAACTGAGGTAAGCGGCATCTAAAATCAATATTTATCTTGTATAACGCAAACAATACATAGCACTTACTAGATTCCCATCGCTATGTGCTCAACACACTCTTTTTATCATGATGAATATGAAGCAATATGCAATGTGCACTAAGAAATGGTTCTCTTCCAAACTTCAATTACTTGGTGCTTTCTTAACCTTTGGAATGCCAGAGAGGTACCCAACCCATTGTGTTGCATTACATTCTTTGGGATAGACTTTATGGTGCAGCTCTTTTCATGCCTGTGACATGTTTAGTGCGGCATAGAGGGCAACATATCAAAAGGATTCCTATGAAGAGGAGCTGCATTGATTAGGTTTGCAGTTAGTGAAATGTATATATAAATTTGCACATAGCAATGAAATAGCATTTATGGTCAGACAATCACAGATGTTTTATAAAATGTATATATGATCTTTTTTCTTGAACATATTAACTGTGCAGTAACATTTTTTAACTTTTACAATTTATAAATTTGTGTATAACTATTAACACATTAATAGCTCTGAATTGGAAGGTGTTTTATGCTGTCACACAATAACTTGCTCCTGTGTTCTTAGAAGAATTTTTCTCCTTAATAAATAACCATAGCTGGAGCACACAGTTAAGTCAAGCATCAATTATTTTCTGAGCCCAATCTTGTTCATGTGCCCCTCTGTATTCTACATAGTGGGTCTATGAATGGTCACTCAATGCCAAGTACTGTAAGTCCAATGACTGCTGAACTTCCAGCTGTTGAGAACTATATTTTCCATCTTCCAACAGCTGGCTGGGGAAGATGGAAATTGTAGTCTTCAATAGATGGTTGGCCTTGGGTTGCCCACCTATAATATACTGGCTACAAGAATTGTGAAACAATGTTTTGTAAAAACTACTTGATATAATCTAACTGAATACCTTTTAAAGCAGCTATTGCAGAGAAGCACACTCATGGATGTCTGTAGAAATGTTTGCATGGGGTGGGGTTAAGTTCTTAATCAGGGTAGGTCCTAAAGTCCATGTCAGAAGTGACATCCCAGATGCCCATAGGCACAAATAGTTAAGCACATCCTGTGCAGTGAATAGGTATTATAGAGTTGGAACAGTGGCAGATATAATTCTAACCTCTAACACTAATGGACCATTTCTACTGTAGATCCAGCCCATGGTCACAGTACCCCCCTTTGTTAATTTTATAATTAGCATTAATGTTGACAAGTAAGGTATCAATCAGTAATTTACATTTAAAAGACATACATTTTGAATAGCACAGTCTTGCCGTGGGCTTTTTGTTATGCAGCAGCTACTTTGGTAACATGGCATTCCAATTATTTTGAATATATCATGAGAAAATGAATCAATCAAAAGTTAAAACACTGAAAAGTTCAAATCGTAATTATTTTAGTGCTTTTTCCCTTTAAGAAGCGTGTCTCAATGTAAGTGTCTATCTTCAGCGCTACATTTGTTAAGATATGCTGGTCTATCCATCATTTATTCGACATCTTAGGAATCAGTAGATTCTCTCTCTTATTCTTAACATTTGAGAAAGTACCTGCCAGAAGTGATATAGGAATGGAGTTCTGAATCCTTCTAATCTATCATTGTGTCTTGGAGGGGAAAAGTTAATTTTTCAAGAACTTTCAGATATTTTTACTACACTAGCTTTACACAATCAGAGATTGATTATCCTAGGAGACTTTAATGACTATGTCAATGATAATCTTTTCCGACTTGGAAAATATTTCCATTTCCTGATGCATGCCCTGGGGTACATACAAGCTGTTTTCATTGTCAGTCATGAAAGTGGACAAACACTGGATCTTGAGTTTTGCACTGGACTAGAAATGTATGATTAAAAAATCAAACCAGACTCCACAAAACTACATCTCAAAACTGGACCTTCACATAGTAAAACCAACACAAACATGGTAAACATTTAAAAAAATATCAAAATGTCGTCACTCTGAAAAAGTCTAAGTTCTTGTCCAATGAAATCAGGACAGTATGCAACACATTAGCTTAGCTATTCCGTACAGTAGAAAAACGCACACAAACATGCCTACAATATGAGGCAGCCTTCTCGCAGACCAAATGTGAAGTTTGCTGCCTTCACCCTCTTAAACAAACTGTCGGAACTTGGCTTCATTCCAAGGGAAACCATTCTAGCCACTATGGATGTGGAATCACTCTACACCAACATTTCACATGACGATGGCATTACAGCCTTCAAAGCATTCCTAGACCAAGAGGGCTTAACCACATAACCTATGACCCAGCTAATACACTTTATACTTAAACACAATCATTTCACATTTAGGCAAGAACTAGAAATAAAAAAGATTGAAACTGCCATGGGAATGCAAATGGCACCACAATACGCCAACCTATTCATGGCAAAATTGGAGGAGGAGTTTTTATCCACAGCCTCTGTTCTACATCCACTCCATAGATTATATCCTAATCATTTGGACTGCCAGAGAAGATGAACTTTTGCTACTTCACAAAAAATGCAACGCCTTCCATCCCACCATTAACTTCAAACTCATTCACCCACACAAATTAGCTTTCTGGATACTACAATCAGTGTTAGTAACGAGTCCTCCCGGACATGTCAGTACCACAAACCAACAGACAGGCCTAATTGCCTCAGAAATGACAGTTTAGATCCCAAACACACAAAAAGCTCTATTGTTTACAGCCAGGCACTAAGGTATAACAACATATGCTCTGAGACTTCAGATAGAGATCAACATCTTAAAAATCTCAGCAGATATTTTAATAGCCATGGATATAATATTTAGATCACGGTCATCCAATTTCAGAGAGCCACCAGTGTACCCAGAAGAAATCACCTGGAATACAAACAACCACAGGGATAAAACAGAATGCCATTAGTAGTTACCTACAAGCCACAGTTTGAAATATTGCATGAAATCTTAAAAGAGCTCCAAACAATACTACATACTGATGGCAGATTAAAAAGAATAATCTCTGTCTACAAAAGACGTGTGGAACTTGTGCACACATATGTACCACAGATAAGGTGTTCATACCACATTCACACCAAAACCACAATATCAAGGGCAAATTCTCCTGCAGCTCATCTAATGTTGTTTACTTCATTATGTGTGTGAATTGTCCCCAAAAAAGGCCTATATGTAGATGAGGTAGGACAAATCGTAAGAAAAAGGAGGAATTATCATAGGTCCAGTGTGAACAACATAAGAGACAACCCAGTGGGTCTATATTTTTGCAAAACTGATCACAGCATTAAAGCTCTCAAAGTGACTGTGCTGATGGGAAATTATGGGACACAGAAAGAAAGAAAAAATCAATATAAATTGATAAACAAGTTTAACACTCTGAACTGTGGTTTGAACAGTGGCAAGGAAGTTATTTCACATTATCCAACAAAATAAACATATTTTGGTTCCTTTGGGTGCCAGGGTGCTGCAAAGCTCATTTCAAAGGCTTGTGCTTGCAGTTTTAAGCCATACATTCTATATACTTTGCCATCTCTGGCTAAAGATTAAAAGTCACTGGAGCATATAAAAGATAATAAATCTGGTTTGCATTTTCTTCTCCAACTTTGTGGCAGACTTTCCCTGTTACAGTCTGAAAGTCCCCCTCAGTAGAAATGTTTAAAAAGAACCCAAGACCACTTCTCATCAAAATTATTACTGTATCTTATACACTGTATTACACCTTAAAACTCTCAATAAAGTATTTAAAAAAAAAAAAAATAACCCAAGACCCACCCATTTTCTCAGGCCCATGACTACCACCTACCACCTGTCAATATATCCCTTAGTTTAATATATTATCTTGTTCTATATTGATCTTCATAAGTGTTAAGGAGGGGGTTTAAATCCTGTTAGGAGAAAAGCGTTATATACGTTATTATTGTTATTATTATTATTATTTAAATCATGCTCATAGGGACCAGATCAAGCCATTTCTTGTTGTGCATTAAAGTCAATCTAATCTAGCTCATGAAATCGCTCACTACCATCACCGCCCCCCATATGAATTTTAATCTACTGATTGTTTTCTTACAGGATAATTTAACTTATATTTTTGTGACAGACTAACATTAAGGGAGAAGGACTTTCATGGAGACACGCTTTATAAAGTGGACAAGTTAGTGAACTAACTAATATATATATACAGTTGTGTGAAAAAGAAAGTACACCATCTTTGAATTATTTGGTTTTACATATCAGGACATAATAACAATCATCTGTTCCTTAGCAGGTCTTAAAATTAGGTAAATACAACCTCAGATGAACAACAACACATGACATATTACACCGTGTCATGATTTATTTAATAAAAATAAAGCCAAAATGGGGAAGCCGTGTGTGAAAAATTAAGTACACCCTTACTGCTTCCATAGGAATTAAGATGCTAAGTACCAGACAGGTGCTGCTAAACAAATGCCCTTGATAAATTGACCATCAGCAAGTGTGACCACCTCTATAAAAGCTAAAGTTTTAGCAGTTTGCTGGTCTGGAGCATTCAGGTGTGTGTTAACACAATTCCAAGTAGGAAAGACATCAGTAATGATCTTAGAGAAGCAATTGTTGCTGTCCATCAATCTGGGAAGGGTTATAAGGCCATTTCCAAACAATTTAAAGTCCATCATTCTACAGTGAGAAAGATGATTCAAAAGCGGAAAACATTCAAGACAGTTTCCAATCTTTCCAGGAGTGGACGTCCCAGCAAATTCACCCCTAGGTCAGACCAAAATTGCAAAAAACCCTAAAGTTACATCTCAGACTCTACAGGCCTCCGTTAGCATGTTAAAGTTCAAGACAGTACAATTTGAAAAAGACTGAACAAGTATAGTTTGTTTTGAAGAATTGCCAGGAAAAAGCCTCTTCTCTCTAAAAAGAACATGGAAGCATGGCTTAGGTTTGCAAAGTTGCACCTGAACAAACCACAAGACTTCTGGAACAATGTCATTTGGACAGACGAGACTAAAGTGGAGATGTTTGGAAATAATGAACAGCACCACGCTTGACGAAAACCAAACACAGTATATCAGCACAAACACCTCATACCAACTGTCAAGCACGGTGGTGGAGGGATGATGATTTGAGTTTGTTTTGCACCCACAGGACCTGGGAACCTTGCAGTCTCTGAGTCGACCATGAACTCCTCTGTATACCAAAGTATTGTAGAGTCAAATGTGAGGCCATTTGTCTGACAGCTAAAGCTTGGCCGAAATTGGGTCATGCAATAGGACAATGATCCCAAGCACACCAGCAAATCTACAACAGAATGGCTGAAAAAGAAATGCATCAAGGTCAAAGTCCAGACCTCAACCCGATTGAAATGTTGTGGTGGGACATTAAGAGAGCTGTGCATAAACAAATGCCCACAAACCTCAATGAACTGAAGCAACGTTGTTAAGAAGAATGCGCCCAAATTCCTCACAACAATATGAGAGACTGATAAAGTCATACAGAAAACGACTACTTCAAGTTATTGCTGCTAAAGGTGGCTCTACAAGATATTGAATAATAAGGTGTACTTAGTTTTTCACACATGGCTTCTCCATGTTGGCTTTATTTTTGTTAAATAAATCATGACGCGGTGTAATATGTCATGTGTTGTTGTTCATCGGAGGTTGTAGTTACCTAATTTTAAGACCTGCTAAGAAACAGATGATTGTTATGTTCTGATATGTAAAACCATAGAATTCAAAGAGGGGGTACTTTTCTTTTCACACGACTCTATATATATATATATATATATATATATATATATATATATATATATATATCCTATATAATAATTCGCTAATTAGCACGACATGCGCAGTACACACTGCTACGCGTGCTGCAGTCATTCGCAGTAGAGACTGCCCGTGCCGCGGCTGATACAGAGCTGAGCGCTCCGAAGGAGGGTCCAGCTCTGTATCAGCTGTGGCGCAGGCAGTCTCCACTGCGCGTGACTGCACCGCGACCTAGTGACAGTGGCACTGTGGCCCGTGTAACGGGCTGTTCAACTAGTATATATATATATATACTAGTATCAAAGCCCTTATACACGGGCTAAAGTGCACCCAGCGGCCCCGGCTGCTGCGCCGGAGCAGAGACAGGCGGTGAGCCGTCCGGAGCTCCCGATCAGCGCTTTCGGCGAGTCTCTCGCCAACGCGCTGATCGACTATCAGCGACGCTCCCTTTGTGCGAAACCACACATGCACAGTCTCTACTGCGCATGTGCAGTTACGCTCACAGAGAGCGACGCATTCTATCACTGTATGTTATAGGATATATATATATATATATATAATATACATAAAGCTGCAGCCATTATCAATCCATTGCATGATGAAGGCCTCCTCAGCAAGCTGAGGGTATGGACCATAATGTGCCATGCTAGTCCAGTGTGGGTAGGCAGAGAGAAAGAGATAGAGAGAAACTATGCACACTATATAGAGGCTGCTGCAATACTATACTTTAATTAGGTGTATTATTTAAGTTTTTTTGTGCTTTTTTTTTTGCTGTTGATGGGCCATTTGTATATATTTTAGTAAATTTCTTTTCAGACGCATAGTTGATCAGCTTACCCATCTCCAGAAGTAAACTATAAATGAAACAAAGAAGAAGTGCTAAAATGGCATAAGGTCTATATCTTCAGGAAAAACCAAAGGATCTTCACATGAATGCAGGAGAGACAACAGATACAGATATAGATTCAAATACATCAAGGAGTTCCACAAAGTGCAGGAGGGGAGCACCATACAGAGAAAGCGAAATGCCAGAACAAGAGGTCATGCTTTGAAGCTGAAGGATGGCAGGCTAAAGGGAAGTATGAAAAATAGAGAATCTGTACCTCTGAACCGCTTTTTATTTATTGACCCTGCAGCACACACCTGAAAGATATAGCTTCTCCTCCTAAGACAAGACAAGGTCATTGAAGTTCTCTATCCACTCACTGCAGGTGATCACTCACTGTTTAGTCACTGGAAGACTACAAATGTTGAAAGTCTATCTATAAAAGAAGTAATAAGGTAAACCATATAAAATGGCCACACTATGGGCTAGAATCCACTGCAGGTGATAACTTTATCATTGTTTTATCTACAAATTCCCCAGCAGACTTGAACAGGAATCTGTGAGATAAAACAAGAGATAACATTGATCACTTGTAATGGAATCCAATCCTTTATTAGATAGGATGTGAAGGGAATGTAGACATTTTTTATGAAAAAAAATCTTATATCTCTTTTCCTGCTGAATAAAACAAGCATACTTCTACTGGAGAGAAAAGGGGTGAGACCATGGGAAGATGAGAGAAGATGGAAGATGGAGAGAGAAAGATCAGGAGAAGCGAAGACACAGAGAGCAGGAATGGAAAGGATAGGGTAGGGGAGAAAGGGAGAGACAAGGCAGGGAGAAAAGGGGCACAAATCATGCCTGACTAATAACAGACTAAATAAGCTCGCTGACCTTGTTCGAGATACATGGTAGCTGAATGAAATACCAAATCTATTTCACAAGACATCTTTTGTATGAATTCTAAACTTAAGGAATAATTTTGCTCATCCCTCCTGTGGAAGAAAGAACTATAAAGTAGCACAGGTTTGTCTTTATCTTTGTAATCTAAACTGGTGAATTTGCTGTGAGCCATCATTATTTTTTGCACTTTACTGTACTTCATCTTTATGCACCAATTTTTCACTAAATTATAAATTTTGTGGGATGTCTTAGAGTTGCTGTAAGGGATGGGTTTTTTTTGGTGATCTCCTCATGGTTAGTTGGGGGTTAATTCTCTGCAGTTTTGGCCGGCAACAGCAGAGGGTCAGGCTATGCTAGCTTACGTAGTGTTTATGAGAGACAGGTAGTGATGTCTCCAATATTCAGCCTTCTGTAACCAAGCACATACGCATGCGCAGTGTTAGACATCCTAGGGCGTAGTCTGTATTTTAACCTGTAATCAACACAATACTTGCAGAGCAATTTTGGAGACTTTGGGAGTGTGTACCTGGTCTCAAGTCTGAGAGGTGGAGATTGTACCTCATCCAAACCTGTGTGTTGCTGTTTAGCCATTTGGGACGTCAGGTCTGTTTGGCTGTTCACCTGTGTAACGATACTACGGAATTTAGTGTGGACGGCTCTCCCACACTGATGTGGAGCTCCCCGTAGCTAAGTATCTTTTAAATTATTGCATGTCTCTTTTTATATCCCAGAGTTGGTATGTCTCTCATATTCCTGTGAACTCTGACAGACAGTTCTCTTTTTATATCCCGGAGTTGGTATGCTTTCATACTTATGTGAACTCTGGCAGGATGTTTATCTCATAACCTGTTTAATTATTGCATGTTTTAATTAACTGTAGTTTATAGTTTTCACTGCAGTGTGTCTTTATCTTTATTCTGAAATTCCAGACCTCTAATTGTAACAGTTGCATTTAGAAAGTTAAAGATCAATTCTTTTGGATTCCACTGAAGGTTTGAATCTTATCACCAGCCTCTGTTTAAATTACTCTTTAGACTTCAACATAGGCTTAATTATGTAGTCCGCAATAAAATCCACCTCCCAGTATCCAACAGTTCCCTTTTGATGTGCTAATTGTTCTGGTAAATTTAAGCTACTCAGCCAATAAAGTTATCACTTTTACTCAACCATTCTGCTTTTTCCACAGCTAATATGACACCCCCTTTTTAAATATATGTCAAGAAGACAGTCATACAAGTTTTAAACTCCCAGGAAGTGTGGCCTGGGGTAAACTATCCTTTGAAGTTGAACAGGGGAAGACTGGCAACGCGTGGCCTGGGGGTCAAATACCATCAAGTGGCCCATTTCTATTATCGTCCCAGCCCACCTCCTTTTGTTAATTTTAAAATTGTCATGAATGTTGAGAAGTAAAGCAAGTTAAACCACAGAGCTTACAGTTGAAATGAGGCTACACTAATGATACTGTAGAGCTTACAATTTAAGCAAAGCTACACCAGTAATAGTATAGAGCTTATAAGGGAAATGGGTTATACTGCTAGGGGAGCTCCATTTGGATTATAGCTCTGTAATATCACTAGTGTAGCTCCATTTCAATTGTAAGCTCTGTGGTATCATTAGTGTAGCTACATTCACAGCAGCAAGAGGGAGATCGAGTGAGGCAGTGGCCCACTGGCACAGACCTATGACCGGCCCAGGGGGCATTTGCCCCCCTTCCCCCCAGGCCAGCCCTCCCCTGAAGCTGAATGTACAATGCTCTGAGCCCAGTCAACTGGAGAAGTAATACTTGATAATAACAAACCACTTACTTTACTATGGTCAGAAAATGCTAAGGATCTCATTGAATTTTGTCCTTCTGCCTTTATTCAAGAGATGACATCTTCAAACTGTCCTGAATATCATGCCCATGGAGGCAGACATGACAGTTACTAGCAGGACCACAGAACAAACTCTCCAGCCATGTCACATGATCATCATATCTCTTTAAGGAGCAGATGGAGGTCCCCTCTGGTTCTTAATGGGTTAACCCTTTAAGTGCCAGAAAGGTATCCAATGCATTGCAACGCAGTGCATTGGACACCTCTCTGGCACTCAAAGGGTTAAAGGAACACTGACATCAAAGAATGAAATAGATCTATATAAGTTTAAATATCACATACAGCTTATGTATGTAAAAATTAATCATATGTTATATCCCTAAAATATAACACTTGTTTGCTGGAGCAGTTATAATTTGTCCTTTTTAGAGAACATTTATTTAATGCTTCTTGTGCTGTTAATATTGATAGATAATAGATAAATCAATAATAGATAAGTCAGTTAATTGATTGTGATTAGTATTCACTGCTATTGGATTCAGAAAGAGTGTTATCTCATCCCATTTACAGATAATCCTAAACTATCAAAAGGAGCCCCGGATAAGACAGAAATAGCTGCTCCCTCAGGGCACATATAGACTTTTTACAGATGTTAACTTCAAGTGTAGGGTGTTTAAAGGGATAGTAATACTTGCAAATTACTAATCCCCATATTGTAGCTTTGTTAAAAAGAAACTTATTGCCCCCAGTGTCATCTCTCATACCCTTATGGTTTGAGAGATGATAACGCTCAAAGTTCCCCCCTCCCTCCCCCTTCCCTGACTGAACGCTGAACGCTGACTGCAGGGATATCCAGTATTACTTGCATCAGGCGGCTCTGCAGCAGTGCCGAGATCGCATTTATAAAAAAGAAATCTTTCACTAAAATGGTCTTCTACGTGTGCTTGCAAACCAAGCACACGTAGAAGACTGTCTCAGTGAAAGAATACTTTTATATAAACGCGATCTCGGCTCAGCTGCAGAGCTGTCTGATGCACATAAGATTGTCGTACGACAGCTTCCCCTGCAGTCAGTGTTCAGCATTCAGTTAGGGAAGGGGGAGGGAGGGGGGAACTTTGAGCACTATCATCTCTCAAACCATAAGATTTTGAGAGATGACACAGGAGGCAATACATTTCTTTTTAAAAAAGCTACAATATGGGGATTACTAATTTGCAAGTATTACTATCCCTTTAGGTGTATGTAATCACAGTTCATGTTTAGGTCTTAATGTCCCTTTAACTAGTCTCATGCAATCTCCCTTCAGTTTGGAAAAACCACCAGCAACTATCATGTCTTCCTCCATGAACATGACATCCAACATGAAGATGTTAGAGGTTATGCACTAAGTGTGATGAAGAGGTGATAAAGTAGAGAGGACTTCTTCAGTGATATCATTTCTCCAAGTGGAACCATTGCACTAAGATTTCTCCAGCTTTAAAGATCTTAGTGCATAAGTTCTATAGAATAACACAGGAACTGGAGAAATGATATCACTGCAGAAGTCCTCTCCACTTTATCACACCTTACAGTATAACCCAGTTATCACTCAAACAATTTTCTTTCCATAATAAGGTAAGTAGGGTGTTATTATTAGGAGACGCAACTTCTCCATTAAGGAGTTAATTTAATACTGAAAACAGAAACTGTTAACCTCTTACCGCCTGAGGACATACACGTATGTCCCGAGTGGATGTCCCAGGTGGACAGAGGACCTACATGTACATCCCGGAAGTTGTTCAAACAAATGAAACAAAAATGTTCGGCGGGGGTTAAGTGCCGGCCGTGTGCGTGCACGGCTGGTCACTAAGGGGTTAATGTTGAGATTAACTGACATGGGATGTTTTGCTTACTGAATCCTGTCAATGTAAACTATATTCATCCAGGCACAATTAATTATACAATGTACATCTTAGGAACCTAAATTTCATATTGGGTTGATCAGTTTTCTATTAACCCTTTAAGAACTGAATGAATTGTAAAGTGCATTTTAAGGCGAGGGGGGGAAAAGTATTTTTTATTATTATTACACTATTATTATGTTGCATTTTAATAATAATATATGCATTTTTAACCTTTTGAGTGCCAGAGATTTACCCCTCTGGCAATTAAAGGGTTAATACTCATGTTAGTGTGTGTGTGTGTGCACTATAGAGCTCTGTTCATCTAGTCTGACATAATGTGGAGCAGTTTAAACATTAGCTGCTAGTCTGGAATATCTTTTCAAGATTTCTTCAAGTTGGATTGAATGGTTAATCCATCATAAAGCTGCAAGTGTTGAAAAGGCCTCTCCAATAACCCCTTATTACAATGATCTGCTGATAATGATCTGCAAGTGACCTGCTCCTGAGTCGAGCCGCAAGACAATGGAGCAATATGGAAATGTAGGTAATCTATCAGTCACATCATCTGACAAGACAGGTTTGTGTGTCTTATATTTTTAAAATATTTTTACTTGATAAACTAAATTGAGCTTTGGATGCTAGAGAGGTCTCCAACTGATAGCTTTAAATTAAAGGGGATTTGGGGGTGTTTTTACTTGTTCTCTCTGGTTTGCTCTAGAACTGGATTATTTTTGCGTAGCCTACCAGCCTCACTGCGTCACTAGCTCAGAATAATGGTAACTACACAACAGGCTTCTATTGAGCTGAAAGGGGGACAGTGCCTGTCCAGTTTAGAAGTGCAATGTCTAAGCAAATGTGGTGCAGTCAGCAAGAGCTTAACTACAGGGGTGCACAGGGTACAGTTGTGATGGGGTCCAGCATTCAAGGGGTCCTATGGCCCTTCCAATGACTAGCTACACAACTGAACAGCAGTACAGTGACCAGATACAAATTTCCCAAATGTCCAATGAGTTTTAACCTCTTAAATTCTAGAGAGTTCTCCAACACATTGATTTGCAATGCGTTGGAGGCCTCTCTAGCTTTTAAGGGGTTAAGAATCTCCTTTACATAATTGGGACATGTTATTTTTCCCTACATTGCAGTTGGCTTGCCCTCAGCAGTTCACCAGTTTTTATATGTATAATTAGACATCCATTGTTCAGTGTTCATCTGTACAGCCAGGCTCATGTACTAACAAAAAGTGGGGTAATTCTCAGACAAACCTAGTAAAAATAAAAATCCCCATTAATTTAAAGGGATAGTAATATTTACTATGTAAAAAAATATATGTTTTAATGTTTATCCCCCTGAGTAAAAAAAAAGGGTACTCTCACTGCTGAAAGGTGTTTTATTCAAAAGTTATTATAGCTCAAAGTTAATTTTTTAGGTGCAATATCACAGTGGCCTGAAATTGTATAGTGGCGCTGTTGCTACACCATCCTATGGACAGCTCTGGTCCATAGACTATAAATCTCCATAGGATGGTGTAGTAACAGCACCACTGTACAATTTGAGGCCACTGTGATATTTCACCTAAAAAATTCAACTTTGAGCAGTAATAATTTTTGAATAAAGCACCTTTCAGCAGTTCGAGCACTCTTGTTTTACTCAGGGGGATAAACCCTACAACATATTTATTTTTACATTTTAAGTATTACTATCCCTTTAACCCTTTGAATACTTGCAAGGTATCCAAAGCATGTGTTGTTGACCTCACTAGCATTTAATGAGTTACGTATCCCATTTAATGTAATATGAATATAGGGCATATTAATGTGTCATCTCTGGTGAACATTCATTCCAACACTGCAAACTCTCAAACAAAGAACACAGAGAGGGCCCCAATTGTATAGTATGTCTGATAACGCTTTCCAAAAATTATAATCCAATATATATATACTCACACTTTCAGTTGGTCAGAGCTTCACCTCCAGCCTCATACACATATGGGGATAATGAACCTGTCCCCATTCAGGTATCTGTAATGAACTTAAAGGGATAGTAATACTTCGTTTTAACTTTGTTTTATTTTGTAGGCATTAAAAAAACATAAAGAATGTTATAAGTCTTATATCTCAAACATTTTTAGTTTAAGAGATATTCACAAGCAAAGTTTCCCCCTCCCGCCCCTTTTGCCTAGTGTAAGCTATCTCTTCTCAAACAGAATGCAGTCTATAGACCAGACAGATAACAGAAGGGGACACTCTTATTCCTATGAAAACAATGAAATCCCTGCCCCCCTTGACAAGTTTTTCAGGTTTTTCCCTTATCTTAATTGAAGATTGTCCCTCTCTGCAGTCTACCTGGGCACCTCCCTTCTGCTCTGGCTGAGAAGTAAAAGGGGCTGGAGGGGGACACTTTGCTTGTGAATATCTCTTAAACCATAAAGGTTTGAGATATAAGAGATATATCAGATATCATTCTGCATGTTTTTTTAATGCCTACAAAATAAAATAAAGTTAAAACAAAGTATTACTATCCCTTTAACTGCTCCGGCTGTATTCAAAAAAGATATACATTTTTAATAATGTATTAAAATATATACTTTTAAAATAAAATTACGTATATGTAAAAACAGCCCATTGACATGTTTCATGACCTTCCCAGTATTTCTAAGCCTATGGCCAATCAATATAAAACAAACACTGACACTTCTGTATGTATGTATGTATGTGTGGATATGTTTGTGTATGTATGTATGTTTGTGAGTGCATGTGTGTATATGGGTGTATGTATATGTGTGTATGTGTGCACAAGTGTGTGTGTGGTGCATGTGTACCTTCATAAGCAAAAACTATCTGAAACATAGGGGTGTGCACTAAAGCGTGATAAAGAGGTGATAAAATGGCGATGATTTCTCCAGTGATATCTCTTTTCCAAGGCCTATATTATTCTATGGAGCCAATGCAATAACAGTTATCCAGCTTTGGAGATCTTAGTGTATAGGCTCTATAGAATAACATAAGAACTGGAGAAGTGATATCACTGGAGAAGTCATCTCTGCTTTATCGCCTCTTTATCATGTCTTAATGCATAACCATCGAAAACTTGTCCAAGGTGGACACAAAGCTTCAGTACATCCCCTTGAGCACAGACATCTCAGCTGGAGGTAGTCAGTTGCTGGAGCTTCAGCTTACTGTTGAGGATGATAGAACAGATGGCGGTTGAAAAATACTTTGCATTCTCCTTTACATTTATTTACAGAGTGAACTTCTGTTGCAATGCATAAAACTGGTCATATCTGTAGAATTTCTGGCAAGAAAAAAATGTGCTTTTTACCCACATCTAACAGAAATTGTTAATGAATGATATCACAAGTCACAATTGTATTTCTTAAAATTTGATAAACAAAATTGATTCTAAACATCTATTCAGACTTTTGAAGCCTAATTTCTGATGTGAATGTGTTATGTAACTGATTGCTGTATGAATTGCCCATATCATTATTATTATTTATTATTATTAATGTATAAAGTGTCAGCATGTTCCATAGTGCTGTAAAATTAGCAAACTCATTACAAATACATGACACAATGAACAAAAGGATACAAATGGTGGAGCGGACCTTGCTTGCTAGAGCTTAGATTCTAAGAAATTAACATCCACTTATTCCTATATGTATAAGTCTTCTTCAATGTATTGGGGAAGTGGAAAATGCAGTCTAGTGTTATATTATGGAATTCTAATAAAGCTCACAGTAATAGTACAATCACACACTGGACAAAGCTGAATGACAGCAACATGTTCTGTACAGATGTATCCCAGCTCATCTTTTTCTGAGTCACAAGCAAGTAATCATTTACGCAGCTGAATGAAGATGCAGCTTGGTTTCAGTCTGCCTCCAGTATGATGAACTTTATCTTTAGGTTTCATTGGGAATATGAAAATTCTGGAACACACCCTTCACCTAATATGTCTGTTTTAAGTGTCAATAAAGATGTAGACATTAAAGTGAATTGACAGAAATTACTCTACATATATTCATTTGATTAACCCTTGATTTTTTTTCTTTAAAAATACAATATCATATTTATTTTTATAGTTATATATCAGGGGGAAGATTCACTAACCGGTGATACAGAGGTGATAAAGTAGAGATGATTTCTCCAGTTCCTATATTATTCTATGGAGCCTATGACTAAGATCTCCAAAGTTGGCGAAATCTTAGTGAATAGGCTCCATAGAATAACATAGGAATTGATATCACTGGAGGAGTCATCACCTCTGTATCGCTACTTAGTGAATCTCCCCCATTAGATCAGTCATGCAATGCATTTGAATACCCCAATGCCAGATTTACATCCCAGGTGCCCCTACTCTGCCTGTTGAGAAATCTGGCCGTTGATACCTCTCTGGTGCTCAAAGGGTTAAGTACAAGTTAAGCACACCTGTGTTCAAGCAGGGATAATTAGAAAACATGATCTGTTTGTATGTCCTGAGGACTATCATTAGAAATGCAGCCTTAGTTGATAGAGAGATCTCCAGCACATTGCATAGCACCTAAGGTGTTAAAATACTTCTTAAATACTGGCTAGAAACTCAGTGATTATCATCATCCATTCTGTCAACATAAGTTAAGCCTTAGACTATTATGAACACCAGTTGTAAAACCCATGCCTGTAATATACATAGGGTGAAGGACCCTGCCACAATCCTTTTAATTTATAGTCTGCTCTTCTTCCTTATACACTGTATGACAGTAATATACCCTTCCTCTTGTCATCAATTACTAAGACTTATAAACACTCAACACTCAAGACCAAACTTTATAAATACTGTACAAATGTCATTTCCAGGCTACCTTTAAACTAACAGTAATGAGGTATATTGATAAATAAGAATCGCTACTTCTAAACAACGAAGCATTTAAAATGCACTGAAATTGCTCCCGTGCCCTGAGTGTATGAGTGTAACTGGCCTCATTTTTAGACTAATATACTAAAGAACATTATTGCAATTTTACATAAATAGCCAGTGAGATAGCTCAGTGGTAAATGCCCTGACTACAAAGCCTGTTCAAACCTCAAGGTTGCAGGTTTGAATCCTGGCAGGGTCAACTCAGCCCTCCATCCTTCTGAGTTCTATAAATGAGTACCATTGATTGGGTAATAATAACACCTATTATTTGGCTGCTGATTCGGTTAATTCCGAGAGCATGCACTGAAACTGCTTTGAGTCCCACTAGGAGAAAGGCATTATATAAATACTAGTTATTATTCTATTATATAGTTTGCTGATTTGCCAGATGATTCATCTCAGAACTTGGGTTACAAAGTACATATTTTATTATTATCCCTTATTGTCTCTGATCTTTCATTTCTTTCATTTTTCTACTTTGGTGGCCCTTTTGGGCATTATACACTTATTGAGACTTACAATCAAAAATTGTGACAAGCGCACACACACTGAGACAGAACAAAACAGAGCACTTCATTCAATACATAGTTGCTTCTCAGGTTCTGCTCAAGTCATGTTTTTCTCTCCCACGTATCATTGCAGAGAGGAAATCTTCATGTCCACATCAGACTGGTCCCACCCCTGGACAGTCCAGCCCTAAAATGTCAGGCAAATCCTCTTTGCACAAGAGAAACAGCACAACTCCAGATGTACATTTCGCCTATGTAGACCTTGTTGGTGTGGAGCAGTGGATTCCCTCTATGCACATCGAGAGCAAGGCACAAAAATTGTGATAAAACACATCAAGACAGAACAAAATAGAGGACTGGACTGTCTGTGGGCAGGTCCAGTCTGATATGGACATGGAGATTTCCTCCCTTCACTGGCACATGAGAGTCAAAAATGTGACTTAAGATGCCACTATGCCTTGAGCAAAACACTCTATTTATGTTCTGTCTCGGTGTGCATTCGTAATATTTTTTGTTTGTACACAAAACAATACACAATACTGCAATACAGAATACTGTAAGGGATGTATCATAACAAATATCATTTGAATATGGAATGAATAATTATGATTACATCATGGGTGACGTGATACCTGCGATTATGGTGGGAACTTTAAAATATGTACTTATAGGGGTAAGTGGGGAATTTCTACTGTCACATCGAAAGACTGACACTTTCTAAGTAAAACTTATGGTGATTCAAAGTCCTGAGAGTGCTGAATTCTTTCTTGCTTGTATGTATATATATATATATATATATATATATATATATATATATATATATATATATATATATATATCAAGATATTTATTTATATATAGATAGATGATCAGTTGCTTATTTTATAAAATATAGAAATAATGGTAACTGCTGTATTGGTCTTTAAGAATAAGTTAATGATGCTTTTAGAGAAGCATCGCAGCAATTATTAACTGATGAAGTACAAATATGTTAACCTCTTAGATGCTAGTGAGGTATTTAAGTTGGATACCTCTCTGGCACTCAAAGGGTTAGTGCATTGCTTTAATGGGGGTTATGAGTGATCACGTAGAATTTTAGTGCGCAAAGAGAACAGATGCCTGGTTTCTTGTGCACAAAGATGGACCTAGCCCACATTACATTATTAACACTTCCTCAGAGGATTATTAATATTTTGAACGGGATGTTTCACCCCTAGCCTGAATAGTTACATTATATAGTGAATATCTGTAAAAGTTTATTCATTTCATTTTTTAAAGCTGTAGGTGGTCAGAAATGAAGGAAGAAACATTGCCCTGCACCTGCTTCCGCATAGACTGTTGTTACCTGCTCGGTACTGCAGTCTATCACTCTGCCTTTGCTCTCCTCCCTCTATCCAGCCTCCTCCGATGACGAAGGCTTTCTGTCTGTAAGCTGGAGCGGTCTCATTGGCAGAGTAATAAACTTTGGCATATATTCACTACATAATGTAACTATTCAGGCTAACTTGTATAGGGGTGATACATCCCCTTTAATATTAAAAAAGGATGACCATGTGTTCTCCAAAGCTAACAGAATAGAAAAGATATTTTGTAGCCTGGTTTGAATGGTGATAATGTTTAAATGAAGCTTCTCCATAATTAGGAAGACTATCCTTACCCTATATCACAAGGAAAAGGGTGTTTGGCGTTTTAGTAAATCAGAGCCTATGCCATTTTTTTATGTAGAGCAGTAGCAGAACCTGTATAACAAAATACTATATAAGGCTACAGCTGAATCACAAACGTGTATCATCCATGCATTTGAAGAGAGAGGCACTGAAGAAACATTGCATTAAATAATTACACTCTTTTCAATTCAATCACAGAGTTGTGTATGTCATGTAGCTTTAAACATTCAGTGGGATAAAAACAGCACAAGTAAAATCTACTCTAAGATACATAGCACTATCTTTCTATCTTTTATATACAGTGAGGGACCTCATTAGCTCAGAACCAAAATAGGAAGACATGCTATATGTCTTGTTATCTACAGTGGATTGGACAACGGCTTGGAGATCTGCCCGCTCTGCCTACCCAAAGTAGTAATCTCTACATTAGAAAGTCAATATTGTTTGCAACTTTATATGTTATATTTAGAATCAGTGGCTAAGGGCAGAATCATCTGTGATTACATTTAATGCAGCTAGAGTTCTATGGAATTTGATTGATATGCCTTTCTGTATTTCCTGACTGTTCAAAACAATTTAAGTAGGCAGCAGCATATTTTAACCTTCTGTGTTCCATAGAGGTGTTTAACACATTGCTTTCAGCACACTTTGCATTCAAAGGTGAAAAAAATAGAAAAAAAAATCTGTTACAAAACATTAACCCTTTGGGCCATTGGTTCAAAGGGATAACGACAAAAGAAATGTCATATGATTGACAAAAATAAGTAATTGTATGCATGAAAGACATATTTTCTATAGAAAATTCGATAAAAAAACTAGTAATGTCCGTCGTGTATGACACAACTTCAGAATTGCCGGGCAAAGAGGCGGGGCAAGGGCGAAGCAAATGACAGAATTTGTATGTTAAGAAAAAAGTGGATTATATGTCACATTTTTGTATTTACATATTACAATTTCAGTCAACATTTGCGATCACAACCAACGCTCTCTGAAAATATTACTGAGCCCAACAACACTGTACTTTGAAATGTTGTTACAAATGACAGAAGCTATTTTGCTACTTTTTTGAACATAAGGCCCTCTGAGTCCTAGAGGGGTACCCCTGTGGCAATCAAAGGGTTAGCAATATTGGTAGAAGCATTGGAAAATGGAATGCAGTTCTTAAAAGAAAAGCATCCTATATAATAATTCGCTAAATGTGTTTGTCAGGAGCCGTCAAGCGCAGTAGAGACGGCTGAGCGCTCTGCAGTTGCGCGCATTGCAGGCTGCCCCCACTCCGTATCAGCCGCGGCGTGTCTCTACTGTGCATGACTTAACAGCAGCCATTGCTGGGTGGCACGGTGGTCTGTGTACACGGGGTCTTCAACTACTAACATATAAATGGAACATACAACATGAATGGAAACAGTGCCCACTTAAAGTGATTATACACACTTAGCTTAAAAAGGAAAACATTTCCAGGAAACCATAATTCCTTAACCCCTTAATGACCGGCGGCATGTCGCAATCACTTAAAGACCACAAAGCATTTTTTTTTTTTTTTTAATTTCCGGTACTGGACTTCCCGAACGGCGTGCAGCCGCGGGGGGAGCACGGAATTCCATGACGGTCATAGTACATCATGGGTCGTTAACTCAGATCGACCCGTGACGTACTGTGACCGCCAAGGGTCGTTAAGGAGTTAATTATGACATAGTATGTCCTTTTTACCCCACTCCTTTCTATCACTGAGCCTTTAATAGATATGCACCGGACTCCGTTCTCCTTCTGAAGCCAGTATATATATTTTTATTCAGTTTACTTATTGTGTACACAGTTGATAGAGGATGGTGCCCAGAACATAGTCACAAATTAATTCATGATGCAAAAATTCATGAAGCAACATTGAGTCCAGGTGCAGCATGGTTGGCGCTGTGGAAATCTGGTAAAGGCAATGAATGTGACCTACTACACTAGTGCTTCAGGGAACCTTAGGAAAAGCAGACAATAAAGAATGTTTCTGGCTTATATTTTTCCTTAACCATTTGAGTGCCAGAGGGTTATAAAATGCATTGCTCAGCAATTAATTGTGTACCCCTCTGGTGTTCAACAGGTCTTGTATTCTAGAGATGTCTCCAATGCAGTAGTTCATTGGGATGTAGGCCTCACTAGCATCTAAGTGGCCATATGATAAAATTCTTATTGACGGACAGAATAGGATATTTCTTATATGATTTAGATATAATAGTCTATGAATTAATGCTAAGGTATTAATGAAAAATCTATCAAAAATATATAATGTTATAAGGTTGCTTGACCTGGAAGATCTCCAGAATCCTCAGTGTGCCAGAACACTTTGCAAGGATTAGAAAATGATAGTCATTTCACACTTGTAAATGAGAGAAAGCTGAATATATCTTACCTGGTAAAATACTTAACCCCTTAGTGACAGACGACTTACTTGGTAAGTGCAGGAAGTCATTCACTATAATGGAAAAAAAAACCTGTCATTAAGGGGTTAAAAATAAATATTTCCATTTATTTCAGGTTTTAACCCATTGTCTGCTAGAGAAGTTTCAAAAGCATTTGGCAGAAATGTGTTGGAAACATCTCTTGCTTCAAGAGGTTAACTAAATCAGAGTTGGTCAGTTTTCTTCATACACATATCCCAGTGATTGCATTGAATTAGCCTGCACTGGTCCTCATGTATAAAGGCAGAGTGGTGCAATTCTGGTGCAAACCAAGGGCAACGCAGAGGGCCAATAAGCATTCCTTTTCATGTAACTGGGACTTTTATTTGCTTGGATGCTAGAAAAGTCAACAACCCATTGTCTTGTAATGCTTTAACCCCTTAAGGATCGGGAAAATCAGAGGTGGATTTGACTTAAAGGGATAGTAATACTTCATTTTAACTTTATTTTATTTTGTAGGCATTAAAAAAACATGAAGAATGATATAAGTCTTATCTCTCAAACCTTTATGGTTTAAGAGATATTCACAAACAAAGTATCCCTTCCCTGTTCAGCCAGATCAGAAGGGAGATGCCCAGGTAGACTGCAGAGTGGGACAATCTTCTATTAAGATAATGGAAAAAGCTGAAAAACTTGTCCAGGGGGGAAGGGCTTTCATTGTTTTCATACAAAGAAAATTGTCCCCTTCTGTTATCTGTCCTGTCATACAACCTGATCCACATCTGAGAAGAGATTGTTTACACTAGGTAAAAGGGGAGGGGAGGGGAACTTTGCTTGTGAATATCTCATAAACCATAAAGGTTTGAGAGATAAGACTTATATCATTCTTCATGTTTTTTTAATGCCTACAAAATAAAATAAAGTTAAAACGAAGTGTTACTATCCCTTTAAGGACCGGAGCAATTCTGACCTTTTTGACTATGCCTTTGTTCAACAGTGTTTTCCCCCTTAGGCTTTTATTCCACCCCCATAAATTATATACTGTTTTTTTTACAAACATATAGGACTTTCATTTGATACCACACTTATATGGATAACCCACCATTCACTTTATTAAAATTAAAGAAAAAGGTAAAAAAAAATTAAAAAACCCACCATTTTTGTTTTTTCTCTTGGGATCAATTGGGCGCAAAGGGTTAAATTTTTATGGAGACTGCATGAAAGGTATGACCAGTCAGTCATACCTACAAAATGTGCAGTTTAAAGTGGCCACTGTCCCCCCGGGTGAAAATCCCCATGTCCCTTTTTCCCACCCTATTTTCCCACTTTTTTGTTCATTACATTTGGCGGTGTGTATAAGTGTATTACATGGCTCCACAACAATCACACTTCCAATTTTGTTTCTTGAGATGTTTTTTTAAAAAATTAAATATTTTATTTGTAAAAAAAAAAAAAAAAAGTGTGTTGTTTTTATTTAAAAAAAAAAAGAAAAGTGTATTTAGCAGGTCAGAAATTGACCTGCATCTAGCCATTCTCCTGCACCAGCAGTGAAGGGCTTAACACTCCCAGCTGCTGTATTTTTTATTTCCACTAGGTGTCTCCTCTCTGTCCCTTACTTTGATGTAAGGGACGCATTGGCAGAGAGGAGACACTAGAGGCAGTAAGTAGCACTGCCTCATTCATTGCTTTAGAATGCCGGTACATGTGATCGCTGACGCAGCGACCACATGACCTGGCACAACCGACAGAGGCTGAGACTGAAGGGTCCGGTACTGGACCGCTCAGTCTCAGCCTGGAATGAATGGTAGCAGCGTGCACGGCGGCGCGCTGCTACCATTTAACACTTGACGTACCAGGACCTTAAAGCAAATTTACCCTTGACGGTCCTGGTACGTCAAGGGTCACTAAGGGGTTAAAGTAGCAGTAAATTTTTTTAATGAAAACTTATATTTTATAGAGCTTTTTCTGTTGACTAAAACAAGGGTAAAAAAAGTTATAAAAGTTCAAATAATCAGGAAGTGAATTTACTGTGTGTTTACTTCCTGATAGTTCTAACTGACAGGAAGTAACTGGAGGTTTCTGTCACATCCTATGGAAAACTGTAAGTCACTGACTTTTCTCTACTTTGGAATGTAACTGAAAAACTAAATGGAATTCGACCACTAGAAAGCACTGTTAATGTAAAAAAACACAGGTTTAAACTGTAATAACTGTGGAAATATGCACCCTGCAGCAGTGAGAATACCCTTATTATTCTTAACAGGAAATGTCCTACAACATATATTTTTTCAGGAAAAAAAAGTTTACTGCTCCTTTAAGCACTCTCTAGCATTGAAGGGGTTACCAAACCCATTTAACCCTTTGAATGCCAGGGAGTGCTAAGCAATGCTTTGGACACCCCTCTGACACTCAAAGGGCTAAATCAGTGGGAGTTTTGGGAATATTTACTTGTCCCTTGTGGTGCAGTTGGTTCACCCCTGAATTGCTCCAACATAGTGCTTTTAAGGGCTCTAGTCATCTAGTCATTATTTGTAGATGGCTGTTTCTGAAGTGAAATACTAATTCCTTTAGCTGGTAACTAATTTGACTTTGACAGTGGCCTCTACTTCCTATTTTAGTAAATGGAGTAGAATGAAAAGATAATGACTTTCCCTCCCTCCCATGAACAAGATAGATCATATCTTTATTATGAGCAGCAGAAGAAAGAGCAATGTGAAGAACAGGCCGTATCCGAGCTTGAATAGGAGAACCTGCACATTCCCTTCTATTGCTGCATAAAGGTATCATTTTACTTGTAAAGTGTGTGCAGATCTTTATTATATGAGCGTGTTAAGATGTTGCAGTGTAGGTGGTAAAACGAGAGATATATCCACATAGAATGAAGTTATTCCCAAAGTAGATTAATCCCTTGAATGCCAGAAAGATCTCCAATGTATTAATAAGCAATGTGCAAGATACCTTTATAACACTCAACTATATAATCCTAATAGCAGTAATAGCCAACATTGTCCCCACACAGGATGGCTGCACTGTTAGTGACCTTCAATCCTATTATAGAGACAGACATCATTTTAAAACTGTTAGGGTGTTGCCCTAATGGTATGGTGCTAGACACCGGTTTTGCCTAACGGACAAAATGGGTTTACTGGTACTCTTGTGCAGAGTAGACTTGTGTGACATTTAGATGGTTGACTGTCCTTAGAAGCAGGGTCAGATTGATGCACATGTATAAATGCCTCCTCTGTGATGGCACGAGAGAGCTAAAAAGATGAAGCTTCTAAATGTGCACTCCAGTGGAATATGCCATTTATGTGTTGTACATCAATTTGCTCTGAAAATACTTGGTGGAAAAAGACACCCATATTTAAGGACAAGTGCATGAAAAGGGTTAAAGATGTGAAAGAACTAGCTAGATAACTGGTCTATGAATCAGTCAGTGACTGATGTAACTGAGTGATATGAATCAACCAGGGCAGGTCATTTACTGCACTTAGACATTGGCATAACTATCTGTCACAGACTCAAGAACGAGAACTTGGACCAGTACAGTAGGTAACACAATCTTTATTGAGAGTACAAATACAGAATGAATGGCAGCAGCAAACACAATACAACACAGAAGACTTCAGGATGGATATACTGCCGTGGTGGTACCAATCTTAGTACCAGAGGGAGGCTACAGATAAGCCAACTCAGGTCCATACCTGAGTACTACTGCAGATACACACCTGCACAGACTAGGAGACTGAGAAGGCTACAGTGCTACAGGTCCATACCTGTAAGGCAGGAACCTGAGGAGATACTGTGTATTGGTCCACACCAGTACAGACAAGGCTGCAACAGACGGATATCGCATACAGGTCCGCACCTGCACAGGCAAGGTCTCGGAGGAAGGATATAGCATACAGGTCCGCACCTGCAACACCACCAATGTGTATGGAGACAAGGAGATGTCCGCCAGAGCCACCAGGAGACCCCAGCAGCTATCCACTGGAGCATTGGTATGCTGGGTGCGCAGTGGTCAGCCCTAGGTAGCTCCAAGGTGGGTAGTCAGACAGGTAGGAAATACATGGCAATACACACACCAGAGCCGCGGGTCACACCAAAGGGTGCTTGGATAGCCAAGGTCATACACAAAGCGAGTAATTGGACACAGCCACAGGTCGAACACCAGAATGGATAGTCAGCCAGGCCAAAGGTCATACACGGAGCAGTTAGTCTACCAGAGCCACAGGTCCACACCAGAAGGAATGTCAGCCAAGCCGGGGTCATACACCGAGAGGGTAGTCAGACAATCCAAATGTTGGCACCAGAACGGATAGTCAGATAAACCAAATAATATACGGAAACAGGCTGTTGCACAGGACACCACGAAAGGGCAAATGAGAGTGGTGTCCTGGAAGTACAAATACCTGGGAGCCCAGGAAGAGGAGGAGCAAAAGAATGTGACTGTGCCTTTAAATCCAACGCACGTCCCAGCCGGAAGGAACCGGCACCCTGCTAGAGGATGCAACCGAGCCGCCAACAACCCCCACGACCTTGGAAGAGGCAGAGGATGGACAGAACCAAGTGGCTGGAGCCGCTAGAAGTTTATTCTCGCCCACAATTACTTCAAGTTTGGACAGGACCTCTACCTTCAGAAAATGGGGACTGCAATTGGTACCCGAATGGCACCACAATATGCCAACCTGTTTATGACAAAATTGGAAGAGGACTTCCTGTCCACCTGCCAGATAAATCCCCTGGCGTATCTCCGCTACATAGATGATATTCTTACCATCTGGACTGCCAGTGAAGAGGAACTTCTCAAATTCCATGAGAATTACAATACGTTCCACCCCAATATCAACCTAACACTCAGTCACTCACGCACAAACATTAACATCCTTGACACAACTATCAGTATTCAGAAAAACTCCATCCACACATCCCTAACAGCAAACCAACAGAGAGCCAAACTACCTGAAAAACAATAGCTTCCACCCAAAACACACAAAGAACTCCATCATATACAGCCAGGCCATAAGATACCACCATATCTGTTCTGACATGATGGACCGTGACAAGCACCTCCAGAAACTCAGAGGAGACTTTATAAAACACGGTTACAGCTCAACTATTATTGACAGACAGATACAGAAGGCTACCCAAGTACCAAGAAAAAATCTGTTGCGCTACAAAGAACAACATAAGGGAAACCGAGTGCCACTGGTGGTCACATACCACCCCCAGGTTGAAGTTCTACGCAAAATATCAAGAGAACTTCAATCGAAATTACATACGGATGAAAGACTTAAGAACATATTCCCACAGCCTCCCTTACTCTCCTTTAGACAGCCTCCCAATTTGAAACAAATGATGGTGAGGAGTGCCCTGAATAAAAATACAAAAAATGGCACATCTCCCTGCCTACAAAAGAGATGTGAAACCTGTGCACATATTTACACCACGGACAAGATACCCCTACCGAACACCCAGTTGCACCATAAGATCTATGGTACCTTCACCTGTAAATCATCCAATGTAATATACCTTATCATGTGTGCAAAATGCCCAACAGCTCTGTATGTGGGAGAAACTGGACAAGCACTACATAAATGGTTTAATTCTCACAGATCCAATGTTAATAATAAAAAGACAGAGAACATTTTTGGCAAAATGGGCACAGTGTCAGGGATCTTAAGTTAATTGTATTGATGGGACGGTTCCGCACCCAGAGGGACATACAGGTATGGGAGGTAAGATTAATGTTAAAATTTAATGCTATTTGTAGTGGTTTGAATAAGGACAGAGAGTTTTTGTCACATTATCACTTAGTGGGTTGACCTTTCCAACAGACCCAAGAGCATCGTAAATACCTCTAAAGCCTCAGAGGAAGAGTGCAATTTACCACTGACTGATCAAAGTATCTGGATCTGAACTGAGTTCTCTTATATGATTTCCATGCTAAACAATGCTATGTGTACTTGTATTTAAGAGAGATGTGTTCATATTTATCTGTATAACATGCCTGGGAAGAGACCTAAGGTCTTGAAAGCTTGCATTCTAAATCTGCTTAGTTAGCCAATAAAAGGTATCAAAAACTATGTTTACCTCCAATCTTAAAAGAAAGTCATCATATTTAGTACTTTGTTTCACATCCTTTTCATTTTATGACCAATTGAAGTCTGCGACATATTGGCATTACCAGATTGTGGGTATTGTTCCTGGTGATGTTATGCCAGGCCTGTACTGTAGCCATCTTCAGTTCCTGTTTGTTTTTTGGGCATGTTTCCCTTCATTCTCCCTTTACCAAGGGATACGCATGTTCATTTGGATTCAGTTTGGGATATTGACTTAACCTCAAACTAAAGCTGAATGTCTGCACTTTATCCTTATTCACTGTTTCACTTAAAATTCAGTGTGCTAAAGTACAGATCCAAAACAACAATTCTTTTGTCTCTGTCAGAGTACTTATAGACTGAACTGTATACTATAGTTGTTTTCCTTCTGAGCAAAACAAGAGTACTCCTACTAGTGGGAGATACATATTTTATGAGTTGTAACAGTTTAACCCCTTAAGGACCATTGAAGTGGCAGGACCGTCACGCTGGTCCGGCACTTAAGGACCAGTGACAGTCCTGGCACGTCACGTACTTTTACTCACCACGCTCCTGTAGGAGCACGATGAGTAATACCGGGCACTGAAGTTGATCACTCCAAGACCGGAGCAATCTCTTCCAGTGCCCCGTTTGACGTGCCGCCCCACGTGATCAGTCACGTGGGACGGCACGTCAAAGATTTTTTTTTTTTACATCAAAAGTGTCCTCCAGTGGTCAGAAAGTTCACCTCTGGTTCATTTTGTGTTCTGAGAGTAATTCTGTTGCATTCTGTGGGAGAGACGAGTCACTGAGAATGGTTATTCTAAGAATGTGATGGTAACAGTTTCACTACTTCCTTACAGCTTGAAGTTTCAGGAGGTGATGAGGTTGTCACTCACTTCCTGACAGTTTATATTGTTAAAACTGATGACTGTCCTGGCACGTCATAGATTTATGGGGTCGCCATGCAGCTACATGCTGCTCTGCAATCCCAGAATCCATTGCAAAGTAAACAAAAAAGTGCTGTGGTCCCTAACGGTCGTCCTTCTGCAGATTGTGCGGTCCTTAAGGATCTATTTATTTATGTAGCAAACATACGCATTAAACTATATCCAATTTTATTTTGAAATGTTAACAAAGTCCCCAGCCTCTGCTTTGTCTTGAAATCTGCAAATGTATTTCAGGCCTGTCTGGCACCAGTAACAGGGATGCATAGCCTGAGACCTACTAGTTGTTGTTAAACTACAACACCCATAAAGGCTGACTGAGGGAATGATGTCAGTTGTATATCAACAACAGCTGGAAGGCTCACATATTCCAGCCCTGGCCTAAAAAGGACTAATGATGCACCTTTTGAAATAAGCTTAGTATTACCGATTTACCATATCAAATAGAGCAAGATTCACTATGCAGTGATAAAAAGGTGATAAAGTGGAGATGACTTATCCAGTATATCACTTCTCCACATCTTATGTTATTCTATGGAGCCAATGCACTAAGATTTCTTCATCTTTGGAGAAGGCTGTATAGAATAACACAGGAACTGGAGAAGTGATATCACTGGAGACGTCATCTCCACTTTATCACCGCTTAGTGATTCTCCCCCCCAAAAGTTCTTGGGTTAAAATCACTGTTTTGGAAGCATCCACTGAGCCTCTATTACGTTACAGTACATGGACTGCTAAAAATAAAAATATATTATCTAGTTTTCATGTGGATATTGCTTTGTAGTATGAAAGCTATTACTGGCACTAGAAGCACTAAATTCATTAGTGGTTTATAAATAGTTTGCATCGTGCATCTAACATGAGACACAATGCCATTATGATAACTGATCTATTGGAAAGGAAGCTGAAAGCTTTTGTGTGACAAATAAGCTTATTATTTCTGTGAATGTCAAAGGCTAAATAAAGAACATGTGAGCAGCAACATTTCTAGCTTAAAACAACATTTGTAATTAGACTAAGATATTTTGTTTAACCTGTTGCAAAAAAAACAAAAATCATCAATTAGCAAGTAATTGTGGTGGTTTGCGATCAGATCTACTCACACCGGCAATGCCTGAAATCACTTTTACCAGTCTGGGCATCTTTTGTTAGCTGTCTTTTCAATGATAAGATTCTGTCAATCACAGCTTGCATTCATAGGAAAAGCCATTACACAAAAACACAGAAACTGCTCAGATCTTAAGTAGTCAGAAAAGGGCAACCAAACTTAGATGCTGTCAGATGCAGGACAGTCCTGCTTTATTCAATTGTTGCAGTAGCTTTAAAATGTCATTCACTCACAATCACAGTTCCTTAGAACATAACACGCTTCATCAATTTTTGATAATCTGGGTTATTAAAGTATATTTACTGAATGGAAGAATAGCACCACAGCTCATGAAAATAATAATAGAAAAAAGACAATATACAGCTGAGAAAATTTTCAAGATTTATACATTATCATGCAGTTGTACGTGACAGTTGAAGACTTTTTTTTTTATCAGAGAACAGAAATCTAAACAAAATTCATTTTAGTAAAAAAATATAATTGAATATAAACACACCAATTTAATTTCGAATTTAATATAGGGATAGTGTATTGTTGGAGCTTCAGTTGTTGGTTGACTGTTAGGGGATGACGGGAATTGTAGTCGCCAGCAGCTGAAGGTCTAACAACTGACTGTGTCTGCTGTAATGTGATTGTATTATAAATAATTCTCAAAAGCCACCGAGAGATCATAACCATGTTCACTCTAGAGAGGTCTCCAATCAATGGGGCATAATTATAAAAAGTATTCTAGAAAGTACTAGGATGATGGTCATTTATCTGTCGCTATTGTTCGTTCAACGTAGTGATATTTGGTAACTGTACGTCTGTTTTATAGTTAGCGTTAATCTACAATACTGTACATACAGTACTACAACTATTTTTTAGAAATACAACTCACATGGTGTAAAATATTTGGTTAACATTTTGCTGCAGTTTTGTAAAAAACAACATTATTTCTACATTTCTTTAAAATTAGTTGTGCCATTTTTTGCCTGATATAACACCATATTTACAAAGACTAAGCTAGAGATCATTAAGACTTCCAAAACTAGTACTGGTATTTTATAAATGCCGACCATGCATTTTAGCACAGATTACAGTCATTATTCTCATTGGTCAACTTTTATAAATCTCCAACAATGTCTTTAGCTTTCAAGAGCTTTATGACCAAAAGAAACTGAGGGTGAGATACTAATAATGCATAAAGGGAATTTTGGTGAGTGAGAGCAAATTAGGCAGTGGTCCTACTTTCCACCTATGTACAAAGCCCTTCTGGCACAAAAATGCCTGCTTTACTCCACACTCCAAGGGCTGGGCAATGTGGGACTGCCATTCCTGTACACAGGCTTACTCCCACATTTTTGGACTTGATAGTTCATGCAAGGTGATAGTCAACCGTGTGAAAGACACCATAACTCAGTAGTAGAGATGGGAAAAAATGTAGTAAAAAAAATGGTACTTTATTCACCAACATTTCAATACATAGAATATACATAATTGTCCACCTTTTCATTGCCACCTATTAATTTCCCAAGACAACCTTGCCCTTTCCTGCCCATGCTTAATATAACCATTGTAATGCCCACCCTATAGTATTAAAATCCAGAGCATCCTGTTGTGCTGTGAGGTATAGCAGTAGAAGCAGCGATAGCTATGGAAAAAAACACATGATTTCATAAAAGGTGGAATATAAGATCCCTAGACACACCTGAAATGGTGTTGGCTTGTTGTGGTGCTGCTGCTCCCTCTGCACTAGGGCACTAGGCACTACCACCACTGCCTGTCCAATGTCATCACTGGTGCTGCTGGAACCACCACTGTGGGCATGATGATCCCTGTTCTACTCCCACCCCCCACACACACTACTACCATCACCCATGGGCGTGATAGATACACCAGCCTGATAATGTGATGTGATATTATAGACTCAGACAACTCATCATCAGCAGGAACTAAATCAGAAAACACCATAATTTCATAGGTGGAGGAGAATATAATGTTCCTGGTGGTAGCTTATCTTGTTGTAGGCCTGCAAAAAATTTTTTTTTAAGGATGGATTTGCTATAAGCCTAATATCACTTTTTTAATGACTTGCCTAACTGTATAAGCCTTCTAATCTTTCTTTCATGGCTTACTTAGTCTTAAAAGGCTGTGCTAACAATTTCTCAAAAAAGTTTTACCTATAATTATATATTTTTTTTTTTGAAAGCTAACCAATATGTAAGTCATTGTTACAATTTTAAATGGTTTACGTAGTCTGTGAACCCAATGTAAAATGTTTTGAGAGGCCTGTTGGGTTGCTGGCTAACCCTTCTGCAAACACCTTTCTGAAGTTATCATTTTTATAAAGAGACAAGATTAAGAAAAAGTGTAAATGCTTAACTAGTAAATTAATGCTCTATAGGACACGTCCAGTATAGCTGTCCGTCACCATGTTGCTGTAGTAGGCTTGTTAATAATTTTGTGAAAGGCATACCTGCTGACTATGTATGCCACATGAGTGTGTGAATAGTCTGTATTGCTATCTGGATCAATACACATAACACTATTAGTGTAATTTTAAAATGATTGAGATAAGATAAAATAAGGGAGTGGAATTGAAAGGATCTCCCTGCCTATCCTCAAAAATAAAATGTTATATATTGTAAGCATTGAATAGTACTTTATATGCTATCGGAATAAAAATGTACTATTACTCTTGATAGTGTAATTTTCACATTTTAAAATTATATTCATAAACAAATGAGCAGCTATAACAATAGATTATCGTCAACATCGTTCAACAGCAGTAATTAAAAAATAATAATATTAAAGAAGGTGGTGTCAGAGGAAAAAAATGTCATTTTTTACATTTCCAATTCTTCAAATGTACTCAAATCTTTGAAAACTATGGAACTTCTTATTGTTTTCATTAGCTACTTCTTCTCTAAGAAAAATGATACTCCATTGGTATGGTGTAACATATAATACGTGGTGCCAGATGCATAAAATGACACCTACCTGTTTTAATTTTTTAATAAGCTGCCGGCTCTAAAATTATCCTATTAGAGGAATGGTATGTAAGTAGACATTCACCTTCATCAGGGCGCTAAAGACTCAGCTGGGCACCAGGATTACTGGTAAGTGTTTCTTGTCAATGGCTGTTTTGTAACTTAGTTGGATTAACCCTGTGAGTGCCAGTGTGGTAATTATACTCTACTGGCACTCATAAGGTTAATTGTACTAACAATGCACACATTTTTTAAGTGCATTTGATGTATTGTTATGGGGATTAGGGCCCCCATAACAATACATTCACTGGGGACCTAGGGTTTTTTTACTTTTTTTTTTTACATTCAATTGATGTGTTGGCTGTTTTTAAATCCGTTAAGGGACTCTGCACCCAAAAAAAACTAGGTGCAGATTTTCCCACGATAAAGTGGGTCCCTTGATGGATCTTACATCTAATACAGTCAATTGAATTGCATCTTGCTGCTTGTTTTTTTTTTCCAGTAGGTGAAAACGCTGCTACTTTTTTTGCCCAACATTTTTTTTCTGGTATTTTTTCATAACACAGATAATTGAATAACTTACCGTGCTTGAAAAAAATGTTGTTGACTGTTTTTTTATTTAGCGTTGGACCCATTTGAATCGAGGCCTAAGTTCCATAAGTACCCTTGGGTTTATAATATACCATCAGATTGAGATGGTTTATTGACCATAACATTTTCCAGTCTCTTCTGGACTTTGTCCTCCGTAAGCCATGTACATAAAGGAGGAAATTCTGTTGTTTTGTCTATTTTCCATAGCCTGTCATTGTTGCTTCCTTTGTGTATACAGAAGCAAAGAATGTGTTTAAGTTGTCAGACAAAATCTTATCCTCACTAATCAATTCACCTGTCTCAGACGTAAGAGGACCAATATCAACTTTAAGTGTTTGTAATTAATATACTTGTAGAATTATTTAGGATTTCTGTTGTTCTCTTTTGCAATACTTCTCTTCTTTTCAATTTTAGCTAGCCTTTTGCTTGCTTCCAGATTTTATTGCATTCTTTACATATTTTTAAATGATGCATCTGACCTGTCTGACTTAAACAATTTTAAAGCCTGCTTCTTATTTCTCATTTCCATGCAAATCTCATTATTAAGCCACATCGGTCTCAATTTGCTCCTCTTGTGCTTGTTCCCCAGTGGTATATATTGATGTGTATATTTGTCTAAGAGCATTGTAAGCAAATTCCATGATTCTTTTGTATTTTTATCTGGCTGTATGCACTAAAATGGCCATTACCATTACAGATATCCAGAAAAGGTAAGTAAGGCATACCATTTTTCGAACCTAGACAATCACCCACATCAAATGATTCAGTACTTAATGTTAACCTGAGAAAAACCATACCCCATTGGTACAGGTTTACATACTGTAGTGAATGCCAGGAGAATGGCTACTTGGGTGAGCAGGCAGTATATATATATATAGATGTGATTCCAGGTCTATCAGTGGAACAAGGCAGTCTGGAGAAAGTGTGCATGCAAGGTCCTTTTAATAATACTGGGTAGTGGAACCAGTCTTAGATGTCTGTCAGACAATATATGTGGGGATCTGTGACCCCCCCCCCCCATCTGAAAGAAGAACCAGGCTTGAGGGTCTGACAGTGAATGTGGGAATCTGTAATGGGACCAGATGGGGGAGATAGATAGTATATGTGAGATGAGTAGACAGTGGATCAGGGGTCAGGGGTATGTGTAAGTTCCAAAGTGGTGTTGGTATCACGGTGCCCGTGCTCCCCTTGTTATTGTTTTCCTGTCAGTCTACACTGTGTGTGCTCCCATTGGCTGTCCTGTGTTTGTCCCGTCCAGTATGGCCTGCTCCTGTGTACCGACCCGGCTTGGCTGACGTTCCTGCTCCTGTGTACCGACCTGCTTGGCTGACGTTCCTGCTCCTGTGTACTGACCCGGCTTGGCTGACCTTCCTGCCCTGTGATTCGACCCAGCTTGGCTGACGTTCCTGCTCCGTGATTCGACCCGGCTTGGGTGGCGTTCCTGATCTGATGGCCTATTGTCGCCTTGGCGATATTCTGATTCTACAGGCGATCCAGTCCCCGTTTCTGGTCCAGCAGAGTGCGAGAGTCAGTTTCGGTTACTGCTACGGCAATGTGCCATTGGCCTAGTCTCCGTTATCGCTCCTGCGGAGTGCAAGTGTCTGCCTCAGTTACTGCTACAGCAGTGTGCCATTGGTTTAGTCTCCGTTACTGCTCCTGCAGAGTGAAAGTGTCTGCCTCCGTTACTGCTACGGCAGTGTGCCATTGGCCTTGTCTCCATTACTGTTCCTGCAGAGTGCAAGTGTCTGCCTCTGTTACTGCTACGGCATTGTGCCATTGGCCTAGTCTCCGTTACTGCTACTGCAGAGTGCAAGTGTCTGCCTCCGTTACTGCTATGGCAGTGTATCTTTGGTCTGGTCTCCGTTACTGCTCTTGCAGAGTGCAAGTGTCAGTTTCCGTTACTGCTACGGCAGTGTTCTACGTTACTCAATTCCTGATAGTACTCTGGCAGTTCACGTTTGTTCTGCTAACCTGTTCCTGGGCGTTAAGTATCTTGAAGCTCTCTATATGGAAAGAGCTCTATCACAGAACTCTCAACACATGGGACTGTTTACACTCCTTGAAGACCTTTAACCCATGCAGTACCTTTGTCCTGGGAATCCAACATATTCTGCCTGACCTGTGTCAGTATAGACTGCTATGGACTTTATGGTTATACTGGACCTGTGTAGGCATATGTATATATAACCTGTTGTGTGTCTGTATTATACTGCCTGTATACTACAGGACTTGTGAGGGTTCTTATTTTATTGTGATTTCAATAAAACTGTGTTTTATCCTAAACCACTGTGTCTGTGTGTCGAACAATCCGTTACAGTTGGACACCACTCTGGTATACTTTTTTTATTTATTACTTTGTTTTAATTACTATTTTTTAAGTATTTTAACCCTTAAGTGCCAGAGAGGTGTCCAATGCATTGGATAACTCTGCAACATTCAAAGAGTTACATTCCGACCTCATGAGGGGCAGCAGGACTCATCCTGATGTCCTCCCAGCTACTGAACTCCCACACTCAATAGAGGTGACACAGGTGTGCAGCATGGCTCCCCTATTTCCATCCTACCTGAGGTGCTGGGTAGAAGTGAAAGGGATTGAGCTAAACATTCCTTGTCACTAGTGACATGGTATGGAAGTCTTTCCCTGATCCTTCTCACTCCTACCAGGACGTTTGGGTAGGATGGATGCTGCTCTCCAGCATTGCTTTTATAGATGTCCCAGCCAAATCTGTTGGGATATCAATAGCTAGGGGGATCTGAAGCTGCCAATAATACTGGCTTCTGCAGAGACCGCACTTTGGCGGTACAACGGACGCGATTGGCATAGCATGAACAGTATCCAAATCCATACGTTTTAATGCCTTGCCTCTCTGGGGATTAAAACCTCTGTTTGCAACAAAAAAAGGGGTAGCATGTCAGCTATCAAAATTTTGCCATTACACAGGTGTACTGTTGGATTGTATTTGCACAGTTTGTGACTTTTCTCTAAGAATTTAGTAAGTGTGAGTTGGAAGCATATAGAAGAACCGTTTATCATAATTGTTTTAAAAACATGAATAGCAGTATTTGTAAAGACTCAATGACTTGTCACCTCTAAATAATTCAGTCATCCTCCTCCATACTTTATATTTGCACAACAGCAGTAGGGGACATTGATGTTATTGCTACTGATGCAAAATGTTATCCCACTCTCTGAGATATCCGACGTACTATTTTTATGCTCCCTTTGGCCTGTGCATTTTTAGGAGTGCTTCTATTGTTGCCAGTTGTTGCAGATCTGATGTGCTGCTGGTCTGTTTCTTAGTCAGACCTGTGGTCAAGCTTCAAGTGGAATCTCAGTCTCCATTTTCCCAGATGTAATCTTGCTTTGCTCCTGCTCTCATGTTTTTAAAGACAAACAATTTAGCAATATGGTTAGCTTTTGCATTGTGAGTCAAGTATCTCTATAATATAGATTTAATAGATTAAGAGCTTCTATCTTGAGTTACTAGTACTATAACAAGTGTTACATCATGGAATCATATCAGCAGTTGGTGTCAGTGGTTCTGCACTTTGAATGACAGCTGAAGGACTCATAGCTCACATTTTTCATAAAGCCATTTTTATCAATTACCCCCAATGGCCCATGTTTATAAAAGTACATTTCTGGAGTAAACCCAATCCTGTTAAATTTTATTGAGTTTTTAAAAAGCTCTATTCAAATACATTTGAATTTCAATTTTTTATTTTGTCCCCTTTGCTTTTATAAATAGGTGTAGGTCCAAAAGAAAAACTAGTCTTAAAATTACATAATTTGCATGTATTTATTTATTTATTTTTTGTTTAGAACAAAATTCCAGTGACATAAAGACAATTTTCTTTACTAGTTAACACATAAAAGGCAAGATTATAAAAATGAGGAATGGTCAAAAACATTTGTAACTCTAGCTTGATCTTAAAAACAATGTACAGATTACCATCCTTCTGGGGATAGGGAATGCCCATTTGACTAGTGTTAGTACTCTATCCATTGTAGTGAATAGGGATGGGTGAAAAGTCAGAAAAATTTCCTGTGGGAATTTTGTGGAAAATCAAAATGTTCCACTTTTTTAATGAAACGTTCCACCTGTACAAAATACATAAAATGTCTGCCTTTTCTCCATTGCCAATACATTTCTCATTATAACTTTGGCATTTTTCATCAATGTTTCCTTTTGCCTACTTGCCGTCCTCTTTCTCAACACCTGGAGAAGGGCAAGCCAAGCCTTGTTGTTCTCACTACAGTGGGCTCACCCTTCCCCAAACAGAGAGGAAAAAGAAAGCTAGGCCTGGCATCTTATTATGGCCTCTGGCCCACTGCTTTGCACTCTGCCATATTTTGTATCCGAGCCATGTCTTTAGCATTATGTTTCACAAGTAACTGGAAGCTCCCTTTGCATTCAAGAGATTAATATACAATAATAAATTACTTCTGAGTAATTTTACATGAGTTAGAAAATAAATACTGTGTGGCTGTTTCAAAGAAAGACCTTTATTTCTTTTACAGTTAATAGACTGAATAAGAGCTATAGGCTGGCATATTGTAATAGATACATATTTATAATACCAATAGTGGCATTTGGTAAAGAACAACAATTTCAAAAGGGTATGTGCTGCCTCTTATCATTCTCTGCATGCAAGTCTATCTATTGGAACATGTAAAGCTATTTTAAACTTATTTATTCTGTCACTCATAACTTTTGAAGACAAACTCAGATTCATATGAAAGCTGGCAGCATTTTGTTTATTGTAATTCTCTTTTATCCATATCATATTGTAAAATAGAAAAATGCACTGCAGTTTTCAAGTAGGAAATATCTGTGAGATGTTTATGGAAGGAATCATTGTTTTCAGAGAAGTCTTGGTAAAATCTGAAATTGCCCACATACTGTTTAATTGAACTCCTTGCATGCTAGAGACCTGGCATCAGACTGCTATTATGGGGATTTGAACCTGACTATTGCAATCTATGAGGACTGCACACACAAATGTTCTGTGTTTCTGTTGCTGTGAGACACAAACTTCATTGATGTGTACAGCCAAAGGAGGATCCTTTTAAGCCGTCACCCCTATAATGGTGGAAGATTTGGTAAAATATAATAATTGTCCTTTGGGATAAAGTTAGAAGAGAATAAAAGAAACTTGAGTATGATCTCTGATTTGCTTGCTGGCAGACACACTTCAGCATATCTAAGACTTTAAAGGGATAGTGATACTTTGTTTTATCTTTATTTTATTTTATTTTGTAGGCATTAAAAACATGAAGAATGATATAAGTCTTATCTCTCAAATCTTTATGGTTTGAAAGATATTCACAAGCAAAGTTTCCCCTCCAGCCCCTTTTACCTAGTGTAAGCCATCTCTTCTCATATGTGGAATGCAGTCCATAGACCAGACAGATAACAGAAGGGGACAATTTTCTTCCTATGAGAACAATGAAAACCCTGCCCCCCTTGACAAGTTTTTCAAGATTGTCCCTCTCTGCAGTCTACCTGGGCACCTCCCTTCTGATCTGGCTGAGCAGTGTTACATCAGTAAAAGGGGCGGGAGGGGGATACTTTGTCATTGAATTACTCTTGAACTACAACTCTGACAGAATTGAAATAACACTCTCCAAAGTCCATATACTATGATGATTAATTAGAGCTGTTTTTATTATGGAACATTACTATCCCTTTAATGTCAACTTGCTCTTAATGCCTGCCATATAAGGTGCAGGAAAATTGAGTAAAGTCACACCATTTCATCTTTGCCTTGTTTTCTACAGTGTTAATGAAAGAGTAGAGGAAAAGAACACTGAAATTCCAATAGGCTACCCCATTGGCCACCTCTTGCAAATTTTGATTAGGCAGGTATAATGCTAGAAAAATGATTCCAGCAGCTGTTTTTGCATGGAAAGTATTTGTACATTCACCTCAGTGACTCTTGATGAATGTATCAACTGAACTTTAATCGATTATATTTTATCTTGTCTGAGAAAAATGTAAATTAAAGTGATATTATGATGATTTGTCCAACTCTTCCTTTTCAGTAATCTTTAAATGACAAAATGTGTCTAAATGAGAAATATAGTGTTGTTATTTAGTCTAGAGCAGGGGTAACCAAACCTGGTCCTCAACAGCAACCAACAGTGCATGTTTTAGACTATCACTGCTTTAGTACAGGATAATCAATCAATGGCTCAATCGTTTTAAAGGGATAGTAATTCTTAATTACTACTAATCCCTATATTAAAGTCCTATTAAAAATAAATGTATTGTCCCCAGTGTCATCTCTCAGACCTTTATGGTTTGAGAGATTATCGCTCCTAAATTTGCCTTCTCCCTTCCCCTTTCCCGAAGTCAGCGTTGAAGCTAACTGAAGGGAAATCCTGTCTTCATCAGGCAGCTCTGCAGCAGATCGCGTTAATAAAAAAAAAATATTTAACTAAAATGGTCTTCTTTTTTTATTATAGCGATCTTGGATGTGCTGCAGAGCTGCCGGAAAGTCGTACGACTGGCTTCCCTGCAGTCAGCTAGAACGCTGACTTAGGGGAAGGGGGAGGGAGAGGGCAACTTTAGGAGTGATTATCTCTCAAACCATAAAGGTTTGAGAGATGACACTGGGGGCAATACATTTATTTTTAATAGGACTTTAATATAGGGATTAGTAATAATTAAGTATTACTATCCCTTTAACTGAGTCACTGAAGCAGGGTTATGCTGAAAGTTTGCCCTGTCGGTAGCTCTTGATGACCAGAATTGGTTACCCATGGAGTGCACTAGACAAACAGAGACAAGGGGAGAGAGTTATATAAATGGAGCTATAAAGAAAGTCTGTAAAAATGTCACAAAGCGACATAAAGCTATGACTAGGGGCCATATGTTCAAAGAGATAATGACAAAAAATGTTGTATGAACGACAAAAATAATAATTGTATGCATGAACGACATATTTTCAATAGAGTATATGGCATAAAAATAGCAATGTCTGTTGTGTACTACACAACTCCAAAATTGCCAGGCAAAGGGGCGGGTCAAGGGTGTGGCTAAACTGTTCCCCAGTGTTGTATAGAGGAAAAGAAAATTAGTAGAATACAATGGCAAAAAATGTTGCATAAATAACTGTAAAGGGAATGTGATGTTTTGAATGTGAGAAACCTATAATAATTGAAGGAAACACAACACAAGCACAGTTACCTATATACCACCATTTTTTCATTAGTTAAGACATTTTTGTCATTACATAAGACAATTTCAGTCAAGAAGCGTACTTTAATGACAAAACAGGATACTTCTGATGACAACCGACACTCTCTGAAAATATTAATCAGCCCAACGACACTATACTTTGAAATGTCGTTACAAACGACAAAAGCTATTTTGCAACTTCTATGAACATACGGCCCTTAGTGTTTAGCAGCATTTTAGCTAAATGTTAGCTCCAGTCAGTCAACTTTCTAGAAAAAAGTAGAAATGACCAGGTCCTATTAACAACTGTGTCTCCATGTATTTATAAAGACATTTGCTAATTGCACCAAAAATAGATAATAGGCAATTTTAGCGATAAAGTCTTAATGCCAGTTATAACCTCTTCTTAATGGAAGTGTATAGTGACAGCCATGTATAAAAAAAACATTTCTCAGTTGTGAATTTTCAACATATTTTCCCAGAAAATTCTCAGATAAACATATTTATGAACTTGACTTTACTTCTTTCTAAATATGATGATCCGTCGATGTGAAGTTTAGAGAGAGAGTTATTAAAATTACACATATAGAATGCTTTTTTTTATAAATATCCCCTCCTGTAGGCCGTATTCATCAAGTTAAGGAAGTCCAGTTCTAGAAGAAACCATCTGCACCACTTGGGGATGTGTGTAAATACTAATTAATTTATATGAAGATATTAACCCTTTGAATATTAGATAGTTCTACAACACATTGGGATTTTGCTAAATTTTTGTTTCCCCTCTATGGTGCCGCTGATTTGCACCACAATTGCTTCTCTTTAGCTTGATTAATAAGGCCCTTTGTTTGGATTAAAGGGACACTAATGTCCCATAATTTTTTTTTGTTTTGTAGGGTTTAAAAAAATAAATTATATGTCACAAATCCCATCTCTCATACCATTACAGTTTGAGAGATAATCACTTCTAAAGTTCCCACCTCCCTCCCCTTCTCCTGATGTCAGCGCTCTGCTGACAGCAGGAGATCCCGGTCCTGGGACCAGCCGGCGGCTCTGCAGCAGAGCCGAAATAGCGATATTGGATAAGAATTACTTCAATGGAATGGTCTACAATGTGTGCCTGGTTTGCAAGCGCACTCTGTAGACCGTTCCAGTTAAGTAATTATTTTCCGGTATCGCTATTGCAGCTCTGCTGAAGAGCCACATCATGTCGACCGATACAGATCTCCTTCTGTCAGCTATACAGCTGACATCAGGAGAGGCAAGTGTGAATATCTCTCAAACCATAAAGGTTTGAGAGAGAGGATTTGTGCCACATAATTTATTTTTTTAAACTCTACAAAACAAGAACACATTTTTCTGGGACATTACTCCCCAGGTTTGTAGGTCTTTTGTGAGGATAACCCCCAGTCCTCTGATTTATTTTCCGTGAATGCTCTTTTACATATTCAGCACCAAAATTCTGCAACTCTTGGTGATGCACAGTTGAAGCCTCTCAATGACTTGAGATTTTCAAGAAGTGACTGAAGACATTCCTGTTTATTCGAGCATTTAATTAATACATCATAAGTCTTAAAACCATCTCAATAATTATCATTTTTATTTTTTTCTCTCTCCCACAAAATTCTCTGATCTTAAAGGAGCAGCAAACTTTTTTTATGAAAAAATATATATTGTAGGGATTTTCCTATTGAGTAAAATAAGGGTACTCCCACTGCTGAGAGATTTATATTTCCAGAGTTATTATGGTTTAAACCCATGTTTTTTTTTCATTAGCAATGCCCTCTAGTGGTCAAATTCTCATTAGTTTTCCTGTTAGATTCTAATGGAGAGGAAAGTCAGAGACATTTGTGGTGCGATGCAGGAAACGTGAGCAATCGCTATTTCCCGTGCGAAAACCACTAGGGAATAGGTTTGCAAATGATTTTGTTGAATTGCACATGAAAAAAATCAAGATTAGCGAACGGCTGCGTATATTTTTTTTTGTGGGCATGACTAAGATTAACAAGTCTGTGTGAGTGGAATAGCGAATGAGCATAATGCAGGAACTGCTACTGCGAATTAATTTATACGTTTGTGTACTGTTGATGTATAATGGAATTTTTTATGCGTAATTCAATAAGCGTTCGGTATTTAGCTTCCTGGATTAGAACATGCGCACAAAAATGCCTTAATCCAATGTGAACATTTCTTGCATCGTGCCAATAGTTCTCCATAGAATGTGATAGAAACTGCCTGTCACTTCCTGTCAGTAAATTCACTTCCTGATTATTTGAACTGCTATTCATTTTGAATAAAACACCTGAGAGCGATGGGAGTGACCTTGTTTTGTTCAGCAGGAAAAACTCTATACAATATGTGTTTTCATAAATAAAAGTTTACTGCTCCTTTAAACTGTTGTCTTCAATTCTGTTACCTGCTTTTCAATAACTGTAATGCGCTTTGACTTCCATTTGGGAGAAAAATTACACAGCACAATAACATAATCAGTATGTCCAACATATTGCAAAGAATCAGAGTAACATAGGCTCATATTTATGAAAAAACAAAATTATTCTGGAGTAAACCAACTGCACCATAGGGGTCAAAATAAAAATTCCTAAATTCCCATGCACTTGTATAGCACTTTTTAACCCCTTGAATGGCAGAGAGGCCTCTCTAGCATTCAAGGGGTTAAAGACCAATATAATTTAGTAGGAATTTGTATTTGGCCACTAGGGTGCATTTGGTTTACTCCAGAATAACTCCATGGTTTTATAAACATGAGCCATAGTAACATAGTTGATGTGAATTCACTGACAAAGTGGTGAGGATATAAATCCCCAGAAGTGCTTAATGAGGCAATAAAGTTTGTCAGTCCTGAATATCACAGAGATCTGCAGTAGGGATGCAGAGGGCAATGCAGAATTTTTACATATGGGAAATAACTCCTGTAGAGTTCAGGTAACTTTCCACACTATATCCCCTTCCCCATATGCTTTACTATCCCTTTATTAGCAGCGACATTATGCAACCAATTGTAAATATCTTCAGGAATAATGATTAAAGAAACTGACCTTTTTTCTATTTTCTGTTCCAGTGGTGCTTTTTATTGAGGTGACTTTACACTAGTGGTTGTGGAACCCATTGGTTTCACGCAAAATCACTGCAGAGCCCAAAAAAAAAAACAAACCTTAACCCAGTGGGTGCTAGAAAGGTCTTCAGCATATTGTCTCTTGTATCCAATTCATTAACGCAGTAGACAAGGTAGACAAAGCTCCGGGGCCAGATGGTATACACCCACGGGTACTTAAAGAGCTAAGCCAGACCCTGGCCAGACAATTATATTTGATTTTTCAGGGATTCTTTTATTTCAGGTATGGTGCCCATGGATTGGCGTAAAGCAGATGTGGTGCCCATATTTAAAAAGGGATCAAAGTCACAACCAGGAAATTACAGACCTGTAAGCTTGACATCTGTGGTAGGGAAGCTGTTTGAAAGGTTGCTAAGGGAATATATTCAAGAATTCTGCTGGAACAGGAATATCATTAGCAATAGCCAACATGGCTTTGTGAAAGACAGGTCTTGTCAAACTAACTTGATCGCATTTTATGAAAAAGTGAGTAATAATATAGATGCAGGAGCGGCGGTTGATGTGATCTATTTAGACTTTGCCAAGGCATTTGATACAGTTCCACACAAGAGGTTACTGTACACATTCAGTGAAATAGGCCTAGGGGAAAATGTTTGTGTGTGCATTGGAAATTGGCTGAAAGATAGAATGCAAAGAGTGGTAGTAAATGGCAAGTTCTCCAGTTGGATAAACGTGATAAGTGGAGTATCTCAGGGATCTGTCCTGGGTCCTCTTCTTTTTAATTTGTTTATTAATGACCTCCCAGAGGGCATAGGGAGCCATGTATCGGTGTTTGCCGATGACACAAAATTAAGTAAGGTAAGTCTGAAATGGATGTGTCTTCATTACAAGAGGATTTGGACAAATTGAGTAACTGGGCAGGCAAATGGCAAATGAGATTCAATATAGATAAGTGTAAAGTTATGCATTTTGGGTATAATAATAAAAATGCAACATATAGTTTAAATGGTGGTTCTCTGGGGAAATCTACAAATGAAAAGAATTTGGGAGTAATGGTAGACAATAGATTTAGCAGTAGCATGCAGTGCCAGCTGGCAGCTGCAAAGGCCAATAAGATCTTGGCATGTATTAAAAGGGGTATTGACTCAAAGAAGGAAGATATAATTATGCCTCTTTACAGGTCCATGGTAAGACCCCACCTAGAATATGCTGTTCAATTCTTGACGCCCTTTCTGAAGAAGGACATTATGGAACTAGAAAGAGTGCAGAGGAGGGCTACAAAACTAGTAAGAGGAATGGAAAGTTATCAAGAAAGGCTAGAAAAGTTAAATTTGTACACACTAGAGAAACGGCATCTTAGAGGGGATATGATAACACTATATAAAAATGTTCAGGGCCCATACAAAGGGCTCTCCAAAGACCAGTTCATGAACAGAACAGTACACAGGACGAGGGTCCACTCGCTTAGACTTGAGAAAAGGAGATTTAATCTACAACAGTGGAAGGGTTTCTTTACAGTAAGGAATTCACTGCCTGAGGAGGTGGTGCTATCGAATACATTAGATGCCTTTAAAAGGGGCCTGGATACTTATTTAAAAGAGCATAACATAGAGGGCTATGTAAGTTAGTATTGGGATTAATATTTAGTTAGGGCTTGTTGATCCAGGGAGGAATCTGATTGCCATTTGGAATCAAGAAGGAATTTTTTTCCCCCCATTCAAGGCAGAATTTTAAATTGCTATATTGAGGGGGGGGGGTTGCCTTCTTTTGGATCAATGATGGTAAACAGGAATAGGAAAAGGGTTGAACTAGATGGACGCAAGTCTTTTTTCAACCTAAATTACTATGTTACTATGTTACTATCAATATCAAATGTATCGGAATGCTAGTTTGTACTATTAATTTAAAGGAATAGTAATGCTTAATATGAATGGACAAAAAGTTCCTTTTTTGTATGAATTTTTGCTAAACTAAGTGAGATAAAGGCGGGAGGTAGGTGAGATAAAATCTCCAATGAGAAACACTCTCCAAATCCAATCCCTGCTGTTCTATAGTCACCATAGAATAAAATAGGGATTGGAGCTTTCATCACACTGGACTCTCACCTTAGTACATCACCCCACAGTGTAGCTGCTGGTCTCTATATCATTACCAGTTCTGGAATGAAATAATTCCCTATTGCCTGGAGAGATACTCACATTGTACTGCATTTCACAACATTTCTGTAATTTACACTTCATCAAATTGTCAGGTTACACTATTCTGTCTAGCCTGGTTCCTCATGCATTTTGTGTGTTATAAGATTCAAAGAAAACAATATGACCTGAACAGTGAAAATGATCTGTGCAGATCTTGTGCAGAAGCATACCTCCCAAGTGTCCCTCTTTAGGAGGGACAGTCCCTCTTTGAGACCCAAATCCATTCATCTCTCTTTCCTACCCTGGTGTCCCTCTTTTTAGGAGATCAGACTGTGTGGTGTGTATATAAATGTATCACATTGCTCCACAGTAATAAAACTCACATTAATGCTTTATTACTCTTTAGTATATGTGTTTATAAATCATACTCTATAAATAAAATAATTCTGTCTTATTATAAATAATTTATTCAGTTACATAAAAAGGCGTCAATAGATCATGAATAGTGATGAGCGAGCACCCCAATGCTCGGGTGTTCGGGTGCTCTGACCGAGCACCCCCTGAGGCTCGAGTGCTCGGCCGAGCACCCGAGCCCCATTGAAGTCAATGGGAGGACTCGAGCATTACACCAGGCACCCCCTGCTCTGATGAGGGGAGGGTGCCTGGTCCATAGGAAAAGGGCAGAAAAAGATGGAAACACCACAGAAATGGTTCAGAGACAGCATAGGGAGGATGTCTGGATGCATCTTGGACTCCAACATCGCTGCTGGGAACGATCTTTCGCCCGTAGTACGCCATTTTTACAGACTGACCATAAAACACACAAAAAGGAAAATAAAAACGACTTTAGGCGAAAAATTGTTACCAAACAATATTTGCTGTATATTTACTTGTATATCATCTGCAAATTCTCCCAAAAATTTCCTTGATTTTCTGAAGTGAGGCCATGATTAAGAGGGAAACGTGCGCAGAGGCAAATTATCCCAAAAATTTCCTTGATTTTCTGAAGTGAGGCCATGATTAAGAGGGAAACGTGCGCAGAGGCAAATTATCCCAAAAATTTCCTTGATTTTCAGAAGTGAGGCCATGATTAAGAGGGAAACGTGCACAGAGGCAAATTCTCCCAAAAATTTCCTTGATTTTCAGAACTGAGGCCATGATTAAGAGGGAAACGTGCACAGAGGCAAATTCTCCCAAAAATTTCCTTGATTTTATTGAACTGAGGCCATGATTAAGAGGGAAACGTGCGCTGAGCTGACCATCTAAAACATTATGGGTGAGGGTCTGCTGCAGAGCTGACCATCCTAAACATTATATGCGAAGGCCCGCTAGTGAGCTGACGCTATAAAACATTATATGAGAGGGCCCGCTAGAGAGCTGACCCAATAAAACATTATATGAGAAGGCCCGCTGGTGAGCTGACCTATATAAAAATTGGCAAACAGGGCCCGCTGGTGAGCTGGCCCTATATAAAAATTATATCACAGGGCCCGCTGGTGAGCTGGCCCTATATAAAAATTATATCACAGGGCATATGGAAGAGGAGGAGGAGGATGAGAAGATTAAGAGTCAACCATATACCCATTTTTTGGGTGGAAGGGGTGAATGGGAATACAGAGTATTCACATCATTGTAAATAACATATATAAAGTGAGTTTATGTTCCCCCGGGGCTTTCCTCCAGTGGAGTGGAGAAGTCAGGGGAAATCCAGGCCTTGTTCATTTTTATAAGTGTCAACCTATCAGCATTTTCGGTGGAAAGGCGGATACGCTTATCTGTTATGATGCCACCAGCAGCACTAAATACCCGCTCAGACAGAACGCTGGCGGCAGGGCAGGCCAGCACCTCCAAGGCGTAGAGTGCCAGTTCATACCACGTGTCCAGCTTGGACACCCAGTAGTTGTAAGGCACAGAGGGATCATTGAGGACGCTGACACGGTCTGCTACGTACTCCTTCACCATCTTCCAAAACTTTTCCCTCCTTGTGACACTAGGCTGCGCATCAGGGTGAGGGTGCTGGCGGGGTGTCATGAAGGTGTCCCACGCCTTGGAGAGTGTTGCCCTGCCTTTCTCGGAACTGCTGTGTGCTCCCCTTTTCTCCCCTTCTCGGTTGGCCAAGGTAGCACGTACTCTGCCGCCAGCGTTGTCAGATGGAAAATTTTGGAGCAATTTTTCGACAAGAACCTTCTGGTATTGCACCATTTTGCTTGTCCTCTCCACCGGAGGAATGAGAGATGAGAAATTCTCTTTGTAGCGGGGGTCCAGAAGGGTGAACACCCAGTAATCCGTGTTGTTTAAAATGTGTATAACGCGTGGGTCACGGGAAAGGCAGCCTAACATAAAGTCAGCCATGTGTGCCAGAGTACCAACAGTCAAGATTTCGCTGTCCTCACCAGGAGGATGACTCTCAATCTCCTCATCCTCTTCCTCCTCTTCTGCCCACCCACGCTGAAGAGATGGAACTAAAGTTCCATGGCTACCCTCTGTAGCGGAGGCAACCGTGTCTTCCTCCTCCTCCTCCTCCTCCTCCTCCGCCTCCTCCAATTGTCGCTGAGAAGACGAAGTGAGGGTGCTCTGGCTATCACCTTGTGTAAGCTCTTCCTCCCCCATTTCCACCTCTTCCACATGCAAAGCGTCGGTTTTAATTGTGAGCAGCGAGTGTTTCAGTAGACACAGAAGTGGGATGGTTACACTGATAATAGCGTTATCGCCGCTCACCATCTGTGTCGATTCCTCAAAATTGCGTAAAACCTCGCAGAGGTCTGACATCCATTCCCACTCCTCACTTCTGATTACAGGAAGTTGAACGGAGAGGCGACGACCGTGTAACAGCTGGTACTCCACTACTGCCCTCTGCTGCTCACAAAGCCGGGCCAACATGTGGAAGGTGGAGTTCCAGCGCGTGCTCACGTCACACAGCAGCCGGTGAGCTGGCAATTGTAAGCGCTGCTGCAGCTTCAACAGGCCGGCTGAAGCTGTTGATGACTTACGGAAATGTGCACACACGCGGCGCACCTTGGTCAAGAGATCATGCACATTGGGGTAGGTTTTTAGAAATCGCTGCACCACTAAATTAAATACATGCGCTAGGCATGGTACGTGTGTGAGCTTGCCGAGCTCCAAAGCCGCCACCAAGTTACGCCCATTATCACACACAACCATGCCTGGTTGCAGGTTGAGTGGCGAGAGCCACTGCTCGGTCTGGTGACTAATCCCCTGCAACAGCTCTGAGGACGTGTGCTGTTTGTCCCCAAGGCAGATCAGCTTCAGCACGGCCTGTTGACGCTTCCCCACTGCAGTGCTACACTGCTTCCAGCTACTGGCTGATGGGGGAGTGGCGCTGCGTGTAGAGAATTCGGAGGTGGAAACGGAGGAGGAGGAGCCAATAACGTAGGTGCTGGTGGAAACCCTGATGGAGGTAGGGCCCGCAATCCTCGGCGTGGGTAGCACCCGTGCCATCCCAGGGTCCGGGTCGCTCCCAGCCTCCACGACATTCACCCAGTGTGCCGTCAGGGAAATGTAGCGTCCCTGGCCACAAGCACTTGTCCATGTGTCAGTTGTTAAGTGGACCTTCCCAGTAACTGCGTTGGTCAGGGCACGGGTGATGTTACGGGACACATGGTGGTGTAATGCGGGGATGGCACACCGGGAAAAGTAGTGGCGGCTGGGGACCGCGTACCGAGGGACAGCTGCTGCCATCAGGCTGCGGAAGGACTCAGTGTCCACAAGCCTAAATGGCAGCATTTCGATGGCCAGTAATTTTGAAAGGTGTGAGGTTAGTGCTATGGCCTGTGGGTGGGTGGCTGGGTACTTTCTCTTGCGCTCAAATGCCTGGGGTAACGACATTTGGACGCTGTGCTGGGACAGGGAAGTGGATGTGGTCGCTGATGGTGCTTCAGATGGTACAGGTGCAGGGCGGGAGGTATGCGGGCCTGCGCCTTCGACAGGCGATTGGCCGGCACCGAAAACAGGGGAAGAGGAGGCAGTGGTGTGGCCTGCAGACACAGATGGGCGATCCAGGCGTTCCTCCCACTTACTACGGTGCTTGGATGCCATGTGTCGGATCATGCTGGTGGTGGTGAGGTTTCTAGTGTTCATGCCTCGGCTCATTCTGGTGTGGCACAGGTTGCAAACTACAATTCTTTTGTCGTCCGCACTTTCCTTAAAAAAACGCCATACCGCGGAACACCTACCCCTTGGCAAGGTAGATTTACGCAAGGGGGTGCTCCGTGGAACATTTGCGGGCCGGTTTGGTGCGGTCCGCCTTCTTTCTGTAGCCACACCACTGCCTCTTCCAGCCTGTTGCGGTGCTGCAGATGGCTCACCCTCAGGACTGCTGACATCGCTCGGCTCTACACCTTCCCAGGTGGGGTCAGTCACCTCATCGTCCACCAAGTCCTCCTCCACTTCCTCACTCTGATCATCCTCCTCAAGTCTTGATCCCACCACATACTCAGTCATTGACAACTGTATAACATTCTCCTCAACAAGGTCTTGAGACGGAAATAGTGGTTGATTTAATGGCAACTGTGTCTCATCATCATCATCATCATCCACTACTTCCTTTGACCTTAAATGCCGTTCACATCTGTCATCTTCTTGTGATTGGGTAGCCTCTAGAGGTTGTGAATCAGGGCACAAGATGTCATGTTCCTCTGCAAGCGTGCTTGGAGAGAGGGTCAAATGAAGGATTGGTGATGAGACGAGCTCCTCACTATATCCCAGTGTGGGATCACTTCTTTGACCAGACCGTGTATGGTGGGAGGAAGGATGATCAGAGTGAGGATTATTTTGACCAGACTCTTGGCTACTGAGAGTGGACTTGGTGGAAGACAGGGTGGTGCTTAACCGACTGGAAGCAGTATCAGCTGTCATCCAACCGACCACCTGTTCGCAGTGGTCGGACCTCGAGAGTGATGTCCTGCGACGCCCTGTAAAATTACACATGAAGCTAGGTATGGTGGATGTCTTTCTTTCTTGTGCTCTGGCACCAGGCACAGTTTCTCCGCGTCCTGACCCGCGCCCTGAACTTTCAGGATCACGTCCACTTCCCCGTCCCTTTTTACCCGCCTTCTTCATCTTACACAGAATATGTGACTTTAATATTTGAGTTTGAAAACTTAACAGTATTTCTTACTATTCTGCAACTCTGCAGAGTACACAGAATAGGCTGCTAAACGGCGGTGATACACACTGAATGGAATATGTGACTTTGATATTTGAGTTTGAAAACTTAACAGTATTTCTTACTATTCTGCAACTGTTCAGAGTACACAGAATAGGCTGCTAAACGGCGGTGATACACACTGAATGGAATATGTGACTTTAATATTTGAGTTTGAAAACTTAACAGTATTTCTTACTATTCTGCAACTCTGCAGAGTACACAGAATAGGCTGCTAAACGGCGGTGATACACACTGAATGGAATATGTGACTTTAATATTTGAGTTTGAAAACTTAACAGTATTTCTTACTATTCTGCAACTGTTCAGAGTACACAGAATAGGCTGCTAAACGGCGGTGATACACACTGAATGGAATATGTGACTTTGATATTTGAGTTTGAAAACTTAACAGTATTTCTTACTATTCTGCAACTGTGCAGAGTACACAGAATAGGCTGCTAAACGGCTGTGAAACACACTGAATGGAATATGTGACTTTAATATTTGAGTTTGAAAACTTAACAGTATTTCTTACTATTCTGCAACTGTGCAGAGTACACAGAATAGGCTGCTAAACGGCGGTGAAACACACTGAATGGAATATGTGACTTTAATATTTGAGTTTGAAAACTTAACAGTATTTCTTACTATTCTGCAACTGTGCAGAGTACACAGAATAGGCTGCTAAACGGCGGTGAAACACACTGAATGGAATATGTGACTTTGATATTTGAGTTTGAAAACTTAACAGTATTTCTTACTATTCTGCAACTGTTCAGAGTACACAGAATAGGCTGCTAAACGGCGGTGATACACACTGAATGGAATATGTGACTTTGATATTTGAGTTTGAAAACTTAACAGTATTTCTTACTATTCTGCAACTCTGCAGAGTACACAGAATGTGCTGCTAAACTGCGGCGACGCACACTGAATGGAATATGTGACTTTGATATTTTAGTTTGAAGACTTAACAGAATGTGCTCTAATCTGCAACTTTGCACACTAAACAGAATGTGCTCTAATCTGCAACTTTGCACACTAAACAGAATGTGCTCTAATCTGCAACTTTGCACACTAAACAGAATGTGCTCTAATCTGCAACTGTGCACACTAAACAGAATGTGCTCTAATCTGCAACTTTTCACACTAAACAGAATATTTTTTTTTTTTTTTTTTTTCTTTTTTTCCCCCCACACAAAATAACCTGCTGCCCCCACACACAGTAGTCCTAAAAAGGACTTTTGGTTCTTTTTTTTCACAATTTTTTTTTTTCCTCCCTACACTGCCTTTCCCTTCCTATCCTCAGCTCTCCCTGGCTCAGACTGAGCCGAACTCGATGGTCAGGTGCTATACAGCACCCGACCACGGGTTCTGGCCAGCCAATCAGTGTAATGCCAGCAGCCAACATGGCTGCTGGCATTACACCGATGTCAGAGCCTCCCTGCACGTTTATTGGCTGCGCAGCAGCCGCAAAACGTGCGGGGAGGAGACCCGAACATGGCGGGCGAGCACATGCGGTACTCGTACGAGTACCGCCATGTGCCGAGCAGAGCGATGCTCGAGCCGATCCGAGCATCGGCCGAGCATGCTCGCTCAACACTAATCATGAAGTAACCTAAAAATTATTGGTAATGTCTTGCCCATCGGCCACAACCCCAGCTAGCTTGTGCCTGTTTGTTTACTGTTAGGGGTAGAGACACTCAAGGAAATATGGGTAAGATTTATAAAAAGTGTTCTGGTTTTTTTTTGTGAATGGATCCTTAACCCCTTAAGGGCCATTGCGTGCCAGGATCGTCATGGTGGTCCGGCACTTAAGAACCAGTGATGGTCCTGGCACAGCATGGAGTTCAGGGCTCCCGGCACAGCTGCACGCAAATTAGTTGCTCCACTTTTTACAAAATTCCTTACTCCATTTAAAAAAAAACATATTACACAGCGTTATGTCATCTTAAACTGTCCTTAATACTTTTATAACTACAATCTTACAGACATTTTAACTTTTCTTTTCCATTAACTCCACTTTTATAAATATGCACCTATGCTCTTAATTTCTGTGTTGTCCATTTGTCTAATTGTGAAGGGGTTTGTACATGCTCGTTTACCTCTGATCTGATACATAAATATGCCAAATAAAAAATAAATATGCAAACTTCATACACCAGATTCTGACTGGTGCATTTCATATTAGTCTGTCTCAGGGGTTGCAGACTTTTTCTGTAATGAGAGATACTATTAATAGTGAAACTATACCAAGTTATAACTTAAGGAGAGATCACAAATCCTAATAATAAACCTCCAAATACCTTACTATGGCCATAAAATCCTAATGGGCCTATGCACTTTGCCCTTGAGCCTTTATTCAAAATATACAAAATCTACTGTTGGCAGATTCAACCTGAAGTATGCAGGCTGCATGAGCCTTCCATAAATAGTATTGTCAAAAACATAAATATCCAATCCTTTACCTTCTTGTTCAGCTTAAAAATCAAATTAAAAGTCCCCCGACTCCCACCCTTCTCAGTAATGAAGACTTCCCTCAGATCATAAAGCTGGTTTGGATGGATCGCGACGTGGGACAATATTGTGTCAGTATAAGAAAAACCCTGTCCGTCCTTCTTCAAGTGGAGCAGGATTTTCCTTCCACTGACAGACACAATATTGCTCCTTATTGGAATCCATCCAGCTTTCTGATCTGAGGGGAGTCTGCACGATGTACTGAAAAGGGGCAGGACGGGAAAATGTTAACAGAAATTTTAAGCAGAACATGAAGGTAAAGGATTTTCAGAGCATACTATTTATCGTAAAACATTACACTTAACAATCAGATGTATATTTATTTTTTTAGCAACACTATCCCTTTAAGGACCAGAGGAAATGTGCAACACATTGTGAAGAAATGTTGCACACCCAAAATGGTTAGGAATACTGTGTGTCATGTGGTCCTGCTGTTTTGTCTGTCTCCGTGGGTGACATCAAGGACTGGTTGACAAAGTTATGTCAAGGAAGAAATTCAGAGCGGTCATTAGGGTTCTCTGGCTGTAGCAAGGTAATTGAGGGGTTATTGTAATGAGTTGTCTCTTCCCCTTTAAAACAATCATCTTTCCTTCCCACACTTTCCATTAACAAAGTGCTGCACAGGAAATAAGTGACCTCTTCACCAGATCGAGGTGATACAGTTCTGTTACAAGACATATAATTGTTAGCAGAACGTATCCAGATTCATTATCATGAGAAAAGGTTTGGTTCTCCAGAGAGTGACAGATTTTCTGATTGACAGTTCCTTCCTTATTCTTTTCCTTAAGGATGCAATCCCATATATTTTTATGTCTGTTTAAATTGATTAAACAAGTAAAAGTTTAAAATGGTTTATTAAAACTTTTAATGAATATAACAAAAGCCGACTACCTTAGTCATATGATGTAAGTGAATATGGAGTCGTACTGGAGTCCAATATTTTCTCACCCAGTCTGATACTTCCTACTGTTCATAACACTTAGTATATGTTATTTTGACAGAGTGTGCAGCTTAACATTTTGGGTGTCAAAGGGCTAACCAACATATTGCATTAATCTGTATGCAGGTAGGTATTTAAGGGCTATCAATGCAGAGAGGAGCAGATAAACATGTGTTGGGGCACTTAGTCTACATTACTATCAACTCAGTGGTCAGTTATTGGTAAGTATGGTGGATAAAAGCTGTGATCAGATTAGATGCAACCAATCAGGAAGTAGACTTTATCCAACCCGGGTTAGCAGATAACTTGACACTGGAGTAGACCAAGCTACTCACTGGTAACCAGTTATTGGAGACCTTTGGTCTATGAGGTGTGAAATTACACATGCTGAGTCAGGTGAACTAACTCTGAGTGCCAAAGAGGTTTGCAGTGTTACATACAATTCAGACAATAGTAGCTGCAGCCAGGAAAGTGCACAAATCATGGCTGTCCACTCATGTATGGTGCAAGCAACTAAAGGATGACTGGTTAACCACTGGCAAACCACCTCCTGGTACTCAAAGGTTTATCAACATTGAAAAATGTAAATTATTCTTGAATTAATTACAAAAATAGTTTAAACAATATGTCATGAGCTCTGGTTTGGTCAACGTGCTTTTATTTTATTGTTTATTTAGGTGGCTTTTGGGAACACAGGGTTGTATTCAGAACTACAGCAATTCTGGAGCAAAAACAGCTGCACCATAAAGACCCAATACAAAATTACATTGATTTAATCCTTTGAATGCTGAAGATTTCTCCACACATTGTGAGAGTATGAGTTGGAGACCTGTCAAGCTTTCAATGGCGTTAATTAGACTCCCCCCCCCCCATTTATCTAACTGTGAATTTGGGGATTTTTATTTTTCCCCCTGTTGTGCAGTTGGTTTGCACAATAATTAAATCTCTGTATCTTCCTGAATAAAATCAAGAAGAGTGACAATTCCGCTGATGTGTTATAGTAGTTTTAGAAAAAACTTTAGTGCACATTTCCATGACTGAAACAGATCAGAAAACCTGCTTCCACCATAGAGTCCAAAGTGTGCAGTGTTTGCATTGCATTCCCAGCATTCCATACACTAATAAGCAAATTAGAGCAGACGTCCATGTGTATTACAACGGTTTAGCAGATAATTTAGGGTTATAAAGAGAAAGTTAAAGAAGAGCAATTCTAGAGCAAACCAGCTGCATCGTAGGGAACAAATGAAAATGAAAAGAAGTGATGAAGTGGAGATAACTTATCCAATGATATCACTTCTCCAATTCCCATGTTATACTATGGAGCCTATGCACTAAGATTTCTCAGCTGGACAATATCTTAGTGCATGAGCTCCACAGAATAACACTGTAACTGGAGAAGTATTATCACTGAAGAAGTTATCACCTCTTTTTTCCCATTAGCAAATAAGCCCCTTGAATGCTAAGCAATATGTTGAGGAAATCACTCTCAATGAAATTAAAAGCCTTGGGGATTTCTATTTGTCTCCTGTGGTGTTGTTGGTTTTCTCCATCAGTGTCCCTCTTTTTGTCTCTGAAAACTTACCTTAGTTGTTAGGTAGACACTTTTCTTTCCTGTTAGCTGTGCAAAGCTTAGCAACCTACTGTGCACACAGATACGACCAACTTTCCATTTCAGAGAGAGCGGAAATAAATCCACACTGGCTGGATAGATGCTTACAGTATACTGTATCCCTTGAAATTTCCATCAAATACATTTAATCAGATTGTCAGGATCTTTGGTTATCTTGCCTTCCTCAGCCAATTTGTGTGTAAAAAAATGCAAATCAAACAATGTGTGATGAACCGTGATAAGCATTTGTGCTGACCTTTCTTTCTGGAATAGAGGAAATCCTACTGTCCCTAGGATTCCAGTGCTATGCACTTTGAAGTGAAACTTCAAACTCTTCAGATAAAATCACATCTTATTAGCTTAACATATATATATAAACTCACTATCTGTGTATACAATGACACAATTAAAGAGTGTAAATGTGTTGACTTCTTATACAGCTGTTTGTTTATTTGCTTGTTTTTCCTGATAAACAAAATTTGCTTTAAATAGTTACTCCTACCCTGGGCAGAAAATTAAAGGGATAGTAATGTGTCATAATAAAAGTAGCTCCAATTAATCTTCATATTATTTGGGCCATTGAGAGTGTTATTTCAATTCTGTCAGAGTTGTAGTTCAAGAGTAATTGAATGATAAAGTATACCCTCTTGCCCTTTTACTGATATAACACTGCTCAACTCAGAGCAGCATGGAGGTGCCCAGGTAGATTGCAGAGAGGGACAATCTTCAATTAAGATAAGGGAAAAATCTAAAAAACCTGTCAAGGGGGTCAGGGTTTTCATTGTTCTCACAGTAAGAAGATTGTCTCTTGCTGTTATCAGACTTCCCTGGACGTGAACACAGTGTACAGGGAGGAGAAGCATGTCATAGGGAGGGTTGATCTAGCTAGGAAGTGGGTAGGGAAAAAGTTATGTTAAGGATTGGTGGCAGGGAGTGGGCCGCAGTAAGCGACGAGAGGACAAGGAGAGGAGTGGTTTTCTCTGTTTCTGCCTTTCTGTGTTGTATTTTTCTCTTTCTGCAGCTTTCTTCTTCCCTGGATCATTCTTCTACAGGTCATTCTGGAATTTCTTCAATCTTAATTGCCATCTCTATTCTCCTTCTCAGATTATCACCTTATCTTTCTCTGTGCTATTTCTTTTCTTGGCCTTCTGCTCATTTTCTCCTTGTTTGTTTTGTGTTTTTATCTGCCTCCTCATTCTCTCCCATGCATCTCCTGTGCTCCATCAGTGCTCTTACCTCTGGTCCCCTTGTTCCAGTGGGGGAGACTGTTGGACATGGGTTTCTGGACCAGCCTCTGTTGTTGGTCTCAGCTCTCCGCAGTCTATGGGACTCCTGCAGATCAGGATCTTTGTTGGAGCTCAACCTGTTGCCCTGGTGATGGTCATCTGATGCATGTGCCAGGCCTCTCCTCTGTCAAGTTGCTGGTTCTTCACTGCAGCTTCTGGCTACATTTCTGTCTGTTTTCCTTTCCTGTCTAGTTTCTGTGCCTGCCGTTTCGCTTTTGAGGGCTTCTTTCCCTACTGGTGTTTTTCTACATTCTCTGTGTCCACTGTTCTGGTCTTGCTCTGTCTTCCTGTGTTTCTCCATTTGGCTTCCTTCTGTGTTGGGGCTCTGTCTTTTTCTTCATTCACATTTCTCTTTGGTTTTCCATTTGTTGTTCTTTTATTTTGTCTTTTGTACTCTGCTCTTTCTTGTCTTCCTTTTTCTTGTTCTGCTTTTTGTTTTTCTGGGTTTTGGTTTTGTGTCCCTCTTTCTTGTCTCATTCCTTTCTCCCCTTCTTTTCTTTGTTCTTTTCTGGCTTTTCTTCAGGAGGTCCGGTCGTGCAGTGGTTGGGCTTACACGTGAGGTTTTGGACTCCTTGGTATTAGCACTTCCATCCAATCCCAGATTTATTCCCGTGTGCGAGTTGTTTACTGTTGTGATGTCCGTGGCTCTTGTTTAGCGGTGGTGTGTTATTCTTGTTCCCTGTATGGTCCTCGCATGCCTTTAATGTGTGTTTTGGTGTTTGCCCATTTTGTCCTTACTACCACTTTCTTGCTGCTATGTGCTATGTGGAGGTTAGTGCTCCTTGGTGCACAGTCTTTAGGGGCTGGAGCGGACGCCAATGCGTGTATGTATGTGTACGTACACGTATGTATATGCGTGTAGGTATGTGTAGGTACATATATGTGTGTGGGTTTGTGTAGGTAAATATATATGTGTGTGAATGTATATGTAGGTATATATATATATATATATATATATATATATGTGTATGTGTGTAGGTATTAGTAGATATATATATGTGTGTATGTATGTGTATATATGTTTATGCAAATTCCTGCCCACTCCACCACAGGGCTGTGGTTATATGTTCTTGTTGGAGTCTTCTACATGGTGGAGTGTGTCATGAGGGGACGCCATGCAGTTGAGGCTCCCAGATGTGCTTTCCTGTCTGATTTCCTGTTTCTGACACAGGGTGATATGCCTGAGCTAGTCCTGTAGGGACAGGGGCTTTCATGGCACTTCCTACCTCCCAACAGTTTTGTCGATTTTAATAGTTGTCATTGGCTAGTGCAGCTCTCAGATCCAGTACCTGGGCTGGGGCAGTGCTGGTGTCATGCTTGGGTTGTCCTGGTGCTTTTGTTTTCACGGGTTATGACCTGCTGTGTCTACGGTGTTTTTTTCCTGTTTCAGGTAGTCTTCTTTGCAGTCCTGGGAGCTGCTGGGCAGCTTGGGGTTACGGGCTAATAATAAATAAAAAATAAATTAGAGGCCCCTGATGGTGGTGGGGGTTGTTCATCGTGTGAAGTTAATACACTTGCACTGTTGAACACCTTGGGGCTGGTTGCACTTGGTGACATATGGTTGGTGTATGCAGTGGATTCAGTGATGTCTGATTGGAATTCCAGTAGGGCAGTACATGGATGATTCCGGGGGTCCTGCTTGGAGTAGGGCCTCACTGCAAGGGGTGCTGTGGGAGTTTGACGCCGCTTATGGTCTGCATGGTGATCTGTTTTCTTTCACCTTCAGGTCCCTCTGCGTTGGTGGATGTTCCGGTTTGGTGACTGGTCTTCTTCCCTGTGGCTCTGGTTTGAGTCTGATGGATGTCCATTGAGTCCGCTGGCTGGCTACGTTACCCGCTGAGGGTGCCCTCAGGTGGCACCAGTGGGGTAATTTGGTTTCTGGTGCCCATTCAATGTTGAAAGCTGTGTTTCCTATTCAAAAGGTTTACTCCAGACTTCGGTCACGTGTGGTTACTTTAACTGCTGGGGATGCCTTGGTTGGAACAGCAGGGTAATTGGTTGCTCTGTTGGTGAGGTTTTTGGCATGAGCCCGTGTGATTTGGCCATGCTTTGGGTATTGGGTTCAGATGTGCTTCTGGTTATGGATGTTCAGTTGACACCTGACTTCGGTCACGGGTGGTTACGTTACCGCTGCAGCTGGCTGGGTCTGGCTCCTGTGGAGTAACTGGTTACTCTGTCTTGGTGGTGGTGGTACAGCAGTGACGCCTGACTTCAGTCATGGGTGGTTACATTACCCGCTGCAGCTTGCTGGGTCTGGCTCCTGTGGGGTAACTGGTTACTAAGTCTTGGTGGTGGTGGTACAGCAGTGACACCGGACTTCTGTCGCAGGTGGTTATGTTACCTGCTGGAGATGGATCGGTCTGCCGTACTGGTGTAATTGGTTTATACAGTATGGTGGAGGTTGGTGTTGAGCATTTGCATGGGCCTGTTACGTTTGGCCATGTGGTGGGGACTTGGGTTGAGTTGTGTTCTGGTTACAGAAGTTTTCCCCAGACTATAGTAGTGGATGGATACGTTACCCGCTGTCTCTGGCTTGGTCTGGCTCCAGCAGGGTAATAGATTATGCTGTGCTGGGTAAGTTATGGTGCGTGTTTAGCATGAGCCCGATTCCTTTTGGTCATGCGGGGGTGTATTGGACTGTTCCTTTCACAGGTACTTTGGGGTCTTTCTTGAGTTGCAAGTCTGGCGATGTGTTGGAATGTTTACGGGTGTTGGTTTGTGTATCAGTATATCAGTGGCTGGGTCTGTGGGGGTTTTGAACGTTGCGGATGAAGGTTGATCCTGCAACTTGTGGTATGTTTGGGTGGGTGTCTGTTGGTCTCGTGGGAGAATGGTTCTTTTGGTTTGGATTTGCTGTTTCTTGGTCTGTGTGGTGGTTTGTTTGTTCGGCATGGTTTGGATTAGCTGGGGGGCGAATCACTGGGTTTGTATGTGGTGTTCTAGCGTTTACTGGACCCCCCCCTTATTGTTTGCATTGGTGTGTATGGTGTTTTAGGGGTTACATGGATCATGGGATGGTGGTCGTATGCTTGGACCCTTGTTATCTCTGGGGATTTCCACGGGGGGTTGCTTTGTGGTTTTGTTGGAGTGCAGGCCATAGTTTTATTGGGGTGAGGCAGGCCCGACTGTTCAAGGTTTTGACAGTCGGTCCTTGTGGCCGGTAGTCCTTGCCTAGTTTGCAGAGATAAATAACTTGTGGGGTGAAGTTATGTGGATTTATCCATGTGCGGAAGCCCTTTGGGAGTTTGCCCCGGACTTAGGTCTCAGGTGGGGAAGTTACCCATTGAAGCTAAGGTGGATGTGGGGTAAATCTTTGGGAGTCAGTTGTGAGTGCTGAAAAATGGTAGCTTCAGCTGTAAGTGCTGATGAATGTTGAACTATAGCCTGAGCCCAGGGAATTTGGCCATGCTTGGTTTCAAAGAATGCAGATTGGCAAGGAATATTAATTAATGATTGATTCATGTTAATTAATTGCTATTAAGGTTGAGTAATGACAATGGAATTGGAAATATCTAATAAAGCTGTGGCTTGTTATCCCCAAGAGTTGTGTCTGTGCTTATTTATTGATCATACCCTCTCCTAATGACATGTCTGGTCAAGCAACCAGATTCCACATCTGAGGTGAGCAGTGTTACACTAGGTAAAAGGGGTGGGAGGGGGATACTTTATCATTCAATTACTCTTGAACTACAACTCTGACCGTATTGAAATATCACTCTCTATGGCTCAAATACTATGAAGATTAATTGGAGCTGCTGTTTTTGTTAAACATTACTATCCCTTTAAATTAGGGAAAATGGTCGTTAAAAAGTGTTTGCGCCTTTAGTTCTTGAATAGCATTGAGTGAAATTTTATAGCATGATTTAAAAGCTTTTTTGTTTTTTTATTAATATAATTGGAGAACTTTTTTATTTTTAATGCACAGGTTTCTAGTAATCAATACACAGCAGTCTGGTCATACAATTATGACAGTGTCACTTGGTTGCTCACATCCAATCATTTTCAATGAGGAATTCTACTTTTACAGCAATGCAGTGAGATAAAGTCTTTAGAGATGTATTTTGGGTAGTAAGAAGGATGAGAATAATAAGGAACAGACAAATCAAGAAAGAATTCAGCAATCCAACACTGAGACTTATCTAAACTACCACAGATATTAAAGAAAATTATTTTACACTATTTACGGATAGGAGTAATACAAAATGGATTGTAAACATTATCAACTATTTTTAGTTTAATAGTTATTATCTTAATGTAACTAATTACTAAACTATAACAAATAGTTTAAGACAAATATAAATTTGTATGTATTTTATTGAGTTCGGCTTTCTAAACATACATGTTTAGAAAAGGCACAGACCACCCTTTAATATCACTTGGAATGCAAGTTGTTTTGAAAAATATACTCAGCCTAAATCCATACAGTACTGTTGATTTGTCAGCGTGTAGATTGTTACTATATTTTTTACAATGGATTAGGCTCCCTGTATATCTACAAATACCATGCTCTGCCTTGAGAAATTACTAGCTAAAATATAATACATCATTCGATTTCTTTCTCTCTCTAACTTTCTTGTGTAATGCCATCATTTTCTGCACTTTTGGAATAATGGCTGTTTATTGTTGATAACTACAGTCGAATCCAAGATTTCTGGTCTACCTGGGATGGATGAATCTATTTTTCAAGAAGCATAGTTCTAACAATTGAAAGCCATTACAATTTGAAAATCACATTTATTATGCTTTCTTTATCAAATCCATCCAGAAGTTCCTCCATTTAATATATTTTCTTTTTTTTTTTTCAAGTTGGTGTATAAAGACTTTATTCTGTAAGGTAAATTCTCTGAGTGCAGAATGCAAACATGGTTCCATATTCATTAACTAAAGTGTGTAAAATTATAATAAGCAACTTACATTTTTAAGCCAAAAATAGAAACTAAGCATTAAAAAAATAAAGGATGTTGAGTAAGCGAGAAAAATAGATAAGCAGCAAATGTATTCATCTTTGTCCAAAATCTATTTTATGCACTGCCAGCTGTTGGCTTTGTTTGATGATATGACACTCTTGCATGCCCCCATTCTAGCTCACTTAGACTATTGCAAATTACCATTAACTGGTCTCCCTCTTCCTATCTCTTCCTTGTGCAGTCTATTCTAAACTCAGGTACAATAATCACCTCACTTTCTTCCACAACTGAGCCTGTGCATGTTTTCCATAGGTCTCTCACTTTTTAGTAATGAAGGCATGGCCTACACATTCCTTTTTCTTGCCCTTAAAGCCCTCTGTTCAGCTGCCACAACCCTTATATTTCTTAACTCATGTCTAGTTATATTGCTGGTTGATTCCTCCACTCAGTAATCAACCCCTTCTTGTTACACCATCCATACCCACTGCCTTGTCTCATCTCAAACTTTCTTCACTTCCACTCCTTACCTCTTCAACTCCCCACATCCCCTCATACATCTATAAAAGTACCACTCCCCAATTAACCTCTTGAGGACCAGGGATGTTTTTAGCCATTGCTTCTCAGAATGTTACTCACCCTGAAATCCTATATTTTGGAACAGTAATATCATGCACAGCCTATTGTCAAAAATAGATATATAATTCACAGCACTTGACACCCTCATATCAGGCTGTTCAACTCCTACTAAACAATTAGAATATGGAGAGGAAATGTATAAAATGAGGGTTATTATTATTATTATTTATTTATTTCTATAGCACCAACTAATATAAGGAAGTGTTAGTAAAACTGACACAAAGAGACATAAGGATATGTATTAGTGTTTAGTGACTTTAATGCTAACTCCAGTTAGCTTACTTTTTAAAAAGGCAGAGTAGAAATTGTGATGTCCAAATAAGAATTGTGTCACAACGGATTTATAGAGAAATTTGCTAATTGTGCCAAAAATAAAGGCAGTTTTAGTAATCAGATCTAAATGCCAGATATAAACTATTCTTAATGGAAGCAAGTGATAGCTATGTGTGCAAAAAATATTCTCAGTTGCAAATTTTCTGTGAATTTTCTCAGAATTTTCTCTGCTAGACATATTTATAAACTTGACTTTATCTCTTTATAAATATGACCCATTGTTGTGAATTATAATGACAATTCTTAAACTTACACTAAGAAGGCTTTTTATAAATCTTCCACTAAGTTCCTTGGAACATAGACTGCTTTCCTATTGTTTTCTATGACTGCAACACTTAAAGGGATAGTAATACTTTATTATTACTATCCCCCATATTGTACATATTTGCAAAATAATTTAATACTCCCAGGTTCATCTCTCAAACCTTTATGCTTTGAGAGATAACCGAAGGCAAAGTTCCCCCCTCCCTCCTCCTTCCCTGACGTCAGCGTTGTGCTGACTGCAGGGATATCCGGTCTGACTTTCATCATGTGTCTCTGCAGCAGAGCCGCGATCGCATTAGTGACAAAGAATTATTTCACTGAAACAGTCTTCTACATGTTCTTGCAAACCAAGCACAAACCAAGCACATGTAGAAGAGCATTTCAGTGAAATAATTATTTTTCACTAACGGGATCTCGGCTCAGCTGCAGAGCAGCAAGCCTTTCGTATGACAGACTTCCCCTGCAGTCAGTGCAACGCTGACTTCAGGGAAGGGGGAGGTAGGGGGAACTTTGCCTTCGGTTATCTCTCAAACCATAAAGGTTTGAGAGATGAACCTGGGGGCTATTAAATTATTTTACAAATATCTACAATATGGTGGCTAGTAATAATAAAGTATTACTATCCCTTTAATTTAACCCTGATTATTGTGGTTATTTTATATAGAAATGATGTGCAATTCTGGATCCCACTAACTGTACCATAGGAGATAAACACAAATTCCCCAGATTTACATTGATTTCATTTAACCCTTTGATTCACAATGCATTAAATATGTTTCTAGCAGTCAAGGGGTTGAAATCCCCATTAAAGGGATACAGAAGCAAATATAGTCATTGATACCTGTATTGGCTAAATAAACAGATTTAGGGTGCAAGCTTCCAAGACATCGCAGGTCTCTTCCTCAGGCATGTTATACAGGTAAATATGAAAACATCTGTCTTATATACAAGTACACATTGCATTGTTTAGAAGGGATAGTAATAGATGGAAATAAACTTTTAAATAAATAAACTTTTGAATCATGTAGGGCACTATATCAATCCAAACCGAGTTGTAGTTCAAAAGTTATAACGTTATAAAGGATGCCCCCATCCCTATACTTATGTCATGCTGCCTCCCATGCCAGACAGAGCAAACTGATGCACACTGATGCACAAATCTGCTAGTATCTATCTGTAACAATGCTGTATCAGCAGTTTTTCTAAGTCTACTAAGATATGTTTTTTTTTTTTTTTACCCGATGATTTTTGTTGGTGATAATGTACTCTGGTGATTCCCTCCCTCTGATCTCTTTCTATCAAGGATACTAGGGTTTATTTAGGGTTTTAATCAGGATATTATATGGCTATTAACTTATTAGTGGCCAAAGCACATCTACCTTAAATTATTGTGTAGATTTTGAAGTGTCACTTCCTGTTTATTTGCTGATCTGCACTTGCTTACTACTGGACATTAGGTGAATCTCTGTATCTAACCATAGCCCATCTACCTGTGGATCAGCATAGTATTTTAACACTTCATACTGTTATACTCTTAGTTGAAGTGACTCTGCTAAACTTATAAAATGTTCGAACCCTTACCCTAGTATGCCCATATCGCTCATATTCCCAATTAACCTCACTGGTACTTGGTTGTTACACACAGTGGTGCCATGTGGGGTAGAGTTGATCAGTATCTACTCTCTGGGAACTTAAACACATTTAGTTGTCAGCATCAGTAATCTTGGGACTAATAACATTGTGTTGATCTCCAAGTATATTGGATGAATGAAATAAGTTGTATACCTAATGATCTTATAAGTAGACTTAGAGTGAATTCAAGTCTTCACAACATCCATTACCACTTACTGTTAATCTCATGGTTACAGAATAGTTTCTGTTTTGTGGCTTGGTGAACCTATTAGGACCTAGCTTCATTTCAGTTTTTATTACCATTTTAATTGGCTTACTTTTTGGAAGGTCTTTTAATGTTTGGCTAATAAAAGTTAAGTTTTAGTTAGCTATAGTTCACTGCCTCTATGTTTGGGGTGGGTCTGGCGCTTTAGATTCTGTTTTCCCTCTTTGTTCTTGCATATAGGTCTGGATGTAGCATAGAGAGGGAAATCCTGCCCTCCTTCATTAAGGGGAGTAGGGTTTTCTTTAGGCTTACTACATGATGATTGAGAGATGAGAGCTGTCTGGTCAAGAGACCGGATCCCACATCTGTGGGAAGGTGGAGTAGCATAGGTAAAAGGGGCTGGGGGGATCCTTTATAACGTTATATCGCTTGAAGTACAACTCAGATAGGATTGACATAGTGCTCTACATGCTGCAAAAGATATATAGATTAGTGTTGAGCGAGCATGCTCGGCCGATGCTCGGATCGGCTCGAGCATCGCTCTGCTCGGCACATGGCGGTACTCGTCGAGTACCGCCATGTGCTCGCCCGCCATGTTCGGGTGGCAGGGATCTGTGCCGGAAGGAGGCACAGATCTTACAGACGCTCCGCTGGACCACCAGGGACTGGAGGTAGGGGGCATTGTGGAGATGAAGGGGGACATTTTGGAGATGAAGGGGGACATTTTGGAGATGAAGGGGGACATTGTGGAAGGGGGACATTGTGGAAGGGGGACATTGCGGAGATGAAGGGGGCATTGCGGAGATGAAGGGGGACATTGTGGAAGGGGGACATTGTGGAAGGGGGACATTGCGGAGATGAAGGGGGCATTGCGGAGATGAAGGGGGACATTGTGGAAGGGGGACATTGTGGAAGGGGGACATTGTGGAAGAGGGGCATTGTGGAGATGAAGGGGGGCATTGACCAGGCACCCTCCCCTCATCAGAGCAGGGGGTGCCTGGTGTAATGCTCGTGTCGCCCCATTGAATTCAATGGGGCTCGGGTGCTCGGCCGAGCACTCGAGCCTCCGGCGGTGCTCGGTCAGAGCACCCGAGCACCCGAGCATCGGGGTGCTCGCTCAACACTAATATAGATGAATATGAGCTCTGTTTATTTAAATCTATTACTATCCATTTAAAAGAATAATGATCATGTTTTAGTAAGTCTGCACTGTGCATACCCAAAATGGCTCCTATCAGCTGTTTTGTGGGTTATAAAACTGGCTGGCTCAGCTGTAAAGCAACCCAGGAGTCTATATTTCTCATTCACAAACTCTCTTCAGAGCAGATCCGCTGAAAGGTAACCATCTGATGATAGCTTCCATTTAAATACATCTGAATTTTTATTTCCCTCCTATGGTGCAGTTGGTTTTCTAAAGAATTACACCTTCTTAGCTTTCTACATAAGGCCCTTTATCTCGACATCACATGGAATAAGTAGTAGTTAAATTTCAAATCATGTTGTTCTCCTGATTTATCATCATAGCATGGGCTCACTAAACTGTCTGGCATCAAGCAATCCAATAAGTCCTGTCACGTAGACAGTAAGCCCTATTGGATAATGGCTTTGCATTCTATGCTGCAGTGATTTATGTCTGTCACAAGACTTAATTTTATCACATGGCAGATGCTCTGTCTATATCAATCCAATGCATTTCTGCATTCTGCTCTTTTATTAATACAATTTCCCTGGTTCATTCGCTATTGTATGTGAGCTCAGTCAATGTACTCCTGATTTAGTTTGCAGTCTTTTCTGTTATTTTTAATTCCTTGCATTTTCAGAAAATTTAAGCAGTAAGCCAGTGGCAGTGTAACATTTCAGGGGTCATTTATCAAAGTCCTTCAGCTGACAAAGCAGGGTAAAACTTGCAATCTGACTCTTCTAAATGTATCAATTAAAAGGAAACTCTAATTTGTTTTTATGGGAATTAGGTTGAAAAAAGACAAATGTCCACCAAGTTCAAACATATATACAAATATTATAACCTTGTATATCCTTTTTTGGTAAAAAGAGTCCGGTTCCCTCTTGAGTATTTCAGTTGTAAATTCCATATTTTACAGCTCTTTCTATAAATAAGTATTTCCTTTGAAGAAGGTAAAATCTCCTTTAAAATATGCCCCATGGGATGAATGTGAGTGGCAAAATGATTTTACCTGGTCATCAGGTCAGCAAAAGAGTGATATGTTTCTTTCTTCCATCACAGAAAGAGCCAGAATTGATGCAGTCTGTTTGCAACAGTGAACATATCAATTCACATGTAGCGATCAGACAGACAGACATAACTCATTTTTCACTCACAAATTATATTTCCCCCCACCAACACACTGTCACACATCTCACCTCTATTACCAGTAAGGAAGTTTATTACTACTGGGTCAAGTGTAGTAAACAGGGGTTGTATGCAAGTATATCATTTTTAACACATACAAGTCTGCCTTGTTCTGTTTGGAGGTGCAATACAGCTATGGACTTTGGGCTGATGACAAGATCTACAGTGAATTATTTGTATTGTACCAGCTATATTTGTAAATAATGATACCTGGTAAACACCTCGTTTCTAGAGTAAACAATCTAAATTTTGGAAGCCTTTCCTCATAACCAAAGTCTTCCATTCTCTTTATTAATTTTGTTTCAATGCTTTTTTTTTTTTTTTTTTTTAAGTTTATCTGTAGAGTTTGTAGCGTGATACAGAAATAAAGTTACATGACATACACGCAGAAGACAATATATCATTACAGAAAGCTGAATAAGGCATCTCGCAAGCAGTCAAAATCTCAGGCATGTGATAATCACCAGATTCCATTAAGACCAAAGCCAATCGCCAAGGTGAGGTTCAGAGGAACCCCATTCCTATTATTGACAATACCTCTAAGAAGAAAGAGTTAGTACAGTCCTGGTCCAAACCCCTCTGCAACAGCGTAACTCGCAGGAAAGTCATTTGGGAGCACACCTCTTCCATCCATTCCTGGTCAATGCTTTTTTTATGAACTGGTGGATCGTATTCAGTAAGCTGAAGAACATTAATTCTGGAACAAACAAACTGTCCCATATGGCAGAAAATTCTAAATTATTTAAATGGGGGTTTTAAGCCATTAAATGCTAAAGAGGTCTCCAATGCATTGAGACATCTCAGTCATTCAAGGTTTTAAAGTCCCCTTTTAAATCAATGAATATTTGATTTTTTTATTTGACCCTATGATGCAATTGGTCTGCACTAGGTTTACACATATTTGCATGCCCACCTGCTCCTTAAAGGGATATCCTTTTCCTTTTGATTGTAACTCCCTTTATGAATATAAGAGGTTAAGTAACTATGGCTCATCTTTTAGCAAACCAGCAATTCAGTTTTTGAACTGCTTACAGTCACACATCTCAGCAAAGATAGACAAGAGAAAGATATCAAGATGCCACAGTTTCAAGCATCATAAAATTGATTACTATCACTAGGTTTGGCACAAGGAAACATAAGAGTCTGTTATGCTGTTGTGAACCTATTAAACATGATATCGATCAGTGTCAAACATAATATTTGAATATATGTTTGGCTCTATCCATTTTGATGAGCTTAGCACACACACATACACATGTCAGTATGATCAGCTATTTTAAAGACTGTGCACACTTTGGTATGCAGTTAGTTACTTATAAATAAATATAGCATAGAACTGAATTTACCGTTAGGAAAGTAGGCATCTAATTGAGAATGGTCCCTCAGCTGAGGTTGACATGTACACAACATTAAATTATGGGTGCAACAGAACAGTCCCCATCTCTCTGAACCCGATTCCCATTTTAGGTTTGTGGTAGGTGATTTATATACCAGTTTGTATGCTGCTGTAATATGCACTTATATACTAAAACCCGCACTGTGTTATATTATATGACACTCAGGCCCTTCCACCTTCTGTGGGAAGGCCAGTCCTCCAGTCTCTGCCATGTGATAAAAAGGAGTGCGTGTGTATCCATTCATGCATGCAAGTGCCACAAAAATAATTTTCTAATTATTTTTCCATGGTAATATATTTTTTCTTCATTAATTTAAATAAACTTTAAGACTATTAACTTTTTGTGGGTGGGAGGGTTGAAAAGTGTAAAGTGTAAAAGTAGAAGATGGGGTAACTACCTTTATTTCCATGATGAATACATACATAACACATACACAGAGACTAACTCACTCTGCACAATGAAAGCTACTTCCCACCAAGCCTCCTACCTTCTCTTAGCCTATGCTGATGACATCTAGTAGCTGTTTAAGGTTGTTCCTGAGGCAGATGCACAGTATAGATGTGATGAGCTGTCCCTCAGCTCCATTTTGTAAGAACAACTTGCATATTACTGAGATATAGCCTGGCATACTTGTACAGTAGACAAGTTCTCCCTGTGGCTGGTAACCCCTCACTGTGTGCCAAGTACCCACAGGAGTACTAGTTCCACAGGTTAAGAAACACTGCTATAAATTAGATAGTCAGGCTATCCCTATCTGCCTCAAATCTGTGAACATTTACTTAGTATTAAAAACAGTGATACTGTTTTGACTCTGCTGTGAAAAAAAACATTAATGAGGAAACTAAGAGAGGTTATTATACTTCTACAGGTTCTTATACCTTCCCAACTGCAGAGTCACCTGTTTGCAGGGAGCTATTAACCTAGGTGGGGGAAGGTGGCAAGATCTCCCAATATACTAACCAGATTTCCGTACATAGCCACAGTGCTAGTTATCATCAAAGACATTTTACATACATATCCAAGGGCATTAACAGCAGTCACAGGAATTGATTAAACAAAGAAAGCCATTGGCCCATGGTGAATGAGTATTAAAACAGACTAAAGAATAGAATTGATCTTCTGTCTACTCTTTTTTCCTGTCTTATTCAATGGGCCATTGGCTTTCTTTGTTTATTTCCTCATCAATATGTACTGTATATATTTTATGACATCAGTGGTTCTCCCCTACCACTCAGTTGCTGCCATTATTTGCTGCAATTTAGATTTTTTTTTCTGTATGGTGTTTAATCTTTTCTTTTTCTTTTTTTTTCTTCTTTTCCATTTCCTTTCTTTTTTTTATTTTCATTCTTTCTTTTTTTTCCTTTTCTTTTAAGCTTCAAAAGCTTTGTTGAAAAAATGAGAAGTACAAGACAGTATAATGACATCACAAAAATTCAGTACATAGTGTAAATGCAGAATCACAGATTGAGGTAAGCAAGTCATTGCAACAAATTGTACATCAAGGTAGAGAAATAAGAAAAAAAAAGAAAAGAAAAGAAAGACCCTGTTGTGTCAATGAGCTATATACAGAGACTAGGACGGTCCCTACTTGGCTGTGAGATAAAAGAGGAAGCTAGAGACCTCAGCCAGCCATAATGCCATATCAAGCCAAGGAGGCAGCAATAAGGGCCCATGGGAAGGGAAACAGGAGATAGAGCTATAAAAGGAAAGAATGAAAAGGGAAAGGGAGAAAAGAAAAAGAATAGAACAGAACCGGTACTGGTGCCAGGACAAGGACATCTTGCAAAATAAATGCCCTGCAAAAATAAATAAAATAATAGGGCCAGAGACTGTTGCACAGAGGGAAGGCGCCACCACACAAGAGTCGTGGCTCTCTACAGAAGGGGGTTTGGAGGACAAAAGACTAGAGGCAGCAACAGTATAGTAGTAGCATACAAGCCTAAATACTTTTAAACATACAACCAGTTGCAAAGACATAAGCAAATAATGATAAACGCATACATGTATATATACATACAAACACATACATACTCATACATATACATATAGATAGAGATGTTGAGACCTACAGACCTGACAGCTCCCGTGACATCAAGGTACCACCGTTTGATTACTCTTCGAAATCCATGGGTACCACATTTGGTGAAAGGAGGAAGAATGACCAGTGAGTGAAGCGTGGGTACTTTCTAATGCGGCTACATCATCCACTTTATCGCGCCAGACACTGATGGTGGGGGTCACCAAATTCCACCTAGCTTGAATAAGCTTCTTGGCCATATTCAATAATATATTAAGAAATTTAAGCTGTACAGCTGTAAGGGTACCTCTGGAGGGTAACACGCAAAAAAGTAAAACTTTTGGGTTGTTAGGTAGACTGGCCACAAAGAGTTGATTAATAACAATCAGAATACCTGACCAGAAAGCTCTCAATACAGGGCAAGACCACCAAATCTGCAGAGTTGTACCCCTCTCCACTCTGCATCTCCAACACTTAGAGGAGCTTGTGGGGAACATCCTGGACAGTCTAACCGGGGTGTAGTGCCATCTAGTGAGCAACTTAAAGTTAGCCTCCCTTGACGAAATATCAGTGGTCTTAGTAACTAGAACGCGAAACACCCTAATGACTCTTGCAAGATGTACCCAATTCCTCATCCCATAATCTCAAGAAGCCGGGTTTGTTCGTAAGGAAATCTCTACTCAGCAATTCGTTAATGAATGAGATATCAAAGAGCCAGAAAAGAGAGCAGTTTTGAACAAGGTAAGTGGCCTGCATTTGTACCACCTAGCAAGTAAGTCTACAATATAATGCTTGAGTTGGTGATATTGCCAAGCATGAGAAGCGGGTAAAAATTAATTGCACCACAGGGCATCAAAGGACAGAAAACCAGAGTCAACAACCAATATCTCTAAGTTAAGGATGCTGAGCTGCTTCCACTGTGTAAATTGGCTAGCACCCAACTCCGGAATAAAGTCAGGGTTTACAACAAATATAAAGAAGACGGGATGGAAAGGAAGTCAGATGATAGGGTGCCAATACTTTGTCCCAAACTGACAAGGTGCGGTGTATGATGGGAAAGCTTGTCAGAACGACCTGTCTAGTCTGTTTGGATATCCAGGGAACATTGGAACATATCACCGCCAGGGATAAAGAGGTCAAAAACTGTAGTCATACTTTGGGGTCAGAACTCAAACAATCTAGCAAAAGAGTTAGGGAAGAGGAGTAATAAAGATGTGTAATCTCTGGTAGTCCCAACCCCCCTGAAGACAGCAGGCGGTAAAGCCAGTTAGAACTAATTCGGGAACATTTATATTTCAAGACAAATTGGTTAAGCAATGACTGGATTCCGGACTAAAGACGTGTGCAGAATAGACAGCAGCATTTCATTGAAAAGATCTAATATTTGAGGGGTGGCTATCATCTTTAGTAGATTGACTCGGCCAAACCACAATACAAATAGAGAATCCCATGAGTGGAGTTCTTTAGTCAAAGTGTCTAAAAGCATATTAACGTTAATAGCCAGGGTCCAAATTGTGAGGGCTACATGCTACCCAGATGCAAAGAAGAATTTCACACAAATTGGACTCATTGGTTGATAGGTAGTGAAAGGTATAAAAAAGTTTTGGTGCATTGCAATCTCACAGAGATGTCAGCCGTGGATTGATCATTTGTACATATATGGTACCTCTGTTGGTGAGACTGAGGCATGTGGTATTTTTTTTCTTGAAGACCCAGGCTCTGACTTCAGTTGCAAGAAGAATTATTTCACTGAACCTGCTAAGAAAAAATCCAGCATATACAATAACAATATATTTATTCATTTATAGCACTTAGTCATGTTTTTCAGGTACAGTGGGTCTTTGCCCTGTAGAGATTAACAAAATGTCAGCTCTGGACTGATCATTGCTATATATTTTACCTATGTGGGAGCCATAGCTCCTTGTATGTTAGGAAGAAGCATTTTGCATTTTTTTATCTTGAAGAACTAGGCTCTGTCTCCAATTGCAAGAACAATTATTTCCTAGGATCTGATGAAAAACAGCATATACAATAATTGAATCTTTATTCTTATATATACCAACAATATTATTAGTAGAAGCCAGCATGGTTATGGATAGATCATGTCAAACTAATTTACTTGCATTTTAAGAAAGGGTACGTAATAATCTGCACAAGGGAAATGCTACTGATGTAGTATACTTGGATTTTGCAAAAGCCTTTGATAAGGTGCCTTACAACAGGTTACTGCATAAATTAAAAGGCTTCAGTTTACTAGGTGATTCTGTGCATGGAAAGATAACTAGTTGAATGACAGATGGCAGAGGGTTGTTGTTGTAAATGGAACCATTTCAAGTTGGTCTGGGGTCAAGTTGTAAGTGGGGTGCCACAGGGTTCAGTCCCGGGTCCAATGCTTTTTCATTTGTTTGTTAATGATCGAGAAATGGGAATTGAAAGTATTGCCTCAATCTTTGCTGATGACAGGAAGCTGTGTTAGGAAATACATACAAAGCTAGATGGTTTTTCTCTGCAGAAGGATTTAGATAAACTGAGTGAATGGGCAGAAAAGTGGCAGATGACATTTAATGTAGATAAATGTAACTTGGAATCGCTACATTGTTTTTAACAGACTGTGTAATTCAACAGACATAGTGATTCAGTATTGCTTGACCTGAGGAAGAGAGTTGATCTCTCCAAAACATTTATTAAAATAGGTATCACCAAATACCAGAGTACTTATATCTTTGTATATATCAGATGTCACTGAATGTTTTTACATAGACCTTTATATGAATTCATGTTTATTACAGTTTTAATTTAATAAGCTAATACATTGGTTCTGTGCAACTAGATGCTGTGCCCTGGCAGTGGGAGATGCTATTGACTACTTACTTTCTGTTAGGAAATCAGTTTAGGGACTGTAATTGACAAGTAAATGAGTTAGCTTGAACTCAAAATTACTACATCTCATTAACTATACAAATCAGCAGAAAAATCAGAAAACAAATAATATAATGAAAAAGCAAAAAGAACAATAAATAATGCCTATTAGCATTTTTCTATTGTCTTTATCAGTTGTGGGTATTATGACACCCTCCAGCTTCTGTCTGGCTACAACAACTATTATCAGCAACTAGTGGAGAATGGTGAGAATTGTAGTTTGCCAGTAGCTGGAGAGCCGCATGTTTCCCACCCATGGTCTGTATTCACAACCATCATAGCATCCCTTAGCATAATCTATAACTTTTGGAGCACTATAGCTACAAATAAAGTACAACTTTGCCCTTAAAAAACACAGAAGAGTTCCTGTAAGGTATGACTATTCAGTCAGTAGATGACACTGAGTTTTACAGAGTATTTATTATAAAGATACTTGTGACAAATGACAGGTGAGCTGGGGTTTTTGTGAACTGCATTTATATTTAGAAACAACAATATATTGTTTTCCTAAGTCTAAACTAGATCCACTTACTCTGTAATAGGATCCATAAATATGATCAAAGCCCCATAACCCTTTAAGGACCTCAAGGTGAGTGAGTTGAAGGACCAACACACTGTTTTTTGTATTTTTACGGAGCTACCTATGATCACAGAGCGTTGTTCAATTGCGCTGTGATCACGAAATTCCATGATGTGCCAGCACCATCATCGTCCTTAAGGCACAGACAACAATGACAGTTCTGGCAAGCCATCGGTATTAAGGGGTAAAGGACCTTTGGTCCTTAAGTTGGTAATGATACAAGTTTACTAAAATTAAAACATCCTAAGAAACCAGCTACAAGCATACAACTTAAAGGAACATTAACACCTAAACATGCAATGTGATTACGTATATTTAAAGAGCAATAATCATGTCCCATGAAGCTCTCCCTCATGTCCACTGAGACTCACAATGCAGCCACGCCTTCATCGGCAGGTATGCTACCAGGGATGCAGACCTGCACTATCCAAGTGGACGTTTCCATTTAGAGGAGCAAAAAACATTTTTTATTCAAACCTATACAAAATAGGACTCTCCCTGCTGAGTAAAACAGGGGTACACCCGCTGCTGTCACTTCTTTTATTCTAAAGTCATAACAGTTCAAATTGACAGGAAGTGAATTACAGTGTGATTACTTCCTCAGACTTCAAACTGACAGCATGACTCCGCAATCTCTATCACATTCTATGGAGAACTTTTGTTAGTTACCTCACCCAGAGAATGCAATGGAATAACTAATTGGCATTTAACCCTTAGATGGAACTAATAATGTAAAAAAATATACACATTATAGTTTCCTGTAACCAAATTTTATGGTTTTGTCTAATGTATTTGGTAGAGTCTTCTCTCCCTTTTGGCTAAGGATTTCAAATGTATACTTATTGTTACATCCCTTTATTGTACCCTGTTTTATCTCCGACATTGATATTGTACTTTTCTCAGTTTACAATTACTTAAAAAAGCCACATTTAAATCAATAGTAATTTTCACTTGTTCCCTATAGAGCAGATGGTTTGCTCAAGAATTGTTCCACTTTTAATATATGCATATATCCCAGCACCATCAACCAGTTTCCTGTCTATTAATGCACTTTTGCTTGAATTACAACTTACATACAAAATGTAGGAAATCTGAATAAGTGGCTCTTAATTTGTTTGCGTAGGCAGGTATCCTTTCTACAACTTTCAAGTATATCTATTTTGTAAAACATTTTCCATTTAAACTCTACTGTAGTCTATAACTCAATATGGACATTTTAATATCCTGAGAATGCTTACATGGCCCTTTAAAATAATGAGCAGTTCTATGGTATGGTTCTAGCCAGCTCAGGCCCTGATACCATGATACCATGATACAGACTATAGTAGAGCTTAAATTAAAAAAAAAAAAAAAACTAAAACGAGATATATCTGACTGCTGTATGAATGAAATGAGAACCTCTAGGCAAGTCCCTCTGTTAAAAAAAAAAATTAAGAACCACTTATTCCAAAAGTAGAGTTTCCCTTTAATTGGTCACATATAATTTGACCAGTCCACCATTTAAATGACAGACGTTTCGGAAAAACACTCAGAACAAGGTTGCTCTGGTTTCAGTGTAGTCACAGATATTAATATTTTCATATATGTTCCACACTAGTTTACAAATCTGGAGTCCATATTAGTCTACTTTAATATAAGGGTCAGAGTTACAAATGCAGAAATCTGAAGAAGGGATATGTACTGCTCCACCCCTATATGTCACCTTTTTCATGGTATATTTAAAAGCTGAATGGCTGATTTCCATTGAAGAGAGTGGACCATATGCTTTTCTTCCAGAGCTAGAAGATGTGTTCAGTAGCATGCTTTTGTAATTATGGCTACTAATTTTGTTAAGTTGTTCCAGAGAATAAAGTGAAGCAATGCAAGCACTTTATCACAAAGATAGACTATCCATGATGTCTTCTGCAAGTCCTAACACCTGCTTTATTAAACAACTGTCGCCTGTCAAACAGTTGTTTAGCTGCAGGCAAGGATTCTGGGTACTAACATGCAAATGAGCTCCCAGTAGGCTTGTCACTTTTAGTTTTCCATCCATTTTTACATAGTATCCCAGGAGCTTTTGCTGATGCATTAGGCAGCCTGTTCAGCTAAGTCTGGGATAAGTAGGTAAATAATCACTGTACAGCACAACTGCTTACAATATCATTTGTTCTTAATGTACCTTGATAGATATTGTAATTTGCTAGACATTGAGTTTGGTCTTTCACAAGATTGGCCAATCCCAATAGCTTAGTTAAGGAGAAAAGTCACTTTTTTTTAGGTTAAAAAATCCTTTTTCTCAATCAATGATTTAAATTTGTCAGTGAACATTTCTGTGGAAATAAATATATCTACAGCACATATTCGTTAGCTAATATATAGGCTGTTTTATAATTTTCTCTGTTCTCAGTTTGATTCACAGCTTCTTAAATTTGCATTTTGGTTGTGTCACTGCGAGAATCCTTATAGACAAGAGAGGGAACCAAGTTAATGACAAATCTCTAACCAGCTGTTGTAACATTCAGCTTCAGTACTTCACTTAATTAATCAGCACCTTGCTGGAAACTCTGGGGGAGATGCTTGTTAGAGTTTGGTAGCCAGCATAAAAATTGCTATTATTGAAATTACTCAAGAAAATACACAGATTTTAACTTTTTGAATGCTAGAAAGGTCTCCAAAGCATTGAGAAGCAATGCGTTTGAGACCTCTCTTGCAATTAAGGGGTTAAAATGGAAATTCTGCCATGCATGCACATTAAATAAAAAATCATTAAGACCAATACACTAAGGAAAAATCATTAATAGCTACATGTACTAATGACTGAAACACCACAGGCTTGAACAAGTTAAATCACTCGGTTTGCTTTTAATTTTATGTTCTTCCATATGAAAACAATGATTTTATTACTTATATAAACAATGATTATGTACCATAGCTATAACAATAGAATGGTATTATTGAGTTTATCTTAGCTCCCATGGGATTCGGCTAATTATGTCCAGGTGTCACAACCAGTGTTGTTTATTTTGGTCGTGCCAATTGTACAAAGGCAGAAAAATCCTTAAAGGGACATCACCAAAAAAATGAACAGGGGCTCCAGTCCATTCACGTATGTATTTTTTCTGTGGGGAGAAAGGTTTAACCCTTTGAGCGCCAGAGGGGTACGGAGCACATTGCAAAGCAATGTGTTCTGTACCCCTCTGGCGCTCAAAGGGCGAAAATCTTCAAAACTAAACGTTAAAAGTGGTCCCATTTTTCCACTTTTTATGAAGCCATTTTAAAAAGTGATAAAACAATAAACATCAATAATAATTTTGAGATGCCATAAAATTCCAGGTATAATACGCACCTGTGTAAAATACACAAGTGTAAATTATACCCAAGCTTATGTATAATACACACCCTTGTTTTCCTTCACTCTACCCACCAAAAAAAAGATAGTTTCCTGTCTGTTTCCCTCCCTGCACCCACCTCAATATGCTCCTACCTTCCTCTCCCTCTACTTACCCCCTCTGGAGGCATATGGGACATATACGCAGTGGGCAGCTTGCTTGTATTTGCCGTCCACATCCTGCATCCCCCTGTGAGAACCTGTGTAAATTCAAGATAATGGTAGTGCCCTTTGAGGAACTGAAGGTCCTCACAGGACACTACTATAGCTGCAGTGTACAGAGGTCTATGCATGGGATTTACACTAGTGCCCTGCAAGGAGAATGCAGGAAGTGGATGGCAAATACAAGCATACTGCCCACTGAGCAGATATCCCAGATGCCTCCGGAGTGGGTGAGTAGAGGGAGGGGAAGGTGGAAGCATATTGAGGGGGAGGGAGGAGGGGTGTACACATGAGGATATCCTATATAATAATTCGCTAAAACTTGTGTAATGATGCAGTCTTGCGGAGCAGAGACTGCTGTGCATGCTGCAGTCATGCGCAGTAGAGTCTGCCAGTGATGAGGCTGATACAGAGCGGGGAGCTCCGAAGGAGCGTCCAGCTCTGTATCAGCCACGGCACGGGCAGTGCGTACTGAGCATGACTGCACCACGACCGGCTGGCACTGTATCAGCCATGGTGCGGGCAGTCCCTATTGAGCATGACTGCACCGCGACCGGCTGGCACTGTATCAGCCGCAGAGTGGGCAGTCTCTACTGTGCATGACTGCCCCGTGGCCAGCTGGCAGTGGCACTGTGGCCCATGTAACGGGCTCTTCAAGTAGTATATATATATATTTTCTCTCGTGTATAAGCACCCCCCCACTTCACATAAGGTGAAAAGGGACAAAAATGTGTGTATTATCTGTGAGATTTTACAGTAAGAACACATCCAGTTATGTTCACTGAAACTCTTATATTTTATTAATTTATGTACCTAATCCATTACATATGCTGCCCTTATCACATGTATAATCAGCAAGACACCAAATGGTCATGCACAGCTGTCTGCAGATGAATAAGAAAAAGCACATTTATAATTTGTTTAGGGGTTTACGTAGCTAAGAAATTATGTTTACAAATGCTGTCTATGAATACATGATAATTAAAAGGGTATCAGGCTTATTGATTTTTAGGCAATAATGTCCCTTGGTTGTTAGAGAGGTTTCCAAATATATTGCCGAGAGTTAGAGATGTCTCTAGTATTTGAGAGTTAACATCTGTACTGTCTTAGACTTTCTTGGAATACAGTTACAGATTGTGTACAGTTTTATGCAGCAAATTACTGTCATGATGGCTGAACAGACAGAGTCCAAATGGACAGGGCAGAAGAGGGACTCAGATAACTGACCATAGCACCTAGGATCTCTGTCTTAGGACAGCAGGATGTATAAGCAGGATGCGACTAGGATAGGGGAGCAGGACTTTAGCAGGCAATACTAGGCAACAGGTTACAGCCACTTACTTGGCTTGTCATTAGGCAGTGACCTAGGACTGAAGATCCATCTGTTGATTGCCAACATGACGTGAGGCTAGCCGTAATTGCTAGAAGGGGCACTAGTGAGAGAGGCTAGGGAGCACAAACAACTACCAGCAGTTGAGTACTAGACACCAGTTGAAGTGGTACTTGACTGAGCTGTGGGCAGTAACTTACAATATACATTGGTTTTTTAACAGGTTTTAGTCATGTCAGGTGGCAGACAGAAGAATAGTCATTTAACAGGCTTTGGTCCAAGTGGGCTGAAGACAGGAGACTGGTCATTATAACAGGCTTTTGTTACAATAGGAACCAAATGAGATAATAACATAGCTCTGGAACACTAACAAAGAGACACTATACTTACACACTGTATCTCCAGTGCTGATATTTCACTTTGGAGGAGTATCCAGGAGAATTCACAGGTGAGAAGATCATTACAGACACAGACTGTCTAAAGCAGATATGTCCAGATTAACAGATAGGACTACAGATAATAACTGCACAGGACTGACTGGAGCAGGTTGTGTATACTGCTAAAGGAGGTTCTTCTATTTACACAACATTTTAAACCACAGTGGGGGAATTTAATGGAATATAAACAGCTAAAAACATTTTTGGATGATATGCACTTAAGTGCTTTGTACTTCAAGTTAGCAATTGAAAACAAATCTCTTACATATACTTTGTTGGGCTCCTCTTCCTACTTTTTTTCCAGGGCTCTAGGTGGGAGACACACTAAGATTTGAAGAAGAGGTGATTAAGTGAAGATAACTTCCCCAGTGATATCGCGTCTCCAATTCCTATGTTATTCTATCAAGCCTATGCACTAAGATCTCTCAAGCTGGAAAAGTCTCAGTAAATTGGATCCATAGTATTAGATAGGATTTGGAGAAGTGATATCACTGGAAAAGCTATCTCCACGTTATCACCTCTTCATCACACCTTAGTGAATTTTCCCCCAAGGGCTCTAATTATTGTTTCTATCTTGAAAGCTGTCTTGAAATAATAGGGGGAGATGCACTAAGGTGTGATAGGAAGGTGATAAAGTGGATAAAGGCTGGTACATTACCTCAGCACATTGGGGGCTATGCACTAAGGAGTGATAAAGAGGTGATAAAGCGGAGATGACTTCTCCAGTGATATCACTTCTCCAGTTCCTGTGTTATTCTATAAAGCCTATTCACTAAGATATCGAAAGTTGGAAAAATCTTAATGCATAACCCCCATAGTGTTTTATTGTCTGTCATGATATTGACTATCATTACATTTTAAGAATTTAACAAAAAGTAAATATTTTTTACAAATAAACATGAATAATATTTTACTAATAAAATAATACAGATTGAAAGATACTGGCTTCGCTATGAACTGTGCTGCAATATATATATATATATATTTATATTTATATATATATATATATATATATATATATATATATGAAAAAGAAGAATATGGAGAGAGCACTAGTTTCTATTAAAAATGAAAAAATATATTTATCCAACAATACACAGTACAATTACTATACATATAAAATACCCCAAATAATTGTAGCGCTATAATAAATGTGAATTCACATCAAAAAATGTAAGCAAAATATCACCAAAGGATGATAACTAGATATAAATGTTCGTGGGACTCCCAGTATACAAGCGGGTAGGTATAATAATAACGCTAGCAGCGCGTTGTGCTCTCCTGACTATAGTCACTATTAGATATTCTTATATAGTGCTGACCGTGTAAGGCTCTGTAAGTTCGCGGGCAAGGACCCTTGACTGTAATATTTACGGTCACCTCTCGTCTCCCCCGTCTCCAATAGCTTGATCTTATTTGGAGCCAAACAATGTTTCCACGGTGTAATTGATAAGATCTTTCAGGGGGCAGAATCAATTATATATCCGTAAACGCTGCAGCATGCAATACCTCCCGTCCTTGGATTAGTTATCAAAGTAGCCGGTGTCCCTCAGGCTCAAATGGTGATACAGATAAAATCAGCACTGCAGGGGTACAGTTCTAGGATGTATATTTTACAAATTCTTGCTGAAGTACATGATATTTAAAATGGTATAACCCCATTTAATTTTTAGAAGTTAGTGTTCCCTTAATGTGGGAACCCGATTAATATATAATTCTGCATGACTACGCAGAAACCTGTGTAACCTTGCAGTGTGTATTTTTCATAAGCTTACTGCATTAAAATGGAGAACTGTTCCATCAAATAATGGGTTCTTGTATGATGTTTTATGTTTGTGCCACATTATATGTATAAGAGGTTAGCATGAGTTTTATACATGCATACAAATCTAATGAAGGTTGCAGATGGTTCAATTTCTGTGATATTTGCACAATGTGTTTCCCGCCATTTTGACATTTGATACAAATCTTTTACACAGACTTCAGTACCTTAAGAAGATGGTGATGTACAAATTAGCATAAAAAGTGATCTTAATACTCACAAATTTGACAATTTTTATACATTGACAGTTACAAAATTCTTACTTAGCTACACCCACAAATTATGGTATAAAATCATTTTGGAGTGTTTGGAACAGAGAAAGGATTTTTATTGGTAAACACCTTTATACCATGGAGCATTTTTTTGTGTGCAATTCGGACCGTCACTGCCTTCAAAGGGTTTACACTTGGATTTTAAGGTTCAGCTGCTTTGCCTGAGAATTCTTCAAATTTCATGTCATGCAAATCCCAATGAGACCTTACAAAAGATGGCGGATGGTGACCAAGTATACCCGAAGCCAAATAAGATGCATGACCCCCCTGCCCTTTGTTTCCCTTCAATGTGAGGGCCATGGACAAAGAACAGGGGGTGGCCATCATAATTTGGCAGGAAAACCTGGGGGAGGGGAAGGAAGCTGTGCTTCTTGACCTTCCCTTATGTGGGGAGGGGACTGGGGAGGGGTTTGGGGTATAAATAGGACCCATCTATTCAGGTGAAATCAGTCACTGTTTTTGAGTTTTTATTTAAAATTATTGTGTTTAAGGTAATATGTTGACCCATTAGGTGTGTGTGTGTGTGTTTGCATGTAGGAATACTTTGGGTATGTTTGGGAAGGGGGGTTAGAAAATGTGCAATTTTGGTAATGAAACAGGGTGGGTAATTGACTTGCTTTTACTAGTATAAAGACTTTATACTGGAAACCAATCAGACTTCCTTGCATCAGAGGCAGTGAGGTAAATGTCAGTCAGTCTTCCTAGGGGCTCCATCTAGTATATATTTAGAGCCCAGTTAGGGGTGGCATTATGCCGGGGTGGCAATTGCCAGGGGTATTACCACCTTATCCAAGTAACACCTTATCAAAGTATGGAGAGTTAAACAGGAGAGTTTAATAGGACAGGAAAGAAACACAGCAGCTGCAGCACACCTACTGATTAACACAGGCAAGTAAACAATAACTACTTTGTTGGATGTGCCACCACCCTGATTACACAAAACAAAGATAACTCGGAAGTTCAGCCATCTACAGAACACTCACTGGCACATGTTGCCCAGTCCAATTATGAAAATGAATTAAATTTCATGCCAGTAAATGAAAGCGAAATATATCATCACCTCCTCAACCCAAAAATTAAATACCAATCTAGCCCTGACAAACTACCAGCAATGCTATTAAAGCTCAGTAATGGCCAAACCAATTAATTAATGCCTCTTTGGCAACAGCGTATATGCCCAAATCCTGGAAGGTGGCTAGAGTTGTGCCTATCCACAAAAGTGTGGATAAAAATGTTGTATCAAAATACAGACCAATATCTCTACTTCCCACTTTATCAAAAATTCTAGAGAAATGTATACACCTGCAACTAAATAAATATTACCAACAGACCAGTTTTTTCACACCACTTCAATCAGGCTTTTGACCAAATCACTCAACAGTCACAGCCCTCCTAAAAGTACCAACAATATCCAGATGGGCATGGAAAATGGTGACCTCACAGGAGCCATTTTCCTAGATTTTTCCAAGGCCTTTGACACAGTAGACCATAATATTCTTAGAAACAAACTCCAAAGATCAGGACTTGGTAATAATTCTCTAAACCGGTTCTGATCCTATTTATCAAACAGAATGCAGTATGTATCAGTTGACGGCAATGACTCCCTTCCACTCAAAGTAACAAGTGGAGTTCCTCAAGGCTCCATTCTTGGCCCTCTTCTATTTTCTCTTTTTATAAATGATCTGCCCAAGGTTTGAAAATCATCTTCAGTACACATGTATGCAGATGACACCAAAATCTTTGCTAAAAACTCAAACATATCACACCTTGAAGCCATTTTACAACATGATTTCTGCTAGGTTGAAAGATGGATAGCAAGGAACAAACTGTTCTTAAACACAGACAAAACTGTCCCAATGATATTTGGCACAAAGCACAAACTGAGTAGTCTCGGCAATACCCACCTATCCATTGTAATGGAGTCCAATCTTAAATTGGCCCCAGTGGACTCCTACACATATCTTGGTATGTGGCTTGATCTCAACCTCACTTTTGTTCATCATATTGACAAATTCACCTCCAAGCTTTATCCCAAAATCAGTACTCTTTTTAGACACAAATCATGTTTAAGTCCCCTGGTTAGACAACATATTGTGTAACAGATGTTGCTGCCAGTCATAGACTATGGTGATGTAATTTATGCTCCAGCACCAGAAATCCATCTTAGTAAACTTACCATCCTGTATATTTCAATATGCAGCTTTAGCCTCCAATGTAATTAAACTAATCATCGCTGTGATATGCTAAAAGAACTAAATTGGTTAACACTCAAATCTAGACGTACCCTTCACCTTTCTTGTTTAGTACACAACCATTACTCTGGAAAACTACCAGACTACCTGAGCAGTATGCTTACTCCTGCTCTCCATACTAACTATAACCTCTGCTCCACTGCTAACAACTCTCTACGTATACCACAATACAAGAAAGACTCAGGAAGATCTGCCTTCTCCTTCAGAGCTCCAAAGGCCTGGAACAATCTGACTGCAATAATCAAATCTGCTCCCAGTCTAAAATCCTTAAAAGTAAATGCTTCTTTATATCTAAAAACAGAGTGTAACTGTATATAATTTTAATAGTCCATATGTATGTCCTAGTTGAACAGCCCGTTATACGGGCCACAGTGCCACTGCCACCCGGTGGCGGGGCAGTCATGCGCAATGGAGACTGCCCGCGCCGCTGCTGATATAGAGCTGCAGCGCGGGCAGTCTCTACTGCGCATGTCGCGGCGTTACACACGAATTAGCGAATTATTATATAGGATATTCATATGTGCATGTATATATAATATATAATGTTTCTCAATTTGTGTAAATATGCAACCCTTTACTATAAACTATCCAGGACGTACTTGAAAACGAGATAAATCTCAATGTATTATTCCTGGTAAAACATTTTCTAAATAAATAATAATAAATAAATAATATGTATAAACATGGCTCTCATATATTATTGTACTCAGCATGTCCCTATGAGCAAATACAGATGTACAGGCATTCAAAAGTGTATATATAGGGGCTCAATGCCACAGGCAAATACTGTCTACATTAAAAGCCTGTTTATGTTACTCCTGCTGCAGGTGTTAGATAAGATTTGTTTTCCACCTAGTTCCTCTGCACCATGGCACAAAGGAATGGCATGCTGATAAACACCCAGACACTCCCACATTGCCTGTCACTTGGTGCACATGGAGAAAGTAGACAAACCATTTCAGTACAAAAAGAGCTTTGTATATAGTCACTAATCAGGAATGGATCCTCCTAGCTCTAGAAAACAGCTCCTTTTGGGGAAATACTGTATTTGCTGTGATAAGTTTGCATATGTCCTCACTGTCTTGGCTTCACAGAAAATTGACCAGCTGAGACAATTCCTCTCTCTACAGATCACTGTGGTAAGCTGTGAGAAAATTTTGTGAGTTAAAATTCTAGAGTTATCTGGTGAGACACTGAATACTGTGTACAGTCCTTCACACTACAGCTGTAAAATAACTACAACAAATTAGCATACTGAGAACATACTTGGTAAATTATGTGTTCAATTACCATGGAGAAATGTATAGTGTTGAAATAAAAGTGTCCAAATAACATGATAAAAATCATTAAGGGGAGAAAGCTTAAAGGGGCATTTTCACCAAAAAAGAATAGAGTTTATACTATTTTTGTGGAGTCACAACAATCTATAAGGCTAACTCTCCTTTTTCCTCTCCACAACCTTGTAATAAAGTGTGCAGTGGGGGGAAGCTTGCACACTCTCTGTCCCCAATAAAAAGTATTTCCACAACAATGATTTCAGGGGGAAGTAGAGAAGGATCTTCTTGACTGCACACCTATGGCGCGATGCAAGAAAGGTTCACATTGGATAAAGGCATTTTTGTGTACAGATAGATTTTGCGCATGTTCTAATCCAGGAAGCTAAATACCGAAAGCTTCTTGAATTGCGCATAAAAAATTCCATTTTACGACAACAGTACTCAGACGTATAAATTCATTCACAATAGCAGTTCTTGCATTAGGAGCATTTGCTATTCCACTCACACTGATTCGTGAATCTTAGCCATGCACACAAAAAAAATAAATATACGCAGCCATTCGCTAATCTCGAATTTTCATGCACAATTCAACAAAATCATGCACAAACCTATTCCCTAGTGGTTTTCACACAGGAAATAGTGATTGCTCACGTTTCCTGCATCTCACTACTACTTCCTATATGTACCTGAAGTGGCTTCTGGTGCTACTACTATTGCTGTTGCCTCAGTAATAGTAGTAGGATCCACCACCTGTTCCACATCGCTACTGGGCTTTGTACTTCCACCACAGCAGTGACAGAAAAACATCCAGGGCATTTGGAAGCAATACAAGCATTCAATCAGAGGAAGATCGAATGTTTTACAAGTCTAAACATAGGGGAGCTAAGAGCTAAATCCTAAGCAGAAGAAAAAAATAAAAAAGTTTGTGTAGAAGGGTATATTAGTGAAAAGAGAAAAAAATAAAGGAGGTATAATAAAATGAAAGTCAGATAATGGTATGTATGTGGACTGAGATAAGGAAAATAATAAATAATTATTTCTGCTCAGTATTTACAGAAGGTTGGCGTGTTAATGTTAAACCTATATTACAAAAACTGAAAGTGGATAATCATTTGATCAGATCAGATTCCTCTAAGAGTATTAAAATTGCTTAAGTCTGTGCTTGCAGCACCTCTAACTGAGCTTTTTAACCAATCTCTGTTGACAGGAATGATTTCATATGACTGGATCTTTGGTTACATTTTTCGATTAGACAAGGGTAGAGCTCTAATTGTAGCATATTTGGATTTCAATAAAACTTTTAATATTGTACTACACAGGAAACTGTTTAATAAGATGCATAGTTAGTTATTGTAGGGTTGTAGTCAATGGAGAATATTCGGATGAAAGGAGTGTTACTAGTGGGGTACCTCAGGCATCTGAACTGGGGGCCATTCTTTTTAATATTGTTATCAGTGTTATTGCAAAAGGTCTTCAAGGTAAGGGATGCCTTTTTGCAGATGATACAAAGATCTGCAACAGAGTAGACATTCCAGTGGGAATAAGCGAAATGACAAATGATTTAGGTAAATTAGAGGAACAGACAAGAGTGTGGCAGCTGCAGTTTAATGTTGATTCATGTTAAATAATGCACTTGGGATGTAAAAGTCCAAAGGCAGAATATAGTATTAAGGGTACTATGCTGTCAGAGACAACAGATGAAAGGGATTTGGGAGTAATTATTTCTGAAGACTTAAAGGTAGGCAGGCAATGTAACAAAGCAGAGGAGAATGCAAGCAGAGTGCTGGGTTATATAGCTAAGGGCATTAGTAGCAGAAAAAGGGAAATGGTGATGCCACTATACAGATGTTTGGTTAGACCTCACCTAGAGTATTGTGTGCAACACTGGAGACCCATCTCCAGAAGGATATAGATACTCTAGAGACAATTCAGAGAAGGGCTACTAAAATGGTGACTGGTTTACAGGAAAATAAATATCAGGATAGATTAAAGGATCTGAACATTTATAGCTTGGAGGAGAAAAGAGAAAGAGGGGATATTATAGAAATATTCAAATACATGAAGGGATTCAAGTGCAGGAGGGAAGTACTTTTCAAAGGAGTAAAAATGTTAGGATAATAGTCTAAAAATAGAGGGACATCGGTTTAGATGTAATGTAAGAAAGTTTTACTTCACTGAGAAAGTAGTAGATAAGTGGAATAGCCTACCAGCAGAAGTGGTAGAAGTTAATAAGGGACAGAATTTAAGCATGCATGGGATAGGCATAAGGCTGTCCTGAACATAAGAGAAGACCAAGGACCAAATAAGGTTTAAGGTTTTTACAGTAGGAAAAATGGACAGACTAGATGGGCTGAATGGTTCTTATCTGCTGTCAAATTCTATGTTTCTAGTTTGGAACTAGACTCAAAGGTAGTTGATTTGATAAATAATTGTTATTTATTTTGAATGGGTTACTAGTGGAGTTCCATAGGGGCAAGTGCTTGGGCCTGTTCTCTTCAGTATCTTCGTTAGTGAAATTATCAATGATATTCAAAGTAAGATGCGCCTTTTTGAAGATGATACAAAAATATGCAACACGTTTGACTCTCCATAAGGGAAAACCCAAGTGCACAAGTATTTAGGAAAATTGGAGGAATGGAAAAAAATGGGAATTAAAATGTAATGCTGAAAAGTGCAAGAGAATGCTTTTAAGACATAGAAACCCAGAGTTGGAATATAGGCTTAACTGTACTGTGCTGACAAAACATCAGAGGAAAGGAACTTGGCTGTTATTATTTCAGATTACTTGAAGGTAGTCAAGCAATGCAGTAAAGCAAAAGGGAAAAGAAAACTGGGTTCTTGGTTGTAAAAGAAGAGACGTTAGCAGCAAGAAGACAGAGAAATACTAATGCCACTTTATAGATCACTGGTTAGAGCTCACCTAGAGTACTATGTACAGTTCTGGTTTGGAAACCACATCTCCATAAGAACATTAATAAACTGGAGACAGTTCAAAGAAGCTCCACCACAATGGTGCACTGTTTCCTTGACACAGACTACCAGAACTTAATATGTACAGCTTGGAAGTATGGAGGAAGAGGGGTGATATAATATAAACATTTAAATGTATTAAGGTATTATATATAACTAAGGGGTGGGAGCATTAAGAAAAAAAGAGGCATATAGAACAATAGGCTATGATATAAAGTTAGAGTGTGGACAATTCTGAAGAAATTTGTGTAAGTCCTACTATACAGAAAGGGTGATAGACTTATGGAACAGCCTCCCAGGAACAAATACTGTTAGGGATTTTAAAAAATGCCAGGGATAGACATGTCTATTCGGAGAAGTATGTAAGGAGGAACTATAACCCATAATTCCATATTTTAATATATAGGGAAATGGGAAGACTGCATGGGCCAGATAGTTATTTTCTGCTGTCAAAATATATGTTTTATGTAATAATATTATATTATGGAAAACTGTTGTAGGTCTTATCCTGCTGAGTAAAATAAGGTACTTTTATTACTGGGAGATCTTTCACACAAATGTTAGAAAACGCAACCTAATATTTTTACATTGCAATTTCCTATTGTGGTCACCAGGTGGCAGTGTTGCTGTCACATTCTATGGAGAGTCATAATCCATGAATCAATCTCTTACATACAGGGTATTGTGTAAAAAAAAAGCTCCTTTTGGACACAAGTATTAAAAAAGTACATTTGAGCTGTAATAACTTTGGAATGAGAAATCTCCCACCAGTGCGAATTGTATTATTCTACTCAGCAGTAGCTCATTACAGACACATTCACAGTGAGTACTTTCAGGATCTTCAGCTGTTGTTGAACTAAAACTCCCATCATCCCATCATCCTTATCCATACATTTGCCAGCTGAGAGTCACATGATTATAACCCCAAAACATCTAGGTTTTAATAGTAACCGGTAAAACTGTTGGTAGGGCAAAAATGGATACAGAGAGGTACACACTGTGTTACCATAGGAATCCAATTGTCCTACCAACAGGAACCACAACGAATGTTGGGACACAAAACCAGAGTTTTGGCCCAATGTTCACCATGTTTTTGTTCCCAAAACTTATACTAAATAGCACGAGAAATTGGAACATCAAAGAAAAACAGCTAATGCTCGATGTTTGACACACTGTCAAACAACAAGCGTGAGCTAAAATATAGTCACCCTCCCAAACACTAACCCTACACTACCCTTAACAATAAAGTGAAACAATACTAGCCCTCAAAACTATCCGAACATCCATACCCCATAGCTGGATAACACTTACCTGTCATCCTGTACAAGTCTTCTTCTTTAATCATCTATCTTGAGTCTTCTTTTGTCTTCTTATCTTCTCATCTTCTTTCTTATAAACTGCCAAAATAGAATGCCAAAAGGAATAAAAATAATATCCATGTTTACGGAAGAAATTCCTCCACAGATATGGGTGAACTGTACTCTGCTGCCACTGCCGATGCTGCCCCTGGAGGTGGCGGCAGGAAATCAGAGCAAAAATCCCCCCTTAGATACCTCTCGGGCCATTGCCCAAGCCCTTCTGTGGAAAATTTGAACAGAAATTACACTTTAATTGGCTGGGATGTGGGATTACACACCTCTCAGCCAATGAGCTTCTAGCTGGTTTCATCATCCCTCCCATTAGAAGCTGATTGGCTGGGGGGGGTGTAACAACTCCCAGCCAATGGAAGCCTTTGTACTATATAAAAGCCAGTCTCTGTTCAAATTTTCCCCAGAATGGCTCGGGCAACAGCCAAAGTGGTGTCTATGGAGGGGGGATTTTTGCTGTGGCATACAGTTCAGCCATATCTTTGGGGAAATTTCTTCTGTAACCATGGTTATTATTTTTAATCATTGTGGCATTCTATTTTGGCAGCTTAGAAGGTAAAAGATAAGAAGATCAGAAGACAGAAGAAGATGCAAGGTAGAAGATTAAAGAAGAAGATCTGAGCTGGATGAATAGGGTGCTGAATATCCTGCTGGACATCAGACTTCCAGGTAAGTGTTAGTTTTACTGGGATTAGCCAAGTAAGTGCCAGTGGGTTATGCAATGCTCTGCAATGCGTTACATACTAAACTGGTACCCATCGGGTAACGTTTTCTTACATTACACACATTTTTTCAGTACTTTGGATGCATTGATATGGGGCTTAGGGTTTTTTGAACTTCAATTCCAGTGTCTGTAGTTTAAAACAGACTTTAGGGTACTATACTACAAAAAAATAGTTGCTGCAGATTTTTAGCAATAAAACGGGGTCCCTTAATGCACATTACAGCTAACTCATAGAATTGAATCTGGAATTCACATTTTTAATTGCTACTACTGCCACAACATTTAGCACCCTGTGTGTTTTTTTTTTCACGTGGTTATTTTTCACAGAACAGGTAAATTGGATGGCTTCCTGTGCTTGAAAAACTACTGTCATCTTTTTTTTTTATCAGGGTCTTTTAAATTGAGCCCCTAGAGAGTAACAAGTTGCCAATTGCTGCCTTATAATTTACTCATGGCCCTTATTACTGTGCGGATAGTAAATTGCAATGAAAATGACAAGAGCTTAAAGAACTTGCTCTAAATCCTCTGTAAAGGTCTATGCTTATTCAGTTAAATTTTTAATACCACTTTATTGACATACTGAGAGCCATGATAGCAAACATATTGTTTTATTCCTTTAATCGCCATATAAATCTTTAATATGATTGAAATGTGAGTTGGCTTTCTTTCATACACTGGGGCAGTCAATTCACTTTAGATGTATAAATGTTTATTGAGTATACATATTTTGCTTCGTATTACCAACAGCAATACTGTTAAAATTGTTGGCAGAGATTGCTAAGTTTGATTTCTCTCTGGTTATAAAGTCACAGGGGCCTGTTCATTAAATTGTTCTAAGAGCAGCTGCAAGCAAAAATGTTTGGTTTTGTAAGGGATCATCTCTCTCTCTCTCTCTCTCTCTCTATCTCAGTCTTAGTGTCTCACTTTCTCTTTTAGAATGGGCAGTGAGTCCTAGGACAAAATTGATATGCATACAGTAGAATGTTTTTATTTTGTCATCATGTGTTTTATTCACACAATAATAGTAATAAAAATCAGAAGTTTAAGGAGCTAATCATGTTGCTGTGCTAACAAGATGATTTCTTGTTCTCGGTAACTCTTTCACATTTCAAATTACATATCTGCCCTCTCTGCCGATGACTGTACATTACATTTTATTAAGTGATATTGGGATGCAGTGGCATTACAACAGGGGTCGCAGGGGTTGAACCTGCGACCGGGCCCATCACTCCGGGGGCCCAGCTGCCCCCTGTGAACCCATCGCCACTTGCCAGTAGCCCGTGCCCGCAGCAGCTCAGCTGATCTCCCGTCGCTCTAGTAATGCAGAGCGCTGGGAGATGACATCATCTCCCAGCGCTCGGCATTACTGAGAACCGCGCGGGAGCGGGTGATGGAGGTAGGAGATGGACATGTGGCAATGTGAAGATGGGGGCCCGCACCCCCCTGGCAATTTCTGCACCAGGGCCCGGTGGCTTCTAGTTACGCCTCTGTTGGGATGTCATCATTAGGCAGTTTTGAGGAAGAAAAGAAAGTGTAAGAAGGAGGAGGCCGATAGAATTTAGCAGACCCAGGTATGTTGGGCAACTTTGAAAAGTCAAGCATAAGGGGGAGATTTATAAAAAGCGTTCTTGTCTGTTTTTGTGAACGGACCCTTAAAATGTCTTTATTCCAGTGGCGTAACAATAGGGGTCGCAGCGGTCGCACTTGCGACCGGGCCTGTCACTCCAGGGGCCCGGCCGCCCCCTGCGAACCCCTCACCCACATCGGCAGCTCAGCTGATCTCCCATTCAGCGCACCGCTCTAGTAATGCAGAGCTCTGGGAGATTACATCATCTCCCAGCCTCTGCATTACTATAGCGCCGTGCAGGAGCTTCAGTAGTAGAGATCTGTGCCTCCTTCGGCACAGATCTGTTAAGCCACGCCGCTAGACCACCAGGACTGGAGGTAGGGGCAATGTGGAGATAAAGGGGAAATGTGGAGATGAAGGGGTAATGTGAAGATGGGGGCATTGTGGAAGGGAAAATGTGGAGATGGGGGCATTGTGAAAAGGCCATTGTGGAGATGAAGGGGCATTGTGGAGAGAAAGTGGGCATTGTGGAAGGGGCAATGTGGAGTTGAAGGGGGGCATTGTGGAGATGAAGGGGGCATTGTTGAAGGGGCAATGTGGAGATGAAGGGGGGCATTGTGGAGATGAAGGGGGCATTGTTGAAGGGGCAATGTGGAGATGAAGGGGGCCAATGTGGTCGGGGGGGGGGCCCATGGCAATTCTTGCACCAGGGCCCGGTGGCTTCTAGTTACGCCTCTGCTTTATTCGTTATTTTGAGTGCTGATATTAATAAACTGTTCTAGTTACATTTACAAATGTGGTGACCATTAAGTATAGGAACAGGTCACACATGGCCTTAAATATGTGGTGAAGAATATGTCGACAAATTGCCGTAAATATTGGCATTTCTATATAAATAAACTGCGCCACTTTTTACAAACGTCCTTACTCCATTTTATAATAAAACATACTACATGTCCTCCTACATTGTCCTTAATCGTTTTATAACTAACTATGACAATCTTACAAACATTCTAATGCTTCTTTTCCATTAACCCTGTGAGTGACAGAGAGGTATGCAATGCATTGTGTTATGTGAGGAGTGGGGATGTGGTCATGGGACAGATACGGGAGCTTATCATGCATAGCGTAGGGGCATGTGTGATGTAAACCCGGCCCTGGGTACAGCAAGTGCAGAGCACCAGGGACCATCCGCCATGAGGGGCCCATTCAGTGCCATGAGCAGGACATACTGAGGATTTTTCAGTAATCTGAAGTTAACTTGAGGTGCAAAAATATTTTGTTTTGCTAGTGGTCTCATTAACTAGATCTTCCACTGCATTAGAGAAACATGCTCTCTCCATAATACATATTTAAAAACCAAATGGAGCCATAATTCTATGCCAACTGATAAGTGGTGTGTTTCCTAAAGTCTGAACTGATCCAAGGCCTGTTGCTTGCTTTCTGTGGGCTTAGATTTTAATCTGAACCATTGGCTCCCCACACTTCTCTTATGATAGTGGAAATGATAGACGCCAATAAAATGAAATAATTTAACTCTTTAAGGACCAGAGGACTGTTTAAAGTAGTGCAAGCATGAGTTGAACACCCCTTTGACATACCTGGGAACTTTCAAAAGAGGCTCATGATGAGATTCCCTTTGCTATTGTGTTTAAATTATATTAAACTGCTGATAATTCAGCAAGATGGAGCTAGCCAGGAGGACAACCCGTTTTTAGCAGGGCCCTGGCTGTCTGGTGGTTAGTACTGCTCACTGGTTTGTTCCTTTAAGCTAGGCATCTGAAATGCAGACAGTTCAAGGTCACTCACACATATACTCAACGCTATAATAAACATAATTTATTTATCTATTGTGCAACTAAAGAAAATTGACCAAAAGTACTGATTTTGCTCATTCTTCATTAGATGAAGAATGCTAAACAGGTTGTCTCCCTGTCTAGCTCCAAAGTCTCAACTTTCCCAGCCAGCCCATGATCAGATCAGAGATTCATCATCACCAGATTCATCATCAAGTCAACTCGCCCCAGCCTCAGGTATGCAGTAATTTGATCCATGGCTCTGCCACCAATAAAATAAATGTAACTTGCCAACACAGTATACTGGCAAAGATTTTTTTTTCAGCTTGTTCCATGAGCTCCGCAGCGCTGCCTGTGCTTGGCCTCCAGCCCTTCACTCACTGGAGCTTCTCCTGCTCCTCGTGCGGCTGCCCTGCAACACCAACGTCATCACGTTGCTGTCACTCTTTCTCTCAATGCTAGCAGCAAAAATTGGCTTGCAGCATTGTGCAACTCAGTCAGGTGGTGGGGTGACAAGTGATGGGGTCACATGGCAGTAGCAGAGGTGGATGCTTCTGCAAAGTGTGCAGTCAAGCTGCAAGGACATCCGGTAGCAGTACACTACTATTTATTACATTATAGATATATATATTAGCTTTGTGAAATGCAGCACAATGATTATCTCAGCATAATAATGAGCCTACCGGATTTCTGAAGGTTTCATCCGAAGACACTGCTCTAAATCCAGAGTCTCTGGGTGAAACCCGGCAAGTTCCCAGCTATGCCATTTGGTCCTTAAAGGGTTAACAAATCATTTAGCTATTTCTATACTGAGAATTAAATAACTGAACATTTTAAAACTACGTAGAGAAATAGGTAGAATAGATAGGACATTGTGTTCTAGTCTGAAGTAAATTTTGTTTCTAAGTTTCAATCAACATCTCCAGACATATTGTTTTTGCTAGCTCTATATGGAATTTGTGATTTTCTTTATACATATTTTTTTTTTTTCAAATACAGTAAGGTAAAAACACACAAATATGTCTAAATGACGATGACAGATATGACTGCCCAAACTGGTAAGTTTGACCAGTTACTATTATATATTCAAGTTTGATAAGCAGCATATATATTTTCTGTCCTTCATGTGTGGCCTACAGAAAGGCCTATTTCTGGAGGTAGCAATTTGCTTCCCCCCATGAGAATAACATAAATGTCAACATTTTCACAAAGTTAAATACCTTTTTTAGTGAAACTAGTATAAAATCCTGTGTACCAGAGGGGTATGCAATGCAATGCAGCCGCCTCGTTGGCAGTGCACGAGATGCAGTCATGCTCTGTAGAGACTGCATGGGTTCAGGCAGTCTCTACTGTGCATGACTGCATCGGACAAACATTCTAGCATTTTATAACATGGGATTGTATGCAAACGTTTGTTTGTGCACGTCCTGTGCAATACTCAAAATGTGTTAGTAATTCAATAAATGTGACACCAGATGCCGTAGATCACTTTGCAGCAAACTGGGGTTATTCTGTAGTAAACAAACTAGTCCATAGGGGAAAAATAAACATTCATAAATTCTAATACACTTGAATAGAAATGTTTAACCCTTTGAATGCTAGAGAGGTATCTAATGCATTATGAAGAAATGCATTGGAGACCTCTCTAGCATTCAAGGGGTTAAAAGCCCAATGTAACCGGCATTTTGATTTGTCCCCTATGGTGCAGTTGGTTTACTCCAGAATAACTCTGCTGCTTCTCTAATGCTTTAATAAATATGATCCTTGGAGTCTAGTACATTGACTCTAAGGGACAAATATTTATCCGTTTGAGTGCTGGGGGGTACACAACGCATTGCTTTGCTCTGGCACTCAGGGCTTATCATGTCAGAACTGGTGATGATTAAACCTTTGAGTGCCAGAGGGGAACGCAACGCATTGCAAAGCAATGCGTTGCGTACCCCTCTGGCACTCAAAGGGTTAATGTAACAGCTTTGAACACATCAAATAGGAATGAGTCTGCAATTGGCAGTTTCAACTCTTGAAGGAGGTGGAGCAAAAGGCTCAGGAAGACCTGTATAATTAGAACTGTTATGTGTATAATGTTGCTATACTCTGTGGAGTCAGAGTAACACCATTTAACTAGTGAAATATTGAGCTTTTGTATGTGTTTCTTATGTTTTAAGTTTTTTGTTGGCCCCCCTAGCTCCTTTATGCGGACACATCTAAATGGCAAAAAGTGGTGGAGCTTTCTACCATTATGCAGGTTGTATATGCCATTGACTGCAGGCGACCCCAGCCTGTCTGAAAGAGACCGGATTTGGCTTCCTCATGACTGCAGAGAATGATTCTACCTCTCTCTGCATCTGCAGGAGACCCGGGCACTTTTTTTTAGGTTAACTCATTGCAGTCCAGAAGATCTCATTGGCAAACACATGCAAGTGCTTTCAGCTGTGACAGAGTGTGACCTGAAATGGAACCATGTTGAAAGTGATGACATGGTCCCCTTCTAACTTCTGCAAACCGATTAAAGGGATAGTAATACCTCAATTAAAGTTTAGCTCTGAATATTATTTATAATTTTTTTAACATGTTGCACTATTTATAATTACTTTAGTGTTGTAGTTCAAACGCTATTCAAGATGAAGGATCCCTCCCCCGCCCCTTTCCCTGCATCACACTGCCTCTCTGTCTGGTCTGAATGGAGAGCGGCGAGGGACAATCTTCAGTAAGCAAAAGGAAAATCCTGCCCTCCTTTGTCAAGGGGGAGAGTGTTTTCCTTATACTTACTGACTGAAGATTGTCCTTCACTGCATCTGTCTGGTCCCAGAACCAGATTACAGATCTAAGGGAAGGCAGCTAAAAGGGGTGGGCGGTGGATCCTTTAGTCTTGATTAGTGTTTGGACAACAACACTGTAAGTAACTATATATAGCGCTACATGTTAAACAATACTCTGAGCTAAACTTTGATTGATTACTGACCCTTTAACGCTTTGAGTGCAAGAAGGGGTGCACAACACATTCCTTCCCAATGAGTTGCGCACCCTTCTGGCATTCAAAGGGTTAGTTAGTTAGTTAGTAGTGGCGCGATGCAGGAAACGTGCACAATCATTATTTCCCGTGTGAAAACCACTAGGGAATAAGTTTGCACATGGTTTTGTTGAATTGCGCATGAAAATTCAAGATTAGCGAACGGCTGCGTATATGTATTTTTTTGTGGGCGTGGCTAAGATTAACGAATCTGTGTGAGTGGAATAGCGAATATGCCTAATGCAAGAACTGCTATTGCGAATTAATTTATACGTCTGTGTACTGTTGTCATAAAATGGAATTTTTCATGCGCAATTAAAGAAGAGTTTGGTATTTAGCTTCCTGGATTAGAATATGCGCAAAATCTATCTGCGCACAAAAATTCCTTTATGTGATGCAGACCTTTCTTGCATCGCGCCATTAGTTCCCAGTAGAGAAAGCTGCATTCTGTGACCTGGGGAGTATGCACTAAGGTGTTATAAAGAGAAGATAAAGTGGAGATCATTTATCAAGTGTTATAAACTCCCCAAATCCTATGTTATCCTATGAGGCTTATGCTATTAGAATAATGTAGGACTTGGAGATTTTATCACGTTGGAGAGGTCATCTCAACTGTATCACACCTTAATGCATCTCCCCCACTGATGTCACAGAGCGCACATTTAAAGAGACAGGGACCTGCTTTAGTGCATGTCCCAAATTAAAGGAGCAGGCTGTTTTTAACGGCTTGTAACCCTTAAAATATTACAGTCACATACACACACAAACCCTCACACATACACACACATATCAACGCACACAAAAACACACACACATAAACACAACAATCATGTTTTTATTTTTTGTTTTGTTTAGTAACAATAAATGGCATTGAGTACCTTTAATCACAAGTTTTATAAATTATGCCAAACAGTAATGCACGTAAGCTGTTTTTTTTAAACAACAGAGATAGTGGAATTTAATCTGGGCCATTCAATGACGACTGCACTAACTGCATGCAAAACATATGGGGCAGAATCATGACAATATTTATTACCAATACCAGTATATAACTAAGGGGTAATATTTACATATTGTACCAAAAGAAAGCTCTGCAATGCATTGAAGACCTCGCTGACATCCAAGGGGTTAAAAGCCCAATTTAATAGGAATTTTTATGTGTCCCCTGTCGTGTTTACTCTAGAATAATTGCATTTTGCTTTTATAAACATGGGTCCTTATGTCTTAACATGGATATAGCAGATATAGCAGAAGACTAGTACAGTGAAAGTGATATCTTTATTGGCTGGGTAGTTTTTAAGTGCAAGCTTTCATCACCACCTCCATCTCTTTGTCTGATGAAGACACCTAAGTTGTCTTGAAATCTTGCACACTAAAGTTACTCAGCCAATAAAGGTATCACTCATACTCTTAGTTTCCTGCTTTGTCCATAGCTAACACAGCATCATTCTTTTCTTAACTTGGTATGCATCTTTTCTTTGAACCCGTTGAGTGACAGAGGGGTACACAACGCATTGCTTTGCAATGTGTTGCGTACCCCTCTGGCACTCAAAAGGTTAACCTCTCAGATACTAGAGACTGGAAAGCAATGCATTGTAGAGACAGCTATAGAATCTAAGCGGAAAAGTAAAAAAAAAAAACAGATATTACTGAAAAGCGAAGGGCAGTCAAAGCACCATGAAAATAAAAGATCTAGTTGCTCATATGTTTTGTTTCTGAGCATTAATCCAGCGAGCGCCAATGAGGTATGCAATGCACTCAAAGGGTTAACACAGTAGGTCAAACCTAGAAAAAAAGAACAACCTCAAACCAATGTACCTATATTAAATCAAGAGGTTAACGGTCTCTTTTCAGATGAACACACAATCAAACAGTAGAGTTGCATTTTAATTAGCAGAACATCTGTTATCTACTTACATTAAACTTTTCAGAGTTCTGAGTATCTTATTTCGATCCAGACTAAAATAAGTAATTCTGATGTTGCTGGGGCAGTCGGCGTCTGTACAGTATATAAATGCATACTATGCAACTCTTAGCTGTGTACTGTCTTTATTGCTGACTGATCAAAAATGAGGCACAGAAAATGACTATGGCTTTGCTACCTAAGCAAGAAATACCCCACACAAAAATTATTTTGAAATGACCCTTAATGTGTAGCAGTATTGTATTTCACTGTTTAATTTCCATTAATATCTTTAGTATATTGGCTGTGTAAGTAACCCTATGATTGGAAAATGGGAAACATGATGGAACTTTATTTATAGAAAGAAAACACACAAGTCAGCACATATCAAACCATGCTTTAACTAACATCTACAGTGCTTTATATCAGAACTGTACCCCAGCTTTGCTAGAAAGGTTTCCAGTACAATGATTTGCAGTAAGCTATCACTTCCTAATAATTATTTCCACTTATGTAAATCTGAAAAGAAAATAAACATAGATGCTAATGGTGAAATGCAAGAAAATGGAGCATACATTATTTTTTTTAAAGCCATAAATGTAGGCACTATTTGTGTTTGCTCACGTTTTGATGCAAGAAACATATTGCCTTGATGCTGAATAGCACATGTGCCTAAATTAATGGCAAAGTTGGCTGGACCTATGGGATTGTGTGCTAATTGCTTTGTTGAATTAGGCAGAAAAAAAGATGGTACCGTGTTAGCCAGTAGAGTAGATAGGATTCAGTGTAGAAAAAAAATCCCAAGAGTGGTATAAAGGTGATACCTTTTAACCCCTTAAGGACTACGTGACATACTATGACCGTCACGGTTCTTAAATACTTAAGGACCGATGACGGTCATAGTACATCACGTACTTTTTACTTACAGCACTCCACCGGGAGCGCTGTAAGTAAAAATGGGGCCTAAAATTGACTGCTCTAAGACTGGAGCGATCTCTTTTAGGCTCCAAAGCGGCGCGCTGATACACGCAACAGGTCACGTGTATAGGCACGTCAGCAAAGATCAAAGTGGTCCTTATGGGACAGAAACGTCCCAGGACCGATGGTCCTTAAGGGGTTGATGGCTAACTGAGGACACAGAAATTGCAGGCTTTCAGGACACTAAGGCCCCTTCTTCAGGCATGGGCCTTAGTGTTCTGAAAGCATGCAATTTCTATGTCCTCAGTTAGCTATTAAAAAGTATCACCTTTATACCACTCTTGTGAGTTTTTTGTTACATTGAATTAGGCACAATCGCTAATCCCCTCAAAAATGATGGCCTTATACCCCCACCCTCTTCTTGAAATGCATTAGCAAAAAAGTGCAAACTTTCATTAATTCAGAAAAAACATTCCCAGTTCGGTAACATTTTGGTGCTAATTATTTTCCCATCAAAAGTACACTGTACATAGTGATTGTGCACATTTCTTGCATTCCACCTTATGAATCCATTCTCTGTTTAGTGGTTAATATGTATTCTTTTGTGTGCCAAGGGGGTGCTTTGCACTTTGCCACTCAAAGGGTTTATTACTATTGAAGATCATAGCCATGAAGGCATGATTCCTTGTGCAGAACTCAAGGTTCCAAACTCCTTATAAAGCCTTCTGTGCATGGACATTTGTAGATACTTTTCCGGGGGTAGGGGTGCAGACGGAGGGCAAATCCATAATCAGGGTAGGTTCTAAATTCTATGTTAGCAGTTATGTTCTGGCATTGGCCAAGTGCCTTCTTTTGCCCCTCCCTGAAGGTACTAATGCTTTGGTTTGAAGAGTTTGGAATTCTCCCAATTACACAATATTCAGTACTAATTAGAGATTTATTTTGAAGAACCAATCAAAGCAGATTGATCCATAATGACCATTAGGATTTTTTTTGCCCAGATTAAGATACATGGAAGTTTATTGTTAAGATGCTTTAGGATTTATTTTCATCTACTAAGAAGTACAGTTCAGACATTGACCACAAGTTTGATTCTTACTTCCCTTTTTCAGGATACGCTTAAAAAATATAAAGTAAAAAGTTTGATAGCTTGCAGGCAATAATGAGAGATGTTTTCTGAGAGGTAATTTAATAATAATTATATTTTAAATGCATATTTCAATAATATTATAAAGAGTAGTGCTGATGTGCAAAGATTGAACCATCCAGAACCTGATTTATCCTTTTTTGACCCAAATCATCTCCTCCAAATCCATAAAAAGGTGTGCTTCTTGAACATGAATCTGTTCTTTCTTACTTACTTGTTTTTACTGGAAACAATGTTGTTCCATGTCTTAGCACTAACATTTGACAGAAAATAACAGAAATGTTGACCCACAAAGCATGCACCATAAACTGGTAAATAAACCACAATAAATCAGATCAGGAGTGGGTATCTACTTCAGGGAATTTGTGCTGGACATAACAATTTAATATGTTGGTGTTGCTAGTACTGCTGAGGTGCCTCTCAAAATTTGGTGCTTTATTAAGTTGCCTACTCTGCCTAATGGGAAATCAGGCCATGTGCAACAGAATACTCACATGCATTTAATAGACCCAATCTCAAAATATTAAAGAATAGAATTCTATTACTATAGAACAAAACAAAAAGGAGGCGCCAATAGTGCCTTTTCACACTATAATATATTGACATAAATAATGTAGAAAAATGATACACTCACATTATGTAATGTCTGTGTATATATATATATATATATATATATATATATATATATATATATATATATATATATGTACACTAGTTGAAGAACCCGTTACATGGACCACAGTGCAACTGGCAGCCGGTAGCGGGGCAGTCATGCACAGTAGAGACTGCCCGCACAGCGGCTGATACAGAGGCTCTGTATCAGCGGCGGCACGGGCAGTCTCTACTACGCATGACTGCAGCACGTGCAGCAGTCTCTACTGCGCATGACTTTGTCATTACACACGTTTTAGCAAATTATTATATAGGATATATATATATATATATATATACACACACATTTACAGCAAAGCAAGTCTGCAGAGAACGCACCACCATCTCTGCTCAGTGTCTCCAACAGACCAATCACGTCCTTGTGGATGAAAAACAACAAGAATTGCACCAGATTGAGTTTGAAGTTTCTTACAGATACAAGTTTATTAAAACAATGAAAACAATGCTGTATATGTCCTACAATTAAAAACGTTTTAACAGCTGATTTATCAAGATGTGTAGGTGATTACATATGTCATTCCTTGTGAAATGATATTAATAACAGGAGTTACAAATGCATGTCAGGAAGTGCCCTGTTTTGGGTTCCGATGGGATATTGGGCCAACAAATGATTGCAGGTTATGTTTAGTGAGTTTTTAAGTAAATGAATAACTTGGACGCAGTAGTGAGATATATTTGGGATTATTCATCAAGATAAACAGGTACAATTCTGGAGCAAACAAATTAAACCAAACAAGAGAAATCAAAATTCCCAATGAGTTAAATGGACTTGTAATTCTAGAGAGGACTCTAATGCATTGTGAAGCAACGTGTTGGAGAACCTTCTATCAATTAACCTGTTGAGTGCCGGTGAAGTATCCAAGGAATTGCAGTGCAATAAGTTATATATCATTCTGTCACTCAACAGGTTAACCCTTTGAGTGTGTTATGTACACCTCTAGCAGTCAAAGGGTTAATGGATATAAAAAAAACTTTAACATGAATGGGAATTTTTGCCACATTGTGCAGTTGTTTGTTCCAGACTGCTCTTCTTTAGCTTGGTAAATATGGCCCTATATAGTTCATTAACATGAATCAAAGTAGTAGTGATACCTGGGTCAGACATCTTACAACCTGCACTTATCCTGTAAAAAAACAAACTGTCCAGCACCTGTTTTATACATTTTTGATCCATATCCCAAGTTCCCAACCCAACAAAAGAGTACTACATGACCATTAAAGGGATAGTAATGTTTCATAATAAAAGCAGCTCTAATTAATCATCATAGTATTTGGACTTTGGAGAGTGTTATTTCAGTTCTGTCAGAGTTGTAGTTCAAGAGTAATTCAATGACAAAGTGTTCCCCTCCCTCCCCTTTTACTGATGTAACACTGCTCAGCCAAAGCAGAAGGGAGGTGCCCAGGTAGATTACACAGAGGGACAATCTTCAATTAAGATAAGGGAAAACCTGAAAAGCTTGTCAAGGGGGGTAGGGCTTTCATTGTTTTCATATAAAGAAGATTGTCCCTGTCTGTTATCTGTCTGGTCTATAGACTGCATTCCACATGTGAGAAGAGATGGCTTACACTAGGTAAAAGGGGCAGGGAGGGGAAACTTTGCTTGTGAATATTTCTTAAACCATAAAGGTTTGAGAGATAAGACTTATATCGTTCTTCATGTTTTTTAATGCCTACAAAATAAAATAAAGTTAAAAGGAAGTATTACTATCCCTTTAATCTATAATTCTTACTAGAATCTATACTATACCCTACCCTATATGTGATGACGTTACAGCAAATGACATAAATTTTATTATGAACAAACATATTATACATCTGAACCCACATCACTACCAAACTGCATACTATTTGTGTCAGTTCTTGTAGAATATCATCATGTTTGGGGCATGGAATGGCTTTGTTACTAGTTAGAATTACAGATTAGTAGTCAAGTAACGATTCTTTGTTGAGTTAGGATGGGATATGAAATGGCATTATTAGTAGTCAGAATTATAAATATAATATCATTTGGGTTTGAGGTGTATAACATTTCCTTTTCATGGTTAGGGTGCTGCTTCCTTGTGTTCCCATCATTTTTATTACATATTGTCATGTCACATTGAGGTATTTTGTTAATTTCTCCCAATTTTCATTGCATTTGCAAATTACGCATTGTATATTATTAAAATATTTCAATATTATTATAAATTGAAAGATTCTTGATAAATGTTCTCTTTTGTTTGAAGCAACGGTTCTAGTTCATTGGCTGCCAGACCTAGGTTTGCTCTAGTTTTCCATATTCGAGCAACCCAAAATCTTTCTATATAGAATTATCCAGAAAAAAGATGGTACCGTGTTAGTAAGTGGAGTAGATAGGATTCAGTGTAGCAAAAAACTCACAAGAGTGGTATAAAGGTGATACCTTTTAATGGCTAACTAGTGGTAACCCATGCCTGAAGAAGGGACCTTAGTGTCCTGAAAGCTTGCACTTGTTATGTCCTCAGTTAGCCATTAAAAGGTATCACCTTTATACCACTCTTGTGAGTTTTTTGCTACACTGAATCCTATATAGAATTATAAATGAGTTGTCAAGTAGTGCCCTTTCGTTGGGGAAGGATGGGAGAGGGATTAAAAAAATATGAAATATTTGCATTTAGTTTGTTTTTAAATAAATGAATAGAATGCTGTAGTGATAAATATTAATAAAATTAATTCATATTATACGATAATAAAGCAGAGGTTGACTGTCACTTTAATGCCATTACATAATATGTGGCTGTTGATGCATCTTATCTCAGCCTGGCCTTGAGAAAAAAGTTTTGTCACCCTTGACATAAGGGGTCCAATAGTAAGTATCACCAAATACACCCATCTTTATATTCTTTTAACCCTTTAAAGACCAGACGATTGAGCAGCTCATTGCAAAATAATGTGATCCCTCTAGTTTTTAAAAGATTGATGGGAAAAAAAATATTTTCACTTGCAGAGAGACCTGTAATATTGATTTGTGTGTTCCTCTATAAGTATTAATTTGCTACGGTGTTCCTTCCTAATCATGTACTGCATTTTAAAACCCCTTACTTTCCTATTTTGGTGGAATCCAATAGCAGATCATCTTGGGCCTTTTTAATCATGGCTCCAGCAAAGTCTGTAACTAATGTAAGAAGCAATAAATAACTGATCATTTATATCTAAGAATTCCCTGGCTTGTTTTTAGTTAATTGGACATCCTAACAAATTTATAATGAAAGTACAGTTACCGCTGTGCACTTTGCAGTATCCACTCTTGTGCCAGTTAGAATTAGGCTTTGCAAAAGTATCCAAATATATAAATTATGAAAGCACAATTAATAATGTTATATTAAATGTGAGGGATATTATTTTACTGTAATTTTTATATGCTGCATGGAAGATAAAACTGAACTAAATTTTACAAACATAATTACTTTATATAGTGTAAATTCCCCAGCAGAAAGGCACCATATAATTACTTTTTAAATATACCTTTAGTAGCTCTGAAACAAACCAACTGTTCCATATGGGTACCACCAATACGTTGAATGACTCTCTAACAGTCAAACAGTTAAATGCTAATTAAAATCAATGGAGATTTGGGGATGATAATTTGTCTCTAATGGTGCAATTGATTTGCTCTAGAGTTAGCTTGATGAATAAAGCCCAGTGTTGAAAGGGAAGTTGGAAGATGTAAAGATAGAATTTGATGGCAGATAAGAACCATTCGGCCCATCTAGTCTGCCCATTTTCCTACTGTAAAAACTTCAAACCTTATCAGGTCCTTGGTATTGTCTATGGTCAGGACAGCCTTATGCCTATCTCATTCATGCTTAAATACCGTCACTGTATTAACTTCTACCACCTGCTGGTAGGCTATTCCACTTATCTACTACCCTCACAGTGAAGTAAAACTTTCTTACATTAAATCTAAACCTGTGTCCCTCTAGTTTTAGACTATGACCTCTTGTCCTAACATTTTTACTCCTTTGAAATGTACTTCCATCCTGCACTTTGTTGAATCCCTTCATGTATTTGAATGTTTCAATCATATCCCCTCTCTCTCTTCACTCCTCCAAGATATACATGTTCAGATCCTTTAGTCTATCCTGATATTTCTTTTCCTGTAAACCAGTCACCATTTTAGTAGCCCTTCTCTGAATTTTCTCTAGTGTATCTATATTCATGTTGAGATGGGGTCTCCAGTACTGTACATAATAAACTAGGAGAGGTCTAAATAGAAATCCCTTTCCTTGTTTGAGTTTAACAGCACAGTACCCTTAATGCTATAATCTGGCTTTGGATTTTTATGTCCCAAGTGCATTATTTTACATTGTGACAAGCATGAACATGACAGCTCCTCTAGTGTCACAAGGGAATCTCATGGTAGTAATTTTAAAAACAACAACAAAAATCACACATGCATACTCATGTTGACCCAACATTGGTTTGTTGCATCTCTGATTCCCAGAACCTTACAGACATGTTACTCCTCCAGAGTCCCTACAATTTGCAAGATCCTTGGTGTAGAGCTCCAGTGGTTCTCCGCTATGATGGTATCATCTATGCTCTGCTTCTGTGCCACCAGATATTTATTTTTGAAGCATCAGTTCCTGTGTAAACAAAATGGCTACTTGGCACATGGCAGCATTTTTAAAAGAATCCAGCATAAAGCAGTAGCTAAAGGAGTTACTATATCCACTCACTGGGGGGGCTCACATGGGGAATGTGGCAGGGCCAGCACAACAGAATGTGAATCTGCGTGTATTAGTGTTCCACTACCACTTTTTTGGGTAAAAGAGAGATCTGCTCACAAGCATCATTATATATATACTTTCATATGAATAACACATTTAAATGTCTTAGTTTCCAACAATATAATATATAAAAAACTGGAAGAAGAGATGCACAAACAAAGTTAAGTTGTCTAGGCTACAAAGTCTGATATCAATATGTAAACATTAATTATGTGTGTTTTACCATTCAGAAAATGTGTGCCATCTCTATACTATCTCTGGATCTAATGACTGACTAAAATACTAAAAATACCCTTGATAGACAGCATAAAATGGTGTAAGACCTATTTGTCTAAGTATTCAGACATTCTAAATGTTAAAGAATAAATCCAAAAAATAAAAGGTTCATCTGGAGTGTTTTTACCAATCCACTGCAGAATTTGGGGAAGTGATACAATATTGGAATACATGGATGATCCATTTATAGGAAGTCCTTCTAATCTCTGCTAAGGACACCCTACCATTAATGAGAGTGAATTGCACCTTCTGAAAAGCCTGGTTCTTGTTAATGACTTTACCTAAACCAGGTATCAGACACACCCCATCCTGGAAGAGGATTTTATTACCTTCACTTCGGAAAGGGCATTCAAGCACCTACAGCAATCGATATGACTGTCCCATCTGTGGATACTCCTGGACCAAAGCCATTTATACCCTGCACTTTGCAGCACTAGTTTTTTGCTTAGTGTGGCTAACTTGATGCGTATTCTGAGGAACCCAGAGATGCTTGTGGTCTGACAATGCAGGAACACGTGCACAACAACAAGCAACCAAAGAAATGAATGGTCGCTGCCAGTCAGTATCCCCAGGTGACCCATGACTCATGGTGATGTCAACGTCCAGCATCACTTGAACAAGGGCTTCATATGCTGCCTACCAATCCATTTGTTCAAATGCATGCTAGGAATTTTAAAGAAGAAAACACTGCCTCTTGTGTTACAACATTGGAACGACTTGCCAAAAGACATTCTTCAGTATAAAAAGGAGGAAAGAACAGTCCAAGAAGAAGAAAAATCCTCAAAGGCATTTCCTGAATATGGCTGAGCATCTCCTGTGCCAAAATAGAGCAACTTCTGATTCTTAAAAATCAGAGTGTACGGAATATTGTTTCATCAACAGTGGGAAAAACATTCACTATGAAACAAACACCAGGCAATGTTTACAAGCAGCGAAAGCTGACCTTGAGATGCAGGTAATGATGGGCAGAACAGAACCTGTATTGTGGATCTATCCACATTTTCCTTCTTGTGGCACAACTGGATCATTATAGGGTGACACATTTTTAAGGGTGGACAACTTGCAGTCAGCTCATCAGACTACTAATTGAATTTTTATTCCAAAACAATGAAACAAATGTTACCTCTAATCTATTACAATGCTGGTAAAATCCACATGCACGTGCATCTGTGTAAGAGGAGAAGATTTTTGGTAAGTGGCAGTTATTATATCAGAATCAGACAAACAATATGAAAAAAGTGGTCTGTGTGCAAATATTGGAATGGCCACATGAAGTCCATCACTTGTTTGGACATATAGGTAATTTGCTAACAATAATTCTAAAGTTTACTGTAAAATGTGAGGAATTTCCAGGGATATTAATTAAACCCTAGGATGCTAAAGACATCTCCCCTGCATTGCCATAAGATGTGTTTAGCAAAGAATAGAAGTTGAATTATGATATAAAACCATTCTGATTACTATATTGAGGCACTGAATGACAATCCAACCAGCAAGTTTAGAGCCACCCTGTGTAGATTTGTGGATTGTGAGATTTTGGCATGGTGTCATCAGAGGCTATGGCTTAATATTATTTACCAAAAAACAAAACAATTAAACCTTAGCACTATATTTCCCACTACACAACAAAAGAAAACTTAATTACTTGTATTTAAAGGACTTATAAAGGTAAATGGATTGAGACTACCGTATATATATAACCTGCCACCAACAGAATAACTGCCTCAGACTCCTCAACCAATGTATTGTGATTATGTATACTTTATGCTTCCAAATCAATAGGTACATATATTATTCAATTACACCTATTTTCTATCCCCTGACAAAGGTCTTCTATTGTCAAAAATAGGGTCCATCGATGCGGGCCTTTCTGAACTAGTGAACTGTTATCGTCAGCTTATTTTGAGGCTTCCTAGGTATTTGAGGGATACTAAGCATATGTTGTCATTTTTGGATGAGGTGGACAGTTGTGCCAGTTACCTTTGGTGACGATGCATGCTAATGCACTCTCTCCTTCAATATCACATCATTTGGGTCGATTAGCTACTGGACATCACCTTTAGGGATACTTTAAAAACAGTAAAGCACCTGTAGACTTTCTTTTGAAATCTATCAGCATGGGCATATGCATATTATGCAGGGAGGGGCAGAAGGTTGCTCTCTCCCCATACACATTTGCCTCATGTTAGCACATAACTGCTGACATGGACTTCAGAACCTACCTTGATTATGGCTTTGCCCCTCCCATGTAAACATTTCTACGGATACCCATGTTATCAGGTACCTCCTTCCACAATTTCTTACTTTTTGATTGTGTTTATTATCTCAAAAGGAGGAGAGAAATATAGTCTTCTCCTTCACGAGCCTTTCCATAGGTTGGTGGGAGGAGGCCCACATCTCTGCAGATATGAAGCACTTCATGGAGAAAACTATATTGTTAGAAAGGTTAACAGATAGATTTCTCGTTGGTGTGGTACTGCCATAGAACTCAAAGCTATTGAACTTGTTGGAGATCTCGATAGCAATCAAGGGTTAAAAGCTTCTTATATGTGTTTGTTTGATATAGGAAAATATTATTTTCTGTGTCAGGGAACAGTGGATGGGACTGGAGATGGGGTTATGGAAGGAGTAAGGGTGAGGCCATGTGAGGAGCTAAGGGTGCCTAGGTGTCCTTGCCTAGGGGTGCCTGAGATATAAATCCAACCTTGCTCTCTCATGTGACAAGAACAGCATGAGCTTGTAACTAAAATGAAAACTGATTTAAAGGGACGGTGAAGGGTTGAAAAAAGACTCTTATGTCTTATGTGATTGAGAGTGTCCTCACAGCTACGGAAACAGAGTTCTCCCCCCATTCTCTCTTGGTTTCTTCTTCAGAGTTCTAGGAACTCTTTTCCCCTAACTGTGAGGGAGCTGCCAATCATTTAAAGGGACATTTTATTGGCCTTTGACTGCCCCTTTAACCCCTTAAGGACCCATGACGTGCCAGGACCGTCATGGGTTAAACCTGCCATAAGGACCCATTACAGTCCTGGAACGTAATAGAATTCAGGATTCCCCTCGTGGCTGCACGCCGTTTGGGGAGCCCTGAATCAAATCGCAAAAACAAAAACAAAAAAAAACATGGTCCTTAAGGGGTTAATGTAAAAAACCAACCCCCACCACAAAAAAAACAAAAAACAAATTTAATATAAAGATATATCAGCAGCAGGAATAGACCTATAAGATATGAAAAAAAAGATTTACTGTTCCTTTAACTATCTGAGTGCCTTAAAGGTATCCCAAACACATTGCAATGCATTGGATACATCTCTGGCACTCATGGGTTAACCTGTTGTGAATGGAGATGAGGTTGTGCAATGTATTTCACATCCCTGTGGTCCTCAAGGGTTTAACATTCTCCCTCTTGTAATTCAAAAATATTGCTTAGATGAAGGAAGTAGATGAATCCATAAACGGTTTACTTAGCGAGAACAGTAATTCAGCGTGCATGTGATTGTGTTGTTTCCTAGTGTGAGAGTCATAAAATAAACTTCCGTCTAGAGTTCCATAATTTCTGCACCTCCAGCTAAGCCTATGAAGTTACACAAGTCAAGACTGGCCAGAGTCAACTCTAAAGAGGCATTTAAGCCTTTAATGAGCAATTTAGTGTATACCTTTTAGAAAGAGAGGCACAGGAAGATATCCAGCCTTTAAGTGCAGTATTAACTCCACAGTGTGAACCGGTCAGGATGGTGCTATAAAATTGCAGTAATATTTTGCATTATTGCTTTCCATAACTATATGAAATAGGAATAATGAGAAGAGGTTATTGCAGAGAGTATAATTCTGATGTCTTTCCTAATTTGCAGAAAAATATATTGTGTTTTCCTTTTTTCTTAAATTTTCCTTAACGTCTTGAGCGCCAGAGGGGTGCACAATGCATTGCTTTGTAATACGTTGCACGTCCCACTGGCACTCAAAGGGTTATTGACCTAACATAAAACGTACTCCAAAGCTAAATGGTTCGTAAGAATGATATTGCCCTGTTCCAGAGAAAAGAGGAGTCATTTTGGGACAAACCAGCTGCCCATAAGGTGCAAAAGTTCAAGAAATTATTATTAAACGGATAGTAATGTTTCACAAAAACAGCAGCTCCAATTAATCATCATAGTATTTGGGCCATGGAGAGTTATTTCAGTACTCTCCGAGATGTAGTTCAAGAGTAATTAAATGGTAAAGTATCCCACTCCCACGCTTTTTGCCTAGTGTAAGCCTCCTCCCCTCAGATGTGGAATCTGGTCTCTTGACCGGACAGCTTACAGCAAGGGACAGTCTTCTTACTGTGAGAACAATGATAACCCTTCCCCCTTGACAGATTTTTCCTTATACTCACTGAAGATTGTCCCTCTCTGTGATCCACCTGGACACCACCCTTCTGAGGTGAGCAGTGTTACACTAGGTAAAAGGGGTGGGAGGGGGATACTTTATCCTTCAATTACTCTTGAACTATAACTCGGACAGTATTGAAATAACACTCTCCATGGGCCAAATACCATGGAGATTAATTGGAGTGTCTGTTGTGAAACATTACTATCCCTTTAATTTAAATGGGGATTTTAATACTATGAACTCCAGAGAGACATTGCAATGCATTGGAGAGATCTCTATCATTTAAGGGGTTAAAAACCCCATTTAAATCAAAGGAACATTTTACTTGTCCCCTATGGTGCGCCTGGTTTGCCCCATAGTGAATTACTCCACTTTTTCTTTCAACATAAGGCCCAAATGCTACATTTAACCCTTCAAGAACCAGAAAGATGTCAATGCATTGTGAAGTAATCTAATGCACACATCTGTGGTCCTTTCAGAGTTAAAAAATAAATGCATATTTTATAATGAGGAAGCAGAATAAACCCTTTGGATGCTGGAGAGGTCTTCAGAGTGTTGGAGACCTCTACAGTGTCCAAGGAGTTAATCCTTTGTGTGCCAGAGGGGTACACAACACATTGCAAAGTTAAAGATGCACAGTGTGCACTGTATTCATGGCATATTATATGAATACAGTTACAAAGGATGATATTATTCATTGTAAATACCCAAATTAAAGGTTTCAGATGGTCCTTGGAATCTTAAGACAGGAACAGATGGCTTGGCAAGTGTTCATTCAAGCCTTGAGCAAATACTGTGAATGATTACTTGAGAACATATCCCTCATGATTAGTTGAAAACAGATTTTATTAGTTAATCCACATAATATAGATCTTCCTTTTCAAACAAAATAGAAGATGTGGAAACTGACACAGCGAGGTGGAGCTTTCTTTCTTTGAAGACAGACCATATCATGTTTAATGAACCACAGCTGTCATGTGCTTAAACCTTTGAGTGCCAACTGGGTGCCCAAATGTGTTGGGCACCCCTCAGCCACTCAAATGGCCAAAGAGGGGCACTTTTGTTTTAGGGGGTGTGGCTGGTGGGTGGGAGCATTAACAAGAATTTATAGGTGCTCTCATGACCTACTTACTGACTCCTCTTTGTGTAACAACACCAAAGTATTTTATTTACACAGGCTAATGTAGAAACACATTTAATTACTTTTAAATAAACATTAATGTGAGTTTTATTACTGTGGAGCAATGTGATACACTTATATACACACCACATAGTCTTATCTCCTAAAAAGAGGGACATCATAGTGAAAATGGATTTGGGTCTCAAAGAGGGACTGTCCCTCCTAAAGTGGGACACTTGGATGGTATGATCAAAGTTTACGTGTAGGACTAGGGCATGTATGTAAACTGCACTCATTGTGGGGGCCAGAGGCAAGAAAGCAAAAGGGGTAGAATTTGGGGAAAAATAACCGTGCCATATTATTTGTGTAAAAGCTCAAATTAATCTAAATTAAAGGTATACTGCATCTCTTATCATTCCCAACCAGCCAACAGTAGGATGATGGGAGCTGTAGTCCCTAACAGTTCGAGGTCCAACATTTGACTACCCATGATATAATTCAATTAACATTTTGTTATAATGTATATACAATTTCCAATTAATATACTCTAGAGAGATTATCAACATTTATTCCATTTTGAATTTGTACATATGGCTGTTGATATTTTAACCCTTTAAGTGCCAAAAGCAGTGTACAACTCACTGCTTCATGATGCGTTGCGTCCCCTTCTGGCATTCAAAGTGTTAATTATACATAATATACACGGATATGTCTGTGTAGACAAGTAAGTAGATTGATTTTATCTTGGCCTAATGCAGACAAACATGCATACATAAAGCTTGTATTTAGCATTTAATATATACCATGTAATGAGCACAGCAAAATATGTTACCACTTTCAAAGTAATAATGTATTTTTATTTATTTTTCGGTTGTAGATCATTTAGTGTAGCTTGAAGATAAAATGTCTGAATCAGTCCAAAAATTTTCAAATAAGTACACAAATTGTTCATATGTTACTTTTTCCTCTAAACAGGTGAATAAAACTAAGACTTTATTTAGCAGAAAAATGCATATAATTATTCTGATTGTCCATTAAAATACCAATAGCCTACAAACTAATTTACTCATTCTAAAACTAAAATGCATAGAAACAACCAATCAACTTGAGAGGAAACTCTAAAATGTTCAATAAACAAGCATCTGAAGAATGGCAAAATATATTCCCTTTCCTAAGTGATTAACTGGATTTGTAGAATTATAAATTAGAGAAATTGAAGTATATAGATTTTCTAAAGAACACATTGAACTATTGTATAAGAATTTACTCTGTTTTTACTGCACTTGTCTAACATGCTTTTACTGTACTTGCTTTTTACATTGAAAGCATTGGAAATGATGGTTAATGTTTACAGAGGACGGCTCTAATAGAATTACCAGCCTGCAGCGAAATTTTAATACATGGCCATACCCGGCATTCTCCAGAGGCCTCATGTTTCAAGGGATCTCACCTTGGGTTCCCAACAGTCCCTGTTTTATAGAAAGGAACCAGTTTAATCCTGTGGCCGGATAGCCAGGGAGGAATGAGGCTGTTCTGGATGAACAGCACATAAATGTTTCTACTTTTCATACAAAAATGAAGGAAAGAAAAGGAAGGCTAGGATCATAAATGTTAACCTAGATTTAGGGGCCTCCATTAACAAATCCACCAGGGCCGCAGGGGCTCTTAAAACTGTTAGGCTTGCTTGTGCTTTATTGTTTATTTACTACATAATCAATGAGAGACAAACACGGGGGGGGGGGGGGGGTTAGGTTGTGCAGTTACAGTTGTCTTCTCCAAACCTTAACCATCATTTCTGATTATTTTTATGGCATGAGTCAAAGATTTAACATTGGCTTATTGTTTTGTGTTTTTTTTTTAGAATTTTTGTTTCCCTGGTTATTAAAATAATTTTTTTGCAATTTAATGTTTTGCTCTGTCATGTGAGATAACTTATTTTTGCCAGTATAATCTTTTGTTTGATCAAACTCTCTTTGCATGCACAATTAACGTCTTTTGTGATGTCATCTTTTGTTATATTGAGAATGCTTCATGCATGTCAACATTTTCTTGTAAAATGCTTTGTTTGATGGAATTTGTGTTCAATGTTTTTTATTTGATCCAGTGTGCCTCATAAGCCTGATTAACAAATACATATTTCAGTTTTTCCCCTTTTTCCTTTCTATTATTTCCACCTTTTTTTGGTCGTAGACATGACTGATGAAAAAACAGTTTGAACAACTCACCATCTAAATAGCCCAAGTCTACTGTGCATTCACAAATTAACGTTGACTTCTCAGTGAAAAATGTACTGTGCATACAACCACAAAATTGCTTTTTGTGAGAAGATAGCTGCAGATTTTTCAGTGCTTCTCCATTCTATGGTAGCTTGGTAGCTCTGTTTGTATTTTTGGAATATATATATATAGTTTAATTTTTATCAATTAACAAAATGCATAGTGAGTGAACAGAAGAAAAATCAAAATCAAATCAATATTTGGAGTGACCACCCTTTGCCTTCAAAACAGCATCAGTTCTTCTAGGTACACTTACACACAGTTTGTTATGGAACTTGGCAGGTAGATCGTTCCAGACATCTTGGAGAACTAACCACAGTTCTTCTGTGGATTTAGGCAGCCTCATGTGCTTCTCTCCCTTCATGTAATCCCAGACAGACTTGATGATGTTGAGATCAGGACTCTGTGGGGGTCATACCATCACTTCCTGTACTTCTCAGCATTGAGGAGACCATTAATTCTGATCAAATCCCCAACTCCATTTGCTGAAATGCAGCCTCAAACTTGCAATGAACCTCCACCATGCTTCACTGTTGCCTGCGCACACTCATTCTTGTACCACTCTCCAGCCTTTGTGTGAACATTAGAGAGAAAAGAGACAGAAGGTGTTCCTAGTGTAACACTGTATAGAGAATATCAACAGCACCAATACCCTTCATCAATGGAACACTACTTACAAGAGGCATGTCCAGTCAAACACTTATGTGTTCACTGTAGGTAAACTGCCCCAACAACAGTGCCACTCAGCAAACTTCCCAGGTCAGGACTCTTCGATGGGCCACTCCTGAGAACATTCACCATGGAGTTACATGCTAGAAAAAGGACAAGAAACAGGGGCGCCCAGTAGTGCCTGATCAACTGGCAACTAATAAGTAACAGATAATCAGATATACTCACAATATTGGTGGTCGGGGGAAAGCATATGCCAACACCTAACTATTAAGGCTTGCAGAAAATGTTATCCTGTCTCTGCTCAGGATACCAGGTAAAACTACTGGAACACAGGATGAGAAGAAGAATGGAGAAAAATGTGATGCAAAAATGTTTGCAAAAATTACATATATGGCTTTAATAAAAATACATATATAAAATATTAAAATAATTGTGTAGCAAAGATAAGCCAAAAAACTTTGACGCGTTTCACGTCAAAAAGCCGCAGTTACAAAAACATATTGTTTATATCCCCTGCCCTTGATGTTCATTGGCTATAACAACAAAAGGCTTCAAAATGTTTCCAACTAAGATACCTAAGATACAACAAGATCTCATATGAAGAACAAATATCTGCCATTTCTACGATATATATATATATATATATATATATATATATATATATATATATCAATACATTATGAGAAAAAAACAAAATTTATTCTCAAGCCAGAAGTAGTAGTATCTAGATCTAGACAACTGAAGTAATATTATCTTGATCGAGATAAAGGAAACATGGAGAAGTACACATCACTTATCTGATATATGAGTGATTGCTACCAAATAGCCAAATAGTCAAAACTGAATACTAGATTCTTAATGAAAAAAACTTTATATTGTGATTATTTATTGTTGGTATCTCACATTCTGGTCCGCTGGAAGTAGGGTAGACCAGAAGGGGAAATCAGTGACATATCAAAATTCATGCACAAAAAGAAAAAAGAAGAACACAAAAGTCTAAGAGCACCTCTGTGTAGTAAAGTATATAAAATTTGCTTTAACTATTATACTTACAAGATCTTGCCTTGTAAGTTTGCCTTTAAACACCACAGTGAGGCTTATTGGTGAAGTTTGCCTCCAAACTTGCATAGAACTTGCCTAGATGAACTTTATATAGAAATCACTTTCGGAGTCCTTTCAGTACACAGAGAAAAACACAAATTCACAAAGACCTCTAAGGATACATCTATATATATAAAAATGGACATGAAAATGAGGCCCCCATTAAAACCCCACTCACCAAATCTCCAAAAGAGATAGACATATCAAATTCACCAGAAAAATTGCTTCTGAGTGCATCTTTATTTTTCTGGTGTCTATCTCTTTTGGTGATCCGGTGAGTGGGTTCTTGTTAGGGGCCTCGTGTCCATTTTTATATGCATATTTACCTTTAGAGGTCTTTGTTTATTTGTGTTTGTCTCTGTGTACTGAAGGGACTCCGAAAGTGATTTCTATATAAAGTTCATCATCTGAGATGGTCCCTGGAAGTCTTCTAGACAAGTTTGGAAGCACACTTCACCAATAAGCCTGACTGTGGTGTTTAAAGGCAAACTTACAAGGCAAGATCTTGTAAGTGTAATACTTAAAGCAGATTTTATATACATTTCTGTGCAGAGGTGCTCTCAGATTTTTGCGCTCTTCATTTTATTTTTTCTTTTGTGCACTAGTTCTGCAAGGGTGCTGCTAAGGACACCAGTGGAAGAAGCTGCATATTTGACCATTTTTTCGGTATTGTTTTGGACCTTTATTTGATTGTTGAGTAATTTAACTACATCGGTGTCACGGAGTGACTATGGAATAAAGACACTGACAAGTGCAGATACAGTAAAATCAATATCTTTATTAAAATTTAGAACAGAAAAGATACGGAAAGCACTTCCCCAACCCTCACAGGACCAGGTGTGGAGACAGTGCATAAGCACTTCCCATTGACTGCAGGGAGGCTATCCCAATCTGACTACAGTATGTAATAGTAGCAAGGATAGCAGTAGCTACTAGTATACGTGAAGCGGAAACACCCAAGCAAAATGAGAGTAACTCCCCTAGAACACTAGGGTAAACCCAAAGGCAATGGTGAATAGAGATCCCCTAGAACACTAGGGTAGCGAAGGCAATGGCGGCTTAAATCCCCAGAACGCTAGGGAATACCCAAAGTCACTAACCGTTGGTAACAAGCAGAATAGGATAGCCAGAGCCAATGACCGGTGCAGCGGCGGATACTGAGCACTGCTTGTACCAGTTAGAGCACAGTCTAGCGAGAGAGCTACTAATATTTATTATTAGTATCTCCCATTCTGATAGGCCAGAAGGGGAAACCGGAAATTACATAACTCTATTTGAGAATTCCTATTTTAACGCTATTATTAGAATAATTTCAAATGTACCAAATATGTATTCCCTCTTATTTACTGTAATATACATCTATTGTAAGGCGCTGAGTACACTGTGCGGCACCATATAAAGATATACATAAATACATTTTAAAAAATATATATATTTGAAAAAATAAAATTAAGAAACCTTAAAATTTAACATGTTTCGAAACAAGAAGTGATATTATTTCCATTGAGAAACCGAAAAGAGTATCAACTCAATTGAGGAACCGAAAGTAAAGAAAAATAAACTTTACTTATCCAATCACTAACAAGAATTAAATATGTACAAACGTGAATAGAAAAATAACAAACAAAAAAAAACCCTGGTGTTTCCTTCTCTCATCCACCAGAAGTGAGGAAGATCAGAAGGAGAAACTAAAATGTTATATCGTGAATCTGTTAAAACCTAAAAAGATCGTAGCTATAACAGTTCTACTAGAGCCAAATATTTCAAATTATAACTCATTAGTCCAGAGCACCTGCTGCCATTTTTCTGCACCCCAGTTCCTGTGTTTTTTGCATAGTTTTTCACTTGACCTTGTTTCCATGTCAAATATATGGCTTTTTGGCCACAAGTCTTCCATAAAGACAACTTCTAACCAGTCTTCTCTGGACAGCAGATGGGTGTACCAGGATCCCACTGTTTTATGCCAATTCTGAGCTGATGGCCCTGCTGGGCATCTTCTGATTGCAATGGGAAGTAAACTTGATATGTCTTTCACCTGCTGCAATAAGTTTCCTTGGCCGATAACTGCGTCACTGCATGTACTCTGTATAGGGGGCTATGTGGACAAGACTTAATTTAGTCCCAATAGAAATCACAGAACCAAATGTAGGGCACGTTAGGAGGATGGCCTTAATGGACCTTCTAGGAGGACTACCAATTCTGCAGTACAATGGAAAAGGACAAACAAGAAGTACCAGATGGGCTCCACTGAAAAACCAAACCAATGAAACTAAGTTAGATGTTCTCTCTGGAAATATATTGACACTTATGATGCTATGGTTATATAATAATCACTTCTTGTAGGAGACAACTAATATAATTTCTGCTGTTAAATAGAGCTACCTGTTCTGCATGAAAACTCCCAGTTCACTAATTATTCAGCTACATGCATCTCACCATGGTTACCCAGCAGGTTCCCTGTAATCTAGAAATAATTATCAGAGCTGGGAAGTGTATGAAATGAATCACTGGGAATAAAATAGCCCAAACAGAGTTTGGAACCTCAGTGCAGAGAGGTTTTAGGACCACCTGGTCAAAAGGATGTTGCATATTGTATTTAACTTGTCTGTGTGTGTAAGCCATTATTATCCATACTGATATTGTGGTATATCAAATTCCTTCCATTTATTTAAACCCTTGGATACTGGAATGACTAAGTCTCCATTGCATTGGTCCAACACTTCATTATCAGCAAATAAACTGTAGTTTTCATGACAGAAATGTTAATTCAAGAATTTCAAAATCATGTCTATATGGAGTCATGAGGTTTGTGTTTCATTCGTGAGGAAGTGCCAAATTTCCCAGCATGGGGTATAATGACATGCATATCATATTCAGATCATTACAGATCCCTTTTACTGAAATTCTCAAATATCCTCATGAAAAAACCTATATAGTTTTCATCACATAACCTTTGAAGGGGCAACAGATGGCACAGCTTTGCATAGTACTTATTTATGTAAAATAAAAATATATATTGTAAAAATAATTTCTGTTTTTAATTCTTGCAATATGTAATATTCATACCTAGAAAATATATGCAATTTAGATGGTGTCACTCTTTGCATGTGTATGAATGAATCTCAATGTCAAATATAACCCAATAAATCAGTTTTACAAAACAAATTGTATACGCTGACGGGGAAAGGGTGTTTATGAGATGCAATTGACTTGGAAATGGATTAGTCTGGATTTGTGTGTTTGTCCTGACTAATGAAAATTCTATAAATTGATTCCAGTTTCAATTGTATTTAAATGTTAAATAATTTGACAATCTTAAATTACAGTTTTAACTGAAACTGTACAGTTAAAAAACAGTAATTTACACAACTAAAACAAATACTGTACATATGCCACTGAGTCTTCTGACCCAAAACATTTTCTCCAGGCACAGTACTTACTGGTATTTTTTCCAATATGGCTTCCTATAGTGTTCGTGTTTGTAGAACATGAATATAAGCCATACGATTTCATTGAATTCCATCAAAATTTAGATCTAAAATTTGGAATCAATGCAGAACTCACTCTGACAAAACAAAATAAATATAACAAATTGTAAAGAGTCAACTGAATTTCAGAACATTTTTTAACTTGATCACAGATTTTTTGTAATATGCTTGTTACATTATAATTGAATAATATTAGGATTTAATGTATGGATTATGTTATGGTTTAGTTTAGGATTAAGGGTACAGAGTTTGGACTTGCACTTAATTTTAGGTTAGGAATAGATACGGAGTTAAAATTAATTTTAGGATTTGTATTAAAATTATAATTATATTAGTTTTTGGGGATTTACAAATTATAATGCTACTCCAGTGATACACATACCTGTATTTTTGTAACAGAAACTCACTAGGATTTAAATATTGCTCTTTACGATTGTTTGTCTGATGAACCCTCGGAGTGCCAGAAGGATAAGAAATGCATCTATCATGTGTCATCCCATGGGAGCAGTCCTGCTTCAATGATAATTAACCTTTAACCCTTTGAGTTCCAGAGGGGTCACACAATGCAATGCAAAACACTCAATGGGTTAACTCTCCTTCTCTCAAGCAGGGATAGCCTTTACTCTTTGAGTGCCAGAGCAAGGCGTTAGATACTCCTCTGGCACTCACAAGGTTAATCCTTTCCTGTCAGTAATGGCCCAACCAACTGTATGACCCATTTAGAACCAGTGTTCCCCTCTATAGTGTTATGTTTGTTAATAGAGCAATTACCTATTCTTAAATGTATTTATGAAACAATAAAATTGCATTACCTTTCTGTAGGATATTGGCAGATAGAGATGTTCAGCCAAACCCCACCTCCCAAACCAAAAAAGGGTATCCCTTTTCCTCTGGATACCCAATAATAGGGCTGGGTACCAACAGGGAAAATATCCATATTTATTTTAGTGAATTAACATAATCTCCTAGCTATTATTTTGGAGGGGGGCAAAGTGAAGTCATCCAGCTGTTGCCTGGCAGGTGATGATGGGAGTTGTAGTATGGGTGCTAGGAGTTGTGGTCTGGCAGCAGCTGGAGGGACTCAAAATGCCTGCCCCTGTATTATGTTGTGTTGGATAATGTTCACAGCTTCTGAAATTAGCCATATCATATAAATATCTAAATAGTGACCTATGCTTTTTGATAATAATGATAATACTTGTTTTTGTTATTATTATTAATTGAAAACTCTAGTGAGCAGGGCACTCTTACCTTAAAATTGTATTTATTTTAAATTTGATTGTTAAACTCTTGGCATACATTTTTGCCCAAATGTACAGCATTTTTATAGAACCAGATTTGCATTTCAGGCACCCTTAGGCAAGGCACCTTGAGGGGTCTTTAACTCCACCCATAGCCACACCCCATTCTTACCAGACACCACTGCTAGCCTCCACTGTTATCTTAATTCCTTGGGTGTTAGGGAGTTTTCCAATGCATTGTGAAGCAATGTATGGGAGAACTCACTGGCATCCAAGGAGTTATTATATTGGCTACTAAATGTGTAAATAAACTGGTCAAACTAATATATAAACTAGTAAATAATGTAGCCATCATCAATTAATTGGTATCTAGTGCAGGAACATTGGGAGTGCCCTAGCCACACCTATAACCCAGAATGGGCTTTTGACCTATGCATTCTGGGATGGCAGCATAGCGTGACCTCCCAGAATTCCTTGTAGTGCTTTGACCGTCACAGGTCCTTAAAGTCTGGACCGACGTGACGGTCATGGCACATCACTGGTCTTTAAGGGGTTAAATATTATTGATGTGGTGAAAGCTTCATATTCTCAGGGGTAACAGAAGAATAGTAAATAAATAGATAGATACATTTAAATTAAGCTAATCTTAGACATGTCTGGTTCAACAACCTAAATCCATCCACCAAATTCAGATTATTAAATTTACCCCTTCGAGTGCCAGGGGATGAGACATGCATTGCAAAGGCTTAAATGGCAACATTGTGTATATAATAATGACACAAGTCCAATCACAAAGTATGGAGGAAGCTAAACAAATTCACACCTGGAGCATACCAACTGTATCACTATTACAGGGGACAAAGAAAAAATCTACAAATTCCCATCAATTTAAATGTGGTCTCCAACACATTGCTTTGACAAAACTCTCCGCTACAATTGTACTTTAGAGGAATAGTAATACTTTATTATTACTATCCCCCCTATTGTAGATATTTGTAAAATAATTTAATAGCCCCCAGGTTCATCTCTCAAACCTTTATGGTTTGAGAGATAACCAAAGGCAAAGTTCCCCCCTCCCTCCCCCTTCCCTGAAGGCAGCGTTGTACTGACTGCAGGGAAGTCTGCCATAGACAGGCTTGCGGATCTGCAGCTGAGCCAAGATCCCATTAGTGAAAAATAATTATTTCACTGAAACGGTCTTCTACATGTGCTTTTACTTCAATTCACCCCCTCCGGAGTCCAATCGGTCAACCTGAAATCTTCAAAGCAGACGGCATGCTTGCATTTGCCACCCACTTCCAGGAATGCCCTGTCAGGACCTTCCACTGCAAGCCAATGGCAATGCCCTTGGTCCTCGCAGGTCAGTACCGTAGATCCAATGCTTATCTCTCGGTGCATTGGGTTGAGGTGGGGAGAGGAGATCACGGGGGAATCCGGAGGGGGTGAATGGAAGTAATTGAAGGCATTGCAGTGGGGTAAGGAAGGGAAAAAAAAATCTCAGTTTTATTTTCTTAATATGCATCCCCCACTTCACATAATGTGAAGAGGGCCAAAACTGTACGTAACATATCCAAGATTTTACAGTATTTGCCTCTTGTATTTCTACAGCTAACACTGTACCAACGCTCATCCTTTCTTCAGTGTTTACTGGAATTTTTCTAATGACCAAGATTTCTGTGAAGAATCAGTTTCAAAGGAGAACTACCTCCTCCCAATAATAACCCCCACTTACTTTACTATGGCCAGAAAATCCTAATGGCCCCTATGAATTTTCCCTTGTTGTTTCAAGAGATAATATCTTTAATCAATCCTCGATGCCATGTGTATGGAGGCTGACATAACTGTTGTTAGCAGGATCATAGGACATCATACTCTGATCACTACACATGGTCATCCTAAAGAGGAACTTTCAGCTTTATAATATTGCCCCCCCCAATACGTTAGTAATATAGTGACAGGTAAAGTAATAGTTGTATTATGGTGAATAAAGCTACATTATTGAAGTAAGCCACCTTCTTTGGCAGGCATCCAGGGCACAGAACTTACAAGAGCTCTGTGCGCCTGCACAGGCAGCAACTTCCGTTACCTTAAGGTAACGAACGAACATCACCACCAATCCGGACAGTGCACAGGACAGACAGCGCAGACTCAGAGGTAACTTTCCTCTAAGATGTCTGCGCTGTTGTCCACTGGATGCCTGCCAAAGAAGGTGGATTACTTCAATAACGTAGATTTATTCACCATAATACAACTATTACTTTGCCTGTCGCTATATTACTAATGTATTGGGGGGTAATATTATAAAGCTGAAAGTTCTGTTTTAAAGGGATAGTAATACTTCATTTTATCTTTATTTTATTTTGTAGGCATTAAAAAAACATGAAGAACAATATACGTCTTATCTCTCAAACCTTTATGGTTTGAGAGATATTCACAAGCAAAGTTTCCCTTCACTGACCAAAATGGTCAAGTCTGCCATCTAGCTGTCAGATTTGGAATCCAGTCCGCGGACCGGCCGTGGCTCTACAGCAGAGCCAAAATTGTGAGATATAAGAAGAACTACTTCATTTGAATAGTCTACAAAGTGTGCCTGGTTTGCGAGCACACTTTTTAGACCCTTCCAATGAAATAGTTGTTTTTATATCTTGCGATCTTTGCTCTGCTGAATAGCCACCAGTTGATCTGTGGACCAGATTCCAAATCTGACAGCTAGATGGTTGACTTGACCGTTTTGGTCAGTGAGGGGAAACTTTGCTTGTGAATATCTCTCAAACCATATAGGTTTGAGAGATAAGACATATATCGTTCTTCATGTTTTTTTAATGCCTACAAAATAAAATAAAGATAAAATGAAGTATTACTATCCCTTTAAGTAGACTTCAGCCCTTTGCCTACATCAGTGTGAAAATACTACCAGAAACTGTCATGTCCACCTCCAGGGATATGACTTCCATGACTGATCAAAGATGTTATTTCTTGAACTCAGGAACAAGGGCAAAATTCAAAGAGGTCATTAGGATTTCCAGGCCATAGTAAGGTGAATGTGTGTGGGGTTATTAGAAGGTGTTAATATCCTGCACAGGCCTATCCTGCCATAGTTTAATTCCATAGTGCCGTACAGGAAGACTGAGTGGTATTGAGAGGGATTTAGTTTATCATTGACTTTGAAACTTTTTACCTTATGAGGCACCATTTTTTTTTTGGTTCTGTATTAACCTGATGAATTTTAGAGACGTATCCATTGCATCATTTCACAACCTACTGGAATCATATCTAGCTTCCTACACATTGTTTAGTACAGTCTGTATGTTTTTTTCTATTATTTAGAGGTTTCTTTTGTGGCCAGGTGTTACTGTTATTGTTGCATATGTGAGCTTGTGCATACACACACACACACAGTGGGCTTAATGTACCAAGGAAATGGAGCAAGCCAACTGCATGATAGGGAACACACATATATTATCACAATTCCCATTTATGTAAATTATGCTTTTAACCCCTTAACTGCTAGAGAGTCTGGAGACCTACATAAATAGGAATTTGCATTTTTTTCCCATCATGCAGTTAGTTTGTCCCAGAAAGGTGCAGCCTCCTTAGTTCTTCTGACTCAGTAGCTATAAATTCTTTTACCTGTATAAAACTAAATTGGTAATAAAACATAGGTAACTAGTAGGGGAAAAATGATACATTTATTGGCTAACAGAGTGGCTCAAGCCTCTGATGAAGAGACCTAAGTGGCCTTGAAAGTTTACAGTCTAGAGCCACTCTGTTAGCCAATAAAGATATAATTTTATGATACACTCCCTAATTTCCAGTGTAATATAATGCACTAAAGAGCAAGCAAATAAAAATCCAGTTTTTTTTTTCAGATTAAAATATGTGATACTTCTACGTTACCGTTGACCTAATATTAAGAGTTGTTCTGTGCCTTGGCATATTTATATTCTCATGGTCTATGTACACTGTAAACTGAACGATGATAAATATACAACAATACTAGAATTAAGGGGCGGAATGCTGTGGTATTGTGACATTAAACAAGACAGTGTTGTTCAATGAACCAATAACATTAGCTACAGATAACATGGTAGTATATGATGTGGTTTTGCAACCTCTTCAGTAGTCAGAAAGCTTCCCCACAATATATTATAACCTGTCCAGTAAACATAAGTGAGAGCAACAAAGTTATGTAGAAAAAGTGACCAACTTTTTCACTAAGTCATCATAATTGGGATTTTGTTTCTGATAGCAACCATGACAGAAATAAAGCGGCACTGTGGGGCATATGCAAAAAGACATTCTGTGGCAAACTAAAGGGATCAAATAAAAATTCCCATTCATTTCAAAGGGCCTTCTAACCCTTTGAGTGCTAGAGGAGTATTAACCCTTTGAGTGCTAAAGGAATATCCAACGCATTGCTTTGCAATGCGTTGGATACCCCTCAAGCACTCAAAGGGTTAAGCTTTCAATGTTGGAGAGGTTTCCATTGTATTGCAAAGCAATACGCTTGTAGTCCTTGGCAGCATTTTAATGGTTAAAAGCCCCAAAGTAATTTTTATTTGTCGCTTATCGTGCAGAGATTTTGTGCCGCAATTGCTTCACTTCTGATTTTGTGCATATGGCCTCTGTACTTGTTGGCAGTATTCCCTCCAAGGTGAGCAAGACTGAGTGACCCAGCACTGAAAGAGTTAAAAGACCAATTTAAACTGCATGGTACATCTGTGATTCCAATGCAGTTCTGCAGTCCTCTTAAACCCCTTAAAGGGACAGTAATGCCTGAAATAAACTTTATTCAGTATGGCAGATTTTACAAAAATAAAGTATTTGAAGAAAGTCCTATCTCTCAAACCTTTACGGTTTGAGAGATATTCACCACTAAAGTTCCCTCTCTCCTGATGTCAACTGTAAAGCTGACAGCAGGAGATTCAAGTTGTGCAGCTTGAGACTGCTCTTTAGCAGAGCCGCAATAGCGATCTTTAAAAATAACTACTTCATTGCAATGGTCTACAAAGCGTGCTTGCAAACCAAGCAAACTTTGTAGACCTTTCCAATGAAGTAATTATATTTAAATGTTGCTGTTGCAGCTCTGCTGAAGAGCCGCCAGTTGGTACCAGGACCGGGATCTCCTGCTGTCAGCAGAGTGCTGACGTCAGGAGAAGGGGAGGGAGGGAAGAACTTTAGCACCGAATATCTCTCAAACCGTAAAATCTACCATACTGAATAAAATGTATTTCCGACTAAGGCCATACATGTACGTCATGGGTAGAACGTGCCTAAAGGATCCATGATGTACATGTACGTCCTTACTCCATAAGGGGTTAAAGAGGACTGTTTCTGCATGCTGTTCACGGATCTCTGATTCCAGTAACAAAAAAAAAAAAATGCTCTGTGGTCCTTGAGTGCTGGCCGCACGGCTAGTCCTTAAGGGGTTAACTTGTTCAGGGTTGTGTTGCTCTCTTGTGCTGATCTTAGAGCAAAGGAAGCCAACCATGATCCCCAAGAGTTACCAATAGTGCATGTTTTCAGGATATCCCAGCAGGAGCACCGGTGGACTGATTAGTGGCTCAGTCACTTTCATTAGTCCACCTGCACTCATTCAGTGATATCCTGGAAACATGTTCTGTTGGTAGCTCTTGAAGACCAGTGTGGGCTAACCCTGCCTTAGAGAGAACTCTGCTTGTCAGGGGTGAAATATTTTATTATTTTTTACTTTGGTTACAGAATCCCTAAATGGATAGCTGAAATGATAGCTGCGTGAGGCTGATGGAATCTGTAGTCAGGCAAAGATGCCTGACCGGGCCATGGAATGATAATTAAAAGTCCCCTGTGCAGTGAAGCTGATCTGATATAAAATGGAACAGTTCTTCTGCAAACCAACTGTACCACAGGGGGCAAGTAAACATCTTTGATATAAATTGGGATTTTTTTTACCCATTCAGTACTAAAGAGATCTCTAATGTAAGATTTCACAATGCATCGGAGACCTGTCTAGCACGAAATGGGTTAGAAATCACAATTTTAATCAATAGGGATTTTTACTCTCCCCCTTCCATTCTACTGTTGGTTTGCCCCAGAATCACCTCTCTCATTCTTAGTACATCAGTCTCCCTGTGTTTACAGTAAACATCTTTGACAGGAAAGTGCTTGGCTACTTCAAAGAAAGTGCTATGAAAACATCCACTGGCATTTACTTCAACCCACAATATTTATAATATTTCGGTCAAGTTAAAAACACAGTTTTTGTGTACAAATATCCACCATCCATTATCTTTATCAATAGCCTTGAGTGATCCCAACACTAGGATCAATTCTTTCTGAAATGAAGATAGAATGATTAATGTGACCACATATACCTTCACCCTTTGAGTGCCTGAGAGGTATCTAATGCATTGGATAATTTTCTGTCACTCAAAAGGTTAAGACTATATGGGGAAGATGAACTAAGATATGATAAAGCAGTGATAATGAGGAGATAACTTCTCCAGTAATATCACTTCTCCAATCCCCCTGTTATCCTGTGGAGCCAGTGCACTAAGATCTCTCCCACGTGAAGAATCTTGGGAGAGATTCACTAAGCGGTGATAAAGAGGTGATAAAGTGGAGATGACTTCTCCAGTGAAATCACTTCTCCAGTTTTTATGTTATTCTATGGAGCGTATGCACTAAGATCTCTCCCACTTGAGAAATCTTGGGAGAGATTCTCTAAGTGGTGATAAAGTGGAGATAACTTCTCCAGTGATATCACTTCTCCAATTCCTATGTTATTCTACGGAGCCTATGCACTAAGATTTCTTCAACTTTGGAGATCTTAGTGAATAAGCTCCTTAGAATAACATAGGAACTGGAGAAGTGATATCAGTAGAGAAGACATCTCCACTTTATCACTTCTTTATCACCACTTAGAGAATCTCCTCCCTTAAAGGGACAGTAATATCCCCTAAAAATATTTAGTGTTAGGTAGAGATTGAAAAAAGAAACTAATTGCCACAAACCCTATCTCTCAAATCTCTGTAGTTTGAGAGATATAGGGATTCAAAGCCCCCCCTCCCTCCCCTTCTCCTGATGTCAGCTGTAAAGCTGACAGCGGGAGATTCGAGTCGTACGACTTGAGGAGGCTCTGCAGCAGGGCCGGAATCTCTTTACTTAAAAAGATTTCATTCATTGTAAAGGTCTACAAGGTGTGCTTGCAAACCAGGCACACTTTGTAGACATTTCCAGTTAATGAATTATTTTTAAGTAAAGTGCTGCAGAGGCGCCTGCTGGTCCCCGGACCAGGATCTCCTGTTGTCAGCTTGACACTGACATCAGCAGAAGTGGAAGGAGGAGGAAACTTTGAATCCCTATATCTCTCAAACCATAGCAGTTTGAGAGATAGGGTTTGTGGCAATTAGTCTATTTTTTCAACCTCTGCCTAAAGCTAAATATTTTTTAGGTGACATTACTGACCCTTTAACTCATGGACTCCATAGTATAACATAGGAACTGGAGAAGTGATATCACTGAAGATGTCATCACTACTTTATCACTGCTTTATCACACCTTAGTGCATAACCCCACTTTGAGTGCCAGACAGCTAACACATTGGTGGTTGTGCACTATATTGTGATAAAGAGGGGATAAAGAAGAGATACCTTCTCCAGTGATATCCATTATCCAAATCCTATGTTATTTTATGGGGCCCATGCACTAAGATTTCTCATGTGGTGCATATGCTCCACAGAATAACATAGGAACTAGAAAAGTGATATCACTGGAGAAGTGATCTCCATATTATCACCTCCTTATAACACCTTAGTGCATCTCCCCCATTGTGTTGCAATGTGATGGATACCAGCCTGGCACTAAAAGGGATATATCCCAGACACGCAGGCATGTGCACACATAGACATCAAGGGGGGCTTGAGCACCTGCCCTTTTTGTCCAAAGTGCCCTCGTGCCTTTAAAAAAAAAAAAAAAAAAGTTGCCTCACCACCCGCACTAACCCCCCCCCACACACACCGCCCAGTCAGGTCAGTGCCTCCTCCAGGACAGACCTGTAGATACTGCGTTCCCTCATCGACTCTTTAGTATTACAGAGCGCAGGGAGATGACATCATCTCCCAGCGCTCTGCATGAGAAGCTATAGGTCTGTGCCAAAGGAGGCACATACAGACCTCTCCTGCCACTGGACCACCAGGGAAGAGGTAGGAAACGGACACGGAAATGATAGGGCAATATGGATCTGATGGGGGGAAAGATGGAGATGATGGCAATGTAGAAATGATGGGGCAATGTATGTGAGAGTAAGTTGAAGCTGATGGCAATATGGAGCTGACAGGGGACAATGTAAGGGCAATATGGAGATGATGGGGGGCAATGGGGAGATTAGGAACATTGTGAAGGTGTCCAGTGGAGATGGCCAACGTGGGAGGCACTTCAGATTTCTGTGCCTACAGGCTCCTGAGCTGTAAATTATTTTCTTTTTTTTAAATATATATTTTGAACAAATAATTATTATTCTGCAGACACACTATGAAGTGTGTGTTTTTATAAGCATACTGATATGTGGTCACCTTAAATGTTATCTACAGATATAGTTAAACAATGATTAATAATAATCAGTGGTTTATATAGTCACTGGAGAACCACCAGTGCAAACAATATTTATGGGACCCCCAAAATAAAGTACTTTTCAGTATATGTAACTGGGACCTTTTGGTCCCTGGGGCAGATGAGCTCCCTTTATTGCAGGGGACCGGTCCCAACCTTAATCTCTGCACTCGTATTTTTATGCCACTGATAATAATAATAATTTTAATGTGACTCCCCCCTTACATAAGCAGACAGGGTAGAGCTATTGACATAAAGGGTGAGGTACAATACAAGGGCAAAAATTCTGTGGCAATTGAAATACACCATAGGGGACCAATTAAAATTACCCATATGCCCAGTCATTTAAAAGGAGCTGTTAACACCTTGAACATGACAGCAGGTATTGTTTAATTTGCATAAAATGAAGACTAAATAAAAGCCAAATATCCCATAAACTATTGCTTTAAATAAAAAGTATCTATTATAAATTATAGGTGATTTTGAAAGTCATGTTAAAATCAGGGAAAGCCAATCCGTGTCCTACCAACAGTACATGATTTCAGGATATCCCTGACTGAGTGACTGAGCCACTAATTAGTCTGTCTGGTCTCCTGTTCGGTTATCCTGAACACATGCACTGTTGATAGCATTTGAGGAGCAGAACTGGCCTCACTTGACCTCAGTTATTAGTTTCACTTTAACCCCTTAAAGACCCTTGACATGCCAGGTCCGTCACGCCGTTCAGTTGAGAAGAATAAAAAACTTCTTAAAGGGATAGTAATGTTTCATAATAAAAGCAGCTCTAATTAATCATCATAGTATTTGGACTTTGGAGAGTGTTATTTCAAGTCTGTCAGAGTTGTAATTCAAGAGTAATTCAATGACAAAGTATCCCCCTCCCGCCCCTTTTACTGATGTAACTTTGTTCAGCCAGATCAGAAGGGAGGTGCCCAGGCAGCAGAGAGGGACAATCTTCAATTAAGATAAGGGAAAAACCTGAAAAACTTGTCAAGGGGGGCAGGGCTTTCATTGTTCTCATAGGAAGAAAATTGTCTCTTGCTGTTATCTGTCTGGTCTTACAACCAGATTCCACATCTGAGAAGAGGTGGCTTACACTAGGTAAAAGGGACGGGAGGGGAAACTTTATCCTTCAATTACTCTTGAACCACAACTCTTACAGTATTTATATAACACTCTCCATGGCCCAAATACTATGAAGATTAATTGGAGCTGCTGTTTTTTTTGAAACATTACTATCCCTTTAATATGTTTGCAAAAGAAGAGAGGAAGGGAGAAAGAAACAGGGGTGCCCCTTATGTATATCAAAACTGCTTGTTGTAATAGCTGTCACCAAAACACCCTATTGGATGTACACTCACATGTTTAATTTGATGGAGAAGACATGCACCCAATTCCACCTTCAAGACCTCTGGAATTATCAGTCTCCAGACACAGTATGCTCCCGCTTCTCACTCACAACAACTCGCTCTCCCAATCGGTATTCAAATCCAAAAAGAATACTGGCTCTCTCGCTTACTTACATGATTAACCCAATCAATCTCCATAAGAGAGAGAGAGCCAGTATTCTTGGTATCAACAACTCAGTGTGAGTATATAATAAGATTGCTTATTGATTCATATTTGAAATAATGATATTGCACCATTGGAGCTCCTCTTTCCTTTGTTTTTTGGATTCTTAATAGTTTTGACTGTCTGGTGTTTAATTATTAAAAATATTTAGATGTAAAAAATAGCAATTTTCTGTTGTGTTTTCTATTTGCACATTTCTCAGCAAGTGGCTGTGTTCTTGGGATCTCTCATTTATCAATGAGTAGGCACAGAGGACTCAACACCACAAAGGCTGAGCAGGTAGAGGTATTAACGCTGATATTCTAAGAACTAACTAGATGAAGTCTGGAGAAAAGAAAAAGCACCATGGTGGGGGATGGAGACAAGAAAAATTGACATTGATTTATTTTGGCCTTTTATACCCTTTAACCCAATGAATGCAAAACAATGTATTGCGCACCCCTCTGGCACTAAAGGGCTTAATGCTGGGGGCAGAACAGATGATATAATCAGCACTGAAAGAATCAATGAGGACTGTTTTTCCTAGTGTTGCTTTGTAATAACATAAACTCCATGAAGCCCTGTCTGGATTTATTTACTCTTTTTAAGGGATAGTATTACTTCATTTTACCTTTATTTTATTTTGGAGGCATAAAAAAAACATGAAGAACAATATAAGTTATCTCTCAAACCTTTATGGTTTGAGAGATATTCACAAGCAAAGTTCCCCTCCCGCCCCTTTTACCCAGTGTAAGCCATCTCTTCTCAGATGTGGAATGCAGTCCATAGACCAGACAGATAACAGCAGGGGACAATCTTCTTCCTATGAGAACAATGAAAGCCCTGCCCCCCTTGACAAGCTTTTCAGGTTTTTCCGTTACCTTAATTGAAGATTGACCCTCTCTGCAGTCTACCTTGGCACCTCCCTTCTGATCTGGCTGAGCAGTGTTACATCAGTAAAAGGGGCGGGAAGGGGATACTTTGTCATTGAATTACTCTTGAACTACAACTCTGACAGAATTGAAATAACACTCTCCAAAGTCCAAATACTATGATGATTAATTAGAGCTGATTTTATTATGAACCATTACTATCCCTTTAACTCTTTCATTGCTAGGTTGCTCAGTTTTGCTCACTTTGGATGGTACACAAGAGAGGTCTCCAATACTTTGTTTCACAATACTTTATAGACCTGTACAGATTTCACGAGATTAAAAGCCCCATTGAAATCAATGAGAAATTCGGAAATGTTTACTTGTCCGTTATGGTGCAACTGATTTATGCAATAATTGCTTCATTAGTTCATAACACATCAACTACAGTGTTATTCTTTGTGAAAATAAAAAGTGTTGTAAGCAGAGTACAATCTAAGGTGTTAATAAATTTGGGAAGGATTTATGAGACAATTGAGACAATTTACAATGGAGAGCAGTATATCTGCTATGCTGCTTTCTCAGTGCTTATTAACTGTTTAACCCTTAACGACGGGCCGCGCACGCACCTTGCGATCCGTTAAGGACCACGGAGCATTTTTTTTTTTTTTTGCGGCCGAGTTCCGGACTCCCCGAACGGCGTGCAGCCATGAGGGGAGCCCGGAATTCCATGACGGTCCAGTTCCGTCATGGGTCGTTAAGTGTATAACAACCCATGACGGAACAGGACCGTCATGGGTCCTTAAGGTGTTAAGGACCCCTTCTGTCCTCATCGTCCTCTCCATGTACAGATGCATTTTGTCACTTTAGTTTGAATGATAGCCATTTAAAGACAGTTAAAATGGAAATAGAGATGAATGATAAAAATTAAAAATTCTACTTACAATACCTTCCCTTTCATAAGGTGATCACATAACCCTTTAAATATATAGATATACACACAGAAATCAGCAACGTTGTGTTTATGGTCTGCATTAAGATTAGGAGAATTAAAACCTCAGTGAAAAGATGTGTGTAAGTACCACAAATAACTTGTGTCACAATAAAAATAAGTAGTGAAAATTGTAATAAATAATATTCAATCTAAAGCATACTGCTGCACTTAGATATGCCTGTCTTCTGTGCACGTTTAATCTTCTTCAGCATTAAATTTTAGGGATATAGAACGAAAAAAAGGTTTTAATTTCACTGATTCTGGTCATACAGTGAAAAGAATTTAACCCCATTTCATTGGCGAGTGTTTGCGTTTCTTTAACCCCTTAACGACGGGCCGCGCACGCACCTTGCGGTCCTTTAAGGACCACGGAGCATTTTTTTTTTTTTTGCAGCTGAGTTCTGGACTCCCCGAACGGCGTGCAGCCACGAGGGGAGCCTGGAATTCCATGACGGTCCAGTTCCGTCATGGGTCGTTAAGTGTATAACAACCCATGATGGAACAGGACCGTCATGGGTCCTTAAGGTGTTAAACTGCCAAGGGTTTATTATTATTGCGTCTCATCCCTCATCAAGGACAGTGTCTTCCTCTGGGTGCGGCTGTGACTCCTCAGGTGGCCGTTGTGCAGACGCGTCACACAGTGTTCTGAAAGCTGCATCAGTATATATGTATATCATTATTTATATGGCGCCTTACAATATAGCGCCTTACAGTAGAAGTGAGTTACATTAAATAAGAGGGGATAAAATAAGTGCCACATTCATAGACACATTAGGAGAGAGGTCCCTGCCCTCGTGCGAATCGGGAATTCTCTTCTCCTCAGGGGAGGGCTGGCAATGTTTGGCCTGGGAGGAAAGTATAATCAAGTGGCCCATTTCTACTATCGCTCCAGCCCACCGTCCCAGCCCATCTCTAGGGATACATAGCAAATAGATTGCAGGAGGGTTAAAACTTTTTTACTATTTAATTAAACTGTTTCCTTAGTAAAACAGATGAAAACACTTTATTTATATACAGTCTTAACAAAGACCCGAGTGGGGGTCGAAACGCCGGCTGATTATATCATAGGACCTATGATACGACATTTCTTTATTACTTCACATGGCAGTAGCACCTGGGTAATACATAAAGAGATATTGGAGTGCCCATCTATCAATGTGCATAATTATTTGGGGGTAACTTTAATTTGGGTGATAGTTCAGCTTTAACCCTTTCAGTGCTGGAGAGGTATCCAGCGCATCTTCAGCTCTTGTTTGACTGTAATTCTATCATCTCCAAACAGTAAAATGGACAGCAGAGGATGATGTTAATTGTACTCAAATAAAATCTGGAGAGCCTTTTGTTTAACACACACACACACACTATTTTTTTCTCACTGTAACACCACTCATACTTTCACATCCAGTACAGCTTTTCTTGCCTGCCCCATGTTTTCCTGTCTACAAACACCCACCAGTCAGTTGCTCAGCTCTATCATATCCCAGTGCAGAGGTACAGGGAGAGGAATGGAAACAGTCCAATCTAGTCTGGATTCTCCTGCCTGGCTGGCTGTTTTGCTCCTCTATCATGTTGCTGCAAACCAGTGAAGTCTGCTGGTAAAGTGCAGCTTTATTTGTCATTATTTTGGATGGGGCTTCATAGCACCCCCTTGTGGCTGCCTCCCCAGTGCAATTACTGTTTTGCTTTACATAAGATATTGGTGGGAAATGGGGAAGCCCCTGTAGAGCCAGCAGTGCTCAGAGGATCACAGAACACAGAGAAGAACAGTCACAGAAGGATCATTATATAAGCATCATCACATTCAGTGGAGCCATCCAGCTAAGGTAAAAACATCACATTTTTCACTTCCCTTCCAAACACCCACTGCATATACCTAGCATTAGAGGGGGTGTTTTTGAGGCAGGGGCCCACCAGTATCAGAAGGCTGTAGGAACCTCTGGATGTAGCATTTACTGACTCCTGTCACTGTGCCCAAAGGGTGGGATCAGTCTCACTGTGCCCTAAGGTGGGATCAGTCTCACTGCGTCTTAATGGTGGGATCAATCTCACTGTGCCCTAAGGGTGGGATCAGTCTCACTGTGCCCTAAGGGTGGGATCAATCTCACTGTGCCCTAAGGGTGGGATCAGTCTCAATGTGCCCTAAGAGTGGGATCAGTCTCACTGTGCCCTAAGGGTGGGATCAATCTCACTGTGTCCTAAGGGTGGGATCAGTCTCAATGTGCCCTAAGAGTGGGATCAGTCTCACTGTGCCCTAAGGGTGGGATCAATCTCACTGTGTCCTAAGGGTGGGATCAATCTCACTGTGCCCTAAGGGTGGGAGCAGTCTCACTGTGCCCTAAGGGTGGGAGCAGTCTCACTGTGCCCTAAGGGTGGGATCAGTCTCACTGTGCCCTAAGGGTGGGATCAGTCTCACTGTGCCCTAAGGGTGGGATCAGTCTCAATGTGCCCTAAGAGTGGGATCAGTCTCACTGTGCCCTAAGGGTGGGATCAATCTCACTGTGTCCTAAGGGTGGGATCAATCTCACTGTGTCCTAAGGGTGGGAGCAGTCTCACTGTGCCCTAAGGGTGGGATCAGTCTCACTGTGCCCTAAGGGTGGGATCAATCTCACTGTGCCCTAAGAGTGGGATCAGTCTCACTGTGCCCTAAGGGTGGGATCAATCTCACTGTGCCCTAAGAGTGGGATCAGTCTCAATGTGCCCTAAGGGTGGGATCAATCTCACTGTGCCCTAAGAGTGGGATCAGTCTCACTGTGCCCTAAGAGTGGGATCAATCTCACTGTGACCTAAGAGTGGGATCAGTCTCAGTGTGCCCTAAGGGTGGGAGCAGTCTCACTGTGCCCTAAGGGTGGGAGCAGTCTCACTGTGCCCTAAGGGTGGGAGCAGTCTCACTGTGCCCTAAGGGTGGGATCAGTCTCACTTTGTTCATTTCACTTCCTCATAGATACAGGGGCCAGAGAGCTCCCTATAACATAAGGGACTGGTGAGACATGTCTAGTTGCATGGTAGGCACATTTCTAGCACCCTCATAGGGCAATCTAGGCAAGTGTCTACTTTGCCTGTCACTGTCAGGGAAGATCCCGATCTCCCTCAGCTCATGGTCACACAGCCTACTGGGAGATCTATGAGATGGTTCACTTACTGGACCAAAAGGCAGGCTTGGATGTTCCAGCTAGTCTCTGTCAGGATCATGCTCTTCAGTGAGCTACATAACACCCTACTCATCCTGACTCTGCACCTGGGTCCTCATTATCCAATGAAACACTGCAATGCTGCCCCTAGAGGCAGTGGCTGGTGTTTCATTGGATAAGTCTATATTTGCACAGCAGTACATCTTCCGGGTACTCTCGTTTCCTGAGTGGCTCGTTTAACCCCTTGAGGACTAGAGGAACTTGCAGCACGTTGTTTAATTATAGCACACCTCTGGCCCTGTGTTGCTAATTAACCATTTGAGTGCCAGGAGGTGAAGAAAATTGGGGGGGGGCACATGAGGGGGCAGAGTAGAATGTAGCCCCCCCCCCAGTGATGCCACTGTATACCAGGGGGAGCAGAAGATATAGCTTATCATTATGACACAGTCCCTCATATAAGACTCATTAATAAATTGCAGTCTTTGGTTCTGAATGTAAAAATAGTTAAATGGTTAAGGCATTGGCTGAGTGACAGGAGACAGAGGGTGGTAGTCAATGGAGAATATTCAGACGAAAGGAATGTTACTAGTGGGGTACCTCAGGGATCTGTACTGGGGTCCATTCTTTTTATTATTTTTATTAGTGATATTGCAAAAGGTCTTCAAGGTAATGGATGCCTTTTCTCAGATGATACAAAGATCTGCAACAGGGTAGACTTTCCAAGGGGGAATGAGCCAAATGACAAATGATTTAGGTAAATTAGAAGAATGGGCAAGAGTGTGGCAGCTGCAGTTTAATGTTGATAAATATAAAATAATGCAATTGTGATGTAAAAATCCAAAGCCAGAATATAGTATTAAGGGTGCTATGCTGTCAGAGACAACAGAGGAAAGGAATTTGGGAGTAATTATTTCTGATGACTTAAGTGTAGGCAGGTAATGTAACAAAGTAGCAGGGAATGGAAGCAGGGTGCTGGATTGTAAAGCTAGGGGCATTAGTAGCAGAAAGAGGGAAGTGGTCATGCCACTCTACAGATCTCTAGTTAGACCTCACCTAGAGTATTGTGTACAGTACTGGAGACCCCATCTCCAGAAGGATATAGACACACTAGAGAGAATTCAGGAAAGGGCTATTAAAATGGTGAATGGTTTATAGGAAAATAAATATCAGGAAAGACTAATGGTTTTGAACATGTATCTCTTGAAGGAGAGAAGGGATATGATAGAAATATTTAGATACATGAAGGGATTCAACAAACTGCAGGATGGAAGTACATTTCAAAGGAGTAAAAATGTTAGGACAAGAGGTCATAGTCTAAAACTAGAGGGACAGAGTTTAAGATATAATGTAAGAAAGTTTTACTTCACTGAGAGGGTGGTAGATAAGTGGAATAGCCTACTAGCAGAAGTGGTAGAAGTTAATACAGTGACAGAATTTAGTCATGCATGGGATAGGCATAAGGCTGTAATGAACATAAGACCAAAGAACCAAATAAGTTTTGAGGTTTTTACAGTAGGAAATGGGCAGACTAGATGGGCCGAATAATTCTTATCTGCCGTCAAATTCCATGTTTCTATATTATTGTCAGCTATATTGTCAAAGTAATTCTTATTATTAACTTGACAAGTGTTGTTTCTAATACATTGAGGTTAATGCACTAAGAGGAAGAGAGTAATTCTGGGGCAAACAATTTGCATTATAAGTGAAAACATACCCCATTCACACTCACAGTGTTTTAGAAGGGAGACTTCCCTCCTTCTTAATAAAGAGGGTGGTTCCAGTTCTTAAACACTGTGCTTAAATCTTGTGCAGCACTAATAAAATGGGCATGGTCCCCATTTCATTGAGATTTTAGAGTGATTACCTTCATTCATAGTAACATATTAACAGATTGATTATGCTGAAAATAGACATTAAGTTTAGCCGTTTCTATATCATCTCTTTTGACAAAAAATTCCACTATCTTAATTCCTTTACTTTAAAAAACCTTTCTCTTTGTTACTCAAAAGTGCCTTTTCTCGTCTTAATTGATGACCCATTGTTTTTGCTTAGCTCTTTAGGCAAAGAGTTCCATAGAGAGTTCTTTGTACTGGCCTCAAATATATCTATAATTAATAATCATATACTGGGGCCTTAGACATCTCTTCAATTAATGCAAACAAACTTGGTTTTGCTACTCTCGCTTTATAACTATAATTTTCCAAGAGCTGGTGCCTAAAGATTTATAGAGATAAATAATTATATTACCATCCTGTGCATCTATACATTTTTACTTATGAATAGAATTCTATCAGCTATTTCAGTAGCTGAGTGACACTGTGCACTGTTGGGAAATGTATTATCTATGAGTATGTCTAAATCTTTAACACGGATTCCCCAGGTAATTTTCCATTTAGTGTATTTGTAGCATGTTTGTTTCTGGAACCCAAATGCAGAACATTGCATTTATCTATATTAAATTGAAAATTACAAACAACCTATATGTTAATGCCATCCCAGGGATGGGCAGTGTGAGGTGCTCTAGCTGCTGCAAACTACAACAAAAATGATCCCCCTGCCCACCATTGGGATGATGGGAGCTGTAGTTCAGCAGCATCTGGATGGACTTATATTTTTTTTAATTTTTGTAATATAAATAGCTTTTGAGAAATTAAACTTTATTTGTTGATGGCACTTCATGCTAATTAGTTTATATGCTAGGCTAATGCTACCACAACTGCACTATGAATTAATCTAGACAGTGCCATAACACTGGATTCATTTGAAAAAGCACAGAGAGTGATAACTTTGGCCTTGAACCTAACACTTTGAGTGCCAGAGGGGTATGGAGCGTTAACTAATTAGCATACATTGCAGGAAATTAGCATAAAATGCCACATGCTGCCATCAAAATTACAGATTAACCCTTTGAGTGCCAGAGTGGAATCTAACGCATTGTGAACCCTCTAGCACTCAAAGGGTTAATTTCTCAGAAACTATGGCAAGAATAACATATAGGCATATTTTTTATTTATCTGTAAAACAAACTAAACATGTTAGGATGACAGGTCCAGTCTCAGGAGATAATTATAATATACTCACTTTCAGGAATTAACACCACTAACACTTGACATTTTACCTCACGTCAGATAAATGTGTTTACAGAAAACCCTCCAATCTTTTTTCTTTTTTTAATTTTATTTGTAATTCAATTTTAGCAAAGTGAAGTACAGATTAAAAAGGTGCAACTATATTGTAGATATCAGATTTGTTTGCCTGGTGAATTATGGAAATATTAAAAATGTAGCTTTTCCTATCTTTCATCTTCCAATTTTAATTTACCCATATACAATCTTTGCTTTGTTTTTTATTTCATCTTCCTGGATTTGCCACTAGCAATGTAATTAAGTATTTCCATATGCTAGACCATTTAGTATTTTGCATTTTATTGTGAGGTAAATCTCTGGTGAATAACAATGCTTTAGTCTCAATGTGCTGTATTTAGCATTTGGCCATTGGATTTCCTTTGACTAAAATTGTTCTTGATTTTATAAAGCCTCATACACAAAGGAGTGGAGTAATTCTGAGGTAAACCAACTGCACCATACAGGTCAGATAACAATTCCCATAATTCCCAGTGACTCAAATGGAGATTTTAACACCCTGGATGCTGGACTGGTCTTCAACACATTGTGAAGCACTCTAGCATTCAAGGGGTTAAAAGCACCATTTACATAAATTAGAAATATTATTTGCCCCAGTGATTGCACAGTTGGCTTGCCCCAGAATTACTACGATCTGACTGAACGACCCGTGATGTACTATGACCGTCATGGAATTCCGGGCTCCCCCCACGGCTGCACGTCGTTCAGGGAATCCGGAAGCGGATGGAGCAAAAAAAAAAAATGCTCCGTCGTCCTTAACTGACCGCGCCACGCCAATCGGCCGGTCGTTAAGGGGTTCATTTTGTATTGTTCCTCAGTTCTTTCACAACCAGGATTATCATCATCAACATTTTGCACAGTTGTATTTGCTTGCATTGCCCCACCCCAACTGAACAGTTCTGTGGAATATATTATTTTGTTATACATACCACTTCTTTTATTGCCACTCCTGCTGTTGCTAGTACTGCTTCTACTGCTATTGCTAATATTACTACTACTGCCACTGCTGCTTCTGCTTAGGCTGACCATACCTCACCTTTAAAAAGGGACACACATTAAAAATGCATACTACAGGGTTGCGTTCTGCTGTTATTACTACTGCTACTGCTACTACTACTACTACTACTGCTGCTGCTGCTGCTGCTACTACTACTTTGACTACTCAACTACTGTTGCTGCTGCTACTCCTACTACTACAACTACTGTAGCAGAAACTATTACTACTACTTTTACTACTCCTACTACTACTACAACTACTACTACTAATGATAATAATGTTAGTCTGTACATCAGCATAATCATTTTATGTTTTATTACAGGTAAATCAATTTTTTATCAAATGCTTTGGGCCATGTTAAATTCTGTAAAAAGAGTTTTCCATAAAATCAGCATTGTGTACTATGCCTTTAGAGTCATAGTAAAATAAATGCAAATATATTTATAACATTGGAGGGAATGTACAAATCCGCCAGTGAAGCCGCATGGCATTAGTCTGTAACTCCATTTGTTGTACTTACAAGAATATACTACAGAGTATGTGCATTATAGTGCACACTGGTAGTCACATGTTACATGTTCTATGGAATCATGAAAACTATATATACATATGTAATAAATATGATATATTCTGAAGTCACGAAACAGAACACTACCTCCTGTCTGCATGAAAGTCTTTGAAGCAGCTTAAATTAGAAGAACTTGAATAGCTATGAAGCAAACCAACTGCACTACAAGGAACAAATAAAAATTCTCCAAATTCCCATTAATTTAAATGAGTCTTATAACCCCTTGAATGCTAAAGAGGTCTCCAACACATTCTTTGAACATGATGGACACCTTTCTAACATTCAAAGAGTTAAAACACAATTGAAATCAGTGGAGATGTCTATATGTCCCCATGGTACAGACTGTGTTCTCCAGAAAAACAATAACCAAACATAATAGATCATTCAGCATTAGTGTCAATTTCAGACCAATGGTAGAACGTTAACAAGGTACAATACCAAAATCCTGTTAAAGTCTTGATGTCAGTGGTGGCATCTGATGGATCAAATGCTTGAGGATAAGTGGTAACTCAGTAAAATGTGTGGTCAGAAATAAATGTCTAAGGGACACTAATAAAAATAAGTAATTCAGAGAAGACCAGCACTGAGGAGGTAAGTTACAATAATCTTCTTAAATAAAACAGATAAAAACAATAAAAGTTACCAATACATTTTGTTATAAACTTCCTCAGGGGGGATACTGATGAAACTCACTGGGAATGGGCTGATTTTTTATCTATTTTATTAAAATAGAATTGATTTTCTAATTTATAACCCGATTGTTCTTTTTAGATAATATATGTATTTGAAGGCAGTGGTCATATCAGTCTCTTTAGCTATATTATTCTACAGCTCTGTGTCCTTGGTCTCCCCCACCATTGTCTTCTGGGTTTGGAGAATCACGCTAGGTTAAAGAGAGGAGGATCAGTGTGGAGGTGAGAAGCTTGATGGAGCAGGATGAAAAAGGAGCAGTACAGAGAAAAAGATAGACTCTGAGTTGTGTCACTTAAGTGCAATAACCCAGAGGCAGGTCTGGCAAATAATAGAGAAAAACAGTAATCATTTGTTGTGTAACTACTCTTAGAAGTGTAAATGTGCTGTGTTATTTTTGATTTTATTGGTTTCTTCCAAACACTTCCTGTTCTTCTAATTAAAGATGAACTGTACTCTAAGGATAAGTGGTTCCTTCTTTATTTATGAAAAGAACTTACCTAGGTAGATGTCCTTCAAACAGGGGTCATTTATTTTTATTTCTTGTTTTTATTTGCATTTGGTCTCTTTTTTTAGTCTCCTGCAAGTGGTTTCAGTTTCAATATAGTAACAACTAGACTGCATTACACGTCATTCAGGTCTATTACAGACTACTGTTTGTGAGGTGTGACTTTGAGATCACTATATGCAGGACACTGAAGATATAATGCGAAAAAATAAATAGATACACCTGACATCTGTATAAAGACCCCCATTTAGGTGTAACAATGTATGAGAACAGCTTTTTTCTAGGATATCATTCCCATTACAATGGGTTGGAGACTTCCAAGGAATTCCTTCTATAAATATTATGTTTTCTGCAGAATTTCTCTCTCTCTCTCTCTTTATATATATACTAGTTGAACAGCCCGTTACACGGGTCACAGTGCCACTGCCACCCACCCAGCTCTGTATCAGCCGCGGCGCGGGCATTCTCTACTGCGCATGACTGCAGCACGCACAGCAGTGTCTACTGCGCATGTCGCGGCATTACACATGATTTAGCAAATTATTATATAGGATATATATATATATATATATATATATATATATATGTGTGTGTGTATGTGTGTGTTTTGATTTGATAACTCAAAATGAAAGACTTTACAAGTATTTCTTGTTAACATATGATAATTATCTAATAAGCCTAGCTTTAAATTCCACAGTGACTGAACTAACGGACTCTATATTAAAGAAAACAGACGTAATGTTCAGCTGCATGTTTTCTAATTAAATAATTTAAAATGAATGTTTATCATCTTGCATAATACATTTTAATAAAATGTTTCTATTAATTTTCTTAATACTGTAAATAAGATCTGTTCTGAGAATTAGCCAGATATTGTAAAGTAACAACTGCTGGAATTTAAAATATATAATTTATTTTGAAGCTTAATTTGAATTGCAGTTATATAAACTGAGGTATCTCACTGTACCACACTCAACTAATGAATTCCTGTATGAATTTGTACTGCAATATTTGTTTCAACTGAGCCATTGTAATTATAAAATTTCCAATGTTGAGCATATGACTATCTTATTGTTCCACACATTGGCACAGGCATATTCCTTCAAATGATGAACCAATTTGATTTTGCAGCTTGATTCAATATAGAGGGTTGGTGAAAGTATACAAAAACTTTAATAGAATCAACTTTAAAGGAACAGTAAACTTTTGTCATGAAATCATATTTCCTGTTGAAATATCAATGGTATTTCCACCGTTGGGAGATCATTCCTTCAAATGTTATTAAAATTTAATATTTTTTGTTAAACTGTTGGCAGCAGTGATAAGGCAGATTTTTATCAGTGGAAAATTATCAGTAGAAAAGAAGAAATATAAGTTCTGAAACATTAGTACGATCCATGCTGGATTTCAATTTGAGAAGTGCATGAATACGAGGACACCAGGTGAAAGTATTAACGGGATAGCAATACTTAAAATGTAAAAAATAATATGTTGTGGGGTTTACCTCCCAGAGTAAAACAAGGGTACTCACACTGCTCAAAGGTGTTTTATTCAAAAGTTATTGCAGCTCAAACTTGAAAATTTTAGGTGCAGAATCACAGTGGCCTGAAATTGTACAGTTACTACACCATCCTATGGAGATTTATGGTCAATTGACCAGATATGTCCATTGGATTGTGGAGCAAAAGCACCACTCTACAATTTCAGGCCACTGTGATACTGCACCTAAAATATTCTAGTTTGAGCTGCAATAACTTTTGAATAAAACATCTTTCACCAGTGGGAGTAACCTTTTTTTATTCAGGGTGATAAACCCTGATAAACCCTACAATATATGTTTTTTACAAATTAAGTATTACTATCCCTTTAATGTGAACTGTTTGCCCTCCTCTATACTTATGTGTGTATCCATTTTTTCATCAATTAACTCCATACTTTTATCAATCTTATGAAAATCAATCTCTGTGCAAGGGCCATGTGTCATTTCACTGAATGTCTATTCCTCTATTAAACCATCTGAAAATTATTTTTCAAGTAAGGTTTATGTGTTATCCCATGGAACTACACTTTAATGGATGTAGTTTACATTATTAGACTTCACATGCATAATTCATCTTACCAATTATTTATATGATTATAAATTGTGCTTGCTTATTTTATGTGTTTTTCTAACTGCAGACCCATGGGTGTGGGCTTACTCCCAAGTGGGATTCTTTTTGTCTTGGATACGTATGGAGACCATTAAGTGAATGGGTTAAGCACTTGTAGGCTTTCTAATAGATTTTCATATATTTGTTTACTAGTTTGTAGCAAATAGGAAACTCAGCTAGACGTGGTAGACTACAATGTATTGCTTCATACACCAGGGCTTAAAAGCACCATTTAAATCAATTACAACATATATGATCCTGTAAAAACATTTAACATGAAACTTTCCATTAATAATGAGCCATATAGACTGTGGCTCTTCATATATTATATATCTAATTTCTTGTATTTTTGAGGTCAAATGTATGTGGGTCACACAATTTAGACACATAGCTATAGCTTTAGCAAACCCAGAAGGTATGTCATACAAAGATTCCTGCAACAAAACATGTCTCATCATTCTCTCTAGGTTCCATAACTGACTCCACTGGAATGTATTTCTCATTTGGAGCATTATAATAGAATGTGTTGTTCAAATATTAGAGAGGCGTATTGGATGTACAGGTTACATACCATGCCCTGAAGGTCTCAGTGAATATACTAAGACAGTTAATTGTTTTTTCTTCTATTAGGAAATTAATTCATTTAATATTATCATATTACCAATTTTATACATTTATTATATGCTGCAGATTTCTGGCATTTCTAGGTGTGTGGGGTGGTGCTCTGAGTACCATATGGCTTGTATTAGTGTTATCCTTAATGGTGAGTAGTAAAGCATCAGCTTGATACCATGGACCATGAGTGAATCAGTTTTACTGTAAATAGTATACTTATAACACATATACATTTCGCTTTTTCTTTTTTTTTTTATTAAGTAATGATTGTTTTAGCTTGAATGCCCATCATTTTTGGTAATTTCATAATGAGTGGTTATATATTTTTTTTATTTCAGTAATATGTCAACCTGATGCAAAGGATTCACGGACTATTTATTACCATGCGTGACTCGGTCTTACATTAGTTAGTATATTTATAACACAAAAAAAGCTTTTTTGGGGCAGAGGTTGTTTTAGTGTAGATTCCATCTTATTCCTTTTTTGATATATGTTTGGAGGGTATTTTTTAACTCACACATATTTTCCACTTCGATCCTTATCATATTTATTGATTATTATTGAGAGAATGAACCACATATGAACTGCCCATTTTAATCTGTTAATGAGCATAAGAGACATGTCATATTGATAGCAGAGAGTGGAGTATCCACCAAATGCTAGTATATGGTGAGGAAAGGAACTCTAATTGGGCCTTTTCACATCACAGGATGTTGATAATTGCATGTATTTTTTATGGTACCTTTTATAAGTGAGGGACAGGTCTTTGCATTTGTTGTTCCCATCGATGGCAAAGTGGAAGGTCATATGACTCTCATATCAACATACTTTTGGTTTAAATGATGAGTATATCACTTTTGCCTACAGTTATATGATTCCACTAGTGTTAATTTATTTCCAATGCCAAGTCTGTTATTGTATAATGTTTGTCACGTGACTCTCACATTAGTATACAATTGGTTAGATGTCAGTTTATCACTTGTGCCCACTGTGTGCACAATTATTACCTTGACATAGGGTGTTCATCTCCTTAGGCCACACCCTCTCCCATTACACAAATACTAGTGATGATCGAGCACCCCGATGCTCGGGTGTTCGGGTGCTCTGGCCGAGCGCCTCCGGAGGCTCGAGTGCTCGGCCGAGCACCCGAGCCCCATTGAAGTCAATGGGAGGACTCGAGCATTACACCAGGCACCCCCTGCTCTGATGAGGGGAGGGTGCCTGGTTCATAGGAAAAGGTCAGAAAATGATGGAAACACCACAGAAATGGTTCAGGGACAGCATAGGGAGGATGTCTGGATGCATCTTGGACTCCAACGTCGCTGCTGGGAACGATGTTTCGCCCGTAGTACGCCATTTTGACAGACTGACCGTAAAACACACAAAAAGGAAGATAAAAACTAATCTGCGGCTAGGCATACTAAACAATATGTGACGCTAATCTGCGGCTAGGCACACGAAACAGAATGTGACGCTAATCTGTGGCTAGGCACACGAAACAGAATGTGACGCTAATCTGCGGCTAGGCACAGTGAACGGAATATGTGACGTTAATTTGTGAATTTGCACACTAAACAGAATGTGACAATAATCTATGGCTAGGCACACGTTTAAAATGGCCCTTTTTGTCGCTGCGTTGTAAAATCATTGGCCCTGTGCACCTAACAGAATATGTCAGCTTGTCACTGCACTGTGAAATATTTGTCCCTGTGCACCTAGTACAATGTCACCTTAGAACATGTCCCCCCCACAAAAAAATGAAATTCTGCCACCCCCAAAAAAAATTAAATGCTGCCCCCACACACAACAGTCCTAAAAAGGACTTTTGGGTCTTGAAAGAGTTTCAACAATTTTATTCTCCCTACACTGACTTCCTGTGCATCTAGTATTATATGTCACCTTACAAATATCCCCCCCACAAAAAAAAAGGAAATTGTGCCCCCCCAAACAAAATATAAATGCTGCCCCCACACACAACAGTCCTAAAAAGGACTTCTGGGTCTTGAAAGAGTTTCAACAATTGTATTCTCCCTACACTGACTTCCTGTGCATCTAGTATTATATGTCACCTTACATATATCCCCCCTACAAAAAAAAGGAAATTGTGCCCCCCCAAACAAAATATAAATGCTGCCCCCACACACAACAGTCCTAAAAAGGACTTTTGGGTCTTGAAAGAGTTTCAACAATTTTATTCTCCCTACACTGACTTCCTGTGCATCTAGTATTATATGTCACCTTACATATATCCCCCCCACAAAAAAAGGAAATTGTGCCCCCCCAAACAAAATATAAATGCTGCCCCCACACACAACAGTCCTAAAAAGGACTTTTGGGTCTTGAAAGAGTTTCAACAATTTTATTCTCCCTACACTGACTTTCCCTGCCTAAGCGCATCTCTCCCTGGCTAAGAATGAGCCGAACTCGCACGTCGGGTGCTATACAGCACCCGATCACGGGTTCTGGCCAGCCAATAAGTGTAATGCCAGCAGCCAACATGGCTGGTGGCATTACACTGATGTCAGAGCCTCCCCGCACGTTTATTGGCTGCGCAGCAGCCGCGAAACGTGCGGGGAGGAGACCCGAACATGGCGGGCAAGCACATGCGGTACTCGTACGAGTACCACCATGTGCCGAGCAGAGCGATGCTCGAGCCGAACCGAGCTTCGGCCGAGCATGCTCGCTCATCACTAACAAATACACATCACCAGATATGCTTAAATCCAATAAGCATTCAAGTTTATACAGTTTGAAGTTGCAACATATGCATAAAAATGATGATCTGGTCAAAATACTCACTTGCCTAATAATTGTGCACACAGTGTATATATTTTTTCCTACTGGTGATTGGTTTATTTCAAATACAATGTCTTTTATAGGATAATGCTTATGTCATGTGACTCTCACATGAACATATTATTGGTTAGATGATGAGTATATTACTTATGCTTACAATTATATAATCTTACAGGCCATTGGTTTATCTCCAATCCAAAGCCTGCTATAGGATAATGCTTATATGGGTGGGGCTCTAGAGGGATTATTTTACTAAATGCTGACCATTTCCCTAATTCACTTATGTTGTAGCTATGTTTATCTCTCAGGAAAAGGCCGTCTGTGGCCTAGGAAAACAATGGTATTTTTTTCTTTTTAGCTTGTTTTATATTAAATTATACATTTATTCGGATCCTGGCTACTCTCCTGCTGTTTATTTTCTGCTTAGTCTGATCTCATCAAGTGAGCTCAGGGGTGGGTTAATCCCTACTGCTCATTAGCAGATTTGTGCAGTGGTACTTACCTGCTAGCTACAGTAAGGTCTCCTGACTCTTTTATCATTATAAGAATTGCACCTTTTAGCATCTTTGAGACATATAAGTCAGTGGATTTTTAAAAAAAAATGCTTCTTTGTTCCCTGTGGTGAAGGTGGTTTGCTCTAGAATTGCTCCATTTCCTCTTGGTATATCAGTCTCAGGATTTCTATTTGGAAAACATGTAACCAGTTGGAAGACTTTAATTCCATTGAAAGGCATGGACACTCAATGCTTTCAGCTGCTTAGTTTCGGATAGTAATGACCTTGTGACTACAACTTTTTCCACAGTTTGACTTAGACTATTTAACAAATATCCTCTGACAAGCGTATCTCTAGTTGTGGTGTTGATAGCAAGGTCCAGGTACACAGCATGTATACTACTAAAATTTAGGGAAGGTTTACTAGAATGACAGGTGCAGACACATTCTATCCTCTCCAACATATATGCTGAAAGGTTGTTGATACATATGTTTATTAATAGCAGAAAATGTGTCAGGGCTCAAAGTGTAGTGTCATGGGGTCTTGCTTTGAAGTGTCCTAGCTCAGACCTGCAATGCTATTGCGTTTTCACTAGAGTCCTTTGTACTTATTTTTAAAGGGATAGTAACCCCCCCCGAAAAACATGAAACCAAATGCTAGGAATCATCAAAACATACTTAATTCCCATTTTCCCATCTCTCAGACCGTTATGGTTTGAGAGATGTAAGAAAAGAAAGACCTCCGCTCCCTCCCCCTTCTCATGCATCCGCTGTATAGTGGACGTCATGAGATCCTGCTTCCAGGACCAGGCGGCGGCTCTTCAGGAGTGCTGTCATCTAGATATCTCGGTATAATGCTTTATCGGAATGGTCTAAAACGTGTGCCTGGCTTGCAAGCACACGTTGCAGACCATTCTGATGAAGTAGTTATACCGAGATATCTAGATGACAGTGCTCCTGAAGAGCCGCTGTAAGTCGGTCGACCGGATTCTGCCTCTGACAGCTTTACAGCTCGTCAGGCAGAAAGGGGAGGGAGCGGAGGTCTTTCTTTTCTTACATCTCTCGAAACCATAACGGTTTGAGAGATGGGAATAAGAGAGTTAAGTATGTTTTGATGATTCCTAGCATTTAGCTTCACTTTTTATGGGGGGGTTACTATCCCTTTAAGAAGATGCTTACCCATAATCAGAGGGATAAGAGTTGCAATGAGTTGTTCACTCATTTGGCCCTTAAACCTTTGAGTGCCAGAGAGATATCCAACACATTGCTTTGCAATACGTTGTATACCCCTCTGGCATTCAAAAGGAGCATTAACCCCTTAGTGACAGGCTGTGCGCACACACAGCCGTCACTTAACGCCCGGTTAAGATTTTTTTTTTTCATTATTCCGGAGTCCCCGAATGGCTTGCAGCCGCGCGGGGACACGGACCGCCGGGACGTACATGTACGTCCTCTGTCACTAAGTGACAGTTTTTGCGGGACATACATGTACGTCCATTGTCGGGAAGGGGTTAAACAGATAATAGAAGCATGCATTGAAATGCAGTGATGAGGGAAACATTCATGATTCATTTAATGGCTTGATTCAAAGGATCCTGATAAAATTCTGGTTTAGGTAGCTTTGGAATGAATCTCAGAGGAAAATTAGATAGAGGAGAGAAAAAGAGAGAGAGAGAAAGAAAGAAAGAAAGAAAGAAAGAAAGAAAGAAAGAAAGAAAACCCCAGCTGACTTCATTTTTTCATAGTAGTTAGTCACTCAAGCAGTCCCATACTTTGCACAGAACAGCAGTGAGAAGTCGGAACATTATTTTAATCATGTTGAGGGAATGGAAATGTGCGCTCACTTTATTTTGTGGACATCATGTGGTTGCTTTCCCTGCAATTTGACTGGTGAATGTAGCAAATGAATAAAAAAACTAATGTGAAATGAAACATATTTTGGATTTTGTGAAACTTGAATGCAATATATATATATATAACTACATATACCAAATGAAATGCTGTATGAAGAACTCTTACCTAAGTAATTAATTACCTTAAACAAACACTAAAACTTCATAATGAATGAATATGTTTATTTATATAGGACCACAAATATAAGCAGCATTTTACTATTTATACAGGATTACAAGTGCTTTGCAAAGTGAAACATTGGAAGTGAGGTCCCTGCCCAAAAGAGTACATAAGGGTTAATTTCTGAATACAGTGCTGTTCTGATTAGGATATGGGACATACATAAAATTAATCATTTATTAAGAGTCTTAGTAGTACAAAGTCAGTGCCTTCTAGCATGTTTAAGTTTTGTTAAGGAGGTGTAGTTTCAATCGTGACTTGAAGGCCATAAGAGAGGTGCAGTTGAACAGGGTGGAAGGAAGAATAATTTGTGCTTCAGCATTTTGTATGGATTGAAGTGGATTGAGATGGTATGCAGGAAGGCCAGAGAGAAAAAGGAGACAGTAGTCCATGTTGGAAAGGATGAGTGCTTGTGTCCAATTTTAGCTGTGGAGGAACAGAGGACAGAATGGATTTAGCTATGTTACGTAAGAGAAAGCAGCAGGATTAGCGATGGTGTTAATATGAGAACAGAATGAAAGAGCAGTGTCAGTTATCACCCCTAGATACTGTACTTCTGATACTGAATTTATGGTAGTGCCATTTACATTCACCTGGAAGGGCACTACTGGACCAGGCCTAGGTCGGATGAGAATTAGCTCTATTTTAGACATATTGAGCTTGAGATGCCTATGAGCCATCCAGTCTGAGATAGCCAAGAGGCAATTTGTGACTTTAGATTGAATAATAGAAGTCAGTCGAGGTGCACATAAAAAAAGCTGGATGTCATCTGCATAGAAGTGATATTTGAGTCCGAATTAATTAATAAGATCACCAAGTGTTATTGTGTAAAGAGTGAACAGAAGCGGTCCTAGAACAGAACCTTGAGGAACATCATCAGAGAGATGGATGAGAGATGATGAAGAGGTGGCAGAGAAGACACTGAAGGAACAGTCAGTTAGATAAGGCTAGCCCATCTAGTGCTAAGTAACAAATTCCTAACAAGTGAATAATTTGGAGGAAGAGAGCATGATCAAAAGTGTCAAAAGCAGCTGAGAGATCAAGCAGGATAAGTATTGAATGGTGACCTTGTGATTTGGCAATGTGTAGATCACTGACCACTCTTGATAGAGTAGTGAGCAGTGCAAAAACCAGACTGTAAAGGGTCGAGCAGGTTATGGGTGTTAACGAAGTCAAGCAGATGGGAGTAGGCTAGGCTTTCCAAGAGCTTAGAACCAAAATTCAGGAGAGAAACAGGTCGATAGCTAGAGGGTGTGGTACTGTCAGAGGAATTGTTCTTGAGGATGGGTGTTACTATGGCATGTTTCAAGTTGTCAGGAAATGTAGCAGTGGCAAAAAAGGAGTTAAAATGAATTCTTATTTATAATTCTTATCATTTATTTAAAAAGAGACAACAGGTTCTACAACACAGTACAAATGGGTGACAAGACAAGAAACCTCAGATGGACAGACAGTGCTTACTACCAAGATTTACAATGTACACAATACCACAGGAGTCATTCTGGAACACGCCAACTGCACCATAGGGGGTCACCTTAAATGTCTGATTGAATTAAATGCTGTTTAATCCCTTAATGACAGGGTTATATTTATAAAACTGGAGTTATACTGGAGTAAACCAACTGCATCATGGGGACAAAAAAGAGTCTTATATTCCCATGTTCTTGAAAAGAGCTGAATGTTAGACAGGTCAAGACTTCTCTAGCATTCAAGGGGTTAAAAGCCCAATTTAATTTAATGTGAATTTTTATTTTTCCCCTCTGGTGCAGATGGTTTACTCCAGTATAACTACAGCGTTTACAAATATGGTCCATAGGGCCTTAGTCTGTGTTCACACAAGCTCCTCTGCTGTTCTCTATTTTATACAATGCCAATCTGCCCATGCTTGCTTACCTCCAAGATCCTGCATTACCTTTGCAATTGTCACACATGGGAGAAGTGGCAGAAGGACGATAGAAGGCTGGCCCAGGTGGGCATTGAGCAGATATTATTGGCCAGTGGCCCATGGTTTATCCAGTCCTTCAAGGATGTGAACAGCATCACAACTTCCAACAACAACTGGATGAACAATCAGCACAGCAACCTATAGACCTCCATGCAGATCAGTCATCCTAACAACTGGATGTGCAGAACATATGAGTGAGTCCAAGTTGCAGCATCCTACATTGTGTTTTTTTGTAAATAAGAACATTATTGTAGGGGACAAACTGATTTACAAGGGTACATTTAACATGGCGTCCATGTGTAATAGGCCTAAAAGTGCATCCCGAATAGTTTTATCCTCTAAGTCATGGCTGCTCTTCAGGGTAACACTAGATTGTATATTGGGAGTGGTGCTTACCAGTGAACAATATCCACTAGCAATAGGACTTAAATACCTGCAAACCTTTACTTCTTCTTTGTAGCAAACATATAGAAATCACAGAAAAACACACCATTTTCTCCATTGTTTGCTTAATACATAACTGCAAAAAATGGTAGAGAGGAAAAGAACGCCCTGAAATACACATATATTGCTCCATTGCCCTCCCCTTCCCACAAGCAGTTGTAAAGGGAATGTTTTTTAATGTATGTGACTTAGTACATTTATGTTAGGGAGAATAAGAGATTACAATTCAATTCAAGGGTCTGATTTATCACTATCACCAATCAACATCATACATTCATACCAATGAGGTTGATACAATTCTGGTTTAAACCAACTGCACCCTAGGGGGCAAATAACAATATTTGTTTAGTTAGATGAGGTTTTGAACCCCATGAATGATAGAGAAGTCTCCAGTGCACTGAAAAACAATGAACTGGAGACCAGTCTAGATCAGAGGTTCTCACCCCATGCAGTTAGGGCCAACTAACAGGCCAGGATGGGAGGATTTCCTTGTTAGAAAGCAGGTGAGTAAATCAAATAGACTGAACCTCTGACCAACACTCCTGTGTTCTAGCTGGGCAATTCCCAAGTCCTGGCCTGTTAGTGGTTCCTGAGAGCATGGGTTTTGAACCAATGCTCTAGAACACAAAGATGTAACCCTTTGAGTGCCAGAGAGGTATCCAACACATTGCACTGCAATGAGTTGGATACCTCTCTGGCATTCAAAGGGTTAAAACATTTAAATACATTATTATTTGGGGACTTTTTACTCTCATATGGCGCAGTTTGTCTTCATCAGAATTGCTCCAATTCCACTTTGTGCATCCCCCTCTTGGAGACAGAAGGATAATTATTTCCTGCTTGCTGGAACTTACAATGTATAGTGCAGTGTGAGCAGGAGCTAAGAATATGCAACATAACTTGGATTTCCCATTCTTAATTTAAAAAGGTAATTAAAACAGTGGTACAGCATTTTTAAGTTTCCTATTGTTAATGTCGATTAGCAAATTAAACAGTTGTACATTGTAACTTTGTTTTAAAATTTTTAATGAAAGAGAAACAATGGAATCATTTTCACAGCATCATGCTGAATGACTTGGAAAATATGGAGAACTATTACATTGTTAACTACAATTGTGCCTTACCTGGAGGGATTTCTGTTTGCCTTTCTCTAGATAAACTTATTAACAATCTACTGTAGTAAAAGTGGCCTTTTCAGCCTCATGAGTGAAGAAAGAAACATAGACAGTTCTTGCACAAACTACCTGCAGAATATGGAAAATATCCTCTAAGTTCCCATTAATTTAAATGTGGATTTTAACATCTTGAATGTTAGCGAGGTCTCCAAAACATTGAGAACCAACACATTGGAGACCTCTACAGTAGTAAGGAGGTTAAAAGCCACTCTTAAATAAATGGCATTGCTATTTGTTGACTTAAAGGGATAGTAATGTTTCATAATAAAAGCAGCTCTAATTACTCATCATAGTATTTGGACTTTGGAGAGTGTTATTTCAATTCTTTCAGAGTTGTAGTTCAAGAGTAATTCAATGGCAAAGTATCCCCCTCCCTCCCCTTTTACTGATGTAACACTGCTTCGCTCAGAGCAGCAAGACTGTCCAGATAGACTGCAGATAGGGACAATCTTCAATTAAGATAAGGAAAAAACCTGAAAAACTTGTCCAGGGGGGCAGGGCTTTCATTGTTCTCATAGGAAGAAGATTGTCCCCTACTGTTATCTGTCTGGTCTATGGACCAGATTCCACATCTGAGAAGAGATGGCTTACACTATGTAAAAGGGGCTGGAGGGGATACTGTATCATTCAATCATTCTTGAACCACAACTCTGGCAGTATTGCAATAACACTCTCTATGGCTCAAATACTATGAAGATTAATTGGAGCTGCTGTTTTTGTGAAACATTACTATCCCTTTAAAGGGATAGTAATGTCTATATTAAAGTTTAGTTCCGAGTCTTCTATAAGGTTTTTATAACATGCAGCGCTATGTTTAATTATTTAAATATTTGTAGTTCAAAAGATAATCAAACTGAAAGGATCCCCCTCCCTCCCCTTCTGGCCACGTCATGCTGCATCTCTGTCTGGTCTGGAGAGGGAGCGGCTAGGGACAATCTTCAGTAAGTAAAAGGAAAATCCTGCCCTCCTTTGTCAAAGGTTTTCCTTATACTTACTGACTGAAGTTTGTCCCTCGCTGCATCTGTCTGGTTCCACCACCGGATTCTAGATCTAATGAGAGGTGCCCAGAAGGAGCATGAATATCTTTTGAACTACAAACATGTAAGTAATTAAACATAGCGCTGCATGTTATAGAAACAATATAGAAGACTCAGAGCTAAACTTTAATATAGACATTACTATCCCTTTAACACCTGTTATGTCACTTATGTAAGTCACTCTCATCATATAGTAGAACAAGTCATTGAGGGGTTAGGTGCTAAGATGTGAAAAATATGTCATAATGTGGAGATGACTTCTCTAGTTCCTATGTTATTATATGCAGCAAATGTACTAAAATCTCTAAAGCTGGAGAAACTGGCTCCACAGAATAACAAAGGACTTGGAGAGTTTAGAACACTGGAGATGTCACCACCACTTTATCACACCTTAGTGCATCTCCCCCATTGTGTATCTGTTTTTATGCTTCGTATTTGAATAAAGCAACAGAGGCAGATGAGAGTCAATTTACGCCTGGATTGCATTGTAGCTGATAACTTCATCACTGGTTGTATCTACAAATGTCTCCATAGATTTCAATAAGAATCCATGAGATAAAACATTTATTGCCTATAATGTAATCAAGGCTTTTTTTAGAGTAAGGTTTAATGATCATACATAATAAGGAGATAAGCTCCAGCCTGAATCTTTGAGGATACAATTCCAAAGAAACATAGGGTTTGACTGCAGAAAAGAACCATCTGGCACATCCAGTCTGTCCATTTCCTTATCTTATAAAATTCACAGTCTTCCATACTTCTCAGAATAGACTTAAAGGGATAGTAATGCTTGAATTCAAGTTCAGGTCCAATTCTTCTTTATATTGTTTCTAACACATAGTGCTATATTTTAACATGTACAGTTTTGTAGTTCAAGCGCAATTCAAGCTGAAAGGATCCCCCTCTTCTGGCTTCCTCCCCTTAGATCTGAATCCAGTCATGGGACTGGATAGATGCAGTGAGGGACAAACTTCAGTCAGTAAGTATAAGGAATATGTATATTAAGAGTCAGAGACACTCAACTAGGATCGAGCCTACAATGCAAACTTGTAGGCTCTTTAGGAATGGTATCTTACCCATAGCAATTCCTCTCTGAACAAGAGAAACAGCCAACATCAGATGTACATTTCGGCCTTGATGGGCTGCGTCAGTGAGGTGCAGCTGATCTCCTAGGCACTTTGAGCAAGGTGTCCAGTGTTGGATTCCCCTTATTACCCTTGGGGTGACTAATCCCAAGGGTAATTTGCATATGTATATTAAGAGTCAGAGACACTCAACTAAGAACGAGCCTACAATACAAATTTGTAGGCTCTCTAGGAATGGTATCCTCAGGGCCGGATTTACCGTTAGGCAGAGTAGGCATCTGCCTACAGACGCACCCCACACCTGTCATTGGGACCCTTTAAAGAAAAAAAAGTTCCCTTGCCGTCCACTCTAACCCCACTACCACCCAGTCAGGTCTCTGCTTCCTTCAGGACAGACCTGTAGATGCTGCGATCCCTCGTTGGCACTTTAGTATTACAGCGCTCTGGGAGATGACAATGTGGAAATGATGGGGCAATATGGATCTGATGGGGGGCAAGATGGAGATGATGGCAATGTAGAGATGATGGGGCAACGTATGTGAGGGTAAGTTGGAGCTGATGGCAATATTGAGCTGATGGGGGGCAATATGGAGCTGATGGGGGCAATGTATGGGGTTAGTTGGAGCTGATGGGGCAATATGGAACTGAGGGGGCAATATGGAGCTGATGGGGGGCAATATGGAGATGATGGGGGCAATGTATGGGTATGTTGGAGCTGATGGTGCAGTATGGAGCTGGGGCAATATGAAGCTGATAGGGGCAATATAGAGATGATGGGGGCAATGTGAGGGTAAGTTGGAGCTGATGGGACAATATGGAGCTGATGGGGGCAATGTGAGGGTAAGTTGAAGCTGATGGGGGCAATATGGAGATGATGAGGGCAATATGGAGATGACGGGGGCAATGTGGAGCTGATGGAGGCAATATGGAGCTGACAGGGGGACAATGTAAGGGCAATATGGAGCTGATGGAGGGCAATGTGGCGATTAAGAGCATTATGGAGGTGTCCAGTGGAGATGGCAATGGGGGGGGCGCTTCAGATTTCTGTGCCTACAGGCTCCTGAGATGTAAATCCGGCCCTACGTATCCTACCCAGGGTGCAGTCTATTTACCCTGATTACCCTTGGGATTAGTCACCCCAAGGGTAATAGGTTTAATCCAGCATTGGACCCCTTGCTCACAGTGCTTAGAGTGAGATTAGCTGTACCTCACTGATGAGGCCCAACAAGGCCGTAATGTATGTCTGGGGTTGGCTGCTTCTCTTTTTGAGAGAGGAATTGCTTGGCATTTCGTGGTTGGACTGCTGTTATGGCAGGACCAATATGATATGCTTTAGGATATTTCCTCTCTGTGAAATGCACTAGTGGGCTAAAAGAGACTGCACCCTGGGTAGGACACCATTCCTAAAGAGCCTGCAGATTTGTATTGCAGGCTCGTTCCTAGTTGAGCGTCTCTGACTTTTAATATACATATTCAAATTAACCTTGGGATTAGTTACCCCAAGGGTAATAGGGGGAATCCAGCATTGGACCCCTTGCTCACAGTGCTTAGAGATATCAGCTGCACCTCCCCGACAAGGCCCAACAAGGCCGAAACATACGTCTGGGGTTTGCTACCTCTCTTGTTCAGAGAGGAATTGCCTGGTATTTCGTGGTTGGACTGCTGTTATGGCAGGACCAATATGATATGCTTTAGGATATTTCCTCTCTGTGAAAGGCACTAGTGGGCTAAAAGAGACTGCACCCTGTGTAGGACACTGTTCCTATAGAGCCTGCAAATTTGTATTGCAGGCTCGTTCCTAGTTGAGCGTCTCTGAATTTTAATATACATAAGTAAGTATAAGGAAAACCCTGGCCCCCTTGATGAAGGAGGGAAGGATTTTCCTATTGCTTACTGAAGATTGTTCCTCACAGCGCTACATCTGGACTAGACTGAGAGGCAGCGTGACACAGGGGAAACGGGTGAGAGGGGGATCCTTTCTGCTTGAATTGCACTTGAACGACAAAACTGTAAGCCTTAATATATAGTGCTATGTGTTAGAAAAAATATAAAGAAGACTCAGAACTTAACTGTAATTCAAGTATTACTATCCCTCTAAGTCTACCCCAAACATTTTGAAATCCCAACATTATTAATCCCTACCAACCCTGCTGGGAGGCCTGTTCCATGAATGTATCACACTTTCTGTAAAGTAGGACTTACACAACTTACTTCTGCATTTTCTACCCTGTAACTTAAATCATGACCTTTTGTTCTAGTATTTCTATTTTTCTGAAAAATGTTTCCCTTCTAAACTATATTCAATCACTTAATATATCTATAGAGTTTCTAGCATATCACATTACACTTCGGAACAGGGGTAAGTAACTTCAGTCTTCTAATGTTATCAACAGTGCCAAGGGATAGTAACATTTAATATGTAAAAAAATATATATATTGTAGGGTTTATCCTCTTGACTATAACAAGGATAATCCCACTGCTGATAGCTGCTTTAATCAAAAGTTATTGCAGCTGAAACTTGAATTGTTTAGGTGCAGAATCTCAATGACCCTGAATTTTACAGTGGCACTCTTGCTATACCATACAATGGGGGTTTATGGTCAACTGACCAAAGCTGTCCATAGGATGGTTGAGCAACAGAGCCACTGTACAATTTTAGTATGTTGAGATACTGCACCTAAACAATTCAAGTTTGAGCTGCTATACCTTTTGAATAGGATACCTCTCAGCAGTAGAAGTACCCTTGTTTTACTCAGGAAGATAAACCATACAGTATATACATATCAGGGCTTAAAATTGGAAGTCCCTTGCTACTAGCCTGAAAAGTTACTCGCCACTGCAAGCCATAACATACCCACCAGGGCTGAATTTCTACTCACCAGGGCAAAATTTCCACTCGCCATTGGCTAGTAGCGAGTGGTAATTTTGAGCCCTGTACATATATATATATATATATATATATATCCTATATAATAATTCGCTAAATCGTGTGTAACGCCACGACATGCGCAGTACACACTGCTGCGCGTGCTGCAGTCATGCGCAGTAGAGACTGTCCGCGCTACGGCTGATACAGAGCTGGACGCTCCGAAGGAGCGTCCAGCTCTGTATCAGCCGTGGCGCGGGCAGTCTCTACTGCGCATGACTGCCCCGCGACCGGGTGGCAGTGACACTGTGGCCAGTGTAACGGGCTGTTCAACTAGTATATATATATATATATATATATATATATATATATATATATTACATAGTAACTGTTACTTTCCCTTTCAGCATATCTATGCTTTAGTGCAGATGGATCAATCATTGGTTCTTTCACGTTAATTGATCAACAACGAGTCATTATATCCTAAAAAAAATGCACTGCTAACAGAAATTGGGATCTATTATTCCTTATCCCTTATTTTGAAGATAATCTAGTCTCCTATTGTTCTACAGAATATCTGATCCAAATATTTCCTTGCAGAGTACTATGCCTTGTTCAGTAACCTCTGTTTTTATAGCAAATTTTGTAAATAAATCAGAAACCACAACAAATGATTGGATCCTGCAGCAAGGATCATGGCCAATATGGCCTGAGTGAGCAAGCCACATCCTTGATTAATAACAATATTTGAGTCACTTATGATTATATTATACGAGATGTCTTGATACAGGTTATTTTACTAATCTGTAAGTCCATCGTGGAAGTACCCTTGTTTTACTCAGGAAGATAAACCCTACAGTTTATATATTTTACATAGTAATTGTTACTATCCCTTTCAGCATATCTGTGCTTTAGTGCAGATGGATCAATCACTACTTCCTTCATGTGAATTGATCAACCTGTAAACAAGTCGTTATATCCTAAAAAAATGCACTGCTAACAGCGACTGAGATCCATTATTTCTTATCCTATATTTTGAAGTTAATTTTCTGTCCTATTGTTCTGCAGAATATCTGGTCCCAATATTTCCTTGAAACTACTATGCCTTGTGCAGTAACCTCTGTGTTTTTATAGCAAATTGTGTAAATAAATCAGAAACCACAACAAATGATTGGATCCTGCAGCAAGGATCATGGCCAATATGGCCCAAGTGAGCAAGCCACATCCTTGATTAATAACACAATTTGAGTCACTTATGATTATATTATACAAGTAGTCTTGATACATGTTATTTTACTAATCTATAAGTCCATTGTGGGTGAACTGATTCATTCATGTCTAATACTGATATGACAGCTTTTGGCAAGAACTCATACTGACAGTAAAGTGGATTCAAATTAAGGCAGCCAAATGTTTGACTTTGGACAGAGTAAAATAATATAAATAAACTAAAACATTGCACATTACCGGCTGTCAACCATAGTAGGCAAACAAACGTTCCCTTTGTTTTAAATGGGGATTTTAACCCCTGCATGTTAGAGGCATCTCCTATGCATTGCTTTTTAGTGGAGGCCTCTTTAGCATTTCATGGTTTAAAACCCCAATTTAAATGAATATTTAGTTTAGGTTTTTTTCCCGTGTTGCAGCTGGCGACCTCCAGAATTGCTCAGCCTCTTCTTGGTACATCTGTCTTATTTGACCCGATGTATTTGGTCTCATATAAAAGCAGATCTGGCTCAAACCAACTGCATAACCGGGTACAAATAATTCCTAACATTTCCATAGAGCTGAATGGGAATTTTGAATGTTCAAGGACACACAATCTTTTGTGTATCTCTCTAGCATTAAAGGAACAAAATCACATTTTAAATTAGTGACAATTACTTTTCTGGTTTGCTCCAGAATTTTTACATTTTTGCTTTTATACATAAGGCCAAATGAATGTCCCTACAATGGACCCAGACATTTTCCTGGCCTTCAGGAGTTGTAATGTTGTCATGAGGCATCACACTTACATTGGTCTATATGGGTCTTCCTGGCACCACCAATGACAAACCAACATATTCATTGGTAGTGGTGGGTGAAACCTGTCTCCGTGTTCCCGCAGCAAATTACGCGAAAATCACATTGTTATCCGCTTTTTTGCAGGGAATTCCGCTTTAAAACTAACGGTTAAAATTTTTGCATCTTTCGCCATTTTTTCAATGGCTATAAAGTTTCCGCCCATTGATTTACATTGTTTTCTCGCTTACGCTATAAAAAGGTGGCATTTTTGCTGAAGGCAGACACAGTAGAAGCAGCTACAGAGCGAGATAGACATGCTGTGCTGTTCTGCTGTGATATTTTTGAAAAATTGAGGCAGGAAAGGCTCAGAGGGACTGCTATTACTATGGGCAGGGTGAAAAATAATCAGTGGAGGAGCTGGAAGGACCCTTATGTGTCCACTGAGTCTTAGGAGGAGGAGTAAGTGACTAGCAGTACTGAACCAATGCTGTCCAGTCCCCCTTAATCAACCCAAGGGATCTTGGGGAATTTAATGGGAAGGAAGGGAGAAAAGGGAATGGAAAAGGAGAGGGAAAAGGGTAGTACTAGTGAGAGTAGGACAGGTCAGCTGCCTGTGCCTGCTGCAAGACCTGCTGCCCCTGCTGCTAGTGCCACCATTGCTGTACCTGCAGCCACTAGTGTTGTACCTGCTGCCAGATGTGCTGCCAATAGTGTTGTACCTGTTGCCAGTGCTGAACCTGCTGCCATCAATACTTTGCCTGCTGCTAATGTTTATTGTAGTACTCAGGGGTGGAAGGAGAAAATTATGCCAAGTGTGACAGCAGGGGACCCTCTGTCACATTGCTCGTCACCACCAGCACTAGCAATGAGCTTTTGGAATTTGTGGAAATTTCAACTGTTCTAATTTCTGCTGCTGCTGAGATGAAAGGGCAGCAGGGTGCTGAGGAGCAGGCTAGTGTGTCACAGACCACCGTGGACACAGTGGAAATGGGGTCAACAAGTAATGCAGGACTAAGATTCCACTTGCCAGCGCCAGTAATCCTCCTGGTCCTAGTTGCAGTAGCAGCAACATTATCCTCTGCCACAAAAAGTGAAGGGGAATGTGAAGAAGAAGAAGAAAGAGGCCATTCTTCTCCACCTGTTCCCTATCCCTCCCTCCAGAAGTCATGGGTGTGGGACTATTATTTTTTTCTGGCAGGCACAGTGTAGTCATCATCAACAATGGTACAGTGCAAAATTTGTGACAAGCTAGTGAGAAGGGGAAGGGAGGGAACACACCTTGGCACAACCTCCCTGATAACACACATGAAACACAGACACCATGACATTTACTCCAAACATGTTAAAGCTAAACACCCATTAGAGAAATCTAGCACCGCTGTTACTGTACCCCCTGACTTTTCAGAAAAGTGGAGATCAAAGAGGAGGAAGAATAAAGAAACCCAGATAGACACTGGAAGTTCCATGACGAGTGAAACAACAAGCTCGCCATCAACATCACCTTCTTCCTCTAGGGTAACAAGTTCATCTCCTGCTAATCCACCTCATTCATCGTTACCTCCCCCACCAAATGATAGCCACTCTGTTAATGTTAGGATATGGCAGTTCATCTCTACTAGTGATGAGCGAGCGTGCTCGGCCGATGCTCGGATCGGCTCGAGCATCGCTCTGCTCGGCACATGGCGGTACTCGTCGAGTACCGCCATGTGCTCGCCCGACATGTTCGGGTGGCGGGGATCTGTGCCGGAAGAGGCACAGATCCGAAGAAGCTCCGCTGGACCACCAGGGACTGGAGGTACGGGGGCATTGCGGAGATGAAGGGGGCATTGCGGAGATGAAGGGGGACATTGTGGAAGAGGGGCATAGACTCTATGCCCCTCTTCCACAATGTCCCCCTTCATCTCCGCTATGCCCGTCTTCCACAATGTGCCCCTTCATCTCCGCTATGCCCCTCTTCCACAATGTGCCCCTTCATCTCCGCTATGCCCCTCTTCCACAATGTCCCCCTTCATCTCCTCTATGGCATAGAGGAGATGAAGGGGGACATTGTGGAAGAGGGGCATAGCGGAGATGAAGGGGCACATTGTGGAAGAGGGGCATAGCGGAGATGAAGGGGCACATTGTGGAAGACGGGCATAGCGGAGCTGAAGGGGGACATTGCGGAGCTGAAGGGGGCATTCGGAGATGAAGGGGGCATAGCGGAGATGAAGGGGGCATTGACCAGGCACCCTCCCCTCATCAGAGCAGGGGGTGCCTGGTGTCGCCCCATTCATTCCAATGGGGCTCGGGTGCTCGGCCGAGCACTCGAGCCTCGGGGGGTGCTCGGTCAGAGCACCCGAGCACCCGAGCATCGTGGTGCTCGCTCAACACTAATCTCTACCCATTGCACACTTTGTGGTGCACTGGCCACACATGTCAGTGTGGTGGACGAGAATCGATAATAGGTCATCAGGTAGCATCAGAATATGCTAGGATTCTGGCATGGAGGGTTCATCATTACTATTAAACTGTAAGCAAGTTGTCATGTGTCCTTAGCGGGGTCTGGACAAGGGGTACAGTGACAGCGGCAGTACTTGGTTTCGGGTGTCATGGTGTTTGGATACAGTTGTGCCCCCAGATGTTATTTACCACACACACACTGTGATCATTGCAGTTGCTGATGGAAGCCACAGTTCCTGTTCTCAAGGGAAAAATATGTATTCTAATAACAACATACCCATGATTTTGGAGGAGGGGCAGGTGGAGAAGATTTAATGGCCAACTTCTTATTTTCTCCACATATACTGGGGGCTACTTATTCTTCTGCTACTGCCTTAGGCACATCACTGGAGGCAGTCGTCGCAAGTGGAACCTTCATCATCCATCTTCCATGTTACTGCTTTTGTTGATCCCATTCCCTTTCAGCTGCCTAATCATCCTGCTGCTTAAACAACTCAGCAGCAGCAGTACGAACAGCAGTCGTAACTCAGGAGGACATTTCACAATGGCCAGTGGCTACTGGCCAACATTACTTGCTGGCACTATGCCAATAGGGCATTTTTATTTTTTTCTCAGGGCTTGTGCTTCGAAAATAAAAAATAAATAAATTAAAAAAACATAGTCCTACAAAAAATAAACAATTTTTTGGGGGGTTGTTTCTAACAAGCCTAAGACCTACAAATTATTGTTTTCTTAGGGCTTGTGCCAAATAAGCTTAAGTCCTACAAATCAATATTTCCTCAGGACTTGGTCCTCTAACAACAAATATAACAAATCATCCTCTACGAAAAACTCTATCAAGTCAAATATCAGTCCACCCCAGTGGCAGCTTATGTCAAGGGGCTCCTGTCTCTATAACTTTAAATACAAATTTCTTATTTTATTTTTTTATTAACTGTCCCCCTAATAGCAGTTAAGAAACCCCCCAAAACAAATTCCCTGTTCAAATGATTCATTCATTCACCAACGCAGACACCCTCCTCAGACCCCTTTATACCATGTCTTATGATTCTTATTTTATTTTATTTTATTTAGGATTTCTTTTTTATTAACTGCCCCACAATCCCAGTAAACAACCCCCCAAAAAATCATCCCCTGTTCAACTGATCCTTTCCCCACACCCCATCAACACAGGCACCCTCATGCCCCTTTTATACTATGCCTTTGGGAAATTAAATAATATTTATTTTATGTTGTGTGTAACTTCAATGTTCCCATTGATTTCAATGGAATGAGCTAGATGGAAAAAGTTGAAAAATAGCGGAAAATCTGCACTTTTTTTTGCCAAGTGGAAAGTGCCATTTTTCGCCGATTTCAGTTTGAGGCGGAAATTTTCGCCCATCCCTATTCATTGGGTGCTTTTAGAAATAGGACATGGGATCCCACTCATTTTTGAAGAGAAACTATAGTATTCGTAATTTGTTTAACCCCTTAACAACCGGCCGATCGGCACGGAGTGGTCAGTTAAGGACCAAAGAGCATTTTTTTTTTCGTTCCTTCCGGTTCTGGCATGCAGCTGCGGGGGGAGCCCGGAACTCCATGACGGCCATAGTACGTCATGGGTCGTTAACTCCAATTGACCCATGACGTACTATGACCGTTAAGGGTCGTTAAGGGGTTAATGAAAAAACTTACCTAGGTAGATGTCCTTCAGGCAAAAATCTTGATGTCTATATACTTTTGCATTTGATTCATCATATAGCCCATTGATAGTTAGCATGACTGATATAAATATTTCAGGTCTATTGAAGCCTACTGCTTGTTGTGAGGAGGTAGAAACTAAAGGAAGACTTCAACAAACATTATTTTATATGGACAACTTCAAGTACAGTGGTTTGCAAGCACACATTGTAGACCATTCAAATGAAGTATTTATTTGTAACTAGTGCAATTTTGGCTCTTGGGAAGAGCCGCAGGACAGTCTGCGGACCGGGATCTCCTTCCGTAAGACAGAAAGTGCAAGGGGAGGGAAGGGGGGACTTTGTAAGCTTATATCTCTCAAACCATAGAGGTTTGAGAGATCAGACAGGATGCAATTAATTTATTTTTTTAATATCTACACAATTAAATTTAATTTAATTGATGTATTACTATCACTTTAATCTTAAAAATAAGATGAGGACAAAACATGAAATAAGTCCCTAAATGAATGTAAGTGTCTATATTCCAAAGAGTCATTATCACTACATATGACCTCAAAGCTCCACCACAGGCATAGCTGGGAACTTGCCGGTTTAAACCCGGAGACTACAGATTTAGGGCACAGTCTCTGGGTCTCCGGATGAAACATCAAGTTCTCCAGTTAAGAAGCTACTGCAGAGTATAAAGTGTAAAAAAAAAAAAAAAAAAAAAATGCCTTCTGTACTGCCGTGAGGCTGAGGCACTGCATCACAGGCAAGTGACCTCAGCCAGCCAATGATTGGATAGATGGGGTAGATGTCAGTAGGAGGAGTGGTTTTAAGTGGCTTCCCTGGATTGGAGAACCTCCGCACCAACCAGTGTTGGCTGGTAAGTGTATTCGTTTTTCATTTAACCCTTTGAGTGCTAGAGGGGGTATGCATTGCAATGGGTTGCAGTTGCGTACCCTTTCGGCACTCAAAGGTTTAATGCAATTTACTTTTATTTATGTTTTTGCCCCTGGGCTTCAGATCTTCGGGTTATTATATTTTAAAAGTTCACAGCTATGATCACAGTTTGTCAGGAACCTTTGCCAGCACAGAGCTGAATATTAGCTACTTGAAAACAAAAACAAACAAACAAAAAAATCTTTTAATTGCATTTAAAGAAAATATAGACTCAGTTCAACACAATTACTTACCAATTAAAATATTTTCTGTGTGAGAGAATCTGTAAAAGTCATAAACCACTTCCAAAAAAATGAGTTAACAGAATTGCATTTTGTGTATTGTATATTGTTTTCTAAAGTATTTTTAAATCGTATGCAATAAACAGAAGGTAATGCTGTCACTGTAGTCATTTAAGCATAGCAGGAGGGGAAGTCAATTCAATTCACTGTTAAAAATTTACTACTAAAAAGGTCAAGACAGCTTAGTAAGTCAGAAAATGTAAGTCAGTTTGTGTGCATGGTAACATCAAGGCACGGAAACATACTGAAAGATTTGAAAAAAATAAAAACAAATACTTTGCCATCAAACTGAATTCATGAACAAGATATTATACTTTGGAAATTTTTTCTTGAAACCTAAGCTATTACCAACTGAGCAGACTCCTATCACGTAAAGTCCTAGAATGCGTCGCTCACTGTGTGTGTAACCGCACATGTGTAGTAGGGACTCACAGAACGGGCTGATCCTGAGAGGAGAGCTCCAGAAGTAAATAAAAGTAAATTGCTCCCGGCTCTGGGCCACAGCGGAGGTGGCTGGGTGACAAACTGTCACCCAGCACCTCCGCTGCTGCCCCGGAGCCGGGAGCACAGACAGGCTGTGAGCCATCTGGAGCTCTCCGCTCCGGATCAGTCCATGTATACGGGCTTTGTAACTAGTCTATATAATATTTCTATGTGCTGATCTTTGTGTTGAAATAGATACAAACTTATAATGTATGTACTTCAACCAGCTGCTCTGTTCAACCTTTTGAGTGCCAGAGGGGTACGCAACGCATTGGTTTGCAATGCATTGTGTACCCCTCTGGCGCTCAAAGGGTTAAGGAAGGAAGCAAGTTTATAATGGAACATGTATGTGTAAATACATGTTGTTCATACAGTATTGTAATTTGGATTTCCTACACTCCTTTCTATCTCTTTTCATACCATAAAATCTCAGGTATAATACGAACCTGTGTATAATACGCAGGTATAAATTATAACCGCAATTTTCAGGAAAAACAAAAGTGCCTATGTATAATGCGCACATTTGTTTTCCCGCCCTCTACCCACCATAAAAAATTAGTTCCTTGTCTGCTTCCCTCCCTCCACCTCAATATGCTTCCACACCTTCCCCTCCTTCTACTCGCCCCCTCCAGAGGCATCTGGGATATCTGAGCAGTGGGCGGCATACTTGCATTTGTCTCCCTCTTCCTGCATCCCCTGCTGAGAAAGTATTAATTCAAGATAATGCTAGCGCTCTTTGGGGACCTGCAGGATTTTGCCGGGCACTAACACAGATCCAGTGCATAGACCTCTGCACTACAAAAGTGCCTTGTGAGAACCTTTAGGTCCTTGAAGGCTACTACCCGTTATTTTGAATTTACACAGGTCCTCACAATGGGATGCAGGAGGTAAATGCAAGTATTCCGCCCACTGCACAGATGTCCCAGATACCTCCAGAGAGGGAAAGGTGGGAGCATATTGAGGTGAAGGGAGAGAAGAGGGGTTCAGACATGACGATATATGATTTTTTTTTCTCTCATGTGTAATATGCACCCCCCACTTCACATAAGGTAAAACAAGGCAAGATTGTAAGTATTATACATTAGATTTTGCAGTATCCTATAACATAAAGTTCTAGAATGCGTCGCTCACTGTGTGCATAACCGCACATGCGCAGTAGGGACTCGCAGAACGGGCTGATCCGGAGCGGAGAGCTCTGGAAGGCTGACAGCCTGTCTGTGCTCCAGGCTCCGGGGCAGCAGCGGAGGTGGCTTGGTGACAAACTGTTACCTAGCGCCTCCACTGCTGCCCCAGATCCGGGAGCACAGACAGGCTATGAGCCATCTGGAGCTCGCCGCTCCGGATCAGCCCGTGTATACTGGCTTTGTAACTAGTATAACATAATCTTACTTGTAAATAATTACATACATCTTTCTAGACGAGGAGTAGGCTACATTTTGCTCTCTAGCTTTTGGTGAGTCGCGACTAGAACTCCCATGATCTCCAAGCAGCCAGTGGTTGGTCCTGGTTGGTAGGCGTTACTGTCCCTAGCCCAACTGTATCTTGATGAATATCAAAATATGTTAGCTGCTTATATTGATTGAGATGTGGAATAGAGATTATTGCTCTATGCATTTCACCGGACACAGCTGGCTTCATTCTGTGCTAGTAGGAGTTCAAATGGTTAAATCAATGGGAAAATGAATTTGTCCCCAGTGATGCAGGCTGTTAGATCTAGAATGACTCCAGCTCTTCTTAGAACATCACTCTCACTGGGAATTGTATAAAGACCATATTGTTGGTCTTCTATACACAAGCTACTAAGTTTATCTATAGTTTCTACCTGTGAGAGTCCATTTACCAAGGTCTTTTGATTAAATTCCAGGTTACGATTTGATGCAAAACACTGTACTGTGTTTATCAAACTAGAAAAATCTGATTGGTTTTCATGGAATTTTTTCTTTTTAATAAATAACCCTCTGTGATTTTGTTCTTTTGCTTCTGTTGTATCATTTGTAAATAGTAGGAATATATTGTAAATATGAATGAGTGAAAAGAACAGTTATCTCTGTAGAACATTTTTGGCAGGTCCTCACCCTTCCAGGATGATTCCTAATTATAATTACAAATAATTGTGAAGTTGAAGGCTGCTTTACTTTGGTGTAAACGTTATGAATTCAGCAGATAAGTTTCACTGGTTGTATCATCTAATACTAGTGTCTGTACATCAGGGTATGCACTGTACAGTGTATGATCCCTGTAGTGTATATTGGTGGACAGTATCTGCATTGTTAGGACTTTGATGACAGCAAGTCCTGTACTGAAGCCCCATAGCATGTGCAGGAAAATGGCATAAAATCATCTAATTTACTCCAGACTTGGTTAACCCCTTATGGACCAGCCATGTGGCCAGCACTTAAGGACAACGGAGCATTTTTTTTTGTCTTATCAGAATCAGAGGTCTCCGAATGGCGTGCAGCCATGTGGGGCCCCCTGAATTCCATGACGTACATGTGCGTCATGTATTCTTTAGGCATAGTCACTCCATGACGTACATGTTTGTCCTTAAGTGGATAAGCCTTTGGGTGTCAGAGTGGTAGGTAACCCCTACCCCTCTGGCTTTTAAAGTGTTAATACATTGTGTTGAACAAGGCATAGAGGAAAGAAGAGTCCCAAAATGCCCATAGACTTTAAAGGGAGAAATGTGTGCATATATTGCTTAGTAAATTGGGCAGGTACAGGGCTGGGAAATGAGTTCCAGCAAAGAGCTGTTCAGAGATGCTCAACTAGGAACAAGCTTACCCTCGAATTGAGGAGGCTGTATAGGAAATATGTCCTACCCTGGGTGCAATCTCTTTAGTGCCTTTCACAGAGAGGAAATATCCTAAACCACGTCATACTGCCAAAAGGCAGTTCAGTCCAGACGTGGACCCCTTGCTCACAGTGCCTAGGAGATAAGCTGCAGCTCCCTGAGGCCCAACAAGGCTAAAACGTACATCTGGGGTTGGCTGCTTCTCTTCTTCACAGAGGAATTGCCTGGAACTTTGTGGCTGGACTGCCTTTTGGTAGGATTAGTATGATGTGCTTTAGGATGTTTTCTCTCTGTGAAAGGCACTAGTGAGCTAAAAGAGACTGCACCCTGGGTAGGACACTTTTCCTATAGAGACTCATCAATTCGACAGTAGACTCGTTCCTAGTTGTACATCGCTGACCAGCTCTTTGCAAATGAGTTCCAGCCGCTAATTTAATTCAGACATTGTTACATTCACCTCGTTGTGCCTTAATTTACCACTGTATATAATACATTGTAATATAAGACTAATAAACTAATGCATAGATATGGTGATAAAGTTACAAAAATGAGAAAAAGGGCACTAATTCAGGATGTGTGTTAAAATTAAAAGTGGAGGAGTTCTGGGACAAAGCAATTGCATTTAAGTCAAAAGGAATTTTTGGGGAATTTCCAGTTCTCTCCTATAGTTGAACATATAGTTCTTTAAATGTAGGAACCATTGATGCAACTTACATTTGACAGGAGCACATTTTACTTAGTTATACTGTAGGATTACTCATTGAACTAAGAGCATATAAACCCTTGAGGATCAGACAGGTGTCTAGCGTATTGCACACCCCTGAGGATTAACTAGGTATTCATCCTCTAACTCTGAATAACAAAAATAATAATAATAATAAACCCCCACTTACCTCAATCTGGACAAATAAATCATAATAACTGCTATTAATTCTGTGCAGATTCTGATTCTCCAGAAATAATCTTTACTTAGTACTGAATATGAGGTGAACATGATATCTGTGTTGCAGAAAACAAGCACTCCAAACCCGTCTTGCTAAAGGCTTCCTCCTAAGCATACTGTAACGGATCATAGTCCATTACTGGAAGCACTCTCTAGGCGTACGGATTGTCAGTCCATTGTCGTACGCTATGGAGAACTATGAGACATTATAACAGAGGACTGCTCTAAATCAAAGCCTGGCTTGCTCTAAAGGGACTGGGTAATACACTGTCCTGTGTTAATTCTGGGCCTACAATCCTGCCTGGGCAGTTAGGAGTTATTTATTTGTGTTTGTGCCATGATACTTCAAAGGTGTGTGGTATCACTGTCTGTGTGATGGGATTAGTCTGACTCCATGTAACACCTGGTTCCAATGTACTGTGTGGTGATTATATCAATCATACTGCCTTTGTTCAGGTGTGTACAGTAGCCCCAGGGGGTCCAATGGTATTGCAAACCCCTCCATTGTACCCCATTGTGTGAGGTCTCCACCATTTGCTGTGTCCCATTGTATCTATGTGTTTGTATTATGTGACCATTTGTTGTTATGCTGGGAAATTCCCAGAATCCTGTATAAAACCCCCTGGGTTATGGAATAAATTGAGTTAGTCATTTGGAACTAAGAAGGAGTCCTGGTGTTCTTATTCTGAATGGTTTAAAGGGACCACTCTGTTCCCCATTCAGGCAGCATTCTGGATGCTCTAAAGTGGCCCCTTTGCTCCCCATTCAGGCAGCTTATGTTCCAGCCTTCCAGTGTTCCAGCATTACAGCTACCAGCCTGCTTTCTTCAGCTATCTACCTTGTAGCTGACAGTAGGAATCCAGCAGTTTCCAATTGATTATGCAGTTCCAGAGATTCAGCCAGTTATCCTGTTTCACCAGACAGGCTACCCACTTGTAGCCGCATCCAGAAGGGAGAGAGCCAGAATGACGGCTAAGGACAACCTGGCGTCCACAGCTTCCGGTACACATACTTCCATGGGAATTGTGTGGGGTCCTACGACTAGAATCATGTCTGACTCCATGGGCAGGGCATCTATAGCACTAATTAAAAACTGATACAGAATTGATTCATAGTGCTTTGTTCATGAAGGAGAACATGGCTGAATGTGCAAGGAAATCCTCCTATTACCATGTGCATTTGCCATTTACCAACTCATCAATGACCAAATAGTATCTAGCACACTCATTTATCTGTAAGACAGTACCAGATAGATCCGCCATTCACCTGAACTTGGCAGATCCCCTACAAAGTTATGGGAGCATGTACATGCATATATATACACACTCTATGCATAAGGAAACACCAGATTTCTATTCTGTTTCCCTGTCTTGTGTACACAATGCTTTGGCTACCTCTCTGGAACTCAAAGGATTAAAAGCTTAGTAAGCCTTTATTTTGTTACACATTTGCATCCCTGACATTGGGCTCCGTGGTTCTGTTTCCAGAGAGCTTTGTGTCAGGCACTGTGAGACCAAGGATGGTGATACAATGTAAAAAAGATGTAAAGTAAATAAGATAACACATCATACAGAGCACTCAGTGCTTCAGGGATAGACTGGGAGAGATTTCCCAATAGGCAGAGTAGGCAATTGCATTTTATTATTATTCTTTATTTATATAGCATGAACTTATTCCTTAGCGCTGTACAGTAGGGAATAGACATACAGAACTGCCACATGAAGTGCTGAACAGTGGGTGGGAGAAAGAAGTGTTTTTGTGCAAAGTGGTCCAGGCAAGTGGTGGTTCTGTTCGGGAAAAAAGACATGAACAATGAGGTTGTGATGGGGTTGTAGGTGGGAGAGTGATTATAGAAGGGAATGAGAGTGAGCAGAAATTGTACAGGCTGTTGGTCTGGCCTGCTCATAATGGTTATGGAGGTAGTTGATAGGCTTCCCTGAAGAGGTGAGATTTCAGTGAAGATCTGAAGGCTGGGGGAGAGTCTGAAGAGATGGGGGAGGGAATTCCAGAGCTGAGGTGCAGCACAGTAGAAGTCTTGTAGGCAGGAGTGGGAGGATGTAATAAGAGCTGTAGAGAGAAGAAGGTCATGTGCAGAGTGAATATGGTGAGTGGGAGTGTATTTGTAAATGAGAGATGAAATATAGGGGGGTGCAGTGTTAGTGAGGGCTCTGTAAGTTAGCACCAGCATTTTGAGTGTAATTCTATATGCTAATGGGAGCCAGTGTAGGGATTGGCAAAGAGAAGTAGTGTTAGAGAAGTGGTGTGTGAGGTAGATTAGTCTTGCAGAGTTCATTATGGACTGTAGTGGCGCTAATCGAGTGAAAGGAAGGCCAATTAGCAGTGATTTACGGTAGTTGAGATGGGACATGATGAGTGCTTGGATTAGAATTTTAGTAGTATCTTGGGAGAGAAATGGAAGGATTATGGAGATGCTAAGGAGGTAGAGGTGACATGAGTTGGAGACTGACTGAATGTAGGGAATGAATGATTTGGTGCAGAGTCAAAGGTGACCCTCAGGCAGAGTGATGTGTGTTGGTAGAGATGTTATCAATAAGTGCCATACATGGGGTAAGGCTGGTTGGAGAGGGAGGGAAAATTCTAAGTTCGGTTTTGCTAAGGTTAAGTTTGAGATGACTAGAAGACACAGCAGAGAGACAATTAGATACCTGGGACAGGAGGGAAGGGGAAAGGCCTGGGGAGGAAAGATGGATTTGAGTGTCATCAGCATAGAGATGATGGTGAAACCCAAAGGAGTTTATTAGTTTACCAAGGGACAAGGTGTAGATTGAAAAGAGCAAGGGAGACTGAACCTTGTGGTACTCCAACAGACAGTGGGATGGGTGAGAAAGTGGAGACAGAGTAGGACTCACTGAAGGAGCAGTTGCAGAGATATGATGAGAACTATGAAAAGGTGATCTAGGAAGTGGAGAGCTTGGAGGAGGAGTGAGTGATCCACTGACTGTTCTAGGAGAATGAATAGGGAGTTGTGGCCTTTTGACTTAGCAGAGAGAGTCATTGGCCACTTTAGCGAGAGCATTCTCAGTGAAATCCAGATTGCAGGGGATCTACCAGGGAATAGGAGAAGAGGAATTTAGTGAGAGGGTTATGTGCAAGACATTTGAGCAGCTTGGAGGTGAACAGGAGAAAAGAAATGGGCCGGTAGTTTGTGATTGAGTTTTGTTCCAGAGAGGGTGATTAGAGCCCCAATCTCTCTAGGAACCAAGGAGTTAAAATTTGTTACAAGCTAAACACTGGATGGGACTGGGGAGGGGTCATGTGAGGAGTGGAGGTGTGGCCATGGGTGGCACTAAGGGCATCTAGTGTGCCTTGACTAGGGGAGCGTGGCATGTAAATTCAGCACTGGGTATAAAGTAACATTGTTTCACTTCCCTACTTTCATGGTTATCTGATAAGAAATCTCTCTGAAAACAGAAATCCAAGCAGATTTCTGTAAGGGACATAAGAAGAAGATTAAAAAACTAAATAATAAAAGTGTAATGAATTTTACTTTATATATTATGTAAAGTATAAATTAAGGTATACTATCCCTTTAAGTTCTGGGAAATTCCTTTACACATGAGATTTACATTTAAGACCCATTTAACTGATTTTGATACCAGTTTATTTTTCTCACAAAAGACACAAATAGAATAGAAATGGCAGCAATTTATCACTAGTGATTGTTGGCGGGGGGGTGTTATGTTTATGAGAATTAAGCTGGAAATACAGCAGCAGAGCTCTGAATAATTTTTACATTTTGGTAGTACATCTGCATCATATTTAAGACTTTGTGGTATGAAATTGATGTAGTTCTTGACAACAAGAATTGCTGTAAGCCTGTACAACAGATGTGAATATACTATGTAAATAAAAGCAGAATGAACAAAAAATCACACAAATGCACAATTGTAACATCTGCAGCAGTCTTGACAGCTTGATCAAAAGGACTATTTGGCTTGCCTGTACTCTGTCTGTTGTTTGGGGTTTGAATAATCATAGGAATACAACCTGCACATATGTAAACTAATGAAATGTGACATGCCCAATAGGTGCTCATTTCACATAGAATCCACATGTGAAGCCTAACCACTGTATGAGACATGATAGTAATGTGACATACAATATGATACAGGCTTGAGCAGTCATGGCAAACAAGCTTATATATTCACACTGGGCATCATGTGCTTTCCAAACATTCACACTTAACCCCTTGAAGACTATGGGGGTATCCAATGCATTGAACATCCCTCTGGTCCTCGAGGGTTTAATATGCATTTGATTTAACCCTCTGAGTGCCAGTGAGGTATCCAACGCATTGCGCTGCAATGCGTTGGATACCTCTCTGGCACTCAAAGGGTTAAATCTTACAATGACAGAGGGATATGCTTGTAAATAGTTGGTAATACATCGTTTTGACAAATGTTCATCTTGTAGGTATTAAAAAAATAAATTAAATGCCCCCAGTCCCATCTCTCAAACCTTGGTGTCTGGTTTGATCTCCAGACACCACTTAGAATTATATATATATACTGACAGATGCACGCTCGATAATAAAAGCATCGGCCAGGGTGCAAGTTAAGGTAGATAGCAATACAATAAACAATACAATTCAATAAACCTCACTCCCTGGACTTCTAGACAGGTGAATTTCAAGCAAAAATCAGTGTTTATGTAAAGATGGTCGACGTTTCTGTGGACACCTTCACCTCTATCAAGATATATATATATATATATCAGGGCTCAAAATTTCCACTCTCCACTAGCCAACGGCGAGTGATAATTTAGCCCTGGCGAGTAGAAATTCGGCCCTGGTTGGTATGTTATGGATTGCAGTGGCGAGTAACTTTTCAGGTCTGGCTAGTAGCAAAGGACTTCAAGTTTTAAGCCCTGTATATATAATATATATATATATATATATATATATATATATATATATATATATATATATATATATAATATATATATATATATATATATATATATATATATATATATATATATATATAACTTTTTTCTGATAAGAAAAAGAAGGCTGGTCATGAAGATTTATGGTACCGTTTTCCCCATAGAGCAGGGGTAGCTACGTCTAGGAGGTACCAACACTTCATGATTTCATCATATTTCGCCATGAGTAAAGGTAACTCAGTCAGTAAATTATTCATTTTAATCAATCTTTCTGTGCTCAGGCAGAGATATCCAGAAAGCACATACTGTTTGTAACTCATGGGAACCAAGCTGACTACCCAGTCACAGGGACTAATTTAGGCTGATATACCAAGAGAAACCTGTAATTATAGAACAAACAAACTGTACCATATGGGTTAAATAAAAATTGTTCAAATTCCTATTGATTTCAATTGGGATTTTCACCCATTGAATGCAGTTGGTTTGCTCCATAATTATTGCAGTTCTTACTAAATCAGCTCCATTACATCTCACTGTTTGGATATATACAATAGTAGTTGAAAAGCTCATTACACGGGCCACAGTGCCACTGCCAGCCGGTCGTGGGGCAGTCATGTGCAGTAGAGACTACCCGCGGCGCGGCTGATACAGAGCTGGATGCTCCGAAGGAGCAGCCGCGGCGTGGGCAGTCTCTACTGTGCAATGACTGCAGCACGCACAGCAAAATCAAGAATAAAGCGGTAAAGACTAACAGATTTCTATAACAGACAACGTGGATATTTAAAGTTGAAATTTAGGGGGGGGTATAAAAAACACGCACAGGCGCTATTTTCACGTACTTTTGATGGAAAAATATGTAGTGTCAAAATGCTACTGAATTTCACATGTTTTTTATAATTTAGTGAACTTGCTCACTTTTTTTTTAGCAAATGTATTTCAAAGAGCGGGAGTGGATAAAATATCCAGCGTTTTGTGAGGTGATTAGCCATAGCACCTCATACAGCAAAGCAGTTACCACACATTTTTGTACATCTGACTAACTGTGCCTTTAATTTAGGAGCATGTGGTAACGTTTTCTGTTAATTTAGGAAAATGAGTTATTCAGCATGGAAGTGTTAGAATGTTTCCTGCACTAAAATGTGACCAATCACAAATAGCTCATACATTTATATCTTTTAGAAAATAGATAATGCTCCACTTTCTAGCATTCTGTCATTAGTTCCTCTTGAGTAAAAACAGAGTGAAATCTCCAGGCTTCTGTTTCTTGACAGATCTTAAAGGGATACTAATACTTAAAATGCAAAAAACTATGTTGTAGAGTTTATTCCCCTGAGCAAAACAAGGGTGCTCCCTCTGCTGGTGTTTTTTTCAAAAGTTATTACAGCTCAAACGTGTTTTTTTATCACAGTGGCCAGAAATTGTACCGTGGCGCTGTTGCTACACCATCCTATGGAGATTTATGGACATGTGACCAGAGCTGTTCTCCAGGTGTTACACACAGGGGGATGTACCCTACAATATACACTACCATTCAAAAGTTTGGGGTCGCTTAGAAATGTCCTTGTTTTTTTAAAGATAAGCAAATATTGTCCATTAAGGATCATGCACTGCCTTTGGCCAAACTCAGCACTTGTAATCTCAGCAGTTAACACCCTCTTACCCCATTGTATGTCTCCCTTTATCCATTTAGACTGTAAGCTCCTTGGGGCAGGGAACTCTCTCCCATTGTTTCTATGAATGTCGCACTTATTTCATCCCCTCTTATTTATTGTAACATATGTCTATTGTAAGGCGCTGCGTACACTGTGTGGCGCCATATAAATAAAGATACATACATACATACATACATACATACATACATGATATGGAACATTGCAGACATTTTTAAGGCTGTATATGGCTATTGTAGCTGGAGATGGCTGATTTTTATTGGAATATCTACATTTGTTGCAAATGGAGGATTCTTCAACAAAAGCAAAGTTTGAAGGACACAATTATTATTTAAATGAAAAATCTTTATTTATAACCTTGTCAACATCGTGACTGTATTTCCTAATCATTTTGCAAATTATTTCATGTACGTTTTCATGGAAAACAAGGGAATTTCGGAAGTGACCCCAAACTTTTGAATGGTAGTATATTTTTTTTTTACATTTTAAGTATTAGTATCCCTTTAATGCAATTTTTTATTCTATTGATAAAGAATTAACATTTTATTTCAGGTGAGAAAAAGAAACACATTACAAAATTGGAAGTGCTTAGCATATACCTGTTACTTGTGGATTTCCTGCAGCTTTTAGAATTAAGTTGTGGTTAAGTTGTTTGAAGATGGCTTATACTGCTTCCTTCCTTATTTGTATTCCAGAAAAGTGTGAATAGGCTACAATACCTTAAACAAAACCTGCCATTCACTTATGTCACAATAACAATAGCCCACTATTCTTATGAGTGAAGCAACACCGGCTATGACCTTATGTAAATCCGGAAGTAAAGATGTGCCTCCCAAAAAAAGTAGTGTTGAGTAGGATAAAGGGGATATATGCTGTATTTTTCCTCTTATGCTTGTAGCTATTATTGTATTATTATGTTTCAAAATGTTTTGGGAGCCAGGACCAGAGCTGGTTTAAGCAACTTCTGAGCTCTGTGCAAAAAATACCAAGTACCAAGCCCACGTCAAGTGGACTTGTCACCTTCAGATATGTTTAGTTCACTGTAAATGGAAGTAACACTTTGCATTTCAGAGGGGTGCACAATGCATTGAGTACCCCTGGCACTCAAAGGGTCAAAACCTAACTATATTTGTGCTAGCCATTTGTTTTTTAATATAAATAGTTTTTGTGAAATTAACTTTGTTCATAGTATGGTTTGGCAATTTATGCAGATCAGTTTCAGTGCTGAGACATTATTACAACACACTGGGTGACATGTGCTATGAACTGGAGGATCGAGTCTAAGTGCTTTATAGATGAATACATCTGCCTGTGCTATCCTCCATGCCTGGTGTGCACCCATGTACTAAGGAAGATTTCCTGCTTAAGGCTATCTGTGGCTCCCCTTTGGAGGTGTACAGCCTTGCTTTACCGAATCAGGTGCAAAAAAAGCATTTGGACCATGCACCAGTTCCCTTGAGGTGGTAATAAGGAGAGCAAAAACCCTCTCAGACTGTCTGATCCTACAGTGAACCTCTTCCCTGAACACCCTCCCCACACATACAGGCTCCCTGAGTTAACATCTCCACCCTGGAGTTGATTAGAATGCACCTTCACAAACACTGACACTTACAATGTGTTCCACTGTTCCACTAGTGGCCAAAGAATACCACACAAATTGATCACTCCATCCTAGTCATACTGGTAGCCTCAAAACCAAATCCAGTGTTAAACCCTCAGTCTTGTTCTGTTGTGCCACCAGGAGTCCCAACAGCCCTCACAACCCCAATCTGTGATTGCAAAAAAGCCTGCATTCAGTGCCCCCTCACCCCCTCCCATCATGTCCCATAAGTAACAATGTTAATACATCACATACAGTGCCCCGCTTTGTCCCCCTCCCACCAAGTCCCATCAATCGTCAGCATAATGTTCCCCTTTGTGTGCTTCTAAAAAAATGAAATGAAACTAGTCTACCTGGCCAGGTATACAGCCTATACCCATTCAGTTGTTTCCAATGTTCCACCGGATGAGAGGTGAGGGATATGCAGTAGACAGAACATGCCCCGGAGTAACCTTACCTTTCAACCAGTCACATTGTAGAAGATGTAATGCATGAGTGAGATGTGACCCCCTTCCTCTTTCCAATGGTTAGAGTAAAGGGTCAATTCTTGCGCATACATGATCCATTCTTCTGATAAAAAATTAGGAGAATGTATGCAACTCATATCATTTTGTTTTTGCTTTAACTTGTTAACAGAGGGAATGCAAGTACCCAGGGCCCCATATTATTTTAAACACACTCTACATCCTGATCTGATGAAGACAGAGCAGTGAGGAGGATAATAATATTTTTACATTAAATAAAATCAATTGTCTTTTTTCTTCATGAACCCTCCACTCCCATTTCCAGTTTGGTCATTTCATGCAATGGAGAGGTTGATCTGAGTTTGGATTAGGATAGAGGGGGGTTGCAGGGGGAGAGTTTAACAGAAATGTATTTTGTAAGTACATTACTTTGCATTGCAAAATCGCATAGCAACAAAGGGGGTATTTGTATGTATGGGTGGGGAGCTTTGGGGCTGTAGGGAACATGGGGTCCAATTATGGCACCTGCCTGAACCAGTTGTAGAAAAACATGCATATAGATTATGTGATTTCTCTACACTTATGTGAATATATCATCCTTCCTTAGTACTATCACGTATCTGCCTCAGACAGACAGGTGTAAGGTGAGTGCAGATACACAATATTCCTGTGGATAGGCTTTGTATAGCATTATAGTAGCTTCTCTTAATGGTGAGCTTACATTTACCTAACAGAATGCTGTATACTCTACTTGCACCTAGTCCCATGGTTCTCAACCAATCTGTATTACACTTTAGCATGCCTTAGGCACCAGCTTAGGGTTCTCCAACTGTTTTCTATGATATTATTAAAATGTTAAAATTGGATTTCTAATGTATATTTATGGAAATTATTATGCACAACCTGCTCTTTGTTGTCATTCTTACTCTGAGACCTAAGAACAAGCATACAGTTATGTACTGTTATGTATTGTACTCTTCATTAAGTCCTTGTGAAATTACATATAAAATGCTACAGGTGCCCTGAAAATTCCAGATTGCATTTTAGGGATGAGCAGAAAAAGATTGAGAGCAATGACGCATGCAATGCTAAGAAGTTACACCTATCCTGACACATTACTGAGGCTTCTTTAATAAAAAGGAGTAATTTCAGATTGAACCAACCACACCATAGAGGACATTTAAAATGTGTTGTGACTTTTCCTGCATTCAAAAGGAGAAAGCTATATTCCGCTCAATGAGAATTGTTATTTTCCCTTTATGATAGTTTTTTTTTAAAGCCTGAACTACTCAAATTCTTAATAAGTTTGCCTCATTGAGCTTTCATACCGGGAATCACACACAGTTTTTGTGCCTATATTCACACATTGAGTAGCCTGCACTGTATACCCCAGATCATACAGGTATGCAAGAGAGTTTTATACTGTGTCCCATGAAAGTCACTAATGCTTGACTGGGGAGGGGGTTTCCCCACAAGTGGACCCTATGCAACTGTGGTTTTGCCAGAAGATTGGGATGCTAGATGTTGGCAGATATTTATCACTACTTATTCTCTTCTGTTCCTGACACCAGAATAGTAGTAGTGTATTGGATATGAGGTTGAGAAGAAGTGACCAAAATGAGGTTGGACAGTTTTTTTCAATAAAAAATTGTACAGATTTGATTTAAAATCAGCTCTATTGGTTTATAATTAACTAGCAATGTGGGGCGGCATTGCCCTTCTTGTTATGACCATTGGGAGAACGTGTCTGAAACGTAGACTCACTGATAAACAAAGACAAATGCAACACACTAGCAGACACATACACACAGTTAGCGGCAGAAACATGCACACACAGACACATGCACTGGAGATGCACATATGTAGACATATTTAACAGATGTAAACACACACGCAACAGACATGCACAGACACACATGTGTACAACAGACATGCTCACACACACACACACAGAGGGGACACTGACACAGTGATAGATGACCCCATGTGTGGAGGTTCCTGCTCTTGCTGGCCCCCCGGATCTGTAGGTTCTGAATGTAGAAGTGTGGGGTGTGGCCACCCAGGGATTAGTGTAGGAGCTTTACAGTGCTGTGTGGGTAACAATCTTGTATTGAAGCAAATATCTGCAGTATTCAGAGCGTTAGAAGCGAAATGTAGCCCTCAATGGACCAAAGGACATTCCTTCACAACATGTTGCCATCCCCCATCTCGTCCTGAAACCGTTAAATGAGTGGTATTTGTTATTTCCTTTACTTTCGGCCAGAGGCATAACCCTGGTGCAAGAATTGCCATGGGCCCCCCTGACCACATTGGCCCCCCTCAACCACATTGGCCATCTCCACATTGCCCCTTTCACAATGTCCCTTCAACAATGCCCCTGTCTCCACATTGTCCCTTCCACAATGCCCCTCATTCTCCACATTGCCCCTTCACCTCCACATTGCCCCTTCTACAATGCCTTTCATTCTCCACATTGCCCCTTCAACAATGCCCCATCACAATGCCCCTTCCACAATGCCCTCATCACAATGCCCCTCTTTCTCCACAATGCCCCTTCCACATTGCCCCCATCTCCAAAATGCCAAATCCACATCGCCACATCACAATGCCCCTTCCACAATGCCCCCATCACAATGCCCCTTCCACATTGCCACTCAATCTCCACAATGCCCCTTCCACAATGTCCCCAACACAATGCCTTTCATTCTCCACAATGCCCCTCATTCTCCACATTGCTCCTTCCACAATGCCCCTCATTCTCCACATTGCCCCTTCAACAATGCCCCCACCACAATGCCCCTTGCACAATGCCCTCATCACAAAGCCCCTCTTTCTCCACAATTCTCCCATCACCATGCCCCTCATTGTCCACAATGCCCCCATCTCCACATTGCCCCTACTGACCTCCCTGTCCTCCTACCTTGAGTTCCTGGTGGTCTAGCAGTGTGTGACATAACAGATCAGACCTCTGACTGCAACTCAAGCTCCCACGTGGTTCTTAGTAATGCAGAGCACTGGGAGATGATGTCTTTGGATATAAAATAGGCCCACCATGTAAGTAGGTTTACTAACCTTTGCTTTATATTTTTTTCAAACTGTTCCCTTTGTCAATAAGATGTATGAACTAGTTTCAGGCTGGTTGAAGATTTTGGTTTTTGATGGGTTTTTCTCATGCATTTAATTCTAGGTAAACTCATAATAACATTCAGACACAAGAAACTGAACCTATTCACACTGTTCTCAGATCTCTAATGGTTTCATGTAGGCACATAACCTTCTACTAAGTCACACCTGGGTATTGTGCCAGTGCAGCATGTCTGAAGGTTCCGGTTAAATTCAGGTCACAGGTTTTGAGTCTGGTATATCCAGAGGGGGATAGGTTTTGCCAAGTCTCAACACCAAGGGCATGAAGTGGTGTGCTGATGCAGATGGTAGGAGGTTGTACTAAGAACATTTGGTAAAAAGCCTTACCATTTAGGTAGTTGCCATGGCTGGGGGTGCAGGTAGAGCTGGTCCCATGCCAGAACACCATGGATCAGGAGCACCACATTATGTCAGATGGTTCAAGGGTCTAAATAATTAAATGTGTCTTAAATTTACCATGACCCCCATTTTCCCATCAAAATTGGTATATTGTATTTTTAGTCAATTGTTGTATTAAGTAATAAGTTCACCCATAAAGCAGGGTATGTGAGGGTGTGTGTGTGCATGTGATTGGGAGTTGGATTAGAAAAGAGGGATGATAGGGCATAATTATTTAAAAAAAGTAAAGCCCTACAGTCAGTAACTGTAATTACACAAATCTTTAATTAATGGACAATCAATGCACATTCAGTTATTATTAAAGTGGAACTTTCACCATAATTCAAGTTTGCATATTTGAAAACTGCATTAAAAACTGCCTATATGTCATATTTACCAAAAGTTCATCACATGTATAATTTAGAAGATATTCACATTTTTATTTCTGTCCAAAGTGAAAGTGAAAATTCCCTGGTACTGCACAAAGCTTCATTCGCATAGGAAACATCCTTGAAACCTTCATTAGCATATGACATGTCACTGAAACAACTTCATTAGCATATGTAATGCCATTGATTAGCGTAATTAGCATATGAAAACATCACTGATACTGCACGGTGCCACAATTAGCATACTTTAGCATATAAAAGAAGTGTAAATATCTCCTGAACTATACATTTGTTGACCTTTTGGGTAACATGACATATAGACAGTTTTTAATGCAGTTTTCAAATATGCAAACTTGAATTAAGATGAACGTTCCACTTTAAGAAATGAAGACAACAGGAACTCAGTCCAATGTCCTAAAACCCGGTAACATTTCACTCCACAAAGGATTCCTAGGAAATGAAAAATATTGTTTAATTAATGGAAATTAAAAATCTTGTATATGAAAAGATTAAATTAAAGATACCTGTATATTAATCACCAAGCAGTTTTCTAAAAAAGTGAACATAATGGATGTTTTATTTGCGTCTTAAAAAGAAAGACAAGAAGAATAAAGGATGTATATTAAACAAAAAAAGTGGAAGCTAAGCAATGCATTGGAGACTTCCTTACAATCCACATCTAAATCAATGGGATTTTAGTTTTCCCCATAACTCAAATGGTTTGTCTCTAAACTCCTCCACATTTCTTTTTAACATATGGTCCTTCTAAGAGTCCATTTCCCAAAGATCACATAAGCACATCACACTGCATTATACAGCATGACATATGAACACAAAATATGCTTAAAGGGATAGTAATACTTCATTTTATCTTTATTTTATTTTGTAGGCATTAAAAAACACGAAGAATGATATAAGTCTTATCTCTCAAACCTTTTTGGTTTGAGAGATATTCACAAGCAAAGTTTCCCCTTCCGCCCCTTTTACCTAGTGTAAGCCATCTCTTCTCAGATGTGGAATGCAGTCCATAGACCAGACAAATAACAGCAGGGGACAATCTTCTTCCTATGAAAACAATGAAATCCCTGTCCCCCCTTGACAAGTTTTTCAGGTTTTCCCTTATCTTAATTGAAGATTGTCCCTCTCTGCAGTCTACCTGGGCACCTCCCTTCAAATACTATGATGATTAATTAGAGCTGCTTTTATTATGAAACATTGCTATCCCTTTAACCCTTTGAGTGCCAGAGCAATGCGCTGCGTACCCCTCTGGCACTCTAAGGGTTAAAGAGAACCGGACATACAGATAAAACTTTATACATTGAAAGAATCTTTATATTTTACATGCACCTTTTGTTCATTTTTGACTGGAATGTATACATATACTTAAGTTTTTTTTAACAATCTACATCAGGAGGTGACATCAGCACTTAATTCTATTGCTATGCCTTAGGCAAAGACTTAAATATTCTTAGCTGAATCACTGATCAGTGTTACTGCAGTTCTTTATAACCACCCATTCTTCTCCCATACTTCATACATCAGATCATTCTCGTTCTCTCCTACAATCCATTGCTCTTCTCCCACAATTCATTGCAGTGACCTGGTGTGATGATCTCTTGTTCCTTGCCCCCATGTCACTGCCCAATTTCATCTACCGTTGCCACAGCCGAGTTGAATGTGAGGTTCTAGTTCCCTGTCCAGTTGCTCCCTGGAATGTACTCCCCCAAGGTTGTACCCAGTACGTTGCCCAGCAATTCCCCAGGCAACATTGCCCAACTCTCTACAGTTTGCCATAGGCCTGTCCGTTCCCAAGTTAACTGCCCCATGTTACAGTTTATCAGGTAAAAATGTTAATATTTGTGCACAACTTTATTATGTAAACCTCGATGGCCTACGTGTGCACGCACACACATGCACTTCATGTACTGCAAGCTTTAAATTTGTTTTTTTAAATACACAGAAGTATGTATTCATTTAGGGAGACAGAGACACACACATGCACAAATATTGTATGAAATAACAACATATATTTGCAGTTGATGTGTCTAGGGCAAAATCTGGCATGGAGCAATGAACTTCCTGGCTTGCTTAGCAAGGAAACCCAGTTCATTAACCCCTTCGCGACAAAGGACGTACATGTACGTCCTCTGTGGCTGTCACTTAGTGACAGAGGACGTACATGTACGTCCAGGAAATCTGGATCCCCGCGCGGCTGCACGCCGTTCGGGGACTCCGGATTCTAATAGCAAAAAAAAAAAAAAAGTTAGACGGGCGTTAAGTGACGGCCGCGTCTGCACGCGGCCGTCACTAAGGGGTTAAATTATGAAAATGACTATACCCACAGACAGAAAAAAGGGTAAAACAAGGGAAGTGGTGGAGAACCTGGTCTTAATTATTATAGAAAAAGAAATAGCAAAGCTTGTGTTTACTATTCTTCCTATACTATTCCCTGTAAAATCAAGACATTGTATAAGTCATAAAGGTTAGACAAAAGTTTTCTCCTCAAAATAGAAACAGAAGGAAAGTGGCACTTCTCCCCCTAGCGGGAAATATTTCAAGAAAAGTTACTTTTTTGTCTTTTTTTCACCTAGATCATTGCAATGAAATCAATGGAAAGATAATTTCTCCCCACCACATGGCAAGTTTCTCTTCTTTTCCCACATGCATTTAAAAGGGTGTTAGGTTCTCACAGCAGGCCATTCTGTGTTTGTGAGAGGAAAAGAAAGCAGCACAATTCTGAGCTAGAGAAGACAGGCTAATAAAGTGAAGTTGAAGCTTAGTTTATGGAGGACTCTGGGGGACAGGAAGGGAGTAAGGAGTTTGACCCCAAATACCCCCAGATTTGGTGTGACTGACTGGGAAGACACATGCAGCCATGTTCCAAGTTTCTTCATGATCTGGCTGTTATCTCTGTGTCATGGGAGTCTGGGAGTATGTGAAGTGAGAAAAGGAAAATTACTCCAAATACCCCAAACTTCTGTGTGACTGGGAAGACACAGGCAGAGGTGATTCACGTTTATTCCTGCTCTGACTGTTATCTATATGCTAAGAAAGCCTGGAGGTGTGAGAAGGGAACAAAGTATCACGGTGTCCGTGATTGCTTGTTTTTCCTGTCAGTTAGCTATGGGTGCTTCCCATTTGTTGCCTGTGATTAGCCCGCCCAGTATTGCCTATTTAGACTGGGCTCCTGCACCCTTTCACTGTCCTTTCGTGGTATTTCTTGCCAGTGCAACGCCTGTCTGTGGATTCCAGTGTACTTCCTTGGCATGCCTGACTTCTCTCCTGTTCCTGCGCCTGTGTACCGACCCGGAAAGCCTGACTATGCTTCTGTATTGTTCCTGTGTACCGTTCCGGCCTGGCTGACGTTCCTGCTCCCGTATCCGACCCTGTTTGGCTGACATTCCTGCTCCGGTATCCTGACCCAGTCTGGCTGACGTTCCTGGATCCCGACTTGGCTGTGTACCGCTTTGACTCTGGTCGCTTCAGTGAAATTCTGACTTCGGGTGCCTTCCTGGTTTGGCACCGCTGTCCACAGGCTTGCCTTGACTCCGTGATTGCACTGGTATTCAGTAGTTGGTTTGCTCCACTCAGTCATCGGTTGCTAGTGCTGCCTCCGTTATAGCACCGGTAGGGGCTTCGTGTTTGTCCAGTACATGGTACTGGTTAGCTCCACTCTGACCTTCCAGTCGATAGAGTTGCCTCCGTGATTGCACTGGTATTCAGCAGTTGGTTTGCTCCACTCAGTCACCAGTTGCTAGTGCTGCCTCCGTTATAGCACCGGTAGGGCCTTCGTGTTTGCCCAGTACATGGTACTGGTTCGCTCCACTCTGTCCTTCCAGTCGCAAGTGTTGCCTCCATGATTGCGCTGGTATACAGTAATTGGTTTGCTCCACTCTGACACCGGTTGCTAGTGCTGCCTCCGTTATAGCACCGGTAGGGCCTTTGTGTTTGCCCAGTACGTGGTACTGGTTCGCTCCACTCTGTCCTTCCAGTCGCAAGTGTTGCCTCCATGATTGCGCTGGTATACGGTAATTGGTTTGCTCCACTCTGACACCGGTTGCTAGTGCTGCCTCCGTTATAGCACTGGTAGGGCCTCCATATTTGTCCAGTACGTGGTACTGGTTCACGCCACTCTGTCCTTCCAGTCGCAAGTGTTGCCTCCATGATTGCGCTGGTATACAGTAATTGGTTTGCTCCACTCTGACACCGGTTGCTAGTGCTGCCTCCGTTATAGCACCGGTAGGGCCTCCATATTTGTCCAGTACGTGGTACTGGTTCGCTCTACTCTGTCCTTCCAGTCGCAAGTGCTGCCTCCATGATTGCGCTGGTATACAGTAATTGGTTTGCTCCACTCTGACACCGGTTGCTAGTGTATATAGCACCGTAGGGCCTCCTTGTTACTCAGTTTATGGCACTGGTTCGCTCCACTCTGAACCTCCAGTCGCATGTGTTGCCTCCGTGAATGCGCTGGTATACAGTAGTTGGTTGCTCCACTCCATCTAACCAGCTGCTTTGCTACCTCCTTTATAGCACCGGTAGGGCCTCCGCTACACTGTGTCGCCTCCTCAGTTCCTTGCTGTACCAGTTTAGGCTGCCTTGCCAGGTATATTGGTAAGGCCGGTAGAGCCTCCTCAGTCCTATTGCACCATCTTCTAGGCTGCCTTACCCGGTCTTTTGGTGAGGCTGGTAGAGCCTATATATATGTACATTCTATGCTATATTACTTGAACCTGTCGTGTGTCTGTAACATATGTTGTTGTTCAGGACTAGTGTTGAGCGAGCATGCTCGGCCGATGCTCGGATCGGCTCGAGCATCGCTCTGCTCGGCACATGGCGGTACTCGTACGAGTACCGCATGTGCTCGCCCGCCATGTTCGGGTCTCCTCCCCGCACGTTTTGCGGCTGCTGCGCAGCCAATAAACGTGCAGGGAGGCTCTGACATCGGTGTAATGCCAGCAGCCATGTTGGCTGCTGGCATTACACTGATTGGCTGGCCAGAACCCGTGGTCAGGTGCTGTATAGCACCTGACCATCGAGTTCGGCTCAGTCTGAGCCAGGGAGAGCTGAGGATAGGAAGGGAAAGGCAGTGTAGGGAGGAAAAAACAAAAATTGTGACAAAAAAGAACCAAAAGTCCTTTTTAGGACTACTGTGTGTGGGGGCAGCAGGTTATATTGTGTGTGGGGGGAAAAAAACAAAAAAAAAAAAAAAAAAAATATTCTGTTTAGTGTGAAAAGTTGCAGATTAGAGCACATTCTGTTTAGTGTGCACAGTTGCAGATTAGAGCACATTCTGTTTAGTGTGCAAAGTTGCAGATTAGAGCACATTCTGTTTAGTGTGCAAAGTTGCAGATTAGAGCACATTCTGTTTAGTGTGCAAAGTTGCAGATTAGAGCACATTCTGTTAAGTCTTCAAACTAAAATATCAAAGTCACGTATTCCATTCAGTGTGCGTCGCCGCAGTTTAGCAGCACATTCTGAGTACTGTGCAGAGTTGCAGAATAGGAAGAAATACTGTTAAGTCTTCAAACTAAAATATCAAAGTCACATATTCCATTCAGTGTGCTTCGCCGCAGTTTAGCAGCACATTCTGTGTACTGTGCAGAGTTGCAGAATAGGAAGAAATACTGTTAAGTCTTCAAACTAAAATATCAAAGTCACATATTCCATTCAGTGTGCTTCGCCGCAGTTTAGCAGCCTATTCTGTGTACTGTGCAGAGTTGCAGAATAGGAAGAAATACTGTTAAGTCTTCAAACTAAAATATCAAAGTCACATATTCCATTCAGTGTGCTTCGCCGCAGTTTAGCAGCCTATTCTGTGTACTGTGCAGAGTTGCAGAATAGGAAGAAATACTGTTAAGTCTTCAAACTAAAATATCAAAGTCACATATTCCATTCAGTGTGTTTCACCGCCGTTTAGCAGCCTATTCTGTGTACTGTGCAGAGTTGCAGAATAATAAGAAATACTGTTAAGTTTTCAAACTCAAATATTAAAGTCACATATTCCATTCAGTGTGTTTCACCGCAGTTTAGCAGCCTTTTCTGTGTACTCTGCAGAGTTGCAGAATAATAAGAAATACTGTTAAGTTTTCAAACTCAAATATTAAAGTCACATATTCCATTCAGTGTGTTTCACCGCAGTTTAGCAGCCTATTCTGTGTACTCTGTACAGTTGCAGAATAATAAGAAATACTGTTAAGTTTTCAAACTCAAATATTAAAGTCACATATTCCATTCAGTGTGTTTCACCGCCGTTTAACAGCCTATTCTGTGTACTCTGTACAGTTGCAGAATAATAAGAAATACTGTTAAGTTTTCAAACTCAAATATTAAAGTCACATATTCCATTCAGTGTGTTTCACCGCAGTTTAGCAGCCTATTCTGTGTACTCTGTACAGTTGCAGAATAATAAGAAATACTGTTAAGTTTTCAAACTCAAATATTAAAGTCACATATTCCATTCAGTGTGTTTCACCGCCGTTTAACAGCCTATTCTGTGTACTCTGTACAGTTGCAGAATAATAAGAAATACTGTTAAGTTTTCAAACTCAAATATTAAAGTCACATATTCCATTCAGTGTGTTTCACCGCCGTTTAACAGCCTATTCTGTGTACTCTGTACAGTTGCAGAATAATAAGAAATACTGTTAAGTTTTCAAACTCAAATATTAAAGTCACATATTCCATTCAGTGTGTTTCACCGCAGTTTAGCAGCCTATTCTGTGTACTCTGTACAGTTGCAGAATAATAAGAAATACTGTTAAGTTTTCAAACTCAAATATTAAACTCACATATTCCATTCAGTGTGTTTCACCGCAGTTTAGCAGCCTATTCTGTGTACTCTGCAGAGTTGCAGAATAATAAGAAATACTGTTAAGTTTTCAAACTCAAATATTAAAGTCACATATTCCATTCAGTGTGTTTCACCGCAGTTTAGCAGCCTATTCTGTGTACTCTGCAGAGTTGCAGAATAATAAGAAATACTGTTAAGTTTTCAAACTCAAATATTAAAGTCACATATTCTGTGTAAGATGAAGAAGGCGGGTAAAAAGGGACGGGGAAGTGGACGTGATCCTGAAAGTTCAGGGCGCGGGTCAGGACGCGGAGAAACTGTGCCTGGTGCCAGAGCACAAGAAAGAAAGACATCCACCATACCTAGCTTCATGTGTAATTTTACAGGGCGTCGCAGGACATCACTCTCGAGGTCCGACCACTGCGAACAGGTGGTCGGTTGGATGACAGCTGATACTGCTTCCAGTCGGTTAAGCACCACCCTGTCTTCCACCAAGTCCACTCTCAGTAGCCAAGAGTCTGGTCAACATAATCCTCACTCTGATCATCCTTCCTCCCACCATACACGGTCTGGTCAAAGAAGTGATCCCACACTGGGATATAGTGAGGAGCTCGTCTCATCACCAATCCTTCATTTGACCCTCTCTCCAAGCACGCTTGCAGAGGAACATGACATCTTGTGCCCTGATTCACAACCTCTAGAGGCTACCCAATCTCAAGAAGATGACAGATGTGAATGGCATTTAAGGTCAAAGGAAGTAGTGGATGATGATGATGATGATGAGACACAGTTGCCATTAAATCAACCACTATTTCCGTCTCAAGACCTTGTTGAGGAGAATGTTATACAGTTGTCAATGACTGAGTATGTGGTGGGATCAAGACTTGAGGAGGATGATCAGAGTGAGGAAGTGGAGGAGGACTTGGTGGACGATGAGGTCACTGACCCCACCTGGGAAGGTGGAGAGCCGAGCGATGACAGCAGTCCTGAGGGTGAGCCATCTGCAGCACCGCAACAGGCTGGAAGAGGCAGTGGTGTGGCTACAGAAAGAAGGCGGACCGCACCAAACCGGCCCGCAAATGTTCCACGGAGCACCCCCTTGCGTAAATCTACCTTGCCAAGGGGTAGGTGTTCCGCGGTATGGCGTTTTTTTAAGGAAAGTGCGGACGACAAAAGAATTGTAGTTTGCAACCTGTGCCACACCAGAATGAGCCGAGGCATGAACACTAGAAACCTCACCACCACCAGCATGATCCGACACATGGCATCCAAGCACCGTAGTAAGTGGGAGGAACGCCTGGATCGCCCATCTGTGTCTGCAGGCCACACCACTGCCTCCTCTTCCCCTGTTTTCGGTGCCGGCCAATCGCCTGTCGAAGGCGCAGGCCCGCATACCTCCCGCCCTGCACCTGTAGCATCTGAAGCACCATCAGCGACCACATCCACTTCCCTGTCCCAGCACAGCGTCCAAATGTCGTTACCCCAGGCATTTGAGCGCAAGAGAAAGTACCCAGCCACCCACCCACAGGCCATAGCACTAACCTCACACCTTTCCAAATTACTGGCCATCGAAATGCTGCCATTTAGGCTTGTGGACACTGAGTCCTTCCGCAGCCTGATGGCAGCAGCTGTCCCTCGGTACGCGGTCCCCAGCCGCCACTACTTTTCCCGGTGTGCCATCCCCGCATTACACCACCATGTGTCCCGTAACATCACCCGTGCCCTGACCAACGCAGTTACTGGGAAGGTCCACTTAACGACTGACACATGGACAAGTGCTTGTGGCCAGGGACGCTACATTTCCCTGACGGCACACTGGGTGAATGTCGTGGAGGCTGGGAGCGACTCGGACCCTGGGATGGCACGGGTGCTACCCACGCCGAGGATTGCGGGCCCTACCTCCATCAGGGTTTCCACCAGCACCTACGTTATTGGCTCCTCCTCCTCCGTTTCCACCTCCGAATTCTCTACACACACCGCCACTCCCCCATCAGCCAGTAGCTGGAAGCAGTGTAGCACTGCAGTGGGGAAGCGTCAACAGGCCGTGCTGAAGCTGATCTGCCTTGGGGACAAACAGCACACGGCCTCAGAGCTGTTGCAGGGGATTAGTCACCAGACCGAGCAGTGGCTCTCGCCACTCAACCTGCAAGCAGGCATGGTTGTGTGTGATAATGGGCGTAACTTGGTGGCGGCTTTGGAGCTCGGCAAGCTCACACACGTACCATGCCTAGCGCATGTATTTAATTTAGTGGTGCAGCGATTTCTAAAAACCTACCCCAATGTGCATGATCTCTTGACCAAGGTGCGCCGCGTGTGTGCACATTTCCGTAAGTCATCAACAGCTTCAGCCGGCCTGTTGAAGCTGCAGCAGCGCTTACAATTGCCAGCTCACCGGCTGCTGTGTGACGTGAGCACGCGCTGGAACTCCACCTTCCACATGTTGGCCCGGCTTTGTGAGCAGCAGAGGGCAGTAGTGGAGTACCAGCTGTTACACGGTCGTCGCCTCTCCGTTCAACTTCCTGTAATCAGAAGTGAGGAGTGGGAATGGATGTCAGACCTCTGTGAGGTTTTACGCAATTTTGAGGAATCGACACAGATGGTGAGCGGCGATAACGCTATTATCAGTGTAACCATCCCACTTCTGTGTCTACTGAAACGCTCGCTGCTCACAATTAAAACCGACGCTTTGCATGTGGAAGAGGTGGAAATGGGGGAGGAAGAGCTTACACAAGGTGATAGCCAGAGCACCCTCACTTCGTCTTCTCAGCGACAATTGGAGGAGGCGGAGGAGGAGGAGGAGGAGGAGGAGGAGGAAGACACGGTTGTCTCCGCTACAGAGGGTAGCCATGGAACTTTAGTTCCATCTCTTCAGCGTGGGTGGGCAGAAGAGGAGGAAGAGGATGAGGAGATTGAGAGTCATCCTCCTGGTGAGGACAGCGAAATCTTGCCTGTTGGTACTCTGGCACACATGGCTGACTTTATGTTAGGCTGCCTTTCCCGTGACCCACGCGTTACACGCATTTTAGACAACACGGATTACTGGGTGTTCACCCTTCTGGACCCCCGCTACAAAGAGAATTTCTCATCTCTCATTCCTCCGGTGGAGAGGACAAGCAAAATGGTGCAATACCAGAAGGTTCTTGTTGAAAAATTGCTCCAAAATTTTCCATCTGACAACGCTGGCGGCAGAGTACGTGCTACCTTGGCCAACCGAGAAGGGGAGAAAAGGGGAGCACACAGCAGTTCCGAGAAAGGCAGGGCAACACTCTCCAAGGCGTGGGACACCTTCATGACACCCCGCCAGCACCCTCACCCTGATGCGCAGCCTAGTGTCACAAGGAGGGAAAAGTTTTGGAAGATGGTGAAGGAGTACGTAGCAGACCGTGTCAGCGTCCTCAATGATCCCTCTGTGCCTTACAACTACTGGGTGTCCAAGCTGGACACGTGGTATGAACTGGCACTCTATGCCTTGGAGGTGCTGGCCTGCCCTGCCGCCAGCGTTCTGTCTGAGCGGGTATTTAGTGCTGCTGGTGGCATCATAACAGATAAGCGTATCCGCCTTTCCACCGACAATGCTGATAGGTTGACACTTATAAAAATGAACAAGGCCTGGATTTCCCCTGACTTCTCCACTCCACTGGAGGAAAGCCCCGGGGGAACATAAACTCACTTTATATATGTTATTTACAATGATGGGAATACTCTGTATTCCCATTCACCCCTTCCACCCAAAAAACGGGTATATGGTTGACTCTTAATCTTCTCATCCTCCTCCTCCTCTTCCATATGCCCTGGGATATAATTTTTATATAGGGCCAGCTCACCAGCGGGCCCTGTGATATAATTTTTATATAGGGCCAGCTCACCAGCGGGCCCTGTTTGACAATTTTTATATAGGTCAGCTCACCAGCGGGCCTTCTCATATAATGTTTTATTGGGTCAGCTCTCTAGCGGGCCCTCTCATATAATGTTTTATAGCGTCAGCTCACTAGCGGGCCTTCGCATATAATGTTTAGGATGGTCAGCTCTGCAGCAGACCCTCACCCATAATGTTTTAGATGGTCGGCTCAGCGCACGTTTCCCTCTTAATCATGGCCTCAGTTCAATAAAATCAAGGAAATTTTTGGGAGAATTTGCCTCTGTGCACGTTTCCCTCTTAATCATGGCCTCAGTTCTGAAAATCAAGGAAATTTTTGGGAGAATTTGCCTCTGCGCACGTTTCCCTCTTAATCATGGCCTCAGTTCAGAAAAATCAAGGAAATTTTTGGGAGAATTTGCAGATGATATACAAGTAAATATACAGCAAATATTGTTTGGTAACAATTTTTCGCCTAAAGTCGTTTTTATTTTCCTTTTTGTGTGTTTTATGGTCAGTCTGTAAAAATGGCGTACTACGGGCGAAAGATCGTTCCCAGCAGCGATGTTGGAGTCCAAGATGCATCCAGACATCCTCCCTATGCTGTCCCTGAACCATTTCTGTGGTGTTTCCATCCTTTTCTGCCCTTTTCCTATGGACCAGGCACCCTCCCCTCATCAGAGCAGGGGGTGCCTGGTGTAATGCTCGAGTCCTCCCATTGACTTCAATGGGGCTCGGGTGCTCGGCCGAGCACTCGAGCCTCAGGGGGTGCTCGGTTAGAGCACCCGAACACCCGAGCATTGGGGTGCTCGCTCATCACTATTCAGGACCTGTGAGGGTTCTTTATTATTTTTTCAATAAAGCTGTGTTTTTATCTTAACTCTGTGTCTGTGAGTCAAACAAACCGTGACAGTAAGGTGTTTTATCTCAAATACCCCAATATTTTGTATGAGCAAATAGACACAAGCAGCTGTGATCCAAGTTCCTTTTTGATCTGTTATATCTGTCCTAGTCTATGGGTATTTAAAAGAAACAAAGGAGGCTTACACCAAATACTTCAAAATGTTGTGTAGCCAAGTAAACACGGGCGGCTTTGATCCAAGCTCCTTACTGATCTGGCTGTTCTCTCTGTGCTAGGAGAGTCTAGGGATGTGAGAAGGGAGCAAAGGAGAATTACCCCAAATACCCCAAAATGTGAGTGAGTGACTGACTGTAAAGAGACATGCAACCATGATCCAAGTTCCTTCCTAATCTGGCTGTTCTCTCTGTGCTGGGGGTATCTGAGGGTGTGAGAAGGGAGCAAAGGAGGTTTACCCCAAATACTCCAAAATTTTGTGTTACCAAGTAAACACAACAGGCAGCCGTGATCCAGGACTTTTTCCTGATCTGGCTTTAATCTCTGTGTCAGGAGCGCCTGGGTTGTAAGAAGGGAGCAAAGGCATTTTACTCCAAATACCACAAAATTCTATGTGTGACTGACTGGAAAGATGCATGCAACAGTGATCCAAGATTCTCCCTTATCTGGCTGTTATCTCTGTCCTAGGGGAGTTTGAGGAAAGAAGCAGTTGAAAATGGAGTTTTTTTTTTCTTTAAATTGATGGGGGGTTATTTAAAATAAATAAAAAATACAATTAAAAAACATTTTGATAGGTGACACAGGCAGGGTCTCTGACATGAGATGTGACTAAGGCAGCCTAATCCTAAACAAAATAGAGTATTTTTTTAGATATCCAAGGCAAGACATCACAAACAATCAATTCTATTGGGTACATTACAGTAAATTAGCTAAGTAATGTCTAGCAAACATGCAAAGAGTAGGAGTAAAGTAAAAGGATTAGGAGCAGTGCAGACACGTGAGTAAAGTGGTAGTCCAAAAACTGGCTGCAGCCATGGTTGCTGCAGCATGTGCAATAGTTGATGGTGATCCTTCTCCTCCTGAGGAAGATATAGTTTGTCAAAGTCCCACCAAAAAGGTTCACCAGCATCAGTACTATCAATAAAACATCTAAAAGCACTTCCAAAGTTGATGGCATAGTGCAAGAAGGTGTAGCAGCTCATCCAACTGCTGCATCTGATAGAAAGACAAACATGCACAAAAACACCTGTCCTGAAGCTAGTAGTGAGCAATTTGAAAATCCCTATAGTACTAGGGAAGAAGTGGCGGGCAATGCTGCGGATGACCTAACGACTGATGATGATGATGATGATATAGATCTAGAATATATCCCTCCAGCAAATGTATTTTCTTCAGAAACAGATGAAGTTGGGAGTGAGAGAGATGATGACAAACCTAAAAGTTAGCTGAAAGGCAATGGCTCGATCTTTCTATCTATCTATCTATCTATCTATCTATCTATCTATCTATCTATCTATCTATCTATCTATCATCTATCTATGTGTGTGTATATGACCAAACTTGATGCCATTGACTGGATAATATATACTTGTATGTCTGTTTGTTCCTAACGCTCATAAATTCTCACAATTCTTTTTATATTTATCTAAATTTCAATCCTGTACCACAACCTGACTTGAATTTCTGTTTATAAGATGATATTTCAAACATCTGTCTCCTTCAGTTTTGGTCTCTCTATGTTCTGGATGTTTAAGTGATTGACGGCAAACTGTCAACCTCATAGATAGTCTATGAGTAATGATAGCATTTTTCACAAGCAGCGGAGTCATGAAAAAGGAACAATAGTTTAACAAACAAAAGAAAACATAAATTCCAAATAAACTACAAATAATTTGGGTTCACGGTATTGTAGTAAGCAGGATATAACTCAATAAAACAAGTAACAAACATATTACAAATTCAAGATAAATTCTGTTAAGCCTTAGCAGTTTAGTGAAATCAATCAGCTGTATCTGTCATCTACTGTAAACTTTAAAGAAACACTAACATCTAAAAATTAACTGGGGTTATGTATATTTAAAGGAGCAGTAAACATTTTTTATGAAAAAAATATATTGTAGGGATTTTCCTATTGAGTAAAATAGGGGTACTCCCACTGCCGAGAGATTTATATTTCCAGAGTTATTACAGTTTAAACCCATGTTTTTTTACATTAGCAGTGCCCTCTAGTGGTCAAATTCTAATTAGATTTCCTGTTAGATTCTAATGGAGAGGAAAGTCAGAAAAGGCAGAGACATACAGTTCTCCATAGAATGTGATAGAAACTGCCTGTCACTTCCTGTCAGTTAGAACTATCATGATGTAAACACAGTAAATTTAAACTGCTATACATTTTGAATAAAACATCTGACAGTGATGGGGGTGACCTTGTTTTATTCAGCAGGAAATGCTCTATAAAATATGTGTTTTCATAAAAAAGTTTACTGCTCCTTTAAATACCTTCTACCTCCAGATAGCATCTTATATTCTGACAGAACAGCCATTCCTGCCTTTTCTAGGGCTTATATTACCATAGCAATCTTAGATAATTGCATCTCTAGATACAAAAGCAGTGCACATTAATAAAAATAATTGATTTCATTTCTTGTGGCACGTATAAAAATCAAAATTAAATAGCTGATCTCTGAGTAGGCCAGTTTACACATTGATTAAAAATAAAGTTTATGATGATATGTTTGGAGACATACCATATGAATAATTTGTTTTTTACCATGCTAGCTGTAAGTACATGATACTGTTATGTCTGCCTATTTCCTTTTTAGGTATTCATATTCCTTTAATGTGACAACATCGCCAAAAATGAAAAAGAGTTAAAGGGATAGTAATGCTTAATTTTCCAAAAATACATGTACAATAGATGTTTTATTCAAAAGTTATAACAGCTCAAACTTGATTTTTTTGAATGCAGTACCTCCATGGCCTGTTTCAAGCCATGAAGGCACTGCACCCAAAAAAAAACAAATCTGAGCTGCAATAATGTTTGAATAAACTATCTTTCAGTGGTGTTTTAGGGGTAGATTTAAACCAGCTGTTAACATAGATGGTAGGGCCAAAGTGAATACCGGCTGTTAAACTAACAGGTTTAATGTGGAATTTAAAGGCCCTACCAGCTAGATCTCCAAATGACGGTAACCACAAAAACAGTCTTGTGGCCGATCGTCCGTTTTGTGCGCTTAGTTCCCAAAACGCAGCTACAAGCAGATATTGGGAACTAAACAGTGAAACACAATTAACTATCGGTGCTTGACATACTGCCAAGCACCAATCGTTAATTGATCCCTGTTACACTTACCTGTCCTCCACTGTCCTTCTGTCTTCTCTTCTTACTTCTGCCTTCTCTTCAGTCTTGTCTTCTCCCTGTAAAATAAAATAAACGTATTAAAATCAAGCATGAACGAAAACATTCCAGAACCCTTTGAGTGGCAGAGGGGTATGCAACGTATTGAAAAGCAATGCGTTGCGTACCTCACTGTCACTCAAAGGGTTAAATATTAGTGCTCCATAAATATACCCATATATGCCTCCATGTAATGGCCCAAAGGATAAATGCCAATGAATTAAAAAGCTCCACATATACATAAATCAATGCGATTCATTAATGCCCAAACTTAGCTTTAACTGTCTCCACCACTTGGAGAGGCCACGAGGGCGGCAGAGACACAAATGTCCCAGGACACTCTTCTTCAGCTGTGTACGGGCCGATGCCCGTAACACACTGAGGGCATTTGAAGTGAGCCTGCCTTTATAAATGGGCAGGCTTACTTCAATTGCCCTCACTGCCATTGGCTGGGATGTTCTTCACGTCCCAGCCAATCAGATTCGAGCAGCTGTTCTTGAAAATGATTGGCTGGGATGTGAACAACATCCCAGCCAATGTCAGTGAGGGCAATGAAGTGAGCCTGTCCATATATAAAGGCAGGCTCACTTCAAATGCCCTCAGTGTGTTACAGGCATCGGCCCATACACAGCTGAAGAGGAGCACCGTGGGACATTTGTGTCTCTGCCGCCGCTGCCCTCGCGGCTGCTCCAAGCGGCGGAGACAGTTAAAGCTAAGTTAACTTTTGGGCATTAATGAACCCCATTGATGTATGTATATGTGGAACTTTTTAATTCATTGGCATTTATCCTTCGGGCCATTACATGGTGGCATATATGGGTATATTTATGTAGCACTAATATTTAACCCTTTGAGTGACAGTGAGGTACGCAACGCATTGCTTTGCAATGCGTTGTGTACCCCTCTGCCTCACAAAGGGTTCTGGAATGTATTCGTTCATGCTTGATTTTTATACTTTTATTTTATTTTACAGGGAGAAGGCGGAAGATAGAAGAAAGAAGACAGAACAGAAGGACCAGCGAGCTAAGGACTCCGCTGGACAGCAGGATTAATGGTAAGTGTTAATGCAACTTGCTTTACTTAGTCGGGTTAACCCTATGTATGCCGGCGGGGTAATTATACCCCACCGGCACTCATAGATTTAATCCTACTAACTTTGGACAGGTTTTAGGCACTTTGGATGTATTGATGTGGGGTTTAGGGCCCCGTATCAATACATCCACTGTGGACATTGGGTTCTGTTGCCAGTTAAGAGCTGCGCTAGCTGGCAAAATATCCGATAAGGGACTTTACGGCTAACAAAACTGGGTCTTAAGTTTTGTGCTGTAAGTGAGTCCCTTTTCAGGTTTTTTCAGCTAACGCAGTCCTTTCAGTGGCAAAATGGAGCCTTTTTATTTTTTTTTATGGGTCAAAACACACATTAGTGTTGCGGCCGGCATACTGGATAAACTACCATTAGCAGTTAATTCCATGGCCCTTTGTATGGCTTCCTGCAGTTAAAACACTAGTTGGTGTTTTGTTTTTTTTACTTAACTGCTGCCTTTAAATCTACCCCTTATTCACCACCTGAAATCTATATATTTTTTTCAGTATTAAGCACTACTAACTCTTTAACAATGAGGCTGATGCACTAAGACAATAGTGGACAATAAAAATTCCGAGAAGTACTAATGATTTAACTTGATTTTTAAGAGATAGTAATGTGTCTTGATAAAATTAAGCTTCGATCATTCACCATACTTTTTGAACAATGAAGATCATTATTACAATTCTGTAATCAGGCTAGATCATGCGTAATTAATCAAGAGACATTACTACCTCTTTAACTCCTTGAATTTTAGAGAGGTTGCCAATGAATATGTAACTTATAAATGTTTGCCATTTTTGTGGTGTATTATATTATAGCAGCACAGGAGCACTGCCATAGTTAAGTTCTATAATTGCTTTGTGATACATTTGTGATACATTGCATACCCCTTCTGGCATTCAACAAAGGTTAAAGTGGAACTATATGCATTGAATACCTATCTTGAACTCAAAGGGTTAACTTAAGCCATTTTGAAGTTATTGCAATTAGTATCTACTAAATTGATTGGCACCAAATTTCCTACATATATGGCTATTATTGGGTACTATCAGGAATTTTATTTTGGAACAAAAGGTGCTAGTAGCATGTAATGCATATTTTATTTTGGAGGAACATTTTCATGTAAGATAATGTATTTTTGTATTTTGGGAAAGTTGCCAGTACCGAGTAGCCTGATTACCTCTCCAAAATATATACGTACTGCTCATATTCATTTAAAATCCAAATGCCCCATTCCTGACATATTTAGGCGTAAAGATAACATTTTATAGATTGAAAAGATCAATGAGTGTGCATAGAGCAGACTTCCATTGATCAAACACCATTCAATTTAATAGAACTAGTGTAAAATCGTGTGTACACAGGCCAAGGTCTGGGTGATCTTAACCCTTTGAGTGCCAGAGGGGTAAGCAACGCATTGCTTTGCAATGCGTTGCATACCCCTCTGGCACTCAAAGGGTTAAGAGGCCTGTCCTGCTCTGCATCCTGCCGCCGATGCAGTCATTTACTGTAGAGACTGCCAGAAAGCACAGAATTCTCCCAACCAGGGCTCAAAATTTCCACTTACCACTAGCTAATGGTGAGTGAAAATTTAGCCCTGGAGAGTAGAAATTCAGCCCTAGTGGGTATGTTTTGGCTTGCAGTGGCGAGTAACTTTTCAGGTTTGGCTAGTAGCAAAGGACTTAAAATTATAAGCCCTGCTCCCAGCACAGAACTCCCAGCATTCTGTGCATTTGGGCAGTCTCTACTGCGCATGATGGCTTCTGACAAACATCCTAGCGAATTATTATATAAGGATAATTTATATACTCAAAAACATAAGCCAAAATGATATGCACATAAACAATTTATTTGTATGTTACAGTATAATCTTGCATTAATGTCTGCTTCATAATTTTACTGTATTTAATTTTTAGTTTCAAATCGTGACTGCAGTTATCACAGCACCACATAGGTTAATTCATTGTTATACATTTTAAATTATTCATTCATTTAACGTTGTCAGGCAGGCACTGTGCTGCTTATGCTATCATTATAATTAGAAGCAAAACATAGTGTCAGAACAATATGGATATTATGTGCGTGAGGAACTGGTGAGTCAAAGGGAAATTGTCTCTCAGTAGGGAGAGTCCTAAATTCAAGACTTTACTACTCTAGGGAAATGCAGTCATGGCTGAATCATCAGAATTCAAACTTTTTACCCAGTTGTGATGGCATGCTAGATCCTTTTTTTTTTTTTTTAAAACCCTTTGACTGCCGGAGAGGTATGTAGAGCATTGTGATGCAATGCAGTGGATACTTCCTGGCACTTAAAGGGTCATGAATCAATATCAAACAATTATCATTATATAATAATATCATAGTATTTGACCAGGAAGGATATCTTGAGATTGTCTCTCGTTTTCAAATATGTCCTGGGGGGTATAGATATTATTACCCAATATAATGGCACTCACTTTATCTACTTCGGAAGGATGAAAGGCTGAGTTGGCCCTGCCTGGACTAAAACCTGTGACCTTGTGGTCTGAACAAATGGTACAGCTGGTGCTTTAACTAAGTGAGCCATCTCACCAGCATATCTACCTATCTGTCTATCTATCTATCTATCTATCTATCTATCTATCTATCTATCTATCTATCTATCTATCTGTGTGTGTATGTATGTATGTATGTATGTATGTATGTATGTATGTATGTGTCTGTCTGTCTGTCTATCTATTTATTTAGAAACTGCTATGAAATCCCAGCGGCCTCGGCAGCTACCCTGGATCTGGGAGCAGAGACAGGAGGTGAGCCGTTCAGAGCGTCCCGCTCCGGATCTGCGCGTTCGGCCAGTCTCTACTGCACATGACTGCATTGTTCCTTCAGTCTCTACTGCGCATGTGCTGTTACGCACACAGGGAGATTCACAGTCTAGCACTTTATATCACAAGAGCCTCTTCTCTTGTCTGACTACACCTCTAGCCTGGGTGCTAATCCACAATTTGATGAAATAGTTGACCCTTTCAGTGCCATAGGGGGTACACAACACATTGCTTTGCAATGCGCTGCGTACCCCTCTGGCACTGAAAGTGTTAAATCCAAAGAAATAATCGCACTCACAGGTCTTTTTACAAGTGAAGAATGTGCTGGTTTATTCCATCAATGTTTTGCTTCTAACCTGGGCCTTTGTCAAGATGCTGCATATACAGTATACTATTAAGAGGGGGGCACATTTACCAGAAAAATAATGTCATGGTATACAGTTTATGAATTTGTGATTTTTTTTCTAAACTTAGAGAAATAATAAATATGTTTAGGCTAATACGTTTGCAGTGAGTTTGATACCCACCCTAGTGTTAAAGTGGGTTAAATTGCCATTCAAATTAAGATGAATTTTGGGAATGTTTATTTTCTTCTAAATTGCAATTGATATGACCCAGGTTTGCTCAAGTTTTACTTTATACATATGGCTCACAGAGACTGATGTTCTGAGAATAGGAGTAATTCTATAGCAAGCCATTTTACTATAGTAGACAAATAGAAACTCCCCAAATTCAATATGTTTCTGGTGTTATCCACTGCCGTGTCCTTACTAATTTACTCACTTGTCTCAGTTTTAATGGTCCTTCATTTCTTTGCCATTATATACTTGTAGAAATCTTTAGGTTTTCCTCGTCTCTATTTTGCAAAACTTTTATCAATTTAACTAGTCCAATTGCTTTTTTGCAGATTTTATTGAATTGTTCATATGTTTTAAATGATGCGCCTAACACGTCTTACTTCAAAAATTGTAAATCTTACTTCTTATTCATCATTCCCTAGCAAACCTCTTCCTTAAACTACACTGGTCTTAATTTGTTCCCCTGTATTGACACTTGTATTCCAAAAAGCATTTTTGGAATACAAGCTCCAATACAAGTTTTGTTATCTTTATCCAATACAAGTTTTGTTATTTTTTTCTGCATTTTTGTCCTTGAAGATTGCATCCGATGTACTCTTTTCTAAAATTTTCTCCACATGGTGTAGTGATTACCAGACATTTAGCCCCATCTGCAATCACTGGTGAGATTGTGAATTTGTTAGTACCAGTCTCTTTGTGCGTTCAAGATATAATTGTTAAGAGACAAACTACACTATTGGGAGTCCCTCTCTCCTCATATTTTTTACCCCAATAATGTGCCCATAATATCTGAGACAATGAGATTTTTGTGGTATGCAAATGATATAACAATCTAATAATTAAAAGGGCATAGTTAATGCACAATACATTTATTAATAAAATTATCACATCTCTATATACATATTATACATATAGGTAGTGTCATGTTCTTTGCCTTTATTTGCCTTTTCTTGCGATTCCTTGCCTGGTTTTTCATTTGGTTCTCTTGTTCCTGATTCCTCACCTTGTTTTTATGTGTTTCCGGAGCCTGTGCTTTACAGACCTGGCTAGTCTGACCACTTGACTTCTTTGACTTAGGTGAGTTCTGTCCCTTTGTACCTCATTTGAACCTCGACTGCCAGTCGAACATTGACCACCAGTCAGACTTCAACCACCAGTCGGGCTTTGACCACCAGTTGGTCCTGGACACTTCCTGCTTCCTGGTGCCTTCCCTGCACTCTCAGACGAGTCCCAGGTTTCATTGTTTTGGATCAGCAACTACTGCCGTGTTCTTCAGGTAGTCTGTATATCCTGTTAACTACTTCCACTTCAGTGGGTAGTAGCTGTTCTTTAGGCTGCCATCCAGGGTGTGGCCCAGCTCCTCCAGTCAGCACTAATCTCGCCTTGCTACCAGCATCTCTAACTCGGCCTAGGCCATGGCAAGGCAGTCTAGAGAGCAGCCACTGCAAGCCAGCCACAAAACTCATCGCATTCAAGTATAGTGTTGATTGTTGCTGTGTCTTTGTTTTATTTAAATCAAATGGCAGTCTGTCACCTCTTTGTGAGGAATCTACTTTACAGAGTCTAACCAGGCAGCTTACATCAGGTGCTCTTGTCTGTCATATCATAACAGGTAGATACATACAGCTATTGGGTAGACAACTGTTACATGATATTGAATGGGAGAAAAAGAAAAGTAAAGGTTGTTTGTTAAAAACAATTGAAGAAGAATGATCAAAAGTGGCATAATGTCAACTACCTCATTTTTTCATTTTAGAGTCCAAGATTAAAATGCTATATGCACAATTACCAGCACCCAGGCGTGCCATTTCCAAAGTTCTTATTGTTGTTGGGTTCATATTGAATAAAGTGTATACTAGCACTAGAACTGCAATACAATCCTTTATTAGCAGGTATTTCCACCCAGTTCTAAAAGAAATCACTTTTATTTTTTGGACATATGCATATACAACATTTGCTACACAAAAAATTAACAACAGTGTTTGAGAAGATGGAGTTTACATCCTTCTGTTTGTCTGGCACAGGATTAGGTGGCCTGCTGAACTGACATGACAGTACATATAATTCCAAAGAACAAATGCATTTCAAGGAAGGAAAAATCTGAAATATAATTTTTTACAATTCTAAATTCATCAAAAGTTTGCAGAATGAGATGTATTAGTAAGTAACTATATAGATGAAGAATACAACTTTCTACACATGGATTAGAAAAATATGTTTGGTACAAGAGTTTAGGCATCTAAGAAGATATTAGGTGTTAGTACTCCTTTGAGCCTCATAACTGACTTATCAGCTGATTTTATTACAAGTTTTTTTCATGAATTCATCCTAAGATTAATTTGTCTATTTTTATGATCTATAGTGGTCTTTTATATATATATATATACTAGTGTAAAATCCTGTGTACACAGGCCAAGGTCCGGGTAATGTTGACCCTTTGAGTGCCAGAGGGGTACACAACACATTACTTTGGAATACGTTGCGTACCCCACTGGGAATCAAAGGTTTAAGAGGCCGCTACCTTACTGTTCCACGAGATGCAAACATGCACAGTAGAGACTGCCCGAACGCGATCAGTCTCTACTGCGCATGACTGCCCGAACGCCTCTACTGCGCATAACTGCATCGTATATCTTCCATCATATCATATTCCTCAATTATACTTTAGTTTGCTTCTTTTCAGGGATCTATAGCTGAATTATCTTGATGTTTTATATATTGTTTAGTTGTAATGTATATAACTCTTGGGTTAAAGGGATAGTAATGCTTCACAAAAAAAGCAGCTCTAATTAATCTTCATAGTATTTGGGTCATGGAGAGTGTTATTTCAATACTGTCCGAGTTGTAGTTCAAAAGTAATTGAATGATAAAGTATTCCCCCACCCCTTTTACTGATGTAACACTGCTCACCTCATAGCAGCAAGACTGTCCATATGGATCACAGTAGAGGGACAATCTTCAGTGAGCATAAGGAAAAATCCTGAAAAACCTGTCAAGGGGGGCAGGGTTTTCCTTATGTTCACAGTAAGAAGATTATCCCTTTCTGTGAGCTGTATGGTCTCAAGACCAGATTCTCCATCTGAGGGGAGGTGGCTTACACTAGGTAAAAGGAGCAGGAGGGGGATAGTTTATCATTCAATTACTCTTGAACTACAACTCTGACAGTATTGAAATAACACTCTCCGTGGCCCAAATACTATGAAGATTAATCTGAGCTGCTTTTTTTGTGAAACATTACTATCACTTTAAATAAGTAATGTAGCATAAAGACAAAAACACACAAGAAATTGACGGTGATGCTTCTTGACAAACAGTTTGTTTAAGAATAAAGTAAACATTTATGTGCCTTTTAGATTTTAAGAAAATCAGGGAGGTTTGGATAAGATGTTGTTATGATCTGAGTTTTCTGGAGATACATAAACCAGTTGGACAATAGCGACAGCTACAATATATTGCTTCTCAAAGTGCTGATGAAACTTGTAACTTCCAAGTTGTTAAACGATACAAGTCTGGATCATAACAGGATTCATCAAGTTAGGAATATTCAGTGTTTGAGAGTGGTACAAGAGAACTAATTCTTACAGATGTAGGAAAGGGGGTCGGGGTGCACTTGGAAATAAATGGTGAGAATGTAAATTAGGGAAGTATGATTTAGGGATTTGCTTACAAGTTAGAAGAGTTACTTAGGTTTTTTAAAAGAAAATAGAATCAGGTTAAAGGATTTGCATGGCTAAGTTGTAGATGTGATGTAATGAATTAGGTGGATAAGTCCAGCACCTGCATTTTTTATGGATTTGTGTGCATATAGTACAGGGAAGTGAAATAGGCGAAAGTTACAGTAATCATGGGGAACATGATGAGTAAGTGGATTATGGTGTCAAAAGTCAGAAAGTAATTTATTCTGTGGATTTAGAAACTGAATGTAACAAATGGAAGAAAGGACAAGATGACCTTAGGCAATGAGATTTGGATATTGATTGTTATGCTATTTACAGATAGGGACAGAGTAAGTGCAGAAAGGACAGGAGAGAAGCCAATGAGTTCACTTGTAAGCTTCTAGAAGCAGTAAAGAAGATAGAGAAGAGAAAGTAAATTACACAATAAAGAATAGGATGGAAAATATCAGGGATGAGATGTATATTTGACTTCAATAACAGACATGTGCGTTCAATTAGAAATGAATTTAAGAATAAAAATTTACAGAAAATTATGTTGTTTATGAGGTTCAGATTGAATGAGAATTTCCCATTTCCATACCATAAAAAACAGAATATTCCCCTATGTAGTGTGGTATAGTTTAACAGACAAATAGAGTAGAAGTAGGAAGAGAGAGAGTGAAATAAAAATAAAAGTAAAAATATAAAGTTCTGGACATCACTATGACCAGCAGAAGATGGATGGACCCTGGTGCTGGGATACAGAGGAAGTCAACAGCACCATCGATAAAAGGAGCCTACATACTCCTGATCCAGTGATCCCCAGCCCCACCACTTTGTCCCTCTGAGAAAGTATATTGAAGAAGGTAGAAATGACTAGCAGTATGAGCAATACACGTCAGCTGCCTTTGCCTGCTGCTACTGCTGCCAGTATGCCTTCTTCTGATGAGATGGCAAGAGTGACAGCAGGGGACCATCTATCATACTGGCCATCCCCAACCAGTGCTATAGTGCTATAGAGCAGCAGCTGGTGTGGGGGAAAGTGATAAGAAATTTAAGAAAGAGCTGTGCCATTCTGTAGTCTTCTGCTGCTGTAACTCCTGCTGCTGAGTCATCAGAGGTAGACCTTCATCTGTCATAGTAGCATAAAGTTGATGAGCAAGCTAGTGTGCAACAGACCAATGTGGCCACCATGGGTCTAGGTTCTTCAGGTGATGCGGGACTGGGACAGACTTCACTTGCCACCAACACTCTTGGTTCTTGTTCAAGCGCTGAGGCAGAAGCAGCATCTTTTGTCCCAGCCAATGAAGGTGATTCTCGAGAAGAAGAAGAAGGTCATTCTTCTCCACCTCTTCCCTCACTGAAATCATGGGTGTGGGAATATTTTACCCTTGGGTCAGGCATAGTGCATTCATCAGGGACTATATCTCATACTGTAGTGAAAAGGGGAAAGGTGGGGAAACACCTTGGCACACCTGCCCTCACAAAACACATGCAACATAGACACCATGACATTTATATTAAACATATGAAAGTCAACCGCCCAAAAAAGTATTGTCATCTTCTTGTGCTAGGATTTGGATGCAATAAAATGTACCAATTGTCTCCATCCTGGCACCCTCAGGGTCTTCTTCCTCCACCTCTGGCTTACCATTTTAAGCGTGTTTCCTCTCTCACCATCCCATGGTGAGTCTGTAGATGTGAGTACTTGGCAGTCTGTGTCCACCCAATGCACACTGTGTGGTGCACTGGGCATACATGTGGTGGAGAGCAAATGAATGAAGAGTATCAGGGAGCATCTGCAGACATTCCATCCCACTGAATATGCTAAGCTGGTGGCAGGGAGGACTCATTATTTTTATTAAGACTTCTATCTTGCCATAACATGTTTTTAGTGTCGTGCACAAAGGACATTGTTACAGCAGTACTTGGTTTCTTGGGACATGGTTTTACATTGTTGACTTAAAGGGATAGTAATACTTCGTTTTAACTTTATTTTATTTTGTAGGCATTAAGAAAACATGAAGAATGATATAAGTCTTATATCTCAAACACTTATGGTTTATGAGATATTCACAAGCAAAGTTTCCCCCTCCCGCCCCTTTTACCTACTGTAAACAATCTCTTCTCAGATGTGGAATGCAGTCCATGGACTGGACAGATAACAGCAGGGGACACTCTTATTCCTGTGAAAACAATGAAATCCCTGCCCCCCTTGACAAGCTTTTCAGGTTTTTCCATTATCTTTATTGAAGATTGTCCCTCTCTGCAATCTACCTGGGCACCTTCCTTCTGCTTTGGCTGAGCAGTAAAAGGGGCGGGAGGGGGACACTTTGCTTGTGAATATCTCTTAAACCATAAAGGGTTGAGAGATAAGACTTGTATCATTCTTCATGTTTTTTTAATGCCTACAAAATAAAATAAAGTTAAAATGAAGTATTACTATCCCTTTAAGCATCAAGGTGTTTGGTTGCAGTTGTGCCTGTTCAATATGAGAGCAGATGTGTCAATTGTTGTGATATTTTTCAGTCCTTCCGCTATTTTACAATGTTTGCTTGTGTACACTGAGCACATTGCAGTTGCTTATGAAAGGCACCGTTACTTCCTGATCTCAAGGGAAAAATAGTATTCAGCCACACCCATGATTGTAGAGGATGTGCAGGAGGAGAAGTATAACTGGCTAATTTATATCATGCTCATGCTTAGACTACTCAATGACAGCAGGAGCAAATGCAATAATGTCACTATGAACATTTTCAACCACCATGTAGCACTGCTGGCAATAGGCCAGTAAGGCATAAAAAAATTCCCAGGCCTTGCATTCAGGGCTTGTTTTTGGCAAGCCTGTGGCCTGCAAATAAATATTTTCTTTTTTTTGTTTATTTTGTTTTTGCAAGCCTGAGGCCTGAAGAACAATTTTTCTCAGGGCAAGCCTTGCCAAAAGGCCAAAATCTATTTTTTCAAGCCTAGCCTTGCTGTGATATTTTGAATTTTTAACTTTCTGTAAGCCATACAAAATGAAAATTTTTCAGGCTTTTCTTTCTGTAAGCCTGCTGCTATGCTAACCATTAGTTTTAAAGACATAATTAAAAAAATAAGATTACAACTTACACAGAATGTAGCAGATGTGTATGGTGGTGGAGGGCTGGTGTGGTGTCACTGATATATATATATATATATATATATATATATATATATATATATATATATATATACACACACACATCAGTGACACCACACTAGTCCTCCACCTCCATACACATCTGCCACATTAAGTGTAAGTTGTAATCTTATTTTTTATTTTTTTTATATACACTGCCAGTCAAAAGTTTTAGAACAGCCCCATTTTTCCAGTTTTTATTGAAAGACAGTGAATAACCTGAAATGGTACAAAGGTAAGCAGAAAACTGCCAGAGGTGAAAAAAAAGTTTAGGTTAAGAAAAGCTGAAAAATAATGTACATCTCACAGTTATACAAAAAGGCCTTTTCAGGGAAGAAGTAATGGGTTAACAACTCACAGCTGTTCTGCAGCAATGTAAGTAAATTAATCCTTGAAAGTTCAAGTACAAGCCCTCTGTCCGTATATAAGCAGTGTTGGAACAGACTGTGTTACTACACCCTCTTAAGCAACATTTGGACAGTATTTTTCTGTAGGTAGTAGTATATTGCTCTCAAAACAGTGAAAAAAGGCAATTAACAAAGGAAGACAGACAGACCATTATAACCCATAAATGTGTAGGTCTTTCCTTTCGAGAAACTGGAAAGACAGCCAAGGTGTCAGTGAGTACAGTTTCCTACCCCATCAAAAGGCACTTGGAAAATGGAGGAAATTCTAAAAGGAAGAGGTCTGGCAAACCCAAAGCCACAACAGAATCAGATGACAAGTTTCTGAGAGTCAACAGCTTGCGTGACAGGTGGCTCACAGCACAACAGCTTTAAGCACAGTTTAACACCGATCAAAATAAGCAAGTATCAGTTTCAACTGTGAAGAGAAGACTTCGAGCTGCAGGTTTGAATGGTCGAATGGCAGTAGGAAAGCCATTGCTAAGATGGCATAATAAGAAAAAGAGTCTTGCCTGGGCCATGAAGCACTGCCAGTGGACTATTGAAAAATGGAAGAAGGTCTCACGGACCGATGAATCAAAATTTGAGATCTTCGGTTCATCACGCAGGGTTTTTCTATGGCATCGAGAAGGAGTAAGGATGGTTCCTCAGTGTGTGTGACACCAACTGTCAAACATGGAGGAGGAAGTGTGATGGTCTGGTGTTCTTTTGCTGCATCCAGAGTTGGCAATTTCCGTTGTGGAAAGAATGCTACGATTGTGTCCGGCTGTTATATCTGCAAAAGGTGGCTACTTTGATGAGTCAAAAATTTAGATTACATTTTGTTAAGGAAAACGATTCTGTGGTTTCTTTTTAATGTCCAGTTGTTTAAGTGTTCTATGCTTTATTTTCAGAATACATTGAGACATTAAACTGCGTAAATTTCAATAAGAACTGGAAAAATTGGGGTGTTCACAACCCTTCTCATTGCTACTGCTGTTAATACATTTGGCCTGGCTTTCTGCTTGTACAATTCAGGCAATGCCGTATTGGAAAAATAACTGCAGTTTGGGATATGCCAGCGCAGAGCTACATATGACATTAGTTCTCTAAAACTTGTGTTTTTTAAAAAAGAATATGGCACCATGTCCATTGCCAACATCTTGGCAACCTTGCTATTTCACAGGGGTACCTTGGGATTGTTTTTGTGAAGTTTTTGAATCCTTCCCAGGATCTCAGTCAGTGTGGGTTGGCAGCACATGGCAGAAGAACCCTGCAACTTTATTTCTTTAACAACATGACTAGAGGAGGTGGTGGAGGTAGAGACAGCATGTGTGGGCAGTCTATGACTCTTGTCATCTGCTACAGCAGCAGCAGAGGCACTCATCATAGTTAAAGTTGTGGATGTTAAGAATATGTGTTGCTGTTGTTGTTGCTGCTGGTTACTCAACACAAAATTGTGCGGCTGAGTGGCATTTGGACTTGGAAGTGGCAATAATGCTGATGATGACTGACAGAATGACTGCATACTTTTTGCCATCTTTGCTTGTCCAGGGTCAGAGTTTCCAATGTTTTTTTCCAAACATTTTATAGACACAGTGCTCCTTTTCAGTGGTGGAAGACTGAGCCTTTGCCTTTCAGCTAACTTTCTGTCCATTTCATCATCTCTCTCTCACTCACTCCCAACTTCATCTGTTTCTGAACAAGTAGATCTGCATCATCATCACTCCTCATTAGGTCATCCTTAGCATCAGAATCGTCCGCTGCTTCTTGCCCGCTACCCTTATATTCCTCTAAGCTTTTAGAGGTGTTAATTTATCTTTTACTTTTACTTTCAGAAAGTTTGCTACTACTTTGAGAACAGGTGTTTAGGTGTTTGTTTGTCTCACTGTCAGATGCAGCAGTTTGTTCAGCTGCTACACCTTCCTCCATTATGCCATTGCCATCATCAACACTAGAATGTGACTCTTTGTCATCATCAGTGTTCTTCTTATATGTTTTTTTTTGTACTGACTTTGGTGGTGGTGAAACTTTTGAAGGGACCTTGACAAACCGCATGCTCCCTGGGAGGAAAGGGATCATGATCATTTATTGCACAGAATGCAACTACCATGGCTGCATGTAGTTTTTGAGCTACTACTTTACTCAAATATTTCTGCACTGCTCTACCTTTCCCCTTGCCCCTTGTGTGTTTGCTACACATTACTCAACTACTGTGTGTGCTTAAACTCTTAAGTACACAACATAATTGATGAAATGTTATGTCTTGCCCTAGCACTCAACAAAATTCTCAATATATTCTGATGTCTATCAAGTCTACTTCAGTCACACAGCTCATGTCAGGCTCCCAATCAGCTAATATATTATTTATTTATTTATTTATTTATTTGTATTTATTTTTTTTTTTGTTTTAAGTTGTCTACCTTATCTTAGCAGAGTATGGGCCATATATTCAAAGTAGCAAAATAGTTTTTGTCATTTGTAATGACTTTTCAAAGTACAGTGTCGTTGGGATCATTAATATTTTCAGAGAGTGTCGGTTGTGATGGGAAATATGTTGTTTGTCCTGACTGAAATTGTCGTATGTAATGACAAAAAAAGTCTTAACTAACAACAAAAATGTCTTAACTAAAGACAAACATTCTCACATTCAGAACTTCACATTCCCTTCACTTTTTTCTTAAAGTACAAATTTTGTCTTTTGCAAGACTTAGAAATGTACGTCTACCAAATAGGGATGAGCGAAAGTTTTCTCATCAACACAGAAATAGGCGAAAAACTGGCACTTCTCGCCTAGAGGAAAATTTCCTGCAAAAAGTAGACTTTTCTTGCTTCTTTCACCTAACTCATTGCAATGAAATCAATGGGATTTCATGGCAGTTTTCTCTTCTTTTCCTGCAGGCATATAAAAGGGTGTAAGGATCTCACAGAATGTCACTTTACTCTCATTCTGTGATGTTCTAGATCAACATCATCATCTGTCATTAGCTTATCCTCTGCATCGCCCACTGCTTCTTCCCCACTATTTTTATATTTCTCTAGGCTTTTTGAAATCTCCAACAGTTTATTTTTACTTTTCCCCTTAGTGGGATTTCCACAATGTTTGCTACAACTTTCAAGACAGGTGTTGTACATTTTTGTCTCACTGTCAGATGCAGCAGTTGGTTGACCTTCTTCACCTTCCTCCATTACTATCAACACTAGAATGGGACTCATCATCTTCAGTATTGTTAGATGGTTTATTAATAGTACTGGTGCTGGTGGAACTTTTTATGTGACTCCTCCTGAGGAGAAGATACATTATCTTTTATTACACATGCTGCAGCAACCATGGTGTCAGTCAGATTTTGGACTACCATTGTACTAAAACATCCCTGCACTGCTCCTGCTCCTGTCACCTTCCACCTGCCCCTAGTAAATTTGCTGGACATTATTTAAATAACATTTAGTTTAACAGTAGTTTAACAGTGAAGTACACAATAGAACTGATTGTGTATGATGTCTTGTTCTCTTCTAGTATCTGTCACAGGTTCCATCAGGATCCCTGTCTCTGTCACCTATCAGTCAAGATATTTTTATTTTTTTCACTCTTTATATCCCTATCGCAATAAAAAAAAAAAAAACACTCCCTCTGAAACTGGTTCTTCCCCTCTTTGCCTTAAGCTACTGTCATGAGGATTCCAACTGCTGCTTTCTCTCTCTCCCAATGTCACTGCAGTTTTTTTTTTCAATACAGATGATGAAGATAGACCTTACTAAATATTCTGGCCACAGTTCATCTGGCTGTTGAAGGAGTCAGTGTCAGTTTAACTTGCCTGTCTATTCAGTGTCAGTCTGCTAGATATTCTGTCAGTCAGTAAATCAGTGATATAGGCTCAGCTAGCTCAAAAGGGAACTTAGATTACAGCTGCCTGTGCCTTCTCAGTCATACAAAATGTTGAGATATTTGGGGTAAATCTTCTTTGCTCCCTTTACAGACCCAAGACTTCCTAACACAGAGAACAACCAGCAGAATGGAACGTGGATCGCAGTTGCCTATTTCTTCTCAGTAACACAAGATTGGGGGTATTTTGTATTTATCTCCTTTCTCCCTTTACAAAACCCCCAGACTCCCCTAAAATAGGGAACATTCAGAACAGGAAGGAACTTGGATCACCTGTCTGTCTCAGTCACACAAGATTTTGGGATATTTGGGTAATTATCATTTCTTTCTTCATACTACCCCAAAGTCCTCCAGACACCCCTAACATAGATTGTCTGCCCACAAAATTACCTACACTACACTCCAACTTCCATATCCATATCCTAACTAGCTGAAAAATTGTACTGCTCCCCCACTTTTACATACACAGGATAACATGCTGCGGGAACCTAAAACCCCTTTTATATTATCACTGCCTGCTTTTAAGTTGTTGATAATAGTTGATAAACAAAGCATTTTAACAAATAAAATCAAAAAGTTAACACTTCGAGGACCTGAAGGTGCATCTTTTTGGTCCTCAAAGGATTACATGGTTAAATTCCATGTTTTTAATAGATAAGCAGCAAAGTGCATTAGGAAGACAGATAAAAACAAGAGATTAATTCTTTATGATACATATTGTAAGATCATTAATGAAGGAGGGAGGGAATGTTCTGGTACAGATATAATTTATTTTTATTTATTTAGTAAATGTTTTACCAGGAAGAATACATTGAGATTTCTCTCATTTTCAAGTATGTGCTGGATAGTTTTCAGAAAAGGGTTACATGTTTACACAAATTGTGAAACATTATATATATACTTAAACATATCAATATACATACTATTAAATGTTGAAATTATATGCAGTTACACACTGTTTTTAGATATAAAAAGCCTTTATGTTTAAGGATTTTTTATTAAGATTTGATTATTTCAGGCAGATTGTACCAGACCTTTGGAGCTCTGAAGGAGAAGACAGATCTTCCTGCTTCTTTCTTGTATTGTGGTACACATAGTGAGTTGTTAGCAGTGGAGCGGAGGTTATAGTTAGTATGGAAAGCAGGAGTGAGCATACTGCTCAGGTAGTCTGGTAGTTTTCCAGAGAAGTGGTTGTGTACTAAGCAAGAAAGGTGAAGGGCACGTCTAGATTTGTGTTAGCCAATTTAGTTCTTTAAGCATGTCACAGTGATGGGTGGTGTAATTACATGGAGGATAAAGCGGCATAATGACTTATATAGTGTCAAGTTTACTAAGCTGGATTTCTGGCACTGGAGCATATACTACGTCACCATAGTCTATGACTGGCAGCAACATCTGTTGTACAATACATTTTCTAACCAGGGTACTTAAACATGATTTGTTTTTAAAAAGAGTACTTATTTTGGGATAAAGTTTGCAGGTTAATTTGCCAATATGAAGACAAAAAGTGGGGTTGGGGTCAAGCCACATACCAAGATATTTGTAGGAGTCTACTGGAACCAATTTACAATTAGACTCTGTTACAATGGATAGGTGGATATTGTCGTGATTACGCAGTTTGTGCTTTGTGCCAAATATCATTGTGACCCTTTTGTCTGTGTTTAAGACAAATTTGTTCTTTGTTATCTATCTTTCAGCTTAGCAGAAATCATGTTGTAATATGGTATCAAGTTGTGATATGCTTGAGTTTTTAGCATAGATTATGGTGTCATCTGTATACATGTGTACTGAGATGATTTGGCAGATCATTTATAAAAAGAGAAAATAGAAGAGGGCCAAGAATGGAGCCTTGGGGAACTCCACTTGTTACTTTGAGTGGAAGGGATCATAGATTTCCAGAAAAAGATTAGAGCAGATGTTAAGAAATGGGACCAAACAAGGGATAATGAGCTTAAGGTACAAAAGATGTCAGTGATAGCTTTTTCCATCACAGAGGAAAATAAATGAAGGGTTGATTTTGACATGAAAATGGTGGTAGGGAAAATGTGGTGCTTGACAGATGTGAGTAGTAGTGAGAGGCATTTGAAAAAAATTGAGCTGTAATGTGAAGGTGGTGGCTGATGAAACAGACTAGATTAAACATGCATAAGGGGAGAGCTAATCATGTCAAATATTGCTGGAGAAATTAGTATAGAAGAGGGGGAAGATGTAAATATTGTTTACATCTGTTTGCAAAAACAGATAAGGAAATCATAACTGGATTTGTTTGAAGTAAATCTAAATTAGCTTGTGACACTCTCAAGTAAGGCTGATCTGCATTATCTTGAATTGTTTGAATCATCTGAAGAGATGCATTGTAGGAAGATCTACTTTGACAAGTGCAAATGTGTTATTATATATGCTATTTACAATTGCCAGACATGAGGGAGTGGCTTTTGAGAAAAAGTAATTTTACTCATGTGGGCACAAAGTTATTTGATGGTTAACTATGTGTATGATTTTTTTGAGGGTCTGCAATACAGAATGCATAAAAATTATAGGAGGTATTTTCCAAAGAGGGGGAAATGGACTGTTTGAAATGTTTTCTCTTTGGTCTGCAAGCAATGTAAATGAGCATTGCACTTAATGGATCTAACAGATGATCAATTTTCTTTGGGAAGACAATGTGCAACCACTTGATATTGAATGTACCCAGATATTTTTCATTGTATAGCAATAAATTACATGGTGCACTAATACTCACATCTCCATTTTTATCAGCTGTAAAAAGGAGCATATGAGGGTGTATAAATTCATAGTAAACAGAGGCAAATGTGGGGTCTATCTATTAATAATATCTATCTATAGTTTATATCAGGGATGCTTCTTAAACTATCAACTGTTAAATGTTATATTTTTAGTGTCATTTATATACTTGTTTTAGTTTCTGTGGGAAATTAACTGCTACCTATTTAGCACGGAAAGGAGAAAAAACCAGCTATTTAAATTCCAGACTACAGTTACCCTGTAACTTTATCTAAGTTGTTACCATTTTATTTATAATAAACTTTCTAAACTTATTCCTGCCATCTGTTAGTTTTGTCCTATGAGATGTTTTGGACATTTAAATGGACCTAAAAGCTATTTGTCAGTGAACATATTGGTATTAAAGGGCACTTTTTGTGTTCTGCAGAGCAGTCGAATACAGTGTGTAAAGGGTAACAAAAATCTAATCAAGTCAATGTTTCTGCATACTCAGTTAAGTTTACAGCTGACAAAAATGTGCCTGCGGGGGACTGACAAATGTCCCTTAAGTAGAAAAGTTAGCAAAGTAAACAGCAAGTTTGACCTTATTTTTTGGATTATCGTTAACCCAAGGTTGTTGGAGAGAATGTGCCTCTGCATAGAATTTAAGGGGATTCTGTGTTAATTTTAGCTTTAGCACATTGAACACCGACTCAATTATCAAGCACAAACAGTACTAAGTTGGGAACATGTATCAACATCAAAACAATTTTAAAGGCAAATAGCTTTCAGAATATTGCATAGTTGAGGCAGTTCTCCATGTTGGTCACAGAGTTGTGATTTGTATCACAATTATATACTAGTCTCTTGCCAAGGTAAAGTGGTGTGGCTTGAGTTCCATCTATTTTTAAAGTCCAGAACAGTGCTTTATATATATATATATATATATATATATATATATATATATATATATATATATATATATATATATATGTTGCTTGTGGCACAAGCATCAAAATGTCCCTTCAATTCTACCGACATTTTGATAAATATGTTATATCTATGTTATTATTTACTTTTAGTACATATTCTTTACTTGGGTGCTTAGTAGGGTGTGATCACCAGGGATATGCAATAGTGTTATGGGACTAGGACAGGTTTACGTTCCAGCAGCAATATTCCTGGTCCTAGTTATAGTGCTGATTATGGGGCAGCAGCAACATCATCCTCTGTCCAAGCGAGTGGTGGGGAATATGGAGGAGAAGGAGAAATAGACCAGTTTTCTCCACAATCTTCCCCCTGAGGTCCTGGATGTGGGACTATTTTTCTCTTGGGGCAGGCACAGTGCCATCATCAGAGACGGCACTGTGCACAATTTGTGATAAGTCAGTTTAAAGGAAAAGGAGAGAACACACCTTGGGGTAACCACCCTCATAACACAAATGAAACACAGATACCATGACAGTTATGTGAAGCACTATAAGGCAAAACCCCACCAAAGAAATCAGGCACCACTATTGCTGTACCCCCTGTCTCTCCCCAAAGGCAACGAGAGGTGAGACATAAATCAAAGAGCAGGAAGAATAAAGAAACACAGCTGGAGCCTGAAAGTTTGATGGTGAATGAAACATTTGGCCCACCATCACCTTCTTCTGGCAATCCAACTCATTACCTACCTCCACCAGCTGATAGAAATTCTGTAGATGTCAGGATGTGGCAGGTCGTGTCCACCCATTGCACACTGTGTGGGGCGCTGTCCACACATGGCAAAGTGGTGGTGTATAATCACAACCAGGGCATCAAGCAGCATTTGAGGAGATTCCATCTGACATAATATGCTAAGCTGGTGGCAGGGAGGGTTCATCATTATTATTATTAGAACTGCAAGTTGCCAATTGTCCTTATCAGAGAGCACTATGTAAGTAGAGCATTTTTTATCTCAGGGTTTATTCTTTAAACATAAACCATAGAGGCTTAAAAAAATATTTTGGGGACTTCTTTCTAACAAGTCCTACAAATCAATGATTCCTCAGGGCTTGTGATGCTAACAAGCCTGAGTGATAACACTTATCTCTGATTTGTCAGGGCTTGTTGTGACATTAACAAGCCAAAAGCCTACTGAGATCAATGTTTCCTCAGGGCTTGTGCCAAACAAGTCTAAGTCCTACAAATCATTGCTTCCTCAAGGCTTGTGCCAAACACATCTAAGTCCTACAATAAATTAATGTTTCTTTAGGGATTGTGCCAAACAAGTGTAAGTCCTACAAGTCAATGTTTCCTCAAGGCTTGTATCAAACAAGTCTGTGTCCTACAAATCGCTGTTTCCTCAGGGCTTGTGCCAAACAAATTTAAGTCCTACAAATCATTGTTTCCTCAGGGCTTGGGCCTCTAACAACAAGTGCATGTCCTACAAATCATCCTCTACAAAATCCTCTATCCCATCGAGTATCAGCCTGTACCAGTCACAACTTACATCAGGGGGTCCCTGTCTCTGTCTCATTACATACCAATTCCTTATTTTTCTTTTTTATTTTATTTATTTATTTTTCTTATTAACTGTCTCTCCAATCACAGAGCCCACCCAAAAAATTCCCTGTTCAAATGATTCTTTCCCCAGACACCACAAACATAGGCACCCCTTTTATACCATGTGTTTTTTTTATTTTATTAGTTCATTTTTGTTAACTGTCCCCCAGTCCCAATCAACACACCCCCTCAAAAAATCCCTTGTTCAGCTGATTATTTCCCCACACTTCATCAATGCAGGCACCCTCAGACCCCTTTATACTATGCTTGTGGGAAATAAAATTTGCTATGTGTTGTATGTATATTCAATGTTCCCACTGAGTTCAATGCAATGAGCCAAGCAAAAAAGAGGAAAAACAACACTTTTCTCAGGAAATTACTTGCCAGGTGGGAAGTGCCATTACTTTGGTTTGAGATGAAAAGTTTCACCCATCCCTAGTTATCACCTGTATCCCAATTCTTCTGGAAAACAGATAGATAGATAGATAGATAGATAGATAGATAGATAGATAGATAATCAGACATAAGTACATGGGCAGATAGGTACACATGCAGACAGAGAAACAGGAAATTAGATTTTAAATCAATGAGCGAAAAGTAGTTTTTCTATGTGGGCCATATATATATATATATATATATATATATATATATATATGTGTGTGTGTGTGTGTATATATATAAAACCAAAATAAATGAGGGAGAGCGCTTAAATGTCTCAAAAAATATACATTTAATATCAGTTATTGACAAGCAAACTATTGTGCTTAATCAATAAACAATAAAACCTACTGTTACTATCTAACATATAGATTATGGTACCATAATAAAAAAGTCTGATATGTGATCACATTATATTAAAAAATATAGGGAGCATAAAAAAATAGTAAAACTGTATAGCTCACGGTACAGTGTCCACCAGTGGATAGGTGATTCAGTATTCCACTTGTGACTCCAGACAGAAGTCCAATACTTTGCAGAATTTGACTGTAGACCAGCAACTAAAGCATGTATCTCCTTGACTTGAATCACACAACTTCATCTCCCATCTCTGATCTGTATTGCGGGCAGAGTTCAGCATTTATTAGCCTCTGTCTTCAACTGAGCTTTCAACTTTGAGCCAGGTATCTTTAACTGGTTCTCAATGGAACTTCTGAACTCTCCCGTCCCTTGATGTGTGTTGTGAGTTTTATTCTTGTAGCACATATTTTATTCATGGATTCACCTATAGTTGGGAGGATACAGTACCTCTAAAGTCAAAAATCATTTGTATACCGCCCTTAAGCACGCTATACTCTGCCCACAACACATTGCAAAATTACATCTCAGCAGCTAAACTTAATACTTTTGTATGGCAGCTTCAGGGAAATTAAATATGATCACCCTTAACTGCATCATAAACATGTACATTTGTCCTTATTCTCTCAAGTTTTTGATTGGAAGAGCAGTTTTTAAAAGATGGAGCTATTGATAACCTGACCCTTAGATCATGACTACACATTATTATAAACAAAACTTGATTGACTTTTATGGATTCTGGCTGACCATGTATCTGCCCATTATATAAGCTTTACCTCATTTTATCTGTCTAGTCCTTTTTTTGAAAACGTTCTTATATGTTTAATGTAATAAATAATTGATACTTTCATCATATACCATTCCCAGGCAAAATGTGTAACTTTAGAGCGATCTAGTTCGATAACAAATAAAAGTTCTATATATCAAAATTGAGCATTGAACCCAATGCTACAGAGACCGCTAACATATCTCTTCACAATTAGTTGAGATCTCTTTCTAGCTGAGTTGAGATGAGTTGAGGTCCCCCCAGCATTCAAGGGGTTAGAAGCCCAATTGAAATCAAGAGGAGTATGAAAATGTGCTGTTGAGGTGGATTAAGTGTGTATGTGTTCCATTAGAGATAAAATGATTCCTATTTGCTCCGCAATAGAAGACATAAGAGGGATCTAATGGGGAAGCCTCTGTGGGCCACATGAAGTCCTCCAGCTGCCAGTGTACATTTCCACACATTCAATTTTGACTCTGCTCCCCACACAACAAAAATCAAACCATTTAGCAATGTTCACCTCCAGCAGTAAGGAGAGTTTGAGATGCAATTAACTTCCAGTGTTCATTATTGTGCACATAAATTAAATAAATATATCTGCCAACACATGTTCATGTTTGATATATACTGTAGTTTGGCTAAATGCCTATTGATTATGGTTCATAGTTCCAATCAACCCAGATCCATGCAATGGGTGAGAATTTTTTAAGTAGCAAAATCAGCCACACCAAAACAGAAGCATATAGTTCTCTTAATTGCTGATAAGAATTCTAAGCACATCAAGAAAAAAAAAAAACAGTGCAAGATCTGAGTCAAATATTCCCAATTACTGTTAGGGAATTATATGCCTATCAAGAGCTGTATGTAAATTGCAAATAAATAACTGAAATCAAATATTTTTTTAAATGTACTTCAATGCATTTTGTTCTGAAACTTGACTTCACAACAAAGTTTGTACAAAATTCTTTACAAAACTATAATGGCATGTTCATACACCTGGAAGTTATTCAAAATGAAAACAATAGCTTTCATGAAAAAACTCTAGCAAGGCATTTTAGAATTGTCTTAGAAAACCAAGTGGTGCTTTGGGATTTTTGTTTTAGTTATTATACTGCAGAAAAACATGTATTCTTCTTTCTCTGTCATTGTTCTATAGAATTCTGGAATATCCCTAGGGTCTATCCTGATTCAGTAAGCAGAAATTTGCCGATGACTCATTATTTATCCTCCCATCTTGTTTTTGAGAGAATATCTAAGAAAAAAATGTATATTTTAGATTAGGTTCAATAAAGTGTGATTTAAGTACGAACACAATGCCAAGCAGTGAACCATGTCAAATTACATTATTTTTCACTTACCGCATTTGGAGAAGAATGTACCCAAGTGGCAAAATGAGATTGTAGCTTACAAAGTAATATGATTTATTTCAGTTTGTACTTATGTATGAAAGAAAAAATTCCACTTTTAAGCATGTGATGTTAATTTTATGATAAAAGCTGTCATTTTTGTAACAAGTGGGGAGATTCACTAAGTGGTGATAAAGAAGTGATAACGTGGAGATGACTTCTCCAATTCCTATGTTATTCTAGGAAGTCTATGCACTAAGATTTCTTCAGCTTTGGAGATCTTAGTGAATAGGCTCCAATGACATAGGAATTGGAGGAGTGATAAATTGGAGAAGTCATCTTCACTTTATCACCTCTTTATCACCGCTTAGTGAATCTCTCCTCAATGTATCATTATTTTGTCTCACCTGTCTTTGATAAAGTGATCACAGTAAACAATATTCCATTTACAACTGCTTATTCTTAGATTTCATCCATAGATGCTCCAACATATTAGAGGAGATTAGTAATAGTAAGACGTGCATGACACGCTTCTCTCATTTTTCAAGAATCAGTCTATCTCTCTCTCTCTCTCTCTCTCTCTCTCTCTATATATATATATATATATATATATATATATATATATATAAGTAAAAACCGGTGCTGAGAGATGCACATGTCTAAATTTATTACAGTTTAAGCTCTTGTTTTGCATTAACAGTGCCCTCTTCATCTGTACCCACATGAAATAGATAAATGGTAGTGGCTAAAACAATAAATTAATTTTAGAGATAATAATGGTCTGTTAGCAATTAAAAACATATTTTTTATTAGTAATACAAAATCAGTGCAAAAAAAGTGGTTGACCAACTTTAATCATACAAAAGTGTATAGTTAGAAAGAAAAGCCTATATACATAAAGGTCAAGGCACCAAATATTATATTCATAGACTACCAAACAGGCTCAAAGAGGACAAAAATAATAATAAATATCTGAAATGCAGAAATTAAAGCAAAAATATCTGGTAAAGTCATAAGATTGATATAATATCAATAACCAGTATTTATATATACTTATTTTCGATCAATCTTTGATGTTAAAAAAAAATGTAAATTTAAATATATATATATAATAGTTCCTTCTGTCACAGTTCTTGACTCAAAGTAGGTTGCAGCGCCCTTGAACACTGGTGGATGATGGAGTCACAAACAAACTAGAATGAGAACAAAGAAAAAGAGGGGAGCAGGCCCACCTATGAGCAAGTCTTTATATAGAAGGATGGAGATATAATAACCCCCCGTCAAATGGATGCTCACCAGACGTCACCACACAAATTGGCATATAAATCCACTTAATATGGAAATGCTGGAATCCCACAAATAGTAATATAGTGCCAAAACTATAGTACATTGAAAAAAAACTTAATAATCCCCTTACAAAGTATTTATATGGAATACGAAATGCGTTGGGAAATTGTGCTATTGTATCAGGTGTATCCTTCTAGTGGCTTATGCCATTTTACAATATTTGTTCAATAAAAGTTTTGGAACCGACATCTGCTGTATTATTGTATTCCGAGGAAGCATCCAGGATTCGATTTATGGGATTCCAGCATTTCCATATTAAGTGGATTTATTTGCCAATTTGTGAGGTGAGCATCCATTTGATGGGGGGGGGGGTTATTATATCTCCAACCTTCTTATATACAGATTTGCTCTTAGATGGGCCTGCGTCCCTCTTTCTTTGTTCTCAAAAGTGCACAGTTATAGACCTAGTGTTAGACACTGATCAGTTATAAGAATGATGGTATTGACCAGACTGAACTGTTCTCGTACTGTAGTGCAACAGTTTTACAACAGTAAAATGGATGGGTAGTAAGGTCCTACTGGCCTACTAGTTCATGTGTGTTTGTTAAGTAAAAATTCTTACAAATCTTAAGCAGGCCTACTCAACATTTGGGCTGCCAAACTCATGTTGCATATCCATGTCTTAGATAAAAATCTATTCTGAGGATAAAATAAATCTGAGCAGTTTTAGTTAGATAGGAATTTCAGCAAACTAGGTGGTCTCATAGTCTGTTATCTCTCATCAAAATATATGAGTCTTTTTCAGAAAAAAGGAAGAGGACTGATTCTAGTGCAAATCTATTGTACCTTAAAGGGATAGTAATGTTTCATAATAAAAGCAGCTCTAATTAATCATCATAGTATTTGGACTTTGGAGAGTGTTATTTCAATTCTGTCAGAGTTGTAGTTCAAGAGTAATTCAATGACAAAGTGTCCCCCTCCTGCCCCTTTTACTGATGTCACACTCTTCAGCCAGAGCAGAAGGGAGGTGCCCAGGTAGACTGCAGAGAGGGACAATCTTCAATTAACACGGGGAAAAACCTGAAAAACTTGTCAAGGGCGGCAGGGCCTTCATTGTTCTCATAGGAAGAAGATTGTCCCCTTCTGTTATATGTCTGGTCTATGGACTGGATTCCACATCTGAGAAGAGATGGCTATAAACTATAAAGGTTTGAGAGATAAGACTTATATTGTTCTTCATGTTTTTTTAATGCCTACAAAATAAAATAAAGATAAAATTACTTTCCCTTTAAGAGAGAAATACAAATTTTGACACAAAGAACACATAGGTTTTTATGGGGTATATTCAGAACAGGCACTTATTTTTCTAAAAAGTCTGCATTATTATATATAATAATTTTGTACAAAAGTGAGAAATATGTTATAGACAGAGTAATGACACTTCTTTTTACAAAAAAAAAAAAAAACATAAATATTTTAAGTATACTGATTGTAGAGAAATTGAACAACATGTGATAGATGTGATAGAGCAATTAACCCTTTGAGTGTAGGAGAGGTATTAAATGCATTGCAATGTGTTGGATACCTTTCTGGTATTCAAAGTGTTAAAGTAGAACTATCACCATCATAATATTGCCCCCAAATCCATTACTAATATAGTGATAGGTAAAGTTATACTTTTATTATGCTGAAAAAGTCTGTGTTATTAAGTAAAGCAGCTTCTTCTGCAGGCATCCAACAGACAACAGCACAGACATGTTAGAGGAAAGTTACCTGTGAGTCTGCGCTGTCTGTCCTGTGCACTGCCCGGATTGGTTGTGACACTTCACCTATTAGATTGGGCGCACCTTGGTGACTCACTAAACCACTGCACCAGGGAGTCTTGCTGCAGAGATTTTCACAGGAGTGGGCAGGGGCTTCACCTCCCCAGTTCGCTATGTGCAGCCAACCTCCACATCCCTGCTGCCCCAAGGTGGGATAGACAGCAAATCAGAAAACACATAGATTTGAGAATTTGGAAGCCGTCTTGTTTTCGCATTATCAAGTAGCTTCATCTATCAATGTTGTTTGCCTTGTGGGCCTTTTTGTCATAACTGTGTAAAAGAAGGACAACAAAAGAAAAGGAAAACATTCCCAAACCACTGTAATTAGGACTTTGTCAAGGTTTGTAGTTGGCATAGTATAATAAATTACTTTTTTAATGTTTTACTTTAGCTATAATAGTGACTTATACTAGCCTAAGCTATAGTATAGAATTAATTAATCCGTACCTGCTCCAGCAGAGACTTACACCAGCCTTAGCTACAGTTGTAATTTTTTTCTAGCTTAAGCTACAGTAGTGAATTAAGCCTTACTTACCTAAAATATAGAGTGACTTACACCAGCCTTAGCTATAGAAGTAATATATACTAGACTAGGCTATATAAGCCTAACCTTCACTTATCAGCCTCAGCTTCAGTAGTAATTTATACTAGCCTAAACTACAGTTGACTTTCACCTGCCTTATATACAATAGTGATTTATATTAGCCTAAGTTATAATAGTGACTTACAGAAACCTTACCTACAGTGGTGACTTACAGCAGCCTAATAGAGTAGTGATTTAAACTAGCCTAAGCTATAATAGTGATATGCATAAGCCTTAGCTACATAATGACTTACACCAGCCTTATTTACAGTAGTGATTTATACTAGACTAAGCTATAACAGTGACTTACATAAGCCTTATCTATAGAAATGACTTACATCAGCCTTAACTAAAGTAGAGACTTACACTATCCTAAGGTACAATGTCAATGACTTACACTGCCTTATAATATAAAACCTTCTGTTATTTGAAATTGGGCTTTTAAACCCTTGAATGCTGGAACAGTTTTAAAAACTGTGCAGTGCTCTGTAACACTCACTGAATAAAAGCCCAGGTTCTATCAACAGAACATGGCACAACTGGCTTGCATCAGAACTGGTACAATTCTTCATAGTAACCTCAGTCTCAATTTAATAAAACCTTACCTTAACCCTTTGAGTGCAAGAGGGGTTTGCAATGCATTGCTACCCCTCTGGCACTCAAAGGGTTAAAATCACAGAAAAAAATAGGTAACGCTCTTAAAGGGATAGTAATGTTTCATAATAAAAGTAGCTCCAGTTAATCTTCATAGTATTTGGACCATGGAGAGTGTTATTTCAAAACTGTCAGAGTTGTAGCTCAAGAGTAATTGAATGATAAAGTACCCACTTCCCGCCCCTTTTACTGATGTAATACTGCTCACCTCAGAGCAGCAAGACTGTCTGGATGGATTGCAGTTGGACAGTCTTCATTGAGAATAAGGAAAAACCTGAAAAACCTGTCAATGGGAGTTTTTCTTATGCTCACAGTAAGAAGATATGCCTTTACATAGTAACATAGTAGATGAGGCTGAAAAAAGACATGCGTCCATCAAGTCCAGCCCATGCCAAAAACACCCCTGTTGATCCAAAGGAAGGCAAAAAAAGCCCTCTGGAGCCATTTCCAATCTAGCCCCAAGTGTGGGGGGAGAAGGTATTCCTTCCTGACTCCAGTTGGGAGATAAATAGTTCCCCAGATCAATATCCCATCTGCTTTGAAGCCATCTGTCATAATTCTCAATATTGTTCTGTGCTAGATAGACATCCATTGCTTTTTTGAATGCAGTTGCATTATCTGCAAGCACAACATCCCGAGGCAAAGAATTCCATAGCCTTACTGCCCTTATTGTAAAGAATCCCTGCCTTTGTTTTAGTCGAAAGCACCTTTCCTCTAGTCTTAACGGATGACCTCTTGTTCTTAGCTCAGCTCTTTGTGTAAATAATTAATTGGATAGTTCTTTGTATTGACCTTGAATGTATTTGTTAGTATCATATCACCCCTTAGACGTCTCTTCTCTAATGTAAACAAACTCAGTTTGGCTAGTCTCTCTTTATAACTCAGTTCCTCCAATCCCTTTACCAGTTTTGTTGCACGTCTCTGCACCTTTTCCAGTTCAGTAATTTCTTTTTTAAGAACAGGCGCCCAAAATTGTACCCCATTTTCTAGATGAGGCCTAACCAAGGATTTATACAGAGGTAGGATAATATTAGCATCCCGTGCTTCTACACCTCTTTTTATGCAGGCTAGTACCCTATTTGCTCTTGCAGCAACTGAGTGACTTTGTACACTGCTGTGAAGTCTATCGTCTATCCCTTGCTGCAATCTGTCCGGTTAAGTGACCAGATCCCACATCTTAGGGGATGTGGCTTACACTAGGTTAAAGGGGCGGGAAGGGAATACTTTATCATTCAATTACTCTTGAACTACAACACGGACAGTACTGAAATAACACTCTCCATGGCCCAAATACTATGAAGATTAATTGGACCTGCTGTTTTGTGACAAATTACTATCACTTTAATTTATTAATACATTTAGCGCAAGATGTGTTTTTGTTGATGAATTATAAGAAAGTGCATTGTGTCTAAAAAAATACTGCATATAAATACATGCAGTTTTAAATTTGAAAAAAAAAATGCATTAGCATTGCTAACCTTTCATAGAAGCAACAAGGTTTTCTATTACCATAAATTCACACTTTTATTAGCATATCCAGTTTTTACAGAAGTGATTTTTTTATTAACTTTAATAACTTTTCTTAGACACAATGAACATTTTTATTAACATTGATAATTTTCTAGAAGCAATGCCACATTTATTAGCAATATGATTTTTTTTTCGGTTACAAAGCAAATGTTTTGATATAAAATTAATTTTCTACTGTTATTAAATATGACAAGCACAATCATAATCACTATTTGCTTTGCTCTGAGATTTTATTGCACTATTGTATTAAATAGCCCCCAGTGAGTTCAACATATATACTCTAAGGGCCATATTGCCAAAAGAAAAGTGGAGACGTTCTGGGGCAAACCATTTGTGTTGGAGACCACTAAAGCATTCTAGCAAATAAATGGGAATTTTCAGTCCTCCCCTACAGGGCTAATGGTTTGCTCCAGAACTCCTCCACTTTTCTTTTCAACATACGGCCCCAAAGAATTTGTTAACTGCCATGATTATGCATTATCAGGTAGCTTCATTTATCAACGCTGGTCGCCTCGGGGGCCTATTTGTCATAACTGCAGAAGAGAAGGTGCTTGGGAAAAAAAACAGAACAAAAGAAAAACATTCCCATTCAAATCACTGTGATTAGGCAGTACTTGGATTTAATATTTTACCAGAGTTTTGCCATAGTTTTACAGCTGGCAGAGTTTGATAAATGTACCTTTTTAAATGATACCTATCTTTTATTTGTGACTTACATCAGCCTTAGCTATAGTAATATTTTTTAAGCTAAAGCAGTGACTTGCCTAGTAGCTACAGTAGTGACTTGTACCAGTCTTATCTACAGTAGTAATTTATAACAGTATAAGCTATAGTAGTGAATTACATAAGCATTAGCAACAGACATGATTTATACCAGTCTAATCTACAGCAGTGGCTTATACTAGCCTAAGGTATAGTAGTGGCTTACACCAGCATTATATACGGCATAGCTGTCTAAATTCAGTCCTCAAAGGCCATCAACAGCCCAGGATTTAGGGATTTCCCTGCTTAAGCACAGGTGAATTAATCAGTGGATCATTATTTTGACTCACCTGTGCATAATCAGGGAAATCCGTAAATCCTGGACTGTTGGTGGACCTTGAGGACTGAACTTAGACAGCACTGATCTACAGTAATGATTTATACTAGTCTAAGCTATAGTAGTGACTTACTTAAGCCATGGTTACAGCTATCTTTTACACTAAGCTTAGATACTGATGTGACTTAGATCCAGTCTTAGATACAGCAGTAATGTACACAAGCCTTAGCTTCAGTAGTGATGTTTACTAATCTAAGCTATAGTGGTGATTTACACCAGCTTTAGTTCCAGCAGTTACATACAGTAACTTTAGCTATATCAATGACTTACACCAGCCTTACCTACAGCAGTGACTTAATTTGGCCTACCTACAGTAGTGAATTAAACTGGCCTCAGATACAGCAGTGACTTAGCTAAAATAGACTGACAAATATTATGTTAGATACCCATCAGTTCCAAATGGGGAAGAGAATGTCAAAATGTGAAAAGTAGGCATCTATAACAAAACCTCCCACCTGATGTTAACTAATCGAATTAAAGATATATTGAGAGGTTTAAAGCACCTAAAAGAATTATCGAATCTTTTGTCTTGGAGAAAAAAACAGCAATGGATGACTATCAAATAAATGTATTAAAAACACACACTCGGCAGTATATTAAAATGAATAAAATAAAAACAATAGCAATATCTAGGTGTAACTGAGAGGCATACTAAGGAGCACACTTTGTGTTCACCACCTCGTGTGCATGCCCCCCCAGCAGAACCCCTCAAAATAATATTTATATTCTATTTCTGGAATTATTTATACAATTACTGGCAGCAATGAAGGACAATATATTGCTGCACAATACCCATGGCATTTAATATTTGCTTAATTTGAATAGTGGACATACATTTGTACTGAGTGTTTACTATTGAATAACTTGACACTAGCTTTTATCATCTGGATTACTTCACTTTCATTCAATATGGAACTTGATTTCCCCTTCATTTTGGATTGATGAACACACTTCACCAATTTTTCAGACACTGGTCTTTTGAGTCCTTCTGAGACAGCTACTGTACTTACTCAAATATCAAGACATACACTTGATATTACTTGATATTACCTTGTTTTCCATAAAACCATACATCAAATACATTGCAAAATGATTAGGAAATACAGTCAAGATGTTGACAAGGTTAGAAATAATGATTTTTAATTTAAATAATAATTGTTTCCTTCAAACTCTGCTTTTGTCGAAGAATCCTCCATTTGCAGCAAATGTAGATATTTTATTAAAAATCAGCCGTTTCCAGCTACAATAGTCATGTACAACATTAACAATGTCTACACTGTATTTCTGATCCATTTTACGTTATTTTAATGGGCAAGATTTGCTTTTCTTTCAAAAACAAGGAAATTTGTAAGTGACCCCTAACTTTTGAATGGTAGTGTATATTATATAACTTTTTTGAAGAAGTTTATATAATCCTATTAGGGATACATGCACTGAAGTTTGATGCTATGGCGATGTGTGTCTGGTGATGTGTGGGGAGCACATTGCCTTATTGATCTAGGTACATATCGCCACATGCACTCAAATTTAGGAATGCAAGAGGAGTGGAGGAGAAGTTCCCCATTAGCATACAGGCAGGTGAGGGCTGGCAATGTGTGGCCAGGGGGGGAGCAAGTACAATCAAGTGGGCCAGTTCTATTACCGTTCCAGCCCACTGTCCCAGCACACCCCCTTTTGATAATTTTAAAATTGGCATCAGAGGAGGGCTGGCAACGTGTGGCCTGTGGGGGGGGGGTACAATCAAGTGGCCCAATTCTATTATCGATCCAGCCCACTGTCCCAGCACACCCCATTTTCATAATTTTAAAATTGCCATTAATGTTGTGAAGTAAGTGATGCAACAGAGCTTACAGTTGAAATGGAGCTAAACTAGTAATACTAGAGAGTGTACAGTTGAAATGGAGCTAATGATACTACAGAGCTTACAATTAAGTAAAGCTACACTAGTGGTACCATAGAGCTTACAAGGGAAATTGTTTATGCTGCTAGTGTATCTCCATTTGGATTATAGCTCTGTGATATCTCTTGTGTAGCTGCATTTCGTTTGTAAGCTCTGTGGTATCACTAGTGTAGCGCCATTTACAGCATCAAGCAGGTGGCCCACTGGCCCAAACATATGTCTGGCCCAAGGGGGTATTGCCCCCTGCCTCCCAGGCCAGCACTCCCTTGCATACAGGGTTGTCAAACTGCTTGCGATGTGGAAGTCTGAGAGCAGTGGGGGAGAGGAGAGAATCCTTTCAGCACCATGAACAGTATCTCTCCCTTAACTTTTGAGTGCCATAAGAATGTACATTGCACAAACCTGTGGCACACAAAGGGTTAGAAAAGTGCACCAACCAGTAAGCAATCATCCACTCAGCTCTGTGCCATATTTGTAGGGCATCCCCATTATTAAAAAAAATGGAATTTAACTCATTGGCTGTTAGAGATGTCATACGTACAATTTCATTATCAGTTGTGTTACAGAAGAATGTATTATGTATCATGTACTGTGAATAAATAAACTCTGGGATGAGCTCTTTGAACTAGTATGTGTAATCATGCACTGACAATTGCCATTTGATATTGACTTATGTAAGTTCATTATCTTTATTGTTTTATGTTTCCATATTGCTATTAAATTTGATTATACCGACAGGTACATTCTCTTTTTTCTCTGATTGCTACAGTTCACCATTCCCTCCATTCATGACAGCATCCTCCATTCTGTATTTTACCTCCTATAAGTCACTCTTCTTCCCTCACTCATTTTTGACTTTTCTTTGTCCTCCCTCCATATCACCTCATCCTATCCTACTACCCTCCATATAGTTATGTCCTCTTGGCCTTTCCTTCCCCCCTCTGTGAAAAAAAGTCCTTCCTTGTGTTTGCCATCTACATTGCTCCCTTTGTCCCTCTTTCACTTTTTCTACTCCACCTTCACTCCCATTCATCTCTCCTTCCTCACTCAGCTTGCTCATCTCCCGTTCACCCTCCAGCTCTCCCTTTTTTAATCCCCTCACTCACTCTAATGCATCCTCCCTCAGTTTGCCTGCATACACTTTGTGTGCTTGATTGAAGAAGTCCCATCTGTTTCCATCCTTGAGCAGTGTGTTTGGCGATGTGAGGATGGAAGAAGATGCCACCCATGCTGAATGAGTAGTGCACTTCTGCTCACATCATCAGACACACTTCGCAAGGCCAGCAGCATGTCTGCTAGCGTGACTGCATGTGATTTTGCCAAGCAGCACCACTAGCATCTGTTCACATCTGCACAACTCAAAAAACACTGTCTGGTGAGGAGAGCATACATGAGTTCTGGAGAGGTGAAAATTTCTACTTTAACCACATGCCCACTATACAGCACTAAGAATTGCTGTTGTAATTCATCCGCACGCTGCCTGCCATCCAAAACTGCTTTGTACTGCATATCTGTCTTCCGGCATCTAGAATCGATACTGGGATACATTCACACTATACCCATTACAATTGTACACAAAGATAATTGCCACTCTAACTAACACTAATTGATACATGTCCCCACCCATTTGAGTGTCAAACAGGTATTTAACGCAATGCTTTGGATATCCCTCTGGCATTCAAAGGGTTAAAACGCATCCTCTGCATCAACCCCTGAAATCTTTTATACCTGAAACATTGTGGCTCATTCTCTGATATCTATTCAGATAGGTCTAGACACCATAGAAAGCTACAGGGAGATCCCAACATAAAACCTCGGGTTGACGATGTTGGGATTGCGAACTCTGACAGCAGAGGCTTCTATCTGAGCTTAGTGCATGTGATGAATAGTCACATTAATAATAACATATAAACACACCCACATAAATACGATAATGGCTCATTAACAAGTATTTCCAATGAACCATTGTTCAACAAAGTAGTAAACCTGTTAAAGGCATGGTGGATTCATGGCAATGGTTGCAGATTGTGTCAGATTGGTGGCAGATTTACTGGGATAAGATGGTGAAGCCACCTTAGTTCTCTCTGTCGATATGCTATCAATACCACTTTGCCACCATTTCTCCATCCTTGCCTCTTATCACCTCTTGATGCATCTGCCCCAAGATTCTTTAACTATATATATTCATAAAGTAAATATAGGTGTGTGTTTTTTTTAATTACAGACTAATAAATTAAGTGCAACAGATCATTTCTATACTACTATTTTATTACGTAGACCCCTGAACTTAAGCTCTGCCATAGAGCACATTTAAAAAAATAATTTCGGATGCCAACTGGTGCTGTTGCCGTTTGAGTAAAAAAATTAATTTAACCCTTTATGGACAAGGACAAATATTTATGTAATGAGGATACTGTAAAATTTAAATGCCTTAGAGAGAGTGCTGAATACACCAATATTTCTGAAGTATAATGAAATGAAAATAAAAGGTTGATTGTCAATTCCAGCTTAGGGTGATATATTCATTGAAGTATTTCAAGAAAAATAGTATGCATATGAAATCTACTGAAAGAAAGTGAGGTGAATTATTTACAATCTAAAGTATTTACGGGCTGCAGTTTTATTTGATTCTATCCATGCATCCAGCTCAGCAGCAGGATACTAAGTGTTGCTCTGTAAGATGCCTTCACTTGAACAATACCATGAAATTATTTAGCATTCTGCATTCTGTTCTAATAGCCCAGCATTCTGTAATAATTCCAGGTGATTTAAGTGTAGTGCCCATACTGAACAATGCATTCATTTATCTATTAGCTAGAACAGCCTGTACATTCACATACTGCACTGTATAGCTTGCTGTTCCTGATTCTCTTTTTCTTGGATAACAGGATTAAATTAATTTCATTTTTGTAGACTTTGCATTCTAGTATAAATTACCCAAAGACATCTGCTTTTGTCAAGTTCAGTCTCAGTAATAACACAGCCGAGGGGGCAGCATTAACCTTTAGAGTGCCAGGGGAATGTGCTAGAGCTTTGCTCCTCAGGCACTAAATGATTAATGGACAATTATCATGACCACAGAGAGGCTCATATACTAAGAATAACTGAGGGGTAATGCACTAAAGTGCGATAAACAAGTGGTGAGGAGACTGCTTCTCTGGTGATATCAGTTTTCCAGTTCTTATATTATTCTATGGAGCTAATGCACTACGATCTCTCCGATTTTAGAGATCTTAGTGCACCAATGAATAACATACAACTTGAAGAGTTTATGACAATGGAGAAGTGGCCACTTTCTCACCACTTTATCATACCACCCACCAGGAGTAAATCTGGGGCAAACCACTTGGTATATAGGGGTAAATCAAAATCCCCTAAGTCCGCATTTATTTAAATGGGGGTTTAACTACTTGAATGCTATATATTGCAGGGTAAATCCTGCTTAATAAAACAAGGGTACTCCCACTGCTGAGAGGTTTATTCAAAATTGACTAGTTCAAACTTACATTTCTGGAGCTGTTCCTCCATGGCCTGAAATTTTATGGTGGAGCTGAAGAAGCTATTGTCAGTCTATTGTCATAGATTTCTGTAGTAATGGCATCACTGTAAATTTTTAGGCCATGGATATACAGCAAAAAATACAAGTTTAACTTATAATTACATTTGAATAAAACATCACTCAGTAGTAAAGCCCATCCATATATGGAATCAGCCATGCTACCAACCCATAATTCTGCCTTCCTAGGTGGCTGCCTGGTTTACCTAATGTTCATCCCAATCCTGCAAGTATTCCTTTTCTATTCTGAAGCTATGGGCAACAGAAAAGAGATATCAACATGATCAGCAATAAACAAAGCATAAACACCATGCCCCATTTTTCTTGTTCATCTAACCTTCAGTGGGTGGAACTATCCAAGACAGGAGAACCATGGATGGTCCTATGGTATGTGTGGAGATGTGAACCACACGTTGGATGGTGGATGTAGAGTCTAATGCTAACCCTTTGAGTGCCAGAGTGTACACAATGCATTGCATAGCAATACCCCTCTGGCACTCAAAGGGTTAAACATTTAAGCAGTAATATAGTGGGAAAATATAGATTGGCACTCATGCTAAACAGATGATTTTGCAAACCACAGCCAAATTTCATAACAAATTAGAGGAGTATTCGGAAAATAATTGCTTTTATGAAACTAATTTGAGTGATTCATTGTGTTGGCTCCTGATATAGAATTCATAATTCTTGAATGCACCCAACTGCATTCTTTAATTATGAAAATATATGTATTGTAGAGGAGTAAAGCAAGGATACTCACTTTGATTGGAACAAGAATACCAAAAGGATGATGATTAGTGATCATGGTCCATTAGTAGTCATGATGGATATGAAATGGGTTAGAAAAACAGTTAAGGATGAAGTCGATGAGATGCTAAAGTCTTGAATGAAAGAGTCTGTATGCAGTTGCCGGTCTGTTTTTGATAGGTACTCAAAGTGAGTACTCTGTCTGGTGTCTGCTTCCTTAAGTCCCCTCGGGTATGTCAAATATATGCAAAAGAATAAATGGAAGACAGTGCACAGAGACCATCTAAGTGTAGTTATGCGATATTCAATAATTTGTAAGCATATGTGTGATATACAATAATTATTTAACAAAGAAAAGTACTTAATTAAAATATTTTAAAATAGCATAAAAGAATGCATAAAAAATTATACAGTGTACATTTATAGTAGTACTACATAGACAGAGAAGAGTGCCTTCAATACATGATAGTGGACCTTTATGGACTAGTAGGGGACAGGACCTATTTAGGGCATTTCTGGGAACTGGTCCTTTTCCTCAAGTTGAGATTCAATCTCAGCTTGAGGAGGGGACAAGTTCCCCAAAACGAGTTGAATAGAAATTATTTATCAAAAAGAACTTAGTGGACGTGATTGGACTAATTTTCGGCACCAACAAAATACAGCTGATTGCAAGAAATCTGGATACTAGTGCATTGGCTGGAAACGGAGAACCAGGAGATCACAGGAGAGACCAGAGAAATCTTGCTCTATCTCCGGGGACATCTTGTGAGCAGTTAGCACTCTAATACATGAGCTGTGTATGATCTAATATAATTATCTTGTTGCTGGAGGGTAGATGAGCATCTGACACCCCCTAGAGATAAGCCACTAATTAGACATAAGGTTTATAAAGTAATTCGATCTGGTAATAACCCCATAAATAGGTCCATAAAGGTCCACTGTCATGTATTGGAGAACCTCTTCTCTGTCTGTGTAATAAACTACACTTAGAGGGTCTCTGTGCTCTATCTTCCATTTCTTCTTTCACTCTGATTATTACTACAGTTACAAGAGGTAGATCAATTACTGTCACATTCTGCGGGGGAGAAGTACCTTCATTAAACCAGTGAAATTATCAAACTTGCTGTGGATTCTTAAAACCCTCAGACAGATTCCCCAAATATATTTTTTTGTGGTTTTTTTTTTGTAATATTTTTATTGAGACAATTTTCCTTACATAGAAAGAGAAACATCATGAGTACAATCAGTGAGGTACGGAATAAACATAATAGAGGTAATAGTAGAGAAAACATCGAACTCTACTCCGAACATTAAGACTACAACCAATGGAGACTTGTTTCCAAAGACAGAAACAATTTGCACAATGTGAACAATGAAGTCACCAATAATGTGGTCTTGAAAACAATACCCTGAGACAGTTATATTATAATCAATTGTAAGGAACTAGTACTCATGATGATTAAGAAACAAGAAACAAGAGAGAAACAAAAGAAGTAAAGTAAGAAGGAGGACAAGAAAAGAAGAAAAGAGAGGAGGAAGGCTGGGAAAGGGCAGAAGGGCAGGGACAGGGGGAATCAGTTCCTGCTACCAGCCAATGTGCCTTACAACCAAGCTCTCAGGCAGTCAAGATCAGCCCATACAGATCCAATTGTGAAGCAGTGGTATAATGCAATTTCTCCATTTGTAAATTATGAAAGATTAATTGCTCCAGGTCTCTGCCACTGGGCACCAACGTTGATTTCCAGGCTCGAGCCAGGAGGAGTTTTGCCACCACTAAGATATTTCCAGAAAGTAGCCTCAAGTGATGAGGTAAATTTACAGAAAAAAGGTGCAGGAGCTCCAAATCTGGGGATTTAGGCAGAGGTATAGAAACAGAGAGGTTCAACAGATTGAAGACCAAAGACCAATAATCCTCCAATTTAGAGCAGGACCACCAGATATGTTCCACTGTGCCAACTTCTAAGTTGCACCTCCAACATAAGTTGGAGGAACGAGGATAGATGTAGGCTAATCGCGAAGGGACCAGGTACCACCTATAAAAGACCTTTCTAGTAAGCTCCCGATGGTTTGTACAGTGTGAGAAGGTAAAAGAACAAGAGATCACCCTATTCCATTGAGATGGAGACAGCTGACAACCCAACTCTCGCTCCCCAAACATGTTTAATAGCAATCCTGATGTCGCTTAGACTAAGGGACTCTGTCTTGCTAAACCCAAACATTGTTCCTAAACCATTTCCAGCTCTATCCTTGGATGTATTAAAAACCATTTCTCAAGCATAGATCTAAAAGATTGGACCTCTAAGGGTCTTCAATTTTTAAAGAACTTTTCCTTATGGGTAAAGCTCAGCATTTTGATAGATTGCAAATATATCACTCTATTACCTCTACTCACTTCAATATACTCTAACAAATATTTAATTTTTCATTTAAAGTTGTAAGACAGAGTTCTACCTCACTCTATGGCAATAGAGAACATATGTATGAAGAGCAATAAGATCTCAGGTAGCATTTCTGTATTTTACCATCTTCTCTCTAACCCAGCTGTATTTACTAAAACCCTGTATGTGCATGACTGAGATAGTTCTTTCTGTTTCATTCTCTGAAACACAAAGGCATCAGGCATTATTAGTCCTAAAAATGATCCATTTGCACAAATCCCACTGAGGAAGCTGGTAATGTTCAACTGGTACTTGGTTCCCTTTATAATTCACCACATTTTCCCTAATTCTCCTGATTCCTGTTACAAAAATTGTGTATGAAGGGCAGATATGATTCATGTTTGGTTGCCCTGCCTCAGGCAGGAAAACAGTACCGCCAGGTTTTTAACATCCTAATGAAACTCTCAGACTGCCAGATCATTTCCTGCATGAAAATGTCTCTGTTATTGATAAATATACAAAAAAACCCTAATGTAAGATTATAACACACTTATTCATAGCCAATAAGCCCTCATTGCTAAATACTGGAATCTAGTTGCCCACTGTGGAGCAAGTTACAGCTCTCACAAATAACAACTGCACTTACAATGAAATGTCTTACTTCACAAGAGATGGTGGCTAGTGTTGAGCGAGCATGCTCGGCCGATGCTCGGATCGGCTCGAGCATCGCTCTGCTCGGCACATGGCGGTACTCGTACGAGTACCGCCATGTGCTCGCCCGGCATGTTCGGGTGGCGGGGATCTGTGCCGAAGGAGGCACAGATCTGAAGACGCTCCGCTGGACCACCAGGGACTGGAGGTAGGGGGCATTGTGGAGATGAAGGGGGCATAGCGGAGATGAAGGGGGACATTGCGGAGATGAAGGGGGTATAGCGGAGATGAAGGGGGCATAGCGGAGATGAAGGGGGACATTGCGGAGATGAAGGGGGTATAGCGGAGATGAAGGGGGCATAGCGGAGATGAAGTGGGACATTGCGGAGATGAAGGGGGCATTGCGGAGATGAAGGGGGTATAGCGGAGATGAAGGGGGCATAGCGGAGATGAAGGGGGACATTGCGGAGATGAAGGGGGCATTGCGGAGATGAAGGGGGCATAGCGGAGATGAAGGGGGACATTGCGGAGATGAAGGGGGTATAGCGGAGATGAAGGGGGCATAGCGGAGATGAAGGGGGACATTGCGGAGATGAAGGGGACGTTGCGGAGATGAAGGGGGCATTGCGGAGATGAAGGGGGTATAGCGGAGATGAAGGGGGCATAGCGGAGATGAAGGGGGACATTGCGGAGATGAAGGGGGCATTGCGGAGATGAAGGGGGCATAGCGGAGATGAAGGGGGACATTGCGGAGATGAAGGGGGACATTGTGGAAGAGGGGCATTGTGGAGATGAAGGGGGGCATTGACCAGGCACCCTCCCCTCATCAGAGCAGGGGGTGCCTGGTGTAATGCTCGTGTCGCCCCATTCAATTCAATAGGGCTCGGGTGCTCGGCCGAGCACTCGAGCCTCCGGCGGTGCTCGGTCAGAGCACCCAAGCACCCGAGCATCGGGGTGCTCGCTCAACACTAATGGTGGCCTGAAACTTGATATTGAATGGTTCCAGTGGAAGGACAGTCATTACTGCAATGTTATGCTCTAGTCCATAAATCTCATATTGCTAGTGCCTTGTTTAAATCAAAGACTATTCACCTCTGTCCCCATGCTTCTTTTTTTTTACCTTTTCTCCTCTTTCCTTAGTTTTCTATACCCCCCATCTCCTACTTATAGAGTTAGAAACAGATATTCAGTTGGTGCCACAATGATTTCAATGTGTCTATTCCTGTTACAACACCAACTTTTCCACTTCACTGCATACATGAATAACTCAAGGCGGTCACTGTAAATCCTTTCATTTCACTAAAAAATTAAAGATTAAAAATAGATATACATTTTTCTTTATTTTTTCATAAGGCAGTTGTAACTCAGTACACATACTGCCAAATTTCAGTTTCATTGGATCCTTTTGTCCCTTAGACTGTAAGTTCTCAAGAGAAAGGCCCTTTGATCCTTCTGCATTTTATCTTCTAACAATTCTGTTTTAATGTCTTACTATGTATATTTCCTATTGTACAGTGCTGCAGAATATGTTATGCCTTTATAAATAAAGGATGTCAAAGGTAATATCCAAGAAAGGGTTAAACAAGAGAACCTATTAGGCTGGATAACTTCACATAAATAGATAAAATTAAATTTGAGAACTTTACACTATATTAGGTATTGACACGTTACTTCACGGTAAAGAATTGATTAAAATAATCAATCCCGAATATTTGTACAAAAATATATATAACTTATTTAATTAAAATATAATATATATAAAGTATAAACAACAATTATATAAATGAGTGACCAGCAATTACAATAGATATACAGTAACTTAAACCACAATTATCACCATTAGGATTACCAGCAATTAAAGGGTTAACCACACATAGGTATATTCAGAGATGCAGCATAGAAAATGATAACTGATCCAATAATTAATTAAAATACAATTGGCAGCATCATATATGAATACCTCTGCCCAGAAACTGTATAAACTATGCTAATTGAGGTTTAAGGTAGGTTGTCAGGTGAGCAAACTTTAATATTAAGCTAGGTCCTCTGAAAGTTTCCTTATACCATATATAATAACCAAATTTAGAGAAACTAACTGGAATAAAATCCCAGATTTAGATCACTAAAATTTAATTATCTACCGATTTCACATATTGTTTACCTTCTGAATAAGGCATATAAATTGCATTTAATATAGTCAATAATATATTATACCAAAAATATACTTAGAATCAATCTAATAACATATGTCTAGACTAGTTGAACAGCCTGTTACACGGGCCACAGTGCCACTGCCACCCGGTCGCGGGGCAGTCACGCGCAGTAGAGAATGCCCGCGCCGCGGCTGATACAGAGCTGTACGCTCCTTCGGAGCGCCCAGCTCTGTATCAGCCGCAGCGCGGGCAGTCTCTAGTGCACATGACTGCAGCACGCGCAACAGTGACTACTGCACATGTTGCGGCGTTACACACAATTTAGCGAATTATTATATAGGCTAGTATACCAAACTTCATGCAACATATATCATACACATGACCATAGCAATCCTACGTAAAACCTATAGGGTATTCCAAGGATTAAATCACTAGTAAAATATAGGATGCCACACCCAAGATGGCTGCTTCTTTTGTTTAGTGTTTAAAAACTTTCACTGTACAAAAGTGTAGACCCAAAACATACACAAAGAAATCCAAAGAAACACCTCAAAATAAATAGACAAATAGCAGTTAAAGGGTTAATAAATGAATTCAAAGAATTCCCCAGATCAATTTTAGCTATTATAACCTTTCCAGAAACACAATATGTTATTCTAGGAATGCCAAGAATTATATTAACTAATATATAAACCAAGCTATTTAACTATATTACACTTATCTGGCAAAATATAACAATTTATCAATAAATTAATGAATTCCGTTTAATTCAGAATTACCACAGCTAATATAGCTTATTATAATTGATCCCAAATGGTTGGCCAGTCCAATTAAGACAAATTATAAGAAAAATTAATTTTCTTCAAATACAGAAGAAATATATATTTGATTCTGAATTTTGCAGAATTTAAATAAGGAAAGATATATAGTTACCAGTCCAATAAGTGGGGATTTCTTAGGATTTCTTTAGCAGACAGCCAGGTATATAGCAGGAATTGAAGAGCCAGGAACTAAGAGGAAAAAGCCCCAAGACCCCTTTTCTCCCTAAACTTACATATTTATAATGTAAAATTACCCTTCCTCTGATTGGATAGAGATCCATCTCATTATGCAGTGACATCATGCATATTATTATGGAAAAATTCCAAAGCACTAGTAGTATATATAGCCTATATAGATAGAGATGGCACTCTTACACCACCTAAAAATTTTAGATATGATAATTTTTGTGTCATCAGTGATGCATTGAAGAGGTCATTAGACGTCATATAAATATGTCATCCTACCGGACTTTCTCACATGGGAGTACATTTTCTTCCCAGACTTTGAGATTTTCTCATAAGATAATAATACTGCTTGAGACTGTGGTTGTCTGCAATTCGATATCAATCACCATAAAAGTCACCTAGATATTTTTCACTCCCATCTAGGTAAATAGAAGCCCCTTTTGTCCAGAAGAATGAGCTAATCTAAACACATTTTAAACACAGATTTTAGACAATTTGGTTTAAAAGAAAAATTAACCATTTCCTCCCCATCATGGCAATGTCTCTTACAAGGATAATAATATGTGCCAAAAAAATTAATTAAGAAACAAAAACAAAACAACAGGGAGCACCAATAGTGCCTTATCACACTGGTACCATCAATTTAATATTACCAAAATGTATCCACTCATATTGTACAGTGGCTGTATAAATACATACGCACATGTACAGCTTAAAGGGCTTGCAGAGAACTCACCACCATCTCTGCTCGGTGTCTCCAACAGACTACTCAAGTCCTCATGGAAAAAGTAAAGGCAACCTCTCAAGAATGGTAGGATATATTCACTTCAATATTGTTTTTATTATTCTACTATTTTAATAAATTTGCAAAAGTACTACTTTGTAACTTGAAGCTTGAGCAGTTCCTTTGTTTCCATGAGGACACAGGCAGTCTGTTGGAGACACCAAGAAGAGATGGTGGTGAGTTCTCTGCATATGTATATATACAGAGGGTATACATTTTTGATAATATTTAATTGATGATACCAGTGTGATAAGGCCCCACTATTGTTTTGGTTTGTTTCATATTTTGAGGAGAGTTGGGGAGAGCAGCCTTTTCCATTGAGGAAATAAAGAAACTGACAGTGTACAACTCAATATTTCCTTGAGTCCTCACTGCTGGTCTGCACATAAGTGCATGTCCAGCTGTTTTTTTTGTGAGTACCATGCTAATGGTGGTGGTAGGGTGAAGAATATGCTATTATCACAGTGCCCGTGATCCTTTCTGCATGGCAACATTGCTACTTTTGGGTTTCACTCTGTACGGTTCTTATTGGTCATTGGGTTCTGACTTGGCCTAGGACTAGTCCTTTTATACCTGTCATTTTTTCAGCGCCCTTTCGTGGTGTACCTGTACCTAACATTTGAGTTGCTGCATGATCCTGCTCCGTGTATGACCTGGCTCGCCTGACTACGCTTCTGTTGTTCCTGAGTTGATTCCATTTCCTGGCTGACTAGGACTGACTGACTACCTCCGTGTGCACAGAACTGGCTTTGTCTGAGAATCTGCTTCCTTTGCTGACTAGGACTGGCTTACTACCTCTGTGTGTACCGAACTGGCTTTGGCTGAGAACCCGCTTCCATTGCTGACTAGGACTGGCTGACTACCTCCGTGTGTACCGAACTGGCTTTGGCTGAGTACCCACTTCCGTTGCTGACTAGGCCTGGCTGGCTACCTCCGTGTGTAGCGATCTGGCTTCTGGCTTCTGACCCTTCTGCGTTACTTTGAGCTCCGTTACTCTCACTCTCATTACCACTCAGCGACTTCCGTTACAGCGCCTAGCATCTTGCCTGCTACTCCATAGTATACCTGGGAGACTGAGTTGCGAGTAGTTACCTAGCATTCTAGGGATTCGGTCACTTGCCAGTATCCGGTCTGTGAGTTGCCTACTATCTCCCTAGCGTTCTAGGGATCCGGTCACTTATCAGTATCCTGTCGGTGAGTTGCCTCCAATCTCCCTAATGTTCTAGGGATCCTGACACTTGCCAGGGTCCTGTCTGTGAGTTGCCTCCGCTATCCCTAGTGTTCTAGGGATCCAGTCACTTGCCAGTATCCGGTCTATGAGTTGCCTCCGATCTATCAAGTGTTCTAGGGATCCGGCCACTTGCCAGTGTCCTATCTGTGAGTTGCCTACTATCTCCTTAGAGTTCTAGGGAGCTGGTCACTTGTCAGTGTCCTGTCTCTGTGTTGCCTCCTATACTCCCTAGCATTCTAGGGATTTGCCCTGTAGTTACCTGCCACAAGTCTCCGTGTGCCTTCCCGCGGCTTTGGTACTGCTGCGGTTTGCTATGTTCCAGTATCCAGCCTACGGATCAAGACTACTTTCATTTGCATATTATTTCTGTTGTCATCCTGACCTGTGACAGATTGGGAAGTACCACAGTACTGTCCCTATCTGGGCCCGAGTAGGTTGATCATTTCCTTGCTGATTATTTATTTTCAGTAAAGCTGATCTTAACCTTACCTAAATTGTCTGAGTGTTCTCACAAAACCGTGGAAGATATTGCACAAACAAGGGCATGTGTTTTCTTTTTTTTTCTAAAAAAACTTAATTAGCACCCATATAAAAAATGAAGCAAGCATTAGGCTCAGTAAGAATCAGTAAGACATAAACAAATTGCACTTATTTAAAAGACCAAGTTTCAGAAATAACATACTTGGAAATATTCCCTAGTAATTTTAAGACCTTAACTCCAAGCTGTCAGTCTCTTTAACTTTCATATGGTCTGGTTAGGGACAGCAGCTAGATCAGACTGAATTCCTATTGGTAGACTTCCCCTGTGTGACATGACCTCGAAATGAATAATTTCTCCTTCTGTGCAGCTTACTGACTAGCAATAAGCCAGGTTTAAATGAGAAGAAATGTCTGAAATAACTATATATTGGTCAGAAAAAGGAAACAATGAATGGAAATGGTTCATACTATTATAAATACCGTGTACTTCTAATTTAGTGTAAAATCTTTCTTTGGATAATAAAAACTAAAATAGAATTACATGTGTTGCGTACGAGAGGGGTACGCAACACATTGCAGATAAATACGGTGTGCATCCCCTGGCACTCAAAGGGTTAATTCAATGGAAATTCAGGAATTTTTATTTGTCCACAATAATGCAGTTGGTTTGCTCAAGAATTACTCCAGTTCATTTTAGCACATCAACCTCAACATCTATTGTTTTGTTTATTTTATTTGGTGGCTGCAGGGTTAATGTTTCAGCCTGCATAGTATTCTGCAACACTGCCTGCACAAATGTGTATTAAGTGAGTCATTGCAAGAGCCTCTGACATAGAGCATCTCCTTCTTCCTACACCACAAATGCATGAGAGATTTCCTAGCATGAATCATATTACAACAGCTTAGACTAATGCCCTCATTAGATTCAGGGATGACGCTTATGTAGTACATATATAGTAGAATGCCAATATCCTGCAATTTAACCAGAAGTTAAATTTAGATCAAGATCGGTTTGAAAAGGAATTTTATCTCATTTACGCTTGCAGATAGATCAATATGTTTTGCAAGTTAGTATGTTGCTATGTTCAGTAAGACGTCCTAATTGATACAGCAGTCAGTGTTTGGCTGAATCTATCAGGATGAACCTGTGGATTTGTTTAGAGAGGAATTTCTTTGTTATTACTGCAAAATTGTTTAACATTTTTAGCAATACTGGTACTCAAAATAAATATTCAAAGACAAACAGTATCATGTTTTGATTAAAGGGATAGTAATACTTAAAATGTAAAAAAAATATGTTGTAGGGTTTATCCCCCTGAGTAAAACAAGGGTACTCCCACTGCTTAAAGGTGTTCTATTCAAAAGTTATTACAGTTCAAAGTTGAATTTTTTAGGCACAATATCACAGTGGCCTGAAATTGTACAGTGACGCTGTTGTCACACCATCCTATGGACAGCTCTGGTCGCGGGATCATAAATCTCCTTAGGATGGTGTAGCAACAGCGCCACTGTACAATTTCAGGCCACTGTGATATTGCACCTAAAAAATTCAACTTTGAAACTTAACAGCTTTTGAATGAAACACCTTTCAGCAGTGGGAGTACTCTTGTTTTACTCAGGGGGATAAACCCTACAACATATTTTTTTTTTACATTTTAAGTATTACTATCCCTTTAAAGGCATATTGTACCTACATGAATAAGTGGCTCTGGAATGATTTTCTAAAAAGAAAGGTCCAAGATAACCTTGTTTACATGGTATATTACACAGCTTTTGTATATTTTCTTGTGTATTGCTCTGATGAAGGGATAGTCAATTGCTGGCTCTCCAGCTGTTGGGGTCTATAACTCCTATTAAACTCAGTGAGTCCTTGGCTGGTTTGAGTCCAACAACTGTATACCCTATGCTCTACTGATCTCATTTATTAATAGTTACTGAAAGTTATTGAAACATTTATCCAATCTGAAAATCAGTCCTATAGTAGCTGTTTGTAGGGGTATTCACTAAGCAACAAAATTGCAGAGGTACCATTTTTGCAACTATTAATACCTGTTGTTAGTAGGAAAAAAATTGTTTAATTACAATCTACAGAAAATTCAAAGGGGTTGCACGTATTTAGAGGTGCTACATATAGGGAGGCTCTCTACTCATACAACATCCTTGGTCAACTTGGTCAATTAGATCTCTGCTCTTTTTGGCTAGTATGGTTAAATCATTATGTTGGCCAAAGCCCTGGGACAGTTGAGGAAAGTCACTGGTCTTTGGGGATCTAGCAACACCCAGGAATTTCTTTATGTATTGTGATTTTAAAGAAAAATTAGACTTTTTAATGAAAACCTATATGCTATAGTGCTTTTCTGAGTAAAACAAGGGCACTTACATAACTATCAGCTGTTTTATTCAAATGTTATAATAGTACAATACTGTTATACTCTGTGGAAACAGAGACTAGGGAAGCTTATTTCCTAAACGTTAAACTGACAGTAAGTGATTAAGTAGTTTCCATCATATTTTATGGATAACTTTTTTGTCAGTGACTCATCTCTCTCATATAACACAACAGAATGAGTATCATGAAACATGACCACTAGAGAGCTATGTTAATTAAAAAAAACAGCTTAAACTGAACTAAGTCTGCAAATATGCATTTCCCAGCAGCAGGCTGACATTTTTTTACTCAGTCAGAAAAGCCCTACATTATAGACTTTTTCATAAAACAACGTTAAGGGATAATAATGTTTCAACATAAATGCACTTCAATTATTCCTCATCATTGTTTGACCATGTATAGCATTATTACCATTCTGTATGGTAAGTAATTGAATTATATAGTGCACCCCTCCTGTCACTTTGACCTACGTAAGGCTGTTCTCTTCAGAGCAGCAAGATCGTTCAGATGGATCACTATGAGGGACAGTCCTCTGTGAGCATAAAGGAAAATCTGAAAACCTGTCAAGGAGGGCCTAGTTTTCCTTATGCTAACAGCCAGACTATTGTCCCTTGCTGTGATCTGTCCGGTCTGATGTCTGGATTCCACATCTGATGGGAGGCGACTTACAGAAGTTAAAAGGGGTGGGAGGACGACACTTTATAATTCAATTACTCTTGAAAGTCTCTACATGGTCCAAAAACTATGAAGAATAATCAAAGCTGCATTTATGCTGAAACATTACTATGCCTTTAACTGCTCCTTTAATGCAAAAAAAAAAAAAAAAAAAAAAAAAAAAATATATATATATATATATATATATATATACTTGACTTATGTATGAATGACTCCTACCTAGGTAAGTGCTTCTGATAAACAAATTAATACCCTCTTATTGTTATAGGCAAAGTTCCCTTTAAATGATTTGGAGGAAATTAAGTAATTCAGGTATGTGTTTATCAAGACAAAACTGGGTCAATTTTGGAGCAAAACAACAGCACCATATTCATGAAAGAAAATGTTTGCTAAATATAGAGTTGTTGTATTGACCCATAATTTTCAATATTTTTGACTTGATAAATTCCATGATGTCTTTATATCAATATGTCATTTTATTGGCTTCTGTAGTAATGTTTCTTTCCCATTCGTTCAAATTATTATTGTTTGTTAAATGTCCTCTTTCTATTTTGCTCCAAACTGATTTTGAAAATGTGTGATTGGGATATGTTTGGTCAATGAGCTAGTTGGATACAACCACAAGCATTTCAGAGAACTATCTGCACATCTAGAGAGTAATGGATATTACATACAGTATACTGCATAAACATGGTTTTGACAGGTACAATTTGAATTGAAAATAACATAGGCAAAACAGAGAGATCGCCAACAGAAGTCCCTTAGAGCTCTCTTTTCCCCTATGTCATTTTCATTATGAATCAGTTACTTTGCTTGTAATTTTTAAATGATTGAAAACCATGGATGCCTGAGGTTGCATTGTAAACGTCTCCAGCATACAAGGCATTTTAAAATATTTTTAATCTGTTATTAAAATACACAAATATTTCAGGACTTAATTGAAAATAATTTACACACGTATGAAGAATAAATGCAAATATTGCATTGTGTTTTAACATAAACCTGGTTATTTTTCCTATTTTTGTGTTGGGCAAAGATGCATTTTATTTTCAGTTTGTATTTCAGTAGTAGGCTGCATAACCTGCTGTATCGCATAAGGTCAATTAAAGATAACATTTACTTAATTCACTAAGTCCAAACCTCTTGTTCAGAAGAAAGAATAAATATCAATAACAGCCTTAATGATATGGCTAAGAAGCTGAGTACACAGATCACATCTACCTGATAAGACTTCACAAGGTCCATTAGAGGAAATCAGATAGATATTGAAATCTACAGAGCTTAGGGTGGATTGTTGGCATCTGTTATATGATGCTACATGTTATGTTGCAATACCTGTATTACTGGTCTTGACTGACACTACACTGAAACAAATATACTGAGATTCACTGAAGCACATACATTAGGGTATATTAATGTTATTGGATACATCAGCATATACTGTTGACTCTAACAATAAATTCAGTCTATTTCAAATAAATACATTTTGCACCAGAGCAATCAGTTGTATTTTAGTGGCATATCATTGGGGTCAGAGTTATCTTAAAGGGATAGTAATACTTAAAATGTAAAAAAAAATATGTTGTAGAGTTTATCCCCCTGAGTAAAACAAGGGCACTCTCACTGCTGAAAGGTGTTTCATTGAAGAGTTATTAATTATCAAAGTTGAATTTTTTAGGTTCAATATCACAGTGGCCTGAAATTGTATAGTGGCGCTGTTGTGCAGTGCAGTGCCTCCTAAAGCAAAACTGAGACAAAGTAACAGGTTAAGAGAAGAAACACATCTGCTCTGTGTTTTTATTTGTGTCCTATAGAGAGAGAGAGAGAGAGAGAAGGAAAATGCAGGATGAAGGCCTCATCAGCAAACTGAGTGTTTGGTTCGTAATCTGCCACACTGGTCCAGTGCAGTTTGGCGGGACTAGAACCTGCGACTGAGAAAGTCTGGGCAGATTCCCCACAGCTGGTGTGTTAACCAACTGAACTATTTGTGAAGAAAACAGTTTAGCTAGTTTCTTGTGTTGCCATGGCAGCAGGCAGAGTCTCTGTTCTAAATTTCATGTATCTTGGGGATGTCAGCTGATCAAATCCCACCCCTCTATCTCGGCTAATACACTTCCTTCAAATGAATTGTGTGAGTGGACTTTTGATCGTCAGTGGGTGTTTAAAGGAGCAGTAACCCTTTTTTAAGAAAACCTATACATTATAGAGCATTTCCTGTTGAGTAAAACAAGGGTACTCCCACTGCTGTCAGTTTATTCTAAAGTTATAACAGTTCAAATAATCAGGAAGTGAATTACAGTGTGTTTACTTCCTGAAAGTTCTGACAGCATGACTCAGCAGTTTCTGTCACATTTTATGGAGAACTGTTTGTCAGCGACTTTCCTCTCAAATAGAATGTAACAGAATAACTAATTGGAATTATCTACTAGAGGGCACTGTTAATGTAAAAAAAAACACAGCTTTAAACTGTACTCTCTCTAGAAATATGTATCTCTCAGCAGTGGGAATACTCTTATTTTACCCAACAGAAAAATGAACACAGGTTTACTGTTCCTTTAAAAGAATGAAGAGACTGAAGAGAAAACCAGCAGAATTTATAGGTTCTAGAGAAATTCAAATAATTGTGAAAATATACCAAACTAATTACATTTTTTAAGTTTGTTACTATCATTGATAAGCCCCCAAATGCTATACTTATTAACCCCTTAACGACCACTGATGTGCCAGGACCGTCACTGTGGTCCGGCACTTAAGGACCAGTGACGGTCCTGGCACATCATAGAGTTCAGAGCTCCCGGTGTGGCTGCACGCTGCTCCAGAAGCCCTGAACCGGAAATTGAAAAAAACAAGCCCCATGGTCCTCAAGTGCCGGCCACACATGCACGTGCCGGTTCTTAAGGGGTTAAGAAATCCACACAGTATATAAAACTAAGGATTTACACTCTCCACCGTGCACACCCTTTGAGGGACCTTGAACCATTGTGCAATCACATTTTAAATAACCTTATCACTGTCAATATAAAACAAGGTAACAAGTGAGACCCATTTAAAACAGAGTTAACAACAAATTATGAGAATATTTACTTTTCAGATGACCTCAGTGTAAAATATGAAATTATTCCCTTTTAAATAATAATGAAAGAGCACAACTCGTGTGTAACTCTTTGGGGTTAGATCCTAAATCAAAAGGACAAGAGAGGTATGCAACGAATTTCAAAGCAATGCTTTACTCACTCCTCTGGTTCTTAAAGGGTTAATTAAACCACCAGATTATACTATATCCAACCTTGCTTTCTCCTTAACCCTTTGAGTACCAGAGAGGTGTCCAGTGCAAAGGGTTATAGATAGGGATAATACTGATTCACTAGTGGAGATGAACAAACAATTTTGTTCAAAATTCACATTTTATAAAAATCTGGCTGTTTCTTGAGACATGAAATGTGTTTTGTTAATATGCGTGGTCCAGGGTCAATCTGTGCTGCTTTCCAATCAAAGGGGCTGCAGGAAAAGTAGTCATACAATGCATAACTCTAAGTGTCCCTCTTTGGGAGGGACAGCCCCTCTTTAAGACCCAAATACATCTGTTCTTTTTCCCACTCTGTGTCCCTCTTTTTAGAAGATCAGACTGTGTGGTGTGTGCATGTGTGTGGTGTCTGATTGATCTAAATAATTTAATCAATTACACGAAGAGGTGTCAACAGGTCATGGAATAATCTAAAAATACTCTGTAATGTCTCACCCACCAGCCATGCTCCTAGCAACACCAACTAAAGAAAAAGTATCCTTCTTTGGCAATTTGGAATGTTGGGATGTTTGCATGATATCATATACAACAGACTTGTGTAGCACCTACTGTCAGTTGGAATTGCTTTCTTAGAATTAGAACTGCAATGCAGATTAATAGGCTAGATAAAGTCTCAAACTTATTCTTCAAATCAAAACCATTTAGCATAATCTCGAGAATCAGGAACCAAGCTACACAGTGGTAGATCCACTAATCTACACTTATTTACCATGTTGAATGTTGGCACACTTTGTTAAATAAATCTATATCTTCTGAGTATTCTTAAAAAAAAAGTATTGCTGACCAAACACAAATAAAAACTCTCAAGATTACCAATGATTTCAGTAGGGCTTTTAACCCCTTGAATGCTAGAAAGGTCCCAATGCATAAAAGAGAAATATGTTGTAGACCTCTCTTGCAGTCAAGGAAAAATATTTCATTTAATCCTATTGAGAAGTTAGTTTGCTCCAGATTTGAACCTCTTTAACTACCTCAGTATGATGCTGTCTTCCCATTAAGCACAGTGGTGATATGCTTCTGGGTGTTTAAATGTTAGTTAAAATGCTTTGAGTGCCAGAGGCATTGTAAAGCTCAGAGGGTTAAATGATAGACACTTGAAGACTAATTGCTTCAGATATGTACATGTGTGTTGAGAACTTAATTATGTACTTCTGTGGTTCCAGAATCAATTGAGGCTTAGGTCTGGAAGTGACATCACACTTTAACATTACTCCCTGTTCCTCTTAGCTTTGAACCTGAGACTGTATCAATGGTAATTCTGGCCACACGTCTAAGGAACCAAAAATTACCATAGTAATATTGGAAAGGAACCCATTTCAGGAATGACCTAAAGCTGTTCTTAATAACCTAAAGGAAAACATCAAAAAAAAAAAACTGTAATAGTTCTTCAAAATATTTTCATGCACCTGCAAGTAGTACTCCAAAAAACACCAGCAGATTCTGCTGAATCTATTCTACTTTATTGGCACTCTTCAAGTTGACAAAAGGGCAGAATTAATTCAAATAAGTGATATATCTATATTTATATATATATATATATATATATCCTATATAATAATTCGCAAAATCGTGTGTAACGCCGCGACATGCGCAGTAGACACTGCTGCGCGTGGTGCAGTCATGCGCAGTAGAGACTGCCCGCGCCGCGGCCGTGGCGTGGGCAGTGTCTACTGCACGTAACTGCCCCGCGACCGGGTGGCAGTGGCACTGTGGCCCGTGTAACGGGCTGTTCAACTAGTATATAAATAAAACGCTAGCCTGCGAAGCTCACTGTGTGTGTAACCGCACATGCGCAATAGAAACTGCCGGAACGATGCAGTCATGTGCAGTAGAGACTGGCCAAAAGTGCTTATCCAGAGCGAGGAGCTCTGGACGACTCACCTCCTATCTGTGATCTTGGCTCTGGGGCAGCTGCCGAGGCTGCTGGGTGGCACTTTAGCCTGTGCATATGGGCTTTCATACTAGTATATATATATATATATATATATATATATATATATATATATATATATATATATCATAGCTTTTATCAGCAGCACAAAGCAATCATACAGTATCTTACATTTTTCTTGTTAAAATTAATTTGAGTGTATTGATTTTGCCATCCACTTTTTTTAACACCATTAACTTTATGAATGCCACAGACATATCTGGAAATCAGAGGATTAACCGCGATTAATGCAAGAGGGAGGTGCAATGTATTACTCCTCAATGTGTTGCACTAACTTTTGGCACTCGAAGTGTTAAGCTCCCATTGCTACATAAATGAACTATACTGTACACCTGATATCCCTCATCTTTCACCAACGTTATGTATGTACATATTAAACAGCAAAAGTAACTTAGCACCATCAACAATATGTTTCATTAATGATAGTGCTCTGTTTTCATTCTTGCAAGATATTTTGTTTCCTAGTTTAGCTGGGACTTATTTCTGTCACATAAACAAATGCCTATGTCTAAATAGAAAAGAGCAATGTGAGGATTATTTATAGGAAACTTGCGATATGTTCAGAGAGAATATTATTAGAAATCTTTAAAAGTGCATTAACCTTCTATTAAGTAAATTACACATATTGTAGGGCCTTTCTTGTGTAATAAAGAAAGGATACTTCCACTGCTGGGAATTATTTAAATCAGAAATGATTGTATTACAAACTACTATTTGTTTAATGTATGTAGGAAAATTATTATAATATTATAAAAGCAGACTTTGTAAAATGCCCAGATCTGCTCTGTGTAGCCTCAAAACTGCTCCTATCAGCTGTTAAAGGGATAGTAATGTTTCATAATAAAAGCAGCTCTAATTAATCATCATAGTATTTTGGAGAGTGTTATTTCAATTCTGTCAGAGTTGTAGTTCAAGGGTAATTAAGTGATAAAGTATCCCCCTTCCACCCCTTTTACTGATGTAACACTGTTCAGCCAGATCAGAAGGGAGGTGCCCAGGTAGACTGCAGAGAGGGACAATCTTCAATTAAGATAAGGGAAAAACCTGAAAAATGTGTCAAGGGGGGCAGGTTTGCATTGTTCTTATACGAAGAAGATTGTCCCCTGCTGTTATCTGTCTGGTCTATGGACTGCATTCCACATCTGAGAAGAGATGACTTACACTAGGTAAAAGGGGCAGGAGGGGAAACTTTGCTTGTGAATATCTCTCAAACCATAAAGGTTTGAGAGATAAGACTTATATCGTTCTTCATGTTTCTTAATGCCTACAAAATAAAATAAAGATAAATCAAAGTATTACTATCCCTTTAAGAGAATTAGGAAACTGATCCTCTCTCTTCGTTTTAGACTGGAAAACAACCAGGAAGTATGTGGATCACAGCTACAAAATGTGCGGGTTTTGAATGGAGCCATAGAGGCTAGCATTGGCAGGTCTGCTCTTATGGTTGGTCTTAACTTAATAAACATCTGGGGGTAGATTCACTAATGTGAGATAAAGGTTTGATAACTCTGCCGTTCCTATGTTATTGAGATCTCTCAACTTTACCATATCTTGGTGCATAAACCGTCTTGCTTCCAAACAACCCTCCTGGGGCTTGATTCTATTACTCTCATGTGAAAAAAATGGCAATGGTGGTTTCACAGTCAACGTCTGGCATTTTATTCACTGTGCTTTAAATCATAATTACCTGGTAAATGTATACAATGTGAGTTAGAATTTCACCTGTAAAAAACACGGGAACAGCTTAATCCATTCTGTATTCTTTTGTATCAAGTGAGTGTTAACATGTTAGGTTGATACATTTTCCTCCGGTATTTCTGCGGTATTTCTCCAGTCCCCATATTAATTAATTTATTAAATTACTGGAAGAAGACTAGGGTGTCAGTGTGAGACTCTATGGTTACCAGTGAGATAGAGAACACAAACTGAGGTCGCAATATACCATTCTTTGGCTACCAGTGGGACCGAGAAATGAGACTGAGGTGTCAGTGTACGTTTGATTCTGTGGCTACCATTGGGACAGGTCTAGTTTGTCAATTTGAGTCAAACATTAACCAGCAGTTACTTCAATTTGATCTGTTGTAGTTGCAGCATTTTGTATTACAAATCGTAGCACAGTACGAAACGACAGCTGCAACACGTTAGGCGTCAAGGTGAATTTGCGCTGCCTTCACCCGTAGTTCATCCTACAGGTCAAATAATAGAATACTTCTGGGAAAAGGTTATGTATTTTGTCTGCTGTTTGTTTAGCCATTACCAAGGGTTTACAGAACTTAATAATTAAGCCCTGGTTGTTATTCTAGCGCATTCAAAGCAATAGGTGAGCCAATGGCTATAGTTCTCTATAGCATATGATAGTAACAGCTCCAGTGCTTTGTGACATTTTGAAAAAACTGTAAAAAAACTTTTGAATAAAAATACTACCAGCAGTAGGAGCACCTTTGTTACATTCAGTAGGAAATATATATATATACTAGTGTAAAAGCCCGTGTACACGGGGCAAGGTCCGGGTGATGTTAAGAGGCAGGTCCTGCTCTGCGTCCTGCCGCTGATGCAGTCATGCACTGTAGAGACTGCCCAAAAGCACAGAATGCTCCCAGGACAGAACACCCAGCATTCTGTGCCTTCGGGCAGTCTCTACTGCGCATTACGGCTTCTGACAAACATCCTAGCGAATTATTATATAGGTTGTTTATTTATATAAAGCCAACAGATTTACTTAATGCTTAACAGTAAGTGTAGCAATTAAGTGGTGATATCGATGATTATATTAAATTATATTATATTGCATACATATGTAAGTATTAGGATAGGAGGTCCCTGCCCCGTAGCACTTACAATCCTTGTATGCTTTTTAATAACTAAACATTGCTGGTCCTTAAAAGAAACTGTAATTATCCTCCTCTTGTTTTAAGGGCAGTAAATAGTTGCACATTCTTTTCTATAAATACATACTTTCATCTTTCCAGTGTTATTCGAACCCTCTTAGTGCCAGAGGGAGTGAGCGTTGCTCAACCTTCTGACACTCAAAAGGTTAGAAGTCTTGTGTAGCCATAAATTAACCTTTTATTATTTTTTCATATTTAAGTAAACTCCTCTCCCCTGCCCATCTTCATCTCTGTAACACTTTGCTGTCCCTTTAACCCTTGAGTCCCAGAAGTGTGTTTTGTTCATCCCTTTGGAAATGTATAGAATTATGTAAAAAACTGTTCTGAACAAAAACACATTCAAAGTGACTGGTCTTGCATCCAATTGCATCAATCACTCTGTGAGTTTAAATGACCATGTTGCATTGAAAGCTCAGAAGGGATAAGATGAATAGGAGTGTGTGGGCATTTTGGGATATACTGATACTCCGTGTAGATGCCTAAATACCATATACACACTAGGTACAGGGTAAATAGGCTCAGAAATGTTTTCCCCTCCTATAGGGTGGCCATTGGCTAAAAGGGGTTGTTCTCTTGGAAGGTGTGCGCTGGATGAAGTGTGCATCAAACTACAAAAATATGGGTAGGCAATTCCAGTCCTCAGGTGCTGCTACCTTACACTGTAAGTTATAAATGTAATCACTTATTACTGGTTTTATAGCATATACTTCTTTTGATATCCATATGGAAATTTGTACATGAATAACAAAACTATCACCTGCAAAGGAATCCAGACCTATGTGATGTTCCTAAAACTAGACTGAACAAAAACATCTGTATTATGGGAACAAATAAATATTTACATTAATTTAAATAGAGATTTTATCCTCCTGAATGCTAGAGAGGTCTCAACGAATTGCTTTGTAATTCATTGGCGCTCTTTCTACCATTCCAGGTGCTAAAACCCCATTTAAATCAAAGAGAATTTGACCATTTTAATATGTCCCTCCGGGGCAGTTACTTTGTTCCAGAATTACTCCTGTTTTCTTTGTCAGTTGCAACTTTTCAGGCTCCTACTTGATTATAGGCGAATCAATTAAAGAGACATGGCCACTGATTTATCCACCTGTATTTATGCAGAGATATCCTGATAACCTACACTGTTAGCGGCATTAAGGACTGGGTTTGTACTAAGGCTTCTGTTAAATAGATACATTGTAAATTATGTTGAAAAAAAACACACATCAAGCTCAACCTTTGCCACAGTATAACCAAGAAAATGAGAATTATATAATCCTTCCAGACTCCTAAATGTGTATTATTCTTTTTACCAGATCTTCTTATTTTACCTGCTAATACAAAGTATAACCCTGTATGTTTCCTTCTGCTAGATATGCATCTAATCCTGTCTTAAATGTATCCATTATAGCTGTCATTATCACATGCTTGGGCAAGGAATTCCACAACTTAACAGACCTTGCTGGCCAAAAAACCTCTCTTTGCTAAAGTTGTAACTGCCTTTCCTCTAATATTAAGGGATAGACCCCTAGTTATTTGATCACCAGGGAGACCCTTGAATAGACCTTGTAAGATCTCCTCTTAGTCGTTTTTTCTCTAGACTAAATAAACCAAGTTTGTCTTGACATTCTTCATACTCTATTCCATTAATTAGTTTTGTTGCTCTTCGCTGTACTCTCTCCAATTCTAGTTTTTCATAACTAGTCCCCAAAACTAATCAACATATTAGAAGTGAGGTCTTACCAACAATTTCTGTACTTAAACATGGGTACAAGCTTAGCAGAATCATATAGAGGAGCAGGTTGTGCGCTGAACCTTTATTTCTTACATACCGCTCAAGAGGAGGAATGTACTAATAAGAGTTCAGGCAATAACAGGCCCTTGAAGTGATTTGCTTATGCTATGCCAACCTAAAGCCAATTAGTAAACTACTTATGCAGAAATTCTTCCCTAATCCCACTTGAACCAAGGGGAGTGTAGTGCTGGGATTGTAATGGCATTTCTGGAAGATCCTTTCCTCTTTGCTGTTTAGAACAACATGTATTAACCCCTTAAGCACCAAATGGGTGTGCAACACATTGTGCTGCAATGCATTGCATACCCCTCTGATCCTAAAGGGGTTAAACAAGGTTCCAAAGAAATGACAAAACTTTACTACAATTCCCTGCATATGTTCTAGGAGAGATGATCGGTGCTTGCTAGCATTGAGATCCTAATGACAACCAAGAGTTTGCACCAGCATTTACTAAAGCATTCATGTGCTGCAGTACACTGTTACTCAACATTAGTCCTCAGAACACACCAACTGTGCCAGTTTCCAGGATAACCCTGGTTGAACACAGGTATGTAATCAGTGAATCGGCCATTGTAATTTTTCTTTCTTAGAAATATCAAAAAATAGGGTTGCCATCTTTTACTCTTGCCAAAACCAAACTTAGTTCTCAGGTTATAGATGTGTGTTCTAACCAATGGGAACATAAGAGCTTGAACTGAAACTATTCAGGTTTCAGAATCACTGAAACCCAGATTGTGTTGCCAAAACCAGACAGGGGATCCAATAACCAGACTGTCCTAGTCAAAATCAGACAAGTGGCAGCTTTACCATAAACCTATCGTGTTGGCTTGTGCCGAGGACTGCAACTGAGAATTTCTGCTCTGGTGCGTATTATGAAGTGCAGACGAGGAAGATGGAAGATAACACCAGCTCAACTGTGCTGCAGGATTCGTTCATTCCCCTACTAGGTTTAAGAAACCCCAACAATTTAACCTTTACTTAACCTCTTATTTTTAACATTTGAATAAGATGTCACCCTTTCATGTCTGTTGTTTTGAGTGTGGAAGAGAAAAAGAAAGGAGGCTGAATAACTTTCTGAAGATTTTTTCGACGTCACCTTGTCTGCCACATCCTTTGAATAACATCATGCTAATATAATGGACAAGCCATAGCGCTCTCTCTGCAACTTAATTCCTTTGCTGACAGAGTAGCTTGAAACACAATTTGTTAAAGGGGAACTACCACCTCTTCAAAAATGTAACTTCAAAAAATCCCCATCTGGCGACTAGCAGCTTGGTAACGCTAGTCGCCAGAATCATTACCTTATTCCAAAGAAATGTGCATTGTTCTGGGGCTGACAGCAGGCTAGATCATGGACATCTTGCCATAATGACGTCCATGCGCCTGCACTGTCAGTCCCTTCCAGAGCCGGCTGGTTCCTAACAACACCTCCTAGACCCGGTTGGGACTGACAGCACAGACACGCGGACGTCATTATGGCAAGATGTCAGCGATCCATTCAGCCCCAGAACAACGCACATTTCTTTGGAATAAGGTAATAATTCTGGCGACTAGCTCTACTAAGCGGTTAGTCACAGATGGGGATTTATTGAAGTTAAATTCTTGAAGAGGTGGTAGCTCCCCTTTAACGCCCAAAGGGGGAGATGACCTAATTGGTGAGAATCTTCTCCAGTTAGTTAAACTCTCCAAGCATTGAGTTTTTTTTCCATGAAACATATGTATATCACACAAGGGATATTCTGGAACTTTTGAATCATTGAGCTTTAAGTATAAATTTGGAGTAGTGCAATGCTGAGATAAATCTACTGCACCATAGGGGACATAAAACTTCCCCAGAATGCATTTGGTTTAAATGGGGCTTTGAAACCTCAGACTTCTTGAGAGTTTTGGATGCTGACTCCTCTATACCAAATAAATCTTATTTAAGCCATTTGAATATGAGACATCTCTAATGTGATGCAAGGCAGGTTATGCTACAAACAAAAAAAAGTAAAAGAACTGGGTACAAGATACTTCTTTTATATGTCCTGTTTCAATGGTGACATAAACGACTGTTATTAGGGTTGAGCAATATGTGGCCCCCTACATCTTTTATGGACTACAATCCCCATCCTCCCCTGCCAGTCACTGAAGGGTGGGGGATGATGGGGGTTGTAGTCCACAACAGCTGGAGACCCTCCAGTTGCCCAGTGTTGGCATGTTTGTGGCAAGTAATCTACAAATCTGCCAGAGAGGTTCATTTTGTGAGCTTATACTGGGTATTTGCCAGAGCAGTGGTTTCCTATCCTCAGACACCCCTAAAAGGCCTTGTCGCTAGGATTTCCCTGATCATGTACAGATGAGTTAATTATAGGAATCAGCTTCTGATTAACTCACCTTAACTCTGATTAACTCCATAAATAGGAAAATATTAGATACATGGCCTGTTGGGGGTACCTGAAGATAGGGTTGAGAACCACTGTACTAGAGAATAAAATTAATTTAACGCATACCAGTACAATGCACACACTCCACCATCATTAAAAGATAGTGTGAGAAAACTGAACCCTACGACTATAGCATGGACTCATTTTACAACAATGTAATTTGCTAATTGTTAGTACATATTGAGAAACAAGGTGCAGAGCAACGGGATATTGTGAAACAGCCATAATCTTACCCACTAACCTCCCCTTGGGGTAAGCAGCTCATAGCTTAGTACATAGACATTAGGAAGGTGTAGTACCAAAAAGCACTTCTAGCAGCTATTTTAAAGTAGAATTCATTAGTACTCCCTGCTTTGGTGTACCTTACATGTACTACTGTGTACCTATCCATCTGTACAAGTGCATAGGCACCTGTTCTTATTTTGAATGCTATTATATCTGTCTTAATAAGCTGTGCATGTGATTCATAATTGCCACTTATTTGCTTTATATAGCACTGTCCCCATTCACCTGCAAACATAAACGGCATTGCCAACTGACTGAAAGTAATTAGTGCCAGTGTCTAACTCTTTCTAGGAATACCATTCAAATACAGTAAAACTGCGAGTAATTCAGTGTATGACTTCAGGTGTATTGAATTACCCTTAGCGTTCAGACACGGTTCACGTACTCTACTTGCTTAGTGCTACGTTAATCATGAATTTGCATTTCATATACTGAACTTGTTAATGATAGGGCCTGCTGTATATTTCAAAGTTCATTATAAAAATACATTCTTAGAAGAATGCCTTGTTTTATTTGAGCAGTCTACCAGTTCTGGTTGGTTTCTGGGACAGCATTCCATTCTAGGACAGTGCAACTAGTTGTAATGATACTGTAATTTCTGTGGGAAAAAAGCTGGACATTTTTTAACTAGCTTTAAAAAATACTTGGAAATAATGTAATAAAATTGTGTAGCGTGGGACTTGTTTGAGCACCAGTTAATATACCCTAAGCACAATAGCTTCAAGAGCACAGAGAAGAAAAACACAATAGAGAAGATCTCTAATAGGGGTAGCCTGTTAGGGGTACCGGAGGATAGGGTTGAGAACCACTGTACTAGAGAATAAAATTAATTTAACGCATACCAGTACAATGCACACACTCCACCCTATGACTATAGCATGGACTAATTTTACAGTGATTTCATTTGCTACTTGTTAGTATATATGGAGAAACATGGCTCAGAGCAACAGGATATTGCAAAACAGCCATACTCTTACCCACTAACCTCCCATTGGGGTAAGCAGGTCAAAGAGAAGAATTTTCAAAGTAGATAGCTTGGTACATAGACATTAAGAAGGTGTAGTATGAAAAGTGAAGGCAAAAAGTGAGAAAAATTTCCCACATGAATTTTTGTGAAAAATTCATGATTTTTTTCTTTTTTGTGAAAATTTTCTCCTTTTCTCTAATGCAAAATGTTCCTCCTTTTTGCCTATTCCAACACATTTTTCTCCTATTCCAACACATATTTGCCTATTCAACACATAGTTCTCCTATTTTAACACATTTTTCTCCTATTCCAACAAATTTGTTGCCTATTCCAAAACATTTTCTCCAATTCTAATACATTTTTCTCCTATGTTTCCTATGGTGCAACATTTCCCAGCACAATATCACTTCTTCTGAGGGCTGTAGTGGAGAAATAAGTAGCTGAAAGTCAAAGTTGTGAGTCCTACAGCAACATATGGCTTGAAAAATGTGTTATCATGCAGAGTGCATTTGTCCTTTGCCCACAACACTAACTTCCTGCTTAAGAGACACTGGCACATATTCATGATGATGTCAAGTGATTAAAAAAAATAAAGTACAGCCTACAATGTGGCAGGTGTGTATGGTAGTGAATCTACCACTTAAATCAGTAGGAGGTTGTATTTGTCCACTATGGTGCTCTGCAATTGCTCCTCGTTTATTTTGTAATTAAAGTGTTTATTTTACCAAACATATAGGTACATAAGGTGATAATTCTGTAGGGAACAAACCACCTCAGGGTGACAATAAAAAGTCCCATTTATTTAAATGGCCCTTTAAACCCATATATTGTTAGTATTCAAGGGGTTAAAAGCTCTTCTTAACCCCTTGATTGCCAAAGGGGGTATGCATAGCATTGCTTTGCAGTGTGTTGCATACCCCTCTGGCACTCAAAGGGTTAAATTAATTGGATTATGCACAATTTTCAGTTCAACCCTATGGTACAACTGGTTTTCTCCAGAATTGCAAATCTTTAACTTGATGAATAAGGCCTACAGTTAATAAAAGGAATTGGGAGTGGTCTGTAATATATATATATATATATATATATATATATATATATATATATATATATATATATATATATATACAACATATTGTCAAGTAAAGTCCTGCTAATCTTAAGCTTTGATTTTGTTTGTGGATTTTAACTGACTGGGAAAAGCATGCAGAGGATCTCTGGTCTCTCCTTTGATCTATAAGGAAATACTATTGGTAAAGTACTTACAGTTTTATTGCTTCTGCATGTCTAAGTGACAAGCTGACTTACAAAAACAACTCAGCTGCTGGACACATACAGTGACATGACAACAGTTTCAGCAGTAAATCATAGTGCTCCATCTTTAGAAACAGTCACCGAGATATGAGCAGAAGTGCTTCTTGACCTAAAGCATGATATGAGATTTATGACTGGCTGAGTAATTGCCTTTCTGTAATTTCTTTACTTTATTCCCAATTAATAAAAGCTTATTGAAGATAAGATAAGAAGATAATTGAAACAAAAACAAGACCCAAGTCTTTCAAAATGTCATTATTAGATGAGTTAGTAAGTCAAGGGAAACCTTTTGGTTATGAATGAGGTAAACTAAATCCTGATGACTCCTTCAGTGGATGTGCGAATGAATGAATGAATTAATTAACATATTTATTTATACAGCTCCACAAGTGTACAAAGCTCTAAGGATTTAGACCAGAGGTTCTCAACCCATGCCCTCAGTGGCCACTGACAGGCCAGGACTTAGGAATTTCCCTGCTAGAACACAAGTGTGTTGATCAGAGCCTCAGTCATATTGATTAACTCACCTGTACTCTTAAAAGGAAATTCTCAAATCCTGGCCTGAGGGCACGGGTTGAGAACCACTGATTTAGACAATACAAGTTAACAAGTGCTTTACAAAGTGAAGCACTGGAAGTGAGGTTCCTGCCCAAAAGCTTATAATCTAAAGAGTGTGGTGAATGTACTAATATGATTCCATGTTACTTCAGGCACTAGCATCAAATTCCTGGCCCTAAACCTTCCTAAACCTAAAGGCAATTCACTAAACTACTTAAGCAAATATTCTTGCTTGCACCAAAGAAATTGCAGTGGCACAGTCTACTGGAGTTTTGGGCTATTCCTTTTCACTACTCCTTGTTCAGTGCTACATAGTAAACAAGGCATAGAGGAATAGTGCAATTCTATGCCATTAAAGTTTTTAATATAATGGAGTGTGTTCACTACACAATATATGACACAGCTTATACAATAAACAGTACCCTGGCCTTCAGTGGAGCTGTGATGGCATATTCCTACATTTTCCCCAAAGTTTGATCTAATCTAGGAATTTGCAACCTTCATAAGTACAGCTATTACTGGTCTACAACTATCATAACAGTGTGAATTGTAGTCTAATAACAATTATAGACTGAAGGTTGCAAATTCTTAGGGGATATATTAATTTGACTCCTCAATAAAATTGGCACTGGAATTGATTTTTGTGCACTGCTTCTCCTTCAGCTATCTACTCTGAAAATGATTTATTTAGAAACCATATATACGGTCATTCCAAGGCATACTATTGCACTGCACCTTATTTCTCTCTATGTACTAACAATGTGAAGAAAAACACAACAAAATGGGGGAGATGCACTAAGGCATGATAAAAAGGTGATAAAGTGGAGATGATCGGGTAGATGCACTAAGGTGTGATAAAGAATTGATAAAGCTTCAATGACTTCTCCAGTGATATCACTTCTCCGGTTCCTATGCTTTTCTATGGAGCCAATGCACTAAGATTTCTCCAGCTTTGGAGATCTCAGTGCATTGGCTCCACAGAATAACATAGGAACTGGAGAAGTGATATCACTGGAAAAGTCATCTCTGTTTTATCACCTCTTTATCACACCTTAGTGCATAACCCCAAATGTCTCTATTTTCTTGCATATGATTTAAGGAAGGCATTCAGCACTTGCACTTAAAGGGGAACTACCACCCCGCAATAACTTAACCTGCATTCATTGTTCATCTGGCGACTAGCTGCTTAGTAGCGCAAGTCGCCAGAAATATTACCTGGTTCTGAAGATTTTGCCGTTTTACTGATGCCAAGTGGCTCCAAAAGGGACTGACAGCGCAGGCGCACAGACATCACTGTGACAAGATGTCCGTGCTTCCTGCTCCTGTGAGCATCAGTAAAACGGCAAAATCTTCAGAACCAGGTAATATTTCTGGCGACTAGCTCTACTAAGCAGCTAGTCGCCAGATGAAGAATGAATGCAGGTTAAGTTATTGTGGGGTGGTAGTTCCCCTTTAAAGAGGGTGGAGTGTGTGTGTGTGTGTGGAATGGTATGCAGGAAAGCAATCATACACGATCATATATACCAGGAAAAGCAAGCATACACATTTTATCGCTACATATAAGTGCAGAAAATGAGCTACACTTATAGGTTTGTACATTACCCTGTTGACTATGAGTACGTCTTATAGTTGCTAGAGCCAATGTTGTGGTGGTCTAGCTATTTCCTCTGCCAAATTGTAATGCATTTCTTATCATATAAGTTGAAAATATTTTTCTCAGTTAAGCTGGTAAGGTACTTCATGAATAGATGAGTCTGTAATACATTTGCTATCAGAATAATTGATAATGGATTTCTTCATTAGATGAGCTGGCAAGGTTACTAGACATGTTAAACATTCCGTTTCATCAACAGATTATTGAACAATGTGTCTTGTTATCAGGTAAGTTGGAGATACATGTTAGCTACTATAAATGTATAATGCATTTCAGTATCTAACTGTTCAGTCTCACATTTCATTATGAATTAGGTTGAAATGCATTTATTTTATCAAATAAGATAGCAAATATCAGATGATTCTGTGGCATATTTGATTATTATTATTATTATTATTATTATTATTATTTATTTATATAGTGCCAACTAATTCCAAAGTGCTGTACAATAGGGAATGGACAAACAGAGATATTAAATAGTACAAATCAATTGTGGAGAACAGAAGGATCAGAGGAAGGATTATCAATTAGTTGGTACTACAATCTGATTATCAAATGTGCTTTTAACTATATCAGATGAGTTTCTGGTACATTTGATTATCATTTGAGTTGATAATATATTTCAACATCAGATAAGTTATCACACTTTAATGTAAGATTAATTCAGAATGTATTTCTTTATTAGATACGTCCTTACTGATACAATATATAAAGTAGGTTGGGCACACTCATACATAAACTAGAGAGATTCCATGTATATCATACATAGGGTGCCTGAAAAATCCATACATAACTAAAGAAAATCAAAAGAAAACATAAAAGTGAATATATACCCAGGCACTCCCCTCCTCAAAAGTCACATCACCACAGGTGAGCATCAAATAATTCAACCAGTGCAAATACAAAAATACAAATTTATTGTAGAATACATTCTAAAATAAGAGAAACATATATAGGCAATATCCTATACACTCCAGCCAATCCCCACACAGATATATCCCTTATCTCATAAAAACAAATCATCCTAAATGCTATATGCCGACATCTACATTCATTTTGAGCAACAAATACTGATGATCATCATAAATGTAGAAAAAAGTAATGGGAGTACATTTCTGCTCTCCCAAAGCTTTTTAATGCAGTCTGTTCTTGTGACAATCATGTTTTTTTGAATTTTCCGTTTCAAAGATTAACCCCATTTAAGATTATGAATGGTACATTGTAATGCAGATAATAATGTGTACATTTTGCTAAAGCTTTGAAGGTGGAAAATGTTCAGGCTATCAAGTCTTTGTTATAGCAGTCAGTAGACCTGATTACAATCTATCATTGGGAGACATAAAGGACATGTATAGAATCTTATACTTACATAAAGGGTGAGGATTCTTTTCATGAACATATGGAAAATGCAAGAGACAATCTGGACTAAAACAACATAAAATATAAATGGTGCATATACTGTGGAGGTGCATGTTATAACTCTGAGCCTTGTGTACCTGCTAAGTTGATAATGAAGCCCATTTAAATTAATTACATGAATTCTATAGGATACAATGGAAATCATGGTGTCATTTATTTTAATTAAATGTTCTCCTTTGAAATGCCTTATAAATTAAACTAGTTGAAGAGCCCGTTACACGGGCCACAGTGCCACTGGCAGCCGGTCGCGGGGCAGTCATGCACAGTAGAGATTGCCCGTACCGCGGCTGATACAGAGCTGGACCAGCTCTGTATCAGCCGTGGCATGGGCAGACTCTACTGCGCATGACTTCGTCGTTACACACATTTTAGCAAATTATTATATAGGATATTACTAAGCCTTTTTCGTATGTAGATTTATGCAAATCAAATATTACTGGGACAGATGAGATATACACCTGAAATCAAAACGATAAACATATGCAGATAACTGATCAATAGGCTACTTTAACATGTTTATTGTAAGCCAGTTCTAACTTTACAAGTTAACTATACCTATAGCATGGGTCTCCAGCAAGTAGCTCACGAGCTACAATAGGTCTTCGGCTACTAGATAGTAGCTCTCTTCAGTCCAATCACGTATCAGGCTCTCTGCCCTGCAAGAGACAGTGGATGAAATCTGCTACTCAGTTGGCTGTAGCCAATATGGACACAGCTGCCTCACAGCATTTCTTGGTTCTCCTGCCCCACTGTTCTAATAGCTGCTTACAGATTATTCTGCATGCTTTGTAAAGATGGCATCAATGTGGGTAAGAGCCACAGTGTGACTCCATATTCACTCACCTTTGTAACGAAAGTGGCCAGCTTTCTGTTATATTCATTAAGTGTTTTAATAACCACTCTATGAACGTTAAACATGCACGAAATATGAAATAGTGTTGTTAAGGATGCAAAGGCACTATCAATGTGATTCAGTAGAAAGCCACAGGTTTTGTCTTCTATAGTTAATATGGATTTCTTCTTGGAACAAAATGTTATCACCTTGAGCTTGTTTTCTGTGCAGCACTTTGCTATTGAAAAGCAGCTTTGGAAATGGTTTTATTTGCATAGTTATAAATTTGTATATGTTTCATATAAGTTCAGTTCAGTACTTGTGTCATTGATTTAAAGTAGATTCCATTAAAGAAAAGGTTGGAGACCCCTGACCTATAGGAATAAGAGGCTGTTTACCTGTTCAACATAAGGACTTGCCTATGTAGTACAGGTATATCTATATACTTTTCATTGCAACGTTGGTACAGTATATACCTAGGTATGGCCATTTAACAATCCAATCCTCTTACAGTGTTATATAAAGTAAGGGACTTTTTAGGTTCTCAAAAGACCTGGGGCTTGACCCGATGAAATGCATTATTAATGCACTGTGCATCCAATGACTGTACCATTACTAGTACGGAGATTAACATTATTATTGGCCCCATGCTGGCAACAAGACCAGTAGGGAGTTGCGCTAAGGTGTGATACAGAGGTGATAAAGTAGACATGACTTCTCCAATGATGTCACTTCTCCAAACAAACATTAATGTGAGTTTTATTGCTGTGGATCAGTGTGAAACATTTACACACTACACAGTCTAATCTCCTAAACAGAGAGGCACCAGCATGGTAAAGACAAGCATAGGGATTTGGATCTCAAAGAGGTACTGCCCTGCCTAAAGAGTGACACTTGCGAGGTATGGGAACATATGACCATGTTATATGTATGATTATATAGAGCTTCATTATGTTTCCTGAACAATGGCTATCACTTGCCTAAACATTTTCTTTGTAATATATGGAGAACTGTGAGAAAAAATAGTAACAATTTCATTTGTAAAAGGAGAGAGCTCATAAAGTGATAATATATAGGTTTCTTTGTATGTAAACCTCATAAAATGCATATTTTTGTCATTTACTTTTAAAGTAAATATTGTAAAGAGTTATTGCAGACACTGTGTAAGCAGTGCATTGAAAAGTTCAAATGAGCAGGTTCTCATGGATGGGGCCTACAACTCCTCTTACATTGGTCTGTATATAAAGGTGAAAACATCTACAATCCAACCAGGGGCAAACCCAGAAATTCCACAGAGGGGTTTCCAAAAAGTAAAAATATCAATATAAAATAATGTCTGTGAAACTCTGGATATAAAAGCCATTGCAGCTTCCAGAACATAGATTAGTAGGCATCCAACTGCCCCAATCTAGTTGTTGTTGGACTACAATTGTAGTTGTAATCCAATAAGGGCATGAGAAAAGCCAAACATTTACCACTCCTGGCATCAATATACACCCAACAGCTGCAAATTTCATTATTTGGGCCTTAAAGCTTTGATCTGATAGAGGCAAAACATTGCAACTGGAAGATCACTCTTAGTTTTCTCCTTGCCATTGATATCACTTATGAATTGCTCCTGAAGGAAAATACATAATGAATATGCTGGTTCTTTATAAGAAAGAATAATCTGCTTCTTTATCTGATACTGTGATCTGATCTGAGATGTGACTTCTCCAGAGCCCACTGTGTATGGTGACTCCTGTTTTACAAAATCTGCTTCTCTCACTTCCCTTCTCAATTATTCACCTCTTTTCCCATTCTTCTTCTCCCCTTCATCCCTCTAGTCTACCATACTACTTCATCTTTTTTCCTTTCCCTTCTCCACTTCATCATTGTAATGCCAAGCCCACCTTCATATTTCTCTCCATATTAAGTGTCTCTGCACACATGCTTTGGAACCTTAGCTTTCTCCACCCATACCTTTTTACTTAGCAACTATATTTATATAGATAATGTAGTTGATATGTTTGGCTATAGAAGTCAAGCGGCCATTGGGGTCATTAGTGTCCCTCCACCAGAACTCATTGAAACCTGTACTAGGCCCTGTAAACACTCACTGGTGATGCTCAAACTGGTGCAGGTTCAATAGGGTGGTTCTCTTTAATTTTGTGTCTGTATGTTTGGTAGGTTTCACCATCACTGAACCCACAGAAGTGAATTTCATCATGCAAAAACTTAGCAAGGTCTTTTTTTATAACCTTCTGGTAAATGACTGGCATCAACTATTGTAAATTTACAAAGTTTGATGTAATAAGACTACTAGTGAGGAATTCTGGGGCAGCCAATGGCACAAAAGGGAACAAATAAACATTGCAAAATCTAAACTTGTATTTTTAACCCTTGAATTTCAGCAATGATTGGAGACCTCTCTGGCATTTAAGGGTTAAAATCACCATATAAATAATTGCATGTTTTGAGAATGGTGTAGTTCTTTTGCTTCAGAATTGCTCCAGTTCTTAGTAAATATGCTTTCCATTCACTATGCAGGCTATGGTCCACTAGTGTTGGTTTCTGCTTCGATCAGTACAAACCTTTCCCTTCTGTCAACAAGCTAGTTAGTGTTGTATTAATAGGTTATAGCCTGCAAAGATCACGTGCACTTAGTGCCTTCTATTCTGTAGGGAAAAGACAACTTCATTAGCATGTTCATGATACAAGGCTCCCCCTTAGCCAGGGAAAGTATTGTATTCCTGCAGGGCACAACTGCCTGAAGGCTTCAGGACATACCAGCTGAAGGGTTCAGCAGTGTATTTGATGCTAAAAAAATGAAGAGTTATATCTGGATAGAAGACTATAAGGAACAATTATACAATGCAGCAATTGTATTTCATTTCATGACATTGTAAACAGTATTTAGCTATTAATTACTGAGAGATTAAGAGTTTGTACTTACGGCAAAATATATTTCAACCCCTTTCATGCTAAAGTGTTCCACAACATATTGTTTTTAAATGTCAGAGACCTCCTAAGCATATAAAGGGTAAAATCAAGAAGTCGTTATAAAGGAATACTAGTTTTTAGCTGTTCTGTGTTCTTTAGCCTAGTTTCCCAGCGGGACCAATTTGCTAATATTAAGCATTTTTGAGCTAAATAGAATGCAATGAAGATAGAGAAGTGCAGCTTAAAAAGTTTAGAACTGAATTTCAAATTAGTGATGTTAGCAATAGAGTCCCCAAACAGAGAAAATTCTTCCTAAAGAACTAATTAATTGGGAATTATTGCTAGAGAAAATGTTCCTATTATCTTTCCAAAGAAAGAGTAAAGTATTTGGCGTTGCAGATCTCAGTAGAATTCTGGATAAAGTTGAGAAATGTATTGAGTTTGTCTTCTTGTGTTTGCTGTTTCAAGGATTTTTAACTTATTTCTATCTAAAAAATGTATATTTGTTACTTATGTCCTAAATTATTAAAGACAACTTTTTTATTATCTTTCAAATGTGAAGTGTCGTAAGATGGACTACTCATGGGGAAGCATTTAGTGAACTCAGCTTCAGTCAAAGAAAGATGCTTATGAAAATGGAGTCAAGCATCTATATTTTTTTAGTGCACTGTGAGATAGGTTTTCCACGTGAATGGTTGGACTTTGTTTAGATCCACATCCAGGTCATATAATTGACAATATAGTGGAAGATCCAAGTCATAAGGAAGCCTTTGAGAAGCCAACAGACACTTGGTGTACACTATGGGTCCACAGGTCTACAACTAGTTTTGGTGTGTGTATATTGACTTTCATAAATCCTCAGGGCCCTATGCACAAAAAAGTAGAGTAATTCTAGGTTAACCCCTTGAGTACAAGACAGCTATGTACCCCCTCTGGCACTCAAAGGATTAAATGCCACTCGATTTAAATGAGGAATATTTAATACAGTTTAGCGCAGAGATGAAAGTTCACAGTCAGAAGGTTGTGTAAGGTATTGAATGCAATGCTTTGCAGGGTCTGAACAACCATTGGTGCAGCAGGTACAAAGCACTGAGAACCAGCCAACATTAGGAACCCAATCAATACTGAAAAAAATGTTTAGGGTTGAACTGGGACCCAAATATTATTTTGCACCAGGGCCCTCGCTCACGAGATCCACCACAATACACTACTCAGGACTGGATTTACATCTCAGGCAACCCTAGGCAAGGCACTCTAGGTGCCCTTATCTCTACCCATGGCCGCACCACCAGTCCGCATATTACTCTGCCTCTGTCCTATCCATTATTTTGTGGCACAGAGAAAACCCTTAACTTATAAAAAACAATGACAAAAAAAAGTTGTAACCCCTTTGGATATCTCCAAAGCTTTGCTTTGCAATTTATTGGAGATCTGTATAGCACCCAAGGGGTTAAATAATATCATGTAAAAGTGTATAAAACTGGTGGAGGGGCATTGAGAATGCGGGTGTGACCAGCATAGCTGAGGAGCCCCTCAAAATTTGGAGCCCTTGGCAGTTGCCTACCTAATGGGAAATCTGCCTTGACACTGCTCACCCATCTGGCACTCATAGGATAATCTGTGTGAATAAATACTATAGTATGTAGTCGCTATATTTTCGGAAAAATGATTTCTGGGAAAACACTGCTAATCAGTTTTCACAGTGATTTACACTTTATGAGCAAAACAAATACTGTAAAATTGCAATCAAATTCCCAATGAACCATGCATAAACATGCACCTAAGCATGTAAACTTTTAATTGTTGAGAAACTCCACTGTAAAATTCAGGGTTTAGACATGATAAAGGAGAAAATGTACGGAAAACAAATCCCCTGTTAAAATGGGGAAAAAACACGCAAAACATAAAAAACACATAAAGCAGTGGTGGACAATATGTGTCTCTGGTGCTGCTCAGAGACTTCTCCTGTAGCCCTCAGTCAGTCTTCTGGCACTATAGTAAGATGACATAATCATACCTTCTTGTCCCAAGCCTCCAGAGATCCATTAAGGCATCTCACATCATAAAGTGGATGGGGCTTTATTGGGGTGAGCAGCACTGGAAGGGGAGATGAGGTTTGCCCTTAAAATTGGCAGTGAGTGGGAAAAACAAGACAGAGAGTGAAAATAACTATCAATGAGCCTTCTGAATCAGCCTCTGTCACCAAAGACCTGCTAATTACTTATAAAAACCAGAGTCTCTGGATCAGATCGAAAGAGATCCCAAATACTGAGATAATTATCCTTTACCAGAATATACACACCCTATTTTCCTCCAAAAAGCACATATCCCTTTTCTTTCTCTTTTTCTTTCCCTGAGGCCATATTTCCATTTACACCTACACTGGTCTACCTTAATCCCTCAGATGCTAGTGAAGTCTCAGATGTATTGGGGAGCAATACATTGGAGACCTTGCTAGCATCCATGGGATTAACCTAGTCTTTTCAATCCTTGTTAATCCCTTCTTTTCAGCCCTTTGACAGACTTGAGAGTTGCACTGTAACCCTTGGATGAATCTGTTTGCCTGACAATAACATATTGAGAGGTGCAAAACAGATAAGCCCTTATGAGCAATTAATTATTTTGTAAAAGAAGCATATAAAAAGTGGGAACATGTCTGAGGGTGTGGGACTAGATGGGTGGGTATAGTGAAGGATTATGGTCCGTCCCTGGCCACTATGGATTACTTCTAAGGAGTGCGGGGAGAGTGGCAGCTCAAATGCCTCTTCATAGAGGCCACATGAGAGTAGCAGTAGGTTGCTGGGAAGGAGCTAGTTGGTCGCTGGGCACTCCCGCAGTGACCCATCCAGGTGTTCTGGAGCTGTTGAGGTTGCAAGGGCTTCTGTGGCCGGCATGTCTTGATTTTCTTCCATATGGTGCCAGTTTGGGCTTCCCCTCAAGACAGGATTGCCATGTTTGATGTGGCTAACCAGATGGGCATGCATCCAATGTAGGATTGCTTGTGCTGTGGCTGCAAACAGTGATCCATGATGGAGATGGGGGTTAGTGGCCCCTGTTTCAAGTTTTCCCAGTATGTTGTACATGACTGGTAATAGTTTGTTTGTGCCTCCCATTATCCCATCAGAGGGGGACTTACACTGGACATTACTCTATGGATGGGATCCGTCCTGCTCGCCCCTCTGGGAGCAGCCAGCGGTGGGTGTTCACTGTGCATATCACTTTGTCTGGTTAGAAGAGAGACTTAAGGAAGACTTTTAGGTCTGAAATAAGTACCTAGCTGAGAATAATGGCAGAGTGTTGTGGCATGGTATGCTGATGTCTAACACCGAACTAGATTTTGGATACCAGCTCATCCAGTTCACTTGGTTTAGGGACATCCTGGGAGGGTTGGAGTCCTGGTCCAACTGGTGGTCAGCCACGGAAATCACCAAGAACCAGTTGTTCTGGGAGATTTTCCCGATCATGGTATCATTGAAATTCTGGGGCTCCAGGATGAGAGATAAGCATATGTGGCTTTGCTTAGCATTATCGTCACCAGATCATTTGTCCTTCGGTCCTTGTTTGCCTGCATCTAAATGTAGCCTCCTGGAATGTACAAATCCTTGGAGTTTTAAATAATGCTGTTGACTCCCTTTCTTCATAGATGGAGGTCTTTCAAGAAGAAGCTGAGGTTCACGCCAGAGCTCTGGAATCTCGACGTGGAGAAATAGCTAATTTGATCCACAGAGCACTTTCACTTGTCACTTGGGCATGGTGCACACAGGTCTGGGAGCAATAGTCATGTTGGAGTTCTCAGATGAAAATAGTGATTAGGTTCTGTGGCTAGTTTAGTACTAGGTAGAGGAGGGCTGTTACCCAGGCAAAATCAATAATAAGATTGCTGGGCTGGTTTCTTCTAGATAATGGGTATAGTGATATTACCAAGGATTTTGTTATTAAAATTGCCCTCAGGTGCTTATGCAGACCAGTTGTTATGGACAAGCACAGGCCAGTCTCTTTTCAGAGGGACATATTTGCTTTAGGGGGTGTTGCTGGGGTTGTGACTTGTGGGAGGGCCATTACTGAGAATTTGTAGGTTATTTCATGACCTATTGAAACTTCTTTGTGTAATATATGATTTAGTGCAAAACCAAAGCATTTTATTTACACAGATTACTTTATAAACACATATACTGACGTTTAAACAAACATTAATATGAGCTGTATTGATGAGGAGCAATGCAATTCACTAATATGCACACACACAGTCTGATCTAAAAATAGGGACATCAGGGTGGGAAAGAGGGACAGGGATTTGGGTCTCAAAGAGGGACTTTCCTTACTGGAGAGGTACGCTTGGGAGGAATGTACTTTTGTTGTCACACATGTGGCAAACTGTATTTGTATCAGTTTTATATTCTCTAAATTGTGCTGATTATTCATCAATCTAAAGAGCTGCAATCCTGGAATAGACCAGTTGCACTGTAGGGTGAAATTCTGCAAATTTCCTTTTAATTAAACGGGACTTCTAACCTTCTAAATGCTAGAGAGATCTCCAATGGATTGCATTGCAAATGGAGAAATCTCTAGTATTTATATGGTCAAAATCCCCATTTAAATCAGTGTACATTTTCATTTCCCCCTATGGTGCAGTTGGTTCGCTCTGGAATTATAACTCTTTAGCTTGATGAATAAATTCCTCTTTACTTTGTTTCACATTATCAGAAAAGGACAACATGGTAGATATATAATTAATTCTATGTACAGATGTGTGCATAAGGTACAAAAAAGAACATGTTCATCTGCCTTGAAGCCTTCACTTAAAAGTAAAATTAATGATCTGGTAAATTCTGGCTGTTTTGAGTTTGTAACACTAAGGTATACAGTTTTTGTACTAGTCTGCTGCTCTTATCTATCTAAGCCAAAGTTCAGCTGAAGGACAAATTATAACTACTTTAAAAAGTCATGTGGCTCTCATGTTAGTTAGTATGTCACTTTGAACAAGCCTTATCTGATATTATTATGACTTAGCCAGTGCTGACAGCAAAGAACAGGTTACAGAAGCCATGTGATGATTATTTAGGGATCACAGAGTACAACATGCGACTGATATTAACCCGGCCTTTCAGAAATATCAGTCCTTCTCTTATAGTTGAACAGTAAAAGGGGTGGATTGAATGAAGGGGTGGGGTGGACACTTGACATTTAAAGGCCAAACTGCACTTTGTTTTCCATTAAAACTGTTTTAGGTTGAACTTATTAATGGAAAACTGTATTAAGTTGAGTAAAGGAACACCAAACTTTTACTTATGAAAATAAAATATCTTCTAGGGCTTTTCAGTGGTACTCTCACTACTGACATTTTTTTTTTTTCGTTCACAATTTATTGCAACTCAAACATTTCTTAAAGAAACTGTTTTTTTTTACAATTTATTTTATATTCTGTGAGGCACCTTGAGTCAAAGGAATTGTACAACCTGTAAACAAATTTGGAAAAACATTTTAAATGAAAGATCTCACTGAATTAGGAAAATCCCTATAATATAAACGGTTTACTTAACCCTTTGAGTGCCAGAGGGGTACGCAACACATTGCAGGGCCATGCGTTGCAAACCCCTCTTGCACACAAAGGGTTAAAAAATGTTTACTTCTCCTTTGTCCCTTTGAATGCAAGAGGAGTATCCAATGCATTTTAGTTGGATACACCTCTGACATTCGAAGGGTTAATGTTTTGCAGTCTATTTAGTACACATTGAATCTACGTACTAAGAAGAACCAAAGTAATTCTGGGGCAAACCAAATTCATCTTAGGGGACTAATATACATTACAACTGATTTAAATGCGGCTGTTAACCCCTTGAGTGAAACAATGGTCTCCAATGTGTTGCAAGGATTGATAGGGAACACATGAAAATTCCCCAGACTCCTTTACTTCGTGAAGTGCTGAAGACCTTTCTAGCATTCTGTGGGTTAAAACACCCAATTAAACCGCAGAGAATGTTGGGGAGGTTTAACTGTTCCCTGTGGTTCTGTTGGTTTGCTCTGAAATTGCTCAGGCCCTCTAAGTAAATTATCCCCATTGTGAACATTAAAATATGACACCAAATGAGGTTCAGGTATTACCTACAGTAACTAGGGCCCTGTATTCAAAAGAAAACTGGAGGACATCTGGCTCAAACCAAATTCTCATTAATTTGAAATGGGACCTTCAGCTACTTGAATGTTAGTCAGGTCTTCAAAGCAGAGCTCGATACCATTAAAGTGGAACGTTCATCTTATACAAAGTCACCCTGCAATAATTAAGCAGGTAGCGACTAGCTTTATAATATGTCCTCTCAAAAGTAGCCAATGGTAAAGTAATCCTTAACCCCTTAAGGACCAGTGGTCCCAGGGTGTGTGGTCCTTTAAGGACCAGATAGAAAAATTTGACGTGCCGGCCCACATGACTGATCACGTGTGCCGGCACGCTGAACGGGGGAACTGAACAAGATCACTCCGGTCTTGGAGCGATCAATTTCAGTCCTCGCTATTACTCACAGCACTCCTGCAGGAGCACTGTGAGTAAAAAATATGTGACATGTAGGAACCATCACTGGTCCTTAAGTGCCGGACAGCCGTGACAATCCTGGCAAGTCAGTGGACGTGAAGGGGTGAATCTTCAGAGACTTATGGCCAGGTTAGTGCCGTCTGCACTTCTGTGCCGTCAGTCCCTTCCATTTACCTTGCGGCACACTGCACTGCTTGTTAGAGGAGACCGGGACAGACAGCACAGACATGCAGACAAGATGTCTGCACTGATGCCTGGCTTCCGGTCTCCTAAGATTAAGGATTACTTTACAATCGGCTACTTTTGAGAGGTAATAGACGTATTATAAAACTAGTTGCTATCTGTTTAATTATTGCAGGTCGACTTTATATAAGATGAAAGTTCCACTTTAAGGGGTTAATAGCCACATTTAAATAAATGAAAATTGTGTATATTTCCATTTCCCCCTCCAATATAGTTGTTTTGCACCACATTCCCTCCAGTTTATTTAGAAATGTGAAACAAAAACACGTTATACCACTAGCAGTGACCTTTCCACCAGTTGCTCTGGAAAATACAGAGCTGATGAAAGTGAAAGGGCACCACTGAAGTTGGCTTTGTAAGTGTGGGGAATATTAAAACATTTAAAGGAGCTACAATATGTTATAGGGATTGTTCTGCTAGGTAAAACTAGAGGACGTCCACTGTTGTAAATTTTTTATGCAAAGCCCAATTTTTTAACATGTATAGTCAATGATGGCCACTCTTCTATAGAGTGCACTATAAAAAATAGCTTTTTGGATGCTAATTGGCTCTGTTGCTAATAATTTGAGCTGCAATAAAGTTTGAATGAAAAATGTCCGTGCAATGAGATTACCCTTGTATTACTCAGTGGGAGAACCCCTACAGCATGTCGTGTTTCATTTTAAAAAAATGTACTACTCCTCTAAAGGGATAGTAGCAACTATTAAGAAAACTATATATTTTATGGGACTTTCCCTTACACCAATATGGAATATCTATCTACCCTATACATGACTCATATCATCTATCTATCTATCTATCTATCTATCTATCTATCTATCTGTCTATCTATCATCTGTCTCATCCCCTCTCAGTCTCTTTCTTACATTCTGTCCCATTTTGTTTCATGATTTCCACTCTCTCTCCCTTCTTCTCCTATTCTTCCTCCCCTCTCTCCCCCTTACTCCTGCTCTCCCCCTCTCCCTTCACCCTTCTCTCTCCTGAGTTCCCACAGCCCCCATCAGCTATACACAATTACCCTGTCCCTTTTGCCTTGGTCCAAATTTGTTCCAAACATGTATGTTTCCATCATCCCTACTTAAAACCTGCTTTAACCTTGTAAGCTCCTTGGGGAAGGGTCCCTTTCCAAATGTATGATTCCTTTTGCTGCACTTTTGCACCGTAAATAATGCAATGATTGCACTTTAGCCTGGTGCTCTTAACCCAGTTCTGTATTTCATATAGTAATATTACAACTTCTCTAAAGTGCTATATACATTTATGGAGTAATAGAAATAAAGATACATACATATACTGTAGCTGTTCAATTATTGGCTCTGGTGCAGTTGATTTTCCCCATAAATTCTTGTATTTTGGTTTGTGCAGGTGACCTAGGGTGACCACATTTCCATTTTGCCATTCAGGAACACGAGCAAGAGCAGCAGAGTACTTGTCCTTGGCACTGGGGCAACTATGTGAGAGCCGTCACTATACGTCAGATAGAGATTGGGAAGATAGAGAACTGCCCATTGACTGTTGTGACAGAAAACAATGCCTATGGTGGGCTACAAGAAAATCTACATCATGCTCAAAGCCTTAGACTAGCATTACACTACAACTAAAAGGCACTGCAGCCCCTGTTGATGTCAGGATCAAGGCTCAGCTCTCTCTCTCTAGTGTATAGGGCTCTGTCTGGAGGCCATTTTCTTGTAGCTCACCAGTGGAATCACTTTCTGTCCCAACAATGGATATGCAGTTCTGCGTCTCGTGTTTTAAAAATCTGAGCTGTGGAGACTTCATTCCAGGATTTTGTATTGTCCTAGAAGGGAGCTGCCCAGGACACGGATCACAAATTTGAAATCCAGGACTGTCCTGGGCAATCTAAGACATGTGGTCACCCTGAAATGAACTGAATTGTGCTCCCACTGATTCATTTGGTTTACTAGGGTGCTTTGGGTCTGGGATATGTGTAGGATATATCTGCTGTCTCATCCTTTCATAGAATGTTCTTGCCTGTTTACAACAGTCAGTAATGTTATCTATTGCTCTACATGCAGAGGAATTTGATTGAAACATATGGAAAAGAGGAAGATAGAGAATATGGGATAGAGACACTAAGTGGAAGAGTTCTGTGGCAAATCAATTGCACTACTGGCATCCAATGCAATGTAGTTTTATATAGGAAACAGAACACATAGAAACTGAGGCAGAATTACTAAGGAGATGGCACAGTTCTGGGACAAACTGCACCAGACGGAACAAATGCAAATTCCTATTAATGTAAATGGGAGTCTGTCCTGACCCCTTGGATGTTAACCCTTTAAGTGCTTTGAAATGCATTCCGTACCCCCCTTGGGCACTCAAAGGGTTAAGAGGTCTCCTATGCAATATGATGCAATGCATTGGAGAAAACTGTCATTCAGGGAGGTAAAAGTCTCATTT